>OX419683.1:5421510-6775638 GCA_948474745.1 Oligia latruncula | reverse complement strand
TGGCTTCTCCGAGTACCACTCAATGTACCACATTATTCTGAAAACAGATGATAATTTTTAAACTGATGATTTATTTGAACTCGGTGAGTGCCGTACCAAACAGTGATGTCATACGAAACGGAAAAGTTCCTACGATATTAACCGCACAAACTTCGTGATTTTTGCCGGATTTTTCCTCTTTATGGTAACGTCGGCCACCGTGTAGGTATTAGACTGTTAGACGAAGCCTTTGCAGGTATAGGTATTTTGATTATTCTATTCTCACTCTCCTTTTATACCAAGAAAAATATGACAGATATTCACCTTCTAATCAATCCATACTTCTTGACCAAAGCCGGATCAGACAGAGGTATGGTGCAGACCAATGCTTGAAGAGCTGTTTTACGAATCTCAGCAAAGAGAGACGGCGACCAATGTGACCTTAGGGTACAGAGACCTGGGTCCAGTAGGTACATCATGCCCAGAAGCCAATACCGAGACGTCATCATCTAAAATGGTAAGGTAAATAAGGGCCAGTTTTATGGTCCCCGGTCATAATTATGGATTAAAAAGTTTGATATTGCATTCAAGAAAATAAGATATCTAATATCAAAGATAATATTTGTAGTCACAGGACTTGAAAGATCATCTCACACAGGGCAGGGGGACAGGGTGTCACTTTTTCCGTTTTTTTTATAAGTACTTAGAATTTTGAAAAGTACATGACCCAGATTTTTTAAATATTCTATTGATAACTGTCACGACTTGGCTTAACATCCATTTCCGGCTTGATTTCTGGGACACTCTGTATAAGGAGGTCCTATTAAAATGTTTGTAAGTATTGTATATTTCATGATTAAAGCTAGAGCTTACGAATTTATTGTAAGGGAACACTTTAAGCAGATCAACAACAAAATAAATCAATGTCTTCTTGAACTGAACATCTTGTTGCGAGGTGGTAAAGTTCACAGTCGCAATCCAGTCCTTCCTCGGAGGCAGTTCAGTCACAACTGACAGTGACATGATATCTGTGAACACAAAACAGCTGAATGATCGTGATGCAACTCTGGATGAACCAGATTCGTCATTTTCGACGGGACACGGTTGAACGGCGACCATTCTTCGAGCAACGCAATTATGTCCGTCGGAAGTGAAAGTGCTCAAATTATGGTAGCTAGAACCCACTAATGGAACTGATTCCGAATTCAATATGCCCATTGAAACAATAACGTTATGTTTTATAATAGGCTATTTGACAGGTTTCTAATAAACATCTCAGATTATTTAATGGTGTCTAACGAGCCCACAAAAACCTATTACTTCAAATTGCATAATGTATTTCTTTTAGAAAATAGTAAATAAAAATGTACTGTTTAAATAAGCCGCCAAAACGCTATATCTAACAATATGGCGTCGTGATGTCACAATACGCGTAAACAAACGTTGAAATGGTCGAGATACTAGACAAAAGTCATCTGTTCTGTCAACGATAGACAGAAATTGACTATATCATGACGTCATCATAAGTTCAGCCAATCCAGACCGTTTTCGATTACGTGGCGCCAGATTTAAAAAGATGAAGTTTTTACGGGATTTTTTTAATAAATAATACATTGTTTTGTAGTAAAATTAATGCAAATCGATTTTAAAAGCGATAATCTATACGAGTGTCAATAATTATGACCTTATTTTTTACATTGTCAAATAGCCTATTTTAGGGGAAAATTAATTGTTATTTGTGCATCTTTGGATCGGGGGCCCACATAATTGTTCTTAACAGCTCACCTGATTATATTTTGTCTCGTAGACATAGGCTATGTTTGTAACCATTTCTTAGGTTCCACAAAATTTAATGTCATTAAAGAATTCTGCATCACTTATGATGCAGAATTCTTTTGATTACAATGCTTTTTTCAATTTGACTTATATTGAAAAAAGCATTGCAATCAAAACCCTACCTTATATTTCATTGGTTACTGAGATAGGTCTGATACCTGGCATCAATATAGAAGAGAAGAGAAGCAGCCGATCTCCAAAGCACTTGATCATGATTGCTGCTATGACAGTGAGGGTAATCCTCTCGTGGCGATGTTCCCGAGCACGGCACTCGTATCGGTGTGCCCAGATGAAACATCTGGACATAGTAAGAGAGCATCAAATTAAAATAAGTAGTAGAAATCTATACTGCGTTGAACCGACCAACAACTAAATGGCCCGACCATACCTTAGTTTAAAACTTATTCTAACACCCCTCTTTTAGCGCTGGGGCTGAAGAATTAGTTAGTGGCACGTGGCTGCGACTGCGTGGAGTGCTAATGCTCCTGCTCGGAGTGCTGATATGCCGAATTCAAAGGGAGAAGCGCCAGAGTAGCCAGCGAAATACAAATTTTCTTACGTTTTTTCAATTTGCAGGTCAGTGTCAGGTTGTATGTTAGACAAATGATCCGCGACTGTAATTTATACCTATTTATTTACAGAATTGATATAATTAAAATCATCAATACAACCCTCTAAGTTCATATAACCCTATTGAGTCACTATTTCATGAATAAATAAATTATTTATCGCTTCAGGTAACAGACATTTACCTATACTTTCCATTTACTTATAATATTAATAATAAACAATGGAAGTATCAACGTCTATCGAGGCTCGCTCTCGTTAGGCGGTTGGATCAAGGACCTAAATTCAAATGGTAGTACTCCTCGATACTTTTCGCATTGTGAGGAGGTTACCTACTGAATCTGGAGCCCTAATCGGCGTAGCAAGCTACGCCGATTAGGGCTGCCCTGACTCTCTAACCCTGCTCCCGAGTTCCCGACACCGGCGTGCGGCAGATCAATTATTTTTTTGTGCTTTTTATACTTACTTTATATATTTTAAGAAATATTTAAAAATGTAATAAAAAAAGATAACTAAATAAATAAACGAAAGTGAAGTATAATCATATAATAATAATAATATCTTTATTTCCCAAAAATACAGAATAGAGCCTAGAACATTTAATACATTTGTATGAAGCAGAAATCTGAACACAATAGATTAATCTCTGTCTCATATACTAGGGTACATCCTGTATCTTAAGAGACAGTGATTCGCAATGAGGTTCCAATTGATTTTATGTATGAGTGGACTGTGTCAATTTACCTTCAGAAGGGAAAAAAGAATAAAAAAGAAAAGAAAAATATGTAGGTACCTATACTTATTATAGGATCTGTATATACCTTCTGATCTTATGTTGAAAGTTTTATCAGCGCTCCCCTGCCAATATTTTCAACATTAACCTTTTAGTCACCTTTCACGACGTCCATGGGAGAGAGTGGATAAATAGTGCAGAATCGATAGCCTATTGGCGCTGATAGTGTTGGCAGTTAGACAACAAACTAAAATCAATTAAAGATTGACTATCCTACTAATATTATAACCGCGAAAGTTTGTGAGGATGAATGGATGGTTGTTACTCTTTCACGCAAAAACTACTGGACGGATATGAATGAAATTTGGCACACAGATAAGTAGTATAAATAGACTACTTTTTTCTCGATATTCCCACGGGATCGAGACTTATCCGGGTGAAACCGCGGGGCGCAGCTGGTGATTACATAAAGATACATAACATCACGCCTGTAATCCTCGAAGGGTTAAGCAAGGTACACCCACAGTCCCACATATCGCCATTAATTGATGTCCCATGTAACAGTGCAGGCTTGCCTATTGCAATCAACCGGGCACAAATCCAAAGTCCGGGCTGCTACTGAGGAATTCCTGATGGAAAAACCCAATAACATTTGACTATGATGGCCATTGGCACACGAACGACCATTTTCTTTTTTTTTCTTTTTGATCTTTTTGGTGGAAACCTTCAAAAGGCACCCGACCTCCGGGGAGGGAGGTCGGGGAGTGTGGGATTTTTCCCTCACTAAAACCACCCCGGTGATCACATAGTGGTGCTCCAGGTTCCTCTTAAATGACCAATTCCGGAACCCCTCCGTGCAACGCCTGTAAGGGACATCCCTGAGGAGACTGTAAAGGGGCCTCCCCTGAGCCTCGCTATGCACGGCAGCACGTGACCACTGTGCCACCGTCTTCCCTGGGGTCACTTGGTCGGCGGACAGAGTCCCCATTCTGGGCGCACGAACGACCTAGGTTCACTTAGTGCTCATACCCACTAGTGACACGCGACAACGGCACAGGCAACTGCAGCCGCCGACACGCGTCGACGGCAGCCGTCGACCCGTCAACATGCCGCTCGTGTATTTGAGTACACCGTGCTCTAATACACGAGCAGCACGTTGTCGACAGCGGACGTCGATGGGTGTCGACAGCTGGATTTTCCTCTACTGTTGACGCGTGCCGCTCGCGTATATGCAAACTTAGCAGTAAGGTTTTTAAATCTCAAAACTAGCTCACCTTTGTGCATAACAGTCCGGGGCAGGAAGCAATTTTTTGAAACCCGGGTTTTCATCCAGATGTTTCGCAGTAGTCTTGAGAAGTACGAGCAGCAGTGACAGGGTTATGTTCATGTTAATGCTGCTCTCTCCTACAATCACGTAATATTACAGTTGTTGAGCTCTCAACTCTAATTACTTCCAATGATCTACGGGCATTAGCACCAATTGATTCGGAACTGTTTTGCATAACCGTCACTGTTTTTCGTTTGGTTTATATTCTACTTAATATAAATCTTGAGCCCATTCATTTTCTAACAGACACGGCACACGAGTTCTAATACAACGAAGGAGGAAGAATTTTTGAAAGGACCATGGGCACTTTTGAATGAACACTGGGCCCACTTTTCAAAGTTGTGCAACAGTGATGAAACCTATGTCATATGACAGCTCTTGGTGTGTACTTTATTTCATTATATGGCAGCTAAGTTCAAATCCAGCGCGAAAACGGTTTTTTTATGCGTTTTTTAAAAATGTTCAACATTGTGCAACAGTGATGAAACCTATGTCATATGAAAGGTCTTAAAGTGTACTTTATTTCATTATGTGGCAACTAAGTTCAAATCCAGCGCGTAAACGGTTTTTTTATGCGTTTTTTAAAAATGTTCAACATTGTGCAACAGTGATCAAACCTATGTCATATGACAGCTCTTGGCGTGTACTTTATTTCATTCTATGGCAGCTAAGTTCAAATCCAGCGCGAAAACGGGTTTTATATGCGTTTTATAAATGCGTCATTTTGGGTTCACTTTTTCAACATTGTTCAACAGTGATGAATTATATGTCATATGAAAGCTCTTAAAGTGTACTTTATTTCATTCTATGGCAGCTAAATTCAAATTCAGCGCAAAAATGCTTTTTTTGCGTTTTTTTTAAATGTTCAACATTGTGTTCAACACACAAATCTTGGTTTTGTAGCTTAGCAACTGTGATGCTTCAAGTGTTGTAGTTGTAGATGCCCACAGACAGAGATGTACAGGGCAGCCTACAGATATCCAAAGAGCGCTTTGGGGATCATCGTCTCGAGAAATAAGCACGCGCGATTTTGTAACAACCATGGAAGTACTTCGTCTATGCAATTCGAAAGAAACTGTTGAGTGGCAGATGAAGATCTGCAACCAAAGTAGGCAATCCGAGGGAGAAAAAACTTCATTTACTCGCAATGACAGGTGCACTACCACAAAGTGCGGCAGTACACAGTAATGACAGGTGCACTACCACAAAGTGCGGCAGTACACAGTAATGACAGGTGCACTACCACAAAGTGCGGCAGTACACAGTAATGACAGGTGCACTACCGCAAAGTGCTTCAGTATACAGTAATGATAGGTGCACTACCGCAAAGTGCGGCAGTACACAGTAATGACAGGTGCACTAAGTACCGCAAAGTGCGGCAGTACACAGTAATGACAGGTGCACTACCACAAAGTGCGGCAGTACACAGTAATGACAGGTGCACTACCACAAAGTGCGGCAGTACACAGTAATGACAGGTGCACTACCACAAAGTGCGGCAGTACACAGTAATGACAGGTGCACTACCGCAAAGTGCTTCAGTATACAGTAATGATAGGTGCACTACCGCAAAGTGCGGCAGTACACAGTAATGACAGGTGCACTAAGTACCGCAAAGTGCGGCAGTACACAGTAATGACTGGTGCACTACCACAAAGTGCGGCAGTACCTACACAGTAATGGCAGGTGCACTACCACAAAGTGCGGAAGTACACAGTAATGACAGGTGCACTAACACAAAGTGCGGCGGTACACAGTAATAACAGGTGCACTACCACAAAGTGCGGCAGTACACAGTTATGACAGGTGCACTACCACAAAGTGCGGCAGTAGGTACACAGTAATGACAGGTGCACTACCACTAAGTGGGGCAGTACACCTAAACAGTAATGTGTGCACTACCACAAAGTGCCGCAGTACAAAACTAAGACGCTGTGCTTGTTACGCTGTTGTGCATCCCTCGTGCTAATTCGAAAACGTGAACATTCCTGAAGCGCATACCTTTTCGGCGGGGTAATTCCGTAACACACTAACAGTAGCAATGACTTTCATTTTGACAGTTCAACAACATTCATTGCGTTATTTACGTCGTTATGCAGACATTTTTTTTAAACATATAAAGCAATGGATTTGCAATATCCTTCAAAATGATTCAGGTTTTTGATTGATTGACAGTGTGTGGATGCGTGTGAATTAGGTAGCGTGCTGGTTTAACTTAACCTGCATTAAAACAAAAAACAATATTATTGTCTTACCCAATTTAACGTTGAGGTCCTGGCAATCCAAAGGGTTGATGTCATAATGCGGCAGTCCTCTTTTAGGAAAGTAAGGGTTAAAACGGTAGAAGACGATCTCAATGATATTTTCTTTCATCATTTCTATGCCTGCAAAATCAAAACCACTATCTGAACTTCAAATAATGGAAAGAAGTTTGATATGATGAACTATTATGAAGATCCTCATTATTACAATAATCAAGCTATTGTATAATAACTACAGTCATTGACTTACAAATTTTATCCATACTAATATTATAAACTAGCTTCTGCCCGCGATTTCGTCCGCGTGAAATTTCATCCTCCCCTCATTCACCCTCTTAGGGGTGGAATTTTGAAAAACCCTTTCTTAGTGGATACCTACTCTTCACAAATAACACACCCTCCAAATTTCATGTCTCTAGGACCCGCGGTTTAGGCTGTGCGTTGATATATCAGTCAGTCAGTCAGGACTTTGAATTATATATAATATAGATACTTTTCCGGGATAAAAAGTACCCAGTGTGGTGCCCAGGATATTAAAGTATAATTATACCAAGTTTCAACGTAATCGAACCGGTGGTTTTTGCGTGATGCCTGAACAAACAGACAGACAGACAAAAATTTTTTTAATCACGGTTTTGGGTTCGGTGTCGGTCTAGTAACACCCCCTGCCATTTATTTTTTTGATATTTTCAATGTACAGAATTTTCACTTCTACAGATTTATTATAAGTATAGATTCGAAAGTAACTCTGTCTGACTGTCTGTATGCTACCTTTTCACGCCTAAACCACTGAACGGATTTCGATAAAATTTGGCAGAGAAATGGATCGAGAGATAGATTGCATCCCGAGGAAGGACATAGGATAGTTTTTGTCCCGATATTCCCACGGGATCGACACTTATGCGGGTGAAACAGCGGGGCGTTGAGCGGGGCGTCAATTCATTTATTGATATATTATCATAATATATCAATAAATGAATTTACTTCGTTGAAAATTGCAGCTCTTTCTTTGCAGAGTTTTCCTATAGGATTATGAAAAGACCCGTACCAAAAGTAGTTTCACAATTATTTCTTCATGTAAGTACTTAGTTGTACGAATACGTCACCGTCGTCATCATTTCAGCCGAAAGACGTCCACTGCTGGACATAGGCCTCCCCCAAGCACCTCCACTTCGACCAGTTTTGTGCTCTCTCATCGTTACGGGTTCCTGCGGATTCACAGGATCGTCGGTCCACCTTGCGGCAGGCCTTCCAACGCTGGTGGAAGCCAGCAGGCGACGGGTGCGGGGGCACCCTCGCCTGTATTGCACAGGCTTCCACCAGTGCCGGACGGGAATGGCCAGGTGTTCTCGGCCATTCCCGTAGCCCCCCCTCAGACGGGGGGACATGCGGGGCCCGCCAGCTAGGCGGGCATGCGCCGGGGGGGTTGTGGATGCAAAGGCTGAGCCGGATTCCCATGACCTCCCCATCAAGGCGATGAGGGAACACCGCTGAGTTTTAGTGGGTATACTGCCACCCTGGCAGGGAGTCCCACATACTCCGTCTCTTCCCCCCACGAGCGGAGATGCGTAACGTCATTTCTCAGCGAAAAAAAAAAAAAAAAAAAAAAAGGCCTTCCAACGCTACGTCTTCCGGTACGCGGTCGCCACTCCAGAATCTGTTCTGCGAGCAATGAGCCCCGCCCACTGCCACTTAAGTTTGGCAATTCTTCGGGCTACGTCGGGTACCTTGGTTCACGCAACTCCAAGCATAGCCCTCTCCATTGCCCTTTGGGTGACTTTTAGCCTTCTAATAAGGCCCATTAAGAGCGACCACGTTTCAGTACCATACATAGGTCATCACTGGCAACACGCACTGATCAAAGACTTTTGTCTAGAGATAATGCGGTATGTGGGACGAGAAGATATTGCGTAGCTTCCCGAACGCTGCCCAGCCAAGTCGGATTCGACGATTGACCTCTTTCTCAAAGGAGGATCTACCTAACTATTCAGTTTTCCCTAGGTAAACATACTCGTCCACGACTTCGAGTGTAGCGTCTCCGATCTTCATGAGAGTGGGTGTTACATGGGCATTTGACATGACCTTCGTTTTGTCCATGTTTATTTTAAGACCTACTCTTTCGGGGGCTCTACTGAGGTCATCGAGCATTGTACTGAGGACCTCCATAGTCTCAGCCATGACTACGATATCGTCGGCTAACCGAAGGTGAGTTATGTTCTCGCTATTAATGTTAATGCCAGCCCCTTTCCAGTCCAGAACCTTAAAGACATCCTCCAGTGCAGCGGTGAATAGTTTCGCAGAGATAACGTCTCCACGTCTCCCACCTCGCTGCAGAAGGATAGGTTTCGAGGTCTGATCCTGGAGTCGGACTGATATAGTAGCGTTTTCGTAGACACTTCAGCATTTCGATGTACCGATGATCGATCTGGCACCGTTGAGGACACTGCAGTACAGCCCATGTCTCGATCGAATCAAAGGCTTTCTCGTAGTCCACAAACTCTAAGCAGAAAGGCAGGTTATACTCTTCGGTCTTCCGTATAACCTGTCGCAGCGACGTACGAATACCTACCTAAACAAAATCGATTCACCCCTAACGCGTGACGTGATTGAGTAAGTGTTCAGACACACAAATGGCATGCGTTAAAAGCAGAGCCAACTGCAGCCGCCGTCGTGGAGACGGCGTCGACATATTTCGACGGTTGCAGTTACTTCTGCCATTGTATGTACGCCGTTCATGCCGTGACGCATGCCGCTCATGTTTATGCACACTTATCACACTTTAACTCTGCAACATGAAATAAAAGGAAGGATTATTATTCTCTGGATCAACACACCAGAAACCAGTGTAACCAGGCCACTTGTGTTGTGTTTGGAACCAGTTCCAAACTTCAACCCAGAGTTCTCGTAGATATTAAATAGAAAGTTAACAATAAAGGAGGCGTTGGAGGCGTTTAAAACGGACGGTTCGTTTATCATCTAAGCGCCTATTGTCAGCCGGTGAACCGGCAAACCAACAATAATTGGCTGTATATTTTCTAGTGCTAGAAGAAAATGGTACAGTTTATGGCATTGAGATGACAATATTATTAAGGTAGTCAGTATTGCCAAGCATAATGTTTTAAGAGTAGATCAGTGGCCAGGGAAGCCACTGAAAAAACTTTTCTGTGTTAGTCCATATTTCTACAGATTTTTGCACTTTAGCCGCTATCTGAAGCAAAAAATCCATAATGCTTGTTTTTTACTTTTCGTGTCCAGCTTAGGTTTACCATCTACTGATTCGAGTGTGTATCCCAAAATTTATAAAAAGTAAGCTGAAGGTATTTATTTTCAATTTCCCAAACTTTTTCATTCTTTATCTTATGCTGGCAGTAGAATTACTGTTCTAAAAACAATTTTACTGTTTTCTACCGTTTTTTAATGGTTGCTTTGCTGGTTTTTTAGTTTGTACTTTGTAGGATTGGCAACAAAGCTCGTAGTAGTCGTTGACCGGTTTACACTTCAAGTTTGTGTTACGACCCCATTATTGTTAGTCTGCATCGGTAATACAGTATATCGACATTATGCAAACCTTATAGACTATTAGTCTTGGTACAGTTCAGATCAATATTTCACAGCAAATTAAATCTTCCAGTTTCCAGTGAATGAAATTAAGATTTAATCAGCCTGACAAAATCGCCGCCGTACACCCTGGAAGACATGATCAACCTCAGATCTTCAAATAACACGATGTATAAGGACTACTATTGGGTGAGTGATCTTGGTTACTCTCAGTCGGCATCATCCCACTGCTGGGCAAAGGCCTCTCCCCATCAATAAATTCATCCATTCCTTCACTAACAGACAATGCACACCCTAAACCACTGGGTCTAGCATGAAATTTACTTAATTTATTACTTACTTAATTTGAAATTTATTTAATTTACATTTGTGCAAAATATACAACGAAATTGATCATTATAAAAGGATTTTTGAAAAATATTCCCCATGGGTGGATTATGGGATGTAAGTTTGTATTTCGTTTAATTTGGTACGGACGCCAGCACATCAAGTTACTACAATCTGTCAGATTTCTTTAATAGATTTTCGACTTTATTGCTAAAGCTTAAGGTTCAAGGTTGATTGGGAAAATCTGACAGTTTCGGGTAGGTTGACCTGCTGGCGTCTGTACATAAACTTTTGTTTATAAGTACAAGATAGTTTGTATCATCGCATTTTGCAAACTCATCCTCTAAAAGAAACAGTGTCCTAGAAGAGCGGTGGCCGCACTTAACGGCCGTACTGACGGCTGTCATGAAAATGATGACAGTGACAAAGATTTAGTTTTGACACCTCTGACACAATGACGCAGTGACTTATAACTTGATTGTCATGGAAGCGCTATTTAATAATATGTGAGGTCACTCTTCTCAGTATGGACACTTTTTCGAGTGACTACGTACGGAGAGAGCAAATCTAGCGATTTAAATCTTTGGGAAGCGGGGTTTGACTTAATTTTGTAAAATTTTCATGTCGGCCAAAAGCGGTTCCGTTAAAGCTCCTTAAGAAGCTGCTGATGGAAAATCCCATCAGGCACACGGCTTGTTAATAAATAAATCTTAAATACCAGCTTCCACTATGATTAACGTACAATTCTCCGCTGTATCGCATGCTAGCAGAAGCACGATCTCCAAGAATATTGAAAACCTATGGTTATCGGCGACAGCAACCATTCTAGTGATGGTCTGTCTTAGGACCGGGGCCGCCGCAGCCAGGGTGTGTCGCAGGCGTACCGACCTTGGACTCCGAATATCGTCGGGAGCCGACAGGTGAAAGATCATAGCCTTGGATACTATGTGGAACTGCTCTTCATCATCCAACTTTATTAGCAGGTACGCTGAAACAAAGTTATTTGGTTTAGGTACGTCCAGTTAGGAAGAGTTAAGAAAGCGCAGTAACCTAGAAAAAATCAAGTTTCACCCGCGCCTCCTTGCCTACCCCTCTCATCAAACAAGACGAAAACAAAACACAATCCCTTTCCGCCTGCAGAAACTTCAACGCCCGGCGTATAACTAGGTATTTGAGTTTGAATCTTCTGTAGTAATTATACGAAAAATAATCAGATGAAACGGATCTTTTCAATGTATGAATGTACCTAAGTATGAACGCTGGTATGCTAACGCTGCTAAATATTAGGGCTCATTCTAAAAGATAGTGTTTATTAGTGGAAACTTGTAAATGGCCTTCAGATGTATATTGTTTAAGAGCATTGTTTAATTTAGCTGTAAGTATCCCGAACAGAATAAAATAAAATAAAATAATCTTCATTTAAAGGGCTACCTGTGGGAAATACAGTGTCAGCAATATTGTTTTTTTATTTTCTTCAAAATAACGGGCTCTCATGAGACCAAACCGATAGCTGACATTTGGACAGGACAACGTCTGTCGGGTCAGCTAGATGAAAATAAAGATATAGAAATAAAACAAGACTAATCCCCTAAATTGGCAGAGTGAAGCCGGCTGGAAGTTGATAAAAACTAAATTTGTAAGCGAGTATACTGAAAATTGACTCATGGTGGCAAAAACAAAATTTTATTATTATGATTGTTCTGCCAATTAAAGGGATAAAGTGGATATTGAGATATTGGGATGCATGAAGAAGCCTCCTCGTGTAGCGCAGTTTGTTCCGCCAGTTACTCAACTGAACCGAGCGCTCGGCGCATCCTGGATTCTAATTCTAGTCACACCGACACCTTATTTGACTGACGCCCGCTTGGTTTGCGGCCACCCTCCCACCAAGTCAAGCGAATTGCTGTGTTTCGTCGATGCGTGAGAGTTCTAGAGCCTTAGGCATCTTCTGGGCACGCTCATTCCCGTAGACCTCATCCATCGCTCCATCAGGCGTGATCGAGGTCAAGAGCGGGCCGAATCAGCAATAAAAAAAAAGAGAATTGAATGAGATTCCGATCCTAAATGTTAAAGTAACAAACAGCAAGCTACAAAAAAAAAAACAAGTACGTTGATTGATTAACGTAAATGTAAACGCTTTGTAATTAATTAATTGGTAATCCAAGTCATAGATTACCTACACATACATAACAGAGAGTATCCTAAGACTTATAAGCCCGTCCATAGGAACATAATACGCTTTGGAGAACTGGCATCTAGCATCAACTTTCTGGCTGACCGACTTCTTAGCAATTCAAAAGTGTAATGGTGTATTTTCAAGAAATAATTGAATTTGATTTAAAATAAATAAAAGCTACTCTCCCTAGACTTGAAATATTCTCGGCTATAAAAGGTAAGGTGGGTGGGTAGTAAATGTAGATAGAGTAATTATAATAAATAACAACAATACAATAAACTGTAACTGAATACACAGAGGTTTTATAAAGGCTGAAGATACAAAACCTAGCGTTTTGTATTAGACCCTGTTTCGTGGGTGCGGTGTCGCGTTTCAAATAAGAGTTGCGCGAACCTACTTTGGTTAGAATTGCCTTTAGATCATAGATTTATAAGAACATGCTTTAGATATTGCTGAGAGAAAGGGGGGCCAACACCATGAAATTGTTTATAGTTTCTTTTTACGTGCTGTGCATTTCTGTAAGTGACAAATTCACAATTCATAAAACTGTATGTGATTTTTGTTTGTATATGTCTTAGTGAGTAAGTCGTTGAAATGCCATATCAATAAATAAATAATACGTCACCATCATCGTCCACAGCTGAGCACAGACCTCTTTTTATGTGCCAACAATTCCGACACTTCGTCTCCCAGTCTGTTTTACTCCACTTGTTATCACTGAGCCTTGCCGGGTGTCCTTTTTTTTTTTTTTGTCGCTGAGAAACGACATTACGCATCTCCGCTCGTCGGGAGACGAGACGGAGTATGTGGGATTCCCTGCCAGAGTGGCAGTAGGTATACCCACTAAAACTCAGCGGTGTTCCCTCATCGCCTTGATGGGGGGGTCATGGGAATCCGGCTCAGCCTTTTTAAAGAGTATTTTTTATAGTCACAGACATTAAAAGATCACAGTCATTTTAAAAGAATGTCTAGATTCAGAGTGCTAAATATTAGGGCTCATTCTAAAAGATAATCTTCATTTAAAGGGCTACCTGTGGGAAATACCTGTCCACAATTTTTTTTTTTTTTTTTCAAAATATCTGCCACTCATGAGACCTATATTTATATAAATCGATAGCTGACATTCATCCAAACCAAAAACAAACCGAAAACATACTAAGACCAAACCCCATTTAATAAAGAGTCACGTTTCCGAGATATTTAAGTTGATCTTCATCAACTTTGAACGTTATTATCTCGGAAATGGAAACCTAATTAACCCATAAGTTTTAAACCTAAGGGTTAATAGGTGTCATGCGCGGCAGCCATTTTGAAAAAAAAAATCAAAATGCCGCGACAGTAGGTATGGCAGCTCTACATAAAAGTCTTCAATAAGTAAACTGCTGCTATTGCATAATTATGTACAAACATTTCTTTAGTCATCTCTTTTGTTATTATGGTACAATGAAACGATGATTGAAAAGTTATTCATTCATTCCGTCTACTGATTCATCTCTTTCACTTTCAGATACTTAGTAGTTGTATGTTTTGTTTTGCTTTCATCTTGAAGTAGATTGAAATGTTTATTGTCATTCGAAGAGAAAACAATGTAGGTAGGTATTGTAATTACCTAACTATTTAGTTTGTTTTGACATTCGTAATATAAGTAGGTACATCTGTGGACATTAATGATAATGCAATTCGGTTGCTCATAAGGATGACTGTCTGCTAGGCTGACTGGCTTTATGTGATTGTCCTACTAGCATTATTTATGATAGAATCGGATCAAAATCAAAATATATTATAATTCACATAAACCTACATAGTACATGGGCACTTAAGAAAAGTCAAAAGCTAAGTGCACTGTTCCAATTGGTGTTTAGCGCCGGCATGAGACTCGACAAGAAACGGTTACTCTTTAAAAAATTTACAATGTTTTAGAAACAAGTAAAAACATCATGAAACTGCTTAGTGAAACAATAAAAAGTGCTTTCACCATTTAACCATATAAACCGTCAAAGGCTTCTGTGGTTTTTTAGTATATGTGTTATCGGAAAAGTGTGCAATCCGTCATTCTATACAATTCCTAGGAAATGTGTACAATTCCTAAAATAGATAGGAAATCTATGATATATTTTTTTATATGCACTTTTCCTAGGAAATCTATAGGTACATTTCCTAAATAGCAATCGGAAATCTTTAAAATTCAATATGTTGTGCTACTTATTAGACGACGTGGATGCAAGAGCGAGCGAGGTTCGGTTTGGTTAGGTTCCTTTAAACCCTGCAGACAGAAATAGGAGCCCCGCGTCGATCTGACGTCGACGTCGACCTGACGTCGACGTCGACGACGACGTCGTTAGAAATAAAACATGCAGCATGCTAAATTTATGCTTTAGAATGTTATGCTTAATTTTATATATTTCCTAGTATCATTACAAACGTGTTTTATTTCTTTTAGTCACAGAAAGCATTACTTTTTATATATTTCCTAGTAGGTATCATCTTGGAATTGCATACAATTCCTAGGAAATACCTACATTTCACAGGAAATGTGTGTATTCAAGAATCTTTGAAAGATTATTTTACACGTTTCCTAAGTAGGCTCGATTGTGTACAATTCCTAGGTTTCATACATTTCCGGTAACCTATATCCCAACAAAAACATTTTCATGTAAAATGTCGCCAAGACGAGACCACATATGGCTCGCACTGTCAAAAAGTTATCAGATCTCATGTAGAGCCAAGCTTCTGACTCTACACGCCCTAACTTCACAAACTCTACACCTTAGTCAAAATATGAGGCTTGGCCGTTTCGCTACCATACGAGAAAAAAACTATGGTTTTTTTTTAGTTATTACAAAAAAAAAAACATAGTTTTTCTTTCAGTTGGTCTACCAATCTGAGAATTGGAGGATTCAATGTTTTTTAATCAAATATTATTATATCTAAATCACTACTCACGTTTTTTCAACGAACTCGAAGCCTGACCTACTATTGACCGTTTTAAAACGTCAGAGTCGGAACAATTGATATGTGAAGCACGAGCATACGCCATAAATCATATCACCTCAAAAGGAGTATAATCCCCTCGAGTGACAACGACATTGTCCTATTTAACAGCTACCACATAATGGCGTGGCGATATTGACTTGGCCTCAATTATTCTAATATTATGAACACGAAAGTCAACGTAATAACAGTTCAGTTTCAATTAATTCTCAAAATATTGTGCAGTTTCTTTCCTTCAGAAAAAGTGAATTGTTTTGTCTAAGTAATCACAATAACACGCGAGGTTTACGAGTCAAGTTATGGTTGTTGTTCTGACACGTGAAGTTTTCAGGATTATCAGGAGTTTGGATTGGTGTCAAATCTCGCAGATCCATTATAAATAGGAGCTCAATTGTCACTAATGAGAGACAGTTACTTTTTCTATTGTTACCGAATATATTACGCTTGCCTAACAGACGAGGGGCAGGCAAGGAAATAAATCGAAGCATAATCAGCCAGGACTACTCTTAGTGAGAGGGAATGGGCCGTAATCCACCACGCGGGCCCAGTGCGGGTATGTGGATGTCACACGTCTTCGATTTATTTGTTCTAGGACATGCCGTTTTCCTCACGATGTTTTCCTTCACCGTTTTGAAAATAGGTAGAGTCAGGTCCTATTGCTAAACTTTGGAGAACCGTAAGTCCATTCTGTGGACTGTGGAATACGTTGTTCTGAAACAGGAGTTTAGCACCACGCTTTCCTAGCATGTATGGACTGTAACGGCATTGAGTGTTGAGCTAGGGTTTGCTAAAACTTCGCTGGCCGCCACATAACGTCCGCAATCAACCGTCGAATAACGCCTCTGAAACGTTATTTATCAAAGTTGTTGAATCTGTTTTCCAGTGAGCTTTCTTTTGACACCGTAAAGTCAAACCCCGATATCATAATTTTCATGACAGTCGTCACTTCGGCCGTTATGTAGCGGCCAGAGCTCTTCTAGCAAACTGTAGGTTAACGTGTAATCGATTAAACGTCTGGTAACTTACCCATAAACCCCATAAAATACATGATCTCGTCGAAATATAAAAAGACGTCAGGTGCTTGTACAAGCAGAATCGGTTGTTGCAAGTTTTTGAGCAGCAGCATAGTTCCTTCCATTAGAACAGGATGGCGTGGTACTGTCTCCAACAAGAAGTCCATTATTATGCAGAAACTCTGCAGAACATCCACTCGCTGCTTTTTTCTAAGGAAACTATAGGTAATAATAGTACCTATGACCTTTATTATTGGAATGATAGCAGGCAACCCATTGCAATGTAACCCCTATCTCGGTAAGGCACGATAGATAATTAAAATGATTGCCGAGAGTTTTATCAAACTCACGGCAAACGTTCTAACTCATACTTTATCACAATGAGATAGGGGTACATTGCAATGGCTTACTAATGGTTTTATTACGTCAATTGGATCGTGAAAGTCAAGCTTAACTGGTCATATCTTGGAAATCTACAATACCAGTCTACAAGTGCGATGCCATCCCAGAGACAAAATGTCCTTGTAAAAAACTCTTATAACTGAAACAGCACATAGCTTGATGGCAGTTAAAAAAATGGTGGTATTCCCTGCACCAGCTTCTTCGCAAATAACTCGGCCACTATTATTACACTTACACTCCCGGACTCCTAGATCAGAAAAACTCCCAAACTCCTAATAAGACCGACCATGGGCGCCGGAAAGTTTATTTTTGGGGGGGTGCATCTTCAGCTCAACGAAGCAGGCTCGATCATTTTTGCACTTCACCTATGATGTAGTGAATATGTTAGATATCGTTTGTCCATACATACAAGGAGTCACTTTGTCAACTTAAGTCGATATTTTCGGAAATAGCAGTTCGGTACTTTGTTGACTAAGATTTAGAATCGAGAGATTGCAGAATTCAATCGAAAATTTTAGGATCTCGACTCAAATGGGTTGAGTTCTCTATTATTCTATTAGGCGTAGGTATTCGGATATTTTTAGTTCTGAATGTTTTTACACCTACATTTTATTTTCAAGCCAGGGAGGTGCAAGTGCACCCCGCTCTCGGCGCTCATGAGAGTGACCAAACTCTGATTTAGATCTCTTTTTCAAATTATTGAATTCAATTTGGAACAACAGTGATGTTGAAATAATGGTCAGTTTCAAAACAGCATAAAAAAAATTTCTCAGTGGTATCATTATTTTGATGTTTTCGGAAATAAACATAAAAAATGCATGGTCACTCGATTTAGGAGTCCTAGAGAGGCTTTTTATAAAAAAGGATACGTATCCGTTGCTGCTGGTCTTTGCGAAGTCCCGTAGATGTGATTGTAAGCGATCTAACTGATGTTCCACCGTAGGGCTTTCAATCATATGCTCTATTATCTTGGCCATTTCCCAATTGAATGTCGGAGCACATTCGTCGGTCCATTGGCGTTCTGAAAGAAGATGAGAACACTGTTAAGAGCATGAATGGTTACAGAGGGATAAAAAAATATATTGTAGCTATGAGCACTTCGAGTACCCGTCGTTTGTTTTCGTGAAAATGTTTGCGATCTTGATTGAAAGTGTGTTACACAATTGGGATGCAGACCTAACCCTAGTGAGGGAAGTGTCCCAAACAATCTTTAGGCGGTGCTAGCGCTTTGCTAACCACTGAAGACCGAAGTAAGCTGGCTTATGAGCGTAGTAGCTGGCGCTTACTAGTATCGAAACTGTTATCGCGTCGTTCTCTCTTCGGTAAAGTAGTTTTCTTGTGATGGGTGCTCGTTTTCGCTAAACAAATTTTTACGCTATAAGAATTGGAATTTCGTTTTCGACACACAGTGAAGAATGGAAGGTCGCGCGCATGCGCCTGCACTCGCGATAATTATGACGTCATGGAGAAATTATATTCGGCTTTAAAATTGGTACAAATATGACCTAACTTTTGTTGAATTTTTTTATTTATTTTTTCTCTCAAGAATATTGAACTTACCACCTGTAGATATCATCATTCTCCTGCCGTTATCCCAATTTATTTGGGGAAAGGAAACTTTGCAATTTATTTACCACCTGTAGGTATACCGAACGAAAAGACGTTTTCAGTTTTTCACGTAAAAACGATGAATGGACAGAGAAAGATGAAAATAATTATGACGATAATCTTGCTAAAAAGGAGGCGAATATTGAGATGACAGCTGAAAAAAATGTAAGTATAGAAAGAGAAAACATGCTGCGTCGACCTCAAATTAATTGGGTTAAAGCAGTGGAATGATGATGAAGACGGAGAGTAGCTAAAAAACTATATGAATAAATTCCTATGTGTGACAAGATGGCGCACAAGATAAAGGCATCAATCAGACACAGATCTTTCAGAAATTGTCAAACAGTCCAAAATCTAACTCCACAAACATAATATGCAAAATAATTTCACGCTTTCTTGTAAATTAAATGGTAATTCTGCATTCAATTAATCAAAAGGAAATCTAAAGATGAACCACTAGCGTTATTAAGTCAGTCACGATTTTATAGACAATAAACATGCAACAGTTATTCCGATTAGTTTTAACTACCGACTTAATTGTCGTGTCCTCAACTCGAGTCGAGTAGAAATCATGAATAATTATTAATTACACAGCCTGGAGTCAATACTAAATAGATATTATGTCGTTTGTACAACTATAAATAACTGTCAAAGAGCTCTTAGAGGAATTTCCTTGGACATATCTAAAGATATATTTATAGAAGATCATGGTGGTATCCATCCGGACATGTTTAGCGGTTCAAAAAAAAAAGATAAAAATATATGAGTGCATCTCTAATGTTCAAAGAACGATGGAAAAATAGTCCCTGAATTAGATTAGTAACATTACTTCATATAACCACAGTTTTAAAATAAATGGAACGATAAATAGCGTAGTTTGTTGCTTTACTCAAGACTAATGGTGCAGCGCAGACCACAATGAATGACAGTCGAATATGTTCGCGATTAGTCGTGATGCATACTTTATTGCATTGAAAAGACCTGACGTTTTAAAGTAATTAACATTACCTTGTAGGACTCCAACCAATGGACATCATTTGATACACACATTGGCAAACGTAGCCGTAGTGTAAGTTGCAATAAAACTCAGTATTATAAGCCAGAAAATGAAATTACAAATAGGTAGCTAAACAATAGAATTGTTTTCAGGTCAGGTCAACGTCGGTGCACGAGAAATTATTATGATAGCTGATTAAAAGGGTAAGTGGGTGAGGGAAAGCGCACTTTAATTTAATAAAAGGACAATCGTCCTATTTGCTGACGTGCACTTTCATAAATACTGTGTCGTTAGCTATTTGGAGTCATCGCGACAAAAATAGTTGAAATATAATGCGGGTACAACACATACATGGCTGATAGAAACGCAGAATTACAATGATTTTATAGTTACTTCGATGACCCTGATGATAAACCTCTTTTTGTATTTTTTTTACAGGATGAAAGAATATATCCTGGATGTCAGGGACTTCCATTATCTTATTGAGAACAGTAGCTTCTCTTTTAGCTCTGTATGTAAAACACAGTCTTAAGAACATAATCGACGACTTCTGATTTCGAATTTTCCTATTCTTGTGATGTGTGATTATTTCTCGTGGAGTAGCGGACACCAGCTTGATAACGCATAATCAGCCTATAATGTTCCCACAGCTGGGCCACAGCCACACATACCTCCTCTATATGAGAAGTGGGCTGTAATCAACCACGCGGACCTAGTGCGGGTTGGTTGATGTCACGTCTTTGAATTTTTGGTTTCTAGGACATGCCGGTTTCGTCACGATGTTTTCCTTCACCGTTTTGAGAGCAGTGGTGATGAAATTAAATACATAAAGTAAAGCGCCTGCCTGGGTTCGAACTCACGACAGTCATGACCTTCAACTCGTGTCGGGACCGAAACCACTGGACCACCACTGCTCAGCCTGATAATATACATTAATATTTTTTGTTTACTGTATTTCCTCTTTCCTAAGGTAGGTACTAAATATTATTGGCTCCTGAGAGCAGAATCTGAGGAGCTACTCCCGTAAATATATTTATGATTATGAGAATTAACCTTCAGATCCCTTGCCACCTGAATCAATCAAAAGAGTCGATTATTATGGTGTTCAAAGATTCAGCTCCTTATTATCTTCAGGTCAGATTACTGATGAATTGATTGATGATTTGATGATGTGTCCTGAAATAATACATTTATCAGACTCGAACTTACCAAAAGGTATGGGATCCAAATTTTTCAACATATTCCTTTTCAGTAAACCCTTCTGTGTGTATTGCTTGCCTTCGGCTCCATGGATGCAGCTGAAAGTATCCGCTGATCCAGACATCGACTCTGATATACTGAGATATTCATCCCTAGTAACATGTTTTAACTCAGCTAAACGTGTTGGCCGCTTAAAAAACTTGGTATGCGAAGACTCCACAGACACATCCTTCCAAATCTTCTTCGATCTCTTTTTCTTTGCTTCTGGCACCGGTATCTCTGGCGACGCTTGCTCGGGCGAGTTGTTTGTCGGCAAAGGCTCATCTACCGGGCTAACTCGACTGCCGCTTTGCTTGCTTAAACTTCGCCTCGGATCGAGATTTGTCCGAGATGCCATGGTTTTATTTCTCAAATCTCAGGTGGTAGATTTGAATTCCGCAAAAGGAGATCAGAAACATCAAATTTTATCTAAATTTTAATGCACTAAATGAGTTGACAGAGAATGGACGTAACCGTAACGTGAACGTCACCACAGAGTGCTTATTGATACTTACTGAAACGTCACACAAACTGTTGACCAAAGAGTAGGTACCTACTTAACTACTTTTTATAAAAATGCTGGTGACATTTTATTTTTAAAAACGTCTTTAAATCGTGCTATGAAGGTTTATTTTTTCTTATGAACTGTAAATAGGTTTTATTCTAATTAACTCCTCGTCGGTATTGTTGCAATGAATATTGAAATTGGGTAAAATGTTCCGTGAATGATGCAATGAATTTAGGGACATCTCGTAGTTTGAGTGGCCAGCAGCGGGCAAGGCAAATCGGTCAGGTCCCCAGGCAGCGCCGGCGCAGCTTTGCGGCGCTCGCGCTGAATCCGAATGGTGGGACTGGGACCAACGGACAGTCGGAGGTCGGAGCGCACGCTCACGCAGTCGCACTTCCACGCCGGCGGTTGACGGTTGTGTGCCACGCACGCTCGCGCTAGTACGTACTCTACGATACTTCATTAGTTTTCCCCTCGAGAAAACCAAGTGAAATAAAAACAATTCAACCGCGTCAGTGGACGAGTAGTGAGTGGATTTGTCGCTAGTGTTTGTTTACAGCTGTATCATTTACACACGGTGAGTGTTGTCTGCTTATAAGATTTTCCTTAAATCGCGGCCAAACGTTTGTTTTGTTGACATTGTTGTTACGTAGCTATGATAATGGAAATACTGCGAGCGGGAAATGCCAAAGCCTGCTTTATTAGATATAAGGTAATCGTGTTAGGCACATGGTTCAAAACGGTACAGAAGCAGAATGCATTTGTAAACAGCTGAGCACAAAAAAAACATTTTTTACAAATTCTTGGAATTGTTTACTTTCCACTTTTAATACCTACGAGCAAACAAGAAACTAATTACCTATTACATTTAAAACACAAGTTAGAATTCACTAGTCGTTAAAAAGACAAATAAATAATGGACTCTAATAACAACGTTACAGCAATTGCAGCTTGAATGTCAGGTGTGTGAATAGGGGGACTGTGACGCAAGTAGGTACCTAATACCTACTCATTTCGTATTACCAAATGAACGAGACACCGTCATTGTAATTTCCTTAATTTGTCATAAATTTGATGAATATTGAAGCAATGTGTATTTTGCACACAGCATACATTACTCGGGAGTCGGGGTACAGCTGTAGCTACCATGTGTCATCCAATTAGGTACATAGTTACATTTAACACAGTTTTCTAGGTGGAAAACGATTACTCGCTGTGTGCAACACACCGCACCTGTGTCACCTAGTCAGCCAATGGTAATACTAATAACTCATAACAGTAAAACTAAATCTCAAGGTATTTTTATCAGTGTTAATAATAAACAAACTGACAACTAGATTCAACAGCTGACCGACTCAATACAGTTTTTGCAAATAGATGGGTACAAAACAAGTAAGATTCCACATTCATTTTTATCGAGGTTAGGCATTCGAATTACTAATTAATTAAAAAATTATGTAAGTTATCAATAGGGCCGAACTATACAACTGTTCATACTATTTAAATAATAAAAAACTGGCCAAGTGCGAGTCGGACTCGCACACGAAGGGTTCCGTACCACAAGGCCACAAAAAAAACATTTGTTGTATGGGAGCCCCCTTTTATATTTATTTTATTCTGTTTTTAGTATGTGTTGTTATAGCGACATTAGAAATACATCATCTGCGAAAATTTCAACTGTCTAGCTATCACGGTTCATGAGATACAGCCTGGTGACAGACAGACAGACGGACAGTGGAGTCTTAGTAATAGGGTCCTTGTTTTACCCTTTGGGTACGGAACTCTAAAAACATGGTTTTGATAAAGTTTCACACAAGTCTAGTTAGTAATAATCCTCACGAACTGTCGCTCTCGCTACCTACCTAATTTATATCTATGTAGATATACATATAAATGTCATAATTACTATTATCCTCCACTCAAACTTCCTAACCAATATTTACGCCACACTAGCGCCACACTCTTCTATTTTTAGGGTTCCGTATCCAAAGGGTAAAAACGGGACCCTATTACTAAGATTTGCTGTCTGTCCGTCTGTCAGTCACCAGGCTGTATCTCAAGAACCGCGATAGCTAGACAGTTGAAATTATCACAAATTATGTATTTCTGTTGCCGCTATAACAACAAAATACTAAAAACCAAATAAAATAAACATTTAAGGGGGGCCCCATACAACAAGCCTGTATTTTTTTCGGTGTTTTTGCCTTGTGGTACGGAACCCTTCGTGTGCGAGTCCGACTCGCACTTGGCCAGTTTTATTTATTAGAGTAATAATTAACACAAACACAACCAATAAAATTGCTCAACATTTATGTTAATACAACTAGAGCTAAGAAACTAGAGCTTTGACTAGAATAATCAGGACATGACATTACTTAAGTTTTACAAAACTTTCTCGTTTCTTACCCAATGATTGAAGAAATCATCGCTTACTGCGACACGTGATTAGAATCGACTACGAGCTAACTATACAAATACATAAAATTGAGGTGCTTGTTTGTAATGTCAAAATATTTTACTAAATGCTTCTAAAAGTACATACTTACGGTACAAAAAAATATTGTCTATCTGCATTTTCGGCTAATCTCCGAAACGGCTGTACCGATTTTGACGAGACTTTGACTGGCAGATAGCTGATGTTTATGGAGTAACTTAGGCTACTTTTATTTTAGAAAAAGAATTAGGGTCCACACGGGCGAAGCCGCGGGCAGAAGAAGCTAGTACTTAATAAATAAGACTTCCTGCCCTTCTTCTTCCATTTTTCTGTCACCCATCACGCTGACATTCATTCATTTTTAATTACTTACCTACCTATTAATTATGCAATAAACACTAATTGAGAAATTAAAGTCTTTCTTACGTTTTCTTGCGTTTCCTGGAATTTGACAGGTTTTATGTTGACTAAAATACATACGATTCGCGACCGTAACAAATATGAATGTACACAATTATGCTCATTAGAATTACCAATACCACTCCTTGAGTTAGAATAAAATTGGCTTCAAATGTCATGATTTCATGAAATAGTCATTCAATAAGGACTTATTAAGAATAAACTAGTCGCGAGCTCGGAACTCAATGGTGGTCATGGCCAAAAAGCACCCTGTCTCACCTGACTTCGTGTCTGACAGAGCTAGTATCAGTGATGAGCAGTTAGACGCTAGTCTACACGCACAACGTCTAGTTCTCACGCACAGAAACACCGTTCCGAAATCCGAACTGATAGGCACGTAAAAAAATTCGAAAAGTGCAATAGAAAATCGAGTTTTATGAAAAAACCACTGTATAAATCAATTATAAATAAAGTTTATTGAACTCTTCAATAGAAGATTTTACAGTTCTTTTATTACTTAACTACACCCAAAGTTACGTTAAAAATAGCAAGAAAAATGAATCTTTGTTGACTCATAACTTTTTAATGGCTTTTTATTTTACTGTTCTGTTTCCGTAAAGACAAAATTAAATACTCTCGAAATCTGTATGGAAAAAATATCGATTAGTGGCACCTTAAGGTACTTAATATGAACTAAACAAATACTTGTTACGACCGCGAATCATATTTAGATCAACATACAACCAGTGCAGCGGTGTAATGGCGTAACATACAAAGAGTTCCATTGTCTTTCATTTTTACAGTTCAACAAAATTCATTGCGTTATTTACGTTGTTGAGCACGCTCAGACAAATTGTTCGAACATATGAAGCAATGGATTAGCTATCCTTCAAAATGATTCATATTGTGACTGATAGTGTGTTACGCAATTAGGGTGCTGCGGTGCTATTCTGTAAAAATCTCACCGTGAAAACTTAGGTGAAGTGAGCGTGGAGTGAGCTGTCAATAGTGTCAATTCCTAGCAAAAACAAACTCACTTCACCTAAGTTTTCACGGTGAGATTTTTACAGAATCGACCGGCTGATTCCGACCTGCAAATTGCAAAACACGTAAGAAAAATTGTTTTTCACGGGCTACCCTAACGGTTTCCTCTTCAGAAGGAAACGATATGCCGTATAAATTCAAAGTAACTTCATTTATAAAAATAGGATGTTTGGTGTTACCCTGAGAAGTTTCACAGAAATAACACAGCAAACCATTAGATGCTACTAACCTAAAACTTGGTCAGTGGGTCGTCTTAGGGGCGGTAGTAACCATAGATACTATCCATAGTCGTAGAAATATCTAAAAATACACGGTAAGCAAAATCCGGAGCTGTTCATACCTTTGTCATTTTACTTTTAAGCCCATACTCAAAATCTGTTGCCCGCGACTACAACTATCCAAGATGGAACGTAGCAAATGGCCTTCTTCAGGTCCCAGGCTACAATACCTGTCAAATTTCATCACAATCAGTTCAGTGGTTTAGGGCATTAGGTGTGAAATGGTAACAGATAGACATACAGAGTAACTTTCACATTTTTGATATAAGCATGGATTTTCTTTATTAGATACATATATTATGTATGGCTTAAAATGGAAACGGCAGTCATGAGGATATCGCTGATACAGAAAAAAAGACCTTCTAAAAAGATAAAATATAGACTTGCTTGCTACTCACAATCAGTAAAGACTGGAAGCACTAGAAGTTCAGTCACGTGGCTATGCGTAGTGAAGCATTTCGCCAAGAAATCAGAAAATCTGTTGTACCTAGCTGAGCTAAGGCGAAGCCTAACAGAAGGGTTACTAGACTGGCTGCTCATCAAATTAAATAATCAGCCTGTATTGTCCCACCGCAGGGCAAAGGCCTCCCTTTCTTTTTTCCACTCAACTCGATCCTGAGCGAATAGGCGTCAAGTTCGTCCCGCCATCTACGCCTGGGTCTCCCGCGATGCCGGTGGACGTTTTTAGGAGCCATGCTGTACTGTAGTTTAAAAAATGTTTAAAAACAAACCCCATAAATGTGCTGTTGGTCAAGTCTGTGGGTCTTCGCCCTCGTACCCATGGGCGTTTTCATCGCGCAATGGATTTTCAAAGCACTGCGTACCGCCTAGGGTTGAAAACGAAACCGTGTGTCTTTTGACTCGCCTGGTATGCATGCACTCTGTTGAATTCTCAATGTTCGGCTCAACCCATAGAGTTGAAAATCGTTAAAAAATCTCCTGTGCGAGCCTAGGCTTCTTTAAAAAGCAGCGGGCTAATTGCGGAACACACTATCAGTAGCAAACTAGCAATGGCTTTCATTTTGACAGTTCAACAACATTCATTGCGTTATTTACGTTGTTGAGCAGACAAATTTTTCGAACACGTGAAGCAGTGAACTAGCAATATCCTTCAAAATACTTAATTCAGATTGGGATTGATAGTGTTTATGCAATTAGGGTGCTGTTCTGCCGAATGTAAATTAAAGTATCGGACTTATTTCTAACGATACCAATTGCGATGTCTTCAAATGATGCTACAATAAATTCATACAATATTCATAACGCATCATCCTTTCCATCCATATTAAGTGTAAAAGACAACGTATCTAGGTCTATCTGTCTGTCAGTGTGCTCATAACTCAAGAACTTCTTATCTGTTTTACGTGATTGTTTTTTATATTTTCTTGGGTTAGTTTGAGAATATCTTTATAATTAAGTATATTAGTCAGCCGTGGGTAAAGACAGTCTCTATCGTAAATGCTCATAGAACAATGCTAGAATGATCTCTCACCTTTTTTATGAAGTAGATTGCGTAATGCATAAATCAGCGTATATAATGTTCCCACTGCTGGGACACAGGCCTCCTCTCTTCGAAAGGGAGTGGGCTGTAGTCTACCACGCGGACCTAGTGCGGGTTGGTAGATGTCACATGTCTTCGAATTTTTGGTCCTAGGACATGCAGGTTTCCTAACGGTGTTTTCCTTCACCGTTTTGAGAGCAGCGGTGATGAAATTATTTACACAAAGTAAAGCGCCTGTCTGGATTCGAACCCACGACCTACATCTCGTAAGTCGGGGCCACCACTGCTCTCTCCTATACAGAACTGTTACTAAAAATGGTCATCGTATCTTATTTGATACAACAAATAGCCATAAATTCCAAGAATAAATAGTGCTTCGAAGCAACAATTAAAACTTGCGACCTTGTTGTCCAGATGACGAGCTGACATTAATGTCAGAAACAGAACTGTACCCCAGATGTCTACAAGATAATACTTATTATCTCAGAGAATGTAGGACCCCATAGCGGTGCGTAACATATCTTGGACTCTTATCCCTAATGAGATAGAATATTGCTAATGACTCTGGTTTAATAGCTTCTGCATTATAAGACTCATCATGACGTACGTCACTGTAAGTCAACAGTGATGTACGTTCTTGTAATCTACTAATGCGTTAATATCAGCATCATTTCAAGGATCAGGTCCTCCATGGTCTATTTTTGTGCATCATTACCATCATTTCAGACCGGAATCACTCACTGCTGGGTATTTATAGGGATGGTTCTTTCTTCTGCTATACTTACCTGAGTGCATCGCATAAACTTAGTCAGCCTAACGTCTTCCCCTGCTGGGATACAGGCCTTTTCTTTGTGAGATGGAGTGGGTCACAAACCACCACGCCGACCCAGCGCGACCTGAGTCACCCTACTTCGAAATCCAGATCTTTTGACTGCCACTTTTGTAATTCTCTCTATTCTCTTATAAGTACCATGTACTAGTAGAATATAGCTAATCTCGTGGAGTAAATAGGCAGTCATCAAAATGGTAGAGGGTCTGATTGCCAAGGGGCCACTTCTGGAAGCTATAATGAATCTACCGCAAAATATGCAAAAAGCAGTGAGGGCCCACGGCCGGCACAGGCACAGGCGCTTTACTTTGTGTAAATAATTTTCATCACCACTGCTATCGTAACGGTGACAGAAAACATCGTGAGGAAACCGACATCTTAGAACCAAAAATTCGTGTGACACCTACCCACCCGCAACGCAGGCTTTGTTTCCTTGAGTTCATGAATTCAGCTTATTTCTTTCAATTTGTTTAGCGCCTCTTGTTTTCAGTGCAGTGGCTATCATGATATTTTCAATGGTGTAAAATCAATGACACTTGAAAGTCATTCATTATTTTCTATCTTAAGGCTGCTGTAGAGGAAAACTGAAACAATAATAGCTATACTATGCATATTTCACTGAACAAACTGCGTCATAATTTGTGTCTACTTCTGACTGGGATTTTTCACTTTTTAATGGATCTTTTGAATTCATCTGCTATTCTGCAACTTCACTGACTCATCAGTCTCCTGCCGTTACCTATACCAATTTATTTGGGTTCGGAGCAACATGTCTTTTTGAAGTGAAAATTTCTTCCAGCGCGTTGGGCATTTTGAGATAGAAAAAAACCACAACTCACGCCACTGTTAGCGTAAGCGACATAGCGCGTGTTTTGTTTATAAGACGATAAAAAAAATACCTGCTTCGGTTGTGTTCGGCTGTCCTCGGGATGTACTCGGTTTTAATGTATAAAACCTACGCTTTCTCACGAATTACTTATTTATAGGTTGGTACAGCCCGATTAAAACTTAACGGCTGCTCTGAAGTGCATTGAATTTGTTACTGCGCAGTTATTGGCCTCAAGCTCATTTCAGACTACGCTTTATTATAATAGCATATAGCATATAGTTAACATTTATTTAGAACACGCTTTGCTATACTATATTATTTAAATGTATGGCGAGTGATATTGTTGTGCTATAAACTATATGCTATTATATTATAGAGTATGTCTATTGAAAGCTGAGAGTGAAAATGAGCGGCAAATTTTAAAAAAATAGGTCGTGTATCCCCGGATCAACTAATAAAAAACATATTTGATAGAAATTTTAATATATTTTAAGATATTCAAGAAATTTTAAGATATTCAAGTATCAAATATGTTTTTTCCTAGTTGATCCGGGGATACACGACCTATTTTTTTTAAATTTGCCGCTCATTTTCACTTAGCTTTCAATAGACAGACTCTAGCGTAGTCTGAAATGAGCTTCATCTTCCGAGCCGCCTTATAGTTCGAATTGGGCTGTACCATTCGTAACCTACTACTGTCGATTAAAGAATTAGAAACAAATCCAACTAGTACTCTAGTTGGATTTGTTTCTAATTCTCCTAAATTATGTGGTCGACGTAATCCGTCGTAATCGTAATGATAATAGGTACCGTTTATTATAAAGTTCCTGAATCTTGTAAAATCCTCATTTCTAGAATTAATTTCATTCCTACGAGCTACGTAACAATGAAACGCACACAACTAGGTAGAAACTGATACTCGGACTTCGCAGTCCTCATCGATACATCATTATTAATTATTAAGTGGAGTGAGTTGCATCGGTGGGTGGATTTAAATGTTTCTATACAGTGCGCAGGTCACAAATGCACTGTCGTAGCCACAATGAATTTTCATAATAAGTGGCATTTATCAGTAAAATTACACTTTATTGTCTCAAGAGTGGTCCTTAAATGCTTCTGTTGCACTTTTCTCTGAACATTTCGGATAATTGTAACGCGTATTAAGAGTATTCGATGTATTTTAAATTGCAGCGCCATACGACGTTTGTCCAATGCATCAATTTGATTGGTAGATACTGCGCATGACAAGAAGGGTCAACCCAGACTATTATAAAAGGCAGGAGACGATGAATTTTCTTCAGTGGTGGGTACAGCTTCAGCCTTAACAGACGGGGCTGAGGTTATATCCACCTATAAATAACTATATAGACTCAAAGCTAGGCTTTGGTTAAGGGGCTTACAGGGCCTAAACGTTAAGGGGCTTACAGGACCTAAACGTTAAGGGGCTTACAGGACCTAAACGCAAAAACATTTTAGAAACAATAAAAGTATATACATATGATCGACTACAGTAAACAAAATCAGAAAAATATATGATATCTTCAGGATATATGCTAGTTATGTACCTATTGAAAACATAATACAACTAATTTGATACGATAGAAAAAAAACCGGGCAAGAGCGAGTCGGACTCGCGCACCGAGGGTTCCGTACCATCATATGTTTTTAAATTTTCACCGGCGAGCTACTTACTTAGATCTCGTTCAAACCAATTTTCGGTGGAAGTTTACATGGTAATGTACATCATATTTTTTTTTTTAGTTTTATCATTCTCTTATTTTAGAAATTACAGGGGGGGGGACACATTTTACCACTTTGGAAGTGTCTCTCGCGCAAACTATTCAGTTTAGAAAAAAATGATATTAGAAACCTCAATATAATTTTTGAAGACCTATTCATAGATACCCCTCGCGTATGAGTTTGATGAAAAAAGAGTTTCAGTTCTAAGTATTATTATTGCTTAACCCCCAAAATTTATTGTTTTTTTCTATTTTTTTGTGAAAATCTTAATGCGGTTCACAGAATACATCTACTTACCAAGTTTCAACAGTATAGTTCTTATAGTTTCGGAAAAAAATGGCTGTGACATACGGACGGACAGACAGACAGACATGACGAATCCATAAGGGTTCCGTTTTTTTCATTTGAGGTACGGAATCCTAAAAATTTGCAATCCACTTTTAAGCGGATGAAGTCGCGGGCAGGAGCTAGTAGTTTCTGAAGTGGACCGCTGGAACCGCGCCAGTATCTACAATTGTTTTTGTTACGTAAACTCTAATAACTGCTAAACGAATCAAATACACGTTTGTACTCGTACTTGGTTTGAACTAACAAAGTGTACACGGTCTCTCGTTGTCTTTGTTTTTAAACGGATTTTATCTTTTTCTTATTCCATTCCATTTTCAAATGATTCTCAATTTAAATTTATTCAACGTCGCGTTTGATTTTGTAGCTGTTTTAATAACTAACAAAGATTGTTTGTTTTAATTCGCATTGTGAATTAAATAAACAAGGAATAATAATATTTTATTTTTTTGACAACGTTGATATGCTCTTCTACACTCAATGTAAATATAGATACAGTCAGCCTACACAGATTCAGAGATTGATCATCATCGGCCTAGCGTTTTCCCAACTATGTTGGGGTCGGCTACCCGAATACCGGTGTTTTACATGGAACGACTGCCTATCTGTCCTTTACGACCATGTTACTGGGTAATACGATACTCCTTGGTAAGACTGGTTGACAGATTTTCGGGCTTCTGACGACCCGTAACGACTGTCAAAGATCCACGAATGACAGGCGGGACCAACGCCGTGTTTTCCGAGGCACGGAGAGGTCTTGTTATGTAAAGATGGTCACCCATCCCCGGTCCAACCGCGGCAAACGTTGCTTAACCTGATCGATGGACCCGTGCCGCTGTTATAACTTAGCCACATACCCCTCCGTTAGGTCAGGTCTCCTCAGGTCAGAGGTAGATATGGACACAAATTGTCGTTCAATCTCAGTAGATCCAATGGCCAGATCCATGATGGATCTAGTGGCGGATGTTTAGTCATTGGATCCTGATTTCAAGATGTGGATCTACTGAATAATGAATATGAATTATTGTCGATGTAACATAAATATTTTCACTATCACAAAATGGATAGGGGGTAATTTAAAAACTCAAATCTTTTTGTTGCACCCTGCTAAAGACCTAATTTATAAACTAGTATTATATAACGATAAGTGCACCTGCCAAGAATACCTACCTTGAACCTTTGAACGTTTTTTACCACAAGTCATTGAGTTGCGTAACACACTAACAGCAGCAATGGCTTTCATTTTGACAGTTCAACAACATTCATTGCGTTATTTACGTTGTTGAGCACACAAAATTTTCGAACATATGAAGCAATGGATTAGCAAAGTCATTCAGATTATGATTGAAAGTGGGCCTTCAAAGTCTTGGCGCCAAAGCTCCTAATAGAATAATTTATAGATGGCTGGCGATTTATCGACTGTTCTCTGCTCACCTAGTTCTAAGAGAGTATTTCAATATCTGCAGTTTGCCTACTACGTATATTTAGAAATCTATTCAAACACATCCCGTTTAAAGGCTCCTACAAACAGGAGCGACACGCGATATAATCGCGCGCGACACAAAGGCACCGCTCTCGTTTGCGACTTGCGGTGCCTGTATGTCGCGCGCGATTTTGTCGCGCGTCGCGCCTGTTTGAAGGAGCCTTAACTCCTGGATGAAATATGTATATCGGGTCAGTTAGTACTTAGCTGAAATAAGTCGAGATAAACGTAGATGGCGGGCTATGATCGCGGGAAGACCAGCACCGTAATTGCGTAACACACTATTACTCTCAATTTGAATAATTTTGAAGCATATTGTTAATCCATTGCTCCATATGTTCGAAAAATGTGTGCTCAACAACGTAAATCACGCAATGAATGTTGTTGAACTGTCAAAATGAAACCCATTGCTTTGTGTATCTTACGACTTCCACGCGAACGAAGTCCCGGGCAGAAGCTAGTTTGTAAATATTATGCAGAATATTTTTTGTGATAAAAGTAGCATATTTGCAATAAGCTCTAATATTAAAAGTACTACTTACAGTAAAATTACGTTCATACTCATCGAAACTAGAGTTAAATTGTAAGCATTGCGTTCTTTTATACAAATAACATTGCGCTGACCTTACTACGTTAGCGTCAGGGCCAGTCGAAGGTACCTTCAAGCAAAAAATGTCTTAGTTATTAGCTAGCTATTCAAAATATTAGGGAAATAAGTTTATTCATATATTATATTTTTAGATGATTGAAATACTGTCCTATCATTTGATTTGCATTAATGTTTACTCACCGTAACCCTAATTGTGAAACACACTATCAATCTCAATCTGAATCATTTTGAAGTATATTGCTAATCCATTGCCCGATATGTTCGAAAAATGTGTCGGCTCAAGAACGTAAAAAACGCAATGAACGTTGTTGAACTGTCAAAATGAAACTCATTGCTACTGATAGTGTGTACCCCGCTGTTTTCTACGTTGTTAGGTTAGTACGTAAAATTAAAAAAACTGGGCCCGCCCTGCTAACTCACCGAGAGGAGGCCTATTATTATAGGCTGATGATTACATATGCATTGAGCAGTTGGATGACAACAGATACAATGGATATGTTTTATTCCACGACGAGAGGCGAGACGCAAGACGTAACGTAGAACGTACTAAGAACGTACTAGACTGTTTATTACTTACAACAGTTTGAATTGACATAGTGAAATAGGAACTGAAAGGTGCAACATCGTAAAAACTAAACCTGAAAAAGTACTTGTCACATTACCTAAGTATTCAAATCTTTTCGTCGCGTCCAAACGTGTGCTGATAAATGACGAAAGCTTTCAGACGTTTTGTGTTGTGTCAAACCAAAAATCTAGACTAGATACAGGCAGGGTACTGAATTGACACCCTTCGTCGATTTGCTGTGTTCGAGCCATTTCATACAACTTTCACGCTACGGCTACATTGTCGCAGTAATGCAAACTACAGTTTCACGTCTCTGCGAGACGACGAACTTTGTGCGAGAAATGTTTGCGTAATCGCGACAATGTGGCCGCGCCCCATCAAAGAATGTCAGTTGTGATTTGAATCATATTGAGCATCAAAGTTAGATCCTGACATTTTTAGTGCTAAAAATCATCATTTCAGCCGAAAGACGTCCACTGCTGGACATAGGCCTCCCCAAGCACCTCCACTTCGACCGGTTCTGTGCTTCTCGCATCCAACGGGTTCCTGCGGCCTTCACAAGGTCGTCGGTCCACCTTGTGGGAGACCTTCCAATGCTACATCTTCCGGTACGCGGTCGCCACTCCAGAACCTTTCGGCCCCACCGGCCATCTGTTCTGCGAGCAATGTGCCGACTGCCACTTAAGTTTGGCAATTCTTCTGGCTAAAAATACCTAAGTACAATAATTAGAGAAAGACGACTGTAGAAAAAAATGTGTTTTGACCTTCTGCCTATTTCCTCCACGTTGTTCTATCAGAAGAGCACGAGATAAGTGGCATGACTGCATGATTGACATGTTGTTCCAAGATTATGAGCTGATAAACGTTGAGAATACCTCGATCTGTCATGATAACACCTTCTCTTAGATAAGCAGTGAGCTCCAGCAGTGGACTGAGGACGGCGCGTGTGTGCTTAGTGCTAATTTTCTACAAATATTAAATGTTTGAAGTTTTTAATACGAGTGGCCATGGCGAATTTGTTGAAAAGGTAATTTTTTGTTTATTTTTTTAGTGTAGTTTTTTTTTTTGGTGTCAGTGGTTTAATTGTGTAACACACTAAAAGTAGCAATGGCTTTCATTTGACAGTTCAACAACATTCATTGCGTTATTTACGTTGTTGAGCAGACAATTTTATCGAGCCTTATGAAGCAATGGACTAGCAGATGAATATCCTTCAAAATGATTTAGATTGAGATTGAAAGTGTGTTACGCAAGTGCTGGTAATGGTGGGACATTACAGTTTTACATAATCTTAGGATAAAATTATGTATCGTTAAAATATAGATACTTAAAGCAAGTGTTATATTCGTGTAAATAACCTACATAAAAAATTAGGTCATTTTGCGCTCTACTTTTTAGGGCTCCGTACCCAAAGGGTGCTAAGCTAACGGGACACTATTACTAAGCCTCCGCTGTCCGTCCGTCCGTAGCTTCGGTCTGTCTGCCAGAACCGTAATAGGTAGACAGTTGAAATTTTCACAAGTGTGTTTTTCTATTGCCGCTTTGCCTATAACAACAAATATAAAATTAAAGGGATACCCCCTTTAACTTATACAAGAATCGTCTATTTTTCGGTGCCTTTTGCCTCGTGGTACGGAACCCTTCTTTGCGCTACTTCTTTTGTACTTGCACTTCGCTGCTTATTAAGTACATACATATACCTAACCTACAACGATCAATGCTAATTCTGAGCGGAAAATTAAGCTATTTACGAGTGTAGTTAAAATGATTAAAATCCTAATCTAACGTTTTATTGATTCTAAAAACTGGTTTGTTATGTACCATTGCCGACACTGGCGGTGGACCACTTTTCAACCGTATTACTAAGGTCATAAGGGTGAAAAATGGTCGACTGCCAATGACCGCGGTTGTACCTATGTTGCAGGAGGAATTAACATCGCATGGTCTTTATGTTAAATCTAAATTAAAACAAGTTGTTGAATATTACCTCCTCGCTTGAAATCCGCTTGGAGTTCCTAGTATGTCCGTGTTACGTGTCGCCTAATTATTAAATCCATTTAAGTATGAGTAATAATGTATCTGTATGGAAACTCTGTACTTGCGTGCATGTAGGAAAAGCGTTAACACACCTTATTTTTTAATCGAATTCTTTATAATATTGTTGGTTGGTAATTCTGTTATGTTTTGGTACACTACTTTTACCATAATTTGTCATTTAAGAGCGGGGCCACCTAGCACAGGTATATCTTTACTTAAAAGGAGGTCCCTACGTAAGATTTACTGTAAAAGTTGTACTTGTATTAAACTTTTTGTATTTTTTTTTTTGTTGGTGTCTATGATTAATAAAAAAAAATATGAGTCAAAGGTTACGTTTGTGAATAGTAATGCATTTGTGCTTTTATAACGCGAATTTATTTACCTTCTTATTCACAGACAGTAGAAAAAACCGAACATCTCAAAACCAAGACCTACCTACAAAGCTTGAAACTAAAATAAGACCGAGAGAATCAGCCTAGCCTTTTCCCAACTATATTAGGGTCGGCAGTCTAATCGGACACAACTGAATTGAATACCAGTATGTCACATGGAGCGACTGCCTAACTGACCTCCACAACCCAGTTACTGGGTAGGTACACGATACCCCTTCCCTTGGTAAGACTGGTTGTCAGATTTTTAGGCTTATGCCTATTAGTAACGACTGTCAAAGATAGCAATGCTTTCCGAGGCACAGCGGGGTTTCGAACTCGCGATATTTTAAGGATGGTCACCCATCCACGAATCCACCGCGGCAAGAATCGATCCATGCGGCTGTTATTATTTTGCCACGAACCGAGAGAATATTAAAACATTAAATTAATGAGCATCGGTGTCCACACATCCAAAGATGTGTTATTTTAACTCATCGGTCACACGCGACCGCCACGCGTGGGCAAGCGGTGGGTATAAATATCTTGACTCTTGCCAAACAAACAACACGTACTAATTAATTACGAAATAACTGACTTACCTTCACAAAGGTCGCTAATATGTAGGCAGGCATTTGCAATGAGGGTTGCCAGGAAAATAAAAACAATAATTTGTTATCAGAAGTTTCAACTCGTAAGAAGGGGCCGTTACCACTGGGCCACCATCGCTCTTTTTCTTCTATTTTCTTTATTTTTCACGTGATTATGTATTTTGTGTAGGTACAAATAGAGTTCATTATTTTCTAAAATTAACTGGAATAGGGAGAAGCGGTGGAAAAAGACTTGCAAAGGCCATCGATTTAACTTAAAAAAAAAACATAACCCTGACTCGGCTGTCGCGCAGTCGGGTAAAAATAGTCAAGCTTGTGAACTTGGTTTCAATATTGCTATGATATAATTAGTCATCATCATCATCATCAGCAGCAGCATACAGCAGTTCACTGCTGGCCAAACGCCTCTCCAATTATTATTATTATATTTTTTTAAACGTTACCCCACACTAGGAATTTCTCCTGTATTGTGGGTGCGTTTACAAACATTTAAACTCACATACACCAAACAGCCAGACCCGGAACAACTACTTGTAGGGCATACAAATATTTGTTCCGTGCGGGAATCGAACCCGCGACACGCAGCGCAGCAGTCAATCGCTTAACCACTGCGCCAACCGTGCCGTTAAATTGCACTCCGTTCAGCACGATTCTCGGCAACTCTCATCCGGCGTAGCAGCTGGATGTGTCACCCTGCGAAGGTCGTCGCTCCAACTGGCCTGAGGGAGTCCTTAGTCTCGTCCACCCCAATGTTCATCGGTTCTACGGCTAATATGGCCGGCCCCCACTTCAGCTTGCTTATTGTATATGTCGACAACTTTGGTTCTCTGCCAGATCACCTCATTCTGGATTCTATCTCTCAGACACTCCAGCATAGCTTGTTTCATAGAATAAATAAGTGCATTTTTCCCATAATAATAAACATGCTAATAATAGGTACAGCTGTTGACAGCCCTACCTTAGTCAGCTTCATTCATATCTTAGACTTACTAATTAACTTTTTAATGTTGTATGTAATAATTATATTTGCTAAGTTTCTCCAAAGTGAAACTTGAAAGTAAACAAGGTTCAACTTACGCAATTGTTAATAAATCCTCTAAGATTATTCATAAAACGTTTCAATCACTTTCAGTGTTAGGGCTCGTGACGTATTGCTTTTTAGGGTTCCGTACCAACGGGAACCTAGTTAATACGGGCTGGTGTCCGCAACTCCACGTCGTCAATGCGCGTATTTTGCGTACCACAACGGGACCCTATTACTACGGCTCCGCTGTCAGTCCGTCGCGTCGGTCCATCTGTCACTCACAGCCACAGGGCTTTATATTTTGAATCGTAATAGGTAGATACAATATATCTATACAACAATAAATATCTATACAAAAAATTATAAATGCGAAAGTGTGACTGAACCGATTTAGATGAAATTTGGTATAGAGATAGTTTGAGTCCCGGGAAAGGACATAGGATAGTTTGTATGCCGTTATTCCCACGGGAACGAAACTTACGCGGGTGAAACTGCGGGGCGCTGCTAGTATAAAATAAATAAAGTTTTAAATTTAAGGGGGTCCCTATACAATAAACGTGTTTTTTACTAAAAATTAAAAAAAAAACAAGCCAGTTGCGAGTCGCACTCGCATACGAAAGGCTCCGTACCACAAGGCAAAAAACGCCGAAATAAATCTTTTACCTTTTATTAACTTTATCTCATTTTTATTATTTTTTGTTCTAGCAGCTATAACAATACACACTCTGTGAAAATTTCAACTGTCTACCTACTACGGTTCATGAGATACAGGCCGCTTAAAGACGGACGGACGGACGTACAGCGGAGGCTTAGTAATAGGGTTCCGTTGGCACCATTTGTGTGCCTAAAAATATGTAGTGTAATTATTGTACGGTGGTATGGAAGCCTTCGTGTGCGAGTCCGACTCGGCCATTTTTTTCTCATAGATATAATGTGGACGTACTTATCTTGATACTTAACTTGTATCACTAACGTACCTCTACCTACCTACCTACTATCTTCAATATTTGGGTTTTTCTGCTTTATCTCGCCTTTTGATAAAAACCGCAGTAAAATCAGCTCTCCAACAGACTTATGTGGATAAAGCATTTTTTTTTGTGTCATTATCATCACACAGTATTCTGTCATCTCCCTTTATGTACCGCAACATTTTACCGCACAATTGCCTATGTGAATTTTAGTTCAACAGTTGCGACTGTTGAACTAAAATTCACATAGGCAATTCAAGATAATGTTAAACATATTAAGAAATCACAAATCTGTAGATACCAAAACCAATTTCTACTAAAATACCTTTTAAGCGTCTTGCAATTATTTACCTAAACGATTACAAAATACACTGACAACATAGCTTAATAGTGTCGCATTTCGTGCGTAATATCAAGTTGCTTGTCCAAGTATAGTGACCAGTATGACTTGGTACTTGGTCCAAAAGCACTTAGCACTATTACGTTGATATTAGTACATTTTGGCTTAGTGCAGTATGTCCCCGAGTATCAAGATGTAGTGGTCGCTCTGTATACGAAGCTGCAAGGTGGTTGAGTGATATTTGGAACGTACGACAAACGGAGAATACGCATGTACCTACAATTTATAATTAATTTCCGATACTTAATCCTGACGTGATTGAGCCTCAACCTTGGTTTCGATTTACAAGGAAATTGCTTCACTTATTTATTACTCAAATTAAACACCGGATTGTCCGATGAGATATTTAAATTACCACCGCAGGGTTAGTACATAGTGTACTACCTCACTCGCATAAAACAGTAAGTAATAAAAATTATTCATCAAAAAAATGTAATTGATTGTTCACTTCGAATGGCAATGAATTATCTTGAAATTTTTCGGTAAGTGCTCAATGGCCTTATTACCATGGATTCAGCACCCTAATTGCGTAACACACTATAAATCACAATCTGAATCATTTTGAAGGATATTTCTAATCTACTGCTTCATAAAATTTGTCAGCTCAACAACGTAAATAACGCAATGAATGTTGTTGAACGTTCAAATGAAAGCCATTGTTACTTTTAGCAAGTATCAAGATAGCATTCGAATAAAACATAAGGTAGGTAGTCTTGTAGGATGACTGTCATCAAAGTCAAAATAATTAACAATTTCAAAATTTATCTTCTAGTTAGGCGCACGCGCACCGTGAAAGGATGTCCATTGCACAATACTTACTCAATTACTCTGAAATAGTTCACATAAAACGAAATGTTTGCATATAAATGGTGAATATTTCGATGAGAACTGACGAATCTTATGCAATTGTACGAACTGTATACGTATTGCTTTCACCAACAAAGTATTTTGTTACAAAAGATTGCGTTAAACTTTGTTTATTACTACTACTGCCGTTAACTTTACTCATTTTTTAATTAAACACCGGTTTGAAAGAAGTAAGTGCATTTTTTTCGTCTTAATGTTTTAATAACAGTTCGACGAAATTAGTTATTTTATTAATGATCTCATTACCATAGGATTAATGTAATTAATTAATTAGACTTAAATTAATTGAAACCTTATTACACATAAAAAATTAAAGCTGGTAATTGTACAAAAAAGCCGGCCAAGTGCGTGTCGGAACACGCGCAATGAAGGGTTCCGTAGTTGGGATGAATTTGTCCCAAGACAAACTTAATATTGTAGTGGAAAAACATATTCTTCCATACATCGATATACGTCACGATCTATTCCCAAACGGCAAATGTAATCACGATTTTTTTTTTGTGATAAAACTACAAAATGAACTATATTCGAACTTTTACCTTTACTTGTGCTGTGAGACCTTGCTTTTTACCAAACATGATTATAGGTCAACGGAAAGTAAGTACACTACTTATATAGGTTTTGATTTATTTGCGAGTATCAAAATTGTTGCATAAATGGCCGTATATTTTAAATGGGTTGACTTTGAAGCTTGATTTTTTAAAGCTTCACGAGACTGTAAGACCTACGTATTTGATATTAATTTCCGTTCTTGAGAAAAAGGGTCTTGACAGACTGATAGATAGGCGGACAACGAAGTGATCCTATAAGAGTTCAATTTTTTTCCTTTTTTTGTATGGAACCCTAAAAACAATTCATAAAACCAGGAAACTTTTTTTTTTAAGTAAGAGTTTGTTTACAACAAAACAATACGACGTGTACTAAAGAATTTCCTAATAGAAATATACAAATAAGCCGGAGAATTCTAAAGCAAACGTTACGTAAAACTTGGTACCGGTAGTGTAAGACAATAGATATTACTTGAAAAGGGCACTTGTGTAAATTTCATTGACCCGATAGTGGAGAGCTCTGAGGTATCAGCTATGCATAGCGGGCGGGCCCGCTTACCAAAGTCAGATATCTTTTATACGTGGAATAAATATAACGTCTGACAGTTCTAGTACTTCTAGTATGGAAAAACTGCCAAAAATTCAAAATTTATTCTCAGGATAAGACATACCTACTAGGTATAAAACTCAAACTCAAAGCATTTATTTTCAATTAAACCATTTACAGGCACTTTTGAATTGTCAAGAAGTAGGTCAGTCAGAAAAATATGAAGCTAGTTGCCCATTCCAAAGCGTGGGTACCTATGGAGAAGAACGGGCAAGAAACTCCATGGATACTCTTTTTAAATTATATTTTACAAAAATATTAGTTACATCATTACTTTTGAATTTATAATTAAATAATGTGAGAACGATGTAAAAATAAACAAGACGTATGCGTTAAAAGCGTCCAGAGTACAATAAAAGTTTTGGTAAAATGCGCCCTTAGGCATACTTAGGACAATATTCTTAGGATTAACTGTTTCTTTGCTTCCATTACTTTGTTGTGTAATTACAACATCCTATCTTCTTCACAGCAGGTTCCTTTTTAGAAAAAAACTCTACTACTTCAAGGTAGCCTGAGAAATCAAAAATTACTTACGTTTTTTGCAAAGAAATTTTGACTTTTGTGATGCTAAAATAAAGTTTTTCAAGTTCTCAACTTCAAATTCTATTTTTTCTTGCGATTACAAGCTTACATTTGCAGTTGGAGAATTCACCGTGACGAATATCGCTGTATGAGAGAACATTTTTTCAACTGTAAAGTTAAGTTAGTTCTTGGGATAAATTTATCCCAACTACGGAACCCTTCATGGTGCGAGGTCCGACACGCACTTTCTGGATAGTGAACTTTCATTTTTTTTTTAATGGTACCTACTGCTAGATAACGCGTATCCTGACATCGAAGTTAGAATTCAACACAAAAGCCACTATCTTAAAGTATTAGGTATTTCAATCTGGACCGTAACCACAAACCGAAAGTTCACTATCCAATGGTACGTTTACGAATATTTGCAAGTTAAACTAACAATCTTCCATCTCAATAAATATATCTCGACATGACTTGGAAATTATAATGCAATTTGAATAGAAATCGAGCGAATCTGTTGAGCCACTTATTGGCGCAGTGGTCCATGATGGGGCGCATACTTGGAAGCTGGTGGACCATGGAAGACGCCTGTACACACGTGATACTTTACTTACTGACAGTTAGACGAGAAGTGATGCTGTTTCGCTCACCACTATAATAATATGATGTTATTTTAGAAGCAGACTAGATAGATAGTCCCCCAAAATATCCCGCTCAGTTCCGTTTAAGAAGGTTCCCCTAAGCGTGTCGATGGCAAAAAGTTCAAACATCTTTGGCCCCATTTTTAGCCACGGGAACTCCGCTCACTGACGCAGTCTTATGATATGATCATCAAGTGCGCAGGTGCAATCTCAAATATATGTTATGTCAGAATTATAGGATAAATAGTAGTATAACTAAACTAATCCATACTAATATTTAAAATTCGAAAGTAACTCTGTTTGTCTGTATGTTACCTGTTCACGCCTAAACCACTGAACGGATTTCGATCAAATTTGGCAGAGAGATAGATTGCATTCCGGGGAAGGAGATAGGATTGTTTTTATCCCGATATTCCTACGGAATCGACACTTATGCGGGTGAAACCGCGGGGCGCTGCTGGTATAAAGAGATTATCTGTATGTTTGTTTGTTACGCTTTCAGGCTAAAACGACTCAACTGAGTTGGACGAAATTTAGCACACGGTTAGACAATGACCTGAATTAAGACACAGGATGCTTTTTATCCCGATATTCCCACGGGATCGAGACCAAACCGTGCGAAACCGCGCGGCGTAAGTAGCTGGTGCTGTTCTTAGCCAGTCAACAAGGTGGGCTGACTACCCTAGTGTACCAGTATTTACATTATCATGGAGGCTATTTTCATGCATCAATATGATAATGTATAATACATAACATAAGACAGTTATTACTGAGAATAACTGACCAAAGCAGCACTGGACAACGGCGTTTTATGCACTATTCAAATGTTTCAAAGAAATGTTATTGTTGTGTATCTCCAGCTATGCATAGCTGAATAACTTACTATGTTAGTAATATGCTTAGGGCAACATTCACAGATCGGACAACGCTAAGTAACGCTAAGCACGTAATCCATAGTTTCAGTCGATGTTACGGGCGTCTCCTACTCGCGTGAGTTTAATTCGGAGCCCGAACTAAAAAAAAAACTGACAACAAAATTTTGACAGTTGTTACTACTCGCGATGTGTTTATGCCCGCCAGAAAAAAATAATTTGAAACTACGTTTTGACGGATCAACCACTTTCGGACGGGCCCAAATATTCGTTGACGGACTTAGAACTGAGAATGTAGACCCCCTCATACGAATTATTAAGGTGAAAGCGACAGGGTAGCCCGCGAAATTCAATTTTTTTTAGGTTTTTTGCAATTTGCTGGTCGGTATTAAGTTGTACGATAATTAAAATATGATTCGCGGCCGTAACAAATATGTATTTACAGAATTATAATCATTAAAGTCATCAACACAACTCTGTAAGACCATGTAATCCCCAAGAATGACTATTTCATGAAATCTTGACATTTGGGGATTACATGGTCTTAGAGAGTTGTATTGATGACTTTAATGATTATAATTCTGTAAATACATATTTGTTACGACCGCGAATCATATTTTAATCAACGTACAACTTAATACTGACCAGCAAATTGCAAACAAAAAACGTAAGAAAATTTGAATTTCGCGGGCCACCTTAGAGCTCCCCCTTAAGCCTTTTGTACCAATATCAACATTAAACTTATTCAAATACAGTTCTCATTCTTATGAGAGACAAAGACTTGACAAAGTACTCGTAAAGTTAAAATGCGATCTATGCATCTTGCCCTTAGGAGTCTAGAGGCCTCAGACCAAATAAAAAGTCAAGACATAGCGCTGAGAACAATACAGTGAAGCATGAAAAACTACACCTTCGCTCTGTGCATACACGCTCACATGCATACATTTACAACCATTGACAATCAAACTACACTACACCTCACTATTTGTTGCACACATGTTTACGAAACCGGCTTCACTTTACTGTTGACAGCCCTATCTCTTGGTTTTTTTATTTGGTCTGAGCTAGAGGCATGATAATTTAGAATCAGTGAGAAGTATAGGTGTGTGTAGTTTCTGAGGTTTTGTTTCCAATAGAATAGAAGCAACAAGAATAATGTACCCATTGTTTTGTAATATCTTGATTTAAAAGAGTGTCCATGGAGTTTCTTGCCCGTTCTTCTCCATAGAGATCTACGTTTTGGAATGGGCAACTAGCTTCAACTTTCTGACTAACTGACAGACTATTTAATTTTGACAATTCAAAAGTGCCTGTATAAGGTTTAATTGAAATAAATGCTTTGAGTTTGAGTTTGAATATTTAGCAAAACGCTACGCATATGATGTTGACATAACTATCGAGTGTTTGAACTAGCTTCCGTGTGTCTTAACACTTGTCTTTCCACTGAATGTTTGCTTGAGGTCAGGACCTTTCAAGAGGGTAATCTGTGCGCTAATTAAATAATAATATGCACGTAAATGCCAGAGAGCAGTGGTGACCCAGTGGAAACGGCCAAGACGTACGAGGTTGTAGGTTCGAACTCAGACAGGCGCTTTACTTTGTGGAAATTATTTTATCACCACTGCTATCAAAAAATATCGTGAAGACGTGAAGAATAATCGTGAAGAGCATGTCCTAGAACGAAATCGAAGATGTATAAGTAGCTATCAACGCGCGGTGCATTACGGCCCACTCCCTCTCACAGAGAGGAAGGCCTGTGTCTGTGTCCCAGCAGTGAGTATTTTATAGGGTAAGTAATTATGCACTATAATATCTCTCGCGCCGAAGGCTAGTCTCCGTTGATATTGGCTACCCGCCGCGGCCGAAATACGGTCTACAGGACTTTATGGATCACTATTAAAGCTTGTTTGTACACAGACACGATTTATTTTTAAGTCAATTTACCGTAGTATTATGTATAGCCAATGTGTCATTGTAGCAGATCATAATGAAGTTTATGAACATGATCATGTCTTGATACAAACTAACTGACGTGATCAATGTATCAACACAAACTTGAATATGTCGGATTGGCCCAGACATCAGAAGTAAAACACAAGTTTATTCAATTGAACAATCAGTTATCTTAAATCTAGAAAATACAGAAATGAAATACACGGTCACATAGGGCAGTACTGACTGTCAGGGACAGTGGTCCATGCACCCACCGCAATAAGGATAGTACTAATTGTCAGAGACAGCGTTCCACATCCAATAATCGGGCAGTACTGACTGTCGAGAGACAGTGGTCCGTGCACCACGACGCAACCGTTGGAAATGCGTACCGATCAAACAGCGCAGCTCCTTTTAAAGGCGATCGCTAGTGGGGGGGAAACCGTTACAATATTTTACTGGATTGGATACCAAGTCCTTTAGGCCAAATGATCGATAGAGTGAATGATTTGCGTCTGGTGCACGTTCCACTAGCGCCATCTAGTCGCCGTCTCTCACAGCTGCTAATCAATGTGTCTGCCGACACGGCCATCCTGATAAATCACTCGTTCTCGAGTGCATTCATTCGTCATCAATTCACATCGTCATCATCGTTACATATCAAATTAGCAAATATCACTGGTCTAGGTATTTCTTTACAATAGAAAACCCCTACAGTTCAAACATGCTGGTCTAAATCGTCACCCACTAAAGCAGGTGAGATTTCTGCAGCTACAAACTGGACTAGGTCACAACTCTTGTAACCCCTACAGTACATATTTGCTGGTCTAGATAATCATCCCATGGATGAGATCCCTGCAGCTCACTGGACTAGGTCACAATACTCTTGTAACCCCTACAGTACACATTTGCTGGTCTAGATAATCATCCCATGGATGAAATCCCTGCAGCTCACTGGACTAGGTCACAATACTCTTGCAACCCCTACAGTACATATTTGCTGGTCTAGATAATCATCCCGTGGATGATATCCCTTCAGCTCACAAAGCGCTGGACTAGGTTATCAACCCACAAAAGCAGGTGAAACCCCTTCAGCTACAACTGGGCTAGGTCACAACTCCTGCAACCCCTACAGTATAAACTAATTTAGTCATCCAGCAAGGGACCTTGTTCCGGTACTGGGTTATAGAGAACAGAATCACAGGATACAGTCGCCTCAGAATCGATAGTATCTTCAGAATTATGAGTTACTGTTTGTGAACCAATACACGATGTTTCTTCGGATTCTGAGACTCGACTGGCATTAAAGGTTTGAGAACTATTATCTCCTAAATATGGCAAAGAGTTTTCCACTAATTCGCCTGAAACAGCATTATGTAAATCATTATTTATATTACTAGATACATTATCCATTATCACCGTTCATTGTCATCAGACTCATAATTTTCAGAAATTTCAAGAAAACTTTGTTGACCTCTAGGTACTTCTCTCAAATTTACATGTGCGTACTTGTAAACCTATAGAGCCATTAATAACGATCGTTATCTAAAACTAGTCATTTTGAAAGGTCCCTTATTATTTTTTTCATCTAATTTTCTTTGGTGTCGTTCCTCGCATTTTACAAAAACTAATTAACCAACTGCAAAAGGTTTAATCCGGGCTTTTCCCTTATTAAACCGTACAGTGTCAGCGTTTACTAGAATGTCACAATGTGCTGGAACGGGTAACTGTATCAAACCGCAATACAGTGACACTACAATGAATAAAAGGACACGGTGGATCACTAGGCAACGACTCAGCTGACGAGCTGCCCAGAAGGGCATCCAGTATATCAGTTTGTGGTCCGGAACCTATCGTGCCCATCCCCTTCAACCAACTACGCAGGTGGCTACAGGAGCACACCCACACACAAGCAGAAAGCTCGTAGATATCGTCACCAGGCTGCAGGCAGTCCAAAGAAGCTACGCCGTCATTGGATGGCAGGCTAACCAGGCGCTCACCACGACTGGACAGGAAAGGCCCGCGCCCGGCGACGGGGACCACCACGAGACACCGCTCGCCAATAAAACACTTTAACAAAACAGGCACAACGGACAGTCCCCTGTGCAGGGCTCGCATGGAGGCCGATGAAACCACCGCACATGTGCTCCTTGAGTGCAGAGGTCTCACCCAGGCAAGGTCAGAAACCCTCGGGACACCCAGACCGCACACAGAAGCTCTCAACAGACCAGGAGAGCCAATCAGCCTCCGGAGGGAGGTGGGCTGGCTGGAACAACCACCGACGACCGCCACGGCCCAGGCACAATGGTCCATTTGAAGGACTAAGTGCGGAAGCCAAACCCATAGAACATAGTGTCAGCGTTAGAGGGGCCCGTGGTCAAGGAAACAACAGCCGCATAGGCAAACCGACCAGGCCAAGCCACGCCCGCTGCGGCCGGCCCCAGCCGCCACCCGCGGATCCCCGACAGCCGCCACGGTGCGCCCGAAGCCCGAAAATCCGACAACCAGTCCCACCAAGGGGCACCGCACCACCCAGCAACCGGGGCGCGGGGGCCAGACAGGCCGCCGCCCCACGCAAAACACCGGCACCCAGCCGCACCCGACCAGACCGGAAGGCAACCCCAACACAGTCGGGAATAGGCCAGGCAGATGATAGTGTCAGCGTTAGCCATTCTTTGAATTTTTTTTTTTTTTTTTTTTTTTTTTATGTAGATGAACGAGCCGTTTCAACATTAATTACAGTTGGTTCAAAAAAACTAGGAGTTATTTTAGCTAGATTAACTGAGGAACCTTTGATGCCAAACATCAGTTCCATAGGCGTAAAACCTGTGGTCCTGGAACGTGTATTATTAAGAGCAAGTTGAATCTCTCCTAGTTCATCCTTCCAGGCAATATTGGAAGAATATTCTTTACATGACTTTCTCAACCTGTCTGTTAGCTCTACTAGAAGCAGTTGTTAATAAATGGAGCTCTATTCTACGGATCCACGGAATTCACGAGACACTCCGAACTATAGGTGCTAGGACGTCAGCGCCACGCGACGGGGAGATTTACAACCTCCCCTCACCCTTCGCGTCCGTGGGTAACGCCCGTCCCGCACAGTATTATCATTACAAAATAAATTGTTCAACTCACTGCAGTCTTAACCACGTCCTTTACCTGCGATAATCAAATGCGCTTCAGAGCACCAAATAAGTTTACAGGATTTTTAATTGCTCTTACAGCGTGTGAAGAACATAAGGCCGGAGTATTTTCAAGCAGTACAAACTTTGTAAAGGCGTCTATTAAAACTAAGCAATATTCTTTTCTATCATTTTTCCCGAAAGTTTGATCTAAATGAATTGTGTGCCAAACGAATTGAATGCATTGCATTTGCTATGCACCTGAAGGGCCTTTAAAAGTTTTACATACCTCACAACAATTAATCTTCCTCTAAAATATTCCTTGTCTTAAATCATATCTACATACGTACGCAATATGTCTTCAGGTAAATGATTATTACGGAATTTTGATATTATTTCAGAAAGTTACGAATTGCGTTCTTGTTCTATAATTAACCAACATTTATCTAATTCAAGATAATTTATTTTACGGGGTTCAGAATAATTTGTGTTTGACAAATAGCGAGACAAGAAATCTGCATGAGCCATCCATCTCCAGTTCCTAAGAGTGATATCGTGTCTCTGCATCTATGGTCTTCCTACTATAATACGCTACTACATGAACGGTATCATTATGTTTTTTGGATAAGAATTGCACTATATCCCTCACTACGAGTACTTGCATCGGTATGGAGATCAATGGGCAAGGAAGGGTCAATCTTTAATTTGCATTAATCTCCCCAGCTGGAACTAGGTTTGGACATTCAGAAACTGAACACTTATTTAAATTAAACGAGAATCCTGCATTGGGCAGAGTTTTAAGTAATTTGTCTAAACGGTTAAGCCCTTCATGAATATCTTTTGAAATTGAAAGTACATGTACAGTACATCCATGAAAACTAAAAATCTTTTCATCATTCATCGGCTTTAAAGCAATATTAATAGAAAAATGGAAGAGGCATTGCGTAAGCCAAAGGGCGAGAGAACTGAGCTTTCAAAGTCTCCCGTATATCTTCCCATTGATAATGACTGAGAGGCATCTTGATCAGTAATGTGGCTACGCCGCCTCGAAGGCAAGGTCAGCGTCATGATTAAATTGACACCTTTCAAATTTTTGCTTTTAATTATGGTGTCTGACAGCCCTCTACGTATGAATTGGGGTAGTCAGGATCAAATGGTACCAACACTGAATGGTTGTGGTGGCGCATTGGACCGGGTAGTAGAGCATCAGTTAATTATGAAAGAAATGCTTCTAAATTATTTGAGGGTAGCGGAATATTTTTCTGGCCATTTTTGTGATAATGAAGTGCCAGAGGTGGGCGGACAATCCGATCCCACTTCTGATGTCGGATTGGCCCAGACATCAGAAGTAAAACACAAGTTTATTCAATTGAACAATCAGTTATCTTAAATCTAGAAAATACAGAAATGAAATACACGGTCACATAGGGCAGTACTGACTGTCAGGGACAGTGGTCCATGCACCCACCGCAATAAGGATAGTACTAATTGTCAGAGACAGCGTTCCACATCCAATAATCGGGCAGTACTGACTGTCGAGAGACAGTGGTCCGTGCACCACGACGCAACCGTTGGAAATGCGTACCGATCAAACAGCGCAGCTCCTTTTAAAGGCGATCGCTAGTGGGGGGGAAACCGTTACAATATTTTACTGGATTGGATACCAAGTCCTTTAGGCCAAATGATCGATAGAGTGAATGATTTGCGTCTGGTGCACGTTCCACTAGCGCCATCTAGTCGCCGTCTCTCACAGCTGCTAATCAATGTGTCTGCCGACAAATATATAACTTCACAACAATAAACTTGAATACTTACGGTCCCGCATATTGTTTACAGTCTTACCCAGTAACTTAGCTAGCTTGACAGAGCTCGGCCCTTACTCCAATTAGTTTCAAACTAGGTAAAGGGGTCAACGTGAATGTCCTATAATCCGGCCATAGAAAGGGTGACAATCAATTAGCAAGTCGTCGGCCTGCAACACTGGCCTCAGATTACGTAAATTATATAACGTCCGAATAATATCGCTGTCACAAACCGCAAAATTATTGGAACATTAATGCAAAATGCTAACTTTATGGTTTGTGATTGATGTTGTGTAATAAATGCAAATATGTCGCCGTCGTGGCAAAATAAATCATTATTTGTGTTAATAGCGGAGATTTGTGAGCTTCCTCCATATTTATTTGATTTGAATCAGTGTTCTGTGCTAATTATGGGTTGCTTTGACTGAATACGTGATGGGTTTCCGAAAGAAATTACCATCTGATGTGCATTAATCATTTATAAAGTCGGGAAGTGGAATTCTAAGCGGTTTTATCTCCGACGAGGTTTGTACGTTTCGTATGAGTAACTAATTATGCATGGTAATGAATTTCACGCACTATCTTTCGTTCACTATGTTTGTTATTTGTTATACATGAGTGCATAATGGCCGCGTCTTCGTCGTCATGTGGTTACCGCCTCACTAATTGTTAGCTAGTAATAAAGATACACACAACACAACATGGCCGCTAGCCTGACGTGACTTTTACAAGTTACATACTTTATTAGTATGTTTTTCCATAGATTATAATTATGCTGTATTTGTTGTAACCTGTTATTAGTGATAAGTTACGTGATTATTATTTAATTTCTAGAGTTATACCTGTTATCTACCTATCTATGCGCAGTTAGGTAAAATGTTTAGGAAAAACCTAGCGATTTTTATTATTATGACGCTATAAACTCAAGACTGAAATGAAAATAACTGGTAATATCTGGATACGGATATCCGAAAACGCATGGTTTGAGGAAAAATCCGCTCTTAGTAAAAATCTTATTTAAAAACCTGCGAAGTTTTTCTTTGTCGTCAGTTTTTACTATGTAAGCTTGTTGCAACATACACCGATACGCAATGTTTAAAATAACCTAAAATATTTAGAGCCAGACAGTATAAAAAAGTTATATAAATAACTACTCCTAGTGCTTCTGATACCTCATACGATACGTCTGGCCTAGACTGGATATTTGTTAGTATTCTGGATTATCTCAATAATCCAATATACAAACCGCTGTATTATTAATGCACGTGTAAGCAACGACTCTGTCTATCCGTTAGTGCACCTTTAGGTCCAGAACCACGAAGCCGAATCAGGTAAACTTGATTTTTGTTTGAATTGAAAGACATTCATCCATATTGATATTATAAATTAACTCTGTCTGTCTGTATACATATTACCTTTTCAAGCCTAAACCACTGAACGGATTTCGATGAAATTTGGCAGAGAGATAGATTGCATCCCGGGGAAGGACTTAGGATAGTTTTTATCGACATACCTCGCTGACGAAGCCGCGGGCGGAAGCTAGTCTGTTATAAATACGAAAGTAACTCAGTCTGTCACATTTACACGCGTAAACCACTAAAGCAATAATTATGAAGTTTGAGGGAAAGGTAGCCTGGATTCGGGAGGAAGGTCAGAGGATTCTTTTCATCCTGGGTTTTAATTATAGTACAACATGCATGCATTATAAATGTTCATGCAAGCAGAGCCGCGGGGTAATTGCGTAACACACTATCAGTAGCAATTGCTTTTATTAGACATTTCAACAACATGTATTGCGTTATTTACGTTGTTAGACCGACAAATTTTTGGAACATATGAAGCAATGAATTAGCAATATCCTTCAAAAGGATTCAGATTGAGATTGATGGTGAGTTACGCAATGAAGGTGCTGGTCCGTATCTTCTAAATTCGACTGATTCAAGGTCCGTAATTGCAGTTCATCACACTCACAAAAGAAAACTAATACAAAGACGGACGCGAACTTTTCCTTGGGAAATTACTAGCTCATGCAAAAAACATTTTCTGTGCCCATGTAAAAAGATTATATGTAATGTCGCGTCGCCACGTCGGACGAATATAGGCGTAATCTGTAAGCGTTAGCAGTGATATAAGGATGTGTACACATAATTACTTTCCGCTCTGTAAAGCCGGTGGTAATGACGGCGGATGCTGTGGCAGCTTTCCGCATGTACAACACGCAGGTACCGCCACTGGACAGTAGCTCACTACTTGTTGCGCTGAGATCAGAATATTGTTTTTTTTTCTAATACTGAGACTGCAGACTGCTTTATGTTGATAGCATAGAGACTATTGGTATTAGAGTCTTTGGTTGATAGTAATCCAACGTCGCGCGGCGCTTCTTCTATACAACATTATTTTTAGTATATGCGAAACCCGAAACACGTGTCTAGTATTTTTATGTAAAGAATCTATGTACAAAATTTCAAAACTGTATCATGAAAAATCACAAAGTTATAAGCTTGTTAAGTTACCTGTTTGTCCGTACAAAAACATGTTCACCCGCGCCGCACCTATACACCTGTAATGATAGATAGTTCTAAGGGAGATTTTGATAAAAAAAATACTCATAACTTTCCTCACGACATTTTCCTCATTTACGTGGCTAATTCAAAATTCATCATTCGGTAGTTTAGCTTACTTGATGTAAGTACATCAAGCTACCCGAAACCGTCAAATTTTCCCAATCAACTTTGAACCTTATGATTTAGCCATAAAGTTGAAAATCTTTATATAAAAATTTCACAGATTGTAGTAGCCTGATGTGCTGGCGGTTGTACATAAAGCTACGGTTTCCTCTAAGTGCGCCCGCGACTTAGCGTTATCAATTTACCGGCGAACGACGTCACTAAAGGCACCTTCAAACAGGCGCGACACGCGATAAAATCGCGCGCGACACAAAGGCACCGCAAGACGCGCAACGAGCGGTGCCTTTGTGTCGCGCGCGATTCGCGTCGCGCCTGTTTGCAGGAGCCTTAAAACGTTATTTATGAAAGTAAGTTGATGTGTTTCCTGGAGGGCATTTTTGACACCGTAAAGTTAAACCCCGCCATAATTTTCATGACCGACGTCACTGCGGTTGTTATGTAGCGGCCACCGCTCTTTAGGAAACCGTAGCTGCACGCACGTTATTTTAAATAACTATAATATTTATAACCGCAGCAATATCAGTAGAGCCGGCGATTAAAATCCATATTACTGTCCAGTTTAATTTCTCGAATGTTTATCACTAATAAATATATCGTACTCGGTTTCACTCGACTTTCCATTCAATCGTACTGTGGGCGTGTCGCTTGAATTATCTCATTTCATTTATCTGTATTAAGATTCGTTTATCAGATATAACTAACAAGCTTAACGTGTTTATTCTTCAAGAGGTTCTAAAGCCCTTTAGATACCTACTTAGACCTTCACCGTTAAATTATTGTCAGATTGTCTTCTATTGTTTGTGAATTTCAATGTTTTTTGTATGCGCTAATTCACACGTATATTTACATAAATTGCGTTTATAAATATCTTGAAAATGTTCGTATGAAGACCCTTAAAGGCATCGTACAATACAATGTGCCTTATTTTGAACCCAATGACCGTTACAACCTACCATTGACTGGACGCGCGTATAAGATTCGGTGTCCGACCTTGACATTCCAATACGTAGTTACGTACCTACCTATGAGGCGTGACGTAACAGAATCAACTTACTGATTGACCACAATGATGATCACCTTACTCACTTACGGCATGTCCTACTCAGATGATCTGTAACTTGATCGTTGTATGGGTATAAAAGTAATAATGGCAAGAGGATGGGTGCCACCGAGGTTAAACATTCTTCTGAGTGCACAAACTTTCGACTCAGTGGGTTCGGCTAAGAGCAAACGATATAGCGGCAGGCCCAGACGGACGGGTTACCGCTGGCCCGGAACATAAAGGGCTAAGGAAGGAACGCGGGTGGGTTTTAGTCAGTAAGAGTCTGACACTCCCTTCCGCTCTACCCATAGCGGGAGGGGTCATTTGATGATTTCACAACCGAAAAAAAAAAACCCAGACGGAGATGAGCTGAACTCCTTTAGTAAAGATTGGTTCCTTGTCAGCTCTGGACAGAGAGAGGTGGAAAGAGGAGAGGGAGGCATAAGTGCACTAATTTAATCCCACAGAACATTAGTTTGCTAAGTAAGCGTAGACTGAAGTAAATGAACGAGGACCCAGACAAGTGGCAATCGCTTCGTATTTGTACAACGACTTCATAAGGATTTACACTAGTTTTTGCTGGCTTGTGGTCTCAGTTCTATACATTTTTTACTTTTCACTCATCGTTATTGCTGATAGAATGTCACCTTGTCTAGGCCTCCTATTGCCTTTATACAACATCATCCAGTTTCTTCAGTTCAATTAAGTAATTCGCGTGTTGGCTACCCAATTCAAGTAAAGCCATTCGAATATCCAAATGCACAGAGAGCGACGATAACGCGAAGGTAACTAATTATTGTTAATTTATACTTACATTTATATGAATCATCATAGCAGTTTCCTTCCCTGTATACAATGGTGGAGCCAAAAATACGACAATAAATGAAAACACTGACAATACTAATGGCTAAAGAATAACAGCCGCACAGGTCGATGGCCTTGCCGAGTAGCCAGAAGCCCGAAAGTCTGACAAGCAGTCTTACCAAGGGGTATCGTATTATTCAGTAACTGGGTTGTGGAGGTCAGATAGGCAGTCGCTCCATGTAAAAGACTGGAAGCCGACCCCAACGTAGTTGGGAAAAGGCTAGGCAGATGACTGACAATATCTAATGCATGAGTATTTTGTAGTAACTATCAAATAAATGCTAACATTGAAATTATAAAAGTATATTTTCTCAAACAAACTAAATGGCAGTAATGGACCGACTATTGGTTTTGCCAATCTTTCTTTTCTGCTATGTATAGTGACTAAACTATTGTGTACATTATTAAATTTGATTGAATTTTCGTTTGCAGACTTGGAACGTCATTAGATACAAGTTGATACGCAATTTAATTTACTGCCGTGTCGTCGTCTCCACCTTGTATAAGGTATAATCTACTCATACACGAACCTAAAGGTGCTAAAGAAGCCATAGAAAATGTCTAAAGCAATGTAAAAAACAAAAATCACAAAAATTTTTCGTTGCTATAGAATCTTTAAAACTTATAGATGTTTCTTTTAAAATATTTCGTGTATGAATAGACAGACTTATAAAGCGATATTTCTGGAGACTGATGCACCTATCTATCTTATTGACACACATGTTTTCAAGTCTAGAGCGTTCACCTCTTGTGTTCCAACTAAATTAACAACGCGGCCTGCTTCCCAAGAGATTATAACTGTACTTACTTACTATTATAAAAACTGCAAAAAAATTGTCCGTACTTTTGCGCTAATTTAGACGTAATGGAAGTTCTTGTAAATAACGTGAATGCATATCTTCTAAATATAAAACTCAAAGGTGACTGACTGACTGACATAGTGATCTATCAACGCACAGCCCAAACCACTGGAGGGATCGGGCTGAAATTTGGCATGCAGGTAGATGTTATGACGTAGGCATCCGCTAAGAAAGGATTTTTCGAAATTCCACCTCTAAGAGGGTGAATGGGGGGAGGGTGAAATTTCACGCGGACGAAGTCGCGGGCGGAAGCTAGTTATATTATAATGGCTTCTGTCCGTGACTCGACATTTCTTGTTCCCCGGATCCAACCCGTTGCATCGCATCGCCTGCCCGCGCTATCACTGTTTGCTCGGCTCCTAAGGGTCCTAGCGTGTTACATAGCCTATAGCCTTCCTCAAGAATTGGTCTATCAAATGCAAAAATAATTTTTCAAATCCGACTGGTTAGTGCGTTCAAACAAATAAACAAACTCTTCAACGTTATTGATTAGATTCCTCTAAAGTTTTGCTAATACGACTTGTCAATTTGTCATTTAGCAAGAATCGTCTTCGAGAGATTACATTTGGCCTTCCGATTTTGCGAAGAACAGGTAATTTATAACGTGTGTAAAACTACAGCATCTATCACCGTCAAAAAAATCATAAAAAAAAAACAAATCTCCGTTTTAACAAACAATAAAGATAAGCTATCAGCCGTCAACCAAGCAGCAAGGTTGTTGCGTCTGTTTTGTAAACACGATCTCTCACAAACCCCTCATTGTCTAACATTTTCATTGTGCTATACACAGGAAACGTGTGTCCAATGGGCGCTATTCGCACGCCTCACGCCTCACGCTTAAACCGAGCAAAAAAAACTTGGGTACCTACTAGTACTACCAATAATAATAAACACCTTTCTAAATTGCGTCCAACACCTTGTTAACACCTCATCTGACCAAACAGTTTCGACATTAAATTGAAACAATACCTTTAAAAGAACGTTACATACTTACATAGCGTCTATTGTCCAATTACAACAATCAGTTGTATCGACGTGCCCTAATACCGACCACATGTGTTTGTACAAGTTCCAAGTGTTAGTTGTAGAGGCACGCCGCAGGTTCTACTGACCCAGTTCATGGCATTAGCGTCTCCACAACGCCAGCCATCAGTCAACCGGCTGTACGCTGTACAGTTACATTGTAACCACCGAGGGATCGGAAACCCGATGTAGACCAGCTCCGATACAATGATATCAACAGATACGCCCAAACAACTTTCCACTGACGAAATTGGTGCTATTTTCTCCGTCGCGCACTCTGTGTCCCCTGCTCGATAAACGCTGAAAATCGCTATAATCTACCAAACAGACTGTTCTATTTCGATTCACTAAGTATCGTAAATCGCCTTTCTCCGTCTGTGGCGTCGGTTTGTATCAGCTGGGGTCAGTGTTACACATTAGGAGAGCGTCGCTAATGTAATTACCGCGACCTTTCTATTAAAGTCAATTGATCACAATGTGGCGCATTAAACAGATCTGGTGGTGTTCTAGCGGTGTTCTAGCATTCTATGTTATTGTGAAACGTGCAGACCGTTGCGCCCGCGCCGTGCGCATGACGCGATGTCGTCAGCGCTCATTACACCAATTTGCGGGTGATTAGGAACACAAAGGCAGCTCAGCAATCGATTGTTCGACATGTGATCATCTCACAGGCCGGTATTAATATGGACCATTACGTAAAGACACTTGAATAATTGAATTTTACGTGGGCAACTTGTATTAGCATAAACCGGGCCGTGTGTAGTAGTCGTCTGTAATAATAACATGTAATTGGAGAGCGTCTGGCAGCACCCAATTAACTTGGCATATTATACTTTCCCCTAACGCAGGTATTATTCGAGGTTTCATAATGAGACAGAGATCATGAGCAGGAGGCTGGAGGGGGGTAAGAATAGTGAAAGCATATTTGGTTTATTGCCCTCACGAAAATAGAGATTTGATATTTTTCACTGTTGTTTGTTTTCTGTTACTTAATCATCAAAATGTACCCATTGGTTAGTGGCTCGTGGCTACCTGAAGCGTGTTTAGCGTAATGGGGAAGCCACAAGGCGCACTAATCAGGTGAAATCTAATCTTATCGCAATTACCTACGTGTAACATGAACCTAACAACTTTTTGAATATGGAAAATGCTCAGCAAAAATTACATAGGTAGAGTTAAAATGTGTGTTATATAAGAGCGGAAGTGAGCCAGGTGGTAGAGCTTATCATCTGAGAGTACGGTTTGTGTGGACCGCAGACAACTAGGAAACCGCGAAAACGAAATCGTGATATTCTCCTCAAAGGAACTGATTTAGAACACACCACCACAGGCGACACAGTTACTCGTAGTCTTTGTGCCTCAATGAATAATTAGCTGAACATTCTCATATAGGGTCATTTTTCAATGACCTCAAATCAAATATCTACAAACATGGCATTTGTGAGATACTAATTTGTTTATACAGGAATATTTTTTTATCACCATAAAAAAATCTACAGGGTGTTCTACCCATGAATATGAACAGCTTTCACTATGGGATCAACTCTGAAATCACGAAAAAAAAATCTGCGGTTTAATACAAAAGTTCAATATATATTCAATATACCTACTTGACCAAAATGTATGAAACAGCAGATTTTTTTTTTTCGTGATTTCAGATTTGGTCCCATAGTGAAAGTTGTTCATATTCATGGGTAGAACACCCTGTAAAAATTTGGATGGTGATAAAAAAGTCTTCCTGTATAACAATCTGTTTTTGTTTTAATTTCGGTTACAATCGAACCATTCACAAAATGATATATCCATTGTTCAAAAACTAGCTTCAGCCCGCACCTTCGTCCGCGTGAAATTTCTTGTTCCCCCGACCCACCCCGTCGCGACGTATCGCATCGCCTACCCGCGCCATTACTTCGTTTTCGCTTTGCGTTCTTTCTTACTTTTTTAGGGTTCCGTACCCAAAGGGTAAAAACGGGACTCTATTACTAAGACACCACTGTCTGTCTGTCTGTCACCAGGCTGTATCTCGTGAACCGTGATAGCTAGACAGTTGAAATTTTCACAGATGATGTATTTCTGTTGCCGCTATAACAAAATAATACTAAAAACAGAATAAAATATTTAAGGGGGCTCCCATACAACAAACGTGTTTTTTTTCGGCGATTTTGCCTGGCGGTACGGAACTCTTCTTGTGCGAGTCCGACTCGCACTTGACCAGTTTTTATTTTTGCTCAGCACCTCAGAGTCTTAGCGTGATGATAAATAGCCTATTAACCTTCCTCAAGAATTGGGCTATCAAATGCAAAAATGATTGTTCAAATCGGACTGGTAGTACCAGAGAGATTAGCGTGTTCAAAGAAACTCTTCAACTTTTAAACAAGTGCGAGTCGGACTCGCACACGAAGGGTTCCTTACCACAAGGCAAAAACACCGGAACCAAACACGTTTGTTGTATGGGAGCCCCCCTTAAATATTTATTTTATTTTGTTTTTAGGGTTCCGTACCCAAAGGGTAAAAACGGAACCCTATTACTAAGACTTCGCTGTCTGTCCGTCCGTCCGTCCGTCCGTCTGTCTGTCACTAGGCTGTATCTCAAGAACCGCGGTAGCTAGACAGTTGAAATTTTCACAAATTATGTATTTCTATTGCCGCTATAACAAAAAATACTAAAAACAAAATGAAATAAATATTTAAGGGGGGCTCCCATACAACAAACGCGATTTTTTTGCCCTTTTTGCTCGATATCAATAATGGCAACAGGTAGGCACTTGAAATATTCACAAAATACTCAGTTGTATTTTTACTTTAATAATAAATAATAAAATTAAAATAAAATAAATATTTAAGGGGGGCTCCCATACAACAAACGTGTTTTTTTTCGGCGTTTTTGCCTTGTGGTACGGAAACCCTTCGTGTGCAAGTCCGACTCGCACTTGGCCAGTTTTAGTATTTGTTATTAGAGCGGCAACAGAAATACATAATTCGTGAAAATTTCAACTGTCTAGCTATCGCGGTTCTTGAGATACAGCCTGGTGACAGACAGACTGACGGACGGACAGACAGCAAAGTCTTAATAATAGGGTCCCGTTTTTACCCTTTGGGTACGGAACCCTAAAAATAATAGTTCAAATCGAACTGGTAGTACCAGAGATTAACGTGTTCAAAGAAACTTTATTATCAGTAGTTATTATAGATTCATCATAAAACCAAAGACAAACACGTGTGTAAAATAAAAAACAATAATAAAAAAAAAAAAAACTTGGCCACCGCATAGAATTAAATCATAGCAAAGCTTAATCAAATTGACTTTCGGTTTCATCTCGCTACTCCGAAAAACATCTGTCTTAAAGATGAATCACAGAAACTTCGTTCTAGTAAAATGGACGTTCGTTACTTTAATGGAACTTGATTGGAACACTTGTGAAGATCGTAACTTAATATGAGTTAAGATAGGAGACGAGTAGGTCATCTTGCAGCTTGCCTGGTCAATTGGGGGTAGGTAAGCAGGTGGTTGGTTGAACCAGCAATAAGCCGTTGCCGAGTCGACGCTTACCTACACGGACGTAAAGATAATATCTTTACGTCCGTGTAGGTAAGCGTCGACTCGGCAATATAGCGGTGGGATTATATCGCGCACTGGATTTTCAACCCTCGGTGTTAAGCCGAACATTGATAATCCAACAGAGCCCATCCCAGCGCGTCAAAAAACCCACCGCTAGTCAGTTCGTTGAAAATCCAGTGCGAAACACGCCTGTGCGAACCATGGGTTTCATTTTGACAGTTCAACAACATCCATTGCGTTATTTAGGTTGTTGAGCAGACACATTTTTCGAACATAAGGAGCAATGGATTAGCAATAATAATAATAAACATTTATTTCAGAATTACTTCCATAGTTGTTAGTAACAAAGTAAACTTATAAACTAATGTTAGTAACATTTATCCTAAGCTGTGTGTGTGAGGCACGTCGATTCTGGGGAGTGTCTACTTGACACTCCCCAGAATCAGAATAAGCTTCAAAATGATTCAAATCGAGACAATTAGGGTGCCGGGCTAACTTAGGTCACAAACTCACAGTGCTTGATCGTATTGTATGTATGTCCGCGATTTTCTCAAAAACTAATGAACCAATTTTGATAATTCTGTATTTCTATAAAAAGATATAGAAGTCTTTTTATCTATTTCATTAATGTGATCTACATACTTTCAGGAAGGTTTTAGTATATAATACATTAGGTAATTATTGTTATGTACTAAGTTATATGCATAAATGTAGGTACTGCATATCTGGCATTTCTATGCGAATTTTGATGATTATTTTAGTTGGTGTCTTCAATCAAAGAACGAAAATGCGGAACTAACGACACCGACTTCCGAAATGAAAGTTATCACTTTGTAGTCTTTTCTTTTTTTTTGAAGTCGATTGTTTTTATTGTAAAAAGTTTTGATAATTTAGGTAGTCGTTTTGTTTCCGCAGTCTGAACACGGGCTGCCTAAATGTGCCTGGTGATATTCATAACAATGAACCAGTCAATAGGCTGCTCGAAGGGTGATCAATCTATGCACGGTGGATGCCCACTGGACATATGCCTCTCCTAAGTTGCGTCCCGGTTTCATTTCCTTCCGCACCAGCCTGTCCCATTTTTTTTAAATTTTTTCATGTCCCAGCCTATTGATTAGCTCTAGCTTTAGCGTGACTCAGCATAGAGTCACCACAGTTCAAGCCTCGTTTACCGCAAGATTCGAGGCAGAGGCCTAAGACTGGTTGTCAAACTTTCGGACTTCTGACTACCCGTAACGACTGTGACTCATAGATTTAGAATATTACCATATAATATATATGCTGTACTAAATATATGCTGTGAATGATCTACAAATGACAACCGGGACCAACGACTTAACGTGCTTTCCAAATCCAAGCCTTATTCATTTGTTGGTTAGTATATCAAAATCGATTGTGATCTACTTATTAACTACAGGAAAAATTATAGGAAACCAATGAGTTTCCTATCATTTTTTCCTGTAATTTTAACATCTTTTGTTACAAAGGGCTTACGTAACTGACTATCTATTAATTTGTCTTATTTAAGACGAGCTAATGTATCATTACTTCAATTCTAGTCTTGTCTAATCAAATAGTGTTTCGGGACTCCTTCTACAGAAACCTATAAGTAACTAGCAGCGCCCCGCGGTTTCACCCGCATAAGTGTCGATCCCGTGGTAATATCGATATAAAAACTATCCCATGTCCTTCCCCGGGATACAATCTATATCTCTGCCAAATTTTATCGAAATCCGTTCAGTGGTTTAGGCGTGAAAAGGTAACATACAGACAGACAGAGTTACTTTCGAATTTATAATATTAGTATGGATTATAACTCCAATGCATGCATTATAATACCCACTACGCTACTACTCAATCTGCCCAGCCCTGTACCAACATGTTGGGGTCGGCTTCCAGTATAACCGGATGCAGCTATTGCAATACCAGTATTTTACATGGAGCGACTGCCTAGCTGACCTCCACAACCCAGTCACTAGGTACTAGGATACCTTTTTGTCAGACTTTCGGTCTTCTGACGACCCGTAACGACTGTCAAAGATCCAGGAATAAGAGCCGGGACCAACGGCTTAACGTACTTCAAGGAGACACGGAGGGATCCTGGTATTTAAATGGTCACCCATCCACCGACCAACCGCGGCAACGTAGCTAACCTGATCGATCGACCCGTGCGGCTGTTATTATTTAGCCAGGAGCCTCTCTGTTACGCTACACTTGGCCAATATATTAACCACAGCAAGAGTTGAGTGAAGAAGATCAATCCTAATAAGTATAACTCAAAAAAAACCTACATTGTAGCAAAAACCAAACTCGCACAAGGGAAAACTGACAAGCAAGAATAATTGTTAATCAATTAAATAACACATAATGGCTTAGAACCTTCGATCAATAATAGTACTAGATGCCCGATAAGCGCTTCAAAAACGGCCCGAAAAATACGAGCACGAATACTTTTGTGCTATTATTTCAAATTAGTATGGTCCAATCATAGCCAATGTTAAAACGTCAAAATGGCTCAGTGCGCGTTCAAAAGTTGTGTAAATAACCACCGTAACACCAAGATTTTGGAAGGAATATCTTTTTTTCGGTAAGTCTTTATCATTAAATGTTTTTCATAAAATAGTAACACAGTTAAATAGTAAATATAAATCAATTAGCAAATATTATGATTGTTGGCCAATGTTTGCGACAACGCGCCAACTATTCTAACAAACATTGAAGCATTGAAATGTGATTCCAAGAACTACATCTAATTCCAAATTCGAGTAAGTACGAAATTGTCAACAAAATGTTTTTAACCGTATTGCTTAGACGTTAAGTTTCATTTTAGAATAAATATTTTTGTACTTATTATAAAAATGACTTTTTATTTTCAAGTGACATTTTAAATTTATTACTTCGATGACAGAAGGACTTAAATATGAATCATTTGCAATCGTAATTAAACTTTATGTTAGAGTGTTAAGGTTTATAATAGTCTGAAGTTGTTAATATTATTAAACTTTTTTCTATAGTTCGTAGTAAGAAGTATAAATGTTTATCTGTGTGCAAACGTGGCCACTTTAGCGACTTATTTTTGTTCCTAATCATTCATCTAGTACTATTATTGATCGAAGCTTAGAACATAATAAATTACGTGTTATTTCATGTTTGTTGGCGTAACCTCGTAAATGCAACGTGTTTTAGAGCCAACACTTGTAACGAGTGATTAGTTATTTAATAAATGAATTTATTCTTTAATATAATGATATAATTAACTATTTTACAATTTAACACTAAAATATACATATTCTAAAGTCTAAACAAGGTGTTGATTTGCATCCTAGTCAAATTCAAGGACGTAATTATGCTAATGATTCTCGACACAAATCAACAATAAAATGGGTAGGCTTTTTTTTTCTTTCTAATTTACGGAAATCCGTAAGTGTGAACCAGCCGTATTGAAACGCGGCCCGTCTGTTACTAGCCCTATAACCGCGCTTTCACACACAAACAAACGCCTTTTACTTTACTAAGTACTAAAATACTAAAGTACTTACTAAAACACTAAAGTACTATAATGTCTTTTATGACAACCTCCTGAAATTTGACGAGGATGCAAATCAACACCTTGTATAAAAAAAAAGGAAAAAAAAGATAGGAGCTCATTGGGCATCAAAAAATTCGTCCGCATCGCTGTCAATGGCATAAGTGCCCAAAAGGCTGGCAGCATTACCACGTTGGATGGCAATGCTTATTCTTTGAGCTAAAAAAGGCCAGCCCTCTGGTCACGTGAAGAGTCAATTTAATTAATTATGATATAAATAATCCTTATTGATGGAAGGTGCTTAGATAAGTCCACATCGATTATTAGCCTCAATATGTTCAAACGTCCACTGATGGACCGGCCCCAAGCAACGCCACATTGACCATGCCTGGGTTTTGTGCTTCCCGCTTCCAGCAGATTCCCGGGACATTTACCAGAGGATCGGCTCACCTTCTGACATGGGAGGTTATCTTACTCACGGCAAAAATCTGGGAGTCTTCAAGTCGCGACTTCACGATTGAATGGAATCATCATCATTATCATCATCATTTTAGCCGAAAGACGTCCACTGCTGGACGTAGCCTCCCCCAAGCACCTCCACTTCGACCGGAATGAATGGAATACTTCTTGGCAATCCTGCAACCTCTGTGACCGCATCATCGTTAAGAATATACTCAGCACGAGCACATTTGCTTTCCGACAGTACCTGGGGGTCTAATCTCTAAGCACGTTGTCCGAAGTTACGGGCACTTTCCTACTCCGTATCACCTACGGACATAAGATTAGTTTGGGACCTGAACTAAGAATGAATGGCAATACGATTTGACAGCTCTCCTTTCTCTCGAAGGGTGTGTAACCGTTCGAAAAATTTATCTTTCACTAGTTTTCACGGTTGAACTACTTTTAGACGGGCCCGTATCTTTGATGACAGAGAGAGTAGACCCCTGGCTGCTTCTTATTTCTCCTGTAGGTGTCCTCATTAATCGTGTACCTACCTCTGGTTCTCATTGGTATCGATACTTATTATCACACGGAGACCGGTACCGGTCTGTTTTTCTTGCAACTGTCAAGGTCGCTGTGTTGACGTAGGCAGCGGTCTTGCCTTACCGAGCGACTCCCAAAAACGTCTTGTTCTTTGATTTTTCTGTATAAACCAGATTTCTTTCTGTTAAAGGTCAGTTTGCTACGTTTAGGTGTAAAAGTAATAAAACACACCAAACTAAATTGAAGCACGTTTCGATTGAATGTTTTCTTATGTAATAGTTATATTATTACATTAATTTCTTAAACGTAATATAAAACAACCTTTATCATGCCATTTTCAGATAGGTAATCTGTAAAAACATTTTCGAAAATAATACCTCAAGCGAAACAATACATTTAAAAAGCAGGAAATTCATCAAATTACAATTAAAACGGTTGTCAAGCTTGAAACCTTATTTCGAAAGTGTCAACCACCTCGGTAAACAAGGTTATTAAGGTGGCTATACAGACCATATTAAATTAAAACCAACTGTCATCCGTCCCTGAGCGGATTGCAACAATAGCCTACGGTAACCTGACATGACAATTAACGGAAAGGAAAAACCTAGTTGTTCCACATTAAAAACCGGTACCGATGAATATATTGTTCAGTCCCGAAGGTTTATTAAATTGAGAGCGGCGACGGGCCGTGTGACAGTGTCCTTAATTCGAGGATAGATTACCGGTGTCGATTTCAATGACGGCTATTGATCTGAATTTTGTGATAGAAATAAAACAGAGGTGAAAGATATAAACTACGAAAGAGTTTTGGCGATGCTTTAACCTTACTAATGTTATGAATGCGAGAGTAACTCTCTTTGCGTGCAACCGATGGTTATGAAATCTTACACATTGACACTGGGATCCGCACCCTAATTGCGTATTATTGTCAATCTGAATAATTTTAAAGGATATTGCTAATCCATTGCCTCATAATTATGCTCGAAAAATTTGTCTGTTCAACAACGTAAATAACACAACGAATGTTGTTGAACTGTTAAAATGAAACCCATTCCTACTGTTAGTGTCCTATGCTATTACCCCGCTGGGGAAGGACATGGGCCAGAGTTCCGTACATACCTAACCTCCTACTAAGCCTCCGGTGTCCGTCCGTCCGTGGTCTGTCTGTCACAGCGCTGTATCTTTTGAACCGTCATAGGTAGACATATGAAATTTTCACAGAGTCTGTACTACTATGACCGCTCTACCAACAAATACAATACAGTTCTTTTTTTATTTATTATTGCTGTTGTTCAAAAACGTGACTTCAAACTAAAGGGCTAAGGTCCTTAGTCCTTTCTTTTTGTTCATGCATTCTTGTTATAAGTGCAGGACTTTCTTTTTTGTGTTACATCACGCAATTCCCTTGGGATATCGGTTACTTTGTGGTGAACCACGAGTACCACGACTGAACCAGATGGTAAGTTGTTTTACAACTTTATTCTTTCTTTTGTCCCAGACATTATAATTACCGTCTGCAGCGCTGAGACCGATAAAAGCAGGAAATACGAAAGTTTGTCTGTCTGTATGTATGTTACCTCTTCACGCTTAAACCGCTGAACCGATTTAGATGACATTTGGTGTATAGATAGTTTGAGTCCCGGGGAATGTCACAAACCATGCTACACCTCCTATCCTGCCCTCTGTGTCCCAAAATATGCAGTCAAAATGACCTCTGCGCTGCCACCGACAACGCCGTGGTAGTGGCAAGGTTTTGGGAAAACAAGATTTAAAATACATTCGTGCCAGCGACACGAAGAAGAAGACGTCGGATAGTTTTTATCACGATATTCCCACGGGATCGACACTTATGCGGGTGAAACTGCGGGGCGCTGTTAGTCGAATATAAATTCAGCTGTCCCATAAGTTTAGGTCGAGTATATAATGAAGTTTTCTATAGGACAGTTGATAAATTTTTCGCGATTACGATATTGGTCCCATGGAGAAAGTTGTTCACTTTGATGGTTTGTACCACACCCATTTTGACTCGTGTTTGAAAATAAACCCTGTATATTTTTTTGTTAATGCGACACCTTTTGTAGGTACTTTAATTAAAATCGTTAATAGCTTATGTTCTATCTTATTAATCATGTGAGTGTACTATAGGTACAGACTACAATCTGTCAAATTTATTTAATAGATTTTCAACTTTATCGCTAAAGCAAAAGGGTCAAAGTTGATTGGGAAAATTTGACAGTTTCGGGTAGCTTGATGTTGATGTGCTGGCGTCTGTACCTATAGGTAGTACACTGATATCGATTCACATATCGATATCAATACGTTTGAATGTCCATTAGTAAAAATTTAAATCCCTTGCCATGCCGTCCCGGTCTGCGTAGGCCTTAACACGGCTTACTGTCCTCGCGAAAATTTCGTAATATTCCATTTATTTTGTCCATTTTCTAACTACGCACGCAACACGTTTGACCATAAAATAACAATGACCTCTAAGTAGGTACCCGAGTGTACTGTAAAATTGTTTGGTTATAAATAACAATAACAAGGCTGTTTTTTGCCCTCATGACTTTGGACTTTACAATTGAAAGTTTTCCTCGGCTTTTATTGATTGACGAACAATTTAAAAACTAGCTAGCTAACTTACTTTTATAAATGAGACTGTTTCTGAGATGGAATTATCATAGAGACAATCACTGCGCGCGCCGCTCTCGTTGAAAACATGGCGTCATCTGACGTCACAATATGGTACACAATGCGCCATTGAAATAATCGCATGAACGATGAGACAACCGTACGGGATGTGTCCGTGTTATCTGTGTTTCTATGGTAATCTTAACTAAGATGTAGGGGAAAATTTCCCATCTCTTCACAAAGATGCGTAACTATCCAAAGGCAATTATGTTATCCCTTGAAAAGTGACTTCGTGTTTTTATTTAGTACAAGGACACTAAAAATTCGAAGAAGTGACAACCACCAACCCGCACTCGGCCTGCTCCTGGTGAATGGCCCACTCCCTCTCACAGAGAGGAGGCCTGTGTCCCAGCAGTGGGAACATTATAGGCTGATTACCTGTGTGTTTATGTACAAGGAAACTAGGAGAACGTCTAGCCGTTCTAGGTGAGTCATACAGGAGACAGCTGCTTAGGTACTGCTGAAATTAAACTTTGTTCAATCTCTAAAAACGTCTAACTTCCAATAGTTTTTGTTAATTTAATTAAATAGCTAACTCTAAACTCGAAGAACCACGAATACCGCAGGAAGTTCACTAATGCTGTTAAGACCACCGCATCCTTTGCGGGAGAAGATTTCCAAGTAACACACGTAATACTAATTATAATTTTAAATTATACTCATTAATTCATCAATATTACACGCGTATCCGTAGTCCCAAACTAGTCAGGAAGCTCATGTGTCTAATTATAAAATTTAATTGATTTTCAATGAGTCAAGTACACACGTCGACCTATCAAGCTATACATTTCCAGTTTTAGCTGCCCTCTTATTGTACAGGCTTTTCTTACAATGAGAAGTCAGCGTATACTGGAAATGTATAGCTAATTTATGTCGTCGTACGTACTCATAATAATATGAAAGTGTTGCATATCGAACCTTATTCGGACATTTTGTAAGATTATGGCCAAAAAAACAGACCCACCTAATTTCGTTATTTCACAAAGTAAAAAAAACGTTTCGAAAAGTAAATTGTAGCAATATTTATTTATTAATATATCCCTTCACGGAACGTCGAGTGTCGAAACGAATACCCTTGAGTTGGGGATAAAAATAAAATAAACAGAACAATTTGGACTTTCACGTTGCATTATGCATCTCAGTTCCTTGCTTGCGTATGCGCGCCTTTTGAAACAAAGTCGATTCCATTTGTAATACGTAAATAAAATTCGAATAAAGTTAATTATGGTTTCCGACAAAATAATGATTATTACGGTTACGACTGCTCGCACTTAATAAGAGCTGACATGATGTAAATTAATACAAGGCCTTGATAATGCAATCACATTTTTTTTAATAAGTTTTGTTGGTATGTTTACCAAGTTTTGTTGGTATGTTTACCAAGTTTTGTTGGTATGTTTACCATATCGGATTAACAATTAAAAAGGAATATGCAATCTAAATGTCTGGCCAATGAAAATGGGGTCATCAATTTGTGACTCCTTATGTTTATCGAACTAGTTTATTCGGAGATACAAACAAAGTTCATTTTAGTATATTTAGGTACTTGTGATGTTTTTTTAATGCAATCTTAATAAACCGTCGAATATAAATTCCGACAACCTAAGAGAATCGTATGCAATTTAAACCGCCAGAGGCCATCGTCTCAATACTGACCAGATGTCAAAAAATTTAAGTTGACTTAATTTTTTTAAATATCATTTTTACACATCACCTACTCAAGTTACTTCATGTCAATAGCACATTATCAGACATGTTCATCGTGAGAATCATCTGAACTTATTTGCTGTTAAATAATAATAAAGATACACTAATAAAGTATTGGTAAATCGATACACCAATGCAACTGTTGATCGATACTATCGGATTGGTACCGAAACCGCAACATGGTAGCTACATGTCTTAGCTTAAGTGTGTAGGTACAGTCACGAGCACTAATATGTCAGCACTTGGCAACTTTAAATTGCGATTTTTTCACGAAATAACGAATGGAACGTTGAAATACAACACTTTACATAAACCTATGGGTTCGAAAATACTATGTTTCTAATAATATAAAATTTCATTCAAAAATAAAGGAGAAAATCGCCTTTGAATAAAGCCAAGTGTACACATACTTATGCTCGTGACTGTACACCATTATGATAAATTCAAGTTTTGATAAAATATTGGTTGTGAGGATGAGATATGATGTCCTAAGTAAAGAGTGAATTAATGATGACGTGAAAATTAAAGTCAAATTAAAGCAAAGAAAGCGAGCTTGTTTGTTCCTCTTTCACGCTAAAACGGCTGAACGGATTTGGATGAAATTTGGCACACAGATACACTATGACCTGGGTAAGGACATAGGCTATCCATCCTGGATCGCAGACGAAGTCGCGGGCAACAGGTAAGCTACTATTTAAAGAAGTTTAAAAAAAAATACAAAATCTTTAAATAAAAAATATATAAAATAACCGTGTTTTGTATCAGATCAGTTTTGAAAGAACCTTAACCCAAAAAATAATAACGTCGCTCTTTAACAAATACAAGTTTATTTTTGTTTCAAAATAAACTCACAAATAAAATTACTTAAATAGATAGCCATCTCCATTGCTAATTGCGCGCCTTTCAATGCATTTTTATTCTGTATGTATTAGCCAATGTAGTGCCGTTATCGCTAAGATACCTGTCAATTATATATAATCCAGAAATTCGTACCGAGAATTTTCATGATCGTATCGTTGTATTGATTCCGAATCGACCTTCGATTCGATCGAATTTTCGAATTGTGAAACCGTGTATGGAAGGTTGCTCGACAGTGTAACCACAGTTTTTGATGAATGGAGAAATAACATTACATTTGCGGCCGTAATTACTATAGGAACGTGTGAGTTGTCACACCGTATATTGTGTTGTGTCATGCAATTGTTTTGAAGATTATAAATGCTGAGTTAACGCTATCTACCTGAAATCGTTAGAATATATTTTCTGTTTCAATTGAGCTTAAAAAATTACAAAATTCAGATTGTATTTTAATAATCCTGTTTTCCTTACCTATTAGCCAAATTCAAGATATCATACATTTTTTTCAATACATTTACGGAATACATTCAATATTAATTATGTAATTAATTATAATAATTAGGCACGTTATTAATGATTGCCTTTTTTGTGATGTATGTATGAGACAGTTTGACTCTGAATGTTCTCGACGTTAATGGGCCTTGAAAACTCTGTAAACAGAATTCCTACTAAATGACCATATCTATACTATCTATACTAATATTATAAAGCTGAAGAGTTTGTTTGTTTGAACGCGCTAATCTCAGGAACTGCTGGTTCGGATTAAAAAAATATTTTTGTGTTGGATAGTCCATTTATCGAGGAAGGCTATAAGGCATAAGCTATATAACATCACGCTACGACCCTTAGGAGCCGCGCAGCGTGTGACACCGCGGGGAACAGCTAGTTCAAAATAAATTCGTGTTTTAAAATCAGCCACTATTACAAAGTTTTATTCCATCATAGGGACTGTTTCATGAACATGAATATTGAAACATTTAGGTACAAGGTATATTATTTACTAGATGGATATGGATCTTTGACAGTCGTTACGGGTAGTCAGGAGCCCGAAAGTCTGACAACCAGTCTTACCAAAGGATATCGTATTACCCAGTAACTGGGTTGTGGAGGTCAGATAGGCAGTCGCTCCATGTAAAAATCTGGTATTCAGCTGCATCCGGTTAGACTGGAAGCCGACCCCAACATAGTTGGGAAAGGGCTAGGCAGATGATGATGATGACACCCTTGACTTCGTTCGCGTGGAGGCAGGTCATAAGATATACATTATACTAAACAAACACATTTTTATAAAACTCCCTCGGTCACCCACCGCGACACATCGTATCGCCCGCCCGCGCTATTATTTTTTTTCATTTTGCTCGGCTTCTAAGAATCGGAGCGTGATGTGAAATAGCCTTTCTCAAGAATTAGGCTATCAAATGCAAAAATATTTTTTCAGATCCAACTGGTACCTAGTTCCAGAGATTAGCGCGTTGAAACTATTAGTAAAGACAGATTTAAATGGAACCTCTATACTTAATTCTTCAAACAAATTGTTTGCAGAATTCACGATCGCCCCTTATTACGCCAGAGAAGATTGGCACAGACTCACATAGGATGACACTGGCGATGCGTACGCGCAATCAATCTGTTATCACCACGAAACGAGTCTATCAACTAGTGACCTATTTTTCTACGATATGTAGTACATATCTTATGTACATATCTTCATTTTTATTTCATGTTTTATAACAATCTTTAAAATTAGAAATGACTTAATTTTGTTGTTATTGCAGCATTACTAACGGTTAATGTATAAACCTTTTTTTTTTTTTTTTGGCAGGAGTGGGAAATCCTCATGGACACCCAGACTGTCCCACTGGTGATGCAGTCTGGGTAGTGCCAGACTCTTACCGGCTAAAACCACACTCCTTACTCAGTGATCCTCTGATGTTATCCAGAGACCTTTTGTAGGGGTATTTTTATTTTATTTTTTATTTTAATACAGTGCCTATTATATTATATATTATACCTTCAATTTATTTATTCCTATATTTATTTTTATTTTCAGCTTATTTATTTTTATATGTTTATATGATACATAGTTTACCAAATATGTATTAAACATATCTTATTTATCTATTTCTATTTACTACTATTATAGGCTACTACACTTTCAGCGTTTTAATAATTATTACTAAATAATGACAGCCGCACAGGTCGATCGATCAGGTTAAGCTACGCTAGCTGCGGTTGGTCCCCTCCGTGCCTCGGAAAGCACGCCGTTGGTCCCGGCTGTCATTCGTGGATCTTTGACAGTCGTTACGGGTAGTCAGAAGCCCGAAAGTCGGACAACCGATATTACCAAGGGGTATCATATTACCCAGTAACTGGGTTGTGGAAGTCAGATAGGTGTCGCTCCATGTAAAATACTGGTATTCAGCTGCATCCGGTTAGACTGGAAGCCGACCCCAACATAGTTGGGAAAAGGCTAGGCAGATGATGAATAATTATTACGCTGAAATATTCTAGTAGTACCTTTTTTTTTTTTTTTTTTTTTTGTTTTCGGGGGGAAACCTTCAAAAGGCACCCAGACCTCCGGGGAGGGAGGTCGGGAGTGTGGGATTTTTACCTCACTAAAACCACCCCGGTGATCACCATCAGCACATAGGGGTGGTCCCGGTTCCTCTTAAAAGACCAATTCCGGAACCCCCCCGTGCAACGCCTGAAAGGCACATCCCTGAGGAAAGGCACATAGTACCTAAGTACTAATATTATTATTGTTGCCTATTTATCGCTTTAGTTAGCTAGAAATTTGATATGACGCAGCATCGTAGTTACATACGAGTAAGTTATTTCTATACAAATCAGACAAGTAAGTACTAATATTATTATTGTTGCCTATTTATCGCTTTAGTTAGCTAGAAATTTGATATGACGCAGCATCGTAGTTACATACGAGTAAGTTATTTCTATACAAATCAGACAAGATCCTCCATTTTAAGGCTTTTAAAAATTAGTAATAGTAATTAGTAGTAGTGTGAACGCCAGTGGTTTGAAAGGCCACTTTGTATCTATCACAAAATATTAAAAAAAAACAAGAAAATGGTAACTTTCTTCTACTTAGGCTCAAAATTTCGAGTACCGGAGGAGCTCATGTTACTAAAGTTCTGGGCCATTTCCGGGCGGTTTCCCTAGCATCCAGGGTTTCATGGACCCGATTAAAAAGTACCTGGGACCTATGTCTTAAGGACCTGTCATCACGTCATGTTAATTTAAATACTGTGGTCCAAACGTTGAAAACGGCCCAGTAGTTTAGGACCCAAGATGTAACAAACAGACAGACAAAACATTCAAGACTATATTGATTTAGTTTTAATGTCGCGTGTCGTACTATAATAATATTATCAAAACAAGCTCATTCACGGCGAGGGCTTGTATTTTGTATATAAACACTATAATTAAACAAGTGCACGCTGAACTAGCAATATTTATAATTTTAATATTAAATATTATTTGGGTGTATGAACTACATTTCTTAATTAAACAGCATTATAGGACTCACAAGCAATTAATTTTTGTCAAACAATATTCAAACAGGTACTTAACATTTTAGTTACATACTTGTATCAAATCAATGAAAATGTATGAACATTTCAACTATAGTTAACGAGTAACCAAACAGTTCAAATTCATTTAATAACTGTGTAAAACAAAATATTAATAAATCCATAAAATTGTTTCGAAATTGCTTTAAGTTTATTAGAAGTTCATTAATCAATTTGTAATGTGGGAAAATGGAATAGTTACCAATATCAATACGAAAAAGTAATTATAAAAGAACTCTCTAACAAGAGGGGCTCGTGTCTAAGTATATAGATCGCGGTCGGTCCGTAGATCGGTTGGCGGTCAGAAGGCCGAAAGTCCGACAACCAGTCTTACCAAGGGATATCGATCGTATTATCAAGTTACGCAGTAAGTTTAAGTTAGTTAGGGGTTGTAAAGGTCAGAGAGGCAGCGGCCGCCTGCATCCGGTTAGTCTGGAAGCCGACCCCAACAAACTTGGGAAAAAGCTAGGCAGATGATGAACTAGACAACAGGGCAGCCGCGGCGTATAGCCATTATACTCAATTTTGCCTCTTAGCTTTCACAGGGGACGCACGTGCGCAGGCAAGGGTTAATTTCGCCGCGCCATAGGACAGCCTAGGCGACTAGCCAGTAGCCACTATACTCGGGTTTTTGCCCCTTAGCTTTCACAGAAGATGGACGTGCGCGAACCGACTGCGGGAAGCGTAGATAAATGTTCATCATCTTTGGCAAAGAAGCGCCAATGTTAAGTCTAAAGTTGTTCCACTTTTATTAGGTGACCCTGTGGAGTTGTGGCAGCCCAAAAGCACTGATTACTTCAAAACAAATTATTAATAAATGTAGGGTGCCAAACTTCTTTTCGAAGTCACGCAGCGTCCACGTCTCGGAACATACGGAAAACCGGTGAATGGTGGCTTTTGTAAGATCTCTGTTCCTCCAGACATTTTTCAGCTTGTCCATCGATGATTTAGTTATCGCCATGTGTACACTTGGTGTACACTCGACATGGGAAGATTATTCCACCTTTATCATAGACTATAACTATCCTGTGTCCTTCCCCGGGATGCAATCTATCTCTCTGCCAAATTTTATCGTAATCCGGTCAGTGGTTTAGGCGTGAAAAGGTAACATACAGGCAGACAGACAGAGTTACTTTTGGATTTATAATACATAGTATGGATATACGAAATATTTCTACGCTAGGTCAATATACGAGTGTAAGTCAGTGCGGTAGGTACTGTGAGAGCTTTACGAGCTCTGACTACCGGGACGAGTAAATAAAACCACCGTTTCTCATATTACTTCAATAAGTATTCCAAGAAGGTTCTTCGTTTTTAAGGTTCCGTACCCAAAGGGTAAAAACGGGAACCTATTACTAAGACTTCGCTGTCTGTCCGTCCGTCTGTCTGTCACCAGGCTGTATCTCAAGAACCGCGATAGCTAGACAGTTGAAATTTTCACAGATGATGTATTTCTGTTGCCGCTATAACAACAATACTAAAAACAGAATAAAATAAATATTTAAGGGTCTCGTACAACAAACGTGTTTTTTTTTCGGCGTTTTTGCCTTGTGGTACGGAACCCTTCGTGTGCAAGTCCGACTCGCACTTGGCCAGTTTTATATATTTTATCCTTGTCACTTGGCTTGTCAGCCAAATCTCATTCCAACAGTTGTTTTTTCTATACTGTCATTTTATAAATCAATTTTGGTCTCGGTATTTCTGCCATGTATGTAGATACCTACTGTTCAAAGTATTCATAAAGGTTGCATTTAAGCACGAAAAAATACGGTTAGTTTGGCAGCGGCGTTATAATCTGTGATAGTAATTATTTGTATCTAGACTAAGGTGTCTTTAATTCTTTACAACAGAGCAACTCTGAAAGTCGTGGCTTAGTATGATATTATTAACGATGAAGTAACTCGAATAGTCAAGTTGTATGACCAGTGGCCCAGTTTAGCCCTGGATTGAAAGAGCTGGAAGTCATTGGGAGACCCCTTTACAACAGTAACAGTAACTGGAATAGAGAGGAGTCGCCGATCTCCAGCAGTGGAGCACGGTGGGTCGAGTTGAAGAAGACCTGAAAACTAAGGGGGCCTGTCGTTTAGTCCATCCTTGATAATAGCTACAATAAAAAAATAAACTAAAAAATATATTTAAAAAAAAACTGATTATGACCATGATCGTTGCTTATGCCTTCCCCGGCTGCGGCTGTGGCGCTAGCGCCGGATATGACGTGATCACCCACGCTTTGACATTGACACACACTTGGCTGCACATGTGGCCCTACTTTTTTCTGACCGTGTATCCGGAGTGTTCAGTCTGAATATGTCTTGAACGTATTCATTACAAGTGGGTGTAGAAATGCATTGTATTTTAATTTAAAGAAGAGTACCGAGACTTTGGTATTTAATTACTCTATTTAGATTGGTAAACACATTCTTTCTGTCATTCGTAAATCTTTGACTGTCAGAAGCCCGAAAGTCTGACAACCAGTCTTACCAAGGGGTATTGTATTTCCCAGTAACTGGACTGTGGAGGTCAGATAAGCAGTCGCTCCATGTAAAATACTGGTACTCGGCTGCATTCGGTTAGACTGGAAGGCGACCCCAACATAGTTGGGAAAAGGCTTGGCGGATGATGAGGTAGGTAAATACGCTTTAAATTCTTTTGGAATAATCATCTAGTCAGCACCATCTACTGGAGCAACTAGACCATGGATCCGTTTTCTCATTTAACTTTTCTTGCTTTCGAACAATATGCACTTATGCACACTGTCATACATAACCCACAAATTAAGTGACGTTACTGCTACAATTTATACGGACATACCACGTAATATGATTGTTTATCCACCGATATGGAACTGCCTGCATGTCGCGAAAACCATAAGTTCCCTGCATCGTGAAGCATGACAACGCGTTACATAATTTGCGTCACAGTATACCTGCTTGCTGTAGGACATTACAAAATTATTCCACTGCAAGCCAGTGGCTGTTGAACCAATGCTGGTCTTTGTATGATCACAGATAAATCATATAGTGACAAGACTGGATGTTCTGGATGGCCGACTCCGGTAGCGGTCGGTTCCACTCCGATGCTCACCAGTACTCACCACGGTACTGTTCGTGATGCTAAAACACGGAGTAGGGACACAATGGATAGCTAAAGCTGACGGCGGAACGACCACCAACAGTGGGCCTCAAATGTTTAATGTTCTTGTTAGGAACGTAGGATAAAGTACAAAGGAAGTAGGTAAAGAGAACCTACAGGGTTCCTAGTTATATAGGTATGACTGCCGAAATTACGATGTGTGCTCATGACACATTGCGATCGGTAGCTTAGTAGAACACCTAGCATGGGAATCCTTTGCTTCTATGATGCCAGAGGACCTACTTACCTTTGGACTTCATTCTTCCATACTTAATATTATAAATTCGAAAGTAACTCTGTCTGTCTGTATACCTTTTCACGTCTAAGCCACTGAACGGATTTCGATAAAATTTGGCAGAGAGATAGATTGCATCCCGGGGAAGGACACAGGATAGTTTTTATCCCGGTATTCCCACGGGATCGACAGTTATGCACCGTAAAACCGCGGGGCGCTGCTAGTTGGCATATATAAACCACAGTTGGAGCAGCTTAGGAAACGAATTGAAAAATACTTTTCTCATATTTTCTTTAGCGGTTTATTTATCAGTCAATTTATCACTCCATCATTATCTGCCTAGCCTTTTCCCAACTATGTTGGGGTCGGCTTCTAGTCTATAAGATGCAGCCGAATACCAGTACTTTACATGAAGCGACTGCCTATCTGACCTCCACAACCCAGTTACTGGGTAAAACAATATCTCTTAACACTCCATGTTTTTATAAATTCGTAATTACAAAACTGTACGGTGTGCACTCCTCTAATGATTAGCGGTTTCCAACGTCTAATTCCATCAATCAATTCAAATAGCAATGTAATGTACCTTACCAAATGCTAACCTAATCGAATTAATGATTTCGTTTAAGATTTATTTATTTTGTTTTTAATTTGCGCAATCAAGTCTCGTGTAACCAGACTCAACGTGAGTTGATTGATCTTATAAATACGTCCGTTTACTTAGGCTTAGAACCTACTTAAAATGGTAGGTGGTGGTGGTGTGGTGTGTACTGTGTACATATGTAGCAGGAATCAATATTAAAATAACTACCTCTAGCCCAGCTACAGGGTCAAAATAACTACCTCTAGCCCTCCTACAGGGTCAAAATAACTACCTCTAGCCCAGCTACAGGGTCAAAATAACTACCTCTAGCCCTCCTACAGGGTCAAAATAACTACCTCTAGCCCAGCTACAGGGTCAAAATAACTACCTCTAGCCCAGCTACAGGGTCAAAATAACTATCTCTAGCCCAGCTACAGGGTCAAAATAACTACCTCTAGCCCAGCTACAGGGTCAAAATAACTACCTCTAGCCCTCCTTCTTTTTCTTCTTTATTTTCTTCTTTTCTTTCCTCTAATTCTGTAGCCTGACCCTGTAGGGTCAGGCTACAGAATTAGAATCATTAATATATCTTTCCAAGTTAGATTTCTACCATTAACACTTTTCCATAAGAGATTGGTGGTTGGTGGTAGAAATCTAACTTAGAAATATATGATTATGATTATAATGATTATAATTCTCTAAATATGTACCTGTTATTGTCGCGAATCATATTGTGATCAAGATACAACCTGACACTGACCTGCAAATTACAAAAAACGTAAGAAAATTTGAATTTCGCGGTCTCAACTACCCATTAACCTTAACCATAGACTACGCCGACCGCCTATTGGCGCCCTCATCGTTTGTTTGGTTATTTCTGTTTCCGTTTTAGTGATTACAATAAAACTAAACAATGTAAAGCTACCGTTTATAATAATATTAACGCATGATCTTGTGGAGCACCACTTAACGTGCTTATTTTCTGCATTTTCATTCTAAAATAAAAGAAATAACCAAACAAACGATGAGGGCGCCACTGCGCGGTCGGCGTTTGGTCGGCGCCCTCTTAACAATATTGCTACATCTTGTAATTATTCTCACTCACACACAACACGGTGCGGAATACGAATAATCCAGCAACGTTTCTCTCCGCTGCACAAAAACTAGTAAATCGAGAGGTCTATTCTCGACATCTCGACGCTTCCAGTTCCCACCTCGTCATCCCAGTCGGCAGTCCCCTTCACACGGCTTTGGCCGTGACCACAACACAACAGTCTTGCCACACCACACTTAATGAGTCTTACGCCACTTTACTTAATATAATAACACACAATCGATTCGTTCGACATCATATTCTTTCAAGTTACCAAATAAAGGCCGCCTGTCCTTTGTGACTCACGAATTAAAAGGTCTATAAACTCGGCTCCGAGATAAGTCACATTTTATTTTTTTTTGTTACTTTGGTTCCTTGTTGGTATTAAACTTTTGGCCGTGACGACGCCTTCTTAAAGCGTCCGTACCCAAAGGGTAAAAACGTACCATATTACTAAGACTCCACTGTCCGTCTGTCGGTCTGTCACGAAGCTGTATCTCATGAACCGTGATAGCTAGACAGTTGAAATTTTCACAGATGACGTATTTTTGCTGCCGCTATAACAACAAGTACTAAAAACAGAATAAAATAATTAAATATTTATTTTATTCTGTTTCGGGGGCTCCCATACAACAAACGTGTTTTTTTCAGGGTTTTTGCCTTGTGGTACGGAACCCTTCGTGCGTGTGCGAGTCCGAATCGCACTTGGCCAGTTTTTAATATTATCACCTTATTTTCTTATCTCCATTGGTTTAGGCACGAAACCAGTTCATGTACCAAAATCAAAGATGGATCATAGTCTTTTTCTCCCAATCATTAGCATACTAGGAAACTCGTCACATCAATGTATTTTGGTCATGTTAAGTGGTCAAACATTTCTAGGTATGACCAAGTTATTGCTTAAACCAATTTGAACTATTCACGTCCCGTCAGCTCAGACGAAGTGCTAATCAAACGGTCAGGCTAAGAAAACCACAAACGTCCAACTGAAAGTGACACGTTAGTGGACACATCTGTGTCCAGATAGATACATAGCTGCGATATGTGTTCACAGCTTTAAGATTGGCACTCCGATAAACAAACGAGAGGTAGATCGTCTTAATGTGGTATTGTTCAGGCGATCTGTGTCGCGCGACTGACCTATCACCGTCACGCGATTTCGCAGAATGGATCTGTCAGTTAGTTTGTAGGTCGATATTTGCACTAAGATTAATTTCTTTTAATAAAGATCATGGCAGGGATTTAATGGGGCTGTCGCCGAACAATGTCGGACGTCTTTTGTTTCGTATAATGTTTTAATGGTGATTGTCCCATGCCAACAATGAAAGACATTCTCTTGTTTTCTCCGTAATGATAATCAGCTATGAATGATTTTGGTCTATGCTCACGAGTCCCACGACATTTAAAATTGCGATGTTTGTAAAATTGTGTGTTTAATGTCTGTCACATTCTAAACATGTGTTTAGCTGCTGAGTAAAAAGCGTAACGCAGCTTTAATCCAACATTAAATTTGAAAGTGCAAAAGACGTGGGAAATGGCCGAACAATCTTCGCACTCATCAGATAAAATTACAAATTACGATGTTTGAATGTAAAAGTTCACTATCTCCTGCTTTATAGGAACATGAGGCACAATCCACAAAGCAAGTTTATATCTGGGGACTAATTTGTATTTCTTGGAGGGGCCGCAACGGTCGATCAACCAGGTTAAGCTGCGCTTGCCGAGGTTGTTCCGTGGATGGATACATGATACAGATCTTTACATGCCGAAACCCCTCCGTGTCTCGGGAAGCACGTTATGCCGTTCGTCCCAGCTATCATTCGTAGATCTTTGGCAGTTAAAAGTAGGGAACAGCCTTGTTTTTTTTTTTCGCGATTTCATGACCCCTAAAGAGGTTATCCATTAATTACGGGACACCCTGTATACAACAAGTCCATCACGACTTTTCGCATCTGTAACTTGTTGTTATGCACCGTATTTATATTAATATATTCGTACCGATATATTATTACTTTAATAGGTCAAATTATCAAAGGCTAAAACCATAGATATAAGAACATCAATCTATGGCTAAAACATTTGCTTTGATATCTATAATATCAACAAAATCGTATCGATTCGATATGTATTATAATATCAACAAAATCGATAGATATATAACTTTCGATTCTAAATTAATTAATTCTAAGGTCTCTTGTCAAAGTGACAATAATATATGTCATTGAGTTTGACAATCTCGTATTGCTTTGCTTGTACCTACTTCTCACGTGATATTAAAAACAAAAATATATTTCGTGAATCTGAGGGGCCCGTGGCTAAATAATAACAGCCGCACAGGTCGATCGATCAGGTTAAGCTACGCTTGCCGCGGTTGGTCTGTGGATGGGTGACCATCTTTACATACCGAGACCCCTCCGTGTCTCGGAAAGCACGTTAAGCCGTTGGTCCCGGCTGTCATTCCGGATGGTGGATCTTTGACAGTCTGAAGAAGTCAGAAGCCCGAAAGTCTGACAACCAGTCTTACCAAGGGGTATCATATTACCCAGTAACTGGGTTGTGGAGGTCAGATAGGCAGTCGCTCCATGTAAAATACTGGTTTTCAGCTGCATCCGGTTAGACTGGAAGCCGACCCCAACATAGTTGGGAAAAAGCTAGCCAGATGATGATTGCTTGAATATATTCAGTTAGCCATTTTTTCTCAAAACTTTAATTAATGGTTTTGCATATAAGGTGATTTTCATTTAGTATTCGCTGCCTTCCTAGCGCTATCATCATTATCTTCAACATAATGGCATCCGCCTTTTATTTGATCGCCTGTTTTTGCCTTGCATTTTTAATCTATACAATCATAAAAACAAATAAATATGGCTTGTGGCTATCTAATAACATAACAGCCGCACGGGCCGGTCGATCAGGGGGGATGGGTGACCATCTTCACATACTAAAACCCCTCCAGCCTCGGATAGCTGTATAATTATGTGTTATAATGAGTAACGCAATTACTTTTATTTGAGAAAAATAATTAGTAAAGAGCTCGATCGAAGTCGCCAGCACAGCAGATAGTTATTTCATATAATCATCACCAAGGATCTGTAAAAAGAAACCTGTGTTTGGCTGAGAATGTAGTACTGATTAGCCTAGGTCATTTATACATCGATTACAATCTAATTTAAAATCGATCTTCTAGTTTGATATTAATCCTTTGGACGCACTTCAATAACATTGTCGAATTAACCGGGAATAGTAATCGGTATGTCAAATCAAATCTAATAAATAATTCAAGGCTTTAATTTTAATTTCACTGCAACATTCACAACATGACAATCAAACGTATTTTCGAATCGATTTTGTAACGATGAATCGATTGCGTGAACTTGCGTGCGCATCGATAAGCTAAAGAAAGTGAACTCGCTAGGCGATAACAAAATGCCCATGTTTTTACTACCGCATGATGACAAGTGATGTGAATCATTTGTAATGATTATCGAATAAAGAGTGCCTAAACTTGTAGCGGGTCCATGAGGTGTCGTTTGTCAAACATCAGCTGTGCTGTGCTGTCGGTACAGTCGACCGAGATCGAGTTGACTGCGTCTTTATGTCGTAGTAATAACGGCGATCTTCGTATTGTTACCATTCAAGTCGGTTGGCTGTAGGTACATGCGCGTGCGATCAATGAGTGTCTGCGCCTGCGCGGGATGACGTCGCCTGACGTCACGGCGGTCACTGGCACTCAGTGAAAGTCTCCAAATCGCTGCTATAGAGGCATCAATCTGCAACACTTTCGTCGCAGTAAATCGATTGTCATTCGGAGGCCGATCCTCGAGACCGATTTCCCTCAGCTAGATCGAACCAGATAACTCAGACCTATTTATGCTCAATTCCTCATATATACAGGCGGTCTTGTTATGATGGTCGTACCTATGTGTACGTACTTACCCGTTACATTACGTGCCAAAGGAAGGAAGTAGGAATGTTTTAACTTCAATTCTGAGTAGGTACCTATGCTTTAATTGTTTTGACACAAGGTTGTAAATAAACTTGAGTGTTTGTTACAATGTTATTTATGTGCAAATCATTAAGGCTAGCCGCTCTACGTTCGTTGCGTAAATTCGTCCGTCTCACATTTCTAGCTGCACCACGGATATCTATGAGCTGCACTCTGTCTGTTAAGACATTAATATATTCTGGTGTTAGTTACGTTACGTTGCTATATTATGAGTTATGTATGACACAATACGTCGGCCATAGCTATCGTTTAAGCACACATTAAATATTGTTTACGTGTATACAGGGTTATTGGAAAAACACCAACAACTTCTTAAGAGGTCATTGTACTCAACATTATGAACAACTTTTACTATGGGACCAAACCTGAAATCGCGAAAAAACATCACCTGTATAAGAGGTCATTGTACTCCACATTATGAACAACTTTTACTATGGGACCAAACCTGAAATAACGAAAAAAACATCACCTGTATATTATAGTACGGGTGACAACCCTAAATTTTGATATAGGTACAGCACAATGTTGCTCTCACAATTAAGACGCATCTAACGGCATCGGCACCTCAAGCTGAAATCAATCAAGCCGTTTAAGCTACAGAGCGTGCCAAAAATATATACCATACACTCGAAAAACATAACCCTCCCCCTGGCGCAGTCGAGTTAAAAAGGTAAAGTGAGCTTGAAGTGAGCTGTCATTCCACCTGAAGCTACGGTTTGACACTTTTGACAGCTCACTTCACCTAATACTGAGATTTTTACAGAATAGACCGAACAGTAGATAGACAGAGAAGTCACTTCTCCTAATAAATACACTTCTATCCGGGGCAGCTTGCATTGCGCGTTACATTTCCTCCACTTCTCGAGAATTATAGTGCACTTACTTACATTTGGACAGATGTGTTCTTTCTGTGTCCTCTTTCGATTACCGTCTGTTCTTTCTATTTTATTACGAAGATCATGTTATTTGTTTTCGTCTGGCAATCTAACAATAATGTGGAGCTCATACAAAATACAAACTTACAAAGTAGGCACAGACATCTGGATCTGGACTAGCCTTATTAAATCCTTAATATTATAAATGTGTATGTTTGGTTGTTCTGATGTTTGTCAATCACGCACAAACGGCTGAACGGATTTGGATGACATTTGGCATACTTTTGTTCCGGTAAACGCAGACATACTTGCGGGCAGAAGCTAGTATTTTATATAAAGTGCCAGTTTAATCTTGATAATGATAACATTTCAGTTCAGCATGCGTGGCCTGTATTCAAGAAATCTAGACCAATCACTAACGTTTTATGCTCATAGCATATTATTATTTAAAATGTTGTAGGTACCTAAGCACTTAGCAGTATAGTGAGCTTAGTTTCTGACCAGAAACCTGAACCAGAGATAAATTCCATTTATCCTACTAGGACTAAGGTGTTTGCTCGGACATGTGTTTCCGCATATCCACGTTAAGGTGGATTTTTTGGGATGGATAAACGGAATTACCCACAAATAATTACCTGTGCCTCCGTTGGTCCCGGCTGTCATTCGTGAATATTTGACAGTCGTTACGGGTCGCCAGAAGCCCGAAAGTCTGCCAACCGTTCGTTCTTACCAAGGGGTATTGTATTACCTAGTAATTGGGTTGTGGAGGTCAGATAGGCAGTCGCTCCATGTAAAATACTAGTATTCAGCTGCATCCGGTTAGACTGGAAGTCGTCCCTAACATAGTTGGGAAAAGGCTAGGCAGATGATGATAAACGGAATTACCCGAAATCGCTATATCATATCAGTCAAGCTTCCCTGAAATATTAACAAACAACATAATTATAGTCCGTAATATGTTGTAACTAACATTTGTAACAAAGCTATTGCAAGTTGCAATACAACACCTAAGTGACTAGTTGTCTGCCTAGTTATTCGCCTACGAAGACTAGTCCTAGCTACTTAGGGCCTAGGAAATCCATTTCGATTTGCGGGGGTAGGTAGACGTTTAGCTGATTTATCACTTAACCCAATAAACCTAGTTCTTCATTTCGATTTGATGTAGGTACTAGTTTATTGAATAGTCTTGTCTTTGGTCACTTGGGTCATCATCAACATCATTTCAGCCGATAGACGTCCACTGCTGGACATAGGCCTCCCATAAGCACCTCCACTTCAACCGCTTCTAATGCTTCCCATATTCCTGCGGCTTTCACAAAGTCATCGGTCCACCTTGTGTGCAACGCTACGTCTTCCGGTCTTGTCCTGCGTGTCCTGTCAGCTGCACGTTACAGGAACTGGTGGACGCTGGTGAAGGCGCCAAACAAGTAGCCGAATTCTGGACCGAGTCCATTTAGATTGCTATCGACACGCTAAGAAGACGTCTTCCGGTACGCGGTCGCTACTCCAGAACCTTTTGGCTCCATCGGCCATCTGTTCTGCGAGCAATGTTCCCTGCCTACCACTTAATTTTGGCACTTCTTCAGGCTATGTCGGTTAAGTACTTTGGTTATCCTGCTGATCTCTTTATTTCTGACTAACTGCGCCCCACGGTTTCACCCGAATAAGTTTCGATCCCGTAGGAATATCGGTATAAAAAGTAGCCTATATGTTAATCCAGGGTGTCAGCTACCTCCATACAAAATGTTATCAAAATTGGTCCAGCCGTTTGAGCGTGACGAAGTAGCAAACATATAAACACACACACACTCAAAAACTTTCGCCTTTATAATATTAGTGTGATTCGATCTTGCAGCCCCTTTCAGCCTTCTAATGAGGCCCATTGTTAGCGACCACGTTTTAGTGCTATAGTCCATCACTAGCAACACGCACTGGACACTTGAGTAAGGGCAAGATTCACAGCTCGCGTTTTGAATTTACTTTGTGGAGAGTAAGAATCGCCTACGACGTGGCGACGCTTACGAATATAAACATTTGACGCTTGCTCACATTCGCTTTACAAATACGAACATGGTTCAATGAAACTCTTAGGCCCTACTTAACTATAGCTAACTAGAATAAAAAAGGTTTTTATTGTCAAATACGTATTATTGTAATAATGGACTCTTTTTAAGTAAGTAGTGAAAGTATTTTGTTTTTCCCGCCAAAAGAATACTGCATAACGAATATACGTCTACTTATATTCTCATAACATCTTGTAATAAACATATTTCCATAAACCACACATCACCGTCAATTAGATAACACACTACTTATACAAATACTTCAATAGTAATAACACACTACTTATACAAATACTTCAATAGTAATAACACACTACTTATACAAATACTTCAATAGTAATAACACACTACTTATACAAATACTTCAATAGTAATAACACACTACTTATACAAATACTTCAATAGTAATAACACACTACTTATACAAATACTTCAATAGTAATAACACACTACTTATACAAATACTTCAATAGTAATAACACACTACTTATACAAATACTTCAATAGTAATAACACACTACTTATACAAATACTTCAATAGTAATAACACACTACTTATACAAATACTTCAATAGTAATAACACACTACTTATACAAATACTTCAATAGTAATAACACACTACTTATACAAATACTTCAATAGTAATAACGATGTCATTCATAATTTTATTCGTCATGTAAGTACATACATTCACATCAATCATAACATAAAGCTAATTGACACTTATAATATGGAGATAGGCCTGTCTATTAGGTACATGAGAAAGGTTAACGAAACATATTATGTATTTTATACTTCGTTTACGTGGATGTCAGGAAAAAAAAATGGATTTCATGGGTTTAATTTTTTGCGCGGAGCCCTAAGCAAATACCCTTCAAAATTATTGATTGTGATTTATAATTAAGCGGTTGGTCCCGGCTGTCATTCTTGTATAGTCAGAAGCCCGAAAGTCTGACAAGCAGTCTTACCAAGGGGTATCCCCAGTAACTGGGTTGTGGAGGTCAGATAGGCAGTCGCTCCGCGCTTCGTGTAAAATACTGGTATTCAGCTGCATCCGGTTAGACTGGAAGCCGACGCCAACATAGTTGGGTAAAGGCTAGGCAGATGTCATCATCTGCCTAGCCTTTACCCAACTATGTTGGCCAACTACTACTACTATTACTACTACTACTACTACTATGTTGGTAAGTCTCATGACTTGCTGTTCTTGAATAATTTCTTCTTCTTTATTCCAACCATTTCATCTTTCAGCCAATCCGTTTTTCGTTTTCCGTGTCGTCCTCCACTCTAGTGCAATCTAGTTAGTATTTTTTATAATATCAAATTAGTTTGTTTATTTAATGTCACTATGTGTACCTAATATTAATTGCCATATTTGCCATATTCTATATCCTATCTATTTGTTAATAATAAAGCTGAAGAGTGCAGTAGGTAATAAATAGTGCGGGCGGATGCAGTGCCGGATTAGCCCATAAGCAAATTAAGCAATTGCTTAGGGCATCACGTCTCGGGGGCACCATAACATAAGGCAGAAACAGCATCGAAACAGTATTTGCTAGCACATGAAAGGCAAGGATGTTTATCAGCAAGATATTACAAGATCCAAAAGTCACTCTAGAGATGTGCGCCAATCTTTACAAATCGCTCGTCGATGTTTTGGAAAAATACGAGGCGACTAGTGGATAGGAGGGCCGACAGGCGTGGATTACTTAGGGCATCAAGTAGTCTTAATCCGGCACTGGGCGGATGGGATGCGACGTCTGGTGGGAGTGGTGGCTCAGGGGCCGAAATATTACGCCGACGAAATCGCAAGCAAAAGCTAGTATATATTGTGATACTGTCATACAAACTTTGCAAAGAGTCTGTACTCATCTGAACAAAATAGTTAAGATATGTCTTAAAACTCAAGTTAAGGCAAAGTTTCAACATAGCCACATTATATGCATCGAATGAATATAAATGCAGGTGGCAAAGTCACCTTTTTCTAATAATAGCTGCTTTATGTGATCATAATTATTATTTCAGGGTTTAATCAACATTTGTTATGTTTATTTTGATATAAATACAGGTTTTAAATACCACAAAGCAGTGATGAAAGTCAAATTCAATGATTGGATGATAGGTGCCGCGAGTAGGGCTGTCGAACTCTAGTTTAGATAAATCTAAGAATTATCGATGTTTACCTATTTTTTTTTTCTTTTTGTAAGTCACTAATAAGTTCATAGAGGCACTTAATAACACATCTTATAATAAATATATATACTATATTATGCAAATTTTTTTGTCATCGTAAATTATTGTGAGTATTCAAATCCTAGTTTATAACTTTTTGTCAAACAACTGTAGTTATATACCATGATGAATAATGATGATGCAAGAGAAAAAAAACAGCTGTAGGTATGGGTACGATTACTGTCAATATAGCCCTTATCCTAACGGCTTCTCTACAACAATTTATTATAATAAAAAATGGCCAACTGCGTGTCGGACCCACGCACAGTAAAAGGTTTCGTAGTTGGATGCATATTTAATTTACGAATGCACAGTATCAATTTAATATTTTAATCCACAGTAAAAATAAGTTTGTATTTTATTATTTTCATCCCTGGATTACATAATTAGGTATATGGCGGGGAGTTCCACCCCTAATTATTTTTTCCTAATTTCAATACACCATTTTTTAGCGGTTCAAAGAATACACCTTCCCAATTTCGAATAAAATGGCTATTTGACTTCGGACGGACAGACAGACGTTCGGACGCACAGACATGACGAAATTGTAAGGGTTCAGTTCTTGCTATTCGAACGCTAAAAGCACAAAAAACGCACGCAGTTCACTAGATTTATCACCTTTGCTGTTTTTGCTGCTGGCAACCCTAGGTTCAAGTAAATAGCAGGCAATGACGTTGTTATACCAACGGTCGAAGCGGTTACATTATGTAACGGACGGCGGCGGCGCGGGCGCTGCGAAATATATGAGCAATAGTAACGCCTCGCTCCGGGCTACGTGTGGTAAGCAGTATTTACGAACAGGAGTAGATAATGAGGTCTGCTGGATGTGTGACATTTAACTGCAGTTTCCTGAAAACTGTTCGCTAAAGGGCCTTGTTCATGATAGAGGTACATAAGGAGCTAGATAACTTTGGACCCCGCGGTCCCCGCATAAGTTTCGATCCTGTGGGAATATCTGGATAAAAAGTAGCCTATATGTTTATCCAGGGTGTCAGCTACCTCCATACAAAATTGTATCAAAATTGGTTCAGCCGTTTGAGCTTGAAGAAGTTACAAACATATAAACACATACACACACACAATCTTTCGCCTTTATAATATTAGTGTGATTTCTTTTTATATTTCATCGTATTCTGCACCGGTTGACGTCATGAGTTCATGACTTCAACGCCGGCTATCGCTGAAAACCAGCGCTGGGGCTCTGCCTCGTATAGGGTCGTAGCACTCGTAGCATTCTGTTGAGCGATGGCCATTTCGCTTCACCCCAACTTTTTGTTTTTTGTTTTTCTGTGTTTTTGTTTTTTCTCTGCGTCAAGTTTACGGCAAATAGGTAAACGTATTTTCTTTCTCTTCTTTCTTTCTTTATTGACGCAAACGTGTCAGCGGTATATCTAGAGTAATCGTAGACTGCTGTTAAAGAGCAGATTTACCGGAAATGACTAAGTAGATACGTATATGTCGTGTCATTGAAGAAACACTTTGCCGTGATCTCAAAGAGCAGCTTTAGGCAACGTCATTATAAAAACTCAAATGTCATCAAACATATAAAACATTTAATTGAATGTCAAGCGCTGTAATTTGAAAAAGTAGATTCTACTAAATAGTTTACAATTTTGCTTCCTATAAAAAAAATGCCTTGACTCTAATAGTTCCTGCTTGCATTCTAAAACTAATAATAAAACAAAGAATGGGACATGGCTTCAAAGAAAACAATATTCTTGAAGTCTCTCACACCTACCTATAGACTATAGGTGTGTGTGTGTCCTGCCGAACTATTCTGTCAAAATCTCATCGTGAAAACTTTAGTGAAGTGAGCTGTCTATAGTGCAATAATTGCGCAACACACTAACAGTAGCAATAGCTGTCATTTTGACAGTTCAACAACTTTCATTGCGTTATTGACGTTGTTGAGCAGATACATTTTTGAACATAATATGAAGCAATGGATTAGCAGTATCCTCCAAAATCATTCAGGGCCCTAATTCACTTGACCACTTTCCTTACTCGAAACCAAATCAATTACTTAACTAATCCCGCCAATATCGCGTCCATTTCGCGCGGTTTCGTTCATTGTGTCAAACATAGAGATCAAGGGCTTTTTTTCTGGTTGTGATTGACAGTGTATTACGGGTGGAATTTCTAAGATTTTTCATGTTGGAATGACAGCTCCCTTAAAGATCACTTCTCCTAAGTTTGCACGATGAGATTTTTAAAGAATAGACCGGCAGAGTTTATAGTATCATTCTCAACCCTAAACAGTCTACGTAAAGGAAGGCAAAATAACATAACAACCGTTCCAAACGAACTGGCTCCATAACCTATCACCTTCACAGCATAATGGCCATTTCCGTATACCTAGGTATATAATGAATAGCTAGGACACAAAGAGCTCATTGAGTGGAAAGAACTGCATTATCAAAACGGCATTGTTTCCAACCGGAATGCGACATCGTTCGTTAAAAACGATGGAAATCACTTTTAAAAATGTGCCTCTATCGTTATTTAATAGCCGTAGTGTCGGCGGAAGTCGAAAATAAAATTGAGTAATATCGATAAAAAATGTCAGAGGTCCATTAATAACTTGTTCTCCCTGAGAGCAATGATGGCGGTTCATAAAAATTTCGTAATCATTATCACTTGCCACAAAAATTAATAACACGCTTGGTAAACGTTTTAAACTGTCACATAGGTAAGCAATAAGCATAGCATAATCAGCCTATAATGTTCTCACTGCTGGGACACAGGCCTCCGTTCGGTGAGAGGGGGGGCCGTAACCGTAATTTCGCACAAAAAGGTACAAAGGCGGACTTAATGCCTTAGGCATTCTCTACCAGTCAACCAAGGGTGGTGAAGAGATTGGATGGCAGGTGCTTTGGTTGAGAGGAACAATGATAAAAATAAAAAAATACATAAATAGGTTATATACACATACATACTATTTACTATAATATATACTTATAATATATATATATATATATACATACAAATTCAAGGGATTGAGATGACTCTACGCTATTTGTTTTGAAAATAACTTTGCAAATGCATACCGACTGGTGGCCGTCCGTCGTAATTCACTACGCGGCGGGCCCAGCAGTGCGATTCTGTAACCATCTCACCGTGAAAACTTAGGTGAAGTGAGCGTGGAATGAGCTGTCAATTGTGTCAATTCCTAGCAAAAACAAACTCACTTCACCTAAGTTTTCACGGTGAGATTTTTACAGAATCGACCGGCTGTACGGATATCACATGTCTTTGAATTTTTGGTTTTAGGACATGCCGGTTTCCTCACAATGTTTTCCTTCACTGTTTTGAGAGCAGCGGTGACGAAACTATCATATTATATCGTAGGAGGTGCTGCATCTGCAATCTGCATGCTTTGCACACGCCACACACCATACACAAACACTCGAAGAAAAAAAAAACAACATGATGGATGTTGTTTGTCTTTTCATCGTCGCCATTTGTTTCTAGAAATGAATGCAAATTCATTCATGATGTTTTTTTAGCTACAGAAAAAAATATGCAGCCGATAAATAAATACATTAGATAGAATAGAGACTTAGAGCACAATACAATAACAATAAATAAAATAGGCACATATTAATAAAATAGGTGCTTGTATAAAACGGAGTTCTTAGAGAAGCAATAAGTTAGGATTGTCGTACCGTGACAGTAACAGAAATTCATTTACAGAAACATGGACTAGCCTTTCCTTAAAGCACCCATTTTGAAATCATCGTAATTTAAACAATCGAAGGTGTCCGAGTCTTGCAGTGAGGTCATAGCACACATATCAACTCGGAAAGGGATCGTCCCCGTATCGCCTTTCGCCTCGCCGTCAAACAGGCGTCAACCTAACGTATTTGGCCCCCAAAATCAACTTTGTGGGTGACCACATCAAGGCGTCGCAGCCACAACGTTTCGTCGATGAGACAACAACACTGTCACGGTCGGGGTCGATAATTATGTCTGCAAACACTAGCCACATCGCAACTTCAAGCGACAACGCAACCACAATGCAACTGCAAGAAGTTGTAGCTACACGTAACCACTGCTTGCCACATTTTGACGCTGCGATGTGGCGTTGTTGTAGTACGTGTGACGGGCCCTTTAAGTCATTACTTTTTCTATCAGCTCGCGTTTCGCTGCCATAATTAGGGTCAGGGCTACTTTCGTACTTAACTCAAACAGTCTTGACGTAACCATGTTGTTTTCTTTTACTCGGCCATTTAGGAGAAATATAATAACTAAAAAAATGGCTACCAATTCGAACTAGTTTTTGTTGCACTTAAAGTTTTTGCGCGTTCAAATCTATGATTGGTTTTTTAATGCATGGGTATTCAAAATATTTAAATCTATTGTCATTATCGACAGTCCGCGATTTATTTCCGGGCTCCGATACTTTGGGCTTGATCTGTCATTATAGCAGTCGCTCGTATTGGTGCCAAGCTCAGCAGGGTAATTGTGTAACACACTATCAGTAGCAATGGGTTTCATTTTGACAGTTCAACAACATTCATTGCGTTAAATGCGTTGTTGAGCAGACACATTTTTCGAACATATAGGTAGAGCAATGGATTAGAAATATGTTTCAAAATGATTCAAATTGAGAGTAATATCTAGTGTGTTATGCAATAAGGGTGCTAATTGAAATAGAAACTGGTACACTACTTACAGAAAAATCTGTCCATCACGTAAGCCTTGGGGCCCAACAGAGGGTCTATAATTAAAATAAGCGATTATTGGGTTAAACATTCTCTCTGATTATATGAATTACGGTAACGATAATGATATCCGACCTTCGCAGCGTCTCGTAAATGATAGAGTGTGGTCTAAAACAGCTGATCATCAGAGCCATCTGAAGTGCTAAGTGCTATTATTTATCATTATGAGGTCGTGTATGTTAGTTGGAACGTTGCGAAATGGAGTATAACTTGTTTCTATTGCGTAGGGCCGTGATTCGAGTAAATGCTATCGAGAGTTGATTTTCTAAGTAATCGTATTTGAGTGCTTCTTTTTGTTGTGTGTTTTAAGTTTTCTAATCGCATTGAATTGTTTTTGTAAAATGTATTAGTATGTATGACGTGGGCCATCACTAGAGATTGGCTTGGCCGTAATTTGGCTGGAATCTTAATGATGATGAATCGTCCTACTTAAAGATTTGCAAACAAAATTAAACTAATTATGGAATCAGTAAAGATCACACGCGTAGTACAGTATGGAACAAATTCTATTTTTACGGTTTTTATCTTTGCGCAATTTTAACCTTTACGTTTAATTAGTTAATGATTATTTTGGCATATAACGAAGATCGTTTTATCTTGAGGCACCATGCGTGTCATATTCTCTGTAATATTTCAGCGAAAGTGTACAAATTTTCTGAGAAAGAACAAATGAAAGAGATGCCACCACGATCCACATTATTACGCATGACTACATTATATACACGTACTAATTACTGTAATTGGTAAACAATTATACCTACATAGCTACACGATAACTAAGGTAGACCAGTAAAAATCCGTGACTCGTGAAAACATAATGGCTGTAATGTACGTAAAGTCATAAAACTGACTTCACAAGATAACTTTGTGTAATCGTCTGCATTATACCTATGTGTGCACAAACTTTTCAGACTATCTAGCGAACTAATATAATAACAAACTATCGGTAAAAGGCCGCATTCCGAATTAGCTATAATCGTTCACAGCGCTCGTCACATCATCTCACATGCGTTCCGATTTAGATATTACGATTATGACAGCTGAGAGCTGTCAACAATTCGGAACGCTCGTCAAAGCGCTCACAGTGCTTACTCAATGTAAAAATGATATTATTACAGTATTTCCTTGTAAACACCACATTTCTTCTTCAGTTCTTCTTCTTTGGTTAGGTGGCGACTGTCAGCCAGAAGCACAATTTCGAAAATGCCACGTTAGTTTAATTTAAAGATGAGGCAACTCAAAACAAAACACACACTGATACATCCTCACACACTCACTGTCATTTTTGACAGCGCTCACGGTGATATTATTCTAAGGCATGGTCGGCGTTGAGGTAGACTGGATGCGGAAGGCGGAGGACAGGATGCTGTGGCGCAGTCTGGGAGAGGCCTATGTCTGGCTGAGTTGATTGAGTTGATGGTCGGCGTTATCGCAAGATGGCGCATGTCATGACGTCATCTATACGGGACATCGTTATCGCGCTCACGCTAATTCGGTACGGGTTTAAGCACGCTCAAATCGATTATTTCCCAACTCGGAACGCAGGGAAAGACCGCTAATCACAATCAGGCACAGAGCGAGCGTTGTTTGTTTTAACCATAACGTGGACAGCAGAGGAGCAGTGGTGGTCCAGTGGCAGCGGCCCCGACTTACGAGTTGTAGGTCGTGGGTTCGAACCCAGACAGGCGCTTTACTTTGTATACCTAATTTATTGCTCTCAAAACGGCGAAGGAAAACATCGTGAGGAACCGGCATGCCCTAGAACCAAAAATTCGAAGATATTTACATATAGGTACCAACCCGCAGTGGGCCCTCGTGGTGGATTACGGCCTCTCAGAGAGAAGCATGTACCTATAGGGCTATAGCACACCCACAATTCGCCAGTTCATCTTCGTATTTTATTTCAAAGAATAATAAAATCCATTTAGATCATGCACGTGACCAGTTTCTGATCTAGAAGCTGTCGAGTTCACCTTTAAACGCATCGGTTTCGATTGCAGTAATCACTTTAGAAAACCTGTATTTTGTCTAATTTACGTCTGCGTTGACTCACGTTGCAAGTGTGTAACGTAGGTATTACGTCATTCGCTATTACTTAACGAAAAGTTATTTACTAACGTAATATTTACTAATGTACTATTTGTACATTACCGTTTTGGATGCGTTCTAGATTTAGCTTCAAATGACTATGAAACAACTATTAGAATGTTTTTATTTTTGGTTGTCCGATTGTTTTCTTGAGTCATCGCCATTAAAGTGCTCACAGACAATCATTGATGCTTTTTTTATGAGTCAAAATAAACAATTGCTTTTTAAAATGATTTTTTTTATATTATTTTTCCGCGGCACGGCTGGTCAAGTTAGAAACTTTGATTAATGTGAGGACAGGAAGAAAACCATTAATTTATAAAAACACAATCTTATCTACCAAAATAACGGTACAGTGAGAACAGAGACCAGGAGGCCCAAAATGGCCACTTTGGCAGAATCATAAAAGGATAACATAATGGACAGTTAACCGTTAAGTTAATCGTATCAAATCCCATTGGTGAAGCATTTTTTAGTTATTTTTTTTTTGTCTGTGCTAAAATACCAATCGATCCGATCCAAATAAAATCCCAATCTCTTTGATTATACCTACGTAGTGCAGCGAAAAAAGAAAAACACGGACTGTCTTCGCCATAATACGATTCATAATTTTATCCTTTTATGATTCTCCAAAGTGGCCTTTTTAGACCCCCAGATATTATAAGGTTAAGAGCTTAGGCACTGAATTAAACAACAATTAATCCAGCTTAATATCACACACTAGTGAAATCCAATACTGCGTTAGTTTTTCAATTTAGTTCAAATAAATGGTCATAATTATAGGAAACGGTGAGTAAGAAATGTGTTACGCATCCACAATAGGAAGTATGATTCACATCTCTTCACTGGTTGCCTGTCAGCGGACGTGCTATGTCTCTTACTAACATTCCAATACACGCTCAATCTAACTAGGTGTTAGGTGCCTTAAAAACTTAAAAAAAAAAAAAACTTTGTTTTCCAAGTGCAACGTGAATCCAAAATTAATCTCCGATATATTTTTGTGATTGTAAGTTCATGTTTATTTAAATTAGGTCTTGTAAGCCCCTTAAACAAGCATTTTATTTAAAATATAGGTTTTAATTAAGATAAACAACTAAAGACCATCTGTAACGAGTTTCATAATTACCAAGCCGTGTAAAGATAAGACATCAAAGTTGACCTGACCGGACCGGAATGTTATATTTATGGAATCTCTCCCTCTTTTTAGGACATTCAGTGCCACACGCCGCGAAGGCAGGGAGCCGGTCTCGTCAGCATCAGCGTCATCATCAGGCAGTCAGGCGGGCACGGAGGCGAGCAGCAGTGATGCTGCGCCTAAGGACGAGGACCCTGAGGGTACCATGAACCGGGAGAACGTGTCCAACAAGATCGCCGCCGGGATGGACCGGTGGCAAAACACCCTGGAAGACATGATCAACCTCAGGTCTTCTAATAACACCGTGTTCAAGGACTATTATTGGGTGAGTGATTACTCTCAGCCGGCATCATCCCACTGCTGGGCAAAGGCCTTCATTCAATCATTTACTGATAGACAATGCACAGCCTAAATCGTAAAGCATGTAATTTTGCCCAAAACTTCCTTTTACAACGAAAGTAAGTACTTACTAGGGAAGTAATTTTGAAAATTAATTCCCTAAAGGGGTTAAATAATAGGGGATGACAGTTTGTATGAAAGTTCGTCATTTTGTTTTGGAATATAGGACCGTTGAAGTTAGTACCAACTTAGACTTCTGTTTATGAGTAAAAATAGTTGTACTTGTCATCTTTTTGGAAAAACTCCCATCTAGCACACGACTTGTGGCAAGGGTAAAGATCAATTTATTTGGGCTAACATAAGTAGATAACTTCCAGCTGTTGAGGTGCGGACCGTGCGTGAGTAATAATAATAATAAGTAATAAGGATAAATATTTTGTGATGACACATTGGCGTGCGGTTAAAAACCACATTTATTCTAATCATAGCAGAGTTACCGGCGCGACGACGAATAGACAGGCCCGTCCGAAGATGACAAAATCAATATTTCGAGAGGGCAAATACATATTGAATCAGCGATGCTATTCTGGAAAAATCTCCCCGTGAAAACTTAGGTGAAATGAGCGTGGAGTGAGCTGTCAATAGTGTTAATTCCTAGCAAAAACAAACTCACTTCACCTAAGATTTCACGGTGGGATTTTTACAGAATCGACCGGCTGCAGTGCGATTCTGTAACCATCTCACCGTGAAAACTTAGGTGAAGTGAGTGAGCGTGGAGTGAGCTGTCAATAGGATCAATTCCTAGCAAAAACAAACTCACTACACCTAAGTTTTCACGGTGAGATTTTTACAGAATCGACCGGCTGGCGTAGGGACAACTGTCAAATAGTGTTGTCTTTCATTCTTAGTTCGGGCCTCTAACTAATCATATATTCGTAGGTTATAAAGTGTAGGAACCGTACGTAACTGTGACCAAAACCACCGATTTTGTGCTTGAGGCGTGTCACAGAACAGATAACTGTTCTGTGGTAGACCCCCTGGGTTACACACACGTTTCATTCATGTTTTGTTTTTATTAACTTGCTGCCTGGTATGTTAGGGTCACATGAAGACATAATAAAAACACCAACAAAATTATTCGAAAAAAAAAAAACAGTAGATACCTACCTATTTACATGACTAGCAGACGGTGCTATGCGAGTCATCAGAATCTACATAGATGATTCTGATGACTCAAGAAAACGCATCGCCTTTGGGTTCATCGATTCATTATGTCAGTGTCATGCCAGGTAGGTTAATAATCTGGAGCATGGGAATATTGGATGAAAGGGAAAACGAATGCTCGAGCGCACGCGCCGTCCGTTAGTCATCCCGAACATACTGCGTCGAGGAATGATTGGTTGAGTATGGATACGTATTTTACAATTCGGAATTCAAAGTTCTTTTAATATATTTTTTTTATATTTTGTAAAATGTGAGGAGTTTTGAGTATAAATGCGGATGGCTATGAGGGTAGGGGAGATCATAGAAAAGATGTATGGACTGTATTAAAGATAATATAGCTAGACTGAGATAGAATAGAAGGAAGAAGAATAGAGAAGTATAGAAAAAAAAGACATAAATTGGGAAAAGGGCGGGAGAATGATGATCGTAGACGCACGTTTCTAAAACGCGCGTCAACGGCGCGTTTTAGAAACGTGCGTCGACGATCGTGGTGTGCACAGGCCCTTAAGTCCCATAATCCCATTTAAGGTAGAAGCGAACCTATTTCATAATACCGGGCATATTATGACTCCGGACTGCTACTGATATATTGAGAGGCTTGTGGCTAAGTAATAACAGACGCACGGGTCGATTGATCAGGTTAAGCTACGCTTGCCGCGATAGGTCCGTGGATGGGTGCCCATCTTTACATATCAAGACCTCTCCGTGCCTCGGAAAGCACGTTAAGCCGTTCCCAAGTAGCACAGAAGCGCTGAATAGTAGCTGAATCACTGTTCACAATGGAAATTTCAGCTGAATAAACCTGCTGAGTAAGAGCGTTAGAGGCGCCTACTCAGCTGATATAACTCTGATTTGGGCACAAATTAATCAGCTGTTAGCTGAATAATGTAGCTGGTTGCACTATATCAGCGTTATTTGAGCATTATTAAAGGTAACAGTCGCCCCAAGAGCTGAATAATGACTGATTATCAGGGTATGTGTTACCTTTTATACACCACAAGGGCTGAATAATAGAGTACTTATTACCTATTTTTCAGCACAAAATACACTCCAGGATACCTTTTAAACTAACAGTAACTCTTTTATGGATCTGACAATTCACAAGTGGCAAAATTGTGAATAATTTTCACCCTACTACTTATTATTTTGATATGTTTTGTGTGAACCATTTTGTAATATGTTAACGATAAGTAAAACTTTGTTTTTTTCCTCCATGTGCATGAAATTCGAATGGGAAAGAGAGTTTATTGTCAAATACTATATAATTATAGACGAAAATTTTCACGCGCTCTCAAAATATCACTGTTTACTTGAAAATTATAGTATAAAATAGGTTGATGATATTATTATAAAAAATTAAGTATTTTTATTTTTCCTTTGTAATTTGACAATAAGCTGTTTACGTATAAAATCATTACATTTTCTATTCAAATTCTGTTGTTATTTTCGTTGACTAAACAAAAACAAATTGTTATTATATTGTATACATAGGTTAGAATCTAAAAAATGGCAGACAAGCTATGTGTACCGTATTAACCACAATTAAACAGCATGAGCTGTTTAAGTGTCCACTCGTGGTACATGAATCAGTAACGAGCTGTTACGAGTGGTTCTTGTTTTACACAAGTCAGCTACAAATTCATGTAAAGCTTGATAGTGGGTAACATGTACGCAAATAACTGTAGGTATGGGTAACATGTGATTAGATTATGGGTAATGTGTGTAGATTATGGGTAACATGTGAGCTAATATAGAGCAGTTTGCTTTAACTTAGCATCATATATGTTCACCCATAGTGATCATGTGGGCTTTATAAGAGCTATTATACGATTGCGTGAAACAATCTGATTAACATTACACAAATTCCACCGTGTGCAGCAAAAGGCATTATATCTTTGTTATTTGAAGCCACAGAATAACTGATTACATTATAGTAGCTCACGTGTTCTTTCTTAAAATGCAAGTGGTCTAAGGGTACACTTGTGGTCTTCAATTCAGAATATAGCTTAGTTAAAGTCCACAAAAATCCTTTAAATTGCTTAAAGCTGTATAATACTGAACTTGTTACCTATATTAACGCTGCAAGCGTTACATTGTGGTCTCCGTGACGCATAATAACGTTCTTATTCAGGTGAAAGCTCACTTTTCACCTATTGCAGGTCGAGTGTACTGTAATAACTCTTCATAAGTGCTAAAATTACCGATGTTACCTCTTGTGACATCTTATAATGCAGTTTTGTGCTACTTGGGTTGGACCCGGCTGTCATTTGTGGATCTTTGACAGTCGTTGCGGGTTGTCAGAGGCCCAAAAGTCTGACAACCTGTCTTACCAAGAGGTATCGTATTACCTAGTATATAATTGGGTTGTGGAGGTCAGATAGGCAGTCGCTCCATGTAAAATACTGGTATTCAGCTGCATGGTTAGACTGGAAGCCGACCCCTACATAGGTGGGAAAAGGCTAGGCAGATGATGACTGCTACTGAGATATTCCTCATGGAAAACTCAAAAACCCTGGCTCCTCTTTCCTAGATTTGAAAGGACGACGCCTTCTTGGCAGCCGCGCTTATAACCACAAAACCAACAAGACTATCAACAACACAGTCGGACAGAATGTCGGACATGTCAAAATGAATGTAATATGTAATATATGTAATTACTGTAACAGTGTGCTCACAACACCGTGCAATCATTGTTTGGCGAAGGCTTCACGTAACTGCATGCTCAGCGAGATTGCTTCAATCGTTTGTGCAAACTGGCATTGACTACTGACTGAGTACTGCTAATTATATATAGGTAGCTTTTTTATTTAGAGATCTTCTTTCTGCGTTGTCTGTTTATCTAGATTGTCTTTCTTGTTTAGGTTGCAGAGGGTCTATTTAAGGCCTAAAAAAATAACTGTTTTGTATTCTGGGGTTACATAATCAGCCTATAATGTTCCCACAGCTGGAACACAGGAGGCCTCCTCTCTTCGAGAGGGGGAGTATGCTCTAGTCTACCACGCGGGCCCAGTGCGGATTGTTAGTTGTCACATGTCTTCGAATTTTTGGTTCTAAGTTTCCTCATGATGTTTTCCTTCACCGTTTTGAGAGCATAATCAGCCTATAATGTTCCCACAGCTGGGACACAGGCCTCCTCTCTGTGAGAGGGAGTGGGCCGTAATCCACCACGCGGGCCCAGTGCGGGTTGGTAGATGTCACATGTCTTCGAATTTTTGGTTCTAGGACATGCCGGTTTCCTCACGATGTTTTCCTTCACCGTTTTGAGAGCAGTGGTGATGAAATTATTTACACAAAGTAAAGCGCCTGCTGTTTGGGTTCGAACCCACGACCTACAACTCGTAACTCGGAGCCATAACCACTGGGCCACCACTGCGCACTGCTCTCGTTCTGGGTTCTGTTTCAAGGGTAGTTAGTTACCCATTCCAAAATGTAATATTGATCCGTCTTCCTTCTTGATTTTCCCCATTTCTCCTTGTGGACACTAGACAGTCGGTTTTAAAGAAGACTTTCACAGGCATCATTTTTATTCATTTTATTTTATTATTTTTAATTTTGGATGTCATCTGTCGAATGTATTTTTATTTTATTTGTTTTGAATGTATGTGTGATTTTTATATTAATTTCATTTAATTTAGGGTAATGAAATGGACTTGTCTGAAAATTATTTATTTATTCTGACGTCCTTTGAGGAAGATCACACTCATGCATAATGTAAAACTGATGGATAATGCAAGCTTTATCTCGTGTGAGGTCGCCTTCATGTTTTAGGCAGCAGGGTGTGGATGTGGAACTGTGTCACAAACTATGCTCCACCTCCCATCCTGCCCTTTGTGCCCCAAAATGTGCAGCCAAATTGACCTCTGCGCTGCCACCGATAACGCCGTGGAACTGGCGAAGTTTGGGGCCAACAAAATTTAAATAACTGTCGTGCCAGCAACACGAAGAAATAGAAGAAGAAAAGAATAATTTAACAAAAGCATAAAGGTTTAACCGTATTAAACACTATTCATGTAATGATATTGTACACATACTTAAAAATTATGATCATTAACTTTGGCTTGGCGCAAGTTGTATAAAAAAATATTGCGTTTCGTTGCAGCTCTTGCAATAACTAATCATACAATGGTGATTTAACGATTTTGTGAAATGCTAGCGTCATTGGATCGGAAACATAATCTATAATGACTAATTTGATAGATTTGCTTAAAAATATTTTGTTTTCGCCTTCCGATATTTATGGTCTGTTTTTTTTTCTGCGAGACACACAACGCTACCACTTTTCGATATATTCTATCGAACTTTATCAGTGTAAAATAGTTAATGTAGCTACCTAGAGCTATTTACAAATATAAAAAAGCGGCTGTACTATAGGTATATCTGTGCCTAACCCTTTCAGAAATATAGGCGTGATGTTATGTTATGTTATGCGTATAAATATCTAGCTTTTAGAAAAAGAAACGAAACGTGACTAACATTGATTATGTTATGAAAACAAACTATAAAGTATTATCTGATCCATTTTCCTGGTTCGCCAGCCACAGACAAGAGTAAAAAAAAGAATTAAAACTGTCATTATGGCTGGGTATCTTCGACCACAGACTACAATAATTCGATTGTTAGCGAGTGAAAGTGTAATCACTGGGTAATTGGGGTAATCGAAAAGGTATTATTTTTACTTGATTATCAGAAAAACTGAGGAGTGAAAGTTTTTTTTGCCACCATGGATGGCGCAATAGTTTGTGGGTTCAGGGGATCAGACCGGAATCAATCTATTTTACTATGGGATGGGGATGACAATTTCATAATTAAGTATACATTGTTTTTTACGGGTGAAGATTATAGAGGTAAGGTAGGCGCGCACGCGCAGAGATTAGAAAAAAGAGCTAAAATAAATTTCGACCCAGCACCCTAATAGCGTAAGTTAACACGCTTTCAATCACAATCTGATTCATTTTGAAAGATATGGCTAATCCATTGCTTCATATTTTCGAATAAATTGTCTGCTCAGCAACGTAAATAACGCAATGAAAGTTGTTGAACTGTCAAAACGAAAGCCATTGCTACTGTTAGTGTCGTGTTACGCAATACCCCGCAGATAAAGAGTCACAATTTATAAGCACACGAAACAATCAGAATGAGCCTACTATACAGGGTTATTGGTAAAACATTAACAAGGAACCTCTCAGGAGGTCATTGAACTCATCATTATGAACAACTTTTACTATGGGACTAAACCTGAAATCGCGAAAAAAAAAAAACAACTGCTTCCTACATTTTGACGAGTTATACGAACATAAATGTAGGGAGGGAACAGCTGATTTTTTTTGTTTCGCGATTTCAGGTTTGGTCCCATAGTAAAAGTTGTTCATAATGATGAGTACAATGACCTCTTAAGAGGTTGTCAATGTTTTACCAATAACCCTGTATATAGGTAAGGTATACACTCCAAGAGATGATTTGACTGGTTGCTAACCGGAACTTCGGAAGCTGGCAACATCAGCTCAAATCACGAACTATCCCCGCTCTACCGATTACGATTATCAAGAATACAAATCGCAATACTTAGGCTTCTTGAATATTTATTTTAAGAGCAATGGTAACGGCCCCAACTTACGGGTTGTAGGTCGTGGGTTCGAACCCAGACAAGCGCTTTACTTTGTGTAAATAATTTCATCACCACTGCACTGCTCTCAAAACGGTGAAGGAAAATATCGTGAAGAAACCGGCATGTCCTAAAACCAAAAATTCGAAAACATGTGACATCTACCAACCCGCACTGGGCCCGCGTCACCACGTGGAAGTCAGCCCACTCCTTCTCACAGAGAGGTCTGTGTCCCAGCAGTGGGAACATAATATTATAGGCTAATTATGCTGAATATTTATTCCATTATTGATGGTTGAACGATCATAATCACTTTTATCTTGCTATAAAACATTATTTAGACCATAATTCACCTAATTCGGGTTCGGTCCGTTTCCATTTCATAATGCGCGCACTTCCCGGGGCGGGCGGAAGCGCGTGCGCGGTTCGACATTCAAATCATGCGCACCAACCATATTGAAATCAACACTGCGGCATCCCCAGCCCTAAACAGAACCATAGCACAATACAGTTAAGGACTATATTTGTATGTAGTGAAAGCCGCCTTGTAAAGAAAGTTATTGTGTGTTTTGTACGTTTGTCAAGTATAATGGGGTAGGTATAATTTAATTCATTGATACACCACTGTGGCGCGTGACTTGTTCATAAAGAACTATGTGAGCGATGCGCGTACGGTAATGGCGGTGTAAACGAAGACAACTTTTCATTACTACTGCTGATAGAAAATGCTGGTGGAGTACCGCACTGGCGCACTGTGTGACGTGTCCGAGCGGATGGATGAATAAATAAGCATAATATTTTCACTTATGGGCGCCCTGAGTTAGGTAACATTATAGAGGGACTTCCTTGTACACATATATTTATTTGTGGAGGCTTTCTTTGCTCCTACACTCTTGATCTTGTCGTGGATTTTTGGGGGCCCGTGGCTAAATAATTACAGCCGCACAGGTCGATAGATCAGGTTAAGCTACGCTTGCCGCGGTGGGTCTGTGGATGTGTGACCATCTTTACATACCGTGACCCCTCCGTGCCTGGGAAAGCACGTTAAGCCGTTGTTCCGGCTGTCATTCGTGGATCTTTGACAGTCTTTACGGGTAGTCAGAAGCCCGAAAGTTTGACAACCAGTCTTATCGGGGGGTATCGTATTACCCAGTAATTGGGTTGTGGAGATCAGAGAGGCAGTCGCTCCATGTAAAATAATGGTATTCAGCTGCATCCGGTTGGACTGGAAGCCGACCCCAACATGGTGGGGGAAAAAAAGGCTAGGCAGATGATGTTACTGGTAGTCAGAAGCCCAAAAGTCTGACAACCAGTCTTACCAAAGGGTATCGTGTAACCCAGTAACTTGATTGTAAAGGTCAGGTAGACAATCGCTCCATGTATGATGCTGGTATTCAGCTGCATCCGGTTAGACTGGAAGCCGACCCTAACCATAGTTGGGAAATTGATGAGCTAGGCCCGCAGATTGATTGATGCATTGGTACTACTGTACATAGAAATGTAATATCTGTGGGTAGTGTGGACCCACAATGTTTTACTATATCTACAGTTTTCCACGAATTCCACGCTCATATTTTGCAACATTTTCCATCACTAGATCCACTATATATCATACAAAAAAAAAATTATAACGTGGAAAAATCTCAACTTGAAAAAATGACAGTTATTTTCAAGTCTTCAAGAGAACTTGCACTGAACGTTACTATTGACGGGTAACTCTCGATATTTGTTATTCCGCTTTACAAAACTATTAACACTGCGGAAAACGGAACGCACAGGCAATACATCACCTCCTTATCTTTCCGCGAAAGTCGGGTAATCGGATTTAATTGAAGGAAATACACGTCGTCGATGTGTTAGTTAATTTATCATTATTTCCACACTGTATTGGGAATCTATTCGTAAATTAGTTTAATTAAATACTCGGAATGATTTTAACACGATAAGGTATATCGATATAAAATGTACAGACACCAGCACATCAAGCTACCCGAAGCTGTCAAATTTTCCCAATCAACTTTGAACTTTATGGTTTACCGATAAAGTTAGTGTCTAGTTGTTGACAGTGTCTCACTACCCATTCACCTTAAAAACTGGGCGATTTCAATTGAATAAGTCCAAAATAATAAACGTACAAATAACATAATTACTGACGAAGGAGCTTTAGCAATAAATAATGCAGCACAACACTTGAGCATTTCTGAGCTAATTATATTCGCGTGTGGAGGTGATCCACCTAAAAATATCTTCAAATAAATACTTTTAAAGGTTGAGCCAAACCATATAGCGTTTAAAAATGACTTGGCTAATATAAAATTATTAACAGTATGAGCGTGGGTGGATATAAGAATAGAGGCAAAGTCAAAGAAAAGATGCATTGTGCGCAAGATGATATGATCATATTACTAGGAGTAGGAAGGAAATGACCTTATCATTCATCATTCATTTCAGCCGACAGACGTACACTGCTCGACATAGGCCTCCCCAAGCACCTCCACTTCGACCGGTTCTGTTCTTCCCGCATCCATCGGATTCCTACGGCCTTCACAAGGTCATCGGTTCACCTTGCTTTCGGCCCCATCGGCCATCTCTTTTCCGACCAATATGCCCACATCTACTATCTTATAAATTTCCCTCGGCGCACCGCGTAGTATTGCATCGCCTGCTCTCGTGCCAGTGCTATAACTTCGTTTTCAGTTAGCGTTATTTCTGTATTTTCCTTTTTCTCGGCTCCTAAGGGCTTGGCGTTGATGCCCGCCAGGGTCGCGGGTTGTTCGAAAGAGATACCGTGGCCCCTGGCACAGGCAAGTGAAGGAACACGGGTGGGTTTTAGTCAGAAAGAGTCTGACGCTCCCTTCCGCTCCGCCCAGAGCGGGAGGGGTCATTTGATGATTTCCAACCCAAAAAAAAAAAAAAATGGCTTGATGATAATAATATTATAAATGCGAAAGTGTGTCTGTCTGTTTGTCTGTATGTATGTTACCTCTTCTCGCTTAAACCGCTGATCCGATTTAGATGAAATTTGGTATAGAGATATAGTTTTTATCCCGATATTCTCACGGAATCGACACTTATGCGGGTGAAACCGCGGGTCGCTGCTAGAAGCCTATAAAATTGAATCACAGTCTGTATCATTTTGAAGGATATTGCTAATACATACATTGCTTCATATGTTCAAAATAACGCAACGAATGTTGTTGAACTGTTAAAATGAACGCAGTTACCTATTCCTATACCTGCGGTGATATTCTGTAAAAATCTCACCATGAAAACTTAGGTGAAGTGAGCGTGGAGTGAGCTGTCAATAGTGTCAATTCCTAGCAAAAACAAACTCACTTCACCTAAGTTTTAACGGTGAGATTTTTACAGAATCGACCGGCTGCTATGTTAAAGTTCATAGTACCAAAAAGTTGCAAACACTAACGATTGGTAGAGATGAGAACCGATCCGTTAATGGATATTAGGAACTGGCTAGTTCATAAATTTACCAGCCTAAACATTGAAAACTGAAGTTCATATTAATTAACGCACACGTTCAAGGGTCTTAATTGCTCAAAACATTTCGATTTAACCGATCAAACACTGATAGTTCTAATTGTACGGAACTTCCTTCCTTGTATTCTAAAAATATTATCTACTACCTATATTCTGTTTGTTTAAATGTTAAATTAAATTAACAGTACGCTTTTGGTTTAATTATAATTTAAAAGCTTCATCCTTTAAACATTATTTAAAGCAAAATTAATAGATTTAAATAATGTCAAATCATTCCTATTTTTTGAGTTCGTGATGGTTATTTTCTTTTGCGTTTTGGTAATTTACTCCAAGTCAATATGCGTATTACGTACGTATTTTTCGGACGTTTACGGGCTGCTAATATAGATAGGCTGAGTATCTAGACTATATTAGGTATCTGTGTCATATAAGTAGGTATTTTCCTCTCTCGTACCATGGGGTCTGCTCAGTAAGTCCGTCACCGAAGATGTGGGCCTGTCCGGAAGTTGTAGATCCGTCAAAACAAGTGACAAATTGATTTGTTCGTTCGGGCAAAATCACATCGGGGCTACTGTCATGTTGTATTGTCATTCATTCTTAGTTCGGACTCCAGACTAATCTTATCTACGTATATGGAGATCTACTCCCAAATTCCGTCTACGAAGATACGGGCTCGTCCGAATGTAGTTGATTCGAGAAAACAAGTGCCAAATTATTTTCGGGGCCCGAACTTTATGTCCGCATGTGATTCGGTTCAGAAAACGCCCATAATTTCGGCTAAACGTACGAACTTTATGCCTAAAAGGTAGGCCCCGCGATACGGAGTATGAAATGCCAGTAACTTCGGCCGAATCTACGAATTTCGAACTATAGGGGACGTAGACTCCATGATCGAATAACCCATGCCGATGTTACCCAGTCATTAAGTTGTTGACCATATGGGAAGGAAAACCAAAATTCCCTATGGATATAGGGAAGTCGCAACAAAAACCCCTTATGTATAGATACATAATACACGTACTTATTAATTTCAATACTCCTGGGGGCCTAAAAAGGCAACTTTGGCAGAATCACAGGCTTTCATTATGAATCAAAATATGGCGAAGACAGTCCCTGTTTTTGCCATATTTTGATTCATAATGAATAGGTATAATCAAAGAGTTTGGGATTGGATTTGGATTGGATTGATTGTTATTTTAGCACAGATTAAATAAAAACTGAAAAATCCTTCACCAATGGTATTTGAAACGATTAATTTAACTGTCCATTATAATTCATAATGTTGTCCTTTTATGATTCTGCCAAAGTTGCCTTTTTAGGCCCCCAGGTTATACACATAGGTACTAATGACAGCTAGCTATCATTATCACCTGTGGTCACGACATCTTTTCAACATCCCATTGCAAAATCAACCTTACAACCTGACCATAAAATACATAGTCATGCTGTACAACAACTTTGTACAACAGGTGGAAGTGACAAAAACTCTGGTATTACTGCCATGATAAGTTGTCGTGATGGCAAACATACATAATTACAGGCTGTGTTGTCGCTGATGTAGTCCGTTCAGTTATTTTTCCTCTGACAGCAGCAACGTAACAGAAACCTTATGGTAACGAGAATAAAGATCACAATGATTGTGACAGACTTGTCAGTGGCAGCAACCCAACCGCAACCTTATTAGAATGAGAATAAAGATCACTGTGATTTGGATAGTGATGCAAAATTAAAGGTACTGCGAACGGACTGTATTTCTTTTTACTTGGCTAGCTAACCGAAGATGTTTGCCTCAATGTTCTAAAGTCATTATTCATCATTTCTAGCTATCGGGTTTGTGATCTGACTTTCATTATTGTCATTTGAGATCAGACTTGTCATTGTCACCGTTGCTTAGTGTTCGAAATGTTCTATTAAAATAACGCTGTCTGACCGGTGAAATTGCTATGCAGGGTTCATTGGTGGCAATTGAGCGCAAAGCCATCGAAATAATGCAAGAACACACTATCTGAATCATTTTGATAGATAGTGCTAATCCATTGCTTTCTATGTTGGAAAAATTTGTCTGCAATGCAAATAAAGCAATGAATGTTGTTGAACTGTCAAAATAAAGCCAATGCTTCTGTTAGTGTGTTATGTAATTAGAGGTTTTCTTTTTGAGTATTTAAAAAAAAATAGTTTCCAAGAACAAGAACAACCACGAGCGACGGTAGAGCTCGCACATTTACAGATGCCAAATATTTGCTGCACTTAGCGTATTTCTCTAAGAAAACAAGATAACAGGGGGCCTAAAAAAGCCACTTTTTCAGAATTATAAAAGGATAACATTATGAATCATAATGGACAGTTAACTGTTAAATTAATCATATCAAATCCCATTGGTGAAGGATTTTTCAGTTTTTTTTTTGTCTGTGCTTAAATACCAATCCAAATCTCAATCTTTTTGATTATACCTAGGTAGTTACGTAGTAGTGCAGCGAAAAAAAAAGAAAAACACGGACTGTCTTCGCCATAATTATGATGTACTTAGGTATAATGTTATCCTTTTATGATTCTGCCAAAGTGGCCTTTTTAGGCCCCCTGGTCTACTACCACTACTCTACTTGGTGGACTAGCAAATACTTTCCATAGTTTCCATGCATGGCACAGTTGCACACATCATTTACTCCACACATTCTACATCATATCTAATACTACATCGCTATAATGATGGGAAAAAACGACTATAAAAGAACATTGTTATGTCGTAGTCGTAATAAAAAAATACATGGTATCTTCGAGGAAAACAGCACCTCGCTTTGATTAGATGATTAATTCTCTTTGACATCGTAATTCCTAATGAACGATAATTTGATGCGACGTACGTAACTCGAGGATTCAGCATAGGTTTTCACCCTTATATTGCCACCCGCCCACTTTGAGAATATATTTTTTTCTAGAGTTAGCTGTTTTGAATTGCGTAACAAACATGGCGTTAATTTTGACAGTTCAACAAAATTCGTTATCGAACAGACACATTTTTCGAACATAAAAGCAATGGATTAGCAATATCCTTCAAAATTATTCAGACTGTTACTGATAGTGTGTTACGTAATTAGGGTGCAGTGAGTAGTGTCCTTTTCGTTGTAAAAGAGGCCTCTAGCTAGACAGTATCTACTTTTACGGTTCGAGTCAATACAGATAAGGCCGCATAGCAATGTTAGACAATTCTGCGATTATAAACTGCCTGGCTTATTCGAAACTTGACCATTAGGAATCGCTTTCCATATTAAAAAGTTACTTTGTATTTTTTTTTATAGCAATTATGAAGTAATTCACATTATGTAATGTGTGTATAATCCCAGACAGATAAATGTTAACGAAAATATCAATCTAAACTGAGGGTTTTCTTCTTTTTAGGCCCAAAATGGTTTCGATGAGCTCCGCCGTTACGTGAAGCAGGGCAGCGACTTCAGTAAAGAACTATCATCTATATTACAAGAGAGGTAAGAGTATCTAATAAAAACTTTAATGCACTTACTGATTGAAGAACCACCAACAGCCGCCGCGGTTCTAGCGCTGTGTAGGTAACTCGATCATCAGTTTTCTAATTATTATTGCCTTTGTACCTAGTTAATATCCTATTGCCATATAAAGTTGAATCTTATAATAGGTTTTGCTAATTGAGATAAGGCTGTTAGGTATGTTTGCGACCTTTAATCACAAAATAAACAACGAGTTAACCGATCAGATAACAACGCATTGTAATATGTGCAATCAGCATAACAATGTTCATAATAACGGTACTATCACTTTTTCTAATAACTGGTAAAATTGTTACGCATCATTCGCCCGGCCGCGCTCGGCGTGCGCGCAGCCTCAGCGCAAGTCGTGCACGCACCCAGATTAGTAATCTTATCGACATTTCTTTGTAACGTTTACTTTCCAGACATTACTATAAAACAATACTTTATTGTTTACGAGCAAATCGCTCGAGCGATCCTGTTCCGCGAACGGTCCGAGAGAACAGTCGGCGCAAGCACAGGGACAATACGAAAGTTCTCGTCATGCTGTATAATTGATATTATATTGTTCACACGCACGCTTATAGCTTTCCCCGCGATATACAGATGTGGACCACGTCGTAAAAATGTTGCATACGAAAGTAAGGGCACGGTAATGGCCACAAAATCAAAAATAGCGCGACGCGAGGTTCCGCCAAGTGGGCCAAGACGCGAGACACAAATAACGCGCGCTCTAAAAATTGAAATCCTCTCCCATTGGCCGAGAATGCATTATCACTGCTTTTACACAACCACAAAGACGAGCAGACGTAAAAACAAATCATTACGCCACCGCGATTATTTCCTACGAATGTTCGCTTCCGTCACAGATTGTGAAACTCCGCAGATAGTAGACACTCATGTACTGTATCGGTTCTTTGTAGAATTGAAGCAGAAATATACTACTCAAAATGCTTAGCGAAGCTTGGGACGAAGTTGACGAAGGCGTGCAAGGAGAGCGTCGGCTCGTGCGCCGAGGCGTGGAAACATGTCGCGCTGGAGATGGAGAAACGCTCGGAAATCCACAGGTGATTGGCAAACATGCAGAATGTTTGAACAGCTAGTTATTTCACAAAGATTTTGAACGTTAGTAACGCTGCAATTGCTCTATTTCAGAAATTACTCAAGTGCCTTATCCGACGAGCTAGTGAAACCAATGAAACATGTAATCGACAATCAGTTAAAGCTTAGGAAGAAGGTAAGTTACTCAAGACAATCGAAGCGGCGGACATTAAAAACGAACAACTTAACAAAAAGAAATCCATTGTTAATCTGATTATAATTGCAGATCGAAGGTAACGTTGACAAGACTACGCGATCTCTCGGAGAGTGGAGAACAGCGGAGGCAAAGTCGAAGAAACATTCTCACACGGCGGCGCGGGAGAACGAGAAGCTACAGGACGCCACGTTGGAGATTAGGTCTGCCTACACACTACACACTTGACGATGCTAATGTCCTGTGTGTTTTTGTTTGAGATAGTAGTCTGTCGGGACATTACATCGGCGAGTCATTATGGAAGGATCCTTCGGTTTTTGCGGATGCGAATGGCCTAGCGATTGTTAGTTTTGCGAATGTTACTAAACGCTCCCTGCGTTTAGAATGAGTCACGAGCTCCCTATGTTTGTTTGCAGCCGTCTGTCGCGTAGTTCGAGCGTGGGACACATACCACATGCGCACAGCATCCTGAGCGCCGCACGCGCAGAGCGGCTACCTAACGCGACGAGTGAGAAGGACGCAGCTAAGCTTCAAGTCAAGAAGAGAAAGACGGAAGATGCTGTGAAGAAAACTGAAGTTGAATATTACAATGTGTGCGTGCACGCGGAACGATCAAGGTAAACAAACCACTTTGAACGAATTCTATTTTTAAGTGGACCCGATCGATGATGAAAATAGTTTTTAGTGTTTTTATTTTTCCGCCGTAAGAATACTCTGTATATTCTTCGACTTCTTCAGCTTTCTGATTGAACTTTTATCATATTTTTTCCAGATTGGAATGGGAGACAAGCGTGGTGAAAGGAGCTGGTATGCTGGAGTCTTTAGAAGAAGAGCGACTAGCCCAGCTCAAGACTGCAGCCGACTGCTATCTCAGGCTGACTACTGCCATGCCCGCTCAATTAGCCGAGGTGATTAACAAGTTTTTGTATTCATGATCTAATCATTGTTTAGTACGTAAACAACGTTTTTTGTTTGATGTTTATGAGTCTCCTTTTGCAAAATATCTTATGAGGCAATCATGTCTTTTACTTATGACTAGCTGTGCCCGCGCCTTCGTTGGCGTGTGTTGGAAAACAAATTGCATTTGGCTTCTAATCTAGCTTTTCTTATTGTTTTCAGGCCACAAACGTGTTAGTGAATCCGATAAAGAACGCCAACGCGAACACGGACATGCGGGTGGTGCGCGGCGTGCGGTCTGCGCAGACCGGCGCCAGCGAGCAGCTGCTGCCGGACTTCTACTGCGAGCACACCACCCTGGCTATGAACAGAGAACGACGTAAACAGGTATGTATCGCTACACCGATTTTTTTCTTTAATAACTCATCAAGGGTACAATTGCCCCTCCTGCGAAGCAGTCATGCTAGCGAAGGAGGTGGCGGGACGGATGAGAGAGAGAGCCTCCCGTCCCAGCCGCCGCGGGAGACGCTCCGGGCGTCGGGAACCCGTCGGAGGCCCGTCCCGGACAGCGCGTACGTGTTCCACGCGCGCCTCAAAGAGATGTCAGCAGCGGGCCGAAGCCTGCCGGGTCAGCGGGATTGTCCGAAAGGGTTACCGCTGGCCCGGAACATAAAGGGCTAAGGAAGGAACACGGGTGGGTTTTAGTCAGTAAGAGTCCGACACTCTCTTCCGCTCCACCCAGAGCGAGAGGGGTCATTTGATGATTTCCTTTGGTCCTGCGCCTGATCCCTCTACGGTCGTGTCGGATTACGTGCTGTCCTATTGGACTATGAGAGTGAGTGACTAGAGAGGGCTCCTGTGTCTGCGCACACACTTCTGCACTATAATATCTCCCGCGCCGAAGGCTAGTCTCCAATGAGATTGACCGCCATGGCCGAAATTCAGTCTGGATGACTATTATTAAGAGTCCCATCCTCTTTATAGGTATATCCTTCGCCTGGAGAGAATGGACGGAGATTATGGTTCTGTCGGACACCTTACCGACTAAAACTCGACAGTGTTCATCCAGCTACCAAGTCGAAAGTGCAGGATTAGATAATAATCTACTGGATTATGTGACATAATTCTTACGAAATCATTAGCTGGAAGCACGTTACCATAATTATGCTTCTTGACAGCAAGACAAACAGCGGTTGTGAGATATTTATAATACATATTTAGGTACTAGTTGCGCCCCGCGGTTTCCCCCGCATAAGGCCGCGTTTCCACTGCGCGGAGCGGAGCGGAGACGTGCAGGAATCGACCAATCACAATGGTTGAAATCCTCATCGCGTCACTCGTCTCGTCTGTTCTCGTCTGTGATTGGACGATTCCTGCACGTCTCCGTTCCTCTCCGCGTCAGTGGAAACGCGGCCTTAGTCTCGATCCCGTGGGAATATCAGTATAAAAAAATCCTATATCCTGTTCACGTCATGGTCTACCCATATACCAAATTTCATCCAAATCCGTTCAGCCGTTTAAGCGTGAACGTGTAACTAACAAACATACAAAAATTAAATATTTTATTTTTATAATAATTATTATAGTTTAGATTCGCTATTAATGGTCGGAATGTTGATAAAATCGCTCATGATAGATAATGCTTACCAGACTTGACTAGTTGACAGACACAGAGTACTAAAAATTCGTTTTCTTTGTTGTGTTTCAGGCGCTGCTAAAGATACTCCAGCTAGTGAAACAGGACATCGACAGAGAACGAAAATCCAAGCAGGGACTTGAAAAGCTGTCAATGGCCATCAAACAGACCCCCACGTTTGGCAACGACGATTCACAGCAGAATGTGGCCGACAAACTGTACCATGTACGTAACTTGATACGAGCTGGGGGCCTAAAAAGGCCACTTTGACAGAATCATACTCTTATGATTCTGTCAAAGTGGCCTTCATTATGATTCATAATGTTATCCTTTGATAACATTATGAATCATAATAGACAGTTAACTGTAAAGTTAATCGTATCAAATCCCATTGATAAAGGATTTTTCAGTTATTTTTTTTTCTCTGTGCTAAAAAAATACCAATCAATCCAATCCCAATCTCTGATTATACCTACTACGTAGTGCAGCGAAAAAAAGAAAAACACGGACTGTCTTCGCCACATTATGATTCATAATGCTATCCTTTTATGATTCTGCCAAAGTGGCCTTTTTAGGCCCCCTGGACGCTATACATCATGGCAGGGACATTGACACGCAACCTGTCACCATGAATTCAGTACATGATTCTGAACCCCTCTGCAATGATATTATAAGTCCCCTCTGCATTGAAATTTTAAATCGTTTATTTAACATTTTGAACGCCATTGTCACATATACGTGACAAGCAAGCGCGTGCCCTGTACGCCAGCGACACAAATATGTGACAAAAATGCGGTGCACTTTATCACGAAATAAACAATTAAATCATTACTTTGTGTTTTTTTATAAGTATACCTTAAATATTTAAAAATGTGGCTTGGCGTGGAGGGCACGCGCGTGCGTTTATGCTCTGGCGTTCAAAAGGTTAAAAAAAAATGCTTTTTCATACTTTTTGACCACTTTTCTATGAAAAGGCTGTTTTTTTTATAAGCGACGATAAATTACTCTACTAGAATCATGTGTTAAATTCGTGGTTACCTACAGTTTGCGATGTCGATGTGGCTGCATGCTATCCTGTATTGCTTAGTCAGAATAATGGTAAGTGGACAATGCTGTATGGCGTCCAGCTCGAATATATTAATTCAAAACAATACACAAAGTGAGCGAAAATAAGTAGTTATTTATAAAATTGAGTACGTAATTCTTTGACAGGCATTATATTGCTACCTCAGTTTATAAGTGTATAGTCTATAATTGCTACAGCAGCCAGTTGTCGTCATGGACGTAATATATAGAAGTATATTACGTCCATGGTTGTCGTAGCGTGTCAATTTGATAATCAAATATACCAAACTCAGGGGAGTCCTGACCACAGACTACAATATGTCCTGACTTTACATTCATTTGTAATAGACCTTTGATTATCGAGGGACATGAAAAACTTAATAGAATATGATCCTCGGTGAATTTCGCCAGCGGTCGGAGCGTCTTCCTCAATGCTAGAAACTAGACCGCTACTAGAAAACAATGACAGTAGCCTCCTGGCTCCTTACTTATAGGATTTGCGAATACCAAGGAAATATTGAATCGAAGTTTAACAGCTGCAACGACCTGTAAATTTATTGAATCTTCGAGTCCTAACCTCAAGTCGGTTTTTCAGATGAGAAGTATGTTGACGTACTTGGAAGCAGTGAGATACAAGATAACGGCGAGTCTCAACGAGCTGGACGCCAGGCCACCGGTGCAGCATCCTCTCGCGGCGCACATACAGATCATTAGGGATAAGCAGGGATTGCAACAGAGCATACTTAAAGTAAGTATTTGAAAAATTAGTCTCGTTGTTGAACTTCGGAAGTGATAGAGGAGGCTTAAAACCCCTGAATATACAATGCACGCAATGCTTAGAACGAACAGTTAATAAAACCGATAAGGACTCGGCAAGCTCGTCATTAGAAACTACAAATACTTAATTCATCTAAGTATTCTTTATCCCCAGGTACCACCATGGCTGCAAGCCGACTACCAAAACGAGGTGAACAAGAACCTCACACCGAACTACACGGCCTTAACCAAAAGCGTGAACGGGGGCGAGGAGAGGGAGCGAAGGGACTCCATCATGAGTAGAGCATCAAGCAAGCTGAGGATAGAGCACCTCTCGTTCAGGAGGAATGCTGAGCACAAAAGCGCGCCGGTCACGCCCGTGGTCGACCTTCCTCTGCCGCCCACGCTGACGCCGCCGACTGGCACTCCTCATCCACCCGAGAGCCCGCTGGACTGGAGCGAACGCGGCGCGGGAGATGGACTGTCTAACCAACAGGATAGTGATTTTGGTAAGGTTTTACAGTCACTAAAATGTGTGGGATTCATCCTATATTACTGGAAATATTCATAGGTAATCATATGTTTACGGTTGTGATTTTAAGGACAACAAAGAGTCTTATAAAAAAACAAACAGTCAGCCTCAAAAGAGATATAAGCAGTTACATTGAAAATAATTAATTTGATTGAATATAATTTGTGTATTTTATTGACTACAATACTGTAACGTGTAGCTACAATTAAGTTCCCGATGTGTACGTTCTGTGGATCATATTAACACAATATTATGGAGCAAATATTGTAGACACTTCTACATACATATTTTTTAAGACAAATAAGCAATACAAACGGCTTCTTTTAGGAGCTTAACGAAATTAACGTGCGGAAATATCATACGATGTACTCACCCATGAAAGAGGCGGACGTTATGAAAAGGGGGGAATGTGGGATGTATGAACAACCGGTCAAAAACCCCTGTTCAGTCGTGTGGAACAAAATATGTATATAATTCAACAACAAAGAGCACCACTCTTTTGTTATTTTATTGACGTATTTGAGAGCATTGTAGTAATCAGTTGTAGCCGATGGTTGTAGCCACAAAAACTTTGGCAAAGATATGATTTTCAAAAACCGATTATCGAACATTTCAACTTATTTAACTTTTTGTTTCTTTTTAGATGAATTTTCATCGCAAAGTGATAGTTCGACGGATTTGACTGATATTATAAAGAATGAGAACGTGGATGCGGCCCCACAGACGCCGTCGCTAGGGAAGTGCCGCGCCTTATACACCTACGAAGCTAGACTGAACGATGAACTTAATTTAACACCAGGTAACTTTATAACACCTTCCCTCTTATTATAAAACTGCACTTATGGCCTTTTTTGGGTTCCGTACCCAAAGGGTAAAAACGGGACCCTATTAATAAGACTCCACTGTCCGTCTGTCTGTCACCAGGCTATATCTCATGAACCGTGATAACTAGACAGTTGAAATTTCCACACATGATGTATTTCTGTGGTCGCTATAACAAAAAAATACTAAAAACAGAATAAAATAGATATTTCAGGTGGGCTCCCATACAACAAACGTGTTTTTTTCGGCGTTTTTGCCTTGTGGTACGGAACCCTTCGTTTGCGAGTCCGACTCGCACTTGGCCAGCGCGACGCGGTGACGCGACTCTAGTAGAACAATTTCTATGAAAACTTCATAGAAATTGTTCTACCAGAATCGCGTCGCTCCGTCGCGTCGCGCCTGTCTGTGGGAGCCTTAACACTGTCAATTTTTGTGAATATCTTCGTTGTGCGCATAAATTGCTTAGCGAATTTTTGTACATTTATAAAGAGTGTTTTAAAGTTTAATCTGACACAATTTCTGACCACTTTTTATACAATAAAAAAAAGAACTTATCTACTGTACTTAACTGTTTTTTTACAGGTTTACGCTTTCAGCAAAGATCTTAATTTTAGATATGGTTGTACTTTGTACTTGATGATGATGATGATGATGATGGGGCTCCCTTTTACGCACTTAGACTCTCAGTACTCTGTACTTATTAAAGGCAGATATATTGATATGAACCATCCATTCTTTATTTGTTACATTTTGCTTAGCTAGATAGGTACTGACGACTGTGAAGTCCTTTGGGATAGCTAACCTATTAGTCTGTTTTCACAAACACTGGGCGACACCTAAATAAAATCGCGCTCTTGGATTTTCAACCTACGTCACTGAGCTGAGAGTTGAAATTCCAACGGCGCGTTTTTATTTGTTAGCAAAAAAACAGACATTCAATTATTTAACTTTAGTAAACCACCTGTATGTTCTACCATATTCATGAAACATAATAACTTTCTTCCCTGAAGCTGAATTTATGGTAATTTCCAGGCGACGTTATAAACATTCACGAGAAGCAGGACGACGGCTGGTGGAGCGGCGATCTGAACGGCATCTACGGCATCTTCCCGTCGTCCTACGTGGAAGAAATCACCACCTGCATATAGCGGGATTAAGAAACAAGACATAAATAAAGAAAAAAGCAAATAGTTCTTAGCTCGCAAAGGAAATTGAACCTTAAAAAAACAAAAAATACAAGACAGCCGTTTAGGGTTAAAATTAATTAACTAGCGAAACTCCTCAGTTGTGATAGGTATCGATATCTTTGCATGATAAAACAAACAAAATGAGTTGGTGATTATTTTAGGGGGTCAACGACCGCTGATGTAGTTACTTGAAAAACCAGTTTTATTTTTGTAAACTTCACAGACGTGATATCGATATCTTAACACGATATAACAACAAAAAAAAAACAGTATCTAATTCTAAACTTACACTTCAAGTATCTGTCGACCTTATAGATCGACCGAACAGGTCTGTGGAGTTTCGCTTACTAATTTATTTTAACCTTGTATTCGTTGCATTTCACGAAAGCGCGTCAATCATTACAATTTATATATATTTATACAAATTTCATGTTCCACATGACGCGCGTGCGCACGTGCTGAATTGGAAGGACTATTAAATTGATGCAAAGATTTGATGAAATAACTATTCGTTCTCTCTTCACGGGTGAAGAATGATTAAACGTTATAGGTAATGGATCCCTAGAAAAATCAACTGATTCAATAAAATTGTAAATAAGACTATCAAAGGTTTAGATGTAGTCATTTCGCGCAAACCAATTGTTATGTCTGACTTATTTTCATTATTATATGGAAAGTAGGTGTCTTAGTGTACCTAAATGTGCATTGGACACTGTGTGTAATTAAACTAATTAACATTTAAATTAAATATTTCAGTCAAATTAAAGGTCCTGTGTCAGGCCAAAAGAATATTAATTACCTATACCCAGAATGGTAAAAGCAACCGCATTCTTCAACCTGAGGGGCAATTCTCGTAATTTTAAGAACGTTCACAGTCTGATTTGTCTCAATCTGTCAAAAATACCTTTTTTCCCTACGTTTTTGACAAGTATTTGACATTGATTGTCGCTGAGATGAGATTCCGACTTGATTTTGAACGTTTTTATAATTATGGGAATTGACCTTCTAAAATGTGTTCTTATTAATGTAAATTGTAGCAAGCACAGCGTATATGAAGTTCACACTGAATATTTAAATAAGTCATTATTTGTCTATTCACAAGACACAAAAGAATATCTAGACTCATAAGAATTATTAAAAATGTAAAGTTTTGGAGTTTATAAAATGTACCTCTAAGATAACGTATGCATAAGTTAAAGTTAATATAACATATACACTGAAAATGTAAATTATATGATATATAAAATTAAACCAAAGTGTTGTTAAATAAATAAATTGTTTAAGAATATTATTTCTTTGTTTTATTTTTGGGGATAAAATAACACAGTATGTAATAAATTCGTGAAATAAACCCCAATTTTTGTGAGATGACAACAAATTAGCGTCACTGACTCTGGCAGAGCCACCATCAGGGATTTTAATTTTGATAACACAAAAAATTAGTCGAAATTTGTCGCCAAATATCAGAATTTGTCGGTCACTGGTTATGATAAATGATATTTATTTCTGTAAGTAGGTTTGTACAAACACTTTTACACGTCAATCATATTTTTTTTTTTAAACTAGATGAGGTCGGCGTTTCCTAACTGACTATTCTGAGAAGAAAGGCCGAAACAAACTCAGAAGTCACAGTCTCTTTTAAAGTCCAGACAAAATCTTGGTCAGATCGTGTGAAGACCATGTAGATTGGTGTCTGAAATGGTCTTTTGAGGAAAGAACCACACAGATTGAGCGGACCTGTCCAATCAGTGCACGCATTTGTCAAAAATCGTGCAGCTCAACTCAGAACTTGAGGAGCTCAACGATTCGACGAACAATACCAAAGACAGGACATTTGGGTAGGCCGCATAAACTACTCAAACTGCCAGATCATGATTAAAACTAAGAAGGAAAAAAAAAGAAGAAATGACCCACATAGTCCTCACATTCACAATAATTAAATAAAAAAAATAAAATAAAAATTACTTACAAGGTTCAAAAGATATAAGGGTTTATAAGTGGCCGATCTGGAGAAAGTCGCCCCAGCAGGGCCACGTTTATATCTCAAAAACTAGGGCACCTAGCGAAGATCTGTTTTCTGCCATATTTTGTCGCCAATTAGTCGGAATCAGTCGCCAAGTCACAGATTTAATCGGGTCTTAGTTTAGAAGATATAATGAGTTCAATTAGTAAGGTATAGTCCAAGAGCTAGTCGAAAAGTTTTTTCTTGAACTCTTCGATCTAGCTCTTGGACTATACCTACACCTATAAACCCTTATATCTTTTGAACCAGTGACCGACAAATTCTAATATTTGGCGACTGAATCCGACTAATTGGCGACTATTTTTTTGTGTTATCAAAATTAATATCCCTGATGGTGACTCTGCCAGTGTCAGTGACACATTTCGAAAGGTTTTGAACGAATGTTTTGTTTATTTTCGGTAGTTGCAACGATCGTAGCAAAATGATACAAAAATTGTCAAAGTCATATTGACTTGACACTGACAGTGACAGTACCCAAATAGGTAAACACGCTAAAAATCAATACAAAGCACCTTCTACGGCTTCAACGAAAATATTACAAAGAAACTTCTTTTGTACAGAAAAACTTGAGCATTGAGATTCTGTAACTACGTCAAAAATAACTATGCCTGGTCCAAGTAAGTTTTTAACAAATCACAGACTAAGAAGGGAAGTGACCTTTAACAAACTTTTTTGCGCGGATAATAAAATTGTACCCAAAGACTACAATATAATGCTATTGTACCGTATTGTTTTATACAATAAGTTACGTTTTCTGCACAGACAAAATTCGCATTAACCAACTAAGTATATTTTACTCAATATTTTCAGTCTTGAATTTTATAGGTAGGTATATACCTAAATAAATACCAAAACCATAATGTTTCAGAAAAACGTAATCGCAGAGGTCCAAACAACTCTGACCACACGCTGGCTTCCGTTGCCCGAGAGACTGCGACTTCCTTTGCAGGAGACAGTCCCGTGTTGGCTATATTTAAAAATGCTGCTATGAAACTGACTGCGCGTCAGGACAGGCACGAGCGACTCGTCAAATTGTCGCGTGATATCACTGTTGAGAGCAAGAGGATCATATTCTTGTTACATTCGCCTATAACGTGAGTATAGAAAGTACCCGTAGAAGTTAAAGCGTGCAAGTCCTTGCTACAGCCTATCACGGTCATGTACATAACTTATGTTACACAAAATATGTACATATAGTTAAAGTATTACTGTATGTACAGTCAACAAAAGAGATAAGTATGCACGATCGTCGGATATAGTTGAAGTTTAGTAAGAAACCAATGGATGCTATTGAATGTAAATTTCATTTGATAAATGAGCTGTTTGTTTTCTATTAATGAAATCTTAAAATTGTTAAAAGCAGACCTGACTACACATCAATCATAATCAAAAGAATCTATAGAATCCTAACACCTAACAGCAAGCACCTCATTACTTTATAGACGCTCAGGCCTACTGTCATTTTCACAAACAATAAAGTTTGCAAACTCTGTGAAATTAAAAATAAGACATAAACAAAAGATAACTCAGAACAACTAATATTACTTAACCTTCTACTGAATTAACACACACACACGCATACACATACACGAAAAATATGCCCCAAACCCGAAATAACCTTACTTGTCTCCACTCTCGAAATCGAATCCGTCAAGATACAGACTAACTGTCTAGTTTGGGGCTCACTGACAAAATAATAATAGTTTTTAACCTAGCTTTAGGTAATACTTAAAGTTACTCACGTTGCCCTATACTGTGTTTTATCTTTGTCCCTGTATTACCTGAATAATAAACTATTTTGTATAACTATTTCTATTACATTCCCTATCATGTATAGATAGCATAAGGCACTCATTGCTGCATATTATATGAAGTAACTTCTTACAAAATACATTGAAATAGCACAGTAGCTTTGTAGTATAACATTTAACCCTTTATGTAGATCTACACGAGACACAATGGCTTTTCAATTGTTTCTGTAATTACGGCATTCAACCGGTTAATTAACATAATTTATATATTTTCAGTGCGGATTCATCAGAGAATACTCTCACTGAAGCCAAAGAACGAATTTTGAAGCTAATCAATGAGCCAATCAAAAACATTGGTTTAGAGCTAGAAAACAGCCCAGCACACCTACACTCCAGGGCCGTCACAGCTGGTTTCCAGGAGTATGTCGAAGCCAGGACCCTTCTCTCTCTTTTGACTGAGAAAAGGATCATCACTTACCCAGAAGTTCAAAAGGAGTTTGAGTATAATATCACAGACGATGATCAACAACGAGCTGTGGTGACAATGTTGCCACAATCTGACTACATGCTGGGTTTAGCTGACCTGACAGGAGAACTAATGAGGAAGGCCATCAACAGTATATCTAGTGGAGATATTGAGGAATGTAACCAGGCCTGTGATGTTATCAGGCACTTGTATACTGGTTATTTGGGTATGATTTGTCATGAATTATATTTATTGATCATCACTATTGCCAAACACAGACAGACTGACATGGCGCATTGGTGTCATGAAAAACTTAAATATGCGCTACTTTACTGGAAGAGGATGACTTTGGTTCTCCAACTGTAAAATATATTCCTTCATTGAAGCATAGGTTCGAACCCAGACTGGCGCTTCACTTTGTGTAAATTATTTCATCACCACTGCTTTCAAAACGGTGAAGGAAAACATCGTAAGGAAACCGTGCCCCCTATCAGTCGTGTACCAATGTGTGTTCTCGGCCATTTTAATAATTTATGCCCTGTAGGAGTTGGACAAACATTTTCCAAATTGGATCACACTAGTCAGCCTTCTTTCAGCTATATCCTCAATAGTGGCTGTCTGACAGAAAATACAGTTTCGATTAAATCTGGGATCCACCAACCTAACCAAAGTTACAACTTCAACAGCTACAACTATTATTCCAGGCATAACAACCGACAACCGTCTCCTACAACGCAAGCTGCAAACAACTCGCGCCAACGTGAATAAGGTGGAGTTGGCAATGTACGCTCTGCACATCCGCGGCGGGGAGGCGCCGCCGAAGCTACTGCTACCCGCCGCGCCGGAGTGGGAGGCGCCGCGTGGTCCGGCAGACGCTGACGATGAGGGATATTATCAGGACTGTACTTAAAATCATTCAAATAATATAAGTACACAGTACACATAACATTGATCTCAAGTGTTAATTCTATAAACTTACGAAAACAAAGAACTTTAATATTTTCTTAAAAGCGATTAAAGAGAAGCGAGGCTAGCAACTAAAAACGAGTTCGCAAGCAACAAGCAGCGAGTGCGCGACGGCGACGAGCGATTACTTGCGTATGCGTATGTACAGTCAGCAAAAGTAGATGATCAAAATCAGAAATTCAATAGGAGTCAAAACTGATCACGAATATATGGCAGCTGTACTAGTAGTAAATGTTTGGTATGATTTACAATCACATGCTTTTGAATCACTTCGACGCCACACAGATCTGACGCGAACTCCGTTCAATAGTATTGAATTTCTGATTTTGATCATCTACTTTTGCTGTTGACTGTACCAAGCAAGCGTGAGTCTCTCAGCGAGTGTACTGCCCGCCAAGCGGTCGTCGCTGAACGAGTGCTCTCTCTAATAGCTCTTGTCGCCAGGCCCCTCTTTCCCACTGGGCACTCCAGGCAAGTGCCCAGGGCCCCGCGATCGACGGGGGCCCAGCCTGCCCTAAGGAAAATCATTCTTAGCAGCCGCCACGCCGTTCCATTCTACGCATTATTAGTACCCGATTCAATGACAAAATAATTGATTTGCAATGCAAATTTTAAGCATCAACATGTGAATGCTAAGAGTTACTTTTCCAAACCATAATTATTACATAACGATAAATTGTTCCACCGAACCGCACGTTACAAAATTTTGTTTCAGTGCGGTTAGTGGAAGTGCCCAGGTGCGGTTCGTCCAAGTGCGGTTGAAATCAGTGCTCTGAGTGGAATACCTTCATTTATCATGTGATTGTAAAGAAACAAAAACAACTGTTGGATAATTTTAGAATTTTGCTTATCTACACAGGGGCCCATAATTTTAGAATTTTGTTTATCTACACAGGGGCCCATAATTTTAGAATTTTGCTTATCTAAACAGGGGCCCCGTGATCCTTATGTGCCCAGGGCCTCCAATAGGTTAAAGACGGCCCTGCTTGTCGCCGCGATAAACAAGTACTCGCTCGCCGCCCTCGCCGGCGGTGTAAACAGTCAGCGATCAACTATTAATATAATATGTATTTACACATACAACCTATTAGACGTTTCATGAGCGAGAAAATTGCCACGTCGGCAGTAGGTCAGGGCCTGAGGCGTATCTTTGTTTACATGCGTTTTATTCAGTATTTTTTAGCATTAAAATATGTTTAAATATCGGTTCTATCACCTTCACTTGTCTTCGGAATTTGCAGCTCAGTATCAGGTTGTATATGTATGTTGATATCAGTAGTGGAGGTACCGCTCGATTTTTGCGACCAATTTTATACCAATTAAGTTTTCTTTCTAGTAGTTGTTTAATATTAGATAAGTAATCATAAATGTAAGAGTCAGCCTGCCTTCCTTTACTGAAAATGTTTTACTATCTTATTTTAGTTAAAAAGTGTAGAAATATAAGCCAAGTACCTTGTGGTCTTTGTATTCTGTTAAAAAGTACTATTTATTTTCCTCATATGTATAGTATAAAGAACTATGTATCACTCTGAAGATAGTGCGATTCCCAACTAGTGTGTATTAAGGCCCACGGCTGAGCCCCGGGCCTCAAACTACACCCTCGTTAGTAATTGGGCACTTTCTCCCCTCTGTGAACAATGCACTATTTACATTTATAACAATATACTACATAATTATAGTCTGAGAGATGAACCTTGTATTTAAATAACTTTATCATAAAAAAATAAAATTGATTATGTAATTAAATATTATCGTTTATTTCGCATTCTTCTCGTATCAATGCCATATTTTATCACGAAATTTTGTAATCTACATAGCAAACGAATGGGTCGTTGTACAATATACACACACAGGCTATGACTAGGCTAATAGTACAGTACATGACCTTTAACTTATCTAAAGCTAGGTTGTTCTTCTAGAATTAACAGGACTTTATTAAAGTGCAAGCAGTGTTTTTGTGACAAACTCATTTTTTCATGGTAGGTATGCAAATTATTCAAAATACACCCATAGACCCAATAAAGGAATACCAACACAACACACTAAAGTACAGACGCCAGCACATCAAGCTACCTGAAACTGTCAAATTTTCCCAGTAAACTTTGAACATTATGCTTTAGCGATAAAGTTGATAATCTATTAAAGAAATTTGAAATATTGTAGTAGCTTGATGTGCTGGTGTCTGTACATTAAACATAAAAATAGTTTTGTGACAGCAGTAATTTTTTTTTACAATATTCTAAACCCTCTGATATTTTAAATCTAAACTGCATTAATGGTAATACTTTTTATAGTTTAAAAGGATTTGATTTTTGATAAATAATAAACATTGTTATTGTTTTACTGAATTTTTTTTATTGATGTTAGGTACATAATTATAACTTATTTTCTTTCAAATATTTGTATGCCCGTCCATGGCAAGAAATGTAGATCATAATTCATAACCCTATTATTATGAGCATTATTGTACCTACGAGGTTTAAATAAAAAAAATGCTAATAAATCACCCCTGCAATACCTATGTAAATGTTGATAGCTACAAATATGAGGAGAGCAGTTGTGGCCCAGTAGTTTCAGCCTCAACCTACAAGTTTTGGGATCGAAACCCAGACAGGCACTTTACTTTGTGTAAATTATGTCATCACCACTGGTTTCAAAACGGTGAAGGAAAACATTGTGCGGAAACTGACATGTTCTAGAACCCAAAATTCGAAGACGTGACATCTACCAACCCGCACTGGGCCTGCATAGTGGATTATGGCCCATTCCCAATCACCAAGAGGAGGCCTTTCTCCTAGAAGTTAGAATATAACTGTTGTTTGTTGGCTGATTATGCTACTAATATGAGATTAAGACAAGAAATCGCAAAAATTAATAGTGTTGTTCAACAGTTGTATAAATTAGAATTTGGATACCAGATAAACACTGTTTTGTGTTAATAAGGACAATGTATAAGTATGGGTAGCTGTTGAATACAGTGCCACATTCTTTCAATTCTTATTCAAATATTTACAACTTTACTGTTTTGATATTGATTCTGCAAAACATGCATCTTCATATGTTTGGTATTTTGATGCTAGGATGCTACTTGACAAACACATTGACATCATTTGATATCTCTAAGCTATTTCATACACACATCAGCTAATTCGCTGATATTGTGTCTAACCAAATAATATTAATATTCATTGAAAATATGTCAGTTCCCTATCCTTATTACAAAATATTACTACGATTTATGATCTACTTTGGGACATATGCCTTTTCTATTCTAACATCATCAACTGGACAGTCATTTTTGTCACATTCAACTAAACCTATTCTTTTCACAACACCCATTCCAGATTGAACTCTTCCAAAAATTGTATGCTTTCCATCCAACCACTGCGTTGGAGCCAGGGAGATGAAGAATTGAGATCCATTTGTGTTAGGTCCAGCGTTTGCCATAGACAACACTCCAGCTCCAGTATGTTTTAAATCCAGGGTTATTTCATCATCAAACTCTGGCCCATAAATTGATTGTCCACCCTTGCCTGTGCCAGTGGGATCACCACCCTGGATCATGAAATCTCTGATAACTCTGTGGAACTTTGTGTTGTTGTAGTAACCTCGGCGAACTAATTCCATGAAATTTCTGCATGTTATTGGTGAATGTTTCCAATACATCTCCACGACCATAGAACCCATTCTGAAAACAGTAAATTAAAAATATTCCTACATTAGAATTATTTTTATTTAAGTAACAGACATTTAGCAAAATTCAACACTCCAGGCGAATTTAGGTTTGTGTTTATCGGAGTGTCTGTTACCTGTTCAACCAGACAACCAGTTTCCAGTGACCCCTACTCGATTAAGTGAAGTAATTTTATGCATTTTGCGGTTGGGTGTGTACCTACCGAGTGTTGGTTTCCGATTTCCACGCGGACGGAGTTAAAGGCACATTCCATAGTTTAGAAAGGTAAAATAGAGTGAAGCTAGTATGATTAATTATTAAATAATGAATAACTAATTACTTACGTTGTTTCTATCACAGCCACTGGCGGTTGCCATGATTTATCAGGAATACCAGCATTAGAATAGCCAAGCATGATGGTCTGTAACTCTTGAAAGCTTGAATTTGAAAATACAGGTCACCTGTGGACTCGACTCACAGAACACTATTACTCATAGACTCGACTCAAGCAAGACTTTTCAGCACAGACTAAGAAGGGAAGTCAGCAAGGAATATACTACTTTTCAGCACAGAACACTATGCCTCCTATAGCGGGGCTTTTCAGCACACAGAACAACTTTTCAGATTATCAAAAAGTACTCTGTGACTCTAACTAAGACTAACGACGAGAGCGAGAGTTTCAGTCACAGAGTACATTATAGTATACTCATAAATACTGAAAGTTTCAGTCTATCAAAAAGTACTCTGTGAGCGAGAGCCATAGATTATACGCAATAGCGCGGAGAGCTTGTCATTGTCAGTTGTCAAAATCAAACCATAGACAAGAATGTCAAAGTAATTTTTTTTCGGTTTTTCGGTTGGTATTGGTAATTTGACTATCCTGCCAATATCATGTCAAACTTTATACCTTGTGGTAGATAGGTAGTTATTCCCGTGGTCCCCGTATCGTATATCCCGTCACGGGGACAGCGGAACGTGATTAAATAGAACCGGTCGAGGTGGAGATACTTGCGGGAGCAGTGGACGTCTGTCGGACGAAATGATGATGATACTTTATTAGCTTAATCAGCCTATAACGTTCCCATTGCTGGACAGCCCTACACTTTATTAAATGGGCGGATTTTTTTAAAAGTGTACCTTAGGTTTTCATGATGTCCCTTAAGTTTAATGTTTTTTTTTATTTACTTAAGTGCAATAAACTAAGATTTTTCAAACGTGTCTTGATTGAGCATATGTTTGGTAGCATTTCTGTATTTCTTTTTTTATTGTTTCTGGTTTATTTATAACTTTTCAGTACAATTAAATGACTAAAAAGTAGGTTTTTGTCATGTCCCCTCGTCAACTAGTAACTTAAAAAGTAGAATAATAGTTTAATTATCAGTATGTAGATTGATGTAATTACATTATAAGACGGCTTAAATAATATATTTCTGATAAACCTAGTTATAACAATTCATTAATAACAAATTGATTTTAAATTATTTTTTAAATCATAGTCTGGAAATTTGACCGGGTGGAACTTTCCCGTGAGTAACGCGAATTTAAGTGGTTTTTAAAAAATATTACTAAATTTTAAATAAATTTTTTCGTTGGCAACATTACAAAGCTGTCTGATTGACTGCCGCCATCTTGACAACAAATTTTCTGTCATCGTGCACAACCGCTACAAGGAGGACGCGCACAGTGTCATGCATAAAATACATCCAGTGACTAGCGGCACTTTTTAAGGTAATTGAACAATTTTTTACACGTTTCCTACTTAATTTACCAACTGTTAGTTAATAGTTTTATAAATTGTTGCATAATTTCCTTGATATAACGGCAAATCATGGAAATAAAAATGCAAACATATTTTTTGTCGGACTTTCGTTACATTCCACTGACTAATTCTGACGAAAACGTTACACAGTGGAGAAAATTGTTAGTCAGTGGAACGCTAAAGCTGTATTCACGACGAACAGCGTTCCGTCAGATCACTTAATATTTTATTGCGTTATTAAAATAGACACAAAATCATTAAAACTAGCAACTGTTTTGAATTGAATTTGGATATTTTTTTGTTTTTGTTGTGCTTGAATTGTTTTTGTTTTGCTTGAAACATTGTCAGACAGTAACTATAGTAAGATTTTTTTTTGTTTTTTTTTTCAGATCTGGACGCACCATTAACATAAACAAAGTCAGTTTTAATGATATTTTAAGGTTTTTTAAATATTGTTTTTCATTAAGAAGTTTATTTAATTTTCTAGTTATATTGAACTTCCCAACCATCATCACCGATGTACAGTTCAAAAGCAGCTTTATTATTATGATTACCAGTGTTCCTATTGTTATTTTATACGTGATATATTATGGTGCATCTACATTTGGCGAATGCGCCGCTCGCACGCAGTTTGCAAGCCGTTCGCGAGCGGCGCATTCGTCAGATCAGAGACTCATTAAAACAAAGTCAGTTTTAATGATATTTTTAAGGTTTTTTAAATATTGTTTTTCATTAAGAAGTTTATTCAGTTTTCTAGTAAGTATATTGTAACAAAGCAAATCAATTTCAATAAGTTGGTAAAACAATCAAAATTGGCAAAAAATCCTTCATTGTAACCAGAGCCCTTACTTTTCCACTGACAAATTTCAACGTTCCAATGAGTAACTGTCCCTCTTAGAATAATTCAAAATTAAGGGTTTATTTATAAATTTTGTGTTCAGTTTTTGATATTTTAATATTATTATAAAGACAACATATTTGTTTTACTTTCAAATTATATAACAAAATAATAATCAATGACGATTTGAATCTGTTATAAAGAAAAACACACTACTGATTATTCAACAAGTTAGTCAGAGGATATAAACATACAATTATTTTATTGTAAAATTTCTCTGTCCGAACTAAATGTTGATTATTTTAATTAAATAATACCTACCTGATTTAATAAAAGTATGATTTCCATTATACCAGTTTTATTAAACTTACTGAGTAAGATAATAAATCGTTATTCAGTGGAACCCAAAATCCTTTATAATATAATTTCAATAACAATTATGAATAATTTGTAGCAGCTATTTAAATATTCTATACATTTTCTTAAAGTTCAATTAATAGACAATAAGAATTCAACTACACATATTGAAAACCAAACAAAAAAAATGAGGACCTTCATTTTAACTTAGGTACACTTTTAAAAAAATCCGCCCAAATATCACCAAAACAAACAAAATCAAAAATTTTGAAAAACCCACGATGGTTAAATGTAATTGGAAAACGATAAAATAAGTAATTTAAAAATCCATATCGAGACTAAAACAGAAAAATTCACATGGCTAAGCTAAGTCGAAGTCGCTCTTGCGTTTTGGGCCATTATCAATAAGGATTTTGTGGTTTTGATTAATAATACGCAGTGCCGTAAATAGGGCGGTGCCAGCGGTGCCCAGGCACAGGGCGCAGACCCTGGAGGGGCGCAGAAATGACCAAACCTGGGTCACTAACAATACCTATTATTTATTTATTTATACGTGTGGATTCGCGTCGTCCGCGTATATTCTTCTTACAAATAAATAATAATCGTACCTAAAAGTTTGTGAAGAATGTGATATCAAAGACGATTTTCCTGAAAAGCGTAAAAAGCGTCTTTACTCGCGTAAAGAGGTCGGCAAGCTCTTTGAGAGATTGATTGCGGGCCACCTCGTCGGGCACCTGGTGAGGACGGGGCCGGATCTGGCGGACAGCCAGTTTGGCTTCCGCAAGGGGCGCTCGACGGTGGACGCCATCATGCGCGTGAGAGCCCTCACGACGGGGGAAGCGGTGTCCCGGGGTGGGGTCGTCGTGGCGGTGTCACTCGACATCTCCATCGCGTTTAACACCCTGCCCTGGAGCTGCATTGTGGAGGCACTCCGGTATCACCGGGTGCCGACCTACCTCCGTCGAATAGTCGAGGCGTATTTGACGGACAGAGCCGTCATCTACCCCGGTCGCGACGGGGAGTGGAACCGGCGAGAGATGTCGTGCGGTGTACCGCAGGGATCGGTTCTGGGGTCGTTCCTGTGGGACATCGGCTACGACTGGGTGCTGTGGGCCGACCTCCCTGATGGCGTCAACGTGGTTTGCTACGCTGATGACGCGCTGGTCCTGGCGCAGGGGAGGTCGCATCAGGCGCGGCCGACGCGATGACACGCGGGGTTGCGATAGTCGTGGAGAGGATCCGGCAGTTGGGCCTCGAGGTGGCATTGCATAAGTCCGAGGCCATGTCGTTTCATGGGCCCCGGAACGCGCCACCATCGGGATCCCAACTAACGGTAGGAGGGGTTCACATCGGCGTCGAGACAACGATGAGGTACCTGGGTCTCGTCCTCGACAGCCGGTGGAACTTCGTCGAGCACTTCCGACGTTTGGCCCCCAAACTAGAACGGGCCGGGACCGCCTTCAAGCGGCTCTTGCCCAACCTGAGGAGCCAAACGCCTCCTGCCAGAGGCTTTACGCGGGGGTCGTGCAGTCCATGGCCCTATACGGGGCCCCGGTGCGGCCGCGTTCACTGCCGCGGCGAGCCGCCCACGAAGCGCCCCAGAAGGCTTATCCGGGGCTACCGCACGATCTCGGGCGAGGTGGCAAGCCTCCTTGCCGGACTGCCGCCATGGGATCTAGATAGTCCTCGCGCGCCTGTATTAGTGGCGCGCGGAGGCACTACGCCGGGGGCAAAATCCGCTTCCGCGGCAAATCGCGGCGGAGCGGACGGATCTCCGGTGTGACCTCATGGCGACATGGAAAGAGCGACTGTCGCAACCCAGCGCAGGGCACGTCACGATAGTGGCGATAAGACCCCTCTTTGAGGAGTGGCTAGAGAGGCGGGAAGAAACGCCCGGGTGTCACCATTGCCAGGATCGCCCAGAGGACACGGTGGAGGTCTGCCCCGCTTGGGCGGAGCACCGCCGTTTCCTTGTAGAGGCGATCGGCAGCGGCGGCGACCTCTCGCGTCCGGCCCTGGTGTAAGCCATGGTCCGGGGCGAGAGGGAGCCCCTTAGGACCGAAGCCTGCCGGGTCAGCGGGATATTGTCCCAAAGGGTTACCGCTGGCCCGGAACATAAAGGGCTAAGGAAGGAATACGGGTGGGTTTTAGTCAGTAAGAGTCTGACACTCCCTTCCGCTCCACCCAGAGCGGGTCATTTGATGATCTCCTATCCGAAAAAAAAAAGGGCGCGGATATAGCAGCTCGCACCGGGCGCATAAAAGGCTAATTACGGCACTGATAATACGTCCATACCTACCTAATAAATTGTCTTTTACAAAAAAGTTTTTGAAGTGAAAACCTCTTTAGGCGCGTTGGGCATTTTTTTTGAGATGGGAAAACCATTAAACTCGCGCCACTGTTACCGTAAGCGACACCGCACGTTTTGTCTATAAGACGATTAAAAAAATACCCGCTTCGGATGTGTTCGGCTGTCCTCGAGATGTACCTACCCGGTTTTAATGATAATACGATTTCAGTAAGTATTCTGTTTGTGTTTTGTTTTCACTTGTCGGTTTTTTTTATGATTATTACAGTAATATACCTATAAAATTTAATCGAAGTATTGGCCATTAACTGTTAATGAAGAACCACTTTTGTGATTTTAGTGGAAGTTCGTTGATGGCTCTGCTATAAAAATTAGAGGCGTTTTTCACCGCCTCGTTGATTTGAAATTTTTCCCCTGTAAAAAGTTATCCAAATTCCGAATAAAAATGGAAATGATTGGAGCATGGTCTGGTGAGTGACGAAGATTTTCCAGTAAGTAGTAACTCCTATAGTTTTGCGACGGTCCGTTGTGTTTATAAAATGTAGGAAGGTATAGGATAACGTAATTTTTAAGTTACAAGTTAATACCTACCATTTTTTTTAGCCTACCCTGTCCCACTGCTGAGCAAAGGCGTCCTCAAAATCCTTCCAAGCATCCTTTTTTAGAGCCACCTTGATCAAGCCCTTGCGGTACGTGTCTATCTCAGGTCGTCTCGCCACCTCTTCCTGGGCCGGCCTCGGCGCGCGGCGGCGCTGTTCATCCTTGTATAATAATAATATATCAATATCATACACACCGAAAATTTAAATTAAGTAAACGATAAATAAAATTAAACCAGTGTTGTCCCCTATATAACTTTTTTCTAAGTATCTAGATACCTATTTTTGGGGATAACATTTCATAACATATTAATTAACAGTGAAACATTAATGAATTAAATAAAACCCAATTTTTGTGAGATGACAACAAATTATTTATTCAAAATAACGTTCTTATTACATTACAGTTTTGGCAAGAAAGGACGTTTAGTCCAAAAATATCTATTACTTACATCATCCACGTTATGCTTACCTTTATTATCGTCTTCAGACATTTTCTAAGAGACCAAATAGACCATACTTTCATTCATAACCATTTAACAGAATAACTTTATTGGGCCTTGAAGAATATACCTTTTACCCGAGACATAAGGTTTACTTCGAATACCAGGATTTAGGACAGACAACTTTAGAAATGATTTCGCTAGGAAGGATATTATATTCCCTAAGTTATCCACAAATAAAATCTCACCATCAAAAACACAACAGACTCATAAAGTTATTCGGCTAATAAATGCACCACAAGTTCTTTATATTACCCTACTAAAATGTGTACGGACACACTATACATTCCTAATTTTGTTCCGAATACATTGCTCCACGAGAAAGTCTTGCCTTGAAATTAAAAGACTTTGAAGTCTAAAATGAGGATTTGATAGATAGATACAAGCCCAGTCCGCCAGTGGCACGACAAAACTTGGCTAATTAGCCAAGTTTTCTTCGTCTTGTCTCTTTTTTGGCTCCCAATAATTACGACACGCAGTCCTACTTCCACATGACATGACATGCAATAGCGTGACATTTTGGCTTTTTGAAGATCGAATGTTGGGTAGGTAACCTAGCTGCGTTTTTTACATATAATTGACCAAACATGGTAATTTACTGATTACTTTCGCTGTTGATGAAGAAACCGGCCGTTAAACAACAACAAAATCCTTTAGTTTCTATTTATATCTATCAAATCCTGCACTACTAGACTATATCTTAGATTCTTAGTCTAGATTTGGTCTTACATTGACCTGCACTTATCCGTTATTTAAATGAGAGATATGATTTATAAAACACACTGTTAAAACTGATTAATCACGCTGTTGCAAGTTGTCTTATCATATCCTCGTCAGGCAACTCTCCTCCTCTTCTTGTAAGTATACGTACAAAGGTACAAACCAGCAAGTGTTAACTTGAGACTTCGCTCGGATGACGTAAGCGCGCGGTACTGAGGCGTCGATGGAGAGAGCGGTAACAGAGCGGGGGGAGAGGGGGCGGAGCTGGGGAGGGGGCCGCTCGGTCTCAAGTTAACTCTTGCGGGTTGTACTAACAAAATCTCCTTTCTTACAATGTGGGTAGGCAGAATCTACCAAACGACACGTGCTATCCTCTCAGAAAACATCATCGCTCATTAAAATAACAGATGAAGGCAGGTCGAGTTATACCAAACCTGGACCAAATTTACACCAACTAATAGACCAAAAGACAAACCAAAGAGACAGAGATTAACCAAAACATAAACCACAATTCCGTTTGAGAGACAATTTTGTTAATAACTACATCTGCTTACGTTTAGAACGGCTTGAGCCGAATATCGTATTTTATACAAACATTTGAATACTACGACACCTATCTATCTACTACTTAAACACCAATTTAGAAATGAAACCAGACGTGTATTGGACCGGACTGGTTGGTATAAGCTACACAACAATAACGTGAACAATTTTATACCACAATTCTATTTTGCAAAAAACGTCTACAAAGTCTTTAGAATAACATTTGAGCGAAAATAGTTGAGTCTGCTGAGTTGTAGTAAGGAGGAGCTATGAGTGAAAAAACAACGAAGATTTGTTTTTGTGACCTACACAGGGTCTCTCCATCAATGACACTGGATTTGGACATCTCATAAAGTAAGGGTTGAGCTACACTCGTCAGCTGTCAGCATCAATTGTACCTATACGATGAAACCAAGTTGCTGTTTCCGCTCGATGCTTGCTGTGTCAAACAAAACACAGTTAGTTAAAATGGCGAGTAAGTATGTCTCAAACCTAATAACTCGAATACCTTCTTAATGTTTGTCAAATAAGTCCGATAAAGATGTCATCAAAACTAGATATTACTTATATATGATAAATACGATACACCATTCTAAATGAAATTCACAATTTGATTTGTTTGGACCTAATTCGCAATTTTTGCCCGATTTTTTTCGAAAATATAATTTTTTGGTTCGTTACCTTCCCTATGTACAAAAATAGCATTACGTGTTAAATTCTATCATTAAGTCCTGCGATGAGCTCAGTGTGAGCGATAGGCCCTCTCGGACACCTCAAAGCAAATAATTACAACCAAATGAATATATTATACATATTATAATACGTAGGTATTAGGTTCAATGCCAAATATACATCTTAAATATACTTACTCAAAATATCTAAGTGAAGAGTATATTATAAAAGATTACAATTAATTATTTTATTAATAAGTTAATACGAATATTACGTCAGGGCGATTCATCCAAAAAGTTCTCAAACAAAATCTTCAAACAGACTAGATGTGAAAAAAAGTGGAGACGTCCGAGGTACCACCGATCCTATTTCCTATGAGTTTGGTGTCCAGTGAAGCTACGCCGTGTAGTGAACCCTATCGTACCGACCCTAGCATTGTATACTAACCTTTATCGTGAGATATTCTACTTGAAACTAGGGACACCAAACCCACCTATGATGTAACTTACCGACATAGCCTAACCTAGCGTCCTAGCTGAGAATACCTCCAAACAAAATAGTGCGAACTTGTATATCAGACAGTATAGAAGAACGGATGTCTTAGCCTGATTTTAAGGCTAGGCACGAGTACGTATATCTAAAGTTATAGAATAATTATGAACTAAATTAATTAAGAAAACGGAGTCATTTATAAACTATGTGCATGGTTAACTCAGTCTAAATCGAGCCTCGTTTGTAACAAATTTTTATTGTTCAGTAAATATTCGGCAGTGTTCGTAATGTCACAGTTTCTTATAAATATTAATGAGATCATTGTTTGAGAGTCTGAAACTACGGGGTAAGACTATAGCGATTGAGTAATTTATTATTGTTTAGAAATTACTTCCACAATACGGAAAAGACAGTTTTCTACAAGTACAACTTAAGAGCCCATACTACCTCAGCTAAAATTCACTTTTTATTTCACTCGCACGATACTGCTCGTGGTCTGAGTGAGAGCGAGACAGAGTGCGGTGCTGGGCGGCGGGCAGCGCCAATATTTGCTTTTTACAGTGAAAATAATTGTAATTTGAAAAAAAGAAGAAACATAGTATCTGCTTTATATTTATTTCAGTTGTTATGCAAAGTTTCAGATCTAATTTGGAGTATTTTTTTAATACTTGCGGTTTATTGTTCGGTTTGGAGGTAACTTTGTATTTTTTTTCTATCGAGGAAATTTTTATGGAATCGTGTTTTCGCCAAACATAGTACTTAACATTAATCCTCCACTTTACCATATATTTATTTCAAAGTGAATGCTGCAATACTTTCGACATAATGGGGGCTCATGCTAAGCTATTTGAGGTAGTATAGGCCCTTAATTTCCGCCACAGAGTGCGGGCGTACACACAGAAGGCAAGTAGGTATTTCTTATTGTTTATCTTATGTATCGACGTAACTATTTCAAACTGTGTCTAACATAAATATGTATATTATATTTAACCTTTTGACCGCTACAATAATGAAACACTGAGAAACAACATCGGCTTTAACTACTACTACTGCACAAAAGCGGAATGTTTCAAAATTTGGTACACCATTTACATTTACCATTGACTTATTGTTTATTTAATATGTAATTAAACATGTTACCGCAAAACGACGTTTGTTTTTTTGTTTTTTTTTTACTAATGTTCTTGATCATCATTGTGGACTGTGGAGGTCAAAAGATTAAAGGGAGTGAAAGGCAAGGCACTCAATTGTGTTGAGTTACTACGTACAGACGCCAGCACGCAAGCTACCCGAAACTGTCAAATTTTCCCAATCAACTTTGAACCTTATCGCTTTAGCGATAAAGTTGAAAATCTATTAAAGAAATTTGACAGATTGTAGTAGCTTGTTGTGCTGGCGTCTGTACATACAAATGGCTTACAGGACAATATAGTGAGTACCTAAGTATAAGTATATAATGTATGTATTGTACGGGGTTGGGTATAAAACAAAAACAACTCAAATCAATGAAATAATTTCGATTACAAAATTATATTTGAAAACATAACAGAAATAAAATAATTTGTATCAATGAAAATCAATCAAGTGGAATAAATTAGGAGTCTTTAGATATTAAACCTAAATAGTCGATAAATAATTATTATGTGTATATTTAAACTAGCAACTTAACGAACATAATATATACGTAAAAATCTTTAAACGAGGTTGTAACATAATTTTGAAATAAAATACATAAAGACTAGAAATTGAGCGTTGAAGTAGACTATGTTTTAGAGACAGAGGGGACAAAGAATAATAGTCATCTCTTAAACGCGCCACATGTCCTAAGCTAATAATATAAATCCTACTTTATGCCTACAATATAATACATCTATATTTTTTCAAACAGACTTAGACAGAGCTGTAACCTCGAGGCGCGAAACCTATGTTTTAATCACCACATTGTAACCATGTTAAAATCACAAATATTTACAACGCTGCATGCAAAATTTTAATTTAACATATTAATAGCTGCTTGAGTTGCTCTTAAAGCTTTTATTTAAAACCTTCACAGCTATATGTTGTGATCTCAGAATATTGACTTGGTGATTAATCCTTACCTATCTTAGCTACCAGTGATCGTGTCATGTTTTTCCCCCCCGTGCATTCAATCAACTTCAACATTCCAGATTATTTGTAATGCCAGTTCAATGTTAATCGAAAAATAATAATGTCCACATAGTTTCCCAACCTCAAGGCTATTCACCAATATATACACTTCAGGCACTTAGACCTGGTCACATACATTACAAAACATTCACATTCCCTTCAGTACAAAGACGATTACCGTTACATGTTACAAAGTTTAAATCTTGACAATTAATATCTTAAATACCTGTTTTAACAATAATATGCGCATATAATGACAAAATAATAGCATACAAGATAAAAAATAAACTTACGCTTTAAGCCATGTAACAACTAAAATAAACTTTGGCCAAAAAATTAAATTATCACACTGTGCATAGAATGTACGTTATTACTGACCATCTGAGCCGATCTAATATTTTGCGCTTATGCTTTGAGCAAACTGTCGTTCTCGTAAATATATTGAACAAAACGTTACGTGTTTTTAAAATTATCACATTTCTTCAGCATTTGCTTCTGCTTACGCTCAAACGATCAAGTAGGTATATAGTTCTAAATAAAAAAATAAAGTTTAGTTACATTACAAAAATGAATGCTTTGCATTGGCGTCTAAAGCCGTTCAACAAATGAGCAAAATAAACCTATGTAGTACAAGATATTTTATAAGAAATTCGATCTCTACTTATACACTTTTAGTAATAATCAGTAATCTAACTTAAGTCTAGACTCTTCACAAGAGTATACCCGTTCATCACATCCAAATCGCATTGTGCTCAGCAATAATAATCACGTACAAATTATATAAATACGACTTTAAGAATTGGACAGTTGGGAGCAGTTTTCATACTCTCGCGGATAAGATCTTTGTAATATATACAATCTGACTGGTTATCACAAACTTATGCGAAAGATGCTCGTCTGAAGGCGACCGCAACCCCAAACCCCCAAACCAAATGGCAACGTCGCCCATTCGAAGCTACAGACCGCAGCGACACGACTGGTTCTATGTACCTAACTGCGGTTGTGGTCACCTTCGGAAGAGCGCCTTTAGTGTGCCGACGACTCCGCCCAAATTAAAGTAACGTTATGTGATGTTTAACTGTTTTATATTGTGATGACTATTATTTTGTGGTTAGTTTTTTTGGTTCCTGTAGCTCAGTATGTAAATACTTCGTTTCTTTTACTATCGCGGGCAAGCCCGGCGACGAATCTTTTGCAAGTTCAGATAGCTATTGCAAATTATACGTTTTCAAGTATTACACACAAATGCCAATAACCTATCTATTTCTTCAAAAATCTTTTATCTCGACATCTATATTGCATTTAAATTACAAGCATCCTAACCGACCTATAGATAGCCTATTGGAATTTCTACCTTATCTTACAGGCTTCTACCAATCATTGTGCCAGCATTTGTGCGCCAACTATGTTGGTCATTAAGGCCAATATTGGTACCAACATACGAAGCCGTCGTAATCAGTACTTGATTAGAAATGTATAAATAAATTTGTCAACTTAATACAATTATATCGCAAGGAGTTCAAGACCAATATTACATTAGGACAGAATTTATTGTACCGATGGCAGTGATGATTATACAGTATATAGAAAAATTTCGCAATTCGCGTCAAAACAACATATAATTAAATCTTAGTACTAACCTATGTAATCAGCTAACTTTGGAATGTTCAGCAATAAATACTTTAGTATAAAATCTGATAGAAAGAGACGGTTTTGATTTCTATGATAAATTCATCAAAAATTCAGCCAAAAATTGACATAAAAGTATACTTAAAACTAACTTATATTTGGCAATAAATAATTAATGTAGGCCTTGAACTCCGTCACTGACACATTCAATTATAATCATAATACAACAATAAATTTACATTGAATACAATTAATATACGATTACAAGTAATGATAAACACTACTTGTAATAATTATAAGAGTGGAATCCTCTGACAATAATACTGGAAAAATATATTTGTTGAATAAAAGAATATAAAAATTAAAATAAACTGCGATCCACTTTACCTGACTTGTTCCGATGTTACATTCTGAAAAGAAAACAATGAGTCATCAAAACATTTTTATCACTTTAGTTAAATTATGGGCTGATTTTTCCGACGTTAGATAATTTGATCGGAAGAATAATTTTGAATTTTTGACAGTTCTTCCATACAACATCTGTCAGACGTAAATTTTATTCCACGAATAAAAATTATCTGTATATTGAAAAATCTGCCCTAAATCAAATAAATTGTACTTCATATTTGTTGTGGTAAACGCGAGATTTAAAAGTCCCAAAGGAAGAAGTCTAGTGCCGACAGATCTGGCGATCTGGCCGACCAGTTCAAATAGCCAAAACGGGAGATCAGACGGGTGTTTCAAAATCTCCATTGTTGCATGAACTGTGTGACTGTGTGTATCGCTCCACTGCATTATCAACTAAAGGCGGAAACACATTATTAAAACGCGACGCCATCCCACGCTTACTTATTGGCCAAATGACGAAAATAGCTCAACGAGATGAAAATGTGGCCAATGAGTAATGATGGCGTGGGATGGCGTCGGGTGTTACAAGTGTGTTTCTGCCTTGATTCTCTTCTTCTTCTATCTGTCTACAATATATGTGACAAATCACGATTACATTGCAACACCATTAGCAAAAATTATGGCGCATTCACATTATGACATTACTTTTGACCACTCTGTGTCTTTACCAGTTAGAAGGAAATGCCGGGCCGACTTAGGATTGTCTTCCTTCGAAATTGGAAAGGAGAAGCATAAGGTCGCGATACATTCGATGTCAGGATTTGAGGCTTAGCGCAGTAGGAGGGTTATATAACTGCTGATGATACCATTGATTTTGGTCACAGCTACAGCATTCTTTGGATCCCGGACTTGGTATTTTTAAGAACTTTGATGTATTGCGCTTTTCTAAAAATACTATGATATAATTACAATATAATTTTCCGAACTCCGGACTTAACCGGTCCCTTTAAATGGCAAGCGACATCGCGGCAGGCCTAGCCGGAGAAGGCGGATGAGCTGCACTGTTTTGATAAATACTGGTACCTAGCCAGCCCTAGCCAGAGAGAAGACGAATGAGAGACGAAAGGTATTTACCCTGCAGTGGGAAATATAGGTTTATAAGGCCGCGTTTCCACTGCGCGGAGCGGAGCGGAGACGTGCAGGAATCGACCAATCACAATGGTTGAAATCCTCATCGCGTCACTCGTCTCGTCTGTTCTCGTCTGTGATTGGACGATTCCTGCACGTCTCCGTTCCGCTCCGCCCAGCTCCGCGTCAGTGGAAACGCGGCCTTATAAGCGGCAGCAACTCGCGGTCTGAGTCAGTGCCCGGTTGATGGCATTAGGATTACATGGTACTTTAACATAACTGACGAAATGTACTATACACCTCTGCGCAACACCTTTTTTTTTTTTTTTTTTGCGGATGGGAAATCATCAAATGACCCCTCCCGCTTTGGGTGGAGCGGAAGGGAGTGTCAGACTCTTACTGACTAAAACCCACCCGTGTTCCTTCCTTAGCCCTTTATGTTCCGGGCCAGCGGTAACCCTTTCGGACAATCCCGCTGACCCGGCAGGCTTCGGCCCTATGGGGCCCCTCCTCGATGCTGACATCTCTTTGAGGCGCGCGTGGAACACGTACGCGCCGTCCGGCACGGGCCTGCTCCTGATCGGACGGTGAGCTACCCATTACTCTCCGCCCGCAGGCCCGCGCCTACGGTGGTCGGGAGTCGTCGCGCGGCTCCCGACGCCCGGAGCGTCTCCCGCGGCGGCTGGGACGGGAGGCTCTCTCCCTGAGCCGTCCCGCCACTGCGCAACCCCTCGGGGAATACAGGTGAATTGATATGTTATGCAATTTTAAAATTGGTCATGCAGGGGCCATAGTCTCTCCAAAGTTCTTAATCAGGCACCCAGCCCATAGTTCAATATATTTGTTTCCATATGCTGCAATAGTCCTACACCAACCGAGGATTGTCCTTGGGTTACTTGCATAGTGCATATGTTACGGCAAATAGCCGAAGTGCGGCTACACCTAGTTTTAACCTAACGTAAAACCTCGGGGTGCCCTTCGCTCGCTCTTGCATTCTACGTCGCCTCCCGAAGTACGCATGGTCCGCATGTCGCTGGCCCCGGCTAAAACTAGGTGTAGCCGCACTTCGGCTAACACATATATACAGAGATAATCGTCGATTGGTGCCTCGTTTCATTATAAGCATTTAAAGCTCCTCTGCAAGTTGGCCTCGAACGCCTTCCAAAGGTTCGGGACTAAAGAGTCCCGAGACATGTCAATGAATATTTGTAAAATAATAATTACGTACCCGTATTTAATGAGCCGCTCGGATCTGGTTCAAGTCATCGTCGCTGTCGGTAGGTGGGGCGGCCTCGGAGCCAGCTAGGACGGTAAGGTGGGTCGAGTCGCTCTGAAGTGTGCTGCACTCGCCACTCCAGTTCCCGCATTGAGCCTTCTTCTGTAACGCTTGTACGTACGACTGTCGAAATAGCAATAGTAAATTAGTAATTTACTTTTTATCACATCTATAAATTCAAAAAGAGCTAGCGTATTCTTCGTAAACAGGGACTAAAATAGCTCTTAATTTTAATTCCCTAGGGACTAAAAGTGATTTGAATTTGGAATGTGGATATTGATAGTAAAAGTTCCAATCACCAAAGAGATCAATCACGAACATTGTATGAATAAGTAACAGGCTGTATGATAAAGTAAAGAGCGCGCGAGCAAAAAAAAAAAATCTGCATTCCGATACCGCGTCCGAAAGCAGGAAGTCGCGAAATGCAGCAACGATAGAATCTCTAAAACACGCGATTTTAATACTGGGATGGAACGCAGAGAGTCGCCAAAACGGGACGCAGCATTGATACAGTCGCAAAATCGCAGATGGTAAAAGTAGCGTGTGTGCTTTGGCCCTTAGTGCACAATAGTGTTATTTCATAATTTTATTTAATATTATAGGATGTTTGGAAGCTGGATGCAAAGCCTTAAGGGGGTGATAGTTGACACCATTTAGAGCATTTTGAGCTATACATGTCTTAGACGAAGTATGTTTTTTTATTTTTTTCCCAGTTAAAGTCGGTGTATGTTATTTTTGACTAAAAGTTTGCAGTTAAAAATTAAAAAAACATACTTCGTCTAAGACATGTATGGCTCAAAATGCTGTAAATGGTGTCAACTATCACTCCCTTAAAGCTTAGCACTTAGCTTCCAAACATCCTGTATAATCAAAAAGGTCGAAATATTTCACGGGCGAAAAATATCATAAAAATTACGACGAGATTTTTTCAATTAAACTGATTTTCGGGGCCTATGACAGTTAATAAATTTCTTTTCGAACATTTCGTCGTAACGGTCTTTTCATAGTATTTTTATATATCATTACGGGATTATCTTTATTTAGGTACTAGCTGCGCCCCGCGGTTTCATCCGTGTCTATCGCCCGTGGTGGTATATCTGCTATCTTATATTGAGCTTTTTCGTATAGTTTCGCCCGTATTATACGAAAAAAGCTCACGATAATAGGTAAGATAACAGATATACCAGAAGAGGTATGCGTCTATCGGAAATACGAACATGCGATGATAAAGTCTAACATAATATAGCTGTTACAACGGTTTCACAAGAATTGGCAATGGTAAATACGTAATAACTACGTATTACGTATTACAATGGTTGGAAATAAAAATGTTTTTTTTTTTAATAATGGTTCGTAACAAAATAAGTAAATGAATTACATTTAAAACTACTTTGAGTAATCTTTGATATGATAATTCTCTATGTTTTAAAGTAAATTCCATTGAATAACTCTTAAGCGTTACGCCGTGATGTCGAAAAAAGTAAAAAAAATTTTATAACTTTGTAATTTTTTAACCCCCGACGCAAAAACGACGGGGTGTTATAAGTTTGACGTGTCTGTGTGTGTGTGTGTGTGTGTATGTGTGTATGTGTGTGTGTGTGTGTGTGTGTCTGTCTGTGGCATCGTAGCTCCCGAACGGATGAACCGATTTTGATTTAGTTTTTTTTGTTTGAAAGGTGTATTAGTCGGGAGTGTTCTTAGCTATGTTTGATGAAAATCGGTCCAAGATGGCCGCCGCTACAAAATGGCGGATAACATATTTTTTCACAATTCCCTCAATATGGGTATCAAATGAAAGGGCTTCAATAGTAGAATACTATACACTATAACAAATTTCAAATCCAAGATGGCCGCCACAACAAAGTGGCGAATTACATTTTTTTTTTCACAACTCCTTCAATATAGGCATCAAATGCAAGGGCTTGACAAGTAGAATAATGTACACTATACTTATTGAAAGGGAATGAGGAATATTAACTACATCGAAATGAAAACTAAAAACTTGAAAAATATAATCAAACAAAAAAAATCTGTTTAGTCTTAAAAATTATTCTTCAACTATAAATTACTTAATCAATATTTTTTGACGGATAAAAAACCTGATTAAACACCAAATTACCAGAATCTTAAAACGGAAGAAAATAAAAGAAATGAAATACAAAAATTAAGGAGTCCCTACAAAAAGCATGAAATAAAAAATTAAATTAAAAATTTAAAAAACCCCCGACAAAAATAAAATTAAGGAATCCCTACAAAAAGCATGAAATAAAAAAAATCTTATGGAAGTCGGGGGACCACAGAATAGAAGCTGTTCCACATGCAGAACGGTCCCCCGACTTCCATAAGATTTTTTTTATTTCATGCTTTTTGTAGGGATTCCTTAATTTTATTTTTGTCGGGGGTTTTTTAAATTTTTAATTTAATTTTTAGTATCGAGAAAGATTCAATGAATCGTGTATGCCTTTTACATGATACTAGACCAAAGAGTCAAAAAATATATACCAAAATGTTAAACCCCTATTCCACATAGATACTTAACAAGTTACACGAAATAGAAAAACCACATTTTTTTTATATATCACCTTAAAAAGTAACAATGCACGAAAACGAAATCGCCAACTGAGCAAGTGTGATCTATTGTCTTACTGTGGTCATATCAACATGAATACATACCTGTGAAATTACATCCCCATGTGCGGTGCGGACCTGGTACAGGTATCTGTATTTGCGTTGTTTCATCTCGGTTCGTTGCTCACGGGTGATCGGTCGAGTCTGTTGGGCTTTCATGTGACGCTTCTGTGCGCTTATACCTTAAAAAAAAAGTCTTTGTTAGCATAGTGACGAGATAAGAAAAATGAAGCGGATTTGATCTTGCATGTCTTTTGCTGGGGTAAAGTCCTCCAGACCGAATTTCGGCCAAGGCGACCAATCTCAGTGGAGACTAGCCATCGGCGCGGGGAATTATTGTACAGGCGTGTGTGGCGCAGACACAGGTGCAAGCGTGCGCACCGAGTCACGAGGGTAACACACCGCCAACTTACAAACTCCGGGCTGTTACTAAGAATTTCCCAATGGAAAACCTTAATAACATTTTGCCCGACCCGATAATCGAATCCAGGAACCTACGCTCAGCAGCCGCGCTTGCGACCACGAGACCAATGCATGGGGCAGTCAGATATGAAGCTGTGTGTACAGCGAATGCAAGCGCACTCGCTACTGGCACTCGCTTTAAAATGTACTCTGGCAGTACATTATGTATGGCGGATCTGTTAAGTATTCACTTAAAACGAGATAAAAATGCCTATTTGGCGTTGTGCGGAGTCTAGGGGTCGATATGAACCTTGGAGTGACATTGATCGTCGAGACGTGGTCGCGACACTATATATATTATATAATTATAATAGCCCAGCGACTGCTCAGTGCGCCTCTTGTTTGACTCAAAGGTGGCCCGCGAAATTCAAATTTTCTTACGTTTTTTGCAATTTGTTGGTCAGTATTAAGTTGTACGTTGATTAAAATATGATTCGCGGTCGTAACAAATATGTATTTACAGAATTATAATCATTAAAGTCATCAACACAACTCTCTAAGACCATGTAATCCCCAAATGTCAAGATTTCATGAAATAGTCATTCTTGGGGAGTCTTAGAGAGTTGTGTTGATGACTTTAATGATTATAATTCTGTAAATACATATTTGTTACGGCCGCGAATCATATTTTAATCAACGTACAACTTAATACTGACCAGCAAATTGCAAAAAACCAAAAAAAAATTGAATTTCGCGGGCTACCCTGGCGCTTTCGCCTTAAGGAGCTGGTCTACTGAATTTAGATATTTTGTTTTCCAGCCTAGTTGATAGCTATTAATATTATTGAATGACGGTAATAACTTTTAAAACTTTATTTCGGGTTGTAAAAAGACACTTAACGAAGCCGACAGTTACTTTACTACTCCCCGTCCTTGTGAGCATGTTTTTTCACTGGACTATACCTAGGAACCCTCATGCGTAGATAACTGATAGATGATAATGATGGTCTTTTTACACCGTGTAGTGTGTAGGGGACTTAATACTCACTCTGCTCGTGGTAGATCCCGGTGGCGGTCAGAGCGCATTGCGCGGTGAGGCCCACGATGGCCGCGGCAGGCCAGGCAGCCAGCGTCAGCCATGACAGTCGGCAGGGTGGTGCCACAGCCGGCTCCAGTTTCGCACGCTCCCACAGCTAGAACATTGCAATATAACTCATTTATTTGTTGATTGTACTACGACAATAGAACAATAACATAGTCAAACAGATCTCGGCGAGAAGTGCGCCGTATGCCCTGTCACCTGAGGACTTGATCTTATGACTGCGTCAGTGAGCGGAGTTCGCGTGGCAAAATTTTGGGCCAAAGATGTTTGAACTTTTTGCCATCAATACGCTAAGAAGAAGACAAAGGCATAAAGCAGCCACCTTGCAAAACTAGATTATTATAACTTATTACCACGCCTGTATTTGCCGGATGTTTAGGTAGTCTGAGTAAACTTAGTTGTGGGATAAGTCCCATGTGACTTTAATTTGTCTTTTTGTTTTCGGTTTCGGTTTAAAGAAACTTTATTTCCAATAAAGACATAAGTCACTTACTTGAGAACAATACTAAAAATATAGATTACAATATATGTTCATCATCAGTATTACAATTTAATAGTTACCCATCCAATGCATTCATTTCTCCAGAAGTGATCGATCCGCAATTATGTGCTGGCTAAGTTGAGTTTTGAATGCATTGTAAGAGTGTACATTTCTTATACAGGACGGTAATTTGTTATAAAGCTGTGCTCCTTCAAAAGTTAGCATTTTTTTCCATAGTTTGTTCTTGTTTTTGGTAAAACTAGCAAGCTTGCTCGCCGTGTACTGCGTTGACTAACTTGTTTATATTGAGTGAGTGTTATGTTTGAGTGAACGCTTTTGTTGAGAATATTTCTGATGAAAATGCATGTGCGTTTATAATGTGTATCTTATTTGTGCTGAATAAACAATCGTTCTTTCTTTCTTTCCTTTGATGAGCGAACTTATCGCGATCGTTTACTACTGAGTATGTTGAAGCCTATGTTAAAGTGAAGTTAACTTTTTCTTTAAGCTTGTGACGACGGCGTTCCATCATTAAAAACCAGAACGTCGTCAAATATTCTCAAATATTGATGGAGCGGAATATCGGTCTAGATATTATTAACAGCGCTAATCTGACCCGAATGTTAAGCGATGGCGAAATTGAGCGGACTGTCAAGCACAGAATTAACACAGTCGCGGGAACTACTTGCGAGGTCTCAATTAAGGGTAAAATGTACATAACGAATGGTTTAAACCAGCAAATGTCAAATGCCCATGTAACATCCACTCCCATGAAGATGGAAGACACTACCCTCGAAGTTTATTTATTATTATTATTAATTACAACGGTTATACACTAGTGATAGTAATTAATTAATTTCTTGTGTTATATAAATTACAATTTCGTCTAGATAGGTACGTACAGCGTTAATATTAAAAAAGAAAAAAAAAATACAAGTTGTGGACGATATTGTACGACAAACTGTCCAGTTAGGTCCAACTTTGAGAAAAAGAATAATTGTCAAATTCGAGTCGGCTGGACAGCGTCCTGAAGCTGCGCAATATTATCTTCTTCTCTTCTCACATACCGCAGTGTCTCAAGACGAAAGTGCATATTGCCGGTGAATACCCGAAACGTGGTCGCCATGGTATGGGCATGTGATGCAGAAGAATGAGGAAGATGTGAGGAAAGTTTTGAATATGAATGGGGATGGCTATAAGAGTATGGGAAGGCCAAAGAATCGATAGATCAGGATGTACTCTTTAAAAAATTAAATAGCTAGAAAGGAGAATCACAGCAATTGTCAAACTTAAGTGGCAGTGGGCAGGGCACATTGTTGAGGGAACGGATGGCCGATGAAGCTGAAAGGTTCTGGAGTGGCGACTGCGTACCGGAAGGCGCAGCGTTGGTAGAACTCCCGCAAGCTGGACCGATGACCTGGTAAACCATGTAGCGACGCCTGGAAGAGGCCTATGATCAGGAGTGAACGTTTTTCGACTGAAATGATGATTATTGACCGATGGACGATTATGAACTGTTCTTATAATTAAACTATGTTAGGCAGTTCAAGAAAAGTAAGCAAGCTGAAGTAGCATTGGGCTGGTCATGCTTGTCCAAGGACCAATGGCCGGTGGAGCAGACGAGTGTTGGAGTGAACACGGGACGTGACAGGGTCGTCTGGCGCCCATGAGCTGGTTTGGTCCCTGGGGTGGTCACGGCGTGCTATGTGTTCTGGTGCGCCGGTGATGGGGAGTACTCCCCGGAGGAGGGTCGGGTGACGGACAGCCGCGGCGGGTTCACGGATGAGTGCTAACGCGTGCCCGTGTTCCCGCCATAAGCGGCAGAGGAGGACACCGTGGAGTTTTAGTGGGTTAGAGTCCCACATAACTGCACTATCTCCCCGTGGTAGTGCAGAATGCATGAGCATTTCTCCAGGTAAAAAAAAAAAAAAAAAGGACAGGGTGTTGTGGCGCAGCAAGGAAGAGTCCTATGATCAGCAGTGGACTGCGATAGGCTGAGTTGATTGATGCAGTCTAAAACAGTAACGAACAAAAATAAAATATAAAGTCACTGACCCATTTAAGCATCATCATTCTTTCGAAGAAGTAGTCGAGAGACGTCGCGATCACAGCGCCGCCGTACACGCTCGTGCCGAAGATCGTTAGAACTGAAACATGAGGAACACACACCATTTTATGGATATGGACATACGACACAGTAAACGTAGACGCATTTATTTGAGTTAGTGCTAAGTAGGATTATTTTAATTTACAACAACGTTGATCGGGTTGATCCCTTGTCAACGCTCACGCGTCATTTGTGACGTCTCTATTTTCTGCATATATAGGGTTATTGGTAAAACATTAACAACTTCTTAAGAGGTCATTGTACTCATCATTATGAACAACTTTTTCCTATGGGAGCAAACTTGAAATCGCGAAAAAAAAAATCAGCTGTTAGCTACATTTTGACGAAAACACATTTTACATTTTCGTCAAAATGTAGGGAACAGCAGATTTTTGAACGGAACCCTAAAAAGGTCCTGATTTTTAGAAGTTCAAAACCTTGATTGACGCGCAATTAAATGTTTCCCTTTCTAAATTACTACCGTTTCCTACTCCGTATGAAACGTAAATTAGGTTCAGGGCCCGAACTATGAAAAATGACAACACGCTTTGACAGGTGTCCTTACTCCCGAATTCCCGATTTGTTTTTGTCCTTCCGAAAAAGTTAATAAATCGTTTGTAGGGTTCTATCCGAAGTATCGAACTATTTTAGGATGGGCCCGTATCTTTGTTGACAGACCTAGAGAGTATAGGCCCCTGCTTCGTGCTTCGGGTGTGGTACAATAGTGTGGTAACATGTTGTCAACACAGCGAGATTTTTGTGCAACATCTCAGTTCAATAATTTGTGTAGGTACATACATAAAAAATACTCATCATTAGGGAGAACTATTACCAAATATCTAATTGTAGGTACTCATCATTTTGAATCTTTTACTATAGGTAAAAATCAGCTGCACCAGTTTTGCGAACATAAAATAACTACAAAAATGTATGGGAACATCTGCGGGGTAATTGCGTAACATAGCATAACAGTAGGAATGGCTTTCATTTTGACAGTTCAGCAACATTCATTGCGTTATTTACGATGTTACGTTTTTCGAACATATGAAGCAATGGATTAGACTTCAAAATGATTCAGATTGTGATTGATAGGTTTTTTTTCGCGATTCTAGTGTTCGTGTCATAGTGAAAGTTATTCATGATGATGAGTACAATGAGATATTTCCTTTAATACAATTTTGATTTGTATTCTAGCGAAAACTAATTGCCTTTGTTCACAATGTTCGACAAAGCAACAAAGCTGCAACAGCATATTTCCTAGAATCGATAGAATTTATAGTGTGGATAGTAATCCCGATTGGTGTTTAACCCCTTTCTGTTTCCCAATAGCAGTAACCTTAGTCAAGTTTCAACGCAAATAACGCTGACTGAATAAATTAGTGGCACAAGTCGAATTTGTAAGCAATTTGAGTTAGTAATAACGCGCACTAGTCTTCGAATATTTATTGTACGTTTTCTCAAATTGTTGAATTTTGTCTTGTGCCACTATCGAATTCAGTCAGCGATAATTACTGCAGCATTTCAGAGTATACATTCCCAATGTAATTAGTGCTATGATTGGATCTATGAAGCGGTTAATTATCAATAACTCAATAAGCACATGTATCTAAAGCTTGCCCTGAGCTCCGAAGGGCTAATATTGCGGCAAGTCATCAGGACCTTTTTTAATTATTACCTTTTCTTTGAGTTTTTGGTCTTTTTAAAACTATCTGAACTTTTAAAGTTCGTTTTGGTTGGAAAGTTCACTTGGTGATCTTTTTATTCCGCGGTACTGAATTATTTATTTAAGTTTACATGTACAACATTACAGAATAGAATCCCAAGGCGTTTTACAGAGTAATTAACAAACCAAAAAGTGACACACTACGTAAGTAGGTTAGATAAATACAACAAAATAAATAATAATAGCGCACAATAAGGTGTCCTAGAGTTTCCAGTCACATCTGTAAAACATTAATATTCGAATGATATCTCCAATGATTACAGAGTGTCTATTGTCTTTGACTCTTCTATTTTTATAGAAAACATTCTACCTAAAATAACCATCTAGTGTCCCAATTATCTTAAGACAGCTCGTCAAAAGTATGCAGGAGTGATGATTTTAAAAGAATCAAATCTCCATGAATACCTGAAGTCTATGATCTTCTGTATAAATAGAAAATAAAAAATTAAATTAAAAATTTAAAAAACCCCCGACAAAAATAAAATTAAGGAATCCCTACAAAAAGCATGAAATAAATTTGAAAAAATCTTATGGAAGTCGGGGGACCATTCTGTGGAACACCTTCTATTCTGAGGTCCCCCGACTTCCATAAGATTTTTTCAAATTTATTTCATGCTTTTTGTAGGGATTCCTTAATTTTATTTTTGTCGGGGGTTTTTTAAATTTTTAATTTAATTTTTTATTTCATGCTTTTTGTAGGGACTCCTTAATTTTTGTATTTAATTTCTTTTATTTTCTTCCGTTTTAAGATTCTGGTAATTTGGTGTTTAATCAGGTTTTTTATCCGTCAAAAAATATTGATCAATTTATAGTTGAAGAATAATTTTTAAGACTAAACAGATTTTTTTGTTTTATTATATTTTTCAAGTTTTTAGTTTTCATTTCGTTATGTAGTTAATATTCCTCATTCCCTTTCAATATAGTGTAAATTATTCTACTTGTCAAGCCCTTGCATTTGATACCTATATTGAAGGAGTTGTGAAAAAAAAATGTAATTCGCCATTTTGTGGTGGCGGCCATCTTGGACTTGAAATTTTTATTAGTGTATAGTATTCTACTAATCAAGCCCTTTCATTTGATACCCATATTGAGGGAGTTGAGAAAAAAAAGTGTAATTTGCCACTTTGTTGTGGCGGCCATCTTGGATTCAAAATTTGTTATAGTGTATAGTATTCTACTATTGAAGCCCTTTCATTTGATACCCATATTGAGGGAATTGTGAAAAAATATGTTATCCGCCATTTTGTAGCGGCGGCCATCTTGGACCGATTTTCATCAAACATAGCTAAGAACACTCCCGACTAATACACCTTTCAAACAAAAAAAACTAAATCAAAATCGGTTCATCCGTTCGGGAGCTACGATGCCACAGACAGACACACACACACACACACACACACACACACACACACACCCCCACACACACACACACACACCCACACACCCCCACACACACACACACACACAGACACGTCAAACTTATAACACCCCGTCGTTTTTGCGTCGGGGGTTAAAAATCCGAACAAAAATAACCATCTAGTGTCCCTTACTATTAGAGCTTAAGACAGCTCGTCAAAAGTACGCAGGAGTGTCGATATCAAAAGAATGCTCATCCAGCTATGGACTGATGACCGCGGCAGGCGCAGGTGAATTTATAAAATCGATAAAAGTGCAAACTATTTGTTCAGCCAAAAGCCTGTTCCCCGAATTTTAGTATAATATCAGAGATGAGATGACTATATTCCATATTAATGAATAGCAATATTCAAAATTGGAAAAGGTATTTTATTTGAGTGCCTCTTCCAAGGAAAGCAGATTAAAAAAAAAAAGCCGACTTCACCACATGATATTCAGAATAGCATCGAGAAGTTAGTATTGAATTTATTAAATGCCATTATTCATTCGACTGGGCTCGTAATAATGTAGATTTTTTTTTGTAAGGCCTTACAAATACGTTGACCACTTTTGGACTTTGTTACTTCAATTAATGTACCTAGCTACCTGTCTTTATTATTTTTGTGCATTACATCATTGACGCGTCACTTTAATATCGCCATTTGCATTATAACACGGCAAGGTTCTAAGTATGCTCTTCATTATTCCAAGGGTTTCATAAAGGACTAGCTTCCGCCCGCGGCTTCGCCCGCGAGGTATGTCGATAAAATCCTATGTCCTTCCCCGGGATGCAATCTATCTCTGCCAAATTTGATCGAAATCCGTTCAGTGGTTTAGGCGTGAAAAGGTAACATACAGACAGACAGAGTCAGTTTGGAATTTATAATATTATAAGTATGGATTTCATAGGCCGAAGAAAAGATGGATTGTGTGAGGAATGATATGAAAGAGAAGGGAGTGAATGACGGGGCGTGACGGTTGACAGGGGAGAATGGAAGAAGAAAACGTGTTGCGCCGACCCCAAGTAACATGGGATAAGGGCAGGAAGATTATGATGAAGTATGGATTTCATATTACGATGACGGTGAACCTATAATGGTCCTGCAGGGCTAGCATGGCCGGAGATATTTTATCCACGGGGAGAGGACAAATTACTATTCCCCTCTGTCAATTTTGTCCACCCTCCGAGCATGGCGACATGGGTGGATAAACTATTCACGGTGGACAAACCAGGGGAAACGCTTGTCCCCGAAATTATTGCCATTCTAAGAAAACTTTTATTCAATTACAAAATAGTCTAGAATATCGTCGTAAACCAAAGTACTTTCTTCGTTTTATTACATCTGTGCTGGATATTTATTTTGTTTTGTTGTCAATTGTATCCGAGTACATAATGTCCAACCAAAACAAAAATAAAAAATAAATCTTAAAAATCCGGCGGAATTCTGTGTCGGGTAATTCAAAGGGATTAGGAATCGCGAATTGAACGCCGGTGTATTTTTCGCTCAATTTTCTCCCTTTCCGACGACAACACTAAGCTCCAGTAAGCACGAGACATTTTTATATTACAATTAATTATATTTTCTCCAAGAGATATACTTAAACCCACCATCTAAAGTCGAGGACAAATTTCTCCCTTTTTTATGTCAAAATATCTGTAATTTTTCTCTTCCACTAGTCGCCATGCTCTATGCGGGGGGTGAGTATCCACGTCTAATGTCAAAAAGTGATATAATTCTCTTTCCCCCTGTTGCCGTGCTTTGGCAGGTGGATAAAATAATTTTATCCCTTGTCAGTGGAAATAACCGGTGGACAAAAGTTTTATCCCCAGCCCATGCTAGCCCTGCAGGAGCGACAATGTTTAAACAAATTCCTTTAACATTATAGCGACCGCACAGACCAGGGAAGCACGGCATAAAAGGGTACAGACCCACACTCAGGTGGATAGAACAAGGTTGCCAGTGATTTTGATGATGATGTCCCCTTTTCGAACTTTCAATACGTACGTAGGCAATACGTAGTATTAAAAATGGTTCCTTTACTGGTCACTGTACGTGTACATATACGAGTTTTAGTCCTCCAGACCGTATTTCGGCCATGGCAGCCAATTTCAACGGAGACTAGCTTTCGGCGCGACACAGGTGCACTCTCTTAGTCTTATGGGACGGAGAGATCAGGAGCGGGACCAACGGCTTAACGTGCTTACCGAAGCACGGGGCTATCATACCGCCTATTTCCAAACTTCGGGCTGTTACTAAGAAATTCATAATGGAACAACCCAATAACACTTTGCCCGACCTAGGAATAGAACCCAGGACCCCCACGCTCAGGAGTCGCGCTTGCGGCCACGAGACCAACGGGGCAGTCAACTGTAAATATATTAAGGTTCGTGTACCTAACAATGGACTATTGAGTACAGGTGTGTCTGTCTCAGTGTGGATTCAAGTACCTAGCCACGTTGGGCACGAATGTCCAAGCTCGTTTATCAAGTTCAAGGGACTTAAAAAAATATACAACATTATTTTTAGTATATGCGAAACCCGAAACACGTGTCTAGTATTTTTATGTAAAGAATCTATGTACAAAATTTCAAAACTGTATCATGAAAAATCACAAAGTTATAAGCTTATTAAGTTACCTGTTTGTCCGTACAAAAACATGCTCACCCACGCCGCTCGCGCCGCGCCCCGTCTTGCCACAGAATAAATAGTACAAGTAGTCTTGCGCTCATTGATAATAGTACCTAGCTACCTAACCGTTCGGCGCGGATATTGGATAACCTACTTAGTGTCGCTCGGTGTCCAACTTTTAACCTTTTTTAAATATTTTTGGGACAAAATATAACATGGGGTAAAAAGGAATCGATTCAGTTACTTATTCTGAACAAACTACATTCAGGTTTCGCAATTATACTAAAAATAACGTTGTATATTCGCTGCATTTTCTTTAATGAACATTGTAGATTCCTAATTTTATACTATTACATCCAGCGATCCACGTCCACCCCTGGGAGCCTACTCTATGAATAATTAATTAATTAACTTTTTCGGACGAAAACACATAGGATGTAAGTCCGTCGGTGATACGACGGGCCCGTAATTTCGGCAGTAATAACGGACTTTATGCTAAGGGCGTATTATAGACTTCCTGATTCGTGCGGTTTGTATGACTTGACAAAACATCGAGATTTCATTATTATAATTATGTTGTATAATATTAGATAATGTATTATTTATTATAATGTTTTCAGAATAAATTCTCAACATAATGGTGAAACACCGCATCAAAATCCGTAGCGTAGATTAGAAGAACATCGCGGTCACAAAGACAGCCACGAACAGGGACTTCAATTTATAATATGTATAATTATGTCACCTTATGGAAGGAATACGGGTGGGTTTAGTCAGTAAGAGTCTGACACTCCCTTCCGCTCCACCCAGAGCGGGAGCGGTCATTTGATGATATCCCAACAAAAAAAAAAGCCCCATATGTACATAGTGTGTTACGCAATTACCCCGCTGGGTTGGTACACTAGGTACCTACGTCCTCTCCATCGACCACTAATCACGATCATATTTTACGTCATGATAGCATAACCTGCATATTACTTCCTCCTTACACAAGTTATATGTGTACAAAATAAATAAGTATAATAATCAAGTGTCAGTAATATCACAATGATATCTGCTGAGATAAGATAAGCCTTACCTTTCTTCCAATACAGGTTGATGACAGCGAAGAATATTCCTGAACAGAGCAACACTACTACACAGAGCCAGTACTGAAACAAATGAAATAATATTAATTAAAATCAAAATATTCAATTACAAAACGTCAGAAGCTAGGTGCACGGTTCCAATTTCCTATGGAGAAGTGCCGGCCCCAGAAACTCCACGGTTACTCTTTTAAAAACAATTGGCATTTACAATATTTTCAAATTCAAATTACAGTGTTAATACGTATGGAAGGATAGTTACAAACATTCGTTCAACATGAAGGAATCTCGGCATCGAACCCATTCGTTTATCAAGAATTCCTTGGGAAATGGAACATGAAGAAAAAAATCGCAGCAAAATAAAAAAACATCATTCGCTTCAGGCTTCAATCGCAACGGATTTAATCAATTAGTGTGAATATACACGATCTTTATTTGACCCAGTTAAGCATTCGCGGGAAATAGCACGAGCAAGCAGAACAGCTAACTTAATAAGGCTCAGCAACATTTTAGATTTACCTAATAGAATAGAAAACTTTTATTTCAGACAGGAGTCCGTAGGATTAGTAACAATTTTACTTAAGGGGCTTACAGGACCTAAACGCAAAAAAACGCAAGTTTTAGAAACAATAAAAGTATATGATCGACCACAGTAAACAAAAAAAAAAAATATATATACGAGTATAATGATATTCTTCATGATATGTGCTAGGTATATAGTGTGTTGAAAACATAATACAACTAATTTGATACGATAGAAAAAAATCATGAAGATACCTCTAAAAACTTTCTTTTTACAATAAAAACTATACTAATATACATACAATCACTCAGATTTTTTGTCAGATTTATTCTACAAGCAATTGACAGAATTTTGTGGAAAAGGGAGAGGGAGGCCTTTGCCCTGCAGTGGGACAGTACAGGCTAGTTAGTTTAGATTCTACAAGCAACATACTAAAATTATAGTGTTTTAATTTTTTAGTCCAAACAACACATTTTCTGTAATTAAATAATTGCTTCATATTTTGCAATAAATTACCAGCGTTGTGGCATCGCGCTTCTCTTTCTTTTCTATGCAGTCCGACTGTGACCGCGCTTTAGGTCATGTTAGTAGGTTACAGACACAGAAATGTCAGGTTAGTTTAACTTAAAAATTAATTAAGCCGACATACCATTTTCACTGCAACTCCTATTGCAAAAATTATAATTTTTGCAATAGTAGTTGCAGTAAGAGCCCGTATAAACGGGCCCTTAACAAACATTTTTAGAACAAACGATGCATGGTGTTAAACATGCCATTTTAATGTCAGAGCGATCAATCACGGTTCAGATGAGATTCATTAATAGACAATATTCAACATATCCTATATCTGCAGTGCGATTCTGTAACCATCTCACCGTGAAAACTTAGGTGAAGTGAGCTGTCAATAGTGTCAATTCCTAGCCAAAACAAACTCCCATCACCTACGTTTTCACGGTGAGATTTTTACAGAATCGACCGGCTGTTTAACATTGTAACGTATCGAATTCTACAGGCCTTATTTCAGGTGTTGAATGAAAGTAGAGCTGAACAAGTGAACAATGCATAAAGTGTGTTACGTGACGTAGGCAACTACAACAAGGTGTTAAATTAAAGCAGTACTGCATAGAAACATCGACATCGTAACGCCATTAAGTAATCAGTTAAGTAAAATGACTCATATAAGACATTTTGTGAAACAAGAAATCAATTGAAAACGAGTCAGACTCGCGCAACCAGGGTTCCGTATTCTGAAACGTGAAATGTTTTTAAATTTCCATCGGCGAGGATTATATTAGGCCTACATTCGTCAGAGAATTTTAATACTGCGGTCTAGAATATTGCCGTTTTAGGTCAGCGCCATCTCTTACACACACATCTCTCTCTTATCTTAGTTTTTTTTACATTTTGCATCAAAGCTCGAAAACTTTGCGGCCTAAAACAAAAAGAAATAATGTTTGAGAATGTACAAACAGCGCTCTTTCATAATATGATACCTTACATGCCCTAGTAACCCCACTTCGAATTTTTAAGAACCACTTTCAGACACTAATGAAAAAAAAAAACTTTATTTGCAAAATAGTTGGGCAAACGTCATCTAAAACTATTCCAAATTTCAAGTTGACAGCATTAGTAGTTCTTGAGATATCGAGCTGTAACAGACGGACAGACAGACTGACGACTGAGTCGCACCATAAGGGTTCCTTTTTGCCATTTTGGTACGGAACCCTAAAAATATTTCTTTCTCATTCGCGAGGCAGAGGTAAAAACGTACCTACGCCACAGCTGGGGCTAAAAATAGAACAACCCCATTTTGACACCGCGCTGTTGCTTGATTGACTACACAGATAGAAATAGCAAAGGGTAGCAAATCATATTTTAATCAACATACTGACCTGACTGACCTGCAAATTGAAAAAAAAAACGTGAGATAATTTTAATTTCGCGAGCTAGCTTATCAAATCCCAACGAAATAAATTATTATTATGAAAGCTTATAGATGCATCGCGCTAAATTAATTTAATTTTCATTTGGAATTAATTTAATTTTCATAGGATTACCTCCTACAACAGATTTATCGGAATATTGTGGTTATCATTTATAAATACCATTTAAAAAAGCATGTGTAAGGATTCGCTGCGCAAGCATTCAATGATGAATGATGATATAATGTAGGTACTTATGTAGTATTATTTTGAGCCTACAATAGGCGTTCATTGCATGCAACAATAATCGCCCACGTCAATTTAACTACTTTTGTTTTCTGAGTGACACAAATGATCCATCGCTTCGTAACTCAGTTAATGTGGCGTTAGTGTCGCGTGGCGTGGACTACCAAATTGTGTAGGATTCAATGCTACAATTTCCGCACGCATCGTTGCATCCGTTTTATGGGAAAACAATGCACGTTTTTATTTGAATAAGTATGGAGTTTTATAACAACAAATATGACATAATGATTGTTATCATCACAAAGCTTGCAAATATTTTCGCATTTAAAATACTTGCACATCTACGATGTTGTACAAATCAAATTCCATGGTAATAATCTATACTAATATTATAAAGCTGCAGAGTTTGTTTGTTTGTTTGTTTGAACGCGCTAATCTCTGGAACTACTGGTCCGATTTGAATGATTCTTTTAGTGTTGGGTAGTCCATTTATCGAGGAAGGCTGGCTATATAACATCACGCTACGACCCTTAGGAGCCGCGCAGCGTGTGACACCGCGGGGAACAGCTAGTTAGAGTTATGATTCATCCCCTTTTACGACAATTATTGCGTCATCGCAGTCATCACAGAACAGCTCTCCTTTATCAGCCTCTTTTATCTGTTCTGTGGCAGTCATTGCTCGCAGTATTTTGAGGGTGAATTAGATACCCTGCGTTTGCGAAATAGTTTCCAAAAATTTAAACAAATACCTATGTTTTTTTATTAACTTAACACATAAAGTTCACTTTGTGCTAATACTCCAAACATTTTTATGTTTTTTTTTTCAATAATACTAGTCATTCTGAAATCAACATAATTTGTACTAACATAAAGTTGAAATAACATCAGTTGGAAACAAGAATTTGAATAGACTTTAGGTGCGCCTATATAATGTGACTGGTAATTAGTGACCGATACTTAAACACGTGATTTTACTTATCATTATGAACAACTTTTAGTATAGGACCAAACCTGAAATCGCGAAAAAAAGTATCGGTCACTAATTATTATCAGTCACCCTATATATTAGACCCTCAAAGAATCGTGTAGAGGCAGGGAGCATCATACCAGTTCAAATTCGAGCATTACATCAGAGAATGAGAAGAACCGAGATAATGGTAATATAGTTATGTTCAAAATCGAATCCTGGGTCCTGCCTCGTAATATTACAGACTAATGGAGGCGCCTTTGGTTAACGCCGGCAGCGCCGCCGCAGCTAGGCGTAAACCCCGTCAATCGGATCAGTTACTAACTGCGATTAACAAACCCACTGGACTGGGACATGACATTTGAATTGGTAAATTGCATTTGATTGCTACCCACCAATCTTGATGACACACAATTCGCTCCAATGAGCAATTTACTTCAGTTGTAAGTGTAGCTGACCAATCGATCCTCTGGGATTGAAATACAGCGGGGTAATTGCGTAAAACACGAACAATAGGAATGGCTTTCATTTTGACAGTTCAACAATATTCATTGCGTTATTTATGTTGTTGAGCAGACAAATTTCTCGAACTTATGAAGCAACGGCTTAGCTTCCTTCAAAATGATTCAGATTGTGATTGATAGTTACGCAATTAAGGTGCTGGATTAATGGTACCTTCATTCAATTCTTCTCTGTCCCGATTACGTACTGTTTACTATTTAAAATATATCACTTGATTGCGTTGCGTCTAATCCATTAGCTTTATATTTTGTTTCCATAACTACTAACTGGGGTTTAGTTAATCTTCTAAGTGCAACCGCTGTAGCATTGAATACTTTCGCCAGCATTATTGTATCCGGCAACTCGCGACGCTAAAACGTGTTCATTAATTAATCATCATTTGGATTTCACTATCACTAGCTTCACTTTCACCTGACTTTATTGATAAACCTTTATCAAGGCCGTCTACGTTAGAGAAGGGAGTTTTTTCTTTCTAATAACTTGTTTGATATTTGTGCATAACATATTACGTAAGTAGTAGAAATCCATGTAATATTGTCAGAGTCTTTAATTAAGATACCTAGGTTTCTTTGATATTAGATTTTATGTAAATTTCGTAGAATTCTAGGAAATCTTACTCGTTGCAATACGTATTATTTGCCTTGTGTTGAATCCGGAATGCTCGGAAACTTATCTATCATGATCAATACAGGCGGCGATGAGCTAACCCAGCATGTTTATAAGTACTAATAAAGTAAGAGTTACTTTTTTGTTTGTTTGTTCGTTTGAACGCGCTTATCTCTGATTTGAGGAATTCTTTTTGAACTCTTGATGAAGGCTATAGGCTAATTAACATCAGGCTATCATCCTTAGGAGCTGAGCAAAAAGAAATGATAGCGGAGGCAGGTGATGCAATGCGACGAGGTGGGAAACAATAAATTTTCTTTTCTATGAAGTCGCGGGCAGAAGCTAGTCTTAAATATTCAAACAAAACTCTAATGTACACTAACATCAATCTAGGAAATGTAAGTATAGCTGGTTTCTAACAAAAACTATTTTCGTAAGAAGCATTTCAGTCCTCTGTCGTTTCAAAGCTTGTGAAAGGAAACAGTTTTCATAGAATTCGCAACAGGAGTATGTTTGCCTTGCGGTGTCTGTAGGTGTAAACCTGGTAATGAACGGATTTTAATAAAGCTTGTATAAGCCCGTTCTTTACCCGTACGTGCTTTTACCGACAGTAAATTGAAATGTTCCCGAGTATGTAAACGAAAAAGCCTAACAGCAGAGATACAGGGGCAGCCAGGGAAACAAAACAGGGGGTCCTGTCCTCGTGCCGACGACGCGGCGACCGACAGACGTCGCAATAAGTAAAAAAGACTTATGATTAAATGCGTCTGCCACCACAGGCCAGTGGAACCCCTACCTAGCCTTACTAGGAGTACCAAATAAAAAAATAAAAATTCATAAAAACCTGGCCTTTAGTTAGATTTTTTAATTAATTTATAACTTTTTTTTTTTTAATAACGGCCATACAAGAAACGTGATTTTATTACTAAAGTATTAAGAAATATTATGTAGTGTTAGATATTGCCAGTGCTGGATTAGCCCATAACCCTTCGCATATCGCGTGTACAGGGTATGTACCGATAACAATAGAATTTCTATTGTGTCTGCTAATTATTGAACTTGCGACGGGATAAGCAAATTAAGCAATTGCTTAGGGCATCACGTCTCGGGGGGCACCATAAGGCAGAAACAGCACCGAAACAGTATTTGCTAGCACATGAATGGCAAGGCTGTATCAGCAAGATATTACAACAACCAAAGTCACTCTAGAGATGTGCGCCAATCTTTACAAATCGCTCGTCGATGTTTTGTAAAAATACGAGGCGACTAGTGGATAGGAGGGCCAACAGGCGTGGATTGCAAGTAAACGTGGACAGCAAGTAGTCTTAATCCGGCACTGGATATTGCACGGTGGAACGGAACCCTTCCTTTGGGAGCACAACTTGCAGTTTGGATGCTTTTTTCAGTGCATAAACATAAATGTGCCAGTCTCGGGCCAGTAGCACGACCCACGTGCCACTTACGAAGACGCACTCGTGAATAATATAGACTTTAAATTCTCTAAAAGCGGGCCACTTTAAACGTATATATTATATATATAATAATGCCGTAATTACAGACATAATTAAAAAGCCATTGTGTCTCGCGTGGATCTACGTTCCCGGTTATACGAAGGGTTAAACCACCTTGTTGAGAACGTAGCAACAATGACTCAAAACGTACAGCCAAGAAATAAATATATTAAGCACCTTATACCCTGTCCATTAGGTAATTTGTTTGTAGTACAGTCACGAGCAAAGTATGTATACACTTGGCTTTATTCAAAGGCGATTTTCTCCTTTATTTTTGAATGAAATTTTATATTAGTAGGAACATAGTATTTTCGAATCCATAGGTATATTAAAGTGTCGTATTTCAACGTTGCATTCGTTATTTCGTGAAAAAATCGCAATTTAAAGTTGCCAAGTGTTGACATATTGGTGCTCTTGACTGTACCTATCGATTATTTAGTTTTGCTGTCGAATAAAAAATGGTGCGGTATCTTTATTGTTGATGCCTGTATTTATTATTAGTAAATACGAAACAATATAAATTAGCCGATTTGCTTACTTTAGTTTAAATTTTGCAGGTTTTATAGCCGAAATAAGCGTAAAAATAAGATATCTACCGGGTTTGCCGTATTAATTGTGTTGTAGTATATACACATAATTAAGGGGTTTTTATTACATAATATATTAAAACACACCGTTTATATGCATAACATGTTATGAAAGTTTTAGAATCGAAATAAAACATTAACATCTTGTTTATAGTGGCAAATCCGGATCCTGGCAAATAATTTATATATTTTATTGATTTTAGAGTGGATTTTTCTGTACTGATTTACCTTTATAAAATGATTTTCGAAATTATTCATTTGAAGCGATTACATTCGATCCCATCACTTAGTACGGTAGAATGTAATTTAATACGCATACCAATTATTCTCATTGCCCTTATCCCAATTTATTTGGGATCGGCGCAACATGTCTTTTTCTTCCATATTTCTCTATTTGATACACGTACGATAATTCAATAAGGCAGTTTCATCATCATCTGCCTAGCCTTTTCCCAACTATGTTGGGGTCGGCTTCCAGTCTAACCGGATGCAGCTGAATACTAGTATTTTACATGGAGCGACTGCCTATCTGACCTCCACAACCCAATAACTGGGTAATACGATACCCCTTGATAAGACTGGTTGTCAGACTTTTGGGCTTCTGACTACCCGTAACGACTGTCAAAGATCCACGAATGACAGCCGGGACCAACGGCTTAACGTGCTTTCCGAGGCACGGAGGAGTCTCGGTATGTAAAGATGGTCACCCATCCACAGACCAACCGCGGCAAGCGTAGCTTAACGTGATCGATCGACCTGTGCGGCTGTTATTATTTAGCCACGGGCCCCTCAATAAGGCAGTTTATAATATTTATTTTATTATGTATTTTAAAGTTAACTTTTACGTATGATAGGTCGACTTATCATGCATACCCATAGCCATATCCCCTTTAACAGTATCGCTGCTTGATTGTATGTACCTACTAATAACGTATTCAACCGAATTGAGAACCTCTTCCTTTTTAAGTCGATTAAAAAGGAAGCACGGAATGTCGATATTAAAAATTCTTCGGGGTGTACTAGAATGCATTTAGGAATCGCGTTCTAAATAATGCAGGCAACATTGTTCATAACAACAACATCATCCATTGTATTTGTATGTCTGTTTAAGACAAGCAAGTCTTCAAAGGTAAACAGACTACGTAATTGTATATTGGTCACTAACCGCTAATGTCTTCAGGGCTCGAGCACCGCCCACAGGTACCTTAGGAATACGTAGATATGTACGTGACTGGTACTATTCATACTGATTATAATGCATGGCTTCATTTGGAACCGTCAGCATTAGGCCGACTGATGACTGTCCATTTAGTCCATTTAACTAGGAATTTTTAAAGTCCATTTACAGTTTAATGCATTTTCTTGTTACTTTGTGTACTACTTTACACTTTAACTTTACTTTCTTACTTCTTAGTGTCTACTTCACAGATATAGATACACCTAGATAACACAAGAGCAACTACTTCGCGTGCCAAAAATCGCACCAGCTTACGTACAAAATATAATTTAAAAAAATAAAATCGCAATTTTGTATTGAAATGGAAGTAGGTAAATATAGTAATTCCGCTTAGTATACCTATTTTATTTTATAAATATTGTATTTAGGACTCTTAAACCAGGATATTATAATAATATAGTATAGGGTTCGCAACCCTAGCTAGGTTTAAAAGTATCTGATGAAAGTATAAACAAACCCTGTGCAGGTTAAATTCTTACGCAAACAATCACTAAAGTAACACATTCATCTATTAAGAAGGTTTCCAACTTTTGTTTGAATAACTTAATTAAATTGAATAAAATTGATGAATTGCAAATCATCCAAAGAAAATTGTGGTTATAAAATTAATCTCAATTGTGAAATGAAAAACATCTAAGGTGATTTAAAAATACAATTAAGTAAGTAAAGTAAAAATAAGTACTTAAATAATCAAATCGAAGCATTTAATATTAGGTGAGTGGCACTATAAATTGATATCCACAGGTTTGTTTTCTTATCCGTCAGTTACTTTTTGGAACAAGCACGTGGGTGGGGCTTGTGTTTTAATAATAACAGCCGCACTGGTCGATTTTCAAGGATAAGCAACGCTTGCCGAGGTTGATCCGTGGATGGGTAACCATCCACAACATACCGAGACCCCTCTGTGGCTCGGCAAGCACGTTAAGCCGTTGGGCCTGGCTTTCATCATCTTTGACAGTTGTTACGGGTAAGTTAGAACTTAGAAGCCCAAAAGTCTTGCCAAGGGGGATACCCCCCCAGAAAATAGATTATGAGACACTATCGTGTTACTCAGAAAATAGATTATGTAGGTCAGATAGGCAGTCGCAGGTCGCTCCATGTAAAACAATGATATTCAGCTGCATTTGGTTAGACTAGAAGCCGACCCCAAACATACTTGGGAAAACGTTAGGCAGATTGATTGACTTTTGGAGCAGACACTTAGGCGAAAAGTCTACTAAAAGTTAGAATGACGTTCTCCTAATTAATAATATTATCATCCATACTAAATTACTAATATTACAAATTCCGGAGGGGCCCGTGGTTAAATAATAACAGCCGCACAGGTCGATAGATCAGGTTAAGCTACGCTTGTCGCGGTTGATCTGTGGATGGGTGACCATCTTTACATACCGTGACCCCTCCGTGCCTCGGAAAGCACGTTAAGCCGTTGGTCGCGGCTGTCATTCGTGGATCTTTGACAGTCGTTACGGGTAGTCAGAAGCCCGAAAGTCTGACAACCAGTCTTATCAAGGGGTATCCGTTTTCACGCCTGAACAACTGAACGGATTTCGATAAAATTTGGCAGAGAGATAAATTGCATCTCGGGGAAGGACATAGGATAGTTTTTATCCCGCTATTCCCACGGGATCGACACTTATGCGGGGGAAACCGCGGGGCGCTGCTAGTTTACTTATAAAAAACTTTTTTATCAACTCTATGCTATGTTCACTGGTCTATTTAAATCCAGCTAAAGACCAGGTATTTATTATATTATAGGTCGGACCGTCAAAGAGGCTTAACCTACTTGCAAGGTAATTATAATATACTTAATTATCGTAATAATTGGTGATGTGATGCGATAGGTCACTTGCTTTTTATAAACATGTCGTAATGATTTAGTCACCTATCGTGTCATGTACTGATGTACCCGTAGATTATTCTATTCTAGTCTTGAGAAAAGACGATAAAGTTTTTTTTCTTTACTTGACGTATTTGGTTAACTACCTATGTATAGGTAGTGATTTTTTTTTAAGGCTGAATGTCACAACTGCCTCGTCATAAAACGTCATGGTTGGTTTTTGCTTTAATGCCAATGTGAAAATTAGATAGTTTCAACGTAAGTGAAGGTTTAGTTAATTGGGAGTTTTTGTCAAAAGTGGTAAAGGAGTTACGAGGCCGACTATGCCATTCCCTACTGCTTTATTTTTTAACGAAACTGGATCATGTTTGTATTTCCGATCGTAGCTACAAATGTGTTAATAATCCCCTATAAATTGCTTTTGTTCAAAAGGGTTTCACAATGAAAAACTGGTGTTACAAGCAACTGTACCGTATACGCTATTGTGACTGCCAATCGATTGTTTTTACAAAAACTACAAGTAGGTACAATACTTTCGCTAATCAGTATCTACGTGTATATGAATCAATTACGGATTTTATATGTGTTCAATATTGGAGAATCCGTTAAGGAATTGGACGACCGCGTACAAAAACCGGTCAAGAGCGAGTCAGACTCGCCCACCAAGGGTTTCGTATTGTGAAACGTGAAACTTTTTTAAATTTTCATCGGCGAGGCCTATATTCGTCAGAGAATTTTAACACTACGGTGTAGAATATTGTAGTTTCAGGTCAGCGCCATCTCTTGACCGATAATGGAGCTAATGTAAATTTTGTTGATTTCTGAAAAAGTGTGCTATTCAGAGACATCGTTTTATTATTCTTGTAATCTTTACATAAACTTCTATCACACAGAATAATTTCAGATTTTTCTCCTTGCAACCTTCAGAGATAAGGGGGGGAGGCGGTATTTTTTTTCATTCTTCATCAAAAGTCGAAAACTATGCGGCTTAAACCAAAAGAAAAAATGTATGGGAATGTGCAAACTGCGCTCTTTCATATGATAGTTGCTCCCACATGCCCCTAGTAACCCCACTACGAATTTTAAAGATAATTGTTCAGTCACAGTTAAAAAAAAATCTTTTTTATTTGCAAAGTTTTTGGGCAAACGTCATCTAAGACTACTAAATTTCAAATTGATAGCATTAGTAGTTCTTGAGATATCCAGCTGTGACAGACAGACTGAGTCTCACCATAAGGGTTCCTTTTTACCATTTTGATACGGAACCATAAAAAGAACCAAGTTTTATTTCATTTTATCAAATAAAGATTCTATTCTCAGTTACTGAAACTGGTTTCATGTTTCAACAGCAAAAATATTGCACAAAAACTTTGCGTTTACAGTGCTTATTCTAGTTGAAAAGGAACTCTTGCATACTGATACCCGTTGTGTTCATTCATTTTTTCAATATCAATGGCCGTTTAAGTGCAATGCTGTCACAGTTTAAATTATTTTTTATCATTTTTTTTTTCTTTTCGTCAGATTCTATTGAAATCAAGTCTAGACGACCAACTTTGTGAAGGGTAGTTGTTAAAAGAACCGCTTACTGACCACAATGATCAGTGGGTCAGCCGTACGTAGTAGGTACCTATACAAATGTATTTAACAATATGCCTTTTGAAATGAGTATAAAAGGGCACATTATTACTATGGGGACTATTAAATACTGTCCATTTCCGTTGTGTTATTCATCAGGCACCAGTGCAGAATCTCTCAACAAGCAATTTGTATCTTTCCACCTACCTAATAATATTTCTGCGAAAGTATCAACTGCCAAAATCAAGTGGCGCATTTGAAACTATTCTATAGGTCTAACTCATTACACTTTCATAGAAGCTTTCGTTCGGAACTTACAAGAAATCCAGCTACGATTGCATTACACAGATAACCAGTATTAGTAAATAGTTGGAGAGCGCATAGCTAGCGGTGATGTGCGTTGCGCGTCTGAGAGTAAAACACATCGGAGCATGCAATTGAGGTCACATACTCACATTATATTGTTAGATGCAACTACAGACCCGTCACATCCTATCGATTTAACGGCTATTACATTCACCGGGAAGCAGTTCCTATCATTTAATATTAAATGTGTCAGCTGCACGACAAAACGTTCGAGTAAGTTCTTTCTCATCTAAGCAGAGAAATAAAAGCATTTGTCGCAATTAATTTGAGCAGATAGAATATTGCAACAGGTTAGTAATAAGGAATAGATATTTCCCGCGAGACACGTTTTGACGCAAGTCTGTAGCGTTCTGGAAATCAAAGCAGTTTCATTGCGACACCTATGAAATCCACGTACTAAGTGCGTATTATGAAATTACCCAAGGACTCGGCCTGTTAACGTGTTAAGAAGTGGGATGTTTTAAAGGGAACTGAATCAATATTGTGTGGGCGACCCGGAAAAGAAACTAGGAACACAGCGCTGAGTATGGAAGAAAATCTCAATCCTACGCTTCCGCTTGCTGAAAATCACACCTGGATACGACTCAGCTTACCTGGAAGTCTTTAAACAAACTGCGAATCAAGGTGGGCCGAAGAAAAGAAAACCAGTTCAGGTTCAGGAAATTCGTCACAAACGACACTTCATATTGTACCCTGCGTGTCCTGTTGTCTGCAAGTTGCAGGATCTGATAGACGCTACTGACGGCACCAAACTTAAATCTGGATTCTGGGCCGAAACCATTTAGATTGCCATCGACACGTTAAGACGAAGAAGAATATATATTTTTTTCCGAAGCTCAACGTGTTTAATACAGTGTAAATGATCTTACTTGCTCAATACGATTACTGAAGCCAAGGATAGTCTCATAAGACCTTTTGACTATTAAACCGTGTTTTATTCAGAGCACAAAACAAGTACGTGTGGTTCCGAAAGCCTTAAGTTGACACTTCAACATAAAAAAAAACGGGCCGAGTGCGAGTCGGACTCGCACACAAGGGTTCCGTACCACAACGCAAAAACGCCCGATAAAAACACGTTTGTTGTATGGGAGCCCCCTTAAGTATTTATTTTATTTTTATTATTAAAGTAAAAATACAACGGAGTATTTTGTGAATATTTTAAGTGCCTACCTGTTGTCATTATTGATATCGAGCAAAAAAGGGCAAAAAAATCGCGTTTGTTATACGGGAGCCCCCCCTTAAATATTTATTTTATTTTGTTTTTAGTATTTGTTGTTTTAGCGGCAACAGATATACATAATTTGTGAAAATTCCAACTGTCTAGCTATCGCGGTTCTTGAGATACAGCCTGGTGACAGACAGACGGTCGGACGGACGGACAGACAGCGAAGTCTTAGTAATAGGGTTCCGTTTTTACCCTTTGGGTACGGAACTCTAAAAAAGTAACAAAGCAGCATCGTTAGTTAGTTCCGAGCAGTTGTCTGCGGCACATACAAAAATCGTTTTACAAGTAAGGAAAAATATATGGACTTATTAAGGAGCAATATTCTATTTTCGTTTCGCAAAACAGTGATACAGGATTTGATTTTTAAAGCGAGCGGATCGCTTTCGGTCAGTGTAACTGCAGTTATTGGAATTCTGGAAGGATCGATTTTATAACTATGTCAATCATACATGACCTAAAAACAAATATTGCGAGTTGCAGGGCCGGTGTCCTGTATACCTAACTAATTTATTTTGGATATTTAAAAAAAATATCAACAAAATGTATGTCAGTCAAGCTACGGCCGAGTTCGCGCACCTACTGACACGAGATAACAATGAATCACTTTACATCGAATCGATGAGTTCGATGACGCGCTTCATACGACGAGTAAGACGAATAACCAACATTCTCAAAATAGTCGAGCCATCCTTCCTCGTCATTCGTCATAACCTTTTGTAAATTAACTCCAATATAAATATTATAATTACATTTTACCACAAAAAGGATCATTTTGTACTTATCCTTCAGAATCCTATATTTTATTTTAATATCATTTCTTTTAGGTAAAGTATCATTTTGCAATAACTGTTCTCTGGCGACAATGTAAGAAACAACTATATTTTGCGTCAATCGGAAAGATATTGCGTCCGCCGAATTGGTATTCTCCGCGATTGCGACCTACATAAGCATGGTCACGATATGATCACGCACAAAGCATGGTAGAATACACATTCAAGTGTGAGGATATGCAAATACTTACAGTGGTCGGGCGGGCCTCCAGGAAATGGTCGTAGATGGCCAGGCCGGCGATAGCGAGCAGCACGCCGGTGTGGAAGCCCGTCATGAACAGCCCCACGTACTGGATCAGCATAGTGATGAGACCGAACAGAAGCCCGGCACACAATGCCACACCTACAATCAAACAAACTAAGTAAAACTCCATTTCATTACCCCACGCGACGTCTAATCGAATCGACACCAACAGATTTTTCGTTAGGCTAAGTGCATTGATTTTATAAAAATAGAAAGCCCTCTCTTTAGTGCAATGCCCCTAAAACTGTAGTTAAGTACTTAATAATGTAAAGACAAAGGTACCTAATACGGCCCGACCTGAATGCACCGCCAGACACGTTTAGTACGACACAAAAACACTAAATAAGTTATTAGATACTGGAAACTTGCTATTAAACGCATCCTGGAAATGATGAATAATTTATTATGTTCGGATTTTCGTATACGAGCTTTTAGCTTGAATTACTATACATATTGATAGACGTCTGTGTTTAGCTGCCGTGGTTAGGTAAATTGATAAGGAAATTAGCTTACCAACGTTGCCGTACGGAGGCATCAGGTATTCCTGGAGGCAAATTAAATAAACGATGGCTGAGCCAAAAGTGAAGCCCGTGAGAAACATGCTGGCTTTGAAACATCGATAGCCTGAAATACAATATTCTGATTAATACACAGACTACAAGAACAAAAGAATTTTACTTCATTTCAGCAATAATAGTTCAAGCTGTCTTTTCTTTTACGGGATGAAAAGAATTTAAAATGCAGTTTTTATAATTTTCGCAGTTACCAACGGTTTTTCCCTAAAGTAACTATATCCCTATCTCAAAAATTCACACTGTGCTTTTATCAGAGGATTTACCAAGAGTAAACAGTATTTAACGAACCAGTTATCGTGTTCAATAGTTTTTAATAAGTATGTCATTATTGTATGTCATTATTGGCAAAACATAGCGCACTAGCTAGTTATTTATGATCTTCTGTTTCACAAATAAATATTTTGTCTATCTTAATGAAGCATAATTAATTAGCACACCGACTATCCCCGCAGATTCATCTCAATAACAATGGGATGTCAGTTACGTGCGCGTACGTTTGCGGGATCCTACTTTATGTTGCGATGTTTTTAGAAAGTAACTAACTGTGTGCATAACACAAAAACGGTGCTTTATATTATTCTTGTAATTGAGTATCGTCGAGTACATTTAAGTATTACAAAAAATTAGAACGTCAGACGTTATTTTGAGATTATTTAGGTATATTTGACCTCGTAATCGCTTTACCACTTTTGACTACAACTCCCAGTAAATTACAACTTTACTAAGGTTGAAATTATCTAACTGGTATAAAAGCATATTAGACCAAAGGTCTTTAACCTTTTGACCGCCACACGTCAAAAAATCAAAAACGTGCCCTCGGCGTCAAAGTCTGTCATGTAGTCGAACCGTGGCGTGCTGGGCACATTTTGGTTTGTCATCTATACATGACTGTGGCGATCACAAGGTTAAAAGTTCGCTTTTAGCGATATGGCCGCTTTGTGTTACCTTATGTAAAATTTCTACATTCATATCTGTAATTTGTATCGTGTACCATAATAAAGAGAGCAGTGGTGGCCGCCCAGTGATAACGGCCGACTTACGAATTGTAGTACATGGGTTCGAACCCAAGTAGGCACTTTGCGTAAATTATTGCATCACCACTGTTCTCAAAACGGTGAAGGAACACATCGTGAGGAAAACGGCATGTCCTGGAACCAAAAAAAAATAATCGGGGAATGTAACATTTGCCAAGACCCACTATGCCCGCGTGATGGATTACGGCCCACTCCCTCTCACAGAGAGGAGGCTTGTGTCCCAGCAGTAGGAACAATATAGGCTGATTATGCCACATAATAAAAAGTTTTCTATTCTTGTCATTTTACGACATGGAAGTGACATTCAACCTTAAGGTGATAAAGCAATTACGAGGTCGACTGTACATAACCTAAGTAGCATTTAAAATTCCATAATAATAAAGAACTTTATTATGTTTCATTTCTATACTTACTCGTACAACTTAGTAATTATGAGTAAGTACAGTTAATAATTTATGTGCCATTAGCCAAATCAAGTTTGATCGCGTCTAAAAATGTTTTTGCCGGTCTTATAATTAATTCTACAAGTTTATGGTCAAAATATATATATACTAGCTTCCGCCCGCGGCTTTGCCCGCGAGGTATGTCGATAAAAACTATCCTGTCCTTCCCCGGGATGCAATCTATCTCTCTGCCAAAAATGGTCGTAATCCGTTCAGTGGTTTAGGCGTGAAAAGGTAACATACAGACAGACAGAGTTCTTTCGAATTTATAATATTAGTAGGTACGGATATAATTTTTTTTAATGTGGTCGCAAATGGAATAAACAAGCGTTCTTTTAAAAATAACTTTACTAATATTATTAGTCATGGAATTATTTTGGTAATCTGTCTGTAATTATAAGTACCTAACTAGCTTCTGCCCGCAGCTTCGCCCGCGTGAATGTCAGAAATTCGTGGGTATTTTTTTTTTTGCGCGGAGCCTTTATTTTTTTTTTAATAAGAAACTTTATTATATGCCTAAGTTACTCCTTGTAACATCAGCTATCTGCCTGTGAAAGTCCCATCAAAATCGGTCAAGCCGTTTCGGAGAGTCGGAACAAACAGACAGACAGACAAAAATTGTATTAATTGTTTTTAGGGTTCAGTACCTCAAAAGGAAAAACAGAATCCTTATAAGATCACTTCGTTGTCCGTCTGTCAATACCCTTTTTCTCGGGAACGCGTGGAATTATCAAATTGAAATTAATATCAAATACTCAGGCTGCAATCCCTCAAAGCAGTGAAAAAAAAAATCAAACTTCTAAGTCAACACAATCAAAAGATGCGTTTATGTTCTGTTTATGACGCATGATGTTGATCCTTTAAGTCAACGTACCCCCGTTGACCTAGAATCATGAAATTTGGCAAGAAGCAATGTCATGTAGCTAAAGGAAAAAATCCGAAAACCATTTTGTTGATACATTACAAAAAAACCCGTTATTTATAAACTATTTACATAGGTACCTACAAATTTGTACGGAACCCCCGGTGCGCGAGTCCGACTCGCACTTGACCGGTTTTTTTTTTTTTAATAAGTAGCATACTTTCACATTATGCATAATAGTAAAAAGCTGTTATTTTGACATCACAAACAGGCACTTACATTTTATTTATTTGTGTGTATATTAATACTTAGATAATTTAAAATACGTTTCGGTAGGGATATTATATAATAATTATGCAAATGGCCAAATACAATCCATACTAATATTATAAATTCGAAAGTAACTCTGTGTCTGTCTGTATGTTACATTTTCACGCCTAAACTACTGAACGGATTTCGAGAAAATTTGACAAGGAGATAGATGGCATCCTGGGGAAGGACATGAGCTACTTTTTGTCCCGGTGGCACGTTCCCGTGGGATAATTTCCGACATCCACGCGGGCGAAACCACGGGCAGAAGCTACTTATGAAATATATTTGAATAGCCACATGATAGGAATACCAGCGTAGCTTATCATATCGCGAAAGTTAATGATTAAAATATCGTGTATAGGTGTAATTAGATTTTGGTACTTGATTGGATTAATTAAGAAAAAGAACCGAATTATAACTACGTTTTGAGCCTTTTTTTTATTGCCAGATGGGCTGCGGGAGAATTGCGTAGGTAGGTAACACACTAACAGTAGCAATGGCTTTTATTTTGACAGTTCAACAACATTCATTGCGTTATATTTACGTTGTTGAGCAGACAAATTTTTCAGCAATGGATTAGCAATATCCTTCAAAATGATTCAGTTTGTGATTGAAAGTGTGTTACTCAAATCTAGACCTCGTCTCGCCTGATAGAAAGTCATAGTTGCTGTCTGAAATTTTCCGCCACTTCATCCCATAAGAGAAAAATCACATAGAGCTACATTACTTACCAAACAATGTGTAAACTATGCCGAATGCTATGTACATGGCACATAGGACGCTTATTACAGGGTCATAGTTGTAATCTATTGACGTACAGAAAGACCCCTCGACGTGGGGGCCGTTAAATTTGACCGTCATGTTTGGGGGGCTTCTCGTCACCTGAGGGACTAACTGACCCACTGATGACATGTTAACTCACTGGTAGGTAAATAATTCTAATTGACTGGAATAAGTGAAGTTCTGTAAGAAAAGAAGGTATTATCAGTTTCTTCGCCGAATTCTCAATAGCCCCTCTAAATGTCATGCTGTCTTTGTCACTAGGTGTATTGTAGCGACAAAAAGACTTGTAAGAACGCCTTTACCTGCAGTGTTGTTTGTGAATAAGAGGTTGCAGAAGCTAAGTACGTATTAGTTTACAGGAAAATAGCAATACCAATGAATACTTCAGAAAACGAGACTGGTTCATATCAATGGATTACATTCTTGTACTTTACGAAATAGTTCCGAATCTTAAACAACTGTTTGTTTTACATAGTGTCGAAGTCGAAGTAAATAGTAGGTATTGGAAATAGAGGCGATGCTAAACAGATCCCATATGTTGCCGTTGTTTGGCCGTGGATCAGTTTGCGAAATAGTTCGTAATATGTTGTTGAAGAGAACAGCAACATAATAATTTAAAAGAGACTATACTAGAATATACTTTGAAATCTTTTTATGGTTTCGTACCAAAATGGTAAAAAGGAACCCTTATGGTGCGACTCAGTCTGTATGTCTGTCCGTCTGTCACAGCTGGATATCTCAAGAACTACTAATGCTATCAACTTGAAATTTGGAATAGTTTTAGATGAAGTTTCCCAACTATTTTGCAAATAAGAAAGAAATAAAAATATATGTATATGTTTGCAAAAGGGACTGAAAGTGGGTCTGAAAAAATCGAAGTGGGGCTACTAGGGCATGTGGGGTATCATATGAAAGAGCGCAGTTTGCACATTCTCAGGAATTTTTTTTTACAATGAAGTTAGAGACCTCTACTTTTTTATGTATTTTTCTGTAATTCTAAAATCCTAAGTAATTTCATTGCAAAGTTGCATTCAAAATGTGCTTAATGTAGATAATTGAAAACTGGCTGAAAATATTTTCGATACACAGCTTAATTTATTTTTAAATATTTTTTATTTGGCTTGGCGCTTACGTTGTTTTATTTTGGTTCCAGCGTATTGTTGCGCTCTCTATTTTCGCATATTTTCCATTATCGAGAGCTGAAAACATACCAAGTTTTTTTTTTGTCCTTTATTAAAAAGAACCAGGTTCTTAATAATTAATTACAGTCTAGTCTATAAGACTAATAAGCAATTTTAATCTAACTTAATTTTAACATACCAATGATACTCTTTGTTTTGCACCAAACAAACAGTAGGGGTATAAAGTTACCCAGTAAATGGGTTGTGTGTGGAAATCAGATAGGCAGTCGCACTCCATTTAAAATAATGGTATTCCACTGCATCTGGTTACAGTTAGACAGAAGCCGAACCCAACATAGTTAGAAAAGGATAGGCACATTGAAGTAGTGCTTGCTGTATCTATTTTGAGAAACAACAAGTCCTCTAAAAAAATTTAAAGATCCATGTAAAAGTCTGTGTAGAGTCACTGTTTGTTATAAACAGGTTTTAGTGAATGCTGTAAACAAATATTTACTTACTTATCAACATAAAATTGACCTGACGAACTTCATATCGCCTCAGAATCAATAAAAGCCGTTGCATACAAAATGTATGAGAAAATTAATTATTTTCATAAACAACTTTTATTCATGGATTTTGCGTATGTTTTGAGACAAACCCAACAAATCAAAGATCATAAAAATCGATCCCGTCGTTCTTGAGTTACAAATGGTGTAACTAACCCGAATTTGATTTATTTATGTTGATTAGTATTGAATCTTTGCAATTTCCAAAGTATATTAGATCAAAAAATATATTACAGTTTTAAACAAAACACTATTATAATAACAACTCAACATCTTAAAATAATAATAATATCCTCCCAAGTGATTTCGTTGAGATTAGTCAGATACCAGGAGATATTATAGTGCACAAGTGTGTGTGACAGCTAGGTGCACTCACTGTTTTTTTACTGTCATAATGCGATAGGAACTCAAAATGTTAATAATGTCACGGACATACAAATTTTATTATTAGCAGCTAGCAGATAATTCAGTCTGTACTGTGTCGCACTGCAGGGCAATTACCCTTCCCACACACTACTCGTTTCAAAAGGGACCAGTCCTTTTAGTAGGAGTCAATAGAAGATTCTGGGCTGACTTTATTTAGATTACCATTGACATACTAAGACAAAGAATAAGAGAGATATTGCAAGATGCTATATATGAGTGTGGGTTGGTCCCACACTAGGCCCGCTTCGTGGATTTTGACCCACTCCCTCTCACAGAGGAGGCCTGTGTCCCAGTAGTGGGAATGTAATAGGCTGATTATGCTTTACCATTGATGTTAACAGTTTCGGCCCCATCAATAACAAACACTGAAATGTGCACTTGCCTACTTTATTTTCTTTCTTGACAAACTCAAACCATTTATTTCATTTAAGCCAGTTACAGGCTTTTGCATAGTCAAGGGGTGGTCCTATGGAGATAATGGGCAAGAAACTCCATGGATACTCTTTTACAACATAGTCATCATAATGACATCAACTCTCACTCTGATTAATTCTTCTAGAAATGTTACAATGTTAGGAAACTAATATGCCTAGTGTATATTGATAATGGAGCATTATATTATCCTATTAAATAAAACAATGAATGACTCTTACATACATTTCTGGAGGAAACAGAAGAACCCTGGAACCTTCATAAATTTTTCCCTATTGTTCTTTATACATTTTTGCTTTGTTATTACTCAGATTAACCAATGGAATTCATTTTCAGATAAAATTAATCCTCATGCATATTAAATTGAATTTTAGATTTAGCAAGCTATTGTTAAATTCAGACCTGTCCCTTAACATGAGTCATTCAATCCTCCAATCAATTCCTAAGATACAGACAGGGTTTTCTGCCTAGTTTAGAAAAGGGAGTCCTATGACCCCTGTTATTGTTGAACTGGTATTTATAACATTTTAGTAGGTATAGAAGACAATTCTGTATGCCATGATGTACAAACTACATTAAATAAAAAATATATTATTATAATCAATTCATTGATTGAATCATTTTTCCACAATAATTAGGTAGGTAATCAATATTTTCGAAATTCGTATTATATTTTCATTATCGTGGCTAGAAAAATGGTAAATTGATAATAATGTAGGTACCTCGCTAAGTACATTATTTTTAAATAATGCTTCGGACTATTACTATTATCTTGCACTAGTAATCGTATGAGACACTAGTGAGTGCAGTTGTCTCCGACGCAACCATTAAGAAAACGTGAGATAATAGCTCAAATGAGTCAATAACAAAAACATGATCCTACTTCGACATCGACTGCTTCGCTTTGTATTGCGAACAAGCTTTCGATAATGAAAAAAATCAATGACAAATATAAATAACGTACAAAGAATACAATCCATTAAAACCAGTATTTTGTTAGAAGTTTTTACAAGAAAAATAAATAGTTGTAACAAAAAATATCTCACCAATCTACGTCATGTGTCGTCGATTTCCCATTGTAAATTAAAAAATCCAGAACACTCTTTTAACTCAACGATCACGAATTACCCCCCTTCTAAAACAAACGCATGTTTTTATAATATGTAAATATCCACCAAAGCCAACACTCCGCACTCGCGACTACCTACGTAAAAAGAAAAATATAATGTAACAAAGGAGACGTTTCCACTGATTTCCACCGAGTTTTCTCTTCGACTACCTATAAAATAGTGTTGTTGTCCACTGCGTGCCAACTGCCACAGATGTAGTAAACCGAATCGACATTTCAGTTTGACATCGGAATCAATTCACAAAACCGATAATTTTAGTAATTATTAAAAAAATAATGATATGTCAAATGCCCCAGTTAGGAAACCACGAAAAATCTTGAATATTTGTAATGTAACTAATAAAAATATATTTCACAACTACAATGAGTGTTACAATAAAAAATACCGATATCCAAGCGCAAAGCGTAGGTATATAGGAAGAACGATGAAGCAACCCTAGCCGCAACCGAGTCCACCAGCCACCTTTTAGGAATAGCTAGCTTACTTTTGTAATTTTATTTATTTAACGCAGGGAACATTTCCAAGAGTAATAGTTAGTTGTGCTTGTGTTAGTGTACACAAAACGAGTGTATTCAAGGGGCGTATACGAGATTTAAAATGTTTTGGCCAGTCATCCCCAGAGTTTAAATTAAACAACACGTATTTACCTCAGTGAACACAGTTCATTTGCAGTAGCCGCATCACCCAAATTTCACAATGAAAGTCACAATTACAACTCTGAATGATGAAATTTTCGTCTTGGACGTATCCGAAGATTTGGAGTTGGAAAATTTTAAAGCATTTTGTGAAATCGAATCCGGGTTCCCTGCGAAAGATATCATCCTCAATTACAATGGAATGCCGCTTTTGGACGATAAGAAATCCTTAAAAGAGCACGGTGTTCACGACGGGGACGTCATCGTGCTTCTCCACATGATGCAGTCAGCCTCCAACCTCAACCAAACTGATTCCAGTCAAGGTAAATGTTGATATCACAATTTACTTCATTTCACTGTGCACTCTAAAATTGCATTGTCATGCCCATTGTCATTGATGACAGAGTATATTTTCGTTAAATTTATTACTGGCAGCCAAGATACAAACAAGGAGAGCTAATGTAACAAGTCATTTAAAAAAAACAGTGACAGTTAATGTCAATAAATATTTTTTATATTTAGTGGTTGAGTTACTTTTTTGTAAATAAATTAAAAACCTCATCATCCTTGCAGCTTTGCCAACTGGCTTAGCCAGTTTAGACTTCAGCGGCATCAGAGTCCCACCAGCCAGTGCAAGCACTTCAATGGCAGCTAGAAACCCACCGGTTGAAGAGGACCCACGTATCATCAGGGAAATGTTCTTGGCTAATCCAGATCAACTCGCTCTTCTAAAGCAAAATAACCCTAGATTAGCTGATGCACTTCTCAGTGGAAACTTAGGTACGTAAATATTTACTATAAGAAAAATATGAAGGTTACTATTATTATACCTACCTACATATTTTGTATAAAAAAGGTAGTATCAGTGCATGTTCCTAATTTCCTGTGCATAGGTTTCATATCTGTAGTAGGTTAGTGATTTGGTTATTTTTGTAACATATTATTAGCTTTATTTTATTTTTGGGAAGGGGCATATTTCCTGCATGTTTCTTTTAAAAGTTTTTTAATTGTAAATAATTATAAAAATAATGTCTGAAATAAGTCTAGTATAGATTCAAGTTTTTTATAGATATATATTATGTGATACTAAAATAGTCTAGCAAAACTAAAGTCATTTTCTGAAGGTAGCACAAAATTATGCTTAGGTAGATTAGGCTAGTAACCACAGCACTAAATAGTAGATTGTTTGCCAAGGGAGCAAACAACTATTTTGAAGGCGAGAGTGTTTCTTTGAATCCCGAGCGGAGCAAAGGATTCTAGAGTAGAATCCCGAGCACAACGAGGGATTCACAGTACGTTACTCGAGCTTAAAATAGTGTTGCTCCTGAGGTGGACACTTTACTTTTTATCACCCTCTATGAAAAAATAGTAAGTGCAAAGTTTAATAGTTAAGTGCAAACTTTTTTTTTAATTTGGCTCGCGCGTTTCTCTTTATCATACAGCCTGTTACTTGTTCATACAATGTTCGTGATTGCTCTCTTTGGTGTTTGGAACTTTTACTAACAATATCCACATTCCAAATTCAAATCCCTTTTAGTCCCTAGGGATTAAAGAGCTATTTTTAACCGACTTCATAGTCCCTGTTTACGAAGAATACACCAGCCCTTTTTGAATAGATGTGATAAAAACCAAACAATTTAACAGGAAAACTTTGAGGGTGGGAAGGGTACAACTTTTCTTACCAAATTCATTGAGTCTATAAAGGGTATGCACAAATTATTTATAATAACGGTGATTGGAATAATATTAACAGTTAATATTGAGAAAACCTACTTTGATAATAAAAGTTGGCTCTCTTAATATTGGCAAGAAATTATTGATCATTTTTAACCGATAATATTAACCGTAACAAAAACTTAATGTTGAAAATTTAAATCTTGTTTCATAGATACATTTGCTTCTGTGCTTCGCGAACAAATCTTAGCTAGAACGGAACGTCAGCAACAGCGTATAAGGTGAAAAACATTACAGATTGGTTTCGTGAGATAGGTGTAAATAGGGAGTCATGACTTAAAGCTAGACTTATTTCAGGATGATGAATTCAGATCCATTTGATACAGAAGCGCAGCGAATGATTGCTGAGGAGATACGCCAGAAGAACATAGAAGCGAACATGGAGGCGGCCATGGAGTACAACCCTGAAACATTCGGCACTGTGGTGATGCTGTACATCAATTGCCATGTGAATGGGTAAGGCTATCATTTTATACACTAGTTTTTCGTTGCTTCATTTTGATCATTAGTATTCATAGCTTTATTCTCCTTCTTCTGTCTCATTTTTTTGTGGTATGCAGTTATGATTAAGTATATTATCTTCAATGCTATAAAATAAATAGTCAATAGAACACACTTTTGTTGCGCTCAAACCTACATTATTCTACTTGGTTTTATTCTTCTGTGAATAAAAACCTTGAAACTTAAAATCAATACCTTGCACCTTAGGCAGTATATGTTCAAGGTCAAGGATGACCATAATTTATACACACTGTTGGTTTGTTCTAGATTTCCAGTGAAGGCATTTATCGACTCTGGTGCTCAGACAACAATCATGTCAGCAGCTTGCGCTGAGCGGTGCAACATCATGCGGCTGGTGGACACAAGGTATGTATCTCGTTTCATTTATGCCTTTCAATTTGAATGAAACGATTCTATGTGATTATAGAATTGTGTAAACATAATATACAGCTATGCAAGGATTTTTTGTGCTTCAATGACGTTGACAGAGGGATGCTGTCGGTAAACATTTGTGCAATTGTTTTGTGGAATATATTATATTTAAAAAACAAATGACCTTGTAGTGCAGCAAAAGTGAATCATTTAATGTCAGCCATTATGCCCTTAAGTCTTTCAATCAAAATTAAGGCACTACCTCGAAAATAAATCGTAGCGACTGATCTACTAAGCGAGCGAAAGCGCAAAAGAAGAAAAATAGAAATGGATAATGTGTGTGCGCTCGGAATAAAACGACGTGTGCCAAAACGAATTTACTCCTTATTTATCAAAATAAATTGAAAACTGAGTACTTTGAGTAAACTTTGATATGATAATTCTCTGTTTTAAAGTAAATTCCATTGAATAACTCGCGTTACGCCGTGATGTCGAAAAAAGTAAAAAAATAGATATAACTTTGCATTTTTTTTGTATCAAGTAAAATTCCAATAATCGTGTATTCTTTTTATATGATACTAGAAGAATCAAAAAACATACCAAAGAGTCAAAAAACATACCAAAATGTTAAATCCCTATTCCACATAGGTACATACAAGTCACACGAAATAGAAAAAACACATTTTTTCAATACTTAACAAGTCACACGAAATAGAAAAAACACATTTTTTCAATATATCAATTTGGTTGAACTGTGTAATAAAATAATGCACCAATGCCATTGTTTTAGTGTATTTACTAGCTAACTAAGTACCATGATATTTGTTTTTTTGGCCTTCCTTTTATTTTATACCTAACCTCTGCCCGCGTAAAATATTCAGCCCTAGAAGTACCGCGTCGCATCGCGTCGGCCGCCTGCATCACTTTGTTTTTGCTTAGCGTTCTTTATAAATGTTTTCGTTTTGCTCGGCTCATAACGTTCGTAGCGTGCTGCTAAATACCTAGCCTATAACATTTCTCCAGAATTGGGCTATGATCATAATCAGTATACGAAGTCGGAAAGCTATGCACGTTAGCTGCGACCTTTCCACTACAGCACAAAGTGCGCGCAGATTTCGGGGCGATGGTTATGCTTAGTACAACCGTTTACGTTTATGCCTCTCTGTATCAAAAGATGTTAAGGAGTTACACCTGGCAGGAGGCCAGGCAGCTGTCAATGACCGGTCATTTACACGACATTGTACTACACGTTTTGCAAATGATGCTGGCATCAAATGGCACTTTTTCGACTGTATTCAATAATAAGTTTATGAACAGAGGCGTTATACGGCGTATAACGCCTCTGTTCATTATACGCCGTCGGGAGTCGAACTTCGATTAGACTGGCACTGGAGCGTGGCATCCAAACTTTACCACATTGCTGGGTAAAGTTGGAATGTGGAAGATGAACTGCTGCGGATGTTACTGTTTGATCCCAGCATTAGGCCCGTTGTTCACACACGTTTTTCTTGCCGTGAAAAACTACGGTTTATTCGCCGCATGTAGGCACGGTCGTCAGTGTTGTATGGATCACTATGGAAGCTTGTTGACAGACACGTTTTTTCTTCGGCGCGGCGCCGTTTATACTACCGTAAGGAAACCGTACCGTGTACAAAGGGCCTTATACTGCAAAAACAAATGCAGTACAGTATCGTGTGAGTCACATGAGCAGACCATGCACCCGTGCCTAGCGCCTTTGTGTGATGCTGGTGGGTGATAGCGATCCCACCTAAGCTTTGACAGAAATCGTGCAGCTCAACTCAGAACTTGAGGAGCTCAACGATTCGACGAATAATACCAAATAAAGGACATTTGGGTAGGCTCGTAGGCTGCATAATGAAAGTGTCATTATAGCAACAGTAGTGTTTTGGACGTATACCCAAATCGATATTCGTCAATAATATAATAGACACTGACAGTTGTTGACCCTCATTCCACATCCACAACAGAAACAATGTTTTCATCTTAGATAAGTGCACTATCTCTCATCGTCGTCTCTTACGTCCTTAAAATGATTAATAACACGTGAATTATTGCAACAGTAAAAAAACTAGCTAATTTTTTTTACAGAAACAAAGAGAAATATTAGCATATTTTACATCTACACACATTTCACAATTCAACAAAGTTAGTGAAGCTCTATGAAACCTTGCTGTAATATTTCTTTTGTGCTATTTTAGAATGTTAACGAAGTTTTTACCCTACGAAGTCCGACTTGCTGTTGTTCCCAGTTTTCTTTCTTTTGCCTTTCTTGGCCTTTTGGTTTTTCCGGAACTTTCTCGGCTTGCGTCAGCGGTTAATTAACTCCTCAAACACACTTTACCGTATGTATTTTACATAAGAACATGGCCAGTCCACTGCTCCTTTTGTCTAGTAGGTTTTGTTTGTAGGAGTACCATTAGTTTCACCTTACCTATAGAAAAATAATATTAAATACTTTTTGTTCCCGTGTCCCGACGTATTGTAGTTTCATATTGGAGTAACTTGAAAAATCAAAATTTTGATTTATAACAATATAAATTCAATTGTGTCTCATCATTAGCCACAGTTGAGCTAATAGCTACAGATTTCTCTCGATTTTCTCTAGCATACGTAAGAGCAAACAAACATCGTATATTGTTAATAATTCTTTTGATAGGAACAATATTTATTTAGAACTAGCTGTGCCCGCGACTTCGTTCGTTTCGGATTTTATAGGTTTTCATTTATTTGTGCGGAACCGTCTTTTTCTATATTAAAAGTAGCTTAAGTTACTCCTCATAACATTAGTTATCTGCCAGTAAAAGTTCCGTGACAAAGGTCATCCGTTTCGGAGATTTGCCGGAACAAACTGGTTTTTTTTTAATAGTTTTTTTTTTGTTTTATGTACCGCATGAATTTTTCATATGCATTTTATTAAAAAGCTGATATTTTGACATTACAAACAGACACTTTAATTTTAATTATTTTAAATATTGCGCAATGATGTGTAATAAATACCCCAATTATTAAAAAGCTGGTATTTTGACATTACAAACAGACACTTCAATTTTAATTATTTTAAATATTGCGCAATGATGTGTAATAAATACCCCAAATAATTCTCGTGAAGAATTTTATTCTGTGTCTTAATTTAATTGATATGACATTTTGCTAAGAAGGAGTCCATGCCATATAGATATGAATAATGGTAATCAACAATAATAGATCGCACTAGACAATCTAGTAATTATTAATTTATGCAGAGTATGAACGTATTTTTCAGTGGTATCTTTGTATACCTACCAACACAAAAACTAAACTGGGAACTTTCAACGTTTTTTTTCCACTTTGTTCTTGTGTTTTGTTCGATAAAGCTATGTTATTTAAGCGTATAACTGATTAAGTACTCAATCATTCGTCTAATTCACACTGATAATGTAGCTACTCACACTTGGCTACTGTTTTATCAAAAAGAGACACTTACTTACTTACATATTATGTTATCAAATATAGCACTATCAGTCCCGAGCTCTCATAATAGCAGGCTTACCCACACATCCACATTTTGAATACCAAATTGATCAACCGCACTTCCTAAAACTTATTTTATTACTTATGTTTTTTGCAAGACGTAGCTTGAAACTGGATCTACTTTAAATCATGTTGACGAAAAGACATAATTATCTCCTAACATATAAACACCCCCTGTACAAATTGGTGTTTAAACCTCTTGCTATATCATTGGCAGAAACATAGACGGGTAGAATGTATAAAAAATACTAAGAAAAAATATTTGTTTCCCTTCCCAAAGCCCATAGAAAGAGCATCTGAAAATTATAAGCTAGCGTTATCTTAAAAAGGATGCTTTTTGTGTGTACAGCGAAGTGTACCCAACGTTTTCATTGACTCCCACACAGCCACCTTATTGAAACGCAGGGCACTTTGTGGTCAAGCTACCTATAATTCTATAAATACACATTGCGATATACATCCTTCATTTGTCCCTAGATGGGCAGGCATCGCGAAAGGCGTCGGAGTGCAGAGAATCATAGGCAGAATCCATATGGTGCAGATGAGAATTGAAAAAGACTTCCTCACAACATCTTTCTCCGTGCTTGAGGAGCAGCCCATGGACATGCTGCTCGGTTTAGACATGCTCAAAAGACATCAGGTAACAAACAGTTTTATTGTAACTTAGTTGGTAGTAGATTATTTTTGTTTGTGGGAACTCAGTTTCACTTATAGTACATTCACGACTTTTTACATAGTGCAACATAGATTTGAAACGCAACGTTCTTCGTATCGGCACGACCGGCACCGAGACACCTTTCTTGCCCGAGTCAGAGCTGCCGGAATGCGCCCGGCTGTCCGGCTACTCTGAAGACGAGATCGTCAACCAATCCATGAGGGACCACGAAGAGCGACAAGTCAAAGAAGCAATGGAGAAGTCAAAGCAAGGTGGGCGTGCCAAAAAGAAATAACAAGTACGATTAAATATGAACAGTTGGAGATGTAATTTGTTCTTGCACCGTAATAAAAATAGTAACGTAATAATATTTATAAAACAATAAAAATCGTAAAACTAATCCCTTGTTTCTGTGTAGTTGATTGCATGTGCGGAGTAGCTAACAGCTTGTCGGTAACGCGTGCATTTTTGTCGGGAAAGTTGGGTCAGTGAATGGAAACTATAATGAAGCCAAGTTGAGAATTTAATGAAACAATGGGACGACTCGACAATGCATGGGGCTTTTACTATTTTGATAATTTCGTTAATGTTCACCTTGTAGAAGAGTTTAACTGTGTTAATAAGCTATGGATGTTTGACTTATTTCCGGTATGTTGATGTTATTCGTTATTTTATTATGTCATTGACTGTACTTTTTCGAGTAAGTAGAGTAGAGATCATCGCAAACAGGGTTTTAACATATTGGCTTTAAATTGTTGGCTTCTGACTGACTAAACTTATTTGAACGCAGGCATTCAATGAAACAACATTTTAGTTGATGTTTGTCAAACTCTTCAGACAACTATTTAGCGATCTGTAACTTTTCAGAACAAATTGCCGTTGCTTGTGGGTGTTTGCACTAGAAGGCTGTTTGGAACTCACCTAAAATATAGTTTCTCTTCTGGATTAGACTTAATTTACAAATGTTGAAATGGTCTCTCGATTGTGAGTTTTTGACAGATTTTCTATGGCAAATCTGTCAAAAACTCACAATGAAGAAACCTTTTCTAAAAGTAGTAGTAGACTTGGCCCCCTGCTTGATATCTTCCGAGTTCATGTATCCTGTATATTTTCCATCAATTATAAATTATTGTGTAGCTATAATATAGACACAACTACAGGGCCTCTGTATCCGCGTCGTTTCACTACCGTAAACAGACCTGTTATGTCCAGATTTTAAATAACAAAAGGGTCATGCAAGAATTGTGATATATTGAAGGTCAAAGCACAATACTTTGATTGTAAGCTTGCATCTTTAAATTCAGTCAGGGCTAAGTGGACCGGGTGCGGTGGTCCTGCATTGTATAGCGTATAAAACGTCCCACTAGACTTATAAGCACATTTGGACACGACTGGGTTGGTTATTTTTATGACAGTTATGTAACATATTTGACATTGAACAGAATCCGGCGGCAACCTACTTAGACCGACAACGAGCGGCCAATCAACACCAGTGCCAATGCAAATCAATAACCAGACCAATAACCAGAGAATGGGTAAGTATAGCATAGGTAGATAGCACATTATTTATCCAGGCACAGAATTAGTATGGTATCGGGCAAAATTATCTCCCTCTTCAACGGGCCATGTATTCAGCCGGTATTATTTAAATTAAACTTTTAAAAAGTACTTTTTCTAATATCTTTACAGTTCTGGGTGATCCCGGCCAGACCATCATGCCGAATGACAACTTCGGCGAAGTTGAAGTGGAAGAAATTATGTCCCTTGGATTCACAAGGGAACAGGTAAAGTGCTGATTATCGTATGGTCCTGCCTTACTAAAATGGTATGAATGTGGAAGTATGCGACGATGTTTGTAACCCAATCATGCGTACACAGCTGAACAGTTCTGGATGGCAGGCACACAGATGGATCCTGTCCTGGATTAACATAACTGGGTAGGCACATGAAATAATTCCCTTAACATTCGATTGAAACCCGTAATTACCCTTTATTAATATACCTACGATGTAGTGCGACTCTAGTGACTAGTGGTACATTTACTCAATTTAGCTGTTTTTGTTTCAGGCTATCGTGGAGCTGCGGCGCTTCAACGGCGACAAGACTCAGGCCACGATGGCGCTCTTCGCCAAGTCTCTCAAGTTCTGATGAACCACGAGTGCGCTACTAAGCCCCAGACAGACTGTCGACCTGTCGTCAAAAATATTGACGACCGATAACCTAATTAAGACACAAATTACATTTTGACTGGTCGACAAAAACAATAATTATTATGACATGTTAATTTTAGATGATTTAAAAAACTTTAAACAACCATTATCATGATGAAATGTTACTATTAGGTATATCATTTGAAAAACTGTAAACAACCAGACTTTTAGATGGTTGCAAAATTTTATCTTAGATTGTTTCATAATTTTATTTTAGATTGTTTCAAAATTTTATTTTTGTTTATTGTAATTTATGAATAATATTAACGATTGTGCGACGTCGACACTTAGGTACTGGTGATTAAAAACTTCTCTTTGATCATCACGTTACTTTAACCAATATATTGAGTATGGACTGAAGCTGAATATTACTACTTAAGCTGGGGTTTATTAAGATTTGCTTACGAAGTAACGCAGAATATTGAGCATAGTTTGGTAAATTCGATCGCAAGCTTAGTCGAGTCTACTTTAAGAATCGGATACCACCTGATGAACGGTGGTGTAATTTTTATTGACATGAAATGATTGTATTAATTACAATGCTGATTTTAATGGCGTTTAATATTAAGGTTGTCTCGAACTTGGAATACATAGGAATCATGCATCTATCCTATTCACTGACGATATTTTATAAGTCACGAAAAACATTTAATATGAAGTAAGCTTGCTATTACTGAATATAATTTATATAAGATTATAATAATAAGTGTATTTAAGTTTGAAACATGTGCCTGCCTTCATTACTAGTATCTGACAGAAAAGGAAAAGACTAGGCAGATTGACTTCGCCCGCGACTTTGTCCGCCTAGATTTCGTATGGTCTCCTACAAAATTCAACAACCCTTGAGAGGTAGCTTAAAAATATTTTCGTCGAAATCAATACAAATGAATCCTTTCGTTTGTATGAAGTCTTGTTCTTTTCACACCCACTTATTTTCACCCCCTGAAGGTTGCTTTTCTAAAAACCCCTTAGTACTTGCCTACATTAAACAAGGAACCCTTGTGAAAAATTTCAACTTTCTAGTCCCGGCAGTTTGCGCGCTGATGATATGTCAGTCTGTCAGATTCTCCTTTTTTGTGGGCCAAACACTATTTTATTAGGCTGGTTTCTTCTTAACTTTTCTTTCCTTCTTTCTTTTCTGGGTAACCAATGGTTTTATAGGGAATGTAATTTATCGAAAATTTAACTTAAAAAAAATATATTATGAAATAATTTTGTATCTAACTTAAGTTGATATTTTATATGTTTTCATGATTAAAGTTAGTTTATTATTATTCAAATGTTGTTTCAATCATTTCACCTGCAATGAATACAATTTGTGGCTGTTTACTAAGGTGCATGAAGTTTTAGAATCATTGAGTTCTTAGTTGAGCTGCATGATTATTGACAAATCCGTGCACTGACTGGACAGGTCCACTCAATTTTCTGTGGTTCTTTCCTCAAAAGACAATTTCGGACACCAATCTACATGGTCCTTCACATGGACCAAGATTATGTCTGGACTTTTAAAAGAGATTGACATTTTGAGTTTGTTTCGGCCTTTTCCAGGAAATGCCGACCTCATCTAGTTTTTAAAATATGATTACGTGTAAATGTGTTTGTACAAACCAACTTACAGAAATAAATTCATGTAAAGAATGGGACTGTTTGTGACATTCCCATTCTAAAACTCGCATGTGCCTTCTATGATCCAGTGACAGAGAGACACTACAAAGTCGAGCGCATTCTCAAATCCATGGTATAAACAGCCGAATACCTAGATCACTCATGGTGGGTATACATGTGTGTATTGTCCGTTGTACTAGATTATTTTTATCTCACGAATTGACGCGCACTTTACTGATTTATAATGCTGTTCCGTGTTATAATACCTACTCTTCTGCTTATCCATTACGCCTAAAGAATGATTTTGAAATCATAGCTTATCTTTCAGGAGGTGAAAGTATTCATCAATATGATCAATTTTTATCCCTGGGACCAAGTCTGAAACAGAAATAAAGAGACACCTGTTTCACACTCTTTCATTTGGTAAGTACTTACTGCATTTTTAGGGTTCCGTACCAAAATGGTAAAAACGGAACCCTTATGGTAAAACTAAGTCTGTCTGTCACCACTGGATATCTCAAGAACTACTAATGCTATCAACTTGAAATTTGGAATAGTTTTAGATAGCGCGAGCGTTTGCCAAACTATTTTTCAAATAAGAAATAAAAATATATGTATATTTCTTGCAACAGGGACTGAAAGGGGGTCTGAAAAATTCGAAGTGGGGCTACTAGGGCATGTGGGGTGTGTGTGTGGGCCATGAGAGAGCGCAGTGTGCACATTCTCAAACATTTTCTTTTTTTAAACCGGACAGTTTTCGACTTTTGATGAAAAATGTAAAAAAAATATACGTGCTATAGGCAGGTCACCCTTAAATAATTCCTTCATGGACCAGTAGCTCTTCCAGGCGTTTTAGCTCGCCGGGAAGGAGACTTTGGCCCAAGTAAAGGTATTCTTGGACATGTATTGTCTCCCCGTTTACTTTTATGCTTTCAGGTGTTCAATTGCACATAACTTTGGCCTTCGACATCTTCATCTTCAGTCGAACCTCAAGGCTTGCATTACTAAGTTCTTAGAGCATCCGTTCCAGTTCAGTGGCTGAGGATGAAAAGAGAATAATGTTGTCGGCGAAACGTAGATTGGTCAGTCTCGCTTCGCCAAGGACAATGTCTCCTTTCCTCCATTCAGCTGCCAACTTCCTGAAGATTTCTTCAAGGGTACTGCATGGTGAACAGTTTAGGAGATAACGGGTCGCCCTGTTTGACTCCCTTCTCTATTCGAAATTTTGGTTTCGAGTAAAACTCGAAAACAAAATTTGCGGCTGTACTATTTTTGTAAACGTGGCGTAACGTATTTTTTGGCAAAATAAAACGCTGCTGATGTCCAGTTTATATTGGTATAATGTTCACGTTTTAAAAATGTATAACAAATATCGTAATAATTGGTACAATTAATTTGAGATCATTAATAGGGTACACGTCTTTATAAAATTAGGGCTTAAGTTACTCGCCAATGCATCTTCATATCATCTAGGACTAGACTTCACACACGTTACATACCTTACTGGGAAATAAATACTCATTATAATGGTCTTCGTATTGGCTTTTGATACTACAAAAAATTCATAAACCGGTGTTTCCAAGTAAAATTATTACATAAAAGTAGTTATATTCCAAGTACTTACAAGGAAAAAAATTTTTTTAACAAGCCAGTAACAGGTACACTGGTCACGTTTTATTATTGCTTAGAATAACTCGCAATATAATACACAGGTACCTGTATAATTAGCATCGCGTCTATTTTCAAATAAGAAATATAATTCTATAAAATTGGCGTTTTAATTACTTCGGTGATATGGTAAAAGGTTCTAAAAATATACTTAAACATTATCATCAGTATCAGACGGTTGATTGGCTAACTTGTTTGCCATGGCAGTTAGAATATCCGTTAGTCGAGCGAATCTTTGATTTGGCGTGGTTAGAGCTCCCCTTTCGCCCCATAGGAAGTTTATGTGGAACTCTGTTCTGAACAATTCGAGGAGAGTGGGATCTAAAACTGGTCCTAATGATGACATCTCCTGCACTACTGTTCTAGCGTTTCGTTTGAACATTTCTATTTGATTGGGAAAATGCCGGGCCGCGTCCAAATGGGCTGCAGTCGCGTTAAAATCAAACTCCAAGCTGTTCATCAGACTACCAGGGAACGTGTCGTCTGGCTGCATTAGCCCTCCGCCTTCGCCGTCTGTAATAGCAAAAGTGTAATTTCAACGACTTGAATTGTCCGTCTGGATGAACCGTTTTCTACCTTCTTGGATGCAGCTGCCAACATGTAGGCTTTGGTACTCACCAAATAAATGGAAGCACAGTACTGGTGGCAGGATGTAAGGCGTAGTTGTGTTAGGAGGCAAAGGATTCGTGCCTTCGTTCATACTCTTAAAGCAAGGTCTCAATTTAGCCTCGAACATAAACGCGTTGTCCGTGTAAACCCTTCTCAAAATGTTCCATGCATTCTCCAGACACTCCACCTTTGAATATACAGAAAATCTTAATCATTTATCTCATAGGAATTTGGATAAGTTATTATTTTTTTTATCGAAAATGAATACCTGAGGCATACACAGCCCAAACATAATGGCTGAAAACCCGTACAGATTTCCCAAAGCAGTCTTTGTTTCAACTGCTAACAGGATCCAATCGTTGATGGTGTCCGCGCGCTGCCTGTCTGTCTGACAGGTCAATATCGTCACCGCTATGAGCAGACGAAATGTCTCGAGCCTGTAAATAGAAATTAAAAATTCTCGTCTATATCTCTTCAAAATAATGAATTTCTATCAGTCATGCTTATCTATTTGTACCTTTCTATAACATCTAAGCGCAGGGGTCGCCCTTGTGGTAAAAATAAGAGTTCTAATCCCGATGCAGTTTTCTCAAGACCTTCAATTTGAATGGCATCGTCAAAAAAGAAGTACAAATCTACTTTCGTCATGTGATTCGCCAGAATCCTTGGCCCAGACGTACGCAATAATAGCTTGATCGTGTGTAGCGTTTCAGATTCAAGCGGTTTTGATAATCCAGTCGGTATAATTTGCGATTGAAAGTTTTCTAGATTTATTCTTGAATCCACCACGTAAGCCAAATTCTCTGACTGCAAAAGTTTCGCCTCAGTGAGTTCGTAATCAAATTGTTGTTTTATAGTCGGTGTCACCAAATTATAATCAGATTCCATTCTTGATTTATTTGGATCACTGTGCGCCGAACTTTGAGTGGAATCTCCGGATCCATTGCCAGAATCTGATCCCGAAACTTGGTAGAGACGCTGGAGTTCTAATCGTCTTTCATCTGCTTTTGGTCCATCGTATCTGGCTGGTTTTGCTGGAGGACTAGTTGGAAGATTGGCATCCCAGGTGTTCGAACCGGAGTTAGATTCGCTGCAGAAGTTTTTCCCATGCAAGTGTGTTTGACTCTGAATGACTCCATCAGCGCTGGCGCTTTTACCGTGAGTGACATGTTGTCCCATGTCGATAGGAGTCAGTGAGTGAGATCGTTGTTTTTTGAAAGGCACTCTAAGTTGCAATCCTGGCTTTGCTGCAAAATGGCTGTATAGGCTATATGGGTTGCCGTAGGAGTCTCCAACCGGTGAAATGACATGATTATTATCATCGTTCTGAATATAATTCGTAAGAGGCGTCACCCGGTTGGCTGGATATTGGATCCTGGCTCCAGATGCGGCTGATATAGGTTTACCAGATCCCACGTAGGAGGTGATGAGATCGGCGACTGTGTCGTAGGCTTCATCCTCAAACTGATATTGGTGTCTTTCGTACACCGTGTCCGGGTGGACGATGATCTGAAATGCAGCATTATTTAGTCATATTTTAGTTACTTTAAAAGTGATCGCAGCTGCTGTGATTACTTACCCGTTGTATAACGAAATGTAAATGTTGTCCATTGGATCGACAGCTTAGCACGTAGTTATCTGGTTGTGAAGATGAGTCCCTCACAAGGAACTCCCGGTCCTGTTGGAGCAGGCTCTCGGCCGCTGTCCTGCTGAGTGCTCCGTGGTACCAGCCGTGGGAGATGATCTGGTCTGATGGTAAAGAAAACTCCCATTCTAGCAGACCAGACGTTGTCATAACATTCGGATCCTAGGAAACGAAAAATAACATTGATAACAATCGAGATCCATTTAGACAGATTTATAAAGAAAAAAAAATTAAGAAGAATATTTAATTTAAAAAAAACCGGTCAAGAGCGAGTCGGTCTCGCGCACCGAGGGTTCCGTATTGTGAAACTTGAATTTTATTTTAATTCCACTTCGAATTTTTAAGATTCCCTCTCAGTCCGTTCCAAAAAAAAAAAATATAAGTACCTACCTATATTTTTATTTCTTTCTTAGTTGCAAAATAGTTGGGCAAACGTCATCTAAAACTATTTTGTTTGATAGCATTAGTAATTCATGAGATATCCAGATGTGACAGACAGACGGACTGAGTCGCGCCATAAGGGTTCCTTTTTACCATTTTTGTACGGAACCCTAAAAATAAAAACCGGTCAAAAGCAAGTCGGACTCGCGCACTGAGGGTTCAGTATAATACGCTCCACGAAAGATGAGACTTGACGAGCTCAGTAGTGGGGAGCTTGCGCAGGTAAATCGAGTAAGTACGAAATAGTTAGCCCTATTGTGTATATCTGACTGAATATCTGTTCAGGGCGTTATCGATGACATTTAGATTAAAATTCTTAACAATATTATAATATTTATTATGAAATAATAAAGTTTAAGATAAAATTTTTATATGTTTTTAAATTTTCATCAGCGAGGCCTATAGTCGTCAGATAATTTTAACACTGCGGTGTAGAATATTGCAGTTTTAGGTCAGCGCCCTCTTGACCGATAGTGGAACTAATGAAACTTTAGTTGATGATTTCTGAAAAAGTGTGCTATTTAGAGACCGCGTGTTATTTTTCCTGTAATCTTTTCATACACTTCTATCACATAGAATAATTTCAGATTTTTTTCTATGCAAACTTCGGAGATAAAGAAGGGGGGGAACGGTATTTTGTTTTACATTTTTCATCAAAAGTCGAGAACTGTGCGGCCTAAAAATACAAAAATGTTTGAGAATGTGCAAACAGCGCTCTTTCTTATGATACGGACACCCTAGTAGCCCCACTTCGAATTCCCGCATCACGGGCTTCTCAGTCAAATGAAATGACTAAGAATTCGAATAGTCTGATATGAGAATACTTAATACTAGTAGAGTACCTACCTAATATTAATATTGTATGAAATTAATTAGCTCTACGGAATGGGGCGGTTTCTTAGAACATAATAATTGCAGGTTCTCGATCGCTGAGCTAACTATTAAAAAAGGTTATGGTATCTTATATATTTAAAACTAATTTTTTATCTTAATTAACTCATAAAATCGAGTACCTACTTAGATAACTATACTATTTGGGTGTAGGCAGCTCTAGCAACGCAAGTATTTCGCGTAATCTTATGTCAACAACGACACAACACAATAAAGTCAGTGTAAATAATCCTTGGCATAAAAATAAACAACAGAAGGAAATAAAAGACAACATTACAATCGCATACAATGTTTCACTTACCATTTCTTTTGGTCACTTCATAGGAAAAATACCTACTAAACTGTATTTATATTTGGCAGTGATCGACACTCGTGGTGAGCCGGCAGTCCCACCCCTCATTGGGAGTCGAGAGTCGATCAATAAAACAACCCGCCCATTTTTAACCGTAGGTTGGTAGTAAACTGGCCGCTAACTTCATGTTTCACAGTCGCGCATGCGTTCTGAGTTACAAAATTGTAACGAAATATCTATATATATAAAATGATAAACTGACTGACTGATTGTTGATATATCAACGCACAGCCCAAACCGCTGGTCCTAGAGACATGAAACTTGGAGGGTGTGTTCTTTGTGAAAAGTAAGTATCCACTAAGAAAGGATTTTCGGGAATTCTACCCCTAAAGGGATGAAATAGGGGATGGAAATTTATATGAAAGTCCGTCAGTTTTGAAGTTAGGATCTTCAAATTTTGTTTTTAAGCTGAGGGTTGAAAATTAATTTACACGTATCTCAGAGTTTTTGACAATTCTACCCCCGAAGGGTTAAAAAGGGGGATGAAGTTGTGTATGGAAAGTCCTTAATTTTCGAAGTAAAAATCACTAAATTTATTATCTAGGCTTATGGTTGGAAGGTAACGCAACAGTGTTGTTAGAATTTCAACCCTTAAGGGGGTGAAAAGGGGGATGAAATTTTGTTTTTAATTATTTAATCTATCAACACACAGCCCAAACCGCTGGTCCTAGAGACATGCAACTTGGAGGGTGTGTTCTTTGTGAAGAGTTATCCACTAAGAAATGATTTTTGGAAATTCTACCCCTAAAGGGGTGAAATAGGGGATGAAAGTTTATATGAAAGTCCGTCAGTTTTGAAGTTAGGATCTTGAAATTTTGTGTTTATACTGAATATTGAAAATTAATTTATACGTGTCTCAGTGTTTTTGGCGATTCTACCCCGAAGGGTTAAAAAGGAGGATGAAGTTGTGTATGGAAAATCCTTAATTTTCGAAGTAAAAATCACTAAATTTATTATCTAGACTTATGGTTGGAAGGTAACGCAACGGTGTTGTTAGAATTTCAACCCTTAAGGGGGTGTTAAGGGGGATGAAAATTTGTTTTTAATTATATAATCTATCAACACACAGCCCAAACCGCTGGTCCTAGAGACATGCAACTTGGAGGGTGTGTTCTTTGTGAAGAGTAGGTATCCAATAAGAAAGGGTTTTTGGAAATTCAACCTTTAAGGAGGTGAAAAGGGGGTATTTTGTTTGTATGAAAAATCTTATTCCTTGAGTTAATAACCTTGAAACTTGCCACAAATACTTATCTAAGTAAATTATGAAGTTTGGCATTTTTTGTTTTTCTAAACTACCCTCTAAAGAGGGCTTGGGGGCGTGTCAAAATTTGTATGGTAGAATTCTAACGCGCTGTCCGATTAACTCGAAACTGAGTATGTATACTTAAAACTAAAAATAAAGAATAACGTGTATCAGGGTTTTTCGAAAATCTACCCTTAACTGAGGGCAGTGGTGGCCAAGTGGTAACGGCCGCGACTTATGAGTTGTAGGTCGTAGGTTCGAACCTAAACTGGCGCTTTACTTTGTGTAAATTATTTCATCACCACTGCTCTCAAAACCGGCATGTCCTAGAACCAAAAATTCATAGACATGTGACATCTGCCAATCCGCACTGGGCTCGCGAGGTGGATTAGGTACGGCCTACTTCCTCTCACCGAGAGGGGGCCTGTGTCCCAGCAGTGGGAACATTATAGGCTGATTATAATGACCCCTAACTGCGTGAAAAAGGGTAGATAATTTTACAGGGGATTATTTTATTGCGTGGCTTGATTAGCTCGAAAATTGGCATAGGTAATCTTTGAGTCAAGTTATGAACACATCTTAAACAAATTTTCAGAATTCCACCCCTATAAGGGTGAAAAGCGGGGGGGGATACAGATTAAATGAAAATAAACCAAAAACTTGGCAAGAATACTATCTAAATAAATTATAAAGTTTGTCATTTATTGTTTTTCTAAACTACCCCCTCTATGGGGATTGGGGGGTGTCAAAATTTGTAAGGAAGAATTATAACGCGCAGTTCGATTACCTACCTCGAAACTCAGTATTTTTATACTTATGACCAAAAATAAAGAATAACGTATCAGGGTTTTTCGATAATTTAGCTAGCTAGCTAGCTTTAGTGAAGAGAGGTAGTCAATTTCACAGGGGAGTATTTTATTACGTGGCTTGATTAACTGGAAAATTGGTATAAATAATCCTTAAGTCAAGTCATAGAAACATCCTAGACGATTTTTCAAAACTCCATCCCTGTGGGGATAAAAAGAGGTGATACAGTTTATATGAAAAATCTTATTTATATTTTGGTTTATAAACTATAAAGACTTCCAAAAAAAGCACTACAAAGGTGAAAAATAACATTAACGGAAGTCGGTGTCTGTGGATCTGTATTTTAGTTTTTTGCTATTGCACCGACTTCCGTAATTAAAATTATTTTTCACTCTGTAGTGTTTTTTTTTGGCAGTCGGTTTTTTTTTTTGTTAAAAAGTTTTTATTTCTCGCTTTTTAGTGGGTCTGTTCATAATTTGTATAAGTTACAATAGCCTAATGTCAACTTGCTCATCGCCTTTACCAAAATATTGCTTTTCCCGATGCAGGGACAATAATTGTTGAGGAGTTCTCCTGGTATTTCACCATCAGCTCCATTTCACCATTCGCATTATGACGAGCATAAATTGCTTAGCAACCATAATAAAGTAATCGAATCGCAACCCGTGAAATACTTATTATTGAGTAGATCCGGTGGCCATCTCTGGTCTTCATCATCAGTTCCACTCCACCAAATAGTGCTTTTCGAGAGCAAATGCACGAGTTACTATAAAAAATACCCAAATCGCTATATTTGAAGAGTTCCTTCGATTTCTCCAGGATCCTATCATCAGATCCTGACCTAGCCGTCTTCGAGTAATCGGGAACATACATAAAAAAAAAAAGATTCCGACGAACTGAGAACCTCCTCCTTTTTTTGAAGTCGGTTAAAAATAAAAAAAAGTGTGTTTTAGGGTTTTTCAAAAATCGACTCCTACCAAGGTGGAAAAGGGTAATAAAGTTTAAGGGTTGGATTTTACTGCTTGCTTCCATTAACTCGAAAATGGGTATGGGTCTTTAAAATATAAAGTAGAGTGTTTAACGCGGGTGAAAGACATTCAATTCCCACTCAGACTATAGTCGCCCTCGCTGCGCTCGGGCGTCTAAATACCTCGTATGGGAATTGATTCCTTTCGACCCTTGCATAACAATCTACTACTTCGAAATTTTTAGAGGAAAGTACGAATTTCACGCGGACGAAGTCGCGGGCAGAAGCTAGTAATATATATTTTAATATTTTCTTAGAAACTTTTGTTGTTACCTATAGATAAATTCCTTGCTTTACCGGTAGGTAGGTATTTGGCTGTTGGCCATAAAATAAATGTTCTTGTAAAATATGAGGATACTTTCGAAAGCCGGACAACTTAGGTCATCGCGTCTGAAAGGGTCATGCGGGACAAGTACCTAGATACGCATCACGCCTCTGTATTCACTGAAGAGTCAGACAGACTAGGTACCTTATTCGGTAAATAGGTACTTAGATAAAAACTTTTTTACAAAAAAAAAAACCGACTTCCAAAAAAGACACTACAAATTTAAAAATATCTTTAATTTTGGAAGTCGGTGTCGTTGGGTTTGCATTTTCGTTGTTTGCCACCGACTTCCGAAATTAAGTTATTTTTGACTTTGAACTTTGTAGTGTCTTTTTTGGAAGTCGATTACTTCTTTTTTTAGTTTTTATTTTTCACTTTTAAGTTGTACTTAACTAACTACTTGCTATGTAAATGTTAGTAACAGGAAGTTATTATAACATCACCAATATAAACTAATAAGTGGCAAAAATACGTATTATTTAAGTTAACTCAAAAACTACCGAAGCAATAATAATAAGTAATCAAATATTAATTATATGGGACCACCCCTGAGGCATACTCTATCCATTATTTTTTTTTTTTAAATCGATTTACTATTGCTGGAGATATCGCGTTACAAACGTAACCTTTAGAATTGAGAACCTTCTCCTTTTTTGAAGTCGGTTAAAAATGAGAGAGGATGTAAAAAAAATAATAACAATAATAGCATTTGGCACAGGGAGGGATCGAATCGAACCCAGGACACCACGTCCAGCAGTCACGCTTAGGCCAACGAGACGAAGAAAAGCAATAGATCGTGAAAAATCGAACTAGGTACCTAGTCTGTAAAAAGTTAAGCGTGGTCATATATAAAAAAAAACGCCTAAGTGCGAGTCGGACTCGCACACGAAGGGTTCCATACTACAAGGCATAAAACTTTAACTTTATATACTTAGCGGCAACAGAAATACATCATCTGTGAAAATTTCAACTGTCTAGCGGTTCATGAGATACAGCCTGGTGACAGACAGACAGACGGACAGTGGAGTACCTACCGGGTAAAGTCAGGCTTCGTTATGAGTAGGTAGTTGTAGTTTTTAATTGATCTCACTAAACTAAACAAATTACCCTAATTTCAATCTTACCTAATACCTCAGAATACAGAAAAGTACAATACCTACTTTCTACGTCCTAGTTTCAAACCCAAACTTTCAAAGAGGAACCCATATTGTCATCAGACTTACATACAGTTTATATAGATTCTGATATTTACAGGGTAAATAAATAAAGTATACACAACGCTTTGTCTTCTTCTTTCGAAAGTCACATTGACGACTGAAAGAGAGAAATCGGTGTGTAACTACCACCCACAGATATAGATAGATCTAGATAACGCAAGTATCACGAACTGTATGAAAACCAAGCGTGCCATTTTTTGACTACCTACTATGACGTCAAAAGCTCGCGCTCTCGCTCACGCTTACCCAGCCAGCAGTACACAGGACTGAGCGCGAAAGTGGCGGCTTATGATTTTTTATCGTAAGCTGGTGCGATTTTTGGCACGCGAAGTAGTTGCTCTTGCGTTATCTAGGTGTATCTATATCTATGCTACCACCTATTCATCTGTTGTAATACGTTTATTAGTAAGGGGGTTATTTTATTAGGCATTTTAAAGTTAACTTTTAAGTTACTTTTTTTAGGCAGCTGTCAAAAAACGAATAACTACAGAGTGTAGTTATTAAGTATATTTGTGTACACCATAAAATAAGTCGTAATATTCTTAGGAATACTTCTTCATACATGTCTTTTAAAACTTAAAATTCTGCGACGGTAGTGTTACCATCAATATTCCATTTGCGTTTCTGCCCCACCGACTGCTGACCCGCTTACAAACGTCTCTATTTATATGATGTTAACTAAAACCGCAGATTACATAGCGAGTACTTTCAATCAGCGTGTTCGGGTGCTTCTCTAAAAAAGCCTCTAACATAAAAATTTGAGCAGCAGGGTAATTGCGTAACACACTCTATCCTGTAGCAATGGGGTTTCATTTGACAGTTCAACAACATTCATTGCGTGATTTGCGTTGTTGAGCAGACACATTTTTCGAACATATGGAGCAATGGATTAGCAAAATGATTCAAACTGAGAGTAATAGTGTATTACGCAATTAGGGTGCGGCTCACAATCTCATTCCTTTTCTCTCTCCCTTTAGGGTCAAAAAAACTGTTTAAAACACACTTAGGTATTTCTTTATTGGTGCTAAATAATATAATTAAGTATGTAGGTACAGTCAACAGCAAAGGTAGATGATCAAAATCTGAAATTCTATATCTACTAATGAACGGAGTTCGCGTTAGAACTGTGTGGCGTCGAAGTGATTCTAAAGTATGTGATTGTAAATTATACCAAACATTTACTACTAGTACCTACAGCTGCCATATATTCGTGATCAGTTTTGACTCCTATTGAATTTTTGATTTTGATCATCTACTTTTGCTGTTGACTGTACTAATACTCCAAAACCACGCACTACTTTAAAAAATAGACATCAGATTTCCATACTAACATCCATTCCTTATTTCTTCCATAGGGGTATAATTTTCATAAAACGCTCAAACACGTTTAGGTACATTAATTTCTTACCATTCCCAATATTCAGTCACATTCTTCTTAATTTCAATTACAGATTTCTCACCGCCTTAGTAAGGATAAGTAGAATTAGAGAGAGCTCTAATTCTACTATCCTTACTAAGGCGGTGATAAAAGATTGTCGAGCCATTAGAGCAGTGGTTGTCCAGCCGTAATGGCCTCGACTTACAAGTTGTAGGACTTGTAGGTCGTCGGTTTGAACCCAGCCAGGCGCTTTAATTTGTGTAAATCATTTCATTACCACTGCTCTCAAAACGGTGAAGGAAAACATCGTGTAAAAATCGGTATGTCCTACCTAGAACCAAAAATTCGAGGACATTTGACATCGATCTACCGACCCACACTAGGCCCGCGTGGTAGATTAGATACAGTTCACTATAGGGCCAGGCACTAGGGCTGTGCCACAGATTACTAAATAGTTTGGCTGTGCTCGAAGAGAGGAGGTTTGTGTCGCAGCAGTGGTAACATTATAGCCTTGGCTGATTATGTACTTAGGTAAGGATAGAATTAACTAACTGCATTCAAGGAACTTAAGTGTTCCGCTTGATCTTTATATCCATGTCTGTCCAAGTGTCCATCCAGACGTTCGTGACAATTGCGTAACCAAGAATACACTACCAGTGTTCCTGCAATGCACCTACAGATAATCAGGTTAACCTCGCCCTCTTTCAAAACATAACCCGGTAGGTAATGTTCAATGCAAAAATGTTTGCAAACAAGAAATCCATACGGAACATAACATGACATTGTATCCAAACAGCGGGTCGAAGCATATTTTAAAAATAACACGCATGAAGCCTCAATTAGTCGGTAATCGGCGATGGCCAGTGCACTCCGCGTCTCGTGTGCAGGCGTCCTAATTGTAATCCTTGTGACGTCGCCCGTAGCGTGCTATGAGAAGAGTAAGAAACATTCACACTTGTAAATTTATCATGAATATATTCAAAAGTGATTAAAAAGATTGTAAATTACTGAAAAATTATTTTCAATGCTAACAAAACTTTAACTTCCAGCTTTGCGCAAAATCGTTCGTAACCAATCGAAAATGGTACAAAGGCCATTCAGTGAAATTAATGGTCCACACCCAAAATGGATAAATAACACCAATCAACATTCCGTACATGACGATGATGCATTTAATTTCCCAGGCATCAGTCAAATAAAGACAGTTTTCCATAATGTACAAAGGCCGAAGATATCAACCATGTTGGCTTCAATTGATATAACGGGTAAAGGAAAAACATCGTACTCGAACATGAAAATTTCGAAATCAGAGACTGCAAATGAACTTAGAATGACTGATAGAAATACGAGTAAAGACTATACGTATGTGACATTGCAACCACCAAAAGAAGTATCAAATGACATCCGCAACCCAGACAACATAAAATTAGCTATTAAAAACTACTATCAAATACCAACACCATCCAGGTTTTTCCCACCCGTAGAAGAACACGATGTACAAAACGTCGTGCCAGGCTTTGAAGAACGAGGAAGTAGCAAGGAAAACACTGTAGTCATTCCTGATTTTCAAGATACACCTAAAGGAAAGGAAAGTTTACAAGTGAAAGGTATTTTAATACCAAAATCTAAATTAAAACCCCAGACTGAAGCTCCGGCTGTCCATAAAGAAACAATGCATAGCATTATAGACATCGATCCTGACAACGAAAAGGCTGATTTTCTAATTGAAGGTTTGCCCATGGATAGTACAATGTTCAGCTATAATCTGACTTCAGATCCTTTCACTTGCTCAGTAATTAAAGTAGCGATAGCCGACATAGACACTCAAGAGAAATTTTCGCAATTAAATATAGAGGTAAGATTTGCAGTAGGTGGTATAAACAACGCAGAAACGTTAGAAATATTACACAGCTAATTCATGTCAATTTTTCAGCCCTCCTGGATAAGTAAGCAGCATTTTTGGAATCATATTTTTGATAGCCGTTACGAATCTTTGATGATGAATTCGAAATGGCCCCCGCTTAAGGTATTTCCTGCATTTATATAAAGCTTTATATAAATCAATTCGTGCAAAAAAGACGAACTTGAGCTTCTTTAATATTTTCCAGGTGATATTAGTACCCCGTACGCACGTGGATACAATATGGAAACGAACATTCGAGCAATATCACAAAGATAGCGTTACTAAAATTTTATCGAATATCGTGAAGAAATTGCAATTCTACAATAAATTAACGTTTAGCTGGAATGAAGTTTCACATTTGAGTTATTGGTGGAAATCAACTACACACAGAAATCGATCGGTAAGTATTAAATATCTTAGTAGCTGCATAGGCAAGAATATTCAAATGACATTTATTTATATACATATGTGATTTAGGCGTTCCGAAAGTTACTAAAATCTGGCAGACTTGAAATAACCACTGGAGGTTGGGTTGAACCAGACGAAGCAACTACGCATTTATTTGGACTCGTTCATCAACTCATAGAAGGTAAATTAATTTCTTCAGTTGTATTTTCGGTTTATTCACGGTCGTCCCCGCCCCGTCGCGCGTCGTCCCCACTGGGCACGAGTGTGAAGAAAAAGTTTCGTTCCTTCCCAGTGGTGACGATTGGAACTTTTTATTTTCCACTCGTTCCGCTATAGACCGAGAGTCAAAATGCAATAATGGGGATTGGAGATTTCACGGAAACTTTTTTTTCCCATTCGTGCTCAGTGGGGACGACCGGGAATAAACCGTATTTTCTGGGAAAATTTGGTTGATTTTTTCGAGGTTTCTGTGTCAAAAAGGTTCCATGAAATAAGTCTAATTATTTTCAGGACATCAGTGGCTGAAGCAACATCTAAATTATGTGCCAAAAGTAGGTTGGCTAACTAGCAGCGTTACTCATAGCCCTACAATGGTGTATCTCCTCTCTGCATCCGATATAAATGAACTGGTTATCACTAATGTTCATTACGCTTGGGAACAATTCTTCGCTGAGTATCAATACAGTGACTTTATTTGGATACAAAATTGGGACGATGATAAATCATATCCAACACATCTAAATGAAGCATTAAACAGAATAGGTAATGATCGGTATCCAAGACACGCGGTTTTAACACACTTTCTTCAATTCAATTCAGCTGGATTTAATGCGTGCGGACCGAACGGCCCTCTTTGTGCTGCAGAATATAATTTTGCCACAAATCATAAAAACCTTGATGTCAGCGCTTATAATGTAAAACAAAAATCAGAGCTCCTTCTAGAACAATATTCTAAAACAGGAACTATATCGCCTCACAACAGTATAATTGCACCTTTAGGTGGTCCATATCATTATGAAACGCAATCTGAATTTGATTTCCAGTACAATAATTATCAGAAAATTGTTGATTTTGTAACAACTAACAAAGATATTTATAAAGCTACAATAGAATTCGGAACATCAAAAGATTATTTCAATACTATAAAAGACAAATCTAAAAGCTTACATAGTTTAAAAGGTGATTTTCTTAATTTCGCTGATATAAGCTCTGGAAGCCCCGCATATTGGACTGGTTTTTATACATCTAGACCGTTCAGTAAAATTTTACTTAGGCGTCTACAATCAACACTAAGAACGACAGAGATATTATTTTCTTTTGCTTTAAATCATAACATTTTTCGAAACACGAATATATCTCAAATATACGAACTCTTAATTAAAGCGAGGGAAACAGTAGCGCGGCTAGTTGATCGCAATGTTGTAAGCGGAACAGTTACAGCTAATGTCTTGAAATATGTTCATAACGAGATTCTGACAACCGTCAAAGACTGCTGGTATATACAAGAACTGGCAGCGAGTTTCTTAAGTCTAAAGCCCGAACAACACGTACCATACTTGCAAAAATATGTCTACAGAGATGGTGAATTCATCTCTTTATTTAGAACAGTTTCTCCAGGAGATCAAGTTTATATTTTCAATACCCTAAGCCATGAGCGGACTGAAATTGTGGAACTCATATCTAGACATCCCAACATAAGAATATTGGATCATAGGAAAAAAGACGTAACAGTTCAGATAAATCCTGTGTGGAATTATAGTTCGAAAAATATGATTAATTTGTCTAGGAGGTTTTTTAAAATTATATTTGCAGTAATGATACCTCCTATGGCGCTTGAGTTATTTAAAATCAAAGAAACATATGACGCTTCGCAAAACGCTGCTGCGATATATTGTTTATCATGTCATGCTGACGATGTTGTGAATAACGGCTCAATATTTCCGTTTACAATTCAACCAATACAATCAGGTGATATACAACTTGAAAGTTACAAACATCGACTCTTATTCGACGAATTTACCGGCCTCATGAAAACCGTTATTGAGAAAGAAACAAATATCGAGAAAAGCGTTTCTATTGACTATGGCGCTTTCAGGGTCTCTGATGTTAATTCAGGAATGTTTTTATTCAACACAAATGTCACCAAACCTCTGCTAGACATTTTGTCGGAATATAGATTAGGAATCAAGAAGAAAGTAGTGTTCATAATATCGGGACTAGTAACGACGGAACTGACTTGCGTCTACGGTCAACTATTACAACATACAACAAAAATATTCAATCTTCTAAGAAGCCCTTTGTCAAGTGCTATTTATATTGAAAGTAAAGTAAATTATGAAGTATCTCCTAAGAACAGGGAATTAGAACTGTTTCTTTCCGTACAAACAGATATAGGCAACGGTAATCCTCCACAAATTTTTACAGATAACAATGGTTTTCAATACACATCGCGAGTTTTAAATATTAGTAGACGTATTGAATCTAATATGTACCCGATTACAAGTATGGCATATATACAAGACAGAAGAAATCGCCTAACTTTTATTACAGATCATGCTCAAGGTGTCACAGCTCTACAAGAAGGTCAGATACTGGTTATGTTAGACCGACGGGTCCTATTTAACGATGGCCGAGGAACTCATGAAGGATTGGCAGATAGTAGAAGCACGTGTCATAGAAATTTCTTATTGCTAGAAAACTTCATGGACGGTGATAAAACTTTTACTCGGTATCAGCAGCATGATGAATTAAAGTTGCCTAGTTTATCTGCATTTTATCTCGCCAACACCCTGGACTACCTCCTAGATATATTTTTAATCGACAAGAATCTCACTAACCTTTGCTACTATACGTTTCTACCGTTAGTCAAGACTTCGTTTCCATGTGATGTTGCCCTTGTGAATTTTAGAGTGGTTTTACACAGGAGTACGTTACTACATGCGATTCCAAATACTGCTCTTATGACACTGCATCGGCAAAGTTTTTCGTGTCAAATTGATTCTGCAAATCTCCACTGTAGTGGAGACCCAAAATTCTCTTTAAAGAAGATATTACGTACTGCCAAGTCTGTGCATCAAACGAATCTGCCTGGTACAGACGAAGGTACTGAATCATTTGAACTGAATCATGGCAATTTTCCACCAATGGAGCTGACAACCTTGCGGATACAATTTTAAATGTGCATTGTTCATACCTACATCGATGGACTGTTGTTTATAACGCGTGCATGAAAACACCAGTGTGTATAACTATAGACTTGAGTAGGTACCTGAAGATGTTTTGTTGGTGGTGGGTAAATATACTGCGTGTAACACGTCGCACGCGGTAGGCATATATCACATCAGCCGGCCGATTCTGTAAAAATCTCACCGTGATAACTTAGGTGAAGTGAGTTTGTTTTTGTTAGGAATTGACACTATTGACAGCTCACTCCACGCTCACTTCACCTAAGTTTTCACGGTGAGATTTTTACAGAATCGACCGGCAGGAAAGACTTACTTGATGGCTTTAAAGACACAGTCAAGCGAATGATTTGACCAACTATGTAATAGATGCAATGCAAATGCAGAGGTACCCAAAAATTTGTGAGACTTTTCCGAAAAACTTGCTCCAAATATTATCATTTCTTGCTACACCTACAAACATCTAAAAATTGCCCTAATTTTAAGTTTAGGTAAGTACGTATAATATGGACCGCACATGAGTGGTAACAATTTGCAGTGGTAAACAGCGCCTTTATGTCATATAACAGTAAGGGTGATTTTCGCAGAGCAAAAGTTGTGCCTGATGTGCCTGCCCTGACTGTCACAAATAAAAAAAAATGGTTGCCTGTAAAGTCGGTTTTACGGGCGAAGATTTTACGTGACAACGTCTTTCTCTCTCTCGTTCGGTGACTCATCGTAACGTTACCGAGCGTTACACTTTTTCATAAGTGACTCCCAGCCGCAACCTAATTTAAGACGTTGTCACGTCAAAATTAACTAAAAGGTACCTATCCCATAAACTCCACGACGTTATTTTTATCAAATAGGTATAAATTTACATCTATTGGCTTCTGTGAGGGGTAATTGCGCACCTGCTTAGGTCATTTTGTGATTCGTCACGGCACACGAGTCTGGTTTACTCCCAAGGCGCGTCAATAAGTAGATAGTATACTTACTAAAGTTTAAAATATGGTTGTAGTTTGAAAACAAATCTATTTGTATGAAATATGAGAAATTGAAAATATACATAATAACTAGGTACTTCTTTGTTTTATTTGTTATCTTACGGTAAGCAAAATAATATAAAAACCCTTAATTGCGTAACACATGATCATAATCTGAATGATTTTGAAGGATATTGCTAATCCATTGCTTCATTATATTCGAAAAATTTGTCAGCTCAACAACGTAAATAACGCAATGAATGTTGTTGAACTGTCAAAATGAAAGCCACTGCTACTGTTAGTATGTTACGCAATTACCCCACCGATCCTATTTGCCACCTAGCTACCTTTTTTTTTTGTTTGCGGGGGGAAACCTTCAAAAGGCACCTGGACTTTGGGGAAAAAGACCAGTGTGGGATTCTTACCTCACTAAAACCACCCCGGTGATCACCATCAGCACATGGAGGGGGGCCCGTTACCTCTTAATAGACCAATCCGGAACCCCCTCAGTGCAACGCCTATTAGGGCACGTCTCTGGGGAGAACAAACAAGCATTAGACAATAGTTATGTTGTTTAACTGCGTGGTTGTTCTAGTGGTCGCAAGCGCGACTGCTAAGCGCAACGACGATATATAGGGTGACTGGTAATTAGTGACCGATACTTAAACACGTGATTTTACTCATCATTATGAACAACTTTTACTATGGGACCAAACCTGAAATCGCGAAAAAAAAATCTGCTGTTCCCTACATGTTGACGAGTTATGAACATAAATGTAGGGAACAGCTGATTTTTTTTTCGCGATTTCAGGTTTGGTCCCATAGTAAAAGTTGTCCATAATGATGAGTAAAATCACGTGTTTAAGTATCGGTCACTAATTACCAGTCACCCTATATATTCTCTTTGGCTAAGCGTGAGGTCCTGCGGGTTCGATCCCCAGGTCAGGCAAAGTGTTTTTTCACTAGGAATTTCCCAATAGCCAGCCAGCTAGTCTCGATTTGTGCCAATAGACAAGGTTATAACTGGCTGAATGTGTGGTGTGGGTATAGAAGCATAAAGATTTATAAAAGTGGAGGCAACAATCTAAATACCTGCCTGTGAAGACGACTGTGGTCAGACACTCTCTTTCTAAATACACACATAAGAACGAGACAGTGATATGGTGTTTTCTGTGTCATACGTATGTATTCAGAAAGAGAGGTCCGACCACAGTAGTCTTCACTTAGGTATGTAGAGTGTTGCCTCCCTTGGGAAGTGTAGGTAGCAGTCAGGTACAGTCAACAAAAGAGATAAGTATGCAGGATCGTCGGATATAGTTGAAGTTTAGTAAGAAACCGATGGATGTACAGACGCCAGCATTAAAGAAATCTGACAGATTGTAGTAACTTGATGTGCTGGCGTCCGTACTCGAATAAAATTTTATTTTATTAATAGAAAACAAAAAGCACATTTATCAAATTAAATTAATTTCAGTCGACAGCATCCATCGGTTTCTTACTAAACTTCAACTATACCCGACGATCCTGCATACTTATCTCTTTTGTTGACTGTGCCTATCATAGGTATGGATCTGTCACCGTAAGATTGTGAACAAGTTTATAATCTATTTGTCTACCCCTTCTGACAATACAGGCTTATTGGAAAAACACCAACAACCTCTCGCAGAACCCTTGTATGTTGTAATAACAGCCGCACGGTCAAAGGTTTAGCTACGCTTGACGAGGATGGACCGTGGATGGGTGACCATCCATTACATACCGACAGACCCCTCGCGAGTCTCGGAAGTCACGGTCAACCGTCCACGTACAGTACAGACTACGGCGTCCTAGAAGAGCGGTGGTAGCACTTACCAGCCGTCACAGAGTACCAGCCGTAGCAACAGCATCATATTGTAGTCTTTGAGCACGACGATGTGTATCAAATTTCAATGCACTTAGCCCTGAAAAGGTAATACAGACAGTAATAAATAATACAGAAAGTAATTAGTTATAGACTATAGTTTCATAAACAATTTATCATAGATATGGTTTATGTACTGATTGTGGTTTGGAACACCCAAGGCAAACGATCGCGCGGTCGTTCACCAACACGATGGACCGATCAGGTGAAGGAATCGTCCACTAAATTTTACACGGTGGTAAGGGATGCGCTGGACAGAAACCGATGGAGACGGATCATCCGCTCCAGGATGCAACTCCGAAACTGACCACGATCCTCAGACATGAGGGACCGACTACAGAGAGAGAGAGATGGTTTATCCATACTACTATAATATATTATAATTCGAAAGTAACTCTGTCTGTCTGTCTGTATGTTACCTTTTCACGCCTAAACCACACAACGGATTTCGATAAAATTTGGCAATTGAAGTCAAGTCAAGATAGCCAAGTTTTCTCAATATTGTAGTTACTAATATTCATTGCATATTACTAACCCTGATCTCTAAGACCATGTAATCCCTAAGAATGACTATTTCATGAAATCTTGACATTTAGGGATTACATGGTCTTAGAGAGTTGTGTTGATGACTTTGATGATTATAATTCTGTAAATACATATTTGTTATGACCGCGAATCATATTTCAATCAACGTACAACTTAATACTGACAAGCAAATTGCAAAAAACGTAAGAAAATTTGAATTTCGCGGGCCACCTAGGTTCGGGAACGCTGCTACCAACCTAAAGCTACAAAAACTACTAAGCCAATCAGCGGCGCGCCGACAAATCCGTGATTGGTCGGCGCGAGCGCGGGAGCAAACATGCTAGCGCGTTGGCGAATATCGTTCGGGCGCTTTACCTCTATTGGCCCTCTTACGTCCAGGAAAATGGGAGCGTTCGGAAACGTCTTCCGCTATAACGCTCAAATTGTTTATATTGTAATTCGGAATGCAGCCTTGATCTGTCTATGCGTACTGCGTAGCGTAGCGTGCGTGTGTACTGTGTAGTAGTGTCATAAAATGTCACAACTTGACTTGTCAGTGTCACAGTTGCAGGCTTCGATCAATAATATATTGATCGAAGGTTGCAGGCCAGTTGGTCATAGTCGTAGACAGACAGAAACTTCCTGCTACGTTCCAAACGTGAATAAAACACAAGCCTCGTTATTTCTACGCAACGCAACTGGTTTTTATTATAAATGCTTACTGGATCTTAATATCATATCTGATACTTTTTGAGTAACAAGATGGAAAAACTGCCAATGTGTAGAATATGTTTAGCGGAGAATGTCCGCATGTTTATAGTGGTCAACAGGAACTTACACGAACTATATGAGAAGCTGACTGATATTCCAGTAAGTTGATATTTTTAATAAGAGTTAGGTAAATAACCTGATAGGTTTTAAATACCTCTCCTTCACGAAGATCCAGGCTCTATTACCACGTAAAACAGCATGAGGAAACATGGACTTAAAATAAATATGTAGGTACCTACATTAAATTACAAATTGCCTTGAGCATGAGTGACAATCAATGCTCGTGCCTTCCTGTAAGATGCACAGTGAAAGCATTAAGGACCACCAACTGTTGTCTTGGAGAGCATTACTAAATAAAATAGAAGTATTTTCTTCATAAAGACAAAATAGTGTAATACAAATTTTGTTGCAGTTTGTAACTGAAGACAGTAGACCGATTCTTGCTTGTTTCATCTGCTGCACTAAACTAAAGCAATGCTACCGATTACTGAGACAATGTCAGGAAGCCGAAGAGCTCTTCACTCAGATGATCAATGAGGATTATGAGGTGAGGTATAGTTCTGCAGCTATTTATTTTCATAATTTCTAATTTTATCTTTTGTGTCTGGATTTCTCTCCAACCATACCATGAGAGCAGTGACGGCACAGTGATGTTGGTCCCTATTTTATGAGTTGCAGGTTGATTGTTGGAACCCAGGCAGGCACTTTACTTTGTGTATTTTATTTTATCACCACTGTTCTCAAAATGGGGTCAGTGGGTCGTCTTAGGCGCCATAGTGCCCCTAAGGCTACACTCTAACCCAAAGGTGAAGGAAAACATTGTAGGGAAACTGGTGTGTCCCAGAACTAAACAATTTATAGACATGACATACATCAATCCGCAATGGGCTCGCGTGGTGTAATATGGCCCACTCCCTCTCACTGAGAGGAGGCCTGTGACCCAGTAGTGGGAATATTATAGGCTGACTAGCTTCTGCCCGTGAATAACTACTCTTCACAAAGAACACACCCTCCAAATTTCATGTCTCTAGGACCAGCGGTTTAGGCTGTGCGTTGATATGTCAGTTAGTCAGGACTTTGAATTTTATATTTATGAATATAGATTATGCATACCATCTAGTGTTGAATGTATACAACGTTATTTTTAGTATATTGTCGTTGTCAAACCAAAACCTGCTATATGCAAAAAGTATACTTTTGAGAAATTGACAAAAGAAGTTTACATTACACATACATTACAAGGTTACATTTTTCTAAGTATTTTATTTCAAAGTTATCATTATTATACTTAAATTCGTTTGTATGATAAACACATAAAACTAGTAATTTATTTATTTTTTAGATTAAAGTAATTTATTCAGTTTTAGCTGCTGCACTTAGCACATTTTATTCTGAGGCCATAGTTCCACAACCAGTGGTCATAAGCACATAGCAGTTCTTTTATATGAGAAATAAGGCAGTGACCTATAAGCTTTGGTCAAAATCTTGAAATATCAAAAAACGGCACATTGTAGATTTTGGTTTGACAACGACGTTATGCGAAACCTGAATATAGTTTGTTCAGAATAAGTAACTGAATCGATTCCAATCATTTTTACCCCACGTTATATTTTCTCCCAAAAATATTTAAAAAAGGTTAAAAGTTTGAAACCGAGCGACACTCCAATCTCCGCGCCGAACGATTAGGTATGTAGGTACTATTAATGACCCAACCCGTCTTATCCTTCCTATTTGCGTGAGCGTTTTTCTTACGCTCGCCCTAGCGACGCACCGTGAAGATCACACCTAAGATCCCTCCTTAAAGCTCAGCCTCATAAAACAAGCTACTATTCTTATTACTTCTCTGTCCACGCTGTAAGATTGTGGAACTCACTTCCGCCTAGCATTCGTGATTTAAAAACTATTTCTCTATTTAAATGTCGATTAAAAGAACCTTTCCTCTATACTGTGAGTATATACAGGGTTATTGGTAAAACACCAGCAACCTCTTAAGAGGTCATTGTACTCATCATTATGAACAACTTTTACTATGGGACCAAACCTGAAATTGCGAAAAAAAAATCAGCTGTTCCCTACATTTTGACGAGTTATACGAACATCTACATTTATGTTCGTATAACTCGTCAAAATGTAGGGAACAGCTGAATTTTTTTTCGCGATTTCAGGTTTTGGTCCCATAGAAAAAGTTATTTAAGTACTTATATGTGTAGGTTTATTTAATATTCTAGTTTTAGACTTCACACATTCATATTTTCTCTTCTTGTTCTCACACACTATTGTCTACATTTCTTTTTTACTTCTCCTTTCGCAGGTCTGCTGGAAGAAATTTCTTAAGAAATAAGCAGTACCTTTGTACTCAAATTATAACTATGTCATATCCCTATGTATTTTACTGTGTGTACATAAATTATAAAATAAATAAATATCAATAAGCGCAAGACGGCGCGGCGCGGGTGAGCATGTTTTTGTACGGATAAACAGGTAATTTTGTGATTTTTCATGATACAGTCATAGATCAATTTTTTTGCTTGATCTATGGATACAGTTTTGAAATTTTGTACATAGATTCTTTACATAAAAATACTAGACACATGTTTCGGGTTTCGCATATACTAAAAATAATGTTGTATATATGTATGCTTTTGTCAATTGGAGGTTTTACAATTATTACAAGTAAATACTCCACATAATAGTGCTACAACTTCTGAAAGAAACATGTATGTGGCTGTTTGATATTGGTCCTCTCTCATGTCAGTGCAAGCTATGTAAGAATACCTTGTACAGTGGTCAGTGAGGTTGGTAGCATGGCCATCTTTCCCGGGTACATTGGACCTTTTTAACTATCCTCACTTGCGGAGGCAGTTTTGAGTGACTTTACTATAATGGAAAAGGTTTGTGTGGGCCTGTGATCACCAGCATGTTTTAATAAAACTATAATCATCATCTTTTTACAGCCCAATCCTTTAATAAACCAAGACCACTTTGAGTTTTACAGTGGGTTTATTAAATCTCCAACAGAGAACATAAGTATAGTTGATGTTGTTCAAACAGAAAGCATTGCTGTTAAAGAAGAATTGCCAGGTGCTTGTGAGAGATATGTTATTATTGAGCCAAAGGAGGAACATCAAAGTGATGGTACTTATGTTTTTTTTTAAGCACAAAAATAATATTTATCAAAAAGTAATTTCAAAAGTTAAGAATCTATTCATTTCATATTGATCAAAATTTTTTGAGCTTCTTCAAAAATCAAGTGGCAAGTCAAATTTAATTTAACATTAACCACATTATGTTGTGAAATAAAACATATATTAATAATAAACAAGTAATACTCTTGTCTATTTTATTTACTTACAGAGCTAGAACTGGAAAATTTAGACAATAGCTGTCTAGATGTAGCAGATATACCACCACACTATTCTGAATCAGATTTAGAAGATGATGCACCTTTAATGGAGTTTAAAACTGAAGTGGTAGAAGAACAAGAAGTATTCAAGAAGAAACGAAGAGCCGGGGAGACAACAAGTAAGTTTTAGTTGGTTTATCTATCGGTATTTCGGTAAGCAAACAGGCCAATGGTTCACCTGATAGGAAGTGGTTTGTGTGCTACCTAAAGGGCATACATTTGCATGGTGTATGCATTATGTATGCTTGTTTGCATGCTGCATGCATGGTGTATGCTTGTTTGCATGCTGCATGCATGGTGTATGCTTGTTTGCATGCTGCATGCATGGTGTATGCTTGTTTGCATGCTGCATGCATGGTGTATGCTTGTTTGCATGGTGTATGCATGTTTGCATGCTGCATGAATGGTGTATGCTTGTTTGCATGCTGCATGCATGGTGTATGCTTGTTTGCATGCTGCATGCATGGTGTATTTTTGTTTGCATGGTGTATGCATGGTGTGTGCTTGTTTGTATGCTGCATGCATGGTGTATGCTTGTTTGCATGCTGCATGCATGCTGCATGCATGCTGTATGCTTGTTTGCATGGTGTATGCATGTTTGCATGCTGCATGCATGGTGTATGCTTGTTTGCATGCTGCATGCATGGTTTATGCTTGTTTGCATGCTGCATGCATGGTGTATGCTTGTTTGCATGCTGCATGCAATGGATATGAAATGTATGCCAAAAGATCATTCTAACTGTAAACTTTCTCCAATATGATATTACTGCCTTTTAATGACTATCAATATGAAATGTATGCCACAAGGCGATTCTGACTGTGAAGTTTCTGCGATATGATGGTTCTACTTTTTAATTATTATGGATATGAAATGTATGCCTAAAGATGATTCTGACTTACAAAATTATGAGTTTTGAATGTATAATATTGTTTGCGAAATGAAGTTTATGCTATCCGCTGTTATGCAAAATAATATTATGACAAAAAGTTCTGCTATAAAGGGTGGACCCGGCAACATTGGCCTTTGATGAATTATATTATACGGGTGAATGAAGATTGATTTTAATGTATAAAATCGATAAGTAAGTGATTAAATTATTTATTTGCCGATGAAAAGTGATTCCTTGATTTTTATTTTTTTCCGATCACTAGGATTTTTACACCATTTTACGTATTTTGATTTTTTTTTCGCCGCGTGTTTATACCGCCTGCCGTACGTTTGCGTTCGTAACGGCTGACTAATGTGTGAATGTGTGCGTGCCGGGCTGCCGGCCTGTACAGACGCCAGCAGGTCAACCTACCCGAAACTGTCAGATTTTCCCAATCAACCTTGAACCTTATGCTTTAGCAATAAAGTCTAAAATCTATTAAAGAAATCTGACAGATTGTAGTAGCTTGATGTGCTGGCGTCTGTACGTACTGTACGGCGAGGTGGCTGTCTCCCGACACAGTTTTTTGTTAGTGAGAATCCGTCCGACTTTTTTTTATACATCTATGCAATGATATTCTAATAAACAGATATGTTATACCCTTACAAAACAACAGAAAAAAAGTGTTCCGCGCCGGGAGGCAGCACACATAGGTACAGTCAACAGCAAAAGTAGATGATCAAAATCAGAAATTCAATACTAATGAACGGAGTTCGCGTCAGAACTGTGTGGCAGAGCTGTTGTTGTTGTTGAGCTGTGTGCAGAGACTGTGTGGCTGTGTGGCTGAGTTCTGACAATTATTATTGGGTAATTTTATAACACCCACCAAATACATTTTCATGTAAAATGTTGCCAAGACGAGACCACATATTATGGCTCGTACTGCCAAAAATTTATCAGATCTCATGTAGAGCCAAGCTTCTAACTCTACACGCCCTACTAAGTCAAAATATGTGGCTTGGCCGTTCCGCTACCATCACATGGGCGTAAGGTGAAAAATTTATTCACTGTTCATTACTTTTCTGTTATACAATAGTTTTTGTAGTAACGAAACGGCCAAGCCTCATATTTTGACTAAGGTGTAGAGTTTGTGAAGTTAGGGCGTGTAGAGTTAGAAGCTTGGCTCTACATGAGATCTGATACCTTTTTGGCAGTGCGAGCCATATGTGGTCTCGTCTTGGCAACATTTTACATGAAAATGTTTTTGGTGGGTGTTATAAAATTACCCAATAATAATTGTTCTTGAATAAAATTATTAAGTGAGATACAAGTTGAAACCTAAATACAAATAATTAATGTGTTGCTAGTTCCCTTGAACATCGTTTGTGCACCGACATTAGGTATAGGCGGCTCAATAATATCTTCAATCTCCTTTTATCAGATATTTTTGGAACATACCATAAATGTTAGTACAATATTGTTCTTCATGTCTCTGGTGATGAAGTGTATTTATTATTAAATATCACCAGAAATACCTACTGTTTGGTTCTAGTGTAAATCATACAATTCGCTATTATTTTGATTCGTGTGCATGTCAATCTTCCTCTAACATTCAACTAACCAAATTTATTATCACAGGAGCGACCGTTGCGAACAAACGAAAACTAGACACACGAAGAACAAAAGAAAAAGATGTAATAACAGCCGAGCAAGTGAGAAAAGACAAATCAAACTCTAAAGTTATCCGAACAACTCAAAAGCGTATGTCCAAACCTGGCACTTATTTTAATGAGCCTTACAAATGTGATCAGCGTAGTTTTAGTGAAAAGGGTGCTTTAACAAAACATGTTCGGATCCACACTGGTGACACACCTTATAAGTGTGATGTATGTCAGCGTAGTTTTAGTCAAAAGAGTGCCTTAAAAAACCATATTCGTATACACACAGGTGAAAAACCTTACAAGTGTGATATTTGTGGGCGTTGTTTTAGTCGAGTCAGTAGTTTAAAAAGACATATTCTAATACACACTGGTGAAAAACCTTATAAGTGTGATGTATGTCACCGTAATTTTTATGAAAAGCATGGTTTAATAAAACATATTCGTACACACACTGGTGAAAGACCTTATAAGTGTGATGTATGTCAACGTACTTTTAAACAGAAAAGTAATTTAACAAAACATGTTCGTACACACACTGGTGAAAGACCTTATAAATGTGATGTATGTCAACATACTTTTAATCAGAAAAGTAATTTAACAAATCATATTCGATTACACACTGGTGACACACCTTATAAGTGTGATGTATGTCAACGTAATTTTTGTCAAAAGAGTTCTTTAATAAACCATATTCGTATACACACAGGGTAAAAACCTTACAAGTGTGATATTTGTGGGTGTAGTTTTAGTCAAGTCAGTAGTTTTAAAAGACATATTCTAATGCACGCTGGTGAAAAACCTTATAAGTGTGATGTATGTCACCATAAATTTCATGAAAAGGATGATTTAATAAAACATGTTCGTACACACACTGGTGAAAGACCTTATAAGTGTGATGTATGTCAACGTACTTTTAATCAGAAGAGTAATTTAACAAATCATATTCGTAAACACAGGTGAAAATCCTTATAGTGTAATGTATTTCACCGTAGTTTTAGTGAAAGGGGTTCTTTAAAAAAACCATATTCGTATACACAAATAAGGGGCCCGTGGCTAAATAATAACAGCCGCACAGGTCGATCGATCAGGTTAAGCTACGCTTGCCGCGGTTGGTCTGTGGATGGGTGACAATCTTTACATACCGAGACCCCTCCATGCCTCGGAAAACACGTTAAGAGTGGGCCCAACGACAGGATAAAATCTGATTTCACCCGCGCGTCTCCCAACACCCGCATTAGTGCAAATAACAACCGCGGGTGGCGTGACGACGCGCGCAACGAAACTCTGTACACTCCACTTCAAGTGCAGTGCGTTTGCGTAGTATATGCAGGACTTTCAGATAAAAATTGGCCAAGTGCGTGTCGGACCGACGCACAATGAAGAGTTCCTCAGTTGAAATGAATTTACCCAAGAACAAACTTAACATTGTAGTTGAAAATCATGTTCTCCTATACATGTAAGTTCGACTCTTATTCGGTCGACTATTATTCGTATGTAGTAAAGCCTACTTAGGGTCCATATTGGCTCACCTAAAGTTCTTTACCCGAAATTGTTCTTCCTAATGATTTGTAATCCGAATGATCACTCTTCCTAAAATTTTTCATCCTAAAGTTTTCATTCATACTATTTGTAGTGCTACCGGCGTTGTTCATAACCATAACACTCATGTTTCCGAAAATTTTAATTAATAATATCATTAATGTAAATATATTTAAACTCCTACTGTTTTTTGTCATAACGCTTTTATCCCTAAACATAATTACCATAATATTTTCACTCATACTCAGAAAGAAACATTTACCAAGTGTAATAAAAAATAAATTAATCGTTTAAAAAACATTAGAAAAACACGCTTTTATAAATGCACGTAAAAACAAAAAAGAAACCTCATCGTGTTCAAAGTCCATTACGTGGCCTTTCTCACAAGTGCAAACACGACTATGATACGATATTCTATCATGGAATGCCAGTGCCTATCTTCCGGCTTCAACATCAGTCCTTGAAACCTAATCGTGGTTAAAGTTCATTACAAGACTTTTCTAAGAAATCCAAAACAGCTATAATACGATTTTCCATGTACCTACATTTAATTATTTAAAATTGGAATTTAAGATAAACATTATAACAAGACGCCTGTAATCCCCGAAGGGTTAGAGCTGTACCTATAGTACAGACACCAGCACATCAAGCTACCCGAAACTGGCAAATTTTCCCAATCAACTTTGAACCATAAGCATTTGCGATAAAGTTGAAAATCTATTAAAGAAATTTGACAGATTTTAGTAGCTTGATGTGCTGGCGTCTGTACATCCACGTTTCGCCAGTAATGTTTTAAATCCCATGTAATAGGGGGCAAGCCTATTGCCAATGGCAAAAGGCTCGCCCACTATTGCATTAAACAAAAGTGCGTCACACACACACAAACACGCACTGCACTATGCACTATAATCCAGTGCCGTAACTAGGGCGGTGCCAGCGGTGCCGACCCTGGAGGGCCGCAGAAATGACCAGACCCAGGGCCACATTCACCAGTTCTTTAATTTTTTGACAGTAGAACACATTACCAAGTAGCCTTGAATCTTTACTATCTATACTGATCAGTAATTCATTTGTGTATTGTTGGTATTTTCTAATATTGTGAATTTTGACAAATATTTTCGAATAAACGTTTTTTCACCTAATTTATAAACGCAATTTATTTGATGAACTTCTCATAACTTTACCAAGTACTTAAAATTAAGTTTACAAAAACTTAGTTTTTGGATGATAGATTAATTTTTAGAGACAATCCATTTTATTGTCAGAACCGGCTATGATTAGAAATTATTTCAAGGGCGCGGTTATAGCAACTCGCACCGGGCGCATAAAAGGCTAATTACGGCACTGCTATAATCAATGATAAAATACCCGAAACTGTCAGATTTTCCTAATCAACCTTGAACCTTATCCTTTAGCAATAAAGTCGAAAATCTATTAAAGAAATCTGACAGATTGTAGTAACTTGATGTGCTGGCGTCTGTACATTAATATCATGAAATTACATCAATGTCATTAGTCATTCATTAGTCATACACATCATAATCCTAATTTTAGTCTTGCTTCGTTGATATTAATTAGGCACATTACATTAAAAACATATTAAATTAGTTTATTAGGTTAGTGATTAGGTTTATAAATAATGTCAATAATTATAATAAATTTATATTATAGGGACATCATGTCTGCTTAAAATTTAAATAATCATCTATTGAATAAAAACATCTGTCACAAACTTCGATCAATAACTATTATTGATCGAAGGTCACAAAGCCAATTTTTAAAAGTTCTATTAAATTCTAAGTTATTCATTTTTCTTATTTTTTTCCGGTAGTTTATTAGAAACTTTCACCGCCATGGTGTAGCAGATTCTGTTTTTTTTTTTTTTTTTAGCCTGCGCTGGGCAAAGGCCTCCCTCCACTCCTTCCATCTCTCGCGAGCCCGCGCGTCCTCCTTCCAGTCTTTGTGGAACCTATCCAGCTCGTCCCGCCATCTCCTACGTGGTCTACCACGACCCCGCCTCACTGTGTCAGGGCACCAATTCCGCGCTATTTGGGCCCACAGTTTGTCCGACATGCGGCAGACATGTCCTGCCCAGTCCCATTTAAGTTGAGCAGCCTTTTGAGCCACGTCAGCTATCTTTGTTTTGGAGCGCAGTATTGTGTTTCGAACACGATCCGTTAACTTAACGCCTAGTATACTGCGCTCCATTGCTCGTTGGCAGACCTTGACTTTGGACCTTCAGTTTCTGTTACATAACTTTAATCTGTAGGTATATAAAAATAGAAATACACTCTTTGGGAAGTTTAGTGACCAATTGACCCACGACATAAAAAAAATGGAGAGAAATAGCCGAACAATTAAGGCGAAAGCGCCAGGGTAGCCCGCGAAATTCAATTTTTTCACGTTTTTTGCAATTTGCTGGTCAGTAGGTATTAAGTTGTACTTACGTTGATTAAAATATGATTCGCGGCCGTAACAAATATTTATTTACAGAATTATAATCCAGGTCATCTCGCCACCGCTTTCTGGACGACCTCTGCAGCGCCGTCCATCATCAGGCACCCATTATGTGGAAACTTTTGCCCAGCGGTCATCCTGCATGCGGCTGAAGACACCCGCCTAATCCCATTTGAGCCTGGCAGCTTTTTTGCCTATGTCTACCCGTTTTGGAACGCAGCATGATATTCCAAATTTTGTCCTGTCTTTTTACTTCCAGGCTCTTTGGCACTTGAGACTCCGTGAGCGACCAGGTCTGAGCACTATAGGTTAGGATGGGCAGGATACACATATGGAGATTGCCCTTCAGAGATCGGTAGATCACTCTTCATTAACCTCTACAGGGATTACTTTGGTTTAAAAATAATACGGGTAACTTTATTCAGTTAAATCGTGTAGATTTTTTCTCACTACTTGTTTATTACGATGGTTGTTTGTTTTCCCAAATTAAATAAATGTTGGCTTGTTTATAGTTTCGGCCCACCGCACGCAGAGGAAACTATCCAAATTAAATAAAAGTACATTCATGTCCAAAAAACAAAACTAACTAAACAAAATATTACTATCTTGAAAAATAGGCGAAACTTAAAGGCCCACTAACCAGAGCTTAGAGCCTCAAAAAACACCAGTAAAATCTATGTATAACTGTTGTCAATGTCAAACTCTGATGACTGTCAGTGTCAAACAAGCTCCGCTAGGAGCTTAGACAAAGAAAAGTATTCATACTCTAAGGCTAGGAGTATAATAATCTTAGACAAGGAAAAGTATAGACGGCGGGTAGCGCCATTTCATTTCCACAAGAAAGGTATAAAGTATTGAGTTATTACAAGTAACAGAAAAGGATAAAGCTATACTATTTCCGTCTCTCAGTGCGTGCCCGTTTTTTTCAAGGCCAGCAACTCGTGTAGCTAAGCAAACTGACAGATATATCGTCTTTGTGGAATTGTGATGTTTATTTTAGCACTTTTCTACATAATTTATTACCTAATATATTTGCTTGTGTATATTGTTTTAAAGCCGAGATTAACCTATAATACAATGCGGTGTAGTGTACTTAACTGTAAAAGCGATAGTGAGCGGCAAATACCAGGATTGTCCTTTCACACGTGTTTCCAGTTTTCATAAATGTTTCGGTTAATAGAACAATGTACTGTGTGTTAACTGTTTTAATTGACAGTATCAGTTTGTGTCATACTATGAGTGGTTAGATTCAAAGTAATGTTTTTATAAGAACCTAAAATGCAGTGTTGCTAGTATCGGGTCGCGCAATTTCCCATTTGTCCGTCACAATCTTATCAATATAATATTATTATTATCTTATTTATAATATTTTGTAATCATTATACTTTGCCTTGTATAGATTATTCAGGATAGATTCAGGTAATGTTTTTATTTTTGGACCCTTGTGTTAGAAACTATCTTCGATAGTCGGATTTCCGGAATCGATTAATCATTAATCATTTTTAGATATTTAATTTGTCAATCATAGACATTCATTATGTTTAAATTATTACCTGTATTTAAATTTAATAACAATGTTTATTATACTGTTTACATTTTATTTACTGTTTAAATTAATAATATAATTAAGTGTTATCGCACGCACTACTTCCGGTTGTATGTACCACCACGTTTTATTATAAATGTCAACCTAGGCTGTTTCCGGTAAAAATATAACACGTGGTGGGAACTGTGGGAAGTAGTGCGCACGATCGTTAGTCAGTCGACATCGAACAGTTGAAGTGTACACAAGTGTAAAGTGATTTTGTAGAAAACAATAAAAATTGTGAGTGATATCCTGACAAATTCTTTTAATTTCCCTGGACTCTAATACTTGATTTGTAGCCTTCGAGGAACTAAAATTTTAAGCTTTTGATAATTATAATGAACCATTGATATAAATTAACCATCGATCTCGTTTTCCGATCGTATAACGAGCCTTTTAACTACCCAGCTTGATAACTACGTAGAAGAATATTTATTTTTATATAATTATCACAATCGTATTTAATATAATTTTTATACAAAATATTATTTTATCGCTCCATGCCACGTTCTATTCCCAATCTGTGCTCCGCTACGGGTTGGAACTGCGTGGTACTTCAATCTCCCTGATTCTGGGTAAAGGGTAAGGTTTATGGTATCACTGAGTTCTATATACATTATGGTTATGTTATGTTAAGGGGCTATTACATCTTCCTAAATATCGGATCCGATAGTTAGGATCCGATTTAGGACAAGAAATTTAGTCGCCGGAGCTCCTGATTACACGTTCACTGATTTAGGACACTAAATCAGTCGGTAAGGACGAGCGACGAGTGACGGACGTATCGAGGTAAAAAGAAGTGTGTCGATATGACCCCAATATTAACGAAAAACAAAAAAATTGGTATTATCGTAGCCCTAGCGATTGGCTCCACAGAAATTAAAAAGAGAAAAAGAACGAGATGGGTGAAAAATTATTTATTATTGCGTTAAAAACTAGCAAGCATGAACAATAGGAGGGCTTTAGAACCAGATGACTTCAAAAATTATGTTCGAATAATTTCAAAAGAATTTGATAAACAGAATTTTATAATCGCGAAAAAAAAAATCAGCTGTTCCCTACATTTATGTTCGTATAATTCGTCAAAATGTAAGGAACAGCTTTTTCGCGATTTCAGGTTTGGTCCCATAGTAAAAGTTGCTCATAATGATGAGTACAATGACCTCATAGGAGGTTGATAATATTTTACCAATAACCCTGTATTATTAAATCTGATGACACCTTTTATACAAAAAAAAAATACTTTTTACCTATGCATACAATCAATGAAAAACTCGTACCTACTTAATACCTATGCATACAATCAACGAAAAACATGCGCTCGCGACGGCAGGCGATCGGCGACTGAGCGTCCTAAATGTGATTACACCGTTCCGATTTAGGATGCGATTTAGATTTAGGACGTCGGAAACCATTCTTGTCCTAAATCGGATCCTTCCTTCCTAAATGCGATTACACTATCCTGAATTTACATCTTCCTAAATATCGGATCCGATATTTAGGAAGATGTAATAGCCCCTTTAGGGACTCGGTATCGAATAGAAAGTATCGATATGTACTCATGAGTAGTATCGAAAAAAAAAATTGTACTCATAAAAGTACCGAAACAAAAGTATCGATACTTCCAGGTATCGAGTGCTTTTCTTAGTGCCTAATTCGCATAGAGCATAGGTCAATAGCAGTCAGTAAATAACGTCAGTTTAACTTCAGTAGAGCAGGACATGAAAAAACAAATGGTATTGGTACACAATAGAAAGAGAAAACTGTAACTTCAGCAATAAAAAAAATGGTTGCCTGTAAAGTCGGTTTTACGGGCGAAGATTTTACGTGACAACGTCTTTTTCTCGGTTGAGTGGGAGAGAGACGCAAGGCATTCGGCGGGCCTCTCTCTCGTTCGGTGACTCATCGTAACGTTACCGAGCGTTACACTTTTTCATAAGTGACTCCCAGCCGCAACCTAATTTAAGACGTTGTCACGTCAAAAAAATAGGATGAAATTAAATTATTTAGTACTTTAGGCATATACATTAAAGTTCCCATTCCTCCTCCGTACAATCACTAGGTGGTGTTGCCATAACCATAAACATAAGCCGTAAAGATCGCAAGTTTTAAATGGGTAATTTCTAAGATTACCCATTTAAAACTTAATTTCTTATTCGATACGATACCTGCCAAAAAGTATTCATTGAGTAAAAGCATCGAATACAAAGTATCGAGTACAAAAGTATCGGTCTCGAATGGAAATGTACTCGATATCCCAAAGTATCGATACTTTTTTCGTGTCCCCAGTTGCCTGCCTAGTTAGTTGGTCACACTTCACAGTGGGTGATTGTGTCATGTGTGTTTCTGAAATTCTGACTTCTGTCTTGTCTTCCAGTGTTCGCTGGTTCGCGTAACGTCGCAAGAAAAGTACAGAGACGCTTTCCAAACATATTTTTGCTACAAATATTAATAAAAATGCGATTTAGTGAAATTTTAAAGTGAACTAGAGCGTGAAAAAAGTTCCATAAGTAGTATGCAGTGGAATTTTAAGTCATAACACTGCGTGTACGTGTGTAAACGCGTTCGACAATGAGAATAAATAAGTAGTTTACCTTACAGTCATTGTCTCCTTGATCCGTTAGTGCAAACTGCCACAAAGTTTGCCGAAATGGGTTTACTTATATCAAAGATCTGGAGCTTGTTCGGGAATGAGGGTAAGTAACTGTACAATTATAAGTTTGACGTTGGCGATAAGATAAAACGTAAGATGTCTTAAGAGGCCCCTAATTTCATGTTTAAAGTAAGAATTCCTACTGATATCGCCGGGTCTTTGTCTAGTAGTGTGACCCAATTTATTTGTGAGATGTAAATAATAATAATAATAATATAATAATATATTCCACAACTATCACACAAATAAACACAGAGCATTTAAAATGAAATTCAAAGGTCTTTAAACATATAAGTATTAGTAAGTACAGAACTCCGGAATTGTGCTAAGGATCATAAACTAGTACCATATCAGTTACTTGTATGTTTATTGTAACAGTACAAATATTATGTTAATTTACAAAGATCACTGTTTTGTTTACTTTATTTCTCATGTTTCATTGCTATTTGTATATTTTCTAATATTGCTTAACCCTCCTGGGGAAGATGTGTGATGTTATACTTCCTTTTTTAACTATTACTTACTATTATATTATTTATTTTAACTCTCACTAGATTTTTTTTTTTTTTACTTTTTACCATTTTATAAAACTTAAACATACTTATGAAAGTTGGTAAGTATTTTTTTTGAATAGTCCATGGGTGAACTAATTTGGTAGCTCCGTGCAGCCTTATAATAAAAGTGTACTTGTAATATTTGTGACTAAATGCTGCTCTATTGAAACCTTATAATCATTAATGAACATAGTTTCTTATTCAAATAATTGACTGTATAGATATAAGGTACACTCATCGGACTTATAAGGCTTTATATATATTTTTTTCCTAAATATAGCTATTTCCAGCTGACGTGACAACTGACATGTCAGTTTACACTTGTCTTTATCATAATTATATATAAATATATTTTTTAATACATACACACTTGCTTTTCCAATTCACTTTTGAAATTGGCAGAATAGTCGACATTCATTGACATATTTGTTCTAGGTTGATTAAGATAGAAATGATTGTTGGTTTATAAGTAAATACTACTTAGAATTTAAATTGAAAATTATACTGCTAAAACTAATTCAGTAATCTAAAATGCATGATTGTCGACTTTAGAGGGTTTAGTTTCCGCACTAAGGGCTGTTTTACAGAACCTTACTCAAGACTTGTGCATTACTTAAAACTGGTTTCAACCAATCAAATGGTTTTAAACGAGTTATAAGTAATGCTTGAGGCTTCAGGTGGACCATTGGGTGTGGGCCACTGCGGCCGTTGCTGGTTATTCCAACCATGCATGATTGTTTATTTACTTCATTTCTACATTGACTTATATATAGTTCAAATCATACTGAATTTCAGCATGGACTGTGATTCTTGAATCTTATATTTCTTCTTCATCACCCATCCACAGAACACAAGCTTGTCCTCGTTGGTCTGGACAATGCTGGCAAGACCACAATACTATACCAGCTGCTCCTGGGTGAAGCTGTCCACACCAGGCCGACCATAGGCTCTAATGTAGAGGAGGTTGTGTGGAGGAACCTTCGCTTTGTCATGTGGGACCTCGGCGGCCAGCAGAGCTTGAGATCAGCATGGAATACATACTACACTAACAGTGAGGTAACTGATTACTTTAAGGTTGAAAGTAAAGGCCCATCGCTTAATTGAGACAGTGCCTGAGCTAGGTGAGGTGCGGTTTGGGGGGTGACGTGTCGCCAGAGCTCCTCCCGCACCGCGCAGCTAACTCTGTCTGTCTTTATTAAACGGTACATCTGCAGTTAAGTTCATCATTCACTTACAATAATTCTATCAATGTATCAATCAGAAATGCTGTGCCAAATACGCAGACTGGACACAGAATTGGGCTTGAACTTTAAGGAGTTTATTTATAAACAATGATTATAGTAAACTGACATTTAAATGTCAATAATGTGTAGTTAAACAGTCCCTATTGACTACTTAACTTTAAGTAACGTTTATGAATAAAGGAGTGAATCATCCATGTAATAAGGTAAACCCATATGGCTTGGCTATAAATAATGCAGCTGATAAGGTACTGTCAATATGAAAAGAAGGTATTGTACGATAATATGCATAGCAAGATCATAAATAACACATCAAAGTATTGCTATAGAGGTGTTTGAACAAACCACAATGCTTAACTATTGTTGCGCTCTTATATATAATTAATAACTAGCTTATGCCAGCGACTTAGCGTGAAATATCTTGTTTTAACAAAAATATATCCTGTAGCTGTGCCCCGTTACTTCGTTTTCGCTTAGCGTTCTTTCCGATTTTTTTTCTTTTTGCATGGCTCCTAAAGGGTGTAGCGAGATGTTAAATATCCTATAAACTTTCTCAAAAATTGGGCTATCGAATGCAAAAAGATTTTCTCAAATCCAACTGGTAGTTCTTGAGATTAGCGCTTTCAAAAAACAAACTCTTCAGCTTAATTATATTAGTATAGATATAATATTTCATTGACACAATCTTTAATTGACATCAGAATATAATACAGTAACTATAAGACTATTAGTATGTATTTGCTGTGTGCAGTAATAGGATCCTCAATTAGGGACACAAGTGGTTTAATATTTAGTTGTTTTTGCTCAAGGCGACATGAAGCTATGCAAGATTATAGCAATGTAATAATAGCTAGTTTTTAAATTAATGTGCATAGATCTTCGATCAATAAGCATAGATAGATCTAGGTACTATAAATGTCTTAACAACACAATGTCAGCTGTTCTTGCGATGTCTTAATATCCTTCTTCAACTTTTACCCTCAATTAGGTCGGCGACGATTCGGCCTTGTAAACGAATTTTTGCGTTCTTGTACGCCTTCAGCTAGTATGGATAATCGAATTTGTGGAATTATAATTTACCAAAATTATTGTATGTAGCTGAATATGGTAATTAAAACAGCTTGAATGTTAGTACCGTAGGTTACATTAGATAAATGATAACATTTTATTTATGTAAAAAGGTTTGTACAGACACTTTTACACGTCAACCATATTTTAAAAACTAGATGAGGCGCTTCCCATCTGATTACTCTGAGAAGATAGGCCGAAATAAACTCAGAGGTCACAGTCTCTTTTAAAGTCCAGGCATAATCTTAGTCAGATCATGTGAAGACCATGTCTGAAATGGTGTTCTGAAGAAAGAACCATAGATTGAGTGGACCTGTCCAGTCAGTGCACGCATTTGTTAGTAATCACGCAGCACAACTCAGAACTTCAGGAGCTCAGTACTGATCTGAGATAATCTCACTTACATTATTGTGTTGCCTGAGAGCCGAAACTCAAGAGCCCAAGAGACGTCAAAGTGACAGACGTTACGGCATATAATTACAAATGAATATAATTTTCCTCATTTTCATTATCAATCCTAACTAATATTATAAATTCGAAAGTAAGTTTGTTTGTTACCTTTTCACGCCTAAACCACTGAACCGATCATCCTAAAATTTTGCATATACGTGGTCAGATGTACAGAAACGGACATAGAGTACCTTTTATCCCGAAAAAAAGTGCTGTCCCCGAGGAAAACAACAATAATGTTTTTATGATAATAATAGGTGGCGCCACGTGTCTTTCGAATGGGATCGACGCTTATGCGGGTGAAACCGCGGGGCGCTGCTAGTTTGTATATACAAACAAAATTGTTGTCCATGTTAAGCCGACCTAAAATTCCCAAATACACATATCTATGTGCTGAACAATGTCCTTCCTTATATGAATGAGTACCTGCACAAGTACCTGTGTATGCAGGTACACATGTTCTAATACCGTTTTTAGTTCCAATATTATGACCATAATAAACAAGTGATAAGGAAATGTTAGTTTGTTTACTTCCATTTGTTGTTAATTACCAATCACAATACATTATGTCTATGCTTTATGAGTTATGAGAACTAATTGCAATTAAGCGTTAACAGGATAATTCTTAGTAAACTGTTGTACCTATCTGTAAAGTTTTGCTGGGCAAAACAAACGACCAGTGGGCCCTGGACCGAAAAAGCTGGATAGCCTTTGTCCAGCAGTGGGATGACGCATGCTAACAGTCACTGTAAAGTATTATTTACTAGTCTTTTAGATCATGTTAATGATTTGAAAATGAATATTGAGAAGTGTTATCTTATCTATGGTTTTAATGGCTACATGGCGAATGAGAACTCCAATGCATCGTGTCAAATCTGCAAGAACAAGACAAAAGATAACACAGCATCTAATAAATTCTGTCTCATATCTATAGTGTTTGCTGAGCGTCAGATCCGGGTTCGGTTCCCGGGCAGAATAAAGTGTTATTGGGTTTTTCTAATTTTCTATTAGCCTGGGATCTGGTTCGTACCGGTTTAATTAAAATAGGTTTTTTTTTCAAATACCTACATGGAACTAGATAACACCAATGGGAAAGTATAAAGATTAAACCTCTGCCATAATTAGAATACCTACTGACATTATGTTAACATCATACAGTTACCATGTTTATATTTTCTAATAAATAGGTAATCGGGGTGACTGGACTCCTCGAATACAGATTGGTTTTTCGCAGCTCTGGTTAGAAAGAGGTGGAAAGAAAGTAGGGAGGGAGGCCTTAGTTCAGCAGGGAAACAATAATGGCTAAGAAAAAAAATAAGTAATCAGCAAATAGCAATGGGCTGGCAAGCATTGCAGTACTTAGAGATAATTTAGAAGTCCTATCAGCAGCAGTAGACTTAGGTGATTGCCATGATAAAAATATATGTTGACCTAGTAAATAATTTAATTCGCGAATGGTATTCATAAACTTACGCTCGAAAGCGACTTCATTGCACCAGTTAAATCTGTCAATGGCTGCTTTTCCACCAGACATGGGGATGTGTGTGAAACCAGCCAATAACATCGCTTCATTTTTATAGCTTGAACTAAGTTAGCGTTGGTATTGGTTAGTTTTACATACATTCCTCGCTACGCATACTCGCTTATCTCTGGTGGAAAACCAGCCTTTTTTTTTTTGCGGATGGGATGATAATCGTCAAATGACCCCTCCCACTCTGGGTGGAGCGGAAGGGAGTGTCAGACTCTTACTGACTAAAACCCACCCGTGTTCCTTCCTTAGCCCTTTATGTTCGGGGCCGGCCAGCGGTAACCCTTTCTGACAATCCCGCTGACCGTGGAAAACCAGCCTAAAACTACAACTCGCAAGAGTTAACTTGAGACCCGAGCCCCCCCCCCCCCCCCCAACCCCGCGCTGTTACCGCTCTCGCCATCGACGCCTCAGCGACTGCGCGGCGCGCGCGCTTACGTCGTCCGAGCGAACTCTCAAGTGAACTCTTGCGGGTTGTACAGTTTTATTTTAGCAAATTAGCGAAACCATGTCTGTTGTGTATCGACTTAGCAATACGCCACTGTCTTTTTTAATCAAATCTGCTGGTTTTTTATTCTCAATACTAGTGACCCGCCCGGCCTTGCTTCGCGAGAGTGCAATCTACTATTATGGCGACATGTCTGTACTATATCTTACTTAAATATTAATGTATTAAACACAAACCTTCCGGAATAAATTCTCTAAATTATGGCGAAAACCGCTTTAAAATTCGTCGCGTAGTTTAGTAGAACTGAGCGGACACACAGACATACACGAAAAGAGACTTTATTCAATTCAAATTCAAAACGTTTATTTCGGACAATAACAATCCATGTTTTGTTAGCAGATTCAATATTTTAAACTATGTTTATTTAATATAGATTATGCGACGGATAGTTAATTGTTTTTGCCGTGCTAATTTTAACTTAAATTGGAAGTTGTTTTAAGATGAAATATTGCCTGCCTGTATGTCTAGTTGGCCTTAAGCGCGATTGCTGAGCGTACGGGTCTTGGGTTTGATACCCAGGTCGGGCAAGGTGATAATAGCATTAGAATCAAAGCTTATTATAAATGATATTTATTTTGAAAATTAGTTACAAATAAAATCTTTTTATATTAAACTGTCTGATCGAAACAAACTGTGTGCAGGTCTCGTAAGTCTATACAATTATTTGTAATGGTCAGATTGTTATGAGAACCATGTAGGTTATCTAGGTTAATGTCCGAGGTGGTTTCTTAGGTTCATAAAGCAGTTACGAGTTAATAGTTCAAAATGCGCAGGTGTACATAAAGCCTATGGCAGCTACGCGAAATATTAAACGCGATGATTTAATTTTATTATATGCTTGCGATTACCTATTTTAATCACCATAAAAATTTATTCATTTGTAAGAATTTAGTTTTTCATTGTTTACTTAATGTTAATATGATCTACTACAACTTTTATGTAAATCTCTATGTAGGTAGTTAGGTACTATCCCTAACTATGAAACTCGCAATTCCGAGATACAGGCATGGCCTAGATTGGGGTCACTGCTCAAACTGAAATTTTATTAAAAAAACAATTTGTTTTTTATAAGTGACAACAATAAATACAATATCTATTAATATTATTACAAATTTTATTAATTCTACAATGAAAGTTCTCTCTCTATGTTACAGTATTTTTTAACTCGCCAAGCGCCGCGCACTTTACTTGTGGTAACCAAGTGTACAAACACGCTGTGAATGTGTGCGTGAAGACTAATAGTAGCGTCAGCACATACCACGCATTTCCAACTTCGCTATTGTCTCGATCGGCACCGAGAGCTCCTGCGGTTACAGCTAGGGCTGCCATCCATCCGGGTTTCCCCGGATTTGTCCTAGTTTGGAGGGCGTCCGGAGAGCGCCCGAACAAATCCGACTTTGAATGAATTGCAATAAATTAAAGCATAAATCAAAATATCGTGCGCTCGTGACATAATTTGCTTTTGATTTAAGTACAATTTTTTTTTTAATTTTCATTGATGCCTAAAAGACCGTTCCTAATTGTTTTTGCTACCAAAATACCTCTCACCTTTATAAGAGTGTTTAAGTGATTAGTAAATTAAGCGTTTCATTTGGTCTAAATAAGAAAAAATAATATGATACTTAATGATGTTTTTTATTTTATTGTAGGAATTTTTTTTTTTGAGGGAGTTCGGGGTAAATCTTTATTTCACCCAAATGTCCAGGGTTTTTGAAGTTTTTATCCTGGGTCCGTAATTAAGGTGATGGCAGCCCTAGCCTTACACACACATTCACAGCGTGTTTGTGTACGTGGTAACCGCAAGTAAAGCGCGCGTCGCTTCGTGAGTATAGATGGGCACTCCAACCGGGTTTAAACCCGTGTTTACGGGTGTTGATCGGTTGTTTATCAAAAGCATCAGGTTTAAACCCGGTGGATTGCCCATCTATATTCGTGAGATAAGAATACTTACTATCTTGTGGTGTGTGGTGATTCCAAATTGTTAATTTCTCTGTCTATTCAGTTCGTGATAATGGTAATTGACTCGACGGACCGCCACCGGCTGAGTATAAGTCGCGAGGAGCTGCATCAGATGCTGAAACACGAGGAACTGACCAGAGCCTGCCTCCTGGTCTACGCGAATAAACAGGTAATTATTATCCTTCCTTTCCTTACATACACAGAGCATGGGGAGGCCTTTGCGGCCTCTGCTAGAGGCATGACTAGAAACCTGTAAATAACTTGGGAGTATTCATAGTTAAATTGATAGATACGGTCTCTGTCTTGGTTTTAGTATATAAGGTCACGTCATTTTAAATTTATAGCTATTCTAGCTTTTCCCCACGTGGAGGTCAAACTAAAAGTATCCTATGTCCTAGCCCAGGTCATGGTCTGTCTGAAAAGGCAACGGACAGACAAAGTTACTTTCGCATTTATAATATTACTAGCAGCGCCCCGCGGTTTCACTCGCATAAGTGTCGCTCCCGTGGGAATATCGGGATAAAAATTATCCTATGTCCTTTCCCGGGACTTAAACTATCTCTATACCAAATTTCATCTAAATCGGTTCAGCGGTTTAAGCGTGAAGAGGTAACAGACAGACACACTTTAGCATTTATAATATTATAGTATGGATAGTTATAGGATTGCCCCCCTATTACATGGGACTTAAACATAACTGGTGAAACGTGGATGTACTATAGGTACACCTCTGCCTAACCCTTGGGGGTTTACAGGCGTGATGTTATGATATTAGACCACTTATTTTAATACACTACTTATGTTATTGGCTACGTATGTAGTCAGTGGCATAACTATAGGGTGGCATTGGGGCAAAATGCCACGGGCCCCCAGCCAGAGGGGACCCTCGGCCAGGGCCATGAGCACAGGAGGATTCTAATATAAGGACAGAAGCAGTCAGTTGTTAAATTTTGTAGGGGAAAATATGAAATGTACGCGGAAGAAGTCACGGGAGAAGTGCTAATAAGAAAAAAACTATAACGTTGGTTGAGCAGTTGAGCTTCTTTACATTGAGGAAGGGCCCCATCGCCTTGAATTTGCCACGGGCCCCAAACGGTATAGTTACGCCACTGGTATTAGGTTACTTATGTTAATGTAACAATGTATTCGAAAGCAGTAGCTGTCGTTGTAGTCATAATTATCATAAAACCTTCAAATCTGACTGTGGAATGTGAAAGTACTCGGAAAATATTTCAACGTACAGTGACAATAAGAAGCTAAATAGACGCGTAGATATTTAAAATATACCGCTGTTTTATTCTTCGTATTATGTCATTCGATACATTATTTATTTACTTGGGTAGGTAATGGGTGGCTTAGGTGGGTAGTTAATCATCCAGATCATAAACTCAAATTTATTAGTAACTAGCAGCGCCCCGCGGTTTCACCTGCATAAGTGTCGATCCCGTTCGAAAGACACGTGGCGCCATCTATTATCATAATAACGTTATTGTTGTTTTCCTCGAGAACAGCACTTTTTATCGGGATGAAAGGTACTCTATGTCCGTTTCTGTAGGTACACCTGACAACGTATATATGCAAAATTTCAGGATGATCGGTTCAGTGGTTTAGGTGTGAAAAGGTAACACACAAACATACTTACTTTCGCATTAATTATATTAGTTAGGATTACAACACTAGTGTCTAGTAGTCACATTTGGCAAATTTTGGTAATAATTACTAATAATGTCAAAACAATTACCTATTAATAAATAAAATCACCCTTAGTAATGGTAAAACCACTATTAATTATGTCAAAATCATTAATAATAAAATAATCAAATACAATATCAATAATCAAAAACGCACAAGAACAACATTACAACGTTATTTCAAGGCACGATTTAAAGGCAATACTTGTGTCGTGGTCCTGAGAATTAGTCCTTCGCTCTATCGGCCGCAGTGACCAAGAGGCTGTTGGCGCTGTCCCGCACCCGCCGCATCAAGGAGGCGACACGCTTTCGCATGATTGCGTAAAAGTACAATAATAATTAATTACATAATTTCTTAAGACGTAAGTAACTCGGTAACAAAAACGAAGGTCATCCAGTTAAGTAAAAAGGAAAGACTAAAGTAAGGCCTCCGTATAAGTTCCAGCATGCATAGCATGCACATAATTACATTAAAAATTCTTTTCCGATTTTAAAGTTGGTAGATACTGCGTAAAGCTGCCACGCTTAAATGTAATCGGGATGGACACATCCACCAGTCGATCAATGGGCCAAACTTATGATCCCAGTGGGTCCCGCTTAATGGCAAACGACATCGCGGCAGGTCCAGATGGAGATGGCGGGATGAGCTGGACTTCTTTATTAAAGATTGGTCCTTGGCAGCTCTGGACAGAGAGGGGTGGAAAGAGAGTAGGGAGGTCTTCTCCCAGCAGTGGTACATTAATGGCTGATCATAAACAAAAATTGGTATTGCATACAAACCATGCTAAAAGCCATCAACCAAACATTTAAGCTAAATTATTACAACTTTACAACAAAACACATTTTTAACACCACATTAAAACATAAAATATGTAATCCTTTTTGTGCAGTATACATCACATCATATTATGTTTCGTGTAGCCACCTGTGTCAAGCTTATTATATCGCGTCATCATTATTTATATCCGAAACACAATTGTTTATCCAAACTGTTTGGTATCCTTGAACGCGTGTTTATTCTCTGTGATAAATTCAATATACATGCAAACTACATAAATGGAAGCACTCAAACGTCTTAAGTAAAATGACTGGGTTAACGCAATTTTTGATAAAAGTGAAAGTTTTTAAATCCTATCTTCTATGGGGAGGGAAAACCATCACACTAATATTATAAAGGCGAAAGTTTGTGAGTGTAGGGGTGTGTTTATATGTTTGTTATTTCTTCACGCTCAAACGGCTGGACCAATTTTGATAAAATTTTGTATGGAGGTAGCTGATACCCTGGATTAACATATAGGCTACTTTTTATCCCGATATTCCCACGGGATCGAAACTTATGCGGGTGAAACCGCGGGGCGCAGCTAGTTTCTTCTATATAACTTACATTCCATCGCCATTTAATCAGTATCATATCTACTTTAGTGTAATAGTTTGTTTTTTTAATAACCTTTTGGTAACAAAAAGGTCCTAATATGTTTTTGGTTGCAATGGAATTTGAACTTTGTTATATGTATTATACATATAACAAAGTTCTGGTGTATATGACATTCAGTGTGTTGTTCCATAACTTGAAAATTATGTCAAATTCTTCAGTACAAAGTCGTGCCCGATGGAATTTCCCATCGGCAGAAAAAAAACAAAGTCTAACATAGACTTTCATCCCCTATTCAACCCCTATAAGGGGTGCAATCTCAAAAATTCTTTCTTAGTGTTCACTTCCTTTTATAAGAAACTCTTGTGCAAAATTGTATGCTTCCAAACCTGTTTTAAGCTGTTCGTTGTCTGTCAGTGAATGCATTTAAGATTTTTATCAAATAAGTAGATGTCAAGGTCTTTTTGTCTTCGGTTTTATTAAGTTACGAAAATGAGTCAGTGTGGTACTTGATACAGCTTTAAAATAATGCTGGAAATGGGAGTGGAGTTACCTTGAAAAAAAAAAAAATGTACCAAAACCTAGCCTAGCCTAGAGTAGGAACATAACTTCAACTTTACAAAACACCCAATGCACATGCCTACGGTTTGTGGCTTACAAGTTATATTTACGGACAGACAGAGAGATATTGCGTCTTATTAAAATTTAAGGCAGATTCGTCATTCCAACCTTGGGCAGTCGGCCCTTTTTTTTTTATGTGGAGAAGAGAAATACTCATGCGTTCTGCACTATCACGGGGAGATAGTGCAGTTATGTGGGACTCTAACCCACTAAAACTCCACGGTGTCCTCCTCTGGGAAGTACTCCCCATCACCGGCGCACCAGAACTCATAGCACGCCGTGACAACCCCAAGGACCAAACCAGCACATGGGCGCCAGACGACTCCGTGTCTGGGCACCCTTGGTCCGTCTGCGACGGGTCAGGTCATTGGCCCCGCCGCCTGCCAATTTTCGACCGCAGAGGATAGGGAGAGCGGCCAACGTCATACTAACACTCCTCCTCCCCTGCGGCTCCACCGCGCATCAGACGGTGGCGACCCCGTCAAGGCCGCGGAAGATATGGAGAGCGGCGCACTACAATACCGGCAGTCCTTTCCCGCCGCGGCTTTCAACCCTCAGCCGCGATGTCTCCCATACGACATCGCGGCCCACCTCAATTGCGATGTCGCCCAAGCGGCACCGCAACCTACTTGTTGGCCGCTACGCGTAGGCTTACCGGCTCATCGTGGGTGACCAAGCCACGGTTACTGAGCCCCCCTCGCCTCGACAATGCGGGAACCCACCCGAGGGTTGGGCAGTCGGCCCTGTATTGACCTTACTGACTGACTCATATTTTTTAAAATAAATAACATAATTACACATTGGGTACTTTTTTTTTTTGGGTGGGAAATCATCAAATGACCCCTCCCGCTCTGGGCGGAGCGGAAGGGAGTGTCAGACTCTTACTGACTAAAACCCACCCGTGTTCCTTCAGTTGCCTGTGCCAGGGGCCACGGTATCTCTTTCGAACAACCCGCGACCCCGGCGGACACATTGGGTACTTATGTATAGTTATTGCCGATACGGGAGAAGATTATACTAAAGAATGCCCGCGAATTTGTTCGCAAAGAAACTGATTTCTGCTGGTCCACGGGGCCGAGTCTGCTCTTTTTAACGATTGGCCTTTAGGTCAACCAAACAGACAACAGCATTACCATTGTGCCAAAAGTTTTTCTTATCTCCTAAATTCGTAAAGGTCGTTTTATAGTATTCTTGGAATTGTGGTACAAAGTAATCTTCGAAACACTACTATAAAAAAATATTGCCGTTAAAAACTCTATTTGTTTTGTAAAAAAAAAATCTTGTAAATTATGTTTAATTTGACTTGTAATTATGTACGAGATTACCAAAATATCAGAGCCAAAAAAGATTTTTTTCTAAAATCTTATTGACGCCTTTGAATTAGGAGATTACCAAAACTGTCAAAATCAACAAATACGGTGTCAATTTTGGCACTGCACTGCTTTCGCAGACTTGGCCCTAGGATCATACCTTCCAAATTCCTTATCTTCAGTAGTTCAAGCTGACTATACGTACATATTATGTCCTATATTCTACTAACCCACATGCGAGCGATGTTTATTTAATATGTGACAAGGTTGCCGGCTGCCGGTCGTCAGACCTAATGGTCCTGGCAGGAAGGCCACGCTGCACAGGGGTCCAATTTGGTCGTTATCACTGATAGAGTGTGTCGCATTAGCAATTTGCAACACGTGTAGGACTGGGGAAAACAAACACATGCTGTATGTGTAGCTACTAAAATGCACCGTGTTAAGAGTTTTGGAGTATCAAGGATAATTAGAAAATAGTAGATTACATCCTAATTTTCGCCCTGACTGCCCTGTTGGTCTCGTGGTCGCAAGCGCAACTGTTGAGCGTGGAGTCCTGGCTTCGAATCCCAGGTCCGGCAAAATGCTATTGGTTTTTCCATTAGGAATTTCTTAGTAAGTTAGTTGGCGGTATACCCCTGTGGCTCGGAAAGCACGTTAAACCGTTGGTCCTGATCTTTCTCCGGTCGTGTCGGATTAGACTATAGGAGTGAGGGAAAAGAGAGTGCAACTGTTTCTCTGCGCACACACTAGTGCACTATAATATCTCCCGCGCCGAAGGCTAGTCTCCGTTGAGATTGGCCGACATGGCCGAAATACGATCTGCCCGCTATGCCCGGCAGGGTCCATAATGTTTTCAATCAAGTTTAAGTAACCACCTAAGTATGCATTATTGAATGCAATAAATGATTGCGTATCTTATGCTGAACCTTAGAGGAGTTAAAACCTTCTTACCTTATTTATTTCTGGTTCACTAAACAAAGTATTCAATTAAATTGAAAAAATTGACGGCACGGTTGGCGCAGTGGTTAAGCGATTGACTGCTGCGCTGCGTGTCACGGGTTCGATTCCCGCACGGAACAAATATTTGTATGACCTACAAGTAGTTGTTCCGGGTCTGGCTGTTTGTGTACGTGAATTTAAATGTTTGTAAACGCACCCACGATACAGAAGAAATTCCTAGTGTGGGGCAACGGTTTTTCTTATAAAAAAAAAAAAAAAAAATTCAAGGAATATTCAATGACATCTTGTAATGCATACGGTAAACATACAAAATATTGTACATTCTGCTATTGAAACATTTTTCTAGGTATTCCATGAGACTGAAGTACATATATACAAGTGTACAATAACTAGTAGTAGTATTAAAGAAAAGTAGAAATAATTTTACCACTACCGCAAGTCGCAACTGCTAAGGAGTTCTCAGTAGCAACTCGAAGTCTGGATTTGTGCCGTATGTCTGATTTTTGGCAGCAGTGGTGGCGCAGTGGAAACGGCCGTGACTTGAGAGTTATAGGTCGTAGCTTAGAAGACAGGCAGGCACTTTACTTTTGTTTACATAATTTCATCGCCACTGCTCTCAAAACGGTGAAGGAAAACATCGTGAGGAAACCGGCATGTCCTAGAACCAAAAATTTGAAGTCGTGTGCCATCGTCCACTCTTCACAGGGAGGATACCTGTATCCCAGCAGTAGGAACATTTATATGCTGATTATACTGTTGACAATGTACTCGCCCCGTATTACGTGGTTTACTAAATATACACCTCTGCTTATTGCTTCGGCGATTACAGGTGTGATAAAATATATGTCAGTGATTAAGACCACTCCGTTTCCTTGCTTCCAGGACGTGAAAGGCTCGATGACGGCGGCGGAGATATCAGAACAGTTGGACCTGACGTCGATAAAGCAGCACCCGTGGCACATACAGGCCTGTTGTGCGCTCACCGGCGAAGGGTACGGTCCACTATTGAAAATTAATTAAGTCTTTATTATACTACTATGTTTTTAGGAACTAGAAAGCTAAAATACTTAGGCCCACTTGCATCACAAATGATTTAAGACATCAGCATAGCCCGCGAAATTCAATTTTTTTTTATGTCATTTGCAATTTGCAGGTTAATGTCAATTTGTATGTTGATCTAAATATTATTCGTGGCCGTAACAAATATTCATTTACCTACAATTACTAGCTGCGCCCCGCGATTTCACCCGCATAAGTGTCAATCCCGTGGGAATATCGGGATAAAAAGTATCTTATGTGTTAATCCTGGTTATAAACTATCTTTGTGGCAAATTTCATCCAAATCCGTTCAGCCGTTTGTGCGTGAAATAACAAACATACAAACACACTCACAAACTTTCGCCTTTATAATATTAGTGTGATAATCATAAAAATCATCACTCTCTAAGTTCATATTGAATGACCATTCCATGAAATCATGACATTTGTGGCCAATTCTAACTTAGGGATATGATATAAACATTGGCTTTGCTTAATTGAATTCTGACGTTTGTTCAATATCATATTTCTACTAACGGCAAAAAATAATATAAGATTAATATACCGTATATAATAATATTAATATATACTTATAAGCTATGGTAGCATGCGATCACGGGAAGGTACTTTCTTGTCTCATCCTTTTCTGTAGTCGGGTTTTAGTTTTTAAACTTTTTTTCTAATTAATTATTTTGGGGCTTATTTCAGTAATATTTATATTTTCGAAATGTGCTAATTGAGCCTTTTCATTTGTTATCCCACAAAGCACCATCCCAAAATATTTATTTTAAAATTCATTACTCTATGTCCTCTAGAGGGCGCCACATTGAATTTAGTGTGACGTCACGTAGCCGAAACATAAACATACATAGTCAAAATCATAACCCTCCTTTTTGCTTCGCCGTAGTCGGGTAAAAATAACTTTGTATGGACTTCATAATTTTCTACCTAAGATCAAGAAACGATATTCTCGTTACATACATTTTATAAGGGAGTAAGTACTGAGGTGACATCTAATAGAGAAGTATGGATGAAGAAGACATGCTGGACCGACCAAATTAATTGAGATAATGGCAAGGGAATTATGGATGAATGAAATGATGAATGCGCCTATCCCAAATGAATTAGGTTAATTGCAGGAGAAAAACTTACGTATCACCAATATTTTCGTCCATGAAGCAATTAGTGGAATAGATATGCTTTAGATGCCGAAGATGACCCACTGCGATACCTCGCGATAACGGGTTATCTTCGGCATGTAATTACCCTTTGAATTAAGTTAAATAATTATGTTGGTGACGTCTCGCGTTTTTATAAGCTTAAAAATACAGAATAAATTTAGGTACTTGCAGTAATTACTATCTAAGTGTAGTAAATTACTATAATCTTTATTTTATGTACCGATTTAAAAAATATCTTATCATTAAGTTTATTTATTTAATCCATAGCAACAAACTTATATTAAATATTGCTTTATCTAGAAAGATGTTTGTCATGATGAGTGCTTTATATTTTATTTTTATTTCTTTTTGTTATGCCCGAATATGTTTCTTGTATTTCCTGAAATAGGCAGTATTGTTACTCCTAAAGCCTTATTCGTATAGTATAATTATTTAATTCAGCGTACTTGTTTAATAGAGGTCAGTTCCTGTAGTATACCTACAGAGTGGCGGGGACGCACCATCTGTCCATCAATCACTACATGATTCTGAACAGCCATGCGCTGAAAACTTTCGCCGGTTGTTATAAAAAAAAATTGCTCTGACATATACAGGAAGGTTTTTTTATCACCATCCAAATTTTTACGGGGTCTTCTACCCATGAATAAGAACAGCTTTTACTATGGGGCCAACTCTGAAATCACGAAAAAAAATCCGCTGTTTCATACATTTTGGTCAAGTACGTAAGTATTGAACTTTTGTATTAAACAGCAGATTTTTTTTTTCGTGATTTCTGAGTTAGTCCGCTAATGAAAGTTTTTCATATTCATGGGTAGAACATCCTGTAAAAATTTGGATGGTGATAAAAAAAAATCTTCCTGTATTTAGAAAAGCGTATTGCACTTTTCTATAAAGCAGCTGATTTTTTATAGATAACCGATAAAAAAATTCAACGCTGTAATCATGTACGAATTTATGGTGTCAGTTGGCGCGTCGATGTTCCAGCCACTCGTATATTATAAATACTCTTTTATTTGAGTATAAAATACGTTTTGTCTCTTCTTCACATAATATAATATGATTCTTGATGTATTTGGCAAAGCTCAAATCACGACATGTTTGCTATTTTTCTTATCTCTACCTATACTGGTCGATAACCGTTAAATAATACAGGATACATCGTTAGTATCTCATAGATTTAAATAAGGCTAAGGGCGCATTTGGAATAAGTCTTATCCTGAAAATAAATTTTGAATTTTTGACAGTTTTTCCATACTCTAACTGTCAGATGTCAATTTTATTCCACGAATAAAATATATCTGCCTTTGGTAATATCAGCCCTAAGAAGCACAAGAATGCGTTCATTACCAAGCCTCAATGCATAATATAGTTTTGATATCATACAGTTCAAACTATACATTTGCAAACAGCATTTTTTTGCCATTGTAAGAGCAGTGGTGGCTCAGTAGTAACGGCCGCGACTTACGAGTTATAGCCGTTATAGGTCGTAGGTTCGAACCCAGACAGGCGCTTTACTTTGTGTAAATTATTTCATCGCCATCTGCTCTCAAAACGGTGACGGACATCGTGAGGACACCGGCATGTCCTAGAACCAAATTTTAAAGACATGTAACATCTACCAAGACGCACGGGGCTCGCGTGGTGGATTACGACTCACTCCCTCTCATCGAGAGGAGGCCTGTGTCCCAGCAGTGGGAACATTATAGGCTGATTCTGCCGAAGCATTTGTCATGTATGTAGTAAAACAGAGTTGTCGAATATTATGTAGTGTGAAGAAGAGACCAGCGCTTTATTCCCTTGCATCCTTGAAATGTGAATTGTCTATCTCAAGAGCAATTTGTGTGGCCGAGACAGTACGTCATTCACTTAGCGCTAACGTAAGTATGACATTTATTATTTTATTTTTGGTTGTGTCCTTGTTCTGTTTTCCTTATTTTAAGAAATAGTGCTTATTTATTTTATCACATAAAACACATATATTTATTTATTCATACATAGTCCAAAATGTTTGCTACGAAATGTGAAATAATAAAGCTCTCATTTCTTTTTCCAGGTGATTTCTACAAGACAAGTGTTGCGGGAGAAGCAAGATTATTAGTGGAATGAAGCAGCTGTTACTACCTGCAGACCGCTAGCAGAAAGAATATACAGTGTGTAAGATTCGGAGGCGTGACTGGGAAACAAATGAACCGCGCGTCTGACGTGGCAAACCTAAATAGCGGTGGACTGACGACTTACGCTCGAAATTTATCAATAATCAGCCTATAATGTTCCCACTGCTGGGACACAGGCCTCTTCCCTTCGAGAGGGAGTGGGCTGTAATCTACCACGCGGGTTGGTAGATGTCACATGTCTTCGGATTTTTGTTTCTGGGAAATGTCGGTTTCCTCGCGATGTTTTTCTTAACCGTTTAGAGAGTAGCGGTGATGAAATCTTTTACACAAAGAAAAGCGCCAGGCTGGGTTCGAACCTACGAGGCCACGACCATCATCTCGTAATTGCGCCATTACCTCTGGGTCGCCACTGCTCTCGAAACTAATAATGTATCTCAGTCCCATTCTCGATCCGCGGTCTTTGATATCTGCTTGTGATTAGGTCTCTCAAAGACAGATGGGCAAATATGGCCGTTGACTGGTTACAGACGAAGATCGGGATTGAGATACATGTGTAGTATAATATCAATAGTCATAACATTTCCTTCACTATGGCCCCAGCGTAATTATGTCGGACAAGTGTCGAATCTTTATTGTGTGACATAATATGCTCGTACATAATCAGCCTATAATGTTTCCACTGCTGGGACACAGGTTTCCTCTCGGTGAGATGGAGTGGGCCGTAATCCACCAGTAGACTCGTAATATTCTATATCTGCTCGCGTTTTACCACTAAATCAACTGATAGTTAAACCGCAATATCGCTAGGTTGCGGTCGACAGTGGCAGAAGCCTGCCTAGGTTTATTTTTATCTTCGACTTTTAGGCTGACACTCCACCGAGATGACGTAAGTTAACCAATGGGACCTCATTATTTTTAAGCGTATTCTAAAATTATGGTTAAGTTTAATGTGCATCTGGATTGAGGGCACATTTGTTGACCCCTTGTGAAACGAAATAAGACTACAGGGAAATTAGTTCTAATCTAATCTAACTAGCCTGTACTGTCCCACTGCAGGGCAAAGGCCTCCCTCTCCCTTTTCCACACAATTCTGTCTCTTGCTAGTGCCGGCCAGTCCCTACGGTAGGAGTCAAGCTCGTCCCGCCATCTTCGTCTTGGCCTGCCGCGATGTCGTTGTGCGTTTAGTGGGACAAAATCGGTGGTTCTCTTAGCCAAATTGTCATCTGACATGCGGCAAACATGTCCTGCCCAGTCCCACTTCAGTTTAGCGGCTTTTTGGGTAACGTCTGTTATCTTAGTTTTGGCGCGCAGTATTGTGTTCCTTATACGATCACAAATTCGAACCCCCAGGATACTGCGCTCCATGGCTCGCTGGCAAACCTCGAGTCTGGACCTCTGCTGAAGTGTCAAAGACCAGGTTTGAGCACCATATGTGAGAATGGGGAGAATACACATGTCCATTATTCTCCTTTTGAGACATAGCGGAAGATCTCCTTTTAGAAGATCTTTCATTGACCAATAGCTCCTCCAGGCGCTCTCGGAAATTAGTTAAAATAGTAAAAACTTAAAAGCGTGAATTAAAACTGTTATGATTAAATAACTTGGGCCCTCAATCCAGACTCGTGCATAAAGTTGCATAGCCTAAATCTCAGTAAGTACTATCTCTGGGTGAATAATTTTTATTTAAGGCTGCACCGACTGCACAGTGGTGCCCTCATCGTTTGTTTGGTTATTTCTTTTATTTTAGAATGAAAATGCAGAAAATAAGCACGTTAAGTTGTGTTCCACAAGATTATACGTTAATACTATTATAAACAGCAGTTTTATATTGTTTAATTTTATTATAATCACTAAAACAGATAATAGTGGCCACTACTTTCCGTTTTAGTGATTATAATAAAACTAAAAAATTTCAAACTACCGTTTATAATAATATTAACGTATAATCTGGTGGAGCACAACTTAACGTGCTTATTTTCTGCATTTTCATTCTAAAATAAAAGAAATAACCAAACAAACGATGAGGGCGCCACTGTGCAGTCGGTGCAGCCTTAAGAATTTAGTTAAGAATTTCTTAAATATTTTAAGAAATTTTAATTCCCAAATCTGTAGAATATGACATTACATATTTATGGCGGTATATCTAGGGTATCACTTCATTATTGTCTGTACTGAGGAATCTGCAAAACATGAATTTATCTGAAGAAATACATAAATAAGACTTTAACATATTTTACTTAGATACCTATGTGAATTAGTTAAAAAGAAATAATGACAAAAGTTAATTGTTAAGAAGTAAATGAAAGTCGAATTTGACTAAAACGTCTGAACTGAGAGCCCGAGAGAGAAAAGTTGAAAATCAATTTTCTCTTAAAGTATGACATTTAGAAGAACGGACGATATGTTATAAATTAATTAAGAAATAGTTAAAAATCTTATTTTAATTTGCATTAATCTATCAGGTTGAGCTTAGTCAATAAAGCCGAAAATATTGGGCTCTCAATTCAGACGTTTTAGTCAAATTCGACTTTTCATTTACTTCTTATCTTTGTGTCATTATTTCTTTTTTTAACTAATTTACATATGTATCTAAGTAAAATATGTTAAACTCATATTTATGTATTTCTTCAGATAAATTCATGTTTTGCAGATTCCTCAGTACAGACAATAATTAATTGAGGGCCCTAAACCGCCATAAATCTGTAATGTCATATTCTACAGTTTTGGGAGTTTCTTAAAATATTTAAGAAGTTTCTTAAATAAAAATTATTAACCCAGAGACAGTACTTACTGAGATTTAGGCTATGCCAGCCACTTTATGCACGCCTCTGAATTGAGGGCCCAAGTTATTTAATCATAACAGTTTTAATTCACGTTTAAGAAATTCATGGCCCTTTGCTTTAAGTTTTACTATTTTCAACTAATTTCCCTGTCTTATTTCGTTTCGCAAGGGTTCAAAAAATGAGTCCTCAATCCAGATGCACATTCAAGTTTAGTAAGAATCTCAATTTACAACTGCATAATATGTTCTCAAATCTTGATTGAAATCGAGATCTGTGCTTGAGTGTCGCTGTATACTACGTGCCTTTATTTGTAATATAGGTAAGTATACAGATGCCTGTAATAATTGCCCCCTCCCCCCCTCTCACGTTCGATATTTTTGTTGTTATTAGCCTATATTGTATCCCACAACTGGGCAAAGGCCTCCCCTTTTTCCTTCCAAACCCCCGTCTTGTGCTATCTATGGTCGGCCATGTTGGCCCTGAAAACCTTATGATGTCCTGTCTCAGGCGTCGAGTGAGTGACGATCTTTGCCCATCTCTCCGGGTGCATTCGTGCGACGTGTCCGGCTCACTCCCACTTCAGCCTGGCTGGTTTATATCAAACATTTTAAAATAACTTAGAAAAAGTGATCTAATTACTAATCAATACAGGGTCGTACCAAGCTGTTAATATTTTAATGGCATGGGTATGTTTTGAATCTGTATTCAAAAAAAAAACAGGGCTACCTAACCGGGCAGCGAGTCTGCGAGCGCACACACGAAGGGTTCCGTACCACAAGGCAAAAACGCCGAAAAAACACGTTTGTTGTATGGGAGCCCCCCTTATATTTATTTTATTTGTTTTTAGTATTTGTTGTTATAGTGGCAACAGAAATACATTATTTGTGAAAACTTCAACTGTCTAGCTTTCGCGGTTCTTGAGATACAGCCTGGTGACAGACAGACGGACGGACAGACAGCTAAGTCTTAGTAATAGGGTCCCGTTTTTACCTTTTGGTTACGGAACCCTAAAAAAGAACCGTTAGGCTAATCGAAAGTTTTATTTATTTAAGAGTAAGTATTTCCAATTCGATCAAGATGAGTTCGAATATGGTTGGTAATACGATACAATGGCGTCGATTCCCTTGTTCACAAACTAAAGTAAATTTAAGTTCAGTGCATCTTTTTCTTTCTATTTCATTAAGAAAAGGACAGAAGATAAATATTAGTTTAGTCCTGTCAAATTAAGATACTCCATAGCAAGTTTAGACGTGATTAAAAACATGGCTACTAAAAATACGTCAATTTATTTACGTTAGGCGCTGTCTAATTTGAACGGACTAAACTAATATTTATCTTCTGTCCTTTTCTTAATGAAATAGAAAGAAAAAGATGTACTGAACTTAAATTTAGTTTAGTTTGTCTTGTTCACAAACTAAACTAAATTTAAGTTCAGTACATCTTTTTCTTTTGGAAGGTTTATTCCCGATCGTTCCCGCCCCGTCGTCCCCACTGGGCACGAGTGGGAAGAAAAAGTTTCGTTCCTTCCCAGTGGTGACAATTGGAACTTTTTATTTTCCACTCGTTCCGCTATAGACCGAGAGTCAAAATGCAATAATGGGGATTGGAGATTTCACGGAAACTTTTTTTTCCCATTCGTGCTCAGTGGGGACGACGGGGTGGGGACGACCGGGAATAAACTAACGAACATTCATCACCGCGGTGGCTCAGTAAGAATTCATAGCGATACAAATTCTTGTCTGTTGTTTCTATGCCCAGACTGCCCAACTGTTGGGCAAAGGTCTTTCCCAAGTTCTTCCAGAGTGTCTTTCTTTTAACTATGAATCATTTGTTTTGCGCACATCACTGATCTGACTTGTGTAAAGCTCTGATCGCTCTGAAGAGTACCTTTCAAATTGACTGTCATACATGTTAGCTATATCAAAAGTGGTCGGTCATTACCTCAGTCACTAATAAATTTACTGTATTTTATATTCAGTATCTCAAAACTTCCAGGTCACGTGAAGTCAGGGTGACACTGATTACATTTTCAGATTAGGTAACCAAATAATATTTTTATAAGTACTGGTTCTTGCCTTTCTCAAGTATACAGAAAATGCTCAACTAATTCCAGGCGAGCAGTGGTGGCACAGTGGTAACGGCCGCGACTTACGAGTTGTAGGTCGTGGATTTGAACCTAGACACACGCTTTACTTTGTGTAAATTATTTCATTAGCACTGCTTTCAAACCGGTGTGGAAAACATTACGAGGAAACCGGCATGTCCTAGATCCAAAAATTCGAAGGCATTTGACTTCTACCAACCCGCACCGCACTGGGCCTGCTGTGGTGGATTACGGCCCACTCCCTCACACCTGAGAAGAGGCCTGTGTCCCAGCAGTGGGAACATAATAGGATTATGCTTATGCTTAATTCTAGTCATAATTTTAAGAGATAGCAGGAGAGGAGGATAGGCCACATATATTTCACGTACTTGGGGCTTGTGTTGTGAAATTGTTGTGAAATTGTTGTATATTGTGAAGAAAATTTCGTTAAGTTGCACAAATGTGTTAAGTATTTTTATTGTAATAAACAAAAGATAATTGTGAAAAGTTGTAGGTACAGTAACGATTTTTTTGATATTATATACTTAGGTACTTATCCTAGTCTGTACCTACGACATTGTGGGTATGTAAAAAGATAAAGTTATTTGTACGTACATACCTAACTACAAATAAATTGTTGTATATTGTGAAGAAAATTTTGTTAAGTTGCACAAATGTGTTAAGTATTTTTATTGTAATCTTCGATCAATAATAGTACTAGATGCCCGATAAGCGCTTCAAAAACGGCCCGAAAAATACGAGCACGAATACTTTTGTGCTATTATTTCAAATTAGTATGGTCCAATCATAGCCAATGTTAAAACGTCAAAATGGCTCAGTGCGCGTTCAAAAGTTGTGTAAATAACCACCGTAACACCAAGATTTTGGAAGGAATATCTTTTTTTCGGTAAGTCTTTATCATTAAATGTTTTTCATAAAATAGTAACACAGTTAAATAGTAAATATAAATCAATTAGCAAATATTATGATTGTTGGCCAATGTTTGCGTCAACGCGCCAACTATTCTAACAAACATTGAAGCATTGAAATGTGATTCCAAGAACTACGTCTAATTCCAAATTCGAGTAAGTACGAAATTGTCAACAAAATGTTTTTAACCGTATTGCTTAGACGTTAAGTTTCATTTTAGAATAAATATTTTTGTACTTATTATAAAAATGACTTTTTATTTTCAAGTGACATTTTAAATTTATTGCTTCGATGACAGAAGGACTTAAATATGAATCATTTGCAATCGTAATTAAACTTTATGTTAGAGTGTTAAGGTTTATTATAGTCTGAAGTTGTTAATATTATTAAACTTTTTTCTATAGTTCGTAGTAAGAAGTATAAATGTTTATCTGTGTGCAAACGTGGCCACTTTAGCGACTTATTTTTGTTCCTAATCATTCATCTAGTACTATTATTGATCGAAGATTGTAATAAACAAAAGATAATTGTGAAATGTTGTAGCTACAGTAACGATTTTTTTGATATTATATACTTGGGTACTTATCCTAGTCTGTACCTACGACATTGTGGGTATGTAAAAAGATAAAGTTATTTCTACGTACATACCTAACTACAAATAAATAATAAGATAGGTAACAGCTGATATTTTTTTGCTATTCCGTTCAATTGTGCTTATTACCAAAAACTGCGTAACCGTTATTTTATCATTATCTGTTATTTTAAATAAAGTTGTTTATGGTTTAGATACTAATGCACTTTAATTTCAAACCTATCATCTACCTATTGATAAGATTTCCCTGTGATCCTATTTCCTTACTTAGGAGATATTACGATTTACGAGGTGTTTCGTGAATAAAGTCAAAACTGACATGAAAGCATTTGCATTTCGCGCCCTTTTGCAAACGTCATGCGTCAATTAGTTCAATGCAAGTGCACTAGGTGGCTCTAGGTGTATCTACCTGTCATAATCAAAGTTTTATGTTTACGAGCTACTACGATTTACGAGGTGTTTCGTGAATAAAGTCAAAACTGACATGAAAGCATTTGCATTTCGCGCCCTTTTGCAAACGTCATGCGTCAGTTAGTTCAATGCAAGTGCACTAGGTGGCTCTAGGTGTATCTACCTGTCATAGTCAAAGTTTTATGTTGTGAAACTTATTTGGTAACTCTCAAGTACCTATCGTTAAAGTTATATTTTGAAGGTTTTTCGGGTTTTGACGATGCAATTTAGGGCCGGTTGTTTCAAACGGTTGGTTAACGTAACATAGGTACGTAGGGTGAGTAGGTAGGTAGGTTAGGGCCATAATTTAGTCATTGTAATTTGAAACAACGCTTTTTTTGGTTTGACGATAGTTAGCGCCATTTTTGACGTATACGCGTGCGTAAAGTGGACGTGAAACAACCCACCCTTAGTTGCTAATGTTATATATCGGACTTTTAATTAGGTTGACAGTTGACAGCTTATGAATCATTCAATTTCAATTCAATCAGCTTTTGTGATAGAACTTTTTAACGAATTTTAAATAGTGATGTGGCAAAAGAATCTATTTAACGAAATTTAATTATTGATGTGGCAAAAGAATCTATTCATTCAATTAACATTCTGTTCAAAATCTATGAATGTTAAATTGATTTTATAAAAGAGGATAATATTATTATAGGATGATATTTATAATGAAATTAGAATTAAGATAAGTTTGCAATTAAAAAATTTAGCAATACTTAATTATGGTTTTGTCATCACGTCAGTGATCGGATTGGATTTATAAAACGCATTAATTCTAATCACGAACATTTCTTTTAAATATTCAAATTTTTGAAGGTTTCGGTGTATTGCAGCAGCAATGTGATGCAGCAATGTCGCGCAGCATTGCTGCCGTGCTCGGAATGTAATCTTATATAAACCTATAGAAAATGTATGGGGACCAGTACCTAGTGCTGCGGCAGCACTGCTGCGTGCTGCCGAGATCGGAATGACACCTTTACACTGAGAGTGCAGGATCTTATAGTAAACATTATTCCTAAAGTCGTGTACGCACGAACGAACAACAACAAGCCGCGTACGCACGTACGAACAAAACATGGTGAACACGAACATAATGGATCGCCACGAACATTTTTGACGAACACAGGTTATGTTCGTTAGTGGTACGCACGTGCGAATAAAGTGTTCGATGTTCGTGTTCACCATGTTTTTGTTCGTAAGTGCGTACGCGCCTACATGGTGAACACGAACATCGAACACTTTGTTCGCACGTGCGTACCATTAACGAACATAACGCAGAACACTGTGTCCGTGAAAAATGTTCGTGGCGATCCAATATGTTCGTGTTCACCATGTTTTGTTCGTTCGTGCGTACACGGCTCTATGAAAACTTTAATTTATTTAAAAAAAATATTTCTTAGATCGATACATAAAGTAGGATATTTAGAAGAGTCAAAAATGAAACAAAATTATCTTTAGTAAACTATGTATTTACGCTGATTTGAAACTACAACATATATTTTAATCCGATCAATACAAAGCATATTTGATTGTTTACGGTTAAATCAAAATTTCGAATACCTATCTAAATTAAAACGATGTTTCATTGCGTTCATCACATCACTAGTAGAGATAGTGTGGCGCCGTTTTTTAACCCCCGACGCAAAAATGACGGGGTGTTATTAACGAAATTACAGTAACAAGTGTAATTTAAAAGTCCGATCATAGTTTTATTTGAAGATTACGTGAAACAGTTTGTTTTGTGTGTAGGTTTTATAGAAATTCAAGCTTTAGTTAGTCGTTCATTTGCGATAGTCTAGCGGACTCTACGATCTATTTGAAAAGAATCGGAACTGGTTTCTTTAAATATCTCAATTCTAACTGCTAAGTTACACATTCGTTTTCTAATCGTGAACTGGTTTTTAAAGAATTTGGTTAAATTCATAACTTTTTATTTCAATTCTGTGTTGAAAAATGACTTAAATTTTATTTTATCAAGTTTTCTCTCTTTTCAGATTACACTTAGGCCTAGAGTGGATTGCGAGTAGAATAAGGAAGAAATGACACGACGCTCCCCCTTGATTAGTAATTTTATAAATAAATATATATATACACACATACTATTGTTAAAGTTACATAAAATTCTAATCCCTAACTAACTGTTTGCATTAACTTTACTAAATAAATATATTCTAAAGAGAAACCTATCAGGATCATTGTCCGTTGTTTTGCATGAATGGGGTATATTATTATAAATAAACAATTGTTCTTGTATATTTTATTTATTTTTATTTCATCTACTACAAGTTTCCAGACAAAAATCGTACACACAATATTTATGTTGCTAGTTTATGTCTATGATTAAATTACGACAAGTACAACCAAATTATACAACGAAATATTACAGTTCTACTAATAGAGAATCAGATTGTGTAAACTAAACATGGCCAGCTTACACAGTAGTATTTGATTATCATCTTTACATCCATTTAAGACCTAATTTTCATTGACTAAACATTCTCAATGGTAATGATTTCAAGTTACACATACCATATCACAATAATATATTAATTATAAAATTGATTTCGGTATATAATAATATTGTACAAATTACTATAATCATTAGGTATATGAGAATCCAAAACATAACTAGGTTTGAGGTGACAATACAACAAGCCATAAATAATAAAAAATATGTTGTACCTACCAAGTCTAAATTAATAGTGGCCATTTCAAAATATAAAAATAATATCTTAAAAATATACTTACAAATTCACAATTTACAAAAAAATATTAACAGAGTGGAAATAATTTTTGATATTTCTTCCAATTAAAACTGTCAGACGTCAATTTTATTCCACAGTAAAAAGTTATCTGTCGATTGAAAACTAAACCTTAAAACTATTGCAAGATTAAATTAACTACACAGTTACAAGAACAAGTGAAGACGTTATAAAAACTAAAAAAAAAATATATGTTTGGTCCATCAAATGCAATTAAAAGATAAGCCTTATTATAAAAAAAACCTTGCACAGATCTTTAAAAATATTGAGAGAATCAGTTTTTATTATTTTTACTTATTTGTTCTTTTAGAACTGCATAATTTTTATTAATAAGGCATAATAACTAAGGCAAGGGTGAAGATAATCGTCGAAATTCATTATAATATGTAGACTTTAACACCCTCCCTTTTATTTAAAATGTATGCCTAGCATAAGGGTTAAATTATAACTTACTATATTAAATGTAACTCAAATATCACTTTCAAACTTAAAAATACTTAAATCATTTCAGAACATAAGAAACACAACCTAAAAGCCTTTGTCACAAATATAGTGTTTTATTGGTACATTTTAATAAGGAACAATTGAATCTAACTGTACGAGTAATCTCGTCATTAGATCAATATATTGGGATACGAAATTTATATTTTATTAAAATTACTAAACCCAAATCTATCGGTAACTAAAATAATAAAAAATACATTTAGTATGTAATAATGCTATCACAGCAACCTATTATGAATGTAAGAAGTTATTATGCATCTGCCCAAACTAAGTGCTAACATAACATAAACTTTAGGGTGTTTTAATACATTAAAATAGAAGAAAACAATTTTACAAAAGTCAGTGATAAAAGTTAAGAAGATTAATAATAGGAGACTCAAATAGACTATAATAATTAATTGAACTAGTATAATTAATCATTTGCAATAGAATCAATAGATGAACAGGTATAACATTTGGTCCTGAGGTAGATTTATCTAGTAGTCGAAATTACCGTTGAACTAAAACAGCCATTGGGTCGACAATAAATTATAATTATACAATTTAAAATAATGTCAAGATTGTACAGGGCAAACTACCATGACTTAGTGAGAGTGCATAAAACATGAATCGAAAATAATTCAACTAAGACGAGTATACTATGACACCCTCAGGTCGAATGCAGCTACACTAAAACCTTCAAAATTTCATTTTCCTACTTACTCCTCCTACATATCTTAAGGTTTGCCAAAGCATGTTCTGGCAAGTTCACAATAAAGTTGTAAATTAATATAAAATTACAAATGTGTTACACCTACCTATTACTTCTAGCAGTCTTTAAAACCTGATCTTATATGTTTTTACCTCCATGGAATCCAGGTGGATATCGCTCAAACCGGACAGAGTTTTGAACGTCTTCAGGCCTGTCAGACTGACTGCTGTTATATTTTGAACGGTCAGACCATTGAACCTGGTTTTGGACGTGAACTTTGGGGACTTGGTGATTGGTTTCTCTCCGACGGCGCAGCTGTACCCTGGTCTGTGCAGCACCATATAGCTTTCGGAACTCGGGAAAAGTTCAAGTACATCGTCAGTGATTGTTCGTAGAGTTACCAAGTGTATGCCGGCCGGGAAGTTCTGTAGGAACGACTGATATGCCTTGACCTCGATGTCACCCACTTCGCTGGTGTCCAACAGATACACGTTGACGGGGTAATTGAACGATCGGCTCAGATATTCCGCGGTTTGGGACGGTACTTGGTAAGGGCTGTCCTTCTGGTCGGGCCCAAAGCGACGTTCGTTCACAAACTTGAATCCCTGCTCGCTGGTATCTCTCTTAGCTCGCGTGACGCCGGGCATTGATTCGATTAAAAGCCAATTTTGGAAAGTTGTTGGTCTGTTATCCACAACTCCTTCGCCGATTCCTCTAAAGTCGTCATAGAGAGTCCGTCGGTCAAGCATCACCTCCAAGCGTCCAGGTTCATACGCTGACGCACCTTGAGCGTGGTTGGTTAACAGGGTCAACCTGGTCTCCTCATCCTGCAGCCACGCCATGGTCGTAATTGGATAGTAGTTCGCCTCGATGCCTAATTTGTTTACCTTTACTCTCTTCTGATACTGAAATCCGTTCTGGTCGGTATAGAATTCCGGAATGTCTCCGTTCTGTATATCAGTCTGTATTCTCATAAATAACTCAGTTTCTCTATTTTTGGGAGGACTCTCAAAATCTACCAAGTTCTCGATGAGAATGGCACGTGACAGCACTGGGTCTCCTATGTTATATATTCTCACGGTGTGAACTAAAAAGGGCATGTACATTGTCGTAATTTCAGTACAAATCGGACCGGAAACTATGATTATGTTATCATCTTGCATATTATTCGGATTAGCATAAGGATGCAGAACATTTTTTTCTGGTGAATCGTAATCCGGCATGAAAAGATAAGCTCCCGAATGACGTTGCGCACTTTGGTATGCCCCAAATTGCACATCAACAACAGTCCTCTTTCTAATATCTTTTCTATAAACCTGCCGCAAGAATCCAGTGTTCCTATTGACAAGAAGTTTTAGCACAGCATTTTCTAATTGTATGTCACCAGGCATCATTTTCTTTATAGAAAATACATTGTTTTTTTGCGAGTCTTCACAATTGTTGCAGAATATAACGCTGTTATGAGAGGTGTTAGTGTGCTCTTGCAGCTTGTAAGAGATCGCCGTGAGAGGTGGTATGGTCGCCACGAACAGAACGTCGTAGACGAGGTCGCTGACGACTCGCTTGCCGTTGTCCTGCACTTCGATGCTTGGTGTGATCTGGTACATGACGTGTTTTTTCTTGTAGGTATCAAAGACGCGGATGTTCGAGGTGTTGGCCCTCACAGTTATAACTTCGGTTCGGATTTCTGCTAAAGGGTTAAAAAGAACAATTGTCTTCTTGTCGATGTAAGACACTAGCAGTTTCTTAGCTGGTTGGCCGTATGTTTCCCACTCTACTTCGCTTTGTAGAATACTCTGCGAGTGCAACGAGTGATCGGCGATCATTATAGTGGTGAGCGCAGCCTCTTGCAACCGGATGCAGTGATACAGGCTTGTGAACAATTTAGTTCCGTAATCTTGCATCACGCTAGATTTTGATGTGCCAGTTATCGCGTCGTGATGTTGGAACAGACCCAAGTTCCTCCTTGCGTAGATGAGCTGTTCATAGGATTTTTCTAATTTCTTCTCGGAAGCCCCGAACCCTTGACTACCGACCTGTTTTATGTAGTTCGACACAAGAGTGAATAATATTTCTGCAGATCGGAGTTGATGCTCGAATTGGCGAGCGAGAATTTTCAGATAAGGTCTTGTCGTGTAGTAGCCTGACCAATAAGCCGGTTTGCCCTCACTAAAGATGTCTGAATAAACAAAGAAATCTCCTTTTAATGTCGGTATAGTGTGATGCCTCTCCTTCATGGCGTTGAAGTAATCAAGTGGCGTTCCGAACTGCACATCAGCGTTGAAAATCTCCTTGTGTGCATTGATGTAGTTGAACATCTTCATGTAATTAACGTATTGAGCATCAAACTCCATAGCGTACTCGTACCTGAAGTCGTCTCCCAGCGGCACCAGCACCACGTTGTGTGGAGTGAGGGATCCGATACGATCGTACTCCTCCACCAAAGTCTTCGCCTTGCTGTGCAAATTATGTTCAGTTATATCTTCGTGTTTAGCGGTATACTCAGAATATTCGCCAGGGATTTTCCGGAAATCAAAACTAAGACAAATCGAAGGATGTGGACCGCATGTGCTTTTTATGGAGTAGATGTCGAAAGGTTGGTTATGAACTACCATTGAGGGTTTCGTGGTAGCCCAGCCCGCGATCCAATAGAACTCCTCGATCTGTCGCTCAGCTAGCCATTGTTTCCACGCGTAATGGATTCTTTGTATGATGGTTCCTTCAAGGCCACTTTTATCCAGCAGATAAGGTACAGTTGCTCCGTGACCGAAGGGATCGATGGACCAACCTGTCTTCGGGATTACGCCGAGGTTCGTTTTAACCCAGTGATGGCCTAAAGAAAAGATCAAAATATAATACCCAAAACGTGTGTTTCTCAATTAAAAATCAAAAGAAGTGTATAATTACCTTCAATGAACTGGTCAATTAACGCATAGATATGCGTGCACGCTTCGTCGGGCATCACCCAGCCGCCCGTGGTGATCTCAAGACGACCTTCTTTGATTAGCTTTTTTAATAACTGTAATGAGATCAATTAGTATTATTTACATAAATAGCTATTGCCTGTTTATATTTTATCCTTTACTTCGTAAACTAGCTCGTCAATAGGCTTTGCAAGTTAGAACAATAATTATTACAAAAGGTTCGTTTGAGTCAAACAAGCTTCCTACATTGTTCGTCGTCGCGGTCAAAATATAACCAACATGTTCGCTAAGCCAACGAATTAATTATCGAGCTATAATTTAAAGCGCACCGATGATGACTGCATACCCTATTGTAAAGTAAACCTGAATACCTATTGTGAACTGCGTTGAACGCTTTAATACGCGATGAATGAGAAGTAGCTACCCTATAACAATCGAACAGATACCACAAAGTTATATGGTTTCGATGATTACGTACGTCGGATAGATTGCAGGCCTGTCAAGTCAAGGGGCTTACTTGCCGCTGTGTAAATATTTAATGAATATGTTATATTTATGCAAAGTACAAAGCTGAACATATCGACATCGGATTATTTAGGTACTATTATGTATGTGGACACATCGCATGCTTAATGGAATACTGACTTACCTAAAAAAAAAAATACGATTTTTGGGAAATCGCAAAAGAAGATCTTGCTAAGAGGACTTATCCTATTTGTTGACGCATAAAATTAAAACTGATTTGATATTAATTAATCATGAATGCTTGTATTTTGAACGTATGATTAACTATTGACGAGATCTGAGTAAAAAAAAAATTCTGACCTATCTATTACTGGGTCAATGTTCCATTAACGATGCGACATGTAAAGGTAGACTTTGTATAACGAGACCAAAAACGCAACTACGAGTGACCTTGAAAATGATAGGTGACCGACAACGGTAGATATGTTTTTTACCAATACAATGTACCTTTTGTTTGACGGGGTGTGACCTTTCCCACCAGGCGTTCAGAAAAGATATCTCTGTCCAAATGAAGGTCATGTTCGGGTACTGAGTCAGTTTGGTCACAATGTTGTTGATGATGTTCTTTGTCTTCCATTCGAAGTACTGCTCGAAAGTCTTCAGCCATCCTGGGTCGTTGTGGGAGTGAGGGACCACAATAACCTGTTGTTGAGTAGAAAAGTTTATTATTTTATTTGCTTAGTATTGTACAGCTGTGGTGGGTAAACACTTTGACCTGGAACTGGCCCGGCGTAGTACGTAGTTTCAATAGATAATGAGGCCAGCGTGTACTGCGGGGTAAGCATAACACACTATCAGTAGCAACGGCTTTCATTTTGACAGTGCAGCAACATTCAGTGCGTTATTTTCGTTGTTGAGCGGACAAATTTTTTCAAACTTATGAAGCAATTGCAATCGCTACAACGTAAATAACGCAATGAATGTTGTTGAACTGTCAAAATGAAAGTCATTCCTGTTAGTCTGTTAAGGAATTATCCCGCTGGTCCCTTGTTAAGTTTTCATAAGAGTTTCTAATATATGTACAACTTTAATTTCCGATATCAATTCATAACCTTGTTACCGGTACCATAATTTTCTATTCTTTTCTAAACAATATAATAGAAGTTAGCCATTATATACATAATGACACTATCTATAGGAAACAGGCCGGTCGATCTTATGGCAAGTGGGTACTGGGTAGGTACGAGGCTCAACTTACAGACCAAGTTTAATAATAAACATTATTATTCGAAGACTCAGGCGAATTCTCAAACAACTCAATTTTGAGTTGCTGATATAAGTCTTAAGTTTCGGTCACTTCAAGTTTAAGACTTAGCGACAGAAATAATTTTATAAGGAGAAAAGACGTCTTTATGTTCAAAGGCGTTTGGTAACTCGGAGGTGAATTTGATAGATATTTTAAAGTCGTCGAACTTGCCTTCAATCTGGGCCGTGATGTATCGTTATGTATCTTTTCATAACGGTCCTCAAAGGACTTGTCCCAAAATTCCTTTGAACGCAACCAGCTCGGCTGAAAGTAAAAAATATTGTAATTAATTGGCCCTTTCAGGAAGTTTTCCTTTATGTTTTAATGCTATAATAGCAAAAAATAAATCATTATTCAAGAATAATCACAACAAGTAACAAGTTAAACAAAATTTATTTTAGTGTGTTACTACATAGAACTATCAGTTTCAGATATTTCTACGTAATAAAACAGCAAAATCGAAGGTGATTTCCGCAACAATTTCATACACGACTGATTGATGTATAAACACTGGTACTAGATAGAAGCGGTGCGGTCGCACGTTTGTAACTTTCATTGTTAACAAATGAACAAGTGAAAATTGAAATGGTTTACATTTAAACCATTTCAATTTTCACTTCATTTCAGAAAGCGAACGTGTAACTGCGAGCGTATGATGCACGTCAACAGATACGAGGACGCTTGAAAACTCCGTGCCATTAATACGACGTGAACATCGCGAACCGTCGCTCATTTTATTCCAGCCTGCATCTCGTATTATTCAACTCGAGAAATTGTTATATTTGATTTTTTGAAAAAAAATTACTGAACTTTATGACATTCTCATATTTAAAATTGAGTTAAATGATCGTCGGAAAATGAACTATTGTCCGTGTGGTAGGCATGTATTTTTATATTTTTCCATGATACTTTTTATAATATAGACCCTGGTTTGGGATAAGGGGAGAAAAAGATGGCTTTATAGACTCATCGCACAGAGCACCACCACACCCAGTGTGTGTGTGATGCTTCGGACCACACCACGTCTCTTTACTGTATTATAGGTACCAAATGCCCGTACACTTACCGCATTTTGCATAAACATCATATGAATCAGGTACCTGACACAAAAAGAACGACGACTATTGAAAGTGAAGTCAATTCTGAACCTTACTTAGACTAAATTGAATCCAACGTGTAGCCGCCGTATCCGAACAAATTGTTTCATTGATGTCACATACATTATTTATTTATCCCTTCAATTAATTTAGCTTGATTACTAAGGACCAATCATGGAAACGAGTGCCTTGATGATCGAGGAATGAAGCATATCCTGCGATTAGAATTTTTACTACAGATAGACTCTGGTAGAAAATTAAAAGGATTTGACTTGGGCGGAGTTCCCCAAGACTTCTTGCACTTATAGGGTTCCCAATACGTTCCTAAAGCTATTATAAAGGAAAGATACCCTACGTTCATACTGAGCGACGTTCCGTATTGTTGCGTTATTACAAAGACTTACATCTCCAACTGCGATAGATAAATACGGAACGTGTGACACAGAAAGAGATAGCAACAATGAAATTACAACACTTGTCTGAATTTGTCTGCAACAATTTTTCGCGCGCTAGTATCTACCTCTTTAATATAATATCATTGCGCAAATAGATATAATCGTCGTATTTGCTATGTCGTCGCTATCATTAGCCGTGATGTTCCAACTCGAACTGTTGCAGAACTTGCAGACAAAAAAAGAATGGTCTGAAATTTGAATGGCCAATTGTTTTGATCCAAGCTTCAGGAACTCATCCATAAACTGGATGGGGGAAACAAACAATGCTTATGTCCCGTAATATGCCCCAGTGAGTATACTGCTCGTATCAGAACTGTTATCAATACTTAGTTCTATACATACATTCGAGAGCAAACGTCTAAAGTTAAGGGGCTTACAGGACCTAAACGCAAAAAACGTAAGTTTTAGAAACAATAAAAGTAGGTAGGTACCTGTATGATCGACTACAGTAAACAAAATCAGAAAAATATACGATATTCTTCAGGATATATGCTAGGTAGATAGTGTGTTAAAAACATAATACAACTAATTTGATACGATAGAAAAAAATCATGAAGATACCTTTACAATAAAAACCATACTAATATACATACAATCATTTTGATTTTTTGTCACATTATTTTACAGGCAACATACTAAAAGCTAGTGTTTTAATTTTTTAGTCCAAACAATAGATTTTTTATAAATAGATATCTCATTGCTTCATATTTTGCAATAAATTAACCAGCGTTGTGTTATCGCGCTTCTCTTTCTTTTCTATGCAGTCCCACAAAGACCGCGCTTTAGGTCATGCAGTCGCCATAAAAAAAACGTAACAGCTCGCCGAGTTGGCTCTGCGAACTTTTATCGCAGTAAAGTCTCCTCCAACATACCTACTCGATCACGTGACTCAAATGAATATTCGATTCAGTACATCCCGTACAAATTAGCGGAGTAACCAGCAAATAACTCGCCGGAATTTCGAGTTGAACGAATCCGTTTTGTGAAAAACTTTACACTAGCAATAAAAAGCATTTTTGTTCGGTTTTAAAAATGGCATGGCTTCCAAATTCTTTTCATTGGCATTATTTTGTGTAACCACATTGTGCTCGGTGTAATTGTTGCGTGTATAGCAGTACACTCGCACACCACACTTCTATAAGTATCTACTTCAGCAAAAGTGAAGCGTTCCGCATCAGTTTTCATTATTTTCTCGTTAACAATTTTTCACAGCAGTTGCTTCACTTATAAATTAAAAACATCTAGTACTATCCAGAAGCATCAAACTTATCTATTCCTACAGGAATAAATAGAAAGCTTCAGATACATCAAAAGCTTGGTATTTATTTATGTAACTTTGCATCAACATCAACAGAATAATCATTAAAGTCATCAACACAATTCTCTAAGACCAAGTAATCCCACTGAATTACTATTTCATGAAATCTTGACATTTTTTATACTAACTGTCTTAACAAGTTGTATTACTGATCCTAATGATTATAATTCTGTAAGTAAATACATATTTGTTACGGCCGTGAATCATATCTTAATCAACGTACAACTTAATACTGACCAGTAAATTGCAAAAAACGTAAGAAAATTTGAATTTCGCGGGCTACCTTAGCGCTTCTCCCTTAAAAGCTCTTCAAACTAGCTAACTACTAAGATGAAATCTGGAGCAACGAAACTGAAAGTATGATTGAAAATGAACCTCACATCGATCAAGCAACAAATAAGAGACAACGAAGTGCCGATAGTCTGAAAACAAACTTTGTCAACTAGCCTGACAACTGACCTTAATAAACCTCAAAGTTTCAGTTCAACTTCCCAGCCAGAAGTTTTTGCAGAGTGCACTTTGATGACGAATCGAATTCGGGCAACGTGGGCCGATGTGCCACATTCATTAATAATTTGATCAAAACTCCCGAATAAGCCTCTTTACCTTGATGTTACCTTATTAGGGTGATATATCTAATCTATACTAATATTACATATAAAGAGCTATTTTTTAATTTTCATTAAGTTTGTATGTAGGAGTTAATCTCCGGAACTACAGTCGGATTTGAAAAAATCTTTTTGCATTGATAGCCCAATTCTTGAGGAAGGTTACAGGCTATTTCACATCACGCTTTGAACTTTAGGAGCCGAGCAAAAGGAAAAAAGTCAGAAAGAATGCTAAGAGAAAACCAAGTAGTAGCATGGGCAAGCGATAGGATACGACGCGATGGGTCCGAAATTTTTCGCGGACGAAGCCCCGGGCAGAAGCTAGTCGAACATAAAATAACCCACCAACTCAACAATACACATGAACGCTACGCATGATGAAATGTCACACGATTCACAGCAATCAAATTACAAAATAGTCATTATTCAGGGCTATCCATCCGTACCATTCATTTTTGTGCTTTTCAATTAATGCAAATCAATTGGTTCAACAATCAATTTGGTTGAATCGTGTAATTAATGTGAGTATATTAAACATAAAAAGGTTGATGTTATGAGAAATACACAACCAGTAAGCGATGTTTTCATTTCAACACGGTACCTATTACAAATCATGTTATTTAACGTTAAAATCGTTTTGCCACATATCTACCTATTAGAGTATAATGAGTTATTACGTAGGGATGTATCTTACAGGCGTTGCACGGGGAGCTTCCGGAATTGGTCTTTTAAGAGGAACCGGGACCACCTCTATGTGCTGATGGTGATCACCGAGGACGTTTTAATGAGGTGCCTTTTGAAGGTTACTCCCGACATAAAAAAAAAAGTCGCGCTGCCTAGCCTTTTCCCACCTGTTGGGGTCGGCTTCTAATCTAACCGGATGCAGCCGAATACAAGTATTTTACATGCACGGACTGCCTATCTGACCTCTACAACCCAGTTACTGGATAAAGGCTCCTTCAAACGCGCGACACGCGATAAATTCGCGCGCGACGCAAAGGCACCGCAAGCAATTATGAATTTTAATAGTATTGACATACTTTGTATAACAGAACATTGGCTGAAAAGCCACCAGTTCTTGTTCAATTTTAATAATCATCAGGTTGGTAGTTCGTTTAGCAGAATAAATGCTATACATGGTGGCTCATTAATTTTAGTAAGTAACCAGCTCAAATTTAAAGATCGTATAGATATTGTGAGCCTATCAGTTGAGCGTACGGTTGAAATTGCCTGTGTAGAATTGGAGCACTCTATTGTATTAAGTGTGTATAGACCCCCTTCAGGATTGTATGACTGCTTTGAAAAGGTAATGGATGAAGTGTTACACAGGATTTGTAACTCAAACAAGTCCGTTATCATTTGCGGTGATTTTAATGTCAATTTATTAGAAAACTCAGGTTCTTGTAGTAAAATTTTAAGTCTGTTTCAGTCCTACAATCTTCTAAACCTATTTTTGGAGCCCACAAGAATAACCCCTACTAGTGCCACATGCCTAGATAATATATATACAGATATTATACCAAGCCACAAAGAAATTATAACTTTACTAGATTCTGATCATTGCGGGCAAAGGATTACTATTCAAAATCAAAACAAAAAAGTGGCTAAAAAGGATATCACTGTTAACCCCAAAACTGCAAGTCGCTTGGAGGCTTTTAAAGTTAAACTCATTGATAAATTACCAGTTTTGTCTATTCAGGCTGATCCTAATCATCTTTATGATAATTTTTTCAATGTATACTGTAAACAATTTGATTCCACCTTTATTCCCAAGACTATTTCGGTTAATAGTAATGCATCATTCAGTGATTGGGCTACCATTGGTATTCATAAAAGTAGAACACGGCTTTATGAACTGTACAATGAAAGGACTTATATTAACACTGATGAATTTAATTTGTATGTTAAAAATTATTCAAAATTATTTAAAAAAGTTTGTTATATGGCCAAGTCACGTTATTTGGGTTCAAAGATTAAAAACAGCAGTAATGTAATTAAAACGACTTGGAATATTATTAATAGTGAAACGGGAAGATCTAGTAACCGAAATACTGACTACAGCCTGTCTATTAATGACAACATAATAAAATCAGACACACAAGTCGCCGAGGCATTTGAAAATTTCTTTTCGGATATTCCCGTTTCAACTACTAAATCACTAAACTCATCACCTTCTGTTGCTGAGTCTTTGCTTAAGGAAAATGTTAATGGTTGCGATTCGGAATTTCGTTTTGAATATATTACCTGTAGAGATATAATTAAAACCTTTCACACTTTAAATGTAAAAAAGACTGCAGATCTGTGGGGTAATTCTGTAGAAGTAGCCAAGTCTATTATTGACATTGTAGCGCCTACTCTAGCTGTTATCTTTAATAGTTGTATTGACAATGGGGAGTTTCCTGACCTTATGAAAAATAGTAAAATAATACCTTTGTTTAAATCAGGTAGTACATCAGACCCCACAAATTATAGACCTATTTCTGTACTACCTACCTTTAGTAAAATTTTTGAGAAATTAATTTTAGACCAAATGCAAAGATTTTTTAATAAACATAAATTATTACATAGCAAACAGTTTGGTTTTACAAGGGGTCGTTCAACTACTGATGCCGGCGTTGAACTATTAGGACATATTTATAATGCATGGGAAGATAAATGCGATGCCTTGGGCATCTTTTGTGATTTGTCCAAGGCATTCGATTGCGTTCTTCACGAAACGTTAATCAGGAAACTCCGCCACTACGGGATCCGAAACACTGCTCTGGATCTTCTTATTTCATACTTGAGTAAAAGGATTCAGAGCGTTGACGTTAATGGAAAAAGATCACCCGGATCTATAGTAACAATGGGAGTCCCACAGGGCTCAATTCTTGGTCCTTTCTTGTTTCTCATTTATATTAATGACTTGCCGTACCTCATAAAGGATCATCATGATATAGTGTTGTTTGCAGATGACACTTCTCTTTTGTTTAAACTTAAACGTCAGCAGTTGGTTACTGACGATGTAAATAGCGCGATCTCGAAAGTAGTCCACTGGTTCAATGTTAATAATTTGCTTCTAAACGAGAAGAAAACCAAATGCATTAAGTTTACGCTACCCCACGTAAGGCAGGTGAAAACTAATGTATTGATAAAGGGCGAGGAATTGAATCCTGAAGACAACACAGTATTCCTGGGCATAACTTTGGATGCTAAGCTTCAGTGGGGTCCACATATAGATAAATTGTCAAAAAAGCTAAGTTCTGCAGCATACGCTGTTAGAAAAATTCGTAATTTAACTGATATAGAGACTGCTCGTTTAGTGTACTTTAGCTATTTTCATAGTGTAATGTCGTACGGTATTCTATTGTGGGGAAATGCCGCCGATATTCAGACTATCTTTGTTTTGCAGAAGCGAGCTGTTCGATCAATTTATAAATTAAGTCCGAGACACTCTCTCAGAGACAAATTTAAAGAGATTAATGTAATGACTGTGCCTTCTCAGTACATTTATGAAAATCTTTTATATGCCCATAAAAATATAAAATTGTTTAAAAAATACAGTGATATCCATAATATAAATACTAGAAACAAACACAAATATGTTGTACCTACAACCAGGCTCAAGAAAATAGGTGGCTCGTTCAGATGCCAATGTATACGCTTTTACAATAAACTACCAAGCCACGTTCAAGATTTAAGCCTTAATAAATTCAAATCTTTCATTAAACGTAAGTTGTGCCAGAAAGCCTTTTATACCGTTAAAGATTATATTGAGGACAAAAAGGCTTGGGATTGAGCTGCTTCCAATTTCTGCATTTTGAATGATTTTTTTCTTTTTTATATACACATTGACATTGATGATTTTTTTTTAAACAATGACATTTGCTTACTTTGTAAAGTATTATATTATTTTTTCATTGTGAATGTGAAGACGATGTGGGTCATTTTACATATATATATATATATATATATTTTTTTTTATTCTCTCTGTTCTGTTTTTTTTTTTCATGGTCTGGCAGTTTGAGTTATTTATGTGGCCTACCCAAATGTCCTTTCTTTGGTATTGTTCGTCGAATCGTTGAGCTCCTTAAGTCTTGAGTTGAGCTGCACGATTTTTGACAAATGCGTGCACTGACTGGACAGGTCCTCTCAATCTGTGTGGTTCTTTCCTCAAAAGACCACCTCAGACATCGATCTACATGGTCTTCATATAACCTGACCAAGATTATGTCTGGACTTTAAAAGAGACTGTGACCTCTGAGTTTGTTTCGGCCTTTCTTCTCAGAGTAGTCAGATAGGAAACGCCGACTTCATCTAGTTTTAAAAAAACATGATTGACGTGTAAAAGTGTTTGTACAAACCTACTTACAAAATAAAAATCATTTCATTTCATTTCATTTCAAGCAAGTCGCGCAACGAGCGCTGCCTTTGTGGCGCGTGTCGCGCCTGTTTGTAGGAGCCTTAATACGATACGCCTACAATACAAGTGGGTATAGGTAGAAGGGTACACGACATGTGAATAATATATGTATTAGCTTCTTGATCGATATAAGCAAATTATCGGTCGTGCAGGCATTGATATAAACGGTCTTAGTGCATTTTACCCTTGTCTTGTCCGGTATCGGAGTTACAATTTTGGTGTACAGACAACCGTAAACCAGTGGCAACTCTTTGACATGTTGTCATGTGACTGCGCCTTTATGTATGTCGTAGCAGTAGGGTTTCTTAGTTGTAGTCTTTATACTGATAATTATGTACCTTCGAGGAAACTTACATCTGCCCAATTTGATAACAAAATCCCGTGTACACGATGACCACATCTGTCAGCAAGAGTTAATATAGCGGCCGAGCGCTACAAGCAAGAATAGCCCTTACGGTGTATAAAGTTTCCTCTATGGTACGTTGACTGTAGAATCATTTAGGTATGGTATGCCTATCTATTGCCTAGAACATGTAAAATCAATAGTTTGTTAAACTGGTCTTTTTGTACAGAGAGGCAGGGACACCGACGCATCCTGTTACCATGGATTCATTCAGTACATGATTCTGAAAAAAATTATACAGGTTGTTGCGCGACGTAATCTATAGCTATACATAAAAAGAACGGCTGGATTTTTATAATCTTTGATTTGTTGGATTTGTATTCGCCCCAAATAGCAATATAATATAAAAATATAAAATATAACAATATAAAAAATAGCAGAATAATTATTAATAGATGGGAAAAAAAAACAAAAATAAAATCTGAGGCGGTACGAAGTTCGCCGGGTCAGCTAGTATAGGTAATGTAATATTGACAAATTAATCAAAACAGCGGAATATTTGACAGCTATCTACGACATTACCAACTTTCTGAATACACACTCTTAATGATCTACTAACACGATTATCTACTTTTAATACTGATGTTGCATTGAAGGAAAGGAGCCAAAACAAACCCTCTAAAAGAAGAAAATCTAGCGAACCTCGCACTAACCCATTATTTAGAAGCTACTGAATTCCTACACCTATACATGTAGGTACCTCTGCCGAACCCTTCTATGACGCGTCACGTTATGTTATGTGAATTCCTACATTTATAATTCTACGTCAAAACGCTCCTAGGCAGAGCATGTTTACACCTCGAGACACGACCCGACCCACAAATCGTGTTTGGCCAGACTGGGACGCGGGCGCGGGTGCGGGAACGCGCGCGGGCTGCCTGTCCGCAGTGGAGCGCGGCTGCGTTCAGCATGTTGTCGTGTCCAGTGTTTGTCAAAATAGATGAAGAAGACTTATTTTTAATAGAAAAAAGCTCGAACTAGTTTGAGACACCCAAAGGAAGTTCATTATGTTTGAGTTCGCCGCGCCCGAGCTGCCAATCTGGCCAAACACTTACACTTGCTTACACCGAATTAATAAAAACAAACATTGTTGGGTAATTACAAATCTACCTAAGTATAGTAGGAAGGTGACGTTAAATTTGTAGGCAATGCGTGAGATTGTTGTAAGTAGGACGTGTAGTCGCGTAGTCGCGTAACTAAAGTACTTTTACGTTGCGTGGAACGCGACCGTCGTACCTACTACGAAAATACAACACAATCATTTATTGACGAAACGTATAATATTGATATCTTGCGTATTAGGGTCGAGGAAGCTATCACCCTATTATTTAACCGATAATATTTAATATGGGGGTGAATTCTTCAGATGGATCTTCAGGGCGAACGCTGAAACTATGGTAAGTAGCGCAGAAACATTGATCTGCAGGTCCTCATTCATATGGCCTGATCAAGATTATTTCTGGACTTTTAAAGAGACTTGTGACATCTGACTTTGTTTCGGTCTTTCTTATCAGAGTAATCAGTTAAGAAACGAACTCATCTAGTTTTAAAACATACTTAATATCATTTTTACATGCAAGTATTTTTTATAACCAACTAGCTGCGCCCCGCGGTTTCACCCGCGTAAATGTCGATCCTGTGGGAATATCGGGATAAAAAGTAGCCTATATGTTAATCCAGGGTGTCAGCTACCTCTATACAACATTTTATCAAAATTGGTCCAGCCGTTTAAGCGTGAAGAAGTAACAAACATATAAACACACACAGACACCCCCACACACACTCACAAACTTTCGCCTTTATGTATTAGTGTGATTTACAGAAATAATAGTACATTATTCACTAACCCCTTTTCATTTTGAATCTCGGACATAATGAAGGACTCTAGGGCTCTCGAGCGCAGCGAGTAATAGGTACTAGAATCCTGAGTGCAGAGGAATTCAACCTCACCCAAGAAAAAGACACCATTAACCCCGAGGAGAATACTCTACTTTTCGCACCTACTGCGAGGTAATGAAAACCAATTCGATTTTCGTAGTTCTTTAGTAGTTCATGAAACTGTTAAATAACCGGGGAATACCTAGTTATGTGAAGTATCCTACACTATTTACTCGACTACGTGACAGGAAAGACCGGGTTATGCTTTCATGCGTACAAATCGTACGTAGGTTTGTGGGATTCTTTATACTTTCGAAGCATCCTTACGGCTGGATGGATACGCATGAGGTATCTATCGACTCGTCTGGGTCTCGCAAAGGTATAGGTAAGGTTTTGTTTTTATACTTAAATCAAAATGGTGGATTTTAGACGTCAATAACAAAGGTTTTGAAAAATAAATGTATGTGGGGTATCCATTTAGGAGACGATTACAAAAATATAACACACTAAAAGTATTTAAATAAAACTGGCCAAGTGCGAGTCGGACTCGCACACGAAGGGTTCCGTACCACAAGGTAAAAACGCCAAAAAAACACGTTTTTTGTATGGGAGCCCCCCTTAAATATTTATTTTATTCTGTTTTTATGATATAGCGGCAACATAAATACATCATCTGTGAAAAATTCAACTGTCTAGCTATCACGGTTCATGAGATACAGCCTGGTGACAGACAGACAGAAGGATTATGGTGTCTTAGTAATAGGGTCCCGCTTTTACCCTTTGGGTACGGAACCCTAAAAACAACTCTGCCTATCGCAGTCCCCGCTGGACATAGGCCTGCTGGATATCGTAAATATAATAAGTACCTAATTTATTTATTGACATCAAAATATTAACACAGCAACAACGATATTGCGTAAAAAAATTGTAGGCGATAATGAAAATAATAGAACATTTGCAGCATAATTAGATGAAAACCTGTATCTTGGTCAAAATATAACGCCCAAATCCAACATTGCAACATGAGGAACGCGCCACAGCATCCGATCATTTTGCTCGTCGACGGCGACTAAAACCTAATGAAGTGAGAACTCTTTCGTCGAGCTCTACATGAATAGAAAAAAAAAAGTTTTTTTTTTGTAAAAGTTTTCATACGAATCTTTTAGTTGAGGTTTTAAATTCAAATCACATAAGTAATGCAAACCTAATGAAGTGAGAACTCTTTCGTCGAGCTGTAGGTACATGAATAGAAAAAAAAGGTTTTTTTTGTAAAAGTTTTCATACGAATCTTTTAGTTTGAGGTTTTAAATTCAAATCACATAAGTAATGCACCAGCGGATCGAAATGAAACTCAGTACAATATTAATACTATTTTAGAGCCTCCTAGGTTAAGTTAGCATGACAAATAATTTGATTTCAGCAGATAGTGTAAAAATATAATTAATTAATCATTTATCAAAGCCATTATGTACCTACTCAGGAATAATGTAAGTAAGATTTCAGAGAAAGGAAAACAGTTTTTTCAGTTTCTTGGAAAAGTTGGAGTTTCCATTATGATTGGGTTTTATAAGTGGAAATAAAAATGTAAGGAATTACAATTTCCATAACATATTTACTTCAGAATCGGTAATCTCATTCTCAGTGGAACTTAGCAGTTTTTCGCCATCAATAGGAAACTTTTAAAGTGAAAAATGAAGTTGTTTCGCTAATGAATATGCATGATGGACCTCCATGAGCTAAAAACGTATTATGGTCGGGTTTCAGTCGCTTCAGGTAGTATACTTATCAACAGTCCGTTGAAAGAGTCGAAATCCCACTTGATTCGTGGCGACCAAAAAGCCGGACTAAATTATTAATGCCGAATTGATAAATTACCTATACAATATGGCTTGTAAAACATAGGGCATATTGAAGGATTCAGTATTTGATTGCCGTGAAAGATATTAAGAATCTAACCTTAATATTTGATCTAAATTATCTAATTGTTGTGAAGTAATTGTTTTGGACATTCGGTTTTTTCTGATGTTCCCCATATTATAATTATTTATTCCATTCATTTAGTCCACTGCAGTCGCCCGTGCAAGAAAGACACTTTACGATTTTTATGAATTACTTACTTTAAGGTTATAACGTATAAGTAAGTTTTATTTTTTATTCTGGTTCCTCTCAATCAATCAATCTGCCTAGCCTTTTCCCAACTGCGTTGGGGTCGGCATCCAGTCTAACCGGATGCAGCTGAATACCAGTATATTACATGGAGCCTATCTGCTACAACCCAATTACTGGGTAACACCAAACCCCTTGGTAAGACTGGTTGTCAGCCTTTTAGGGTATTTTGGATCGTCTCGTGTAAGCATAAAATAATGATCATGTCCTCAATAAAGAATGTCCATTTTCTACCAATCATGCTGTATCATTATCATAATAAAGTAAAGTTACACCAATTAATTTGTAAAAAGCTCTGTGTAATAATATAATTAATAAGTAATGGATACGTACCTGAAACTCAAAAGTGGGGTATATGGCGACGGTGTCGATGTCCGCTACGCTTTCCTTCAACACTGGACATTGATCCGGGCTCGGCTGTCAAACAATACACAATCGGTAAAATCAACAACAAAACTTTTATAACGGCAGTGATTTTTTAAATACTATTTCACAACGAGCCAACGTCGAATAGATACCTACAATTCCTACAAAGGGTGATTTTTACGAAAATTTGAAATTCGTAAACGACATACTTTTAAATATCAATCGCATAAGCATACTTTATTACCTATACTGAACCTATAATGTTCCTACCGTTCAGGCTCAGAATGTCCCTTTCCCAAAATGTCCCTCGGTTTCAAGTAATCCCTTTCCCGAAATGTCCCCTCCCAATAATGTCCATTTCCCAGAAGGTCCCTTTCCCGAAACGTCCATTTCCCAAAATGTCCCCTTCCCCAAATGTCCCTTTCTCAAAATGTCCCTTTCCCGAAATGACCCTTTCTCAAAATGTCCCTTTCCTACGACAGCTACGCGTTTAAACTAGGAATATTTAAATAACATAACCCAAGTAGTCAATCAACTTTTAATCACATATAATATAAAACCAAAACAAAAACAAACAGTCAAAAACCTTTTAATTACTTATAAATCAAAACGTCAAAAGCACGCAATTATCCACGTGATATCTAACTGTTAATATAATTATATAAACTGGGAATACATATTAGTAATAAATATATTTACTAAATCTGTTTTTTTTTATTTTAAATTGAGGAACAGTATCCTAGAATGAGCTTTACATTCATAGAATATTTCATGTAAATAAATAGAAAGCAAATTGCATCGAAGTATTCGATACGTGTAACTGCACAACGAGTGAAAACCTACGACAAAACTCCTATTGGAAAATGTCTCTTGGCAATTTATCGGAAATACAGAATTATTGTTGTGTGCAATTGCCATAGAATTATTGGAATTTTTCTAGAGTACTTAGTATACGGTTTCTGCGTTTCTTTTCATACGCACAGTATAAGTATATCGTATAACTAAAACATTTATTTCAAGGCACTTTTGAATAAACTGTTAAAGGAGTCGGTCATTCAGAGTGATGAAGCTAGTTGCCCATTCCAAAGCGTAGTAGGTAGGTACCTATGGAGAAGAACGGTCATGAAACTCCACGGATACTCTTTTAAATTATATTGTTACATAATTTTAGTTACACTTACATCATTACCCCCTTACTAATAAACGTTGTATAGCGTCTGTATAGTTACACAACGCTTTGTCTTCTTTCGAAAATCAAATAAAATTACTAACGACTGAAAGAGAGAAATCGGTGTGTTCATCTGATTTAATACGTTTATTAGTAAGGGGGGGGGGGATGTTCAATTCATAATTACCTATGTATATCATAATCATAGATATCCGAATGTTAATTGTGATCTTAGCAGGTATTAATTAATACCTTACCGAATCCTGCCTTGAAAACTTTCATCATTGGCCAGATATTTTCTTAGAATGTCTTGAGACTGTACTCGTCTTTAATATAATTTTTTACTCACAAGACAAACCGTCAGATTTCCCTACGGTAAAGTTACGGTTTCCTTCCTAAAGTCCGTTTACAGTTATGACGGGTGTAAAAAGACACGTAACGAAGCCGAGTGTCATTTGTAGTCCCCGTTATTGTAATTTTTTTATTTGTACGGGACCATACCTTCTGGTTACGGAGATACTGAAGGTCAAAATGTTTAATGTTCTAACACAACTTTAAATACCCCCACGTAATAAATAAATTATTTTTTCGACGTATTCCACACTGGGCAATCGCCTAAATGGCACCTGGGTGAATGTGCCGCTGCGCGTCAGGTGCATTCACTCAAGTGCCATGTGCCCAATGTGGAATACGTAATTTTTTCTACATAGACCAGGAACTAACTACATTTTTTCATTACCTACGTCATACGTGGCTACGTCATGTTATCAGCGGTGCTATTCTGTAAAAATCCCACCGTGAAAACTTAGGTGAAGTGAGCGTGGAGTGAGCTGTCAATAGTGTCAATTCCTAGCAAAAACAAACTCACTTCACCTACGTTTTCACGGCGAGATTTTTACAGAATCGACCGGCTGTTTAGTTATTATAAAAATTACGATCGAAATATGATTAATTAAAACGTGGTTGTACTGAATTTCTACTCTACTCGAATTTGTAGCCATCTTCACGAATTTGTACCGAACCCGTAAACACCCAGAAAATTGGGTGTTTATCAAAGCACCGGGATTAAACCTGGGTGGATTGCCCATCTATATTTGTAGTTAAAGGAGGTAGATAGAGTATTCTATTCTATTCTAGGTAGGTACACGTACAAATTATTACGGGCAGGCGGCGGAGCGTGCGCGGGCGCGGACGGTATTACATACGGCGCGGCGTAGCCACGACTGGCGCACCTTTAGCACAGTATAAAGATTAGTTAGCGATAAATTTTGTCAGTGTGCAGTGCGTGCGTGCGACGACGCATAGGTACTTACGTACGAGCGCGCTCACGTACAAACCGTGTTCGGTGAGTATGTATGAAGATATCCTACTCATTTGTATTTACTCTGGTCATAGTCATAAAGTAAGAAAATCTGTCATTTCCACCAGTACTTGGCACGAAGGTGTCAAAAAACGCTCTGTATTTGAACATTACTGCCGATGCCGTATGTGTCGGTCACCGCTCTTTTAGTAAACCGTAGCACACGAAGCGTAACGGCCGCGTATACGGTACGAGTATCCTCTGAAATTAGTTATGTATCAGCATGCTCGCTCAATATTTGCTTTCAATATAGAGATACGACTGTTTATGCCACCAGCTGTTTGTAAATCTGCATCAACAAATAATACAAGATAGTTCAGGCTATACTAGGTACGTACAGGCTGTATGATTCAGGCTATTTCTGCTCATAACAAATTTACGTAAGCGTCTAGTTTTTTCATCAGAATTGTGCTATAAACGAGGTTTATTAAAAAATTAGTGAAGTTTCAATTAAGCCGGGACTTGGTACACTTTAATAAGGTAGAGCAGCACGGTTCATAATTAAATACTTAGTTCCCCTAGGACCCGTATTGCCTCTTTTATTGGATTCGCTGAGTGTCACTTTCATAGTGGAGGGTTTATAACTTTAAACTTATACCGTGACAAGCCACCCGATGGGGTATCCCATCGGCAAAAATGACGAACTTTAAACAAACTTTCAACCCTATTTAACCCATTTAGGGGATGCAATTCAATATAAATTGTATGGAACTCTTGTGTGAAATGTCATGCTTCTAGGTCCAGGTGTCTAGGCTGTAAGTACGTGGTCTGTCAGTGAATGAATGTAATGTATAGGATTTTTATTAAGTACAGTGTAACCTGTATAAGTGGGATCTCAAGAGACATAGAATTATTAACCACTTAAAGAGGCTTTTCATTTACCCAGTTTCCCAAATCGTCAGCTTTAAAATGACAGTTGTCTTATTTACAGAGGAGGGCTAAGACAGGTCGAAATTGTCCTGTTCTGAGTTTAGCTGCATGATTACTGACAAATGCGTGCACTGACTGGACAGGTCCACTCAATCTGTGTGGTTCTTTCCTCAAAAGACCATTTCACATGATCTGACCAAGATTGTCTCGATTTTAAAAGATACTACTGCTAATATATTTTTTAGGGTACTGTAACAATTAAACTTAAAATCTAGAGTGAATTTGTCACTTACAGGTGTGCACAGGACTTACATATTTACACATAGGCTAAAAACAAAACTACATGAAAACAAAATTGAAAATAAAATAAATAAGTAACTAAATCTATTTTGTTACTCTAAAGAATAACAGTAATAACACAATCAATGAAAAACTACCAAGTCCCAAATATAGAGGTAAAAATTGAAAAAATCTAACCAATGCATTGTCAGATATAAGGGTTTAATTATTCCCAATAACAGAAGCATTTCAATACAAAAGGGAACCTCAAAGTGGTTTTTCACATATCCAGGGCCCACTTAACCAGGTTACTCTGCAGATTGTTTTGGAAAATAATCTAAAAGTCGCTTTAACACTCATTTATAAATCTATGTCGCCGCGAATCTCTCAGGGAACTTTTTAAAAGGATTAATATTATGACGGTACCTTGCCAATTCATTTATGAAAATATTATGTATGTAAGAAAATAAAGATAAAATTCATCAACCATTTTTCAGATTAGCCAAAGTACATACATCTTTTATGGAATACTGTGTTAAATGTTACAATAAAATACCTTGTGATATATTTGCAATCAATGAAAGAAAATTTAAAACTTACATTAGGTAAACGTACACTTTGTAAACAAGCATACTATAAATTAGAAGATTATATCTAAGATAAGAACGCTTGGAAACATGCTGCTCCCTAGGACAAACTAGAGTCTAGACACTCTAGACAAAATCAAACTGGTTGTTAATTTAATTGTAAAATTTATTCCTTCTTCTTTTTTTTTGACATTGATTTACATTCTGTAATTACTTTAACTTACACCCTGACTTATTACTTGTATTTTTTTATTTAAATGAAAATCGTTTAGTTTTACCATCTTTGTAAATATGTGAGCATAATTTATATGTCATGGTTTCATTTTTAATTCTTTTACATAATGTGGTATAGTAATTTTATTTTCTCCATACGAAAACTACCTTTTGGAATGGGCGACTAGAATCAATTCTATTCTATTGTAATTGTTGACGTTCAAAAGTGCCTTTTATGTGTCTATTTGAAATAAATGCTTGACTGTCTTTAAAATGCTACTATGCCGAGGCACACATACGAAGTCCATCAATTATTAGTTGTGGCCAAGGCTTGTATAGTACTTTTCTCAAATAATGCGCGGAAATTCAAACAGAGTAAATCAACTATGAATTAATGACGAACTACAATAATTGTTCACGCGCCAACATGTTCATTTGTTTCTTAATTACTTTAAACAGGTTTAATTTTTGATAAGTGTTGGTTGCCATTTTACGGAGTAAAATATCGTTCCATTTTTAAATTACATGACAGATTCATATCTGTGTTTACTAGGTATATATAATTCATTTGGCGGTTGGCCGCTAAACCACAACAGATATGGATTTTCATACAACTTTTGCCGGCCCCTGCTCGCATGTATTTGGCCAGTACAGCAATTTCGATTTATCTAGAAGAAGGTTGCCAAAATAATACTCAAATTTCCAAGCATGTTTGAGACAAATGCTTTTAAATGCTTATGCATTTTGACGCACACACCGCCACACGCGCATACAGCGCATTTTTTGACACTGGTGAAAACAGATTTCCATGACGTCCGTTATAAATATTATTATGACGAAAACACTTTCTAGGAAACCGTAGCTTTAGCTAAATAAAGCTTTGTATTATTAAACGGCAAGTCGGAAAGAAAATTACCCTTATTTATAGTAGTGCGGTGCAGTAATAAAGTTATTTTTAGTTTCTAAGCTACTTGCCTCTTCGCGACTCTTTCCTTTGTAACTCAGTGGAGATTTCACACGAGCATCCAAGCCGTTGGGGTAAGTGAGACCTGTAACAAATGAAAATCAATGTTAAGGAGGTGCAATACATTTTTAATTCATTTTCTTTTTAAGAATAAATCGCCACAATAATCGGGATTTTTTGTCAGTCAGCAGTCAGCAACCTAATTCTCAATCTAAACCTTTTTGAGGGTTATTCACATTATTCATATTGTGTTCTCAATAAAGTAAATAACGCAATGAAGATGGTTGAATTGTCAATATGACAATCATTGCTATACTGATCGTGTGTTACGCGATGACTCCGCAGATCCAGATTTAAAACTATAAATGCATCCTATCCTTAGTAATAAAGACGAAATGGGGACCCGGTAGTGAAATGTATTGTTGTCTTGCATGTCATGCAAAAATACTTATGTTTATCTCTTTATGTCATGTATTGTATAGAAAATAATAGTCTATTATTAAGTTTACTATAGTGATAAAATTGCCCTGTTTTTTATTTGTGTAACACGCACGGCAACTAGTAGACGATAGTAGTTTGATTCCCGCACGAACACTATAGAACTTCAAACGGAAAATGTCAACTACATATCCGGCCAGTTATCACGACCGATCGGCAGTACATATTTACCACATAGGTATGTAGATTCCGACGATTGTATGCACCCAGAGATGAAAAATTTAAAATACATTGTCTGAAATAGAAATATTCAGAAAAGTCAGGTGCGTAGTATTCGCAACCGGCGTGCGTGTATGACCACGGGGCAATTCTCGTATTTTTTTTGAACATTTACAGATTTCAGTCTCAATCTGTTAAAAATACCTCTAATCCATACCTACTACTAATACTGCCGTACGTTACTTAAAACACGGTTAAGCCTCAAACTGCCATTTTTTAGTTTTGAATCACACATTACGTTTTGAAAAATTCTCTATCTTTTGTGCTGGGTCCCATTACTGTACGACTTTTACTTTCCGAGATATAGAGCGGGTGTGAACCGTTAAGTAACATATTTTTTACAGTTTACTTTATTATTTAACAGCTATTCCTCAAATTTATGTTATAACACGGCAAAAGGATGGTAACGTTATTATCACGGATCGTTCCAAGCGATATTAATTTATTATAATACAGTTATCACACAATGCTGCACTTATTCATTTCGCAGGTTTTTGTCCGATATCTCTGAAACTACTTTATGGGTTTAACCGTATTTTAAACAATGTACGGCAGAATATAATAAATGCGAAAGTGTGTCCGTCTGTTACCTCTTCACGCTTAAACCGCTGAACCGATTTAGATGAAATTTGGTATAGAGATATCTTGAGGCCCGGGAAAGGACATAGGATAGTTTTTTTTTATTCCGATATTCCCACGGGATCGACACTTATGCGGGTGAAACCGTGGGGCGCTCCTAGTTTTTGACAAATTTTTGACATTTGTTTGTTGATGCGATTGTTACTAGATTTTGAACGTTTTGAAAAAGGTAAATGGAGTACAGCGGTGCTATTCTGTAAAAATCTCACCGTGAAAACTTAGGTGAAGTGAGCGTGGAGTGAGCTGTCAATAGTGTAAATTCCTAGCAAAAACAAACTCACTTCACCTAAGTTTTCACGGTGAGATTTTTACAGAATCGACCGGCAGTTTCTGCCTAAAACATGGGGAAGACCGAAGAAGGTGTAAGTTTTATGTATGTAGGTATGAAATCCAAATAATTTATTTGAAATAATTAAATGATAAGTAGTGTAACTGTTAATTTATAATGTACTTAAATCATTTTATTTATATGGCCAAAAAGTTTTTAGTATTACAGATATAGCAGTTATAACAACAATAGCAACAGGTGGTCTAGCGAACATCAATCAGGGGGCCTAAAAAGGCCACTTTGGCAGAATCATAAAAGGATAACATTATGAATCTTAATGGACAGTTAACTGTTAAGTTAATCGTATAGGTGATGAACTTTTCAGTTATTTTTTTAGACTGCTAAAATACCAATCAATCCAATCCAAATTCAATCTCTTTGATACCTACGTAGTGCAGCGAAAAAAAAAAACACGGACTGTCTTCGCCATTTTATAATTCATAATGTTATCCTTATATGATTCTGCCAAAGTGGCCTTTTTAGGCCCCCTTCACGCTGTTGATGACAGATACGTAAATGATTGTCACGCAACTCTCTTTGTGAGTGCGATTTAATTAATTGATTATAGTGGTGTACCGTGTATCCACTATAATCAATCCATTAAATCACAGACAGATGCAATGTACCGAACGTCTGGCTCAATTTAAATGATAATGGAGTGCGGGTTTGCAAAAAAATCCATATTCGATACCACCGTGCACCGCCACGAATAGGTGTAGAATAATTTCCCAATAAAAGCACCAGAATTCGAGCCTGGGCTTCTTTTGCTTTTCTATAATTAGGTAAACTAAAATAGTGTGGAGGCAGCCACGTTGGCTTTAAGTAATGCTATTTTCTAAAACACAGCCTTACAGGTTCAGCGCTGCCGCAGCGGTGATACAGTTTTGTATCTATGTCTATACTAATAATAAAGCTGAACAGTTTGTTTGTTTCTTTGAACGCGCTGTACCAAATCCGTTCAGCCGTTTGTGCGTGAAAAACTGACCGGAGACTAAAACATACAAACACACTCAAAAAGTATCGCCATTATAATATTAGTGTGATTTGATTTGAAATGCTATAGGAGTTTGCAAATTAACGACAGTTCGAATCTCTTCATCATCATCATAATCATCCACAGTCCAACTTCACCCACTGCTGATCATAGGGCTCTCAAGCTGAAGAGCTTGTTTCTTTCTATGAGCGTGGTTCGCGTACTATTTGCAATTGATAGTTTAATTCTTGAGGAAGGCTATTCAACACGCTATGATCCTTTGGAGCCAAGCAAAATCAAAAATAGTCAGAAAGTACGCTAAGCTAAAACGAAGTGACAGCGCGGGCTGAAGCTTGTTACTTATATACGACACGGCTTATCGGTTCTGAACGACACTGTTGTCAAACGCCTCCCCGCAGAATTCTTCCAACAAGTATTCATTTCCAGAACCACCTCAAACCAGCCCTTGCGGTATTCATCCATGTCGTCTCGCCACCCTCTTTCTGGGTCGGCCTCAGCGCTTCCATCCTCAGGCACCCACAATGTGGAGACTGTCGCCCAGGAGTCACTATGCATGCGGCTGACGGGCCCCATTTCCGTTATTTTAAATGATTTCACCGTATTTCTATTATTAAGGACCGCACCTACTACCGCGAGCGCTTCACGAATTTATTTATAGCTAATTTGAGCGCGTATTTTGAGCAGCACACTATTCAAATGCCCTACAGATTAACGTGTATCTGTTAGTCACAAACTAACCATCATTTGTATATCGCTGAACACGGTCGCTGAAGCATGTCGCACAATAGGGATTTTAAAACTTCTAAACTCATTCGAGGGATAATTTTCCACCTCTATCGATGCACGTCGGTCCCTCTCCGGGTTTAAAAAGGATTTTTTTTTCATTATGCTGATACACCCACCATCTAATGTATGATCGATCGGCGGAGGGTGAAATACGCAATCCGCAGGAGAAGTATCCACAGGGGTGCAGTCTGCAGTTTTAACAAAATGTTGTACAGAATAGGATTCATTTAATAGTAACCAGCACCCAAATTGCGTAACACACTATTCATCTCAATCTGAATCATTTTGAATGATATTGCTAATCCCTTGCTTCTTATTTTCGAAAAATGTGTCAGCTCAATAACGTAAATAACGCAACAAATATTGTTGAATTGTCAAAATGAAACCCATTACGGGGGCCTAAAAAGGCCACTTTGGAGAATCATAAAAGGATAACATTATGAATTATAAAATGGCGATGACAGTCCAGGTTTTTCTTTTTGTTGCTACACTACGTAGGTACAATCAAAGAGATTGGGATTGGGATTGGATTTGGATTGATTGGTATTTTAGCACAGACAAAAAAAAAACTGAAAAATGCTTCACCAATGGGATTTGATACGATTAACTTAACAGTTAGCTGTACATTCTGTTATCCTTTTATGATTTTGCCAATGTGGCCTTTTTAGGCCCCCTGATAGTGTGTTACGCAATTACCTCATATCTCAACGATCTTACAAATTTTACAAAGTACGCAAAACATGTCACTCATTTACTCTTGAGTGTCTTTGTTGTATATGTATAATAGCGAACCGGCCCCTGCTTTGTACGGCTCTTACGAGTTGACAAAACATCGAGGTTTCTTTATTATAAGCAAGTTTAATATTAAACGTAACTGGCGAAATGTGGCTGTTCTACTTGTCCTGCCCAACCCTTTTCGGAAACAAGGCAAGATGTTATGTTACCTATGTTATAAGTAACATTCCGGAATAAATTCTATAAATGATAATGAAAACCGCATTCAAATCCGTTGGCGGTCACGCAGACACGAAAAGTGACTTTAATTTATAACATGTAAAGATATGTTCAGGAATTATACAACTACCCCCTTACTAATAAACGTTGTATCGCGTCTGTACACAACGATTTGTCTTCTTCTTTCGAAAGTCAAATTACTGACGACCACGGATCACACACCGATTTCTCTCTTTCAGTCGTTGTATAAAACTCATCAGATTTATCTATTTCGGTGTTCCCGCCAAAACATGGCGCTTGTTAGTATGATTAACGTCGATTCCCTCATAAATTTCCTGATGCATAATGCATTTCCATTAGTGTCATTCAAGTTTGACAGAGTCTGCCGTTCAGCGTTCCATGTGACAAAGCCTGTTATAACACAGCCAGCCAGCAACCATTTATTGATCGGCAAAGATGAGCTTTTAAAATGTTAGTTTAAGTAATAAAAAAAAATATGTATCTCAATCGTGTAGTTATGAAATTGTTTAGAAAATTATGTTTAGTTTCATTTGTTTGCTTTTATCTTTTATTTTTTCATAATTATTGACTTTGTTGTTGTTTGGCTTCGCCCGCGTGGGTATTGGAAATTATCCCACGGAAACTACTACTGGGATAGAAAGTATCCTTCGTGTTAATCCAAGTTGCAAGTGCCAAATTTCATCCAAATCCTTTACTAATGATTAATACTATCGTGAATTCATGCAAGACTCGTACTTTTTGTTAAGAAGTACTGCTCAGATGCACAACGCGTCGTGAAGAGAATACCGTCTTGTATGTATGTGTAGCGGTATCTACAACGCCACATGCGAACAACACGTCTTATTGACGTCACGCAAAATCCTGCATCTCGCAAGCAGAGTTTACCGCGCAACTAGCATATATACATACAACGGCGTTACATGAATCATCCGGCAGTTGTCCGCCAGACAACACCCGTCTGGTCGGAGGATCCTCCCATTTCTATAGAGTATGAGTGAACTTTCCACCCTGTTCCTCATACCTCTATTCATGCAACGTATACCTACTGCCGAGATAAAAGGTGTACTATGTCCTAGGTCATGGTCTACCCGTTCTGCCATTTTAGCGTGAAAGCGTAACAATCAAACTAACACACTTTCGCATTTATAATATTAATTAAGCCCAAACCAAATAGATTTTCTTTTTTTCCACAACATAGATCAAACACTGAGCTACTTCGTAAATAACAATAGTTTGAACAATAGCGTAGTGCTGTCACGACAGTTCACAATACCGTAACACGACTGTGAATAGACCATCTCCTGCACAAAAAGATTGTATCGCGGATTCTCGCCAGCTGCTACAAACTACCTGAGTCGGACCCTTGTCCTTTATGTAATACGAGTGCGACCATATCCCTTGTCAGGTACTGCTAATCTCATTGAAAAAGTTCATCACTAATATCCCTTTTTGAGATCTAGGCCAATCGACAATCAATGTTGTTTAGTTGAAATTAACCTTTCGTAGTTCCTAATGCACTTCTTTTCCCTTTGACATTCCATAGACCACCCCCGTTCGGCCTTCAAGCGTATACACGGTAAAATTAAATTAGCTAGCGAGACGTGATGGGTATCGATATCGTAACACGATAAAAAATACCGGGTAAGAGCGAGTCGGACTCGCGCACCGAGGGTTTCGTACCATCATATGTTTTTAAATTTTCATCGGGGAGGCCTATATTCGTCAGAGCTGTCAATAGTGTAAATTCCTAGCAAAAACAAACTCACATAACCTAAGTTTTCACGGTGAGATTTTCACAGAATCGACCGGCAGGTATAGATTCAGTATCATAAATTCATAATAACCTAATTCTTTCTTCAGGATCGATACTAGTTACTCGCATTTGTATATAAGATAGGTTAGGCTGGCCGCACATCGATAACTTACGATTGCATCATATTGTAGTCTTTGCGATTGACGGACGATCACACTTGTTTTTTTGCTATAAAGTCTAGTTGCTATAGCAACCACTGGCTCAGGCTACTGTTCTATCTCTCAACCCCTTGAAAAAACGCTTTCCCTTGGAAAATCAGTAGCTTTAGCAACCAGCCGAATCGCAAATGCGTCTGTACGTACGCAACGGCTACTGCATAAGACAGACGGACCGCGTACGCCGAGCAAGTTTTTTTAAGGAGTCAATGCAAGATAGAGCATTGTTGGCCCATTGGTAACGGCCGTGACTTACGAGTTGTAATTGTAGGTCCGGACGCAGGCAGGCACTTTACTTTGTGTTAATTATTTTATCACCACTGCTCTCAAAACGGTGAAGAAAAACATCGTGAGGCGTGTCCTAGAACCAAAAATTAGAAGACGTGACATCTACTAACCCGCTATGGGCCCGCGTGGTGGATTACGGCATCCCTATGACTGGGAGGATGCTTATGTCTTAACAGTGGGAACATTATAGTCTGATTGTGCAATGCAATCAACAAACAAAGCGATTACTTGCAAAGGTGTAAGTAGCCAATGTGCGACCAGCCTTTTCATCATCATTTCAGCCGAAAGACGTCCACTGCTGGACATAGGCCTCCCCAAAGCACCTCCACTTCGACCGGTTTTATGCTTCTAGCACCCAACGAGTTCCTGTGGCCTCCACGAGGTCGTCGGTCCACCTTGTGGAGGCCTTCCAACGATACGTCTTCCAGTACGCGGTCGCCACTCCAGAACCTTTCGGTCCCATCGGCCATCTGTTCTGCGATTAATGTGCCCTGCCCACTGCCACTTAAGTTTGGCAATTCTTCGGGCTATGTCGGTTTCTGAATCAGAAATGAAGAGATACTTCATTTCTGATTCTGAAACTCCAAGCATTGCACATTGCACTCTTTGGGTGACTTTCAGCCTTCTAATAAGGCCCATTGTGAGCGACGTTTCAGTGCCATATGTCATCACTAGCAAGACGCACTGGTCAAAGACTTTCGTCTTGAGACACTGCGGTATGTGGGACGAGAAGATATTGCGTAGCTTCCCGAACGCTGCCCAGCCGAGTCGGATTCAACGATTACACTTCTTTTTCGAAGTTGGACCTACCTAACTGGACAGTTTGTTTTAGGTAAACATACTCGTCCACGACTTCGAGTATAGCGTCTCCGATCGCCAGCCTTTTAGAGAAGACTAATTCAGAACGAAGCACGCCCTTTAACCTAAAATTGAATAAATACTTTTGAAACACACGTACATAGTTTGGAAACCCCAGAACTATGCTGTTTGCTCGCAGCCTGGCGCTTGAATGTCCAAAGCGTTAATAATGTTATTTAACAGTCAAACATCAAAATACGTTTTAATTTGAATTCGTGAAAATATGCATGTATCAACAACATGTCGCGATTGCTCACATCATTTATACGCTCTGTTTGACTTGTAAATGGTAATATGTTAAATACGGCAATTTAAAGCGTTTATTTTCAGAGGGCTAATTTACGTAACTAATAAAATTCAGTTGCAGTTAAGTTTCTCTCAAAACAGCAGTTTTCGTGTTCTATTTTTATCTTCGAATCGGCGATCGGCGCGGCGTCAAGATCGAGTCACGCGACCACGATTGCAATTTGATCGATATTATCTCCTATGATCATTTAAAGTGAAATTCTTGTGAACGTAATTGATTTTATTCGATCATTCAGTTTGGTTGTAGTGCACGAGATGCTAGATTCACGCAAACTGTTGGTAGGAAATACGCTCCGAATGTTTTCTATGGAAACTTCCAGTGTTTCTTAGCGAATGATAGAAGAGAGAAGTTATGAAATAGCATAGTTTAAGAAGTATAGCGGGACGGCGATATTGTTTTAAATACATTATTTCTCTAATATCTTTTCGATCGCCTTTCAAAGTTTAATAAAGGTTTTTACACACACATATGCAACCATTATTTGTCGCGTAGCTAGCGCAACTTTTATATAAAGCGTGTCGCTGTTATACATGTTTCAGACTCTACAAATGACAGGAGCTGCAAATCGAGTATGGACGCCTGTTGTGTCCCATGCATGTCAATTATTTAGGTCGTACCTGTGGCGTACCTGCCGCAAACAGAATAAAGATACGCCGTCCCATAAAATAATTAAAGCGGATCTAGTACAAAAGAATTGTAGCACTGCGCGTGTTACAAAGAATTGATAACACTGTTTTATTACAAAGGAACTTACAGGAGTAGAAATAAATATATACCTACAGTAAAGTATTCTATTCTGTTAAGGATATATCGGTAAGCGGGCTGAATTGTATGAAGACAAACAAACAATCCTAAATATGGAAGGTGATACTGTTACACAGTGAAGAGCTTAGTTTACGTATTTATGTTTTGTTGTTCCATACGAGAATTTAGGTAGCAAAGTAGGTAGACATCCCTATTCTCCGTTTTCATTCGACATTTTCAAAGTTTCAATATTTAAGCTGCAGGCTGCAAGTTATAATAATGTCACAGTTCTACTACCGTGGCTTAGTTTGAGTTGCTGTGTAAATTATTTAACAGCAACCATACGTGGAATCTGTGCAAATGTTTGTTTTCAACGTTTGTTTATGTCTAGCGTGAGCGGTGTAACATATAAGTAATATTCTTTTTGTCCACGTTAGAAAATTATGTGTTTAACTATGTATGTACTTAAGTGGAAAAAGTGAAGTAGGTTCATTGTTGCAACAACTTTTCTCTTTCTCTCTTTTTCACTTTAGTACCTATTGTCAATAGTTAGTTGTGTTTGCATTTTAATGTGGATTATATCTTCATTTGAGGACCGTCGATTTAAAATTTCGAAAAAGTATTTTAATATCGTTGAAATATCAGTGTAAAGAGCTGTCTACCGATTAACTACATTTGTCAGGTTACCAATTACAGAATTGGTAACGAGAAAATTGGATTAACTCGGTAGACAATTCATTTAGAATTATACTTATTATACAGGTGATTTTTTTTTACCGGTTCCAAATTTTTACAGTCTGTTCTAACCATGAATATGAACAACTTTCATTAGGGGACCAACTCTGAAATCACGAAAAAAAAAATCTGCTGTTTCATAGTATCTAAAGTTCAATACCTACATGACCAAAATGTATGAAACAGATTTTTTTTAGAACCTAACCTAACCTAGCTGGGTAGAACAGCCTGTAAAAAATTGGAACCGGTAAAAAAAATCATCCAGTTTAAGTAGATACCTTGAAATTTTGTAAATTCACGCAATCTTGCATGCGGCCAGAATGAATCGTATTACTTAAGTTTTGTTGACTGCAGCTGGACGTAAGTTGACATCATTAGTTCAATACGCGAGAGGATTCTACCCAATAGTTTCTAGCTATTTACAACTAAATGTAAATACCTAATTGGTATGGTCTCTCCATTTTGCTTTGATATTTACGAACGTTCTTATACAAGTCGGATGCACCAAAATGAATATCCATTTCCATTTATTTCTCAACTAAAAAGGCATATGAGCGGAGTAGCGTGTCGCAATTGTGGTACAGACATGAGACAATACAATCACAGTACTAAACAGCATGCGTGGTAGGAGAGTTAGGTCGCCGGCGCGCACGCAGACCCCGTGATGGGCGAATTTACGATGGAAAGCGGAACCGCACGAATTACCTATATTCTGTCTGAGACTAGCCGTAGGCTTAGCCGGGTACAGATAGCCGTACGGGTAGCCGTAGGCCATTGTGAAGCTTAGCCGAGTACAGATCGGCGAAACGGAACATGAAATGTAACACAACAACTAGGCGAATTTGTTTCCACGTGTGTTCACCAATCTGTACTCGGCAATTCATAATCAGAATATAAGGTTGCAATTTCAATTGCTGGGTCGTAATCAACCACGTGGACCCAGTGCGGTTTGGTGGATGTCACCATGTCTTCGAATTTTTGCATGTATTCCTGCACCGTCTTTAGATGATCGTGTCCAGCTGGGCCCCACCGCTCTCAGTGGCGAATCTTACACAGACTGCAAAATTTCTGAAGCTTTACAATCTATTGAATATAAATACTTTCTTTAATTCCAGTCTATTATACATGGTGGGAAACCTTAAGTTCAGTCAATCAATGTAATAGCTTCTAACAGACCGCTGATGGTAAAAAAAGTAAACTACATAACATAAAATTAATTTGGAGTAAAGCATAAATCGAACTTGATTTATTGCAGTGAAACGTTTATGATTTATAGCTTAAAAACTGTATGAGATCTATCGTCAAAGAGCATATTATAACGATATTTTAGAAAACGGTGGTAAATATTACCAATCGTGTTTATTTAAAAAGGAACGGGAACTCATTTTGTAAGAGTTGATGGAAATATTCATAAACTCTCGCCTTGACCTACAGAAACTACAGAATGCCACGATCTTTATATAAAAAAAAATCGCCTTTTACTATTTACTCATGCCTCATAAATTCCAGGTATATTTGAACCAAAAAGTTTGATAGTAGCGTGTTCTCAAATCATCATCTGCCTATAGCCTTTTCCCAACTATACTACAAGCTGCTGCATACCGGTACTTTACATGGTGTGACTGACTATCTGACCTATACAACCCAGTTACTGGGTAACACGATACCCTTGGTAAGACTGGTTGTCAGACTTTCGGGCTTCTGATCTGACTACCCGATGCGACTGCACCACTCCTGGGTGCAGAAGTGCCTTTATGTGGTTAACGTTAGCGTCTTCATAGATAATTATGTTATGAAGAGCTCAAAATAACTCAAGCCCAAAGAGATTTGTTAGTTCTATTTTACCACTCCTACCCATAAGTTTAATCAAAAATCAAATTCTAGATTCATCATCCTTTTCCCAACCATGTTGGGGTCGGCTTCCAGTCTAACCGGTCGCGACGTAACTATGATATTAATACATAATAATCCCTTATTAAATCTTACATGAAACTCACAGCATCATGACTGGCGGCTGACGTGGATGAAAATGAATTTTCAATTTATTGATAACCGGCTTCCGCCTGCGGCTTCGCCCGCGAGGTATGTTGATAAAAACTATCCTATGTCCTTCCCCGGGATGCAATTTATCTCTCTGCAAAATTTAATCGAAATCCGTAAAAGCGTTAGGCGTGAGAAGGTAACATACAGCCAGACAGACAGACAGACAGAGAGTTACTTTCGAATTTATACTGATAATTATATCATCGCTAATGAATGAGGAAATCCCATGCCACACCATGAACACGCTCTTACTATAATTATGTACGGGTGATTATTAAATACGTGAGGTAAGCTGAAATATGGAGTCGGATAATAAGCGTACATTCAGCTGCAACCAGGAATTAATTAAACCAGGACGCTAGTTCGGGGAAAATCTAAGCACATACATTTTTCAATGTTGATTATGTATGATGTTAAAGAGGAAATGCAGCCGGAGAGCCTTTTTGTAAAAGCCTAAGTAAAAAGTCATAATTCGAGGTTTGGCTCTCGCCTATTTTCTCCTCCAATATTGGAACAATTTAAAAGATATTTTCTATACAGAATAAGAAGGATATACACTGTGTATCGTTCATCGATTTATAAAGCTATTAATTGAAAATTAAAAACAAATGAGAAACAACGTGAATTGAATTCAGGAACAACTTAATACGTCTCAATTGTTTAGAAGATACCTCAGTGAATTTCTAATGGACCCTCGATACTTGAGTTGGTATCTTCCGCTGACTAATAGGGCCCACGCTAGGTCTGTGCAGGGGTCGACGTTCCCATACAGCTGTACAAACAAGCCACAGTCGACACTTGTCGGATAGACAGCACAAACATATTCGGTTCTTTCATGGAAATGCGAGATGCACGCTCTTTGTACTACTTTCTGCGACAAATAAAAGGAGAAATTGCGCTAATTAAATTAAAAAGCAGAAAATTTACCTTCATTAAAATAATCACATCATACTTGCGGAAATCGCTCGATTTAAGTAAATCGTTTAAATTGCATTTATACCGTGAAAGCAATAAACGATCTACTTGAGATTAACGAAGAGAGCTGCAGCTCTCTTCGTTAAAACGGAAAGAAATAAAGAGTTCATTTCTATTGCTGAGAATATCGCATAATAGGTATTTTATTGGTTTTAATTGCTTTATAATCGACATCGTCCAGATTCCTGTTTTCTACTTTGTTTACTTAGGTAAAGAGAATTATAAAAAAATATGAATTAGGTATAATTATTCCACACAGCCTAAAGACTAAAGTCTGCAATCAGTGCGTCCTGCCCATAGATATAGATACACCTAGATAACGCAAGAGCAACTACTTCGCGTGCCAAAAATCGCACCAGCTTACGATAAAAAATCATAAGCCGCCACTTTCGCGCTCAGTCCTGTGTACTGCTGGCTGGGTAAGCGTGAGCGAGAGCGCGAGCTTTTGACGTCATAGTAGGTAGTCAAAAAATGGCACGCTTGGTTTTCATACAGTTCGTGATACTTGCGTTATCTAGGTCTATCTATATCTGTGGTCCTGCCTGTTATGACTTACGAAGCTGAAATGTGCACACAACGTACGGCAGGTCCATATGATTTCCAGGTCTCTCAGCGAGCTATGAAACGGGCTATGCTTGGAATCTCTCTGAGGGATAAAGCTGAAACGAGATGATCCCGCAGAGAACCAAAGTATTACATAGTTCATAGAATAAGCAGGCTGAAATGGTAATGGGCCGGCCATATTAGAACCGATGACCGTTGGGTTGGGTTGGGATGACCGTTGTTGTTCTTGAGTGGAGAACGTGAATCGGCAAACGTGAAGACGCCCGGCTAGGTGGAGCGACGATCTTCGCAGCGTGGCTGGAAGCAGCTTGGTGAGAGTTGCCGAGAATCGAGCTGAATGGCGTACAATATGAGAGGAAGTGGAGTCAAGCAGTTTACTGCTGTAGGCTGATGATGAATTATAAAATAACTGAATATTGAAAATGGACTCCGCAATACCTACTGATCGTCGAATTGTTATGTATTTCATTGGCGAACAATTAACATAGAATTTTCTTTTGCTTTTGCAGTTTGCGCAATAACATAATTTATCTGGGGGCGCGGCAGTGCCTCCGTCAAGTCGAGCAAAAAGCGGCAAGGCCGTACCATCCTTTTCTCGAAGCAGTTCAGGCCATTTTCGACCCCCTATAACTTCGTTGTGGATAAAACTGGAAGCTTGAATTTTCAGTAACCAAGCAGGCATTGGCAAATTTCATTCAATTTGAACCAGTAGTTTATGAATTATAACTAGTCAAAGTTTCTTAATTTTGTCACTCACTGACTGACTGACTGACCATCATCAAAACTAAGGCACTTCTAGCAGACATAGAAGCTTCAAATTTAGAATACAATTAGTGTTTAGTATATAAATCAAGGAAAAACTAAAATATTTTGCAATTTCGTTCCACTTTTCAAGATACACCAACGGCATAAATAACTTTGTCTTTCGAAATGTCTCATTTAAAAAAGATAACTGGAAATCTGTTTCTATGCAAAATTAAAAATCGGTCTAATTTGGCTGTAACACTATTTTTCGAAAATGTTCTTAAGTAACTTCTTAGACCTTTGTATCCTGCTTATGCATACGAAGTTTCATTAAAATCGGTTCATTCATTTCGAAAAACAAGGGCTTGAAAGTTTGTATGAAACGCTGTACGGCGTAATTTGAGTCGCAAGTTCTACCACGTGGGTCTAGTGGTTGCAAGCGCTATTGCTGGGCATGAGGTCCTGGGTTCGATTACCAGGTCGGGCAAATTATTATTAGGGTTTTTATCTGGAATTTCCCAGAAGCAGCCCGGAGACGATGGCAATAGGCCCCCCTTTTACATGGGACTTAAACATTACTGGCGAATTGTGGGTGGACTATAGGTACCTACACCTATGTCCAATCCTACGGGGAAACATGGCGTGATGTTATGATATGACGTAGTAAGGACGAAGGACGTCCACGTCACGGCATCGCGATAACACTGGGAAGTAAAAAATGTGAAGACGCTTTTAAACCGTCCACGATTATGTTACTTATAACGTGCACGTATTTCCATGCATGTAATCACGGAATAGATACGTGCATGTAATGGACGTGGCCTTCCACGATAGTATCGTCACTACGTACGTACTCGTACGTATAAAAGCGTATATTTATCTCAGTTTCAGTTCATACTTTTTGAATGGGTTAGCCTAATTATTCTGGTGATCGATCGAGCGGCTAACCCACTAAACCTTTACGAGGAAATTTTTGTCTAATGAATGGGTTAGTAAAATACCTACAAAACCCAGTCAAAAACCCATATACTCACACACATAAATATGAATGGTATGGGTACGTAATGGTTATTTAAGTAGGTTTACTAAACCGTTCATAGAATATGGGTTACCCTTTTGCAATAAATGTTTTGTTTGAATCGGTTTAGTAACCCGTTCACAATGTATATGATTAAGTAGAAGGGGACCGATTCAGATAAGATAAGTCATTCACAGAGCAACAGATATCGTAAGGCCGGTACACACACGTTTTTTTTGCCGTGAGTAGGCACGGTCGAATGTGTTGTATGGATCACTAATTCACTATGGAAGCTTGTTAACGGACACGTTTTTTTCTACGGCGCGGTTTTTACCGTACCGTAAGGCCCCTCGCCCACGGCGACTTTTTGTAGCGATGCTGTTCGCTACTAACGCACGTTAGTCGCATTTGCAACGCGCTACTAACGCGCTACAGCATTGCGACTGTATCGATGCAAACGCGCGACCGTGTCGGACGACATCGGGGAGAGAACGGAGGGAGGGTGGCGCGTGAGTGGAAATGTGGAGAACCGAACACTACTGAATCGCGTTTGCATCGCGACAGAAGCGCGACAGTATCGCATTCGCATCGCGACTGAGAAACGTGGTGTGGGCGAGAGCAAACAGCTAGCGACCGCATCGCGACTCTATCGATACGAACGCGCGACAGAAAGTCGCCGTGGGCGAGGGGCCTAAGGAAACCGTGTCGTATAGGTAGAAAGGGCCTAAGCCTTCATACGGCTAACCGAAATGGCTTCTACTAGAGAGTGATGGCTGGCGATACCTACATCATTCGGCAATCAGTCCGCTTCTGTACATACAAATTAAAATCGCTTGAGAATGATTTGGCTATTTTTTGTTTTTTTTTTTTTTTTTAATTAGGTTTTCAGGTAGAGTAAAATTGGAAAAGTTGCCCGGCAAATTAGAACATTCGGGAAAAACTGAACGTCTTTTTAGGGTTCTGTACCTCAAAAGGAAAAAACGGAACCCTTACAGGATCACTTTGTTTTCCGTCTGTCTGTCAAGTCAAGACCCTTTATCTCGGGAACGCGTGGAGGTATCGAGTTTAAATTAAAACTATACAGGGTTATTGGTAAAACATTAACAACCTCTTAAGAGGTCATTGTACTCATCATTATGAACAACTTTTACTACGGGATTAAACATGAAATCGCGAAAAAAAATCAGTTGTTCCCTACATTTTGACGAGTTATACGTACATAAATGTAGGGATCAGCTGATATTTTTTTTAGCTATAAAATAAATAAATCAGCCGAGTAATATTTTAATTGCTTGCTCTATATTTTCGCCAATCAAGTAAGGCGCAAGACTTTAATCTTTCAAGGAAAATGATAGCTTCGCTGCACCGGTCGGAATCCTGATAACCCTTGCACTTTCATCAACTAACTTTATAATTGAAGGAATATTCTAGTTTGAATTTGCGATGTTTGCAGAATTTGCTTTCGTTTTAAATGGATTCAGTGTCAACTAAAGGTAAACTTTTAATCTATTTTCAAATGGAAAAAAGTGGACGGTAAACTTATAGAAGTGAAGATGAAACGAAGGATAGTTTTAGCTGGAGTTAGTTCCAAGATGTTTGTGCTTGGCAGGTTCAGTTTTACAGCCGTCTTTACACTGCTCGCAGTCAGTACTAATTGCAGGACTCAACGTTGGATACTAGGTACGAACCCCCTTACTAATAAACGTTGTATAGCGTCTGTATGGTCACACAACGCTTTGTCTTCTTCTTTCGAAAGTCTAATTACTGACGACTGAAAGAGAGAAATCGGTGTGTAAAGGCAGTAGGACTGTGTTGAGATATGTAAAAAAAAACTGGCCAAGTGCGAGTCGGACTCGCACACAAAGGGTTCCGTAAGACAAGACAAAAACGCCGAAAAAAAATACGTTTGTTGTATGGGAGCCCCCGTTAAATATTTATTTTATTATGTTTTTAGTGTTTGTTGTTATAGCGGCAACAGAAATACATCATCTGTGAAAATTTCAACTGTCTAGCTATCACGGTTCATGAGATACAGCCTGGTGACTGACAGACAGACGGACCGTGGAGTCTTAGTAATAGGGTCCCGTTTTTAACCTTTGGGTCCGGAACCATACAAAGTAAAAATACTTTCACACCAAGGTAGCAAGAACATGGGCATCTAAGTGTCCCATGGCAACTAGTTTCCTGGCGGGCTAAGTACAGTTACATAGGCTATAAAATATGACATCCATGTGTGGTAAGTATAGGTACAGTCACGAGCACTAATATGTCAACACTCGGCAACTTTCAATTGCGATTTTTTCGTGACATGACGAATGCAACGTTCAAATACGACACTTTACATAAACCTATGGGTTCGAAAATACTATGTTCGTAACAGCATAAAATTTAATAAAAAAATAAAGGAGAAAATCGACTTTGAATAAAACCAAGTGTCTACGCGCAACCCTCGGGACCGAGGCGCTCACCCGCGCCTCCCTCGCACCATCCGGCTCGAAGGACCAGTATTAGGTCATCCTTGCGGAATAATAGTGGACTGTATGTTGAAAACTGGTTTATTCTTAATAACAATAAAATTTGTATCCCGACAATGTGTGGCGTTACCACCCGCGCGCGTCCGAGCAAACCCCCGCGTCGCGCACCCCGTAACGCCACACATTGTCGAGATACTAATTTTATTGTTATTAAGAATAAACCAGTTTTCAACATACAGTCCACTATTATTCCGCAAGGATGACCTAACACCAAGTGTATACATACTTTTGCTCGTGACTGTACATCTACACATACTTAAATAGGAATACCTTACAAGTTTACACAATTCATACCGTAGACAGAGTACACTATACACTGCTGCTTATTATCTTCTTTTTAATTCGCACAAGAAAAAGAGAAATATATTAACGTCACTAGCAAAGAAAAGAGACAGAGTGAAAATATTTCTGTCCCTTACTGCGTGTCGGCTAAGCACATCAATGTGCACAACAAGTTTGACGTTTATGAATGGAATAATAAATACTACACCGCGATTAAACGGAAAATAAGATCTTTTTCGTGCATAATTCATTAATAGTACATTTGCGCAACTGTTTAAATGGTAAGGTGCAGTGTAATAAGCTGTAAAAATGATAGTATGATGAAGATTGCCGAATTTTTTTTGTCCCTTTCGGTGACACGGATACCATAAGTCTATAGATTACTCTGTCTACAGTTGATACGGAGTAGTATTTATGATACAGAATCACACGCGTATTCAAATTCGATAGACGATGAAATAAGGATAGTTGAATTACTCAAAGTAAAATCTGAATAAACAAATGAATTGAATTGAGAAAAATAGTGACTCAAAATTTATTTGCAAAAAACTTGTAAAGGAGGAGAGTCGTTCTTTGAAGAAGTCATCTTAACAAAATTGTAACTTCAAATTCTTAATTCAGAAACCGGAAGTAAAAGTCTCATAAAGTATAATTTTGTTTTAAAACAATATCTTTTTAATTTTTCAACATCTTATTTACACTTGAATTAAAAATGTATTTGTAGAACAACAGCACCCGGAGGCAAGCACTGGTAAAATCACTCCATTCCTTTTAAGGCTCAATTTACACCGCCGCCGCCGCGCCGTCGCGGAACGGAATGGAAGCGAACTTTTTTGTACAAAGCATTATGAAGAATCATCTTCTGGAGAATTATCGCGCGTTCTCGGGAATTCCCGCAGTAAAGGTGCTGCCACACTGCTGTTTAAAAATGTTTACTAACATTACCTAACATGAAACCTTTCTGATTTCTGAAAAGCTTTTTTATTAAATGTTTTAGATCACAATGTTAGAAAATGTTTGTAAACATTTTATAACAGCAGTGTGGCAGCACCTTAACAAGCTCGTATCTTGTTTGTACGTTAGACAATTGATATAAAGTTCATTTTGCTAATATTACGAAAACTCGCTTCCATTGCATTCCGCAGCGGTGTAAATTGAGCCTTAAGCGCATCGTTCATTTCTTTTTGTCCAGTCTCTTCATTGAATTCTCGAACAGGCGCAGAATTACTTCAGGCAAACCATTCTTGTTTCTCAACGAATATTATGTGTTGTGAAATCTTATAATCAACCAACTTATAAGTTGTATGTTTATGCTAGTTGGATTGATGTATTTCTATGTCAAAGTTAGATATTTCACGATAGTTTTTATAGTAAATGAAGGTATTGACAAGATGTCTATTAAAACCAAAGATATCTACATTCTACAACTGTGGTACCTAGCAGCACTCTAATTGCGTAACACAGTTTCAATCACAATCCGAGAGTTTTGAATGATCTTTCTAATAATGCATTGCTTTATAGGTTTCATAAATTCGTCTGCTCAATAACGTAAATAACGTAATGAACGTGGCTGTACTGTCAAAATGAAAGAATATGCGATCTTATGTCATTTAACGTGTGTTACGCAATTAACCCGCTGGTTATGGTTATGGTTCTAGTCTTGTGTACACGCCATTGCATTTGCGTAACACACTCGCATTCCCATGACATTAATTTTGTCAATTCAAAAATAATCATTGCGTTAGTTTCTTTGTCGAACAAACGATTTTTTATGAAGCAATGGATTATATACATTTTCTTCAAAAATCGAAATATAAACAATATAATATGATATAAGCTAATAGACTTAAAATAATATTAATGTATATAAAAAAGAAGGAAAAAAAATCTAAAAATTCGTCCACATTGATGTCCACAGGAAAAGTGACAATCTAAATTAAGTCACTCATGAAGCAATGGATTATGTATTTTCAAAATCGTTCGGAGTGTGATGGAAAACGTGATACGCATTATAGGCGAGCAGGTCGGCCACCCAGAGACTTTGCACTCCCAAGGGAATCACTAACAATTCATGGTCCTTTTAACATACAAATTATCTGACCATTCAGTTTCCGAAAATGGATTGTATTGATGTATTCTTCATTTAGTCTAGAAAACAGCGTAAATAATAAGTTTATTGTGGCGATCAAATGAGTAACCGTCCTTTGTCCCGTGATTTCTATGAACTCAAGACCACACATGACAACGTCTATCGGGTCGGCTAGTGTACAAATGAAAAGCTGTTCGTTTGACATTTGAGAACGGCTGGACCGATTTAACTAATATTTATTTTAAAGTGTTCATAATCGTCCTAATTAAGTTTTTATGAGCGAAAAAAAAAAACTGAAAAACGCGGAAAAAACAACTTCTTTTTTGTATGAACTCAAGACCATATTGAAATTTAGACAGAACAACATCTGTCAGCTGAAAACGGGACCAACCGCTATCTTTATTCCTCAAATGAATGTTATCTGAAGATTGAAATTGATTGATTAAGTTATTCTACCAGCACTGTACAATTTATTTATCTCAGCAAAACACATGGTTATGACTGAAATCTGGGATCAGTTCTTTCATCTGCTGATTAAGATTTCGAAGCACATGTGGGTGAACATTCGCAAAATAATTAAATGTTCGCTTCAAGGCACAATTGGCGCATATGTGTAGTAGGGGCCTGCCTACCATCGGGGACTTTGGCGGTGGACTTTTCAACCTTATTACTAAAGACATAAGGTTAAAAAGTGGTCAACCGCCATTGTATATGGAGAGTAGGAAATACAGCTGACTGGCGCTAAGGACGATGCGAACCGTGTTTCAGTGTCCCAAATTCCCAATTGAGTTAGCAAACCACATTGTGTTTCAGTTACCTATATTTTAGGGAGTTCTCTTTGTTTTGGTACATACATGTATAGTCGTCCACGTACATCGTGCACGTCATAAAACGACATATTTGTCTTTGTGACATTTAGATCGTTTTAATCTTAGTAAAGGTTCAATGTACTGTGATAGTTGTCAAAAGTGGTAAAGCTTTTACGAGGTTGACTCTAGCTACATCTAGTTAAAGGTGACAGACAAAAAACTACAAAACCGAACTTACTTAGAGCTGATTTTATCAAAGTCAGATATCTTTTATCCATGGAATAAAATTGACGTCTGACCGTCTGACAGTTCTAGTATGGAATAACAGTCAGAAATTCAAAATTTATCCTCAAGATAACACTTATTCTAGGTATAATAGTTTGGTGAAATTCGCCCTAATTGCTATGAAAACTGACTATTGGATATATTTGATTGAATTTTTGTATGTAGACTGGGCACGGCATTAGATAAACGCAGTTTAATTTATCGTCTCCACCTTGTATAGGAAAGTGATTTGTGTTAGGTCATTGGAACACACTCTTACTTCAAAGTGAAAGTAAAAGCAATAAAAGATAGCGTGTGAACAAGTGCTTGTATTGTCATTCGATATTATTGTCTCCAACTCATTCATTCAACTCGTTCTTAGAGATGTTTACATTTTCTAGAATTTTTTAAACTTGTATAGAAATGAGTTTGTTCTGTGTCCACTCTTTTAGGAAATCGTAGCACTAATCAGTACTAGCTCCTGCCCGCGACTTCGTCCGCGTGAAATTTCTTGTTATTCCGACCCATCCAATCGCATCGCAATGCCCGCGCTGACACACACTTCGTTTTCGCTTGGCGTTATTTCTGACTTTTTTTTCTTTTTGCTCGGCTCCTATGGGTCATAGCATGGTGTTAAATAGCCTATAGGCTTTCTCCAGAATAGGGCTGCACAAATATTTTTTCAAATCCGACTGTTAGTTTCAGAGATTAGCGCGTTGAAACAAACAAACTCTACAGCGTTATACTTAATATTTATAGGTAGATTTAGATAATATTTATAGTATAGACGACGCTAAGCCAGCTCGAGGTCAAAATGTTACCACAGACGGGACGTGCGGTCGACTGTATGCGAACCTCGTGGAGACTAAACGACTCTTTCATAATGATTGCGGTATTTGTAATAATTGCCTTTTCTAAGAAACTTGTACATACTAATGAATGTGGTTTTGATTTCCTCGGAGAGTGATCGAACCACCAACTAAGTTCCGTCCGGGTTCCGATCAATCTTCGAGATTATTTCATTTAGCTTAGTACATATTGTAGCGAAAATAATAAGAATCACCACATAGAATATACGTATAATTTTCAAATCCAATCCAAATATAAAATGCATAAAAAAATCTAAATATATAAAAACGGAGATTCATTGCTTGAAAATTGTTGAAATAAAAAGTTAGAAAAAGAAAAAATAATTAGGAGAGTTTAACAAATTTAGGATATTTTTTTAGAATACATTTTAATAACGAATATTTGTACCTGATTGAAATCAGGGGGTCTACTCCGAAGCGGTTAACCACTGTATCGGCCGAATGTTCGGTCATTTTCTACTACCATATTGACTATCGGTCCCGACCAAACTGTGTCAATCCGAACCTTTTTGGAACCCTTAACCCCTTTTTGACGTGACAACGTCTTAAATTAGGTTGCGGCTGGGAGTCACTTATGAAAAAGTGTAACGCTCGGTAACGTTACGTTCTTATTTTCATTTAATTCCTTGTTCCTATTGTGCAATTTAATTATATTCATATCAATAAATATTCTACCGAGAAAAAGACGTTGTCACGTAAAATCTTCGCCCGTAAAACCGACTTTACAGGCAACCATTTTTTACCTTTTTTTTTTAAATTCGTAGTAGGAGAACAGTATTCGAATCAGAAAATGACCGAACATTCGGCCGATACCGTGGTTAACCGTTTCGGAGTAGACCCCTTGGTTTTAGGCTCGTTAGAACAGATTTTAAAATGAATTTGAAGTATTAGCTATGTTGTCCTGAGATTAAAATGTAAGGGAGCTTTAGTGTTAGTATGCAATTCCGAAGGATCAGAGTTCAAATGTTTAGACGTAATTGTGCCAATGCTATAGACCCGGTCATAAGAGGCATTCGATCGTAGATTCCTGGACACAGACGAAGCTGGTCACGAAGTTCAGCAATACTCTGCAGCTCGGTTGGTATATACAATAACTTGGGACTCGTGAAACAGTAGACGATCCGGTATCCGGGAAAAAGGGAAAATATCCCTTGTTTACGCAGACAAGGTGTGAATCTTAGTCCGCGCCAGGGGATGCGCGGATGGCGAGGCGCGGCGCACCTCACTCCATTACACACGGTCGAAGACGCGGGCGCATACTTGTTCTCCAAAGTTTTAGTCCCAACATTGTACTGTCTTTTAGAACCGTAATATAAGTGTTTACAGTCCACTTTACTTTCATTTACGAACCTTTAGTTAGGTTCTTAACACACTAGCTCTACACCAGGTTTGGAGAATATCGCTGCACCATATATTATGGTCAGCTTATGACGCGGAGCTCGACATCAAGACTTTAAACATTGCACGCTGGCAGGAATCAGTGCGTGGATGTAATATATAAGAGCAATTTGGGAGTTGTTTATCAGGAATATGCAAAATATATCAGGTGAAACCAGATCAAGAATTATCAAGCAACTAAATCAAAGAATAAGACTTATTCTCCTGCCAAAAAAAAGAAACTCGTTTTGAATAAAATATTAAAAGAAGATAGTTATTATTCGGAATAAAATATTTTAACCTAAGAGGTGAGGTTTTAATAGCAGAGGTAACGCCGCAGGTAGGTAAGTGGTACTTGTAATAGGAACGCTGGCACGACGAGATAGAGAAATTGTTTGGCTGATTTTAAGCAAAAAACAGGCAAACCTGGAAATTACTGGAGGATACCCCTCAAGGGGTCCTTTATTAATTTAATTAATATAATAACTTTAATAAGAACTTTATTTTTTTTGCAATTAGGTAAGGAATATTCAAGGCTTTATGCTGGATGCAGGAAGCACAGAACCGGTCGAAGTGGAGGTGCTTGGGGGAGGCCCATGTCCAGCACTGGAGGTCTATCGGCTGAAATGATGATGAAAGGCTTTTTTATTTTATAAGACGTATATTTTCGTTTCAAATACATCTGATAACCTAATCCTAGTGAGTGAGATTGCTTGTTTTTTACGCTTTCACGCTAAAACTTGGAGAAGGACATAGACTTCTTGTCCTGGATAACAGAAGAATTCGCGAGCAACAGCTAGCTAATGATATTTATAGTGGATAGCCACACTAAGAGTAAAGATAAATAAATCTAAGTTGTTGTTCATAGATCGATATCCGTGTTGTTGTTACACAGTAGATACGAATCACGGATATCGATACGAATTCACAAGATATTCGTACCTATTGTATAACAAGAACTGCAGTAGTAGGTAAATAACTAAGTAGATTTTGACCACTAAGTACCTTAAATTCCTTCAATTTATTGTGCAAAGTTTTATAACATATTTCACAAAAGAATACTTTAGCTTTTCCTGTCGATAGGAACTTTGTCCGGGATTAGTGATAATTAAAATATGGAAAAATTCCGGAATTTTCCTGTGAATATTTAAAAAATGCAGGCAACTTTTATAAGCACTAGAAAATTAGAAGGTTCGAGATTAAAGTCCGGCCATTCTGTCCTAGAAATAAAAATAAAAAAACTGGCCAAGTGCGAGTCAGACTCGCACACAAAGGGTTCCGTACCACAAGGCAAAAACGCCGAAAAAAACACGTTTGTTGTATGGGAGGGCTCCCATACAACAAACGTGTTATTATCGGCGTTAAAAAAAAAAAATATTTAAGGGGGGCCCCTTAAATATTTATTTTATTTTTATTATTTATTATTTAAAGTAAAAATACAACTGAGTGTTTTGTGAATATTTCAAGTGCCTGTGCCTACCTGTTGCCATTATTGATATCGAGAAAAAAAGTGCAAAAAAGTCGCGTTTGTTGTATGGGAGCCCCCCTTAAATATTTATTTTATTTTTAGTATTTGTTGTTATAGCGGCAATAGAAATACATTATTTGTGAAAATTTCAACTGTCTAGCTACCGCGGTTCTTGAGATATAGCCTGGTGACAGACAGACGGACGGACGGACGGACAGACAGCGAAGTCTTAGTGATAGGGTTCCGTTTTTACCCTTTGGGTACGGAGCTCTAAAAAGGGTAAAGCGTAGGTAGGTAAAGGTAGCCCGGTATTTATGTATAGCCAATAGATTAATAATTTACTCTATTGAGTGACTATTTCATGAAATCATATAAATTGAAGCCAATTCTAATTTAGGTAGTTTTGTATTGTGTTTTGTAAATACATTCAAATACATATAATTACGGTAGCAAATAATATTTAGATCAACATACAATCTGACACTGACCTGCAAATTGAAAACATTGTTACAAAATTTGAATATTGCGAACAGCCCGCTTTCGGCTTAATGCATATATTTTAACGCAACATTGTTTACAAACGTCGCAACATAAAATACACATTTGATATTATATTATCATTTATATAGGTAATAGAAATTGCTTTAAACATGTTTTGCATACTTTTCCCACTACATCTTCTGCAAGTTAAGAACCTAGTAACTTGCAGGGAAGTGTGAGTTTTTTCGACTCAAGTTCGATTTCAAGCGCGTTGGAATTTTGTATGGGAAATTAGGTTTCTCCTAGTGACCACCAGGTGGCGCTATAACTTTTTCCATATAGAATTCTAACGCGCTCGCAATCGAACGTGAGTGCAAAAACTCACACTAAGGCCACTGTACTAACAATAGTTTCTAAGTTTTTGTATAATAACCGGTGGATCTAGTTGTTCCAAAATAAATAATTTAGAATTTTTGAATATCCGGAGTTCCAGACAAGATGGACAGAACAGTAACCAGAATCTCACCCGCAATGTTCGTAACTCCTGAAATATTTAAGCCAGAACACACCGCCCGCCGTAGTATTTGCAAGATGTTTACAACGAAAATTATATCGAAGCATCAAAATGAAACGCAAGTCAAGTCATCCGATTTGCGGTTATTGTTCAGCCAACCAATCACAACAGTTTACGGGTGCTAGACAAATTGTTAGCAAACTTGTGTAGTTTCGTTCCAGAAAGCGATCAGAAGCTGATCAGAAGTTGGGAGCTCTTAAAACGATTAGAGCGATCCTTGATCGAATTGTTACATCCTCATCTAAATCCTGCCCGGATTTAGATGAGGATGTAACAATTGAATAGGAACAACTAGTAACTTTTTCCTGAAGCATATCGGTGCATTAAATGCGAAAAGTGTCGTAAAACATACTTGAATTTTCATTTTTCCAACGCCATCAACGCCATATAATTTTATCCGAGGAAAAATTTTGTATTTTTGACAGTTCTTTCATACCAAATCTGTCATACGTCAATTATATCCACGAATAAAAATGTTCTGTCGACTGAAAAATCAGCCCTTAGTCATTTATTATGCTGGCCTATGTATTATAACGTACCAACTTAGGCTTGCCTTTGGAAACTATCTTCATAAAGTTTTGCAGACGAAGTGTAAATAGGTGTCGTAAAGGGGTGGATACGAGGGGTCCGTGGCCAAATAATAACAGCCGCACGGGACGATCGATCAGGTTAAGCTACACTTGCCGCGGTTGGCCTGTGGTTGGGTGACCATCTTTAGAATAAGTACCTAAATAGAATTCATCATCTACGTCAGACTTTACATTATCTATTTTGAAGTTTGTAAAAATAGCGTCAGTGTAGCCGCTAAATTCAAATTTTCTTACCTTTTTTGCAATTTGCAGGTCACTGTTAGGTTGTTTGTTGAACAAAATATGATTCGCGACCGTAACAAGCACGTATTTACAGAATTATAATCATTTGAATCATCAATAAGTACTACCCTAAGTTCATATACCTAACCCTACAGAATGAGTATTTCATGAAATATCGATTCTCTGGTGATTCCCCCTTAAAGATTCCTGATTATACGCTAGTAATGAGATATTGTCATTTTGATTAATCCATATCCAAGATCGTTGTACTCTAAGAACTTTGCAGTGAATCCCTGTATAGAATAAATTGATCCCTTAATTATTGTTTTTTTATCTTCTAATGATGATCGCCTTTTCACTCAATGATCTTCTTAGCGTGTCGATTAGTATATTTATGAAATTAAAATGGGAATTGTTTTGGGATTGTTTAAAAATACATGGCAAAAATATTGGTTCTGTCGTAAAAAGCGTGTCAAGTGGAATTGACCACAATATACTAAAATAACAGCCACATTTTATAAAACTTCGTACCACTACGTTTGTATTTTTGTCTCAGCAGCCAAAATAATTCAAGACTGGTGATGTTAGCAAGCGACGTAGAGTGTGAGAGCTCGTCCTGACGTCGCGTCGACACCCGTAGCTTTCAGTAGCAATTTCCTATTTATTGCGAAGTTTTTCGTTTTTCGTGAACACCTGCGTTCCTGTACAAACTACCTAATGGCACAACATTGATACACTGACTGTTGCATGATTATTTCTGCAGAACGGCAATCACTAATATAAACGCACCATCATCTGCCTAGCCTTTTCCCAACTATGTTGGGGTCGGCTTCCAGTCTAACCGAATAAATAATATAAACGCACCAAACCATAGATATTTATTTTTATTATAACTATAATAATAGATGACACAGATTTTCATGTTTTCCTGTGTACGATCTACGAATATCATTTTATATATATTTTAACATAAAACAGCCAAGGCCTAATCAATAATAGTAAAAGAAAATGTCAAAGAAAGAAGCACAAAGATATCAATCGTTGGGAATCGTATTAAAAATATTTCCGTGAAAAATGTACTTACCTGTTTCAATTTTACCTACAAAATGAATCGCATTTGTAGTTCAGAATCGAGTGCTCCCAGACCATCTCGGATTAATTGTGTGAGTGGTCCGAGGCGATGTGAAGCAATTTGGGTATTCGTAACTTCCTACTAAAATGTTTATCTATCTTGTTTTGCTCCAACACCCGTTGCAGCGATGAGCCGAACAACGTTTGCTTTAATACATGACTGGATAAAATAAACAACCATATTCGAAGCTAAGTGATGTTTTTAAAATGTGAATACTGTATGGAACGTATTATTTACTAACGCAACTGCATGATGAGAAATCGAAAGCATCACTTTTTTGTTTGCACTCGTATTTTATTTATGTATTTATCCTCCCAATGGAACGCCATACGTATAATTAACGTATGGTACCAATGCTGTTCCTAAATAATAACAGCCGCACAACTCGACTTGCCGCGGTTGGTCTGTGGATGGGTGCCTCGGAAAGTACGTTAAGCCGTTGATGCCGGTTGTCTTTCGTGGATCTTTGACAGTCGTTACGGGTAGTCAGAAGCCCGAAAGTCTGACAACCAGTCTTACCAAGAGGTATCGTATTACCCAATAACTAGGTGGTGGAGGTCAGATAGGCAGTCGCTCCATGTTAAATACTGGTATTCAGCTGCATCCGGTTAGACTGGAAGTGGACCCCAACATAGTTAGAAAAAGGCTAGGCAGATGATGACCAATGCTGTTCCTACCTTTGTCATATGTACCTAGGTACTGAACCACTAGCCACAGCTATTCTAGCGAGTTCTGGCTAGTCTAGAACAATAACAACCGTATCAATTTTTTACGTAACCGTTTTTAGAGGTCACAAAGGTTCAGGGAACGCATAACAAAATTACGAGCGGAGGTCAACACGGACGGGTCGTCATCCCTTTGATAGGGCATCTGCCCGTCCCTCTAAGAGATAGCTGTATGAAGCTTTTGTGAAGCGGCTATTGGTGGCCTGTAATTGCATTAAGCATAGCGTATTGGGGCCACGGAATAAGATTATAAACTGTACTACTTACGCGCTACGCAGAATTAATATGTGTCTATCTACTAAGTTTCTTTCTCTCTATTTAGCCTGTGATGTTCCATTGCGGGCACGTGCCTTCGGTTGGAGTCAAGTTCGTCCCTCTATCTTCGTCTTGGTCTGCCACGATGTCGTCTAGCATTAAATGGGACCCAATCAGTGGTTCTTATAGCCCACAGCTAAGTTTTATAAAATACCATGTCCCACACATCGTCCATTGAAATGTGGCGCAAAATGAGATGTCTGAAAGGCTACTGTTCGAATAGACATTTTGTGGACGTCCTATGGGCCACATAAACCTTTTAAATTCTTTAACACCAGATTACAGTCCAAGGTCAGGTGTGTAGTACTAGCAACCGGTGTGTGTATGCAAGTGTCAATATTGACCCCTACGCGGTTCATCACAGTAACCCTATATGAGTGTGTTATTACAGATCTAACTTCAGGAGATAGATATTTGTATCAAATCTAAGGATACATCTCCTGGATCTCAAGATATATCTTATCCTAATGTAGATCTGTTTTACCGTATTTTTACCGACTTCAAAAAAAAAAGGAGGTTATCAATTCGATACGTATGTATGTAATATTATTGGAATTGCATTATATTCACATATGACAATCTACTAAGGCTTCCAAACAAATATACAAAATTTCATAGACGTATGTATGTATGTATGTATGTTTGTCCACGCATTTCTCAGCAACTATTAATCGGATCGTGACCATTTTTTTTTGTATTAGCTTACATTTACTTCAACTTAGGGAACAGTGCAAGTTTCATCAAAATCGGTTCAGTAATTTTCAAGATATGGACTAATACGTGTAAGTGTGACGGCCTGGCGTATTGATACGAGCTACGGGTGTAGTGTCAAAGGGAAAACATCTCAAAACCTTGGTCAAATTCTAGTGCAAAAACTAAAAATTACAAAATAAAAAGTAATTTTAAAAAATTAAACCGACTTCAAAAAGAAATGAACTCAAAATTATGAAATAACTTTAATTTCGGAAGTCGGTGGCAAAAAACTAAAATACAGATCCCAAGACACCGACTTCCGAAATTAAAGTTATTTCATAATTTTGAGTTCATTTCTTTTTGAAGTCGGTTTAATTTTTTTAAATTACTTTTTTCGTTAACCGTTGCAGTTGAGAATACGAAATAAATATTTGTCCGTGTGTTGTTTATCATAATATCATTATAATGGGCAAAAGTTTCCGGGAAGGTTAGGTTGTTACATATTTGTTTTGTATTCAATAATCGGACTGACATTATTATAACAGAAAATCCTTGTGAATAAACAATGCAAAATAAAAGTTACCCGTGCAATGTTATGTGGCTATTGGCTGTTCCTACCAGTTTATACATACGTAAATACCTTCTAATCTCGTGTGGGCCGGGAATACTGATGTAGGTAGGTACTGAATCTGTTCGTGTAATGGTGATATTATGTTAACCATTTGGACGCCATTTTCACATATATGATAGGTAAACAACAGCTTACCCTGGACCTCACGTCACTAATAATAACAAATAATATGTGACAAAAAATACGATGCACCATAACACGATATAAACCATTACTTTTTTTTGTGTTTATATAAGTAGGTATACACCTTAAAAATTTAAGATCGTGTCCGTATTCAATCGCATGAAACGAATTAAATTATACCATGGATACTTAGAAATTTATTGCCAAAAAAGGAGAAATTTAATGCTTACAAAAGAGTGTTTAGTGTGTTTTCAGACGCCAGTCTTCTATATGTGACCGCTAGTGTTATGACATAATATGATGGATAATACCTTAAAAACATACGAAGATTAGGGTGAAACTTTCATCCAGAATATATTATTTTTGCATCAGTTAGTATCTACAGAAAAAAAAACGATTTTTTATTAAACTCAGTCTTATAAAACCACACGAGCAGCTACATAATCACAAATAGTATCTAGTCAGGTCTAATTTCGATATTCGCTAATCTCATCTCCAGTGCATCCCTAGCGCAACCAACGATTAATTTATCAATGCCTTGTACGCCATAGTCTTTTAACTAGACATCAAAACGGTGACGTCATATGCGCAGGCAATCACTTTATCTTTATTTTTTAAGTTATATTATTAGGAGACTGTGACTGAGACTCATAAATAAAATTTTAATGTCTATTTTTTTCTATATTTTTTTTTATTTTAGTGTGTTTAAAATTACAGACAAAAACATTGCTTATCGATAAAGATTTGGAATCCCTATTCTTTGTGTAGGTTATTTGACTGAATTTATGGCATGGCGTGGTGAGAACGCCTATGCGTTTATGCTCTGGCGTTTAAAATGTTATATGACATGCAACGTGAAAGAGATATTGTCATTTCATTTAAACAAATCATCATCGTCATTTCAGCTGAACGATGTTCACTGCTGGACATAGGCCTCCCCCAAGCACCTCCATTTCGACCGTTTCTGTGCTTCCCGCATCCAGCAGTTATCAGTCCACGTTGTGGGAGTGTTCTTTTATCGCTACGTCTTGCCTCTTCTTCTTCTAAACAATTAGCATTAGCCATATCAAACTTTGAATACAGCTCAATAGTATGTCCATATGATGGAGCTTGTAAATAATAAGGACACGACAACAGCACACTTTATAACACTTAACGAACTAATCGTTCCAGCAGTCTTACTAATCCGTAGTATCTATTAGTTATCGAGTTAGTAACTCATCTTTTAATCGTTCTGAGACCGATGATTATTGTTACATGATAGTTTTAGAAACGATCGGCACTGGTAATTAGTAACTGATACTTGAACACATGATTGTACTCATCATAACAAACTGCTTTCACAAAGAAACGATTTTCCAAGCACAAGACCCCATCACCCCAATCGAACCGAGTGCGCAGTCAAAGTGCATGGTAAAAGTGGAATAGTTTGTAAAATGTAGTGGAATTAGTTTAGTACAGCTGATGGTGTATAAGGGCGCGTACACACGCTCCCTCAAAAGAGAAGCATTTAATTCCAATGTTTTTCTAAAGAGGGAGCGATGCGTACGCGATGCGCGCGCGTATAAATTGCGCACGTGTGAACGCGCCCTTATTCTTGTTAGGTGCTGAATATTCTACTGTGGTGATTGATGATACAATTTACTAGTCACTCTATAAAATAAACGGTTTTTTTTAACGTGAAACGTCTTTCATTGCGGTCAGTAGGGGGTCACTTGCAAATACCATAATGTAATGTAATATGTTATGGCAAGAACGCTTAATACTTTGGAATTATAGCACCGAACGGCATTTTTTTAATTACTATAATTTTGAGGATAGAAGCTTCGATCAATAGTACTATTATTGATCGAAGGATAGAAGCTATATGTCGCTGGCGCAAATGGCGCGCAACACGACACATTCGGAACTAAATTTATCATCGCACGCTGTGTTTATTTAGTGACTAGAAATGTGAAATTTTGGCTCCCGACCTAGTGTTTTTTTAGCCCAAAAAAAGTGACATCCGCTTTTTATTAAAAAATTCTACTCTATAGTTCACTAAAAATGCAGGAGTAGAACTCCCAGGTGCCAATTTTGTATACTCTATTTTTGAAAATGATTTTTATGTATTATGGTCAAAATTCAAAATTTAGGGTTATCAAAAAAAGGTCAATTGGCTGTTTTATGATTAACTATAATTACTTATACTTTAAAACAGCCAATTGACCTTTTTTTGATAACCCTAAATTTGGAATTTTGACCATATTACATAAAAATCATTTTCTACAAACCTAGGCCCCAAGTTGAAAGTAATATTTTTGTAGGTGATAAACCTTAGTATAAGGAATCTAATTGTACTAGACAGAGGTTCTATTTCGAACTAGAAAAATTAAAAAAAAAATTAAAACTGATTTCGGAAAACCTTTTTGTGGTTTCTATTATGATTTCTGATTAAATAAAAACGGGAAAATATGCGTCTAGATTTGTTTCATAAATATGCAATTCAAACAAAACTCAATCATATTATACAGTTTTTATTGTACGAATTATTTTCAGTATTTTGGTAACGAAAACTTTAAGATTTTTAAAAAAATAGAATATACAAAATTGGCACCTGGGAGTTCTACTCGTGCATTTGTAGTGAACTATTGAGTAGAAATTTTCAATAAAAAGCGGATGTCATTTTTTTGGGGACAAAAAAACACTGTGCGACCCACCGCGTAGGAGATCATCGTCCGCGTTTTTTCTGACTTTTTATGTTTTGGCTGGGCTCCTAAGGGACGAAGCGTGATGCTAAATATCCTATGATTATAAGCTATCAAGAATTGGGACATCAAATATTTTTTTGAATATGTCTGGTAGTTCCAGAGATTAACGCGTTCAAACAAACAACCTCTTCTAAGGTTGAAGAGGCAGCCATCGAACCATTTAACTCCTCAGATACAGATACTCCACAGCGGTGGCGTCCCTGATACTGCCTACCCGATTTGTTTTACATTATGGACTAGATAATGCTGATTTTTATGACGAAAAGTATACGTTTCAGCTCTAGAAAAAATGTATTTGTAAAATAATAAAGAAGAGCTAATCGCTAAGTGATTTAGGAATGATAACAATTTTATAACTAAATGTAGCTTCGTTATGAGATCTTCACGTGACTTTGTGCGGCCCTCTACGTTCTTATTGCTTTACAAGACTTTGGTACGATCCTAGTTAGAATATGCCATCCCGATCTGGAACCCTTTCTATGACAAATACGGTACTAGAATTGAAAGGGTACAGAAGAAGTTCTTACGATCTATGAACTATAAGTGCTTCCAATCAAAGGTTCCTTACGTGCAGCTATTGAAACGGTATGGCGTACTGGATTTGGGATCTATGCGACTGTTACTTGATGTCATGACATTGCACGGCATATGCAGTAACAAATTTGATTGTATTGACCTAACAGAGAAATTGTGTTACAAGATACCCAGACGTGTTATTCGAAGGGGGGTGCGCGCCCCTCAACTATTCCATACAGACATATGCAGGACTAACGGTGGGGAACGTGCACCTCTTCGTCGCCTTGTTGATTCTTACAATTTTATGGAACTGGATATATTTTGTCTATCTAAGCAATCATTTAAGAAAATGGCTCTGGATATTTTGTTTAGCGAGTATTTTAAGTTAGAATAAGCTACGCTAAGTAACACAGCAATATCATTGTGGCAGCGACTATTGTTTTACTTTTCTCTTTCTTTTGTATGTCTTTAGCACTTCTAACCTTTAGTCAAAACGTGGACAATGGTGTGGGTTACATGTTTGTTAATCTTATTTTAGTACTTTTCTGTATTTTGTATCATGTAACTGTTTTTTGTCCCCAATATATAATTAAATTAAATATTTGGCATTTACTGCCAAATATTTTACTTGCAAATCAAAAAGTCAAACAATTTTTAGTCGTAGAAAATCTCTAACCTCATGTGCTGTTGGCAAGCCATAGTAGAAAACATAAAAGGCAATATTGTAAGCATTTTATGTCTTCTTTTTTAAGATATTATGTTATCCTTTTTTAGAAAACCCGCCCAATTATTGCAATGACAAGAAAAATTGTAAAGAATAGACAATTTTTATATAATAAGTCATCAAAATCATAATTTCAGCCAAAAAACGTCCATTACTGGACATAGGCCTCCCATGGGTCCTCTTTTCTGTAAATGCTTAAAATGTATTCCAAAATAATAATTTAAATTAATACGACTCAACACGTGACCTAAAGATTTTTTAGCACACATAAAAATATACCTAATATTATAAGTAAATAGTAAATCGGTGTCGGTAGTACTTATAAATTATCTTCTTCATTTAAAGGTTTGTTGGCAGGTACTTATATTTTTTACGTAGTAGCAACATTCGGAAATGAAGTGCAGTGACATAAGAGACAATACGTACAAAAGTAAATAAAAAAAAAATATTTTTGTGTCTGAAATCCGGGAATCTTTTTCGTAACATTTTATGAACTAAGTAGGTGCATTTGGTTGTGACAAGCTCCCTCGCAAGTTGGTACGGTTCCACGGCATTGTCCTTAAATATTTTTTTTTCAAGGAATACTTTTCGTGCGTTTCGAGGAATACCCTAAGAATTTGTTAACATCCACATATTACAGAACTACTTTTTCATAGCCATGCAGTCTGTACGATACTTTATTAAAACTCAAAAAAAGTCTTTATTTTGGAGTTGAAACTTATCAGACTATTGAAAAAACAGCTCTTCATCTCATTCGTATAAAAAACCGTATCTAGTCCATTATGCTCATTAGCTGAAAAAGGCTTAAATGAAATCTGTAAATCTTTACAATAAATCGTTAAAGAGTACCTGCAATAAAAATAATTTGCTGCAGAAAATTCTGAAAGGAATATATTTTAATGATCTCGCAGAATCTCTTTGCGGGCGTCTTCGTCTTAGGAAGACTAGACCAATTATTTAATATTGAGTAGAATTCAGGTTTGAGAGTAGTGGTGGCCGCGACTTACGAGTTGTAGGTGCGAACCACGGATATAATATACATATACACCTTGATAACGCAAGAGCAATTGCTTCGCGTGCCAAAAAATCGCACAGCTTACGTTCAAAAATCGTAAGTCGCCACTTTCGCGCTCAGTCCTGTGTACTGGCTGGCGTGAGCGAAAGCGTGAGCGAAAGCGCGAGCTTGTAACGTCATAGTAGGTAGCAAAAAAATGGCACAGTGATACTTGCGTTATGTCTATCTGTGGTGCGTGCGAACCCAGACAGGCGCTTTACTTTATGCAAATTACTAGCTGACGAATGTATGAGAAAATGAATTATCTTTATTATAATTTTTTTCGTGAATTTTTTCCATGTTTTAATAGTTACTCTGCTATTCGGGGCCGAGACAAATCCGACAAATCAAAGATCATCAATATCGGTCCAGCCGTTCTTGAGTTATAAATGGTGTAACTAACCCGACTTTGTTTTATGTATACAGATTTCATCACCACTGCTCTCAAAACGATGAAGGAAAACATCGTGAGGAAACCGGCATGTCCCAAAAACAAAAATTCGAAGATTTATGTGACATCTACCAAGCGGCACTGGGCCCCGCATGGACATGGCCCACTCCCTCTCACCGAGAGGGGCCTGTGTCCCAGCGGTGGGACTATTATAAGCTGATTATGGTATGTTATGGTAGAGTTTAGATACGCGCGCAGTTCTGAGAAAATTTACTCATTAATCGGATTATAACATTATTTGTACCTACTTCAGTATCGCGATATATTTGTCATCTATACTAATATTATAAATGCGGAAGTGTGTCTGTCTGTTACCTCTTCACGCTTAAACAGCTGAACTGATTTTGATGAAATTTGATATAGAGATAGTTTGAGTCCCGGGAAAGGACATAGGATAATTTTTATCCCAATATTCCCACGGGATCGAAACATATGCGGGTGTAACCGCGGGGCGCTGCTAGTATTAAATAATCGGTCTAGGTCTAGTAAAATACGAAGACGAGGGGAAGTAATCACCCCGAGAATACCGCAACCGCAATGCAACGCAGTAATTGTTTCAGACAGATTCAAATTTCGAATTGAACTGTTTCCAGTGGAATGAGGCTCGCGCACATTTAGAAGGGCCGCACCGCATCGCAACGCATAGCAAAATCCTCCTGTATAACTTTAGTACATTTTGCATGAACCATCGCATACTACAGGCGGGCCGCATCGCAATGCAAAACAGAAGCCGCAAAAATGCGCCTGGCGAGCGATTTTCCGGTGCGTTGCGCTGCGGCTCAGTTAAACTCGCCTAAATGTGCGTGAGCCTTTATTGGTAACTAAATACTTTACTCGACAAAAACAACAAAGTACCGAAATACATTTTTGTTGTCACTAACGGATGAATGACAGCTCCATTATGGCTTTTCGACACGTTTTTGTTATTTAGGAAACACAACAGACTGCAAAACCTCTTTTATGGATTTGATTTCTTCCCCTCGTCTTCCTTTTTTTCTAGATCTAGACTAGTTATTTATTATTCAGTATATTTTAGGTACCTACTTATATAACACTAGCTTATGCCCGCGACTTCGATCCCGTAGGAATATCGGGATAAAAAGTAGCCTATAATTATGTTAATCCAGGGTGTCAGAAGTAACAAACATATAAACACACACCCTCACACACACAAACTTTCGCCTTTATAATATTAGTGTGATTGAGTAGAATTCAGGTTTGAGAGCATGGTGGCCTAGTGGTAACCGGCCCCGACTTACGAGTTGTACCTACGTCTTGGGTTCGAACCCAGCCAGTGTAATTTAATTCATCACCACTGCTCTAAAAACGATGAAAGAAAACATCGTGAGGAAACTGGCATGTCCAAGAAACAAAAATTCAAAGACATGTCACACATACCTAACAAAGTACCAACCCGCACTGGGCCCGCGTGGTGGGCTACGGCCCATTCCCTATCACGGAGAGGAGGCCTGTATCCCAGCAGTGGGAACGTCATAGGCTGATTATTTTGCGGCGCGGCCCGCTGCGGTTCCTAACGTGCTTTGGCGCATTTATGCAAAGCGACACACTGTGACTCGTCGCGCTTTTAATGTGCGTTTAGCTTAAAAGGATCCATTAACACTTGTAAAAGCTGCCAGTCTTTTGAGTATGCGTCGATTGCGACACAAAGGGACAGTTTGATTAGAATTTATTTTCTCTTAAAGTATCATCTCTTGTTAGACCATACATTACTTTTAGATGAGGGATGAATGGAATAAAAGAAGGTAAGTACTGAAACACTACTGTATTGTCCCAAACGTACTTATAGGTAAAATGAGCTTAATGGACTGGTGTGGAAATGAAGTGAGTGACGCGGCCCTTGTTGCCTGTAACGAGAACGCCCGGCAGACTTGATAGCCCAACGCGAACTGAACTAATTATTATGAGTTGAAATGTGTGGCGTGAACTGCTGAATTGCAGAATGTGCGGTTGCACCGTACATTTAGTCTGTTATTTAAGATGCTGTGAAATGTAATTTATGTTACGAAAATATATTATTCATAAACGCATATAGTTCATATGGTCAAATCTGACCCCGAGCAGAAAGAAAAAGTCCTCATTACTTCATGATCAAGTTTCTAAAACATGCTAGAAAAACAAAAAAAAATAGCATTTTAAGGACATAGGTACCTATGTAGAGTGTAGCGAGTAACCGTAAAATGCAGGTGTTTAGCTTAGCCACCAGCGCCACCACGTTATTCCAACATTTTGAAGTAGCCGACTTAACACCAAGTAAAAGGTGCGAGAAAAATCCGAGTCAAATACTCGGATTCAGTCTAGGCGGATTATGTGAATATTAGAAATTCCCTATTTGATTTATAGTATTTTTAATATCTACTGCTACCTACTACCTTAATATCAGTGCCTAGGACCGATAATACCCCGATAAGCCCCGAGAAACCAATAATCTCGCGTCGCGTAATATCAATTGAAGTCGATCCGAAGAATGACGAAAAGTTTTGAGTATGATACGATGGATTGATTGTGTGAAAGAGTGAAAAAAAGACTACATAATATAAATAAAAAAAAACAAACAACTGTACGTAAATAAAAAGGTCAAATGACGTCACAGGCGAATCAGAGACCACACACGTTCTGTGTTAAAATACGTAAACTTCGATATTCTATGTCCAAGTAATAAATTGATGGATTTAAAAAAAAAAATCAGCGATTAGTTTTGATCTATATTTTAATACCAATACGTTAAATATGGTACAATTATTAACAACATCATGAAACTTCTCCATTGTGTAGTTTTACCTTTTATAGAAAAAACCCGAACAGTTACAAAGGACCACAAAAGGTTTTCATATGGTTTTGTTGAAATAGGTATGTAGCATATTTCAACAAAACCATATAAAAATGGCATTTCCAATTCAAAATAACTTCTGACTTTTCGCTGCGGAAATGAAGTATGATAGAAATTCATACGGAATTTTGCACGGGCGATTCATGTTTTCACTTTTTAATTGCCTAGAGAACAATACGAAGTTTAAAATGTCTGTAATGGACATCAAACCTCAGCTTTTATATTCCGAATTTCCGATGCAATAATTCGAAATATTTATTTAAGGTGCTACCACATGAGTAGACAAATCTGCTAAGCGAGCGAAAGTGATGCAATTACTTTTGAAACGCAAATGAAGAATGATGGCTATTATAGTGTGCATGCGCTCGGAATAAAACGACGTATGTGCCAAAACGAATTTACTCCTTTTTAACAAAATAAATGAATAAATTTAAAACTACTTTGAGTAAACTTTGATACGATAATTCTCTATGTTTTAAAGTAAATGCCATTGAATAACTCTTAAGGGGGAAGCGCTAAGGTAGTCCGCGAAATTCAAATTTTCCTACGTTTTTTGCAATTTGCTGGTCAGTATTAAGTTGTACGTTGATTAAAATATGATTCGCGGTCGTAACAAATATGTATTTACAAGGATCCCAAGGAAAAGGCAACAGGCAAAGGATTAAGAGTTATGACACCTAAGAACCGAATACACACATAGTATAAAACATAATATACATACATCTATTTCATATTCAATTTAGGGTAAACTGAGCTAATTTATAAAGTTATGTAATATAATCGTAATCGACGGAAAACTTCAGTAAACAGATACGATCAATAATTCTACGTGACACTTATTTGCCGACGTACAAATATGCCCCTAATTTCAAGGCCCTTCATTGGCTGGATATTTTTCTCCAAGAACCTATATTATAATTGGCTCTTTTGTCAGCTGCTTCTATTGTTAAGGATCGCGATAACGATAACACTACGAATACCCGAATACGCGCTTTGAGGTGGAGTTGCGGACACCAGCCCGTATTACCCATTAGCCCATTACCATGCTTAGCTAAATTCCATTACACGTGTCTAATCAATTAGTCTGCTGAATCAGTTAAGTCAGTCATACCATCAATTTGGAGCCAATGGGATCGATTAGTCGTCAGTTAGGGTTAAATAAATAGGTTTTGAGATTTAAAAAAATCGAAATATGCGTGAAACCATTGCCAAAAAGGACAACACTAAATTTAAAAAACTGGACAAGAGCGAGTCGGACTCGCGCACCGAGGGTTCCGTACCATCATATTATCTTTAAATTTTCATCGGCGAGGCCTATATTCATCAGAGAATTTTAACACTGTGCACTGCGGTGTAGAATATTGCAGATTTATGTCAGCGCCATCTCTTGACCGATAGTGGAACTAATGTAACTTTTGTTGATGATTTCTGAAAAAGTGTGCTATTTAGAGACTTCGTTTTATTTTTCCTGTAATCTTTACATAAACTTCTATCACATAGAATTATTTCAGATTTTTCTCTTCGCAAGCTTCGGAGATAGGGGGGGGAACGGTATTTTTCATCAAAAGTCGAAAACTATGCGGCCTAAAAAAAAAGAAAAAATGTTTGAGAATGTGCAAACTGCGCTCTCTCATATGATACCCTACATGCCCTAGTAGCCCCCACTTCGAACTTTTCAGATCCCCTTTCAGTCTCTGTTGCAAAAAATATACACATGTTTTTACTTCTTTCTTATTTGCAAAATAGTTGGGCAAACGTCATCTAAAACTATTCCAAATTTCAAGTTGATAGCATTAGTAGTTCTTGAGATATCCAGCTGTGACAGACAGGCAGACAGACAGACTTAGTCTCACCATAAGGAACCCTAAAAAACTAACAGTTTACAGGGCATCAAAAAATAAATCCACAACGCTGTCAATGGAAAAAATATGTATAAGCTGAAAACTATAAAATAAAGGCTTGACCGGCTTGCTATTAACTGTTTAAAAATTTCTGCATTCATAAAATAGCTTCAAATTGCATCAGTCCTTATCAATTGATCAATCTGAGCATCAAACGATCAGTTAAAAGTCTAGCTGACTAGCGTAGCGGTATTAATTAACAACCAATTGATCGTGTTACCTCTGTCTGAGGGTGGCTTGAACTACACTACCCACCTGTAACTTCATTACATATTTCAAGTACCTACCGTTTGATACCGTTAACTGAACAATTCAACTGTTTTCGGAACGACAGAACGTATCGAGCTTGAATAAAAAGTATAAATGAGAGAGACGATCTCTTGAATTTCAGTCGAACATTTTGTAAAAACTTGACGTGAAACATTTCAGCAACATTTAAATAATTGACTTTTAACATTCAACTGTAGAGAGCGAGCCTTTATTTGTAAAAGAGAAATAAATAATACCTCAATTGAAGGCGCGGTAAGGTCATTCACCCTGACCAGTAAATCCCATACGAACATTTTGAGGGGCAATTTTGGGGCTTGCGCCTCGTAAAAATTACATAAAAATACTAAGACAACCATATCATTCTTCTTTTTATACAATTTGAAAGAAATGTATTCGAAAAATTTAATCAAATCCGTCACTACGGAATGTTTATGAAAAAACAAATCGGAGACAACCACAGCACAGAGTATATCCTGAATTACAACATACATGTAATGCATGCAATAGCAAAGAGAAAACGAATCGGAAAACAACCCAAAGCGCGTTAACTAATTGCGCAATCAAGTAGATACTTAAAAGGAGTCTCTGGTTTATGGACTGTGGAATTGCTGTAAATAGGTACATACTCAGAATTTTAAAATAGATTTTTATTTTACAACTGCGTAGCGACGGGCTTACACGAACGTAGCGGGAGTTCTTTAAAATTCTGAGGACCTTTTTTATTTTATTTTTTTACAAAAAAAAGATATCGACTCAGAATTTTAAAATAGATTTTTATTTTACAAGTGCGTAGCGACAGGCTTATACGAACGTAGCGGGAGTTCTAACTAACAAGATTTTACTCTTTGCCTTGGGTATAAGTTTACAAAAAAACATGGTTAAATTCGTCTATTTGGTAAGTCTATCGCAGATAAAGAAGTCCACAAGGTGCTCATGGGTCCAATAATTAAGCAAATGCTTTGATTAACTTTAGCGTAGTATACCATTATATCTATTTTGTAAAATCCTGTGGTAGGTATTTTATTATTTACTAGCCAAGGTTTACATAAAAATACAAATTGACAGAACATCGAGATTACTTTGTTATATTATGCAAGTTGAATATTAATGTAATATTATTTATTATACACAAAGCTTCTGGAATAAATTCTGTAAATGATGGTAAAAAAACCGCGTCTAAATCCGTTGCTTAGTTTAAAGGAACAAAGCGGTCACATATTATGTACAGATTAGCTGTTGTTTCCTTCGGTAAAATAAGCCAGAAACCGTACATTTAAAAATTAAGTAAGGTCGCAAACAATTGCACTGTACTGATTTTATAGGATGTTGTTAGAATTTTTGGAAAAATAGCCCATGTTTGAACTGCGATATCACAGAGCTACGGCTGCGCTAAAATAGAAGCAAATTTTGTATACTTTAAAAATGTAGTGAGTGGCTTATACATACGTAGCTTAATGCACTCAACTGAGACCAAGCCAATGGGAAGGTATGAATTGTTTACAATCCGGATCAGTATGCTGAAAACAGATACCAACATGAGAGCAACATTCCATTACCATTGTCGAATACTATCGCTTCAATCAAATTATACGGAACTGAACTACAGAGTAGCTATGCTCAATTGCTAGTTTGAATTTAATTAAGAGCATTGTTGTCTCCCTTTGATCAATTACTGAATCAATATTTAGGTACTGCAGGAAGATATATGTATAGTCCTAACTCAGTCAAAGTAATTTCGATTGTCTTGGTATAATGAAGTTTATTAATATTATTATATTCTTTATTTCGAGTAACTATGAGACTCATACAGTGTTAGTAACAATAAAATAAACTTACAACTATGTTAGTTATGATGTAATGGAACTCATTTAAACTACTGCATTTATTGTCTTCTTCAAATGACTTTATTTCGATTTTGAATAGACTTGATAGGCCAGTAGTGTTAAACCAAGTTTGCAGCTTCGAACGCTTCAGCCTGTGATAACTGCGTGGTGCTCGGAAAATCTCGAAATTTTCGGAATTCTTGCAGTTTTTTTCTAAAAAGGATATATGCCCGATAGTTGAAAATGTACCAGAACCCGATGTCGCTAGGTTGGCCTCACCACCGCGCCACTACTACACACGTAGTTCAGTAAAAGCTATAGATAAGTCGCGCTCACACTTGCAATTCATAAATCAGAACATAGTACAAATCTCACCGCGACAACTTAGGTGAAGTGATCTGTCAAACCACCCGTCCTGCCCGTCATGATCGGAGTTGCCGACATAGCTTGCAGATTTTTTTTCGCGATTTCAGGTTTTCAGAAACACGCATGTATTTCAATCGGAAATGCGAACCGAAATGCTGATTTACATTGTATTACCGCTAACAAATATGCTGATGTTGCTGTGATTTCGGGATGCATTTATATGCCCTCCAGGCATTGTGCTTCAAACTAATTTGTGCTGTGTGGATCATTTACACGCGTTGTGGACGTCGAGGCGACGCGACGTGCGCCTATTTGATTCATTAGCACTGCGTTTTGCTTTTGAGGCTAGTTTTGTTTTTCTTTTTCGTCGTCGTATGCTTTTAAGCACAATTCCAACTGCTAGAACACAGGCCACCTCGCAGGCACAATGCGGGTTGGTAGATCAGATGTATATTATATTGTCTTCGATTTTTTGGTTCTAGGACATTCCAGTTTCCTCGCGATGTTTTCGTTTACCGTTTTGAGACCAGTGGTGAATAAATAATTAACACAAAGTAAAGTCCCTGGACGGCTGTGCATGGCCGTCGAATGAAAAATTACAAATTAAATAAGCATAGTGTCGACAGCGCTAGCACAAAAATACAGAGAGTACAGAAATCAATCTACATACAAAGTGCGCTCGAGCAACGCACACATAGACAGCGCTGACTTACACGATATCTCGGACCGGTTGGGACTAGTGCGAGCGCAAGTGCCATCCGCTTGCTTGAGAAACGAGTCTGTGAAGTGCAAAAATGGAGCAACAAAAAAATGACAATCTAAGCTAGATTGATATAATAGTTTTCTATTTTGAATCAGTATAAACGAAGTAACTTTTTTCTAAGGTAAATTCACGCCACCAAATATTACGTACGTACCTATAAATAAAGTTGAAAACATGATTTTTTTGTTTGTGTAGATATTGTGTTGTTTTTAGTGTAATTTGATAGGTTTAGGTCTAAAACAGATAGGACAAAATAAATTGTGTAATTAGGGTAATCCGTTTAGAAGTTATTAGGGATCTTCGATAGTGAAAATTGACGAATGTAAAATTTTATATACTGTTTTTGTGCTGTAAACTTTTTGTATTGTAATACTATTTTTATTGTTTTGTTTTAATATTGTAGAATAAGCTCAACAATAAATCAAACAACTAGATATGAGTGCCACTACCACGATAGATTTTTGTGCATAACCCAAAGTTGACAACCCTAGCGCGACCGCCAAGCGTAGTGTGAAAAGTGAAGTACACACATGTGATTAACTTCTGTACTCTCTGTATTTTGTGGCGCTAGGTTGGCCTTGTTCATTGGCCAACGCTTTATTTATACTCAATTTATGTATCTATAGATCTCTTCTTTATTTCATATTTAATTTGCTATAAGTTTTCATCGCAAGCTTTGCAACAAAAGCTCAGTATACAAGGTGTTAATGAATTAACCCAAAACCTCTTAAGAGGTCATTGTACTCATCATTATGAACAACTTTTATTTATTTAACCATTTAACCATTTATGTACACACATATAAACAGACAAGTAAAACAGAACAGAAAAATAGGTACAAAGGTGATGCTTATTTCATAAGAAATCTCTTCCAGCATACCTGCGATAGGACAATTAATAGAGAGATGTAGACAGCGTGTGAAAGATTAAAGGAGACAAAAATAATACAAGAAATCTAAAAACAATTCACTTAATAAAACTAATGCCATCAAAAACATACCTTGTAAAAAAAGCCAAGTCTCGCAACTCAGTTCTTCTACCGTAAAAAGTTGTGAGATCCATGAAATACCAAGTCGGTTAATTTATTCACTCCCTACTTAAGGAACCTTCTGTCTTAAGTTATTACATAATTAGCTAACCTAACAACATCTTGTAGTGACCATCAATATTAAAAATCTTTTGTGTTTTAAATAAACAGATTGACTTGGCAATCGCACTGTGAGATACATTGTGTTTTCATGCGATGGCGATAGCCAAGTCAATTTATTTATTTAAAACATAGAAGATTTTTAATATTGATGGTCACTACAAGATGTTGTTAGGTTAGCTAATTATGTAATAACTTAAGACAGAAGGTTCCTTAAGTAGGGAGTGAATAAATTAACCGACTTGGTATTTCATGGATCTCACAACTTTTTACGGTAGAAGAACTGAGTTGCGAGACTTGGCTTTTTTTACAAGGTATGTTTTTGATGGCATCTCACTTCTTTTTGTAGATAGTCCTACTTTTTTTCCTTTCCGGTACCTTTTTAACTTTTTATTTTTAACATAATCCGTTGACCATTTTACAAGTTACCTTTGAACATAATTATATCTAGGTACCTATCTACACCTATTATTCCATTATATTATATACTAGCTTCCGCCCGCTTCTTCGCTCGATAAAAAAACTACCGCAAGTCCTTCCCCGGGATGCAATCTATCTCTCTGCCAAATTTTATCGAAATCCGTTCAGTGGTTTAGGCGTGAAAAGGTAACATACAGACAGACAGACAGAGTTACTTTCGAATTTATAGCATTAATATGGATAATTGTTATTTTCCTCGCTAGAGAGCTCCGATAAACGCGTGCGATCGCTGCTAATCTTAAAGTGCTAATAGGGCGAAGCGCGTTTTTGTTTTTTGTCTATGGCATCTCGTAGTTGACCTTATTCTTCTTCTTAGCGTGTCGATAGCAATCTAAATGGACTTGGCCCAGAATTCGGCTACTTGTTTGGCGACTTCACCAGCGTCCATCAGTTCCTGTAACGTGCAGCTGACAGGACACGCAGGACACGATATTAAGTACCAGCTTTGCATGGGCAGAACGGCTCCACACGGGGCACGCGAATTCTCCCGCAGAAAAAGATAGCGCCAGTCCAGTAGTCTGCATAACTTCAGGCGAAGCACCCCATTTCGATGAGACCAGTCGACGAAGAAGACTGTTGCGAGTGTGCACCTTCTGCTTGATATTTTTGCAGTTTTTGCTGAATGTTAAAGACCTGTCCAGGGTAATACCAAGATATTTAGGGGAGTTGCTGAGCTCGAGGTACACCCCACCCCAAACGATGAGAGGTCGTGACTACTTAACCGTATTATCCTGTCGTTGCCTAAGGTAAACTCACCAGCGCAACCGCAATTTCCTTACTTTTTAAATCTGTAATATCTTCAAAAAAATTCATTTAAATTACATGCTTCAAAGGGCCAAATTGATCTATAGTAAATGCACAATGTATTTAAGGTACCTAATTGGATATAGATTAATGCTGTATTGCTTAAAATCGCTTCGTAAACAAGCCACTATTTCTCGTAAAAAGTAAAGGATAAAAAATGGTTATTGTGGGTTATCCCTAACAGATAGACATATACCATCGCGGACTTTTTTGTAGACCTTTTTAAGGTGTGCAATACTGTAGTACATTATTTTGATCTATCTCGTAGGGTTCAGCTAGCTTTTGCAATATAAGCGCAAGAAAATCTGTTTATTTACGACATCACATTAGAAACCTCTAAAATTATCAGTGTTTCTCTACTATATTATGCATGTATTATACAAATAAACCTTCCTTTTGAATCATTCTATCTATTAAAAAAACTGCATCAAAATCCGTTGCGCAATCATCCATAGGGACAGACAGACAGCGGGAAGCGACTTTGTTCAGGTACACTGATTCATTAACTGCAAATGTAACTTTGTAATTCTATATATTTATATGGGATTACAAAGTTATTTATGCAGTTGGTGTATCTAGAAAAGTGGAACGAAATTGCAAAATATTTTAGTTTTTCCTTGATTTATACACTAAACGCTAATTGTGTTCTAAATTTGAAGCTTCTATGTCTGCTAGAAGTGCCTTAGAGTTTTGATGATCGGTCAGTCAGTCAGTGAGTGACAAAATTAAGAAACTTTGACTAGTTATAATTCTTAAACTACTGGTTCAAGTTGAATGAAATTTGAAATATACCGTGTTTATACAATACCTGCTTGATTACTGAAAATTCAGGTCTCTAGTTTTATCCACAACGAAGTTATAGGGGGTCGAAAATGTCCTGAACTGCATCGAGAAAAGGATGGTACGGCCGTGCCGCTTTTTGCTCGAATTGGCGGGGGCACTGCCGTGCCCCCAGATATCTAGGTACCTATCTACACCTATTATTCCATTAGATTGTACATAATTATACAGGTACACTGATTCATTAACTGCAAATGTAACTTTGTAATCCTATATATTTATATGGGATTACAAAGTTATTTGTGCAGTTTGTGTATCTAGAAAAGCGGACCGAAATTGCAAAATATTTTAGTTTTTCCTTGATTTATACACTAAACACTAATTGTATTCTAAATTTGAAGCTTCTATGTCTGCTAGAAGTGCCTTAGAATTTTGATGATCGGTCAGTCAGAACGTCCAAATCGTTGGCAAATAATATAGGTAATCCAAACTTACCTTTGAACATAATCCGTTGATTGACTATTTTACAAGTTACCTTTGAACATAATTATATCTAGGTACCTATCTACACCTATTATTCCATTAGATTGTACATAATTATACAGGTACACTGATTCATTAACTGCAAATATAACTTTGTAATCCTATATATTTATATGGGATTACAAAGTTATTTGTGCAGTTTGTGTATCTAGAAAAGCGGACCGAAATTGCAAAATATTTTAGTTTTTCCTTGATTTATACACTAAACACTAATTGTATTCTAAATTTGAAGCTTCTATGTCTGCTAGAAGTGCCTTAGAATTTTGATGATCGGTCAGTCAGTCAGTGAGTGACAAAATTAAGAAACTTTGACTAGTTATAATTCTTAAACTACTGGTTCAAATTGAATGAAATTTGAAATATACCGTGTTTATACAATACCTGCTTGATTACTGAAAATTCAGGTCTCTAGTTTTATCCACAACGAAGTTATAGGGGGTCGAAAATGGCTTGAACTGCTTCGAGAAAAGGATGGTACGGCCGTGCCGCTTTTTGCTCGACTTGGCGGGGGCACTGCCGTGCCCCCCGAACAAGTATTATGAGAATATACTTACATACATACAAACAAACATACATATTTCTAAAACAAATATCACTAGAATTTTAATAAATATAACGTAATCAAACTATGGGGCCAAACCTGAAATCGCGAAAAAAACCTCTTAAGAGGTTTTGGGTTATTTCATTAACACCTTGTATACACGACGATGTTTGTTAAAACTATTTTGAAATATATCATGAAAGTACCAAAGTCCAACGGCAACATTGTGAGCATGTTTCGAATAAGTATGATGAATATTGTACAATGGCTAAAAAGAGCAAAAATTATGAATAAGAAAGGAAATGTGAAACAATATCGTCCAAATTCCGTGTACAATAACAATATTGAGTAGTTTGGATAGGTATCGAAAATGCCGGAGAGTAGGTATTTCAGACTACAAAATCCCCTACTGACATCCATGTAAAAAACGAACAGAAAAATATTGACACAGGGTTAGCCATGAAGCGACGACGCGGCAGTGGTCGAAAACCATGTATTTTACGTGGAATCTAAAAGTCAAAGTCCTGCCAAAGGGCTGTTTATTTTTATCCGTACTGCGTTTTTATTAACCGGCTTCCACCAAAACGAGGAGTTTTTCAATTCGCTTGTCATTTTTACGTTTGTTTTTGCATGACCCCGACATTTATGCACGCACGCCGATTTGGATGATTCTTTTTTATTTGAAAGTGTTTCCTCCAGCGATGGTCCCATTTCTAATGGGTGTAAATTAAAAAAAAAACTGAATGTCTCTAAAGGCGTTCTTTTCACGATTTCAGGGTTGGTCCCATAGGAAAAGATCTCATTATTATGAACAACTTTTGACTCATTAACCGACTTCAAAAAAAGAAGGAGGTTCTCAATTCGGTTGCATTTTTTTTTTATGTTCGTTACCTCAGTACGCCGTTATTTATAAACCGATATGGAATTTTTTTTTTTTATTTAAAAGGATATACATGCTTCCAGATTGGTCCCATTTTTATCAAAATCCATTTCTGACGATGGGATCCATGAGGAATTGAGGGAACTCCTCAAATATTATAGGCACACCTATTAGCGATTTGGGTATTTTTTATAGTAACTCGTGCATTTGCCCTCGGAAATCACCATTTGGTGAAGTGGAACTGATGAAGAAGAGCACAGATGGTCACCGGAACTACTCAATATATAATACTCATATTTCAGGGGTTGCGATTCGATTACTTTAATACGGTTGCTAAGCAATTTATGCTCGTCACAATGCGAATAGTGAAATGGAGCTGATGGTGGAATACTAGGAGAAACTCCTCAACAATTGACGTCCCTGCATCGGGAAAAGGTATTATTTTGTCAAAGGCGATGGGCAATTTGACATTATGCTATTGTAACTTAGATAAATTATAAACAGACCCACTAAAAAGCGAGAAAAAAACTTTTTAACAATAAAAAACCGACTTCCAAAAAAAACACTACAAACTGAAAAATAACTTTAATTTTGGAAGTCGAGTCGGTGGCAACAACTAAAATACAGATCTCTAAGACACCGATTTCCGAAATTAAAGTTATTTTTCAGTTTGTAGTGTTTTTTTTGGAAGTCGGTTTTTTTTTTATCTTAAGGTTTTCATTTGGTGCGGATCTGATTAAGATCTTTGGAGATAGAGAATGGAACTCCTCGATAACGAAGTATACGCATTGTGACTTGGTTCGTACTGAAGATTAAAGTGTTGCTTTGTTACCTATCCATGGTACTATTATTTTTCTAAAAGCAGCCTAAGTTACTTCTTATAAAATTAGTTATCTGCCAGTGAAAGTCCTGTCGAAATCAGTCCCGCCGTTTCGGAGATTAGCAAAGAGAATTCGTCGTTGGAGATTAGCCTGAACAGACAGATAGACAGACAGACAAGAATGTTAAAAATTGTGTATAAATACCGCATATTCTTTCTTATGCATTTAGTAAAATACTGTTTTATTTACGTTACAAACAGGCACTTCAATTTTATTTATTTGCATTGATGTATAGATTAAAACTCAGAAATTCTCCATCAAATCAACTCCATTGGCAAAACTAGCCAAAACCATTATAAGTTACTGCTGCAAACGTAGAGGAAATACCGGCTGGCAATTCAATTACAAGTCACAATATTGTTGCAGATTTAGAGGTGTGAAAATGGTTCTGCTACATTCGGAGTTCGAAGTGCTGCAGTGATGCTGATGACGTAGCTCGGCTAACAATACCTATTTGTTTTATGTTTCTACCATTATTTTGTAAGCGTTTGTTTCTGGGATTATCTGGTATCTTTCTGTTGTTGTAACTGCTGCAGTTACAACAATTTTACTTATTCAATATTATAACTTTATTACAAAAAATAATTTAATTATCATCTGCCTTTTCCCAACTATGTTGGGGTCGGTTTCCAGTCTAACCAGATGCAGCTGAATATCAGTATTTTACATGGAGCGACTGCCTATCTGACCTCCACAGCCTAGTTACTGGGTAATACGATACCCCTTGGTGAGACTGGTTGTCAGACTTTCGGGCTTCTGACTACCCGTAACGACTGTCAAAGATCCACGGATGACAGCCGGGACCATAGATATACGTGGCCGGGACCAACGGCTTAACGTGCTTTCCGAGGCACGAAGGAGTCACGGTATGTAAAGATGGTCACTCATCGACAGACCAACCGCGGCAAGCGTGGCCTAACCTGATCGATTGACCTGTGCGGTTATTATTATTTAGCCACAGGCCCCTCATGAAATAATTTAATATTTTTGTAAAATTGTTTTTTTCTTATTTTCCTTTATAATAGGTCATTGTTTTCACGCCAATTAAATCTATTAATATAAGAATTATTGATGTTATCCTGGTACTTTATGGAGTAATAAAATATTATATTTATACTGTTATTGTTGTACATACTACAGATAAAGAACGAGCCAACAACGTTGCTCTCTGCGTGTTGTTGATTTTATACCATTTATTTAATCTAGATTTACTTACGAGGTTTTCGTTGAATAACGTTTGTAAATAAATGTTCTATCCCGCAACGTCGTGCTTGGTCATTATAAAAATTCAAGTATTAGGTACTTATCTGTTAATCTAAAACAAAACACTCCTTTCCTGTGAAGAACTCTAAAAGAACCTAAAATAAACTATTATTTAATCTGAAAACCAATTGCCATTGCCGATGAAGCTGCTCAAGTGATACTCTACTGCAATCGAGGATGGTAGTCCGTTAGTCGAACGTAACAACTATTTCCAGAGACTTGTCGCTATATCCGAAGACATGATAATTATTGGAGGTAACACTGCACATGCGAAATGGACGCCTCAATGTTTTAACGTGTTTACTCAATCGGTTTTCCTAATCTGTTCGAGAGGCAGCGACATTTTCGCAGAATATGTTCCATAATTATGCTCTCCACCTGTTAGAAAGTACGGGAGAAGAAAATTGTGGCCCACAGACATGTTACACGCCCAAATTGACATAGGAGAATTTCAAACAAAATTGAGATGACAATTAATAAATCGGTCAAGAGAGAGTCGGACTTGCCAGCGAGGGTTCCGTACCATCATAATATGTTTTTCATCGGCGAGGCTTATATTCGTCAGAGAATTTTAACACTGTGCACTGCTGTGTAGAATATTGCAGTTTTATGTCAGCGCCATCTCTTGACCGATAGTGGAATCCTCTGCATTTTTGTTATTTTTAGACGGATCTATGCTGCATCAAATAGGCCAGTAAAACGTTGAAGGATGGATTGTACACACAGTTTGCCAAATGGATACTGTTTATTGAATAGGAAATACGCACTCGACCCCCAACCCGAACAGCCCCGGGCGATAGGGTTCGGTTATTATTATTATAACACACTGCGGTGTAGAATATTGCAGTTTTATGTCAGCGCCATCTCATGACCGACAGTGGAACTAATGTAACTTTTATTGATGATTTCTGAAAAAGTGTGCTATTTAGAGACTTCGTTTTATTTTTTCTGTAATCTTTACATAAACTTCTATCACACAGAATAATTTCAGATTTTTCTCTTTGCGGGGAACTTTGGGGGGAACGGTATTTTTTTTTTTTACATTTTTCATCAAATGTCGAAAACTGTGCGGCCTAACAAAAAAGAATAAATGATTGAGAATGTGCAGACTGCACTCTTTTATATGATACCCCACGGGCTAGTATTTTCGAATTTTCCAGAACGCCTTTCAATCCTCGTTGCAAAAAAAAAATCATATATTTTTATTTCTTTCTCATGTTTTTATTTATTTCTTATTTTTTTATAAAATATTGGGCAAACGTCATTTAAAACTATTCTAAATTTCAAGTTATATAGCATTAGTAGTTCTTGAGATACTACCTAGATGAATATTTAAACGATAAACATAAATAAAACAAAAAAGTTATAATATTAATGATAATCCCGCAATTTATATGAATGTTTAAAATATATTATACCTACAGGGTCCATAATGATTTAAATTATATAGTTACCACCTAAGTACTCATTATGGTAAAGTAATAAAGATATTGAGTATTGAGATATCCAGCTGTGACAGACAGATAAGAGTCTCACCATAAGGGTTCCGTTTTACCGTTTTGGTACGGAACCCTAAAAAGTGGTATATCATATTCTATACCTATAGGCACGGTTACTTTTTGGTAAATAAAACTCAGTAAATCGATACTCGACTCAGAAATAGGTGTATTTTATACAGTTTGAAGAACATACATATCAATGTGTTTGTCGCTAACAGAGAGATTGAACACAGTATCAAACTTCAGCCAATCAAGATGAGCTGATATTCAGGAGATATTCATGCTTTGGTTAGCCACTTTTGTCTATAATAATTCCCTGTTTTTTAACCTACAATGTTTCCCACTGCTGAATGAAACACAGGCTCCTCTCTGTCAGAGGGCGTGGGTTGAATTCCATCACGCGGGCCTACTGCGGATGGCACATGTCTTCGTATTTTTGGTTCTAGGACATGACGCGGTTTCGCTGGTTTACACACGATGTTTTGTGATCAGGGGGCCCAAAAAGGCCACTTTGAAGTATCATAAAAGGATAACATTATGAATCATAATATGGCGAAGACAGTCCGTGTTTTTCTTTTTTTCGTTGCTTTACGTAGGTATAATCAAAGAGATTGGGATTAGATTTGGATTGGATTGAATGGTATTTTAGCACAGACAAAAAATATAACTGAAAAATCCTTCACCAATGGGATTTAATACGATTAAGTTATCAGTTAACTGTCCATTATGTTATCCTTTTATGATTCTGCCAATGTGGCCTTTTTAGGCACCCTGTAGTGATAACGATATCCTTATAAACCAAATAATGCAGGTATGTATTTTTCCAACCATCTTTGCAAATATTGTCAATAACTTCAAGGCAATACAGCATGTGTTTTGTACACGTACATAGTCAGTCTCAGACGAGGTCACACGCAGATTTACTCAAGACCGCTTTATCAGCAAGTTCAAGCTGATAACCTAGCGACCTAATCATCGAACATTGCCTTTTTGTTACTTACATTCAAATACTTAAACAATGTAAGTAACTATACGAATCGGCCTTGAATTTTACGCAGGTCTGGTCTGCTACAATTTTTACACCAAATATTGAGCTAAATATTTTGCCATGCATTTATTTTTACAAAAGTAAAAAAACAAATAGTTTGCTGTTTTTGCAACCCAAATATTATGTGTGTTATTATTATTATAACTCGTAAAAAAACCGGGCAAGAGAGTTTTTAAATTTTCATCGGCGAGGCCTATATTCGTTAGAGAATTTTAACACTGCGCACTGCGGTGTAGAATATTGCAGTTTTAGGTTAGCGCCATCTCTTCAGTTATAGTGGAACTAGTGTAACTTTTGTTGATGATTTCTGAAAAAGTGTGTATTTAGTGTGCATCGTTTTATTTTTCCTGTAATCTTTACATAAACTTCTATCTCATAGAATTATTTCAGATTTTTCTCTTTGCAAACTTCGGAGATAAGGGGGGAGGACGGTATTTTTTTTTAATTTTTCATCAAAAGTCGAAAACAATGCGGCCTAAAAAAAAAAGAAAAAATGTTTGAGAATGTGCAAACTGCGCTCTTTCATATGATGCCCTAGAAGCCCCACTTTCAAAAAAAAAAAATTGTTTTATTTCTTTCTTTTTTGCAAAATAGTTGGGCAAACGTCATCTAAAACTATTTCAAATTTCAAGTTGATAGCATTAGTAGTTCTTGAGATATCCAGCTGTGACAGACAGACAGACCGAGTCTCACCATAAGGGTTCCGTTTTACCATTTTGGGATGGAACCCTAAAAAACATTCACACTACCAGTCTTATCAAGGGATATCGTATTACCCAGTAACTGGGTTGTTGAGGTCAGATAGGCAGTCGCATGTAAAATACTGGTATTCAGCTACATCCAGTTAGACTGGAAGCCGACCCCAAAATAGTTGGGAAAAGGTTAGGCAGATGATATATGTATAGCCTGCAGCTAAAATCATAACATTTTTGCTGTGCCATAATTGAACGTATTTGCGAAGCACAAAGTAAAATACTCGTAATGTTTAAACACGGCACTCGCGTTTAACGCAGTTTATAAAATAAAATACATAGGTACCTACGAGCTTATGTAGTTTATGTATGATGTTAATATTTTTCTGTGTTCTATTTGGATGTGCTGTGGACTTTTCAGCGGGCTTTGAACAGTTTGTTGGTTTTGTATGGTAATTAGCGCGTTGTGGCAGGTGTTATCACTAATTTACCTTCATTTGAGTATCTAAAGCAAACTCTGTCGTGGTAGGTATCATACAACTTGAATAAACAAGTGCCGCTCCAGCAGCTTGTTAAATTGTTAAGGGGCCCGGCGGAGCATGCGTAGTTCATACAAACGAAATACCAAAATAATTTGTAAATCAAACATTCATATTGTAGTGTGTATTTATTCCGATTGGATTACAGAATATCTAGGTTCCCAAATATATACATTCAATGGACACTGATTTAAAGACGAGTTACGAGAAAAATAAGTTTTCTCGTAAGACGAGATATTGAAATTCCTCAATATCTCGTCTTTATACCAGAGTACTAGACGCATTAGCATGCGTAGTTCGCCGGCACCTTAAGTCCATTTTCTTGATTGAAACACTAATACGACTACTTACTTAATATTAATTGGTAGGTGTAATTAATTAATTATAAAAAGTCTAGTTGCAAACCGATACTTCGTCAGTTAAACAAGTACGTCGCCAATTATACAACTTTTAGCAGAAACCCTGTCCGAGACGTAGAAATATATAATTGATAGAGAGTTAAAGGCTTCAAGGTTTAATCGAGGTACTTAAATTCTAAGATGCAAGAAATATTTCCTCGGAAAGATTTAACATTTCCACTTTGATGATATTTCAACGTAAACTATTCGTATTATTTTAGCCCATCGCTTGACATTTGTGGGGTTAGGGGTATCCTCTTCAAATGAAGCTGCATCTCAACATTTTCAACGGTATTTGCTAAATATCTCGTCGTTTTGCGCAAAACGACGAGATATTTAGCAAATACCGTTGAAAATGTTGAGATGCAGCTTCATTAAAAATTTTCTTACTGAATTTCTACGCGCGTAGAAATTCAGTAAGAAAATTTTTATCCTGGTAGCATCGGTATTCGCCTTTCAATTAGTATCGACTCGATATATTAATAACTACGGTTTGTCCGTCGAGTTGCAAACTAATAAAATCTTCTTCTTAGCGTGACGGAATATTAAGTAGAATATTGTTGAGAAACTTTAATTGTTTGAAATATTAGTATTATACCTAAAATTCTAGTCTTTTAAGTCATTCAAAGTTTCTTTTTTTTGCTTTTACATTGCAACGTTAAAATGAATTGTATTGTCTCGGTTATAATGAGATCGATAAGTATAGGTCTACCAGAATCTCATGGCATACAACAAAAAAATTGTGATTTTCATATTATGGCAATGTCAATGTCAATCCATATGAAAGTCACAATTTTTTTTTTTTTATGCTATGTAATTCTGATAGATCTACACTTATAACTGCGTTACTTTTTTAAGTTCGGGCGGCGAGTGTTTGGCAGATTTATGCCCGGTGAAGAAGTCCTCAAATTCTCAATAACTTTAAGTTTAAACGAAGTTCTACTTAGGACTGTCCAAACCAATGGACCCTAACGAATAAATAAACTTGGTAAGAATACCCCAGGACAAAACGAGTGTGGTGACTGGTGCACATCGCTGAAATGATGGAAGCGGACAATGATTTAATAAATAGAATGCATGTGAAAAAGGAGAAAATGTAAAGCGATTTTCGTTAATTTTTTTGTCGGTAGCAAAAGGTTTATAGTGTCACGAATGATGATCTCATTACGAGTACTTTGCGGTTTGATGCTGAAATGGAAGAATTTAATTTCGATGCGATGGCATAATATTGTTACGCAGTTTGGAAATATTTCATTGAAACCGCATTACCAAAATTAACGTGCAATTACCCAGCTACCGAATGCAGTGACAGGTAAAATTGTCCAACGTTATTCAGCGATTTATTTATATGTAAACTATTGATTTGCGGCGCTCTCAAATGCGGGGCTTGAAAGGACTTTTAAACTTACAGTCTGTATAAATGGTTATGGACAGTCTGTATAAATGGTTATGGACGTTTTGACTTTCGATCAAATAATTTTGAATTTAGCAAAAGCCATGCAGTAGCTCGGTTGGTGACTATAAAGTTTGATTGCATTTGCTGACACTTGTAATCACTCGTATGATGCGGGCACATCATTGTTTCGGTAGCGTAGCCCTCGGCTGCAGTGTTATTTTGTAATTTCCTTTCAACCAGCAATTATGTACGATTTTAATCTAAAAGTGGAAACAGCATTTACAGACATAACGACGTCGTGTAAGTCAGTTTTATCGTAAAATCAACTGCGCATAAACTGGAAGTTGGTCAGATGAAACTCGTAAAAGTTATGTGAAAATTATTTCTTTATATCTGAATAGTGAATTTTGTTTCAAGTTGTTATTGCTAGAAAGCTGCGGAAGGGATATAAAGTTTGCAGTCTACACAATGAAGATGAAAAATTTTAAGGTTAATAATTGAAACAAAGCAACCAGGCAGTCTCCAGAGACGTTGCTTCTCCGTAGATACGTGACAGATTTCAGAGAGGACGAAAAACGACAAAAAGAGATGTGGTAGATAAACGAATATCGATTCACCGAATGCATTCGGTCATGTACGGGCGCAACTCATGACTGGGCATTTATTAGGGTTCCGTACCCAAAGGGTAAAAACGGGACCCTATTACTAAGACTTCGCTGTCTGTCCGTCCGTCTGTCTGTCACCAGGCTGTACAAATTATGTATTTCTGTTGCCCCTTTATCAACAAATACTAAAAAAAAAAAAAAAAAAATTTAAGGGGGGCTCCCATACAACAAACGTGTTTTTTTTTCGGTGTTTTTGCCTTGTGGTACGGAACCCTTCGTGTGCGAGTCCGACTCGCATTTGGCCAGTTTATTTTTCCGTTGACCTATATTTTTCCACATTTCTGTGCCCCGTGTGTGTGTGTGTGTGTGTACTAGGTATATGTGCCACATAAAATAACACTAAGCCTGTTTTCCCACAAGGGTTCGGCATAGGACACATTTCGCCAGCCAACTCGCAATAACTCCAACTCTTCATGTAAAAAAGTTTTTTGAGATGCACGCAGTTATTGAACTGAATGTTCTGACGCAGTTACTCAACTGAAAGCTCGCCGCATCCTGGACATCAGTCACACCCAACACCTTATTTGACTGGCCAATTATTTTCTTGCGGTGGTAGGGCTAACGCCCGCCTGGTTTGCGACCACTCTCCCACCGGAGTCCGGCGTCAAGCAGCCTGCTGTGTTTCGGCGATGCGTGGGAGTTCCAGTGCCTTAGGCATCTTCTGAGCACACCCGTTCCATCATAGATCTCATCCATCGCTTTCCATCAGGCGTGATCGTAGTCAAGAGCGGGCCTATTCGGCAATAATAAAAAAAGTGAAAGAAATAAAAGTATCAAACGGTCTCGAATTTGCTTTGTCTAAGACTGTCGATGTCGTTCACTCACACAGTCACACTCACTATAGTGCACACCGTCTGTCTGCTGATGCTGACAGTGCAGATACTTCATATCACAACGAATGTTAACGGCATACCAGGATATGCATTCAATAAACGATGCAAACAAAAATTTCGGATGGTATTTTTTCGTTGTTATTTCGTTCCGCGTAAATGTTTACTGATCAAATTGAACGGCAATAGTCCGTGTGGTGTTTGTTGATGGAGGGTAGGAATGCTTTGTGCTTTTTTTTGTTGCGTTTTTCCGTGTATCTGTATTTACCGATTAAAAGAAACATAACGTAACAACAGTTTTTAATTCCAATGTTTACCATTAAAGAATTAGTAATTTAAAAAAAAAAACAAAAAAACTTAAGTTGAAAAAACTGAAAAGCTAAAAACAAGCCCAATTATAATTAAATAAAAGGTCCTTTCCATTTTTATATTTTCAAACTCAAACTCAAATGGGTCCTGCCTGCTTCCAACTTTTTAGTTTAATTACAAATTTCGCAGATGATTTAGTTCTTGCAGTTTTTGGAGTTTTGGCCGTGAGGGTTATTTAAAAACTTTTTTGGATCAAGTGCACAAATTTTATTGTACTTTTTACGATTTGTCACTTCAAATTACTGTCAACCATATAGGTTGTATATATTTTTGTAACCACCTTTTAAAATCCTTCATTTAAATATCCCACTCGATGGTATTAGAAGCAAAAAAAAATCGAACTCCACAATATGGCACCCCAAATTCGCCATTTTACTTTGTGTTTGATTTTAATGTAGCCAGTGACACTCGCCCTAACAAGACAAATCTAAAGATGTATAATTTATCCAAATCCGTTCATTCGTTTAGGAGCTACGAGGGACAAAGAAACGGACATACATACAGGTCAAACACATAACCCTCCTTTTGGGCTTCGCCACAGTCGGGTAAAAATAATGTAATTATAAGCTAGGCATTTCAGTTCAGTAAAACGAAAATTAAAAAAACCAACAAGGAAAAATAATTTTCCATTTTCATTGCTTGAACCGTATAACTAAGTTAGCATGAAATGTGAAGGATTTTTACTGATTTCTAAAAAACTGTGCTAGTTTTAGACATCGTTTTGTATAATCCTCCATCAACTAGATTGAATTATGATTTTTCGCTTTGCGAACTTCGAAATAAGGGAGGAATGATATTTTTACGGGCGTTTTTCATCATGAGTCAAAAACTATGAGGCATAGGCATGCATAATAATAATGTTCTGTAATGTGCAAATGAAGCCTTTTTATATAATACGTATCATATCATATTAAAGGGTTTGACCCTAGTTATCTTTCTTTAAAATTTCAAACCTTTACTTCCACTTCACTTTTTTATTCAACTCTTGAAAAAATTTGAAACAAAAAAAAATATGGACAAGCATTATTTTTAACTATTCAAAATTCCCCGACGACATTAGCAGTTCTAGAATTAAGCAGCTATGACAGACAGAAAGACGAACAAACAAATGAAGTCTCGCACCCTAAGGATTCGTTTTGTACCAGTTTGGAACGAAACCCTAAAAACGAATCGCATAGCATTTTGCCGACAACACTGAATAAAAGCGAAAGCATCAATGCACAAGAAAATACATTCGCATGGAACAACAATCTAAAAAAAAATAACACAATACGTATTATAATGCGCACACAGACACAGCTGTTACGCAATCATATGTTTGCTTTATAAGGTGCATAGAAATCTTAAAGATGATAATTACAAGTAAAAGTATAATATAAAACAGTAGCATTTGATGTAATATGGATTATAATCTTATACAGGTATATAAAATTCTCGTGTCACAATGTTAGTTACCATACTCCTACACGAAAATTTTATATATGAGACAAGAGTAGGGTAAGATTAGATTAGGAGTAGGTTAGGAGTATGGTAGGAGTAGGGTAGGAGTAGGGTAGGAGTAGTGTAGGAGTAGGGTAGGAGTAGTGTAGGAGTAGGGTAGGAGTAGGGTAGGAGTAGGGTAGGAGTAGGGTAGGAGTAGGGTTGGAGTAGGGTAGGAGTAGTGAAGGAGTAGGGTAGGAGTAGGGCAGGGATAGGGTAGGGTAAGGGGTAGGACACCACGCGAGCGCCGGGCAGCTAGAAATAATTTATATGGCAAAACAACGTTTGCCGGGTCAGCTAGTATTTTATAATAATTGAACGCTCAGCTCATGTTCTGAAAAAAATCAAAGAAGCATTACAAAAGCAAACGACAACTAAAGCACAGTTATAAAAAAAAGAATGCAGCGAAGTGCTAAAATATACGTCTAGTGATTAGCGCTGCGGCGAGGATTAAAAAGCAAAAATAATGCAGGTCCGATTGAACCGAAACAAATGAAACAGAGAAATTGCTGCAGAGAAGAAGTATTTGTACCTATATTAGAGAAAGCAATTTGAGACATTTTTCACGATAAGGAACAACAAACTGATTGTCATATTAGACAAAGTTCAAATTCCATTGCAACCAAAAACTTTGTGTTACAAATTATCACTCAAAAATCAACTTTGAATATATTTCACTAAAGTAGATAACTGATTAAATAGCGATAAAATGGAAATTATTTGAGAATATGAACACTGATATAGGTTAAAATATATCAGACGAGAGTAAAACATAATTTATGGCAACCACGTTGTTAAGATGCGCTAAGGTAGCCCACGAAATTCAAACTTTCTAACGTTTTTTTGCTATTTGCAGGTCAGTGTCAAGTTGTATGTTGATCAAATTATGTATGATTCGCAATTGTAACAAATGTTTACCGAATTAGAATGAGGGGCTTGTGGCTAAGTAATAACAGCCGCACGGGTCGATCGATCAGGTCAAGCTACGCTTGCAGCGGTTGGTCCGTGGATGGGTAACCTTCTTCACATACCGAAACCCCCCCGAGCCTCGGAAAGCACTGTAGATATCCGGAAAGCACGTTACCCTTTGGTCCCGGGCCACGACTGTCATTCGTGGATCTTTGACATTCAGTCTTACGAAGGGGTACCGTATTACCCAGTAACAGCAGTCGCTCTATGTAAAATACTGGTATTCAGCTTCATCAGGTTAGACTGGAAGCCGACCCTAACATAGTTGGGAAAAGGCTAGGCACATGATGATTTACAGAATTAAATTAACTCTCCCAGTTAGGTTGTCATTCACTAGGGCAATTTAAACTTACAAAGATGTATTTTGATCAACATACAACCTGACATTGACCTGCAAATTGCAGAAAAAGAAATAATATTTAAACGTCGCTGCTACCGTGGCGCTATTTTATTCTGGGTGTACTTTAACCGTACAGTTATGACTGAAAGATGACACAATCAGATGATGTTGGGTTAAATAAAATTGTAGAGATATGTTACTGAATTCTGTATTAACTTTTACCGTCCGTCTGTTTTGGATTTAAATATCTCATAGAACACTAAATGATGATGAGCAAGAATCTTTCCCACCGTTCGTTTGTGGATAGTACGAGTAATAAATGAATAAATGAATCCGTACTAATATTATAAATTCGAAAGTAACTCTGTCTGTATGTTACCTTTTCACGCCTAAACCACTGAACCGATTTCAATAAAATTTGGCAGAGAGATAGATTGCATCCCGGGGAAAGACATAGGATAGTTTTTATCCCGATATTCCCACGGGGTCGACACTTATGCGGGTGGAACCGCGGGGCGCTACTAGTAAGTAATAAATAAAACCAGTCTCCTGGGCACGTTTCCGGCTGGCAGCGATGCGGATGAGTACTTCGACGCCTAATGGCCGATTCCTATAATTCGCGGATGGTTATTGGTTAAAATTATTACCTTACATACTCTTGTATCGTTACCAGTAATGAAGCAAAGACCTCATAGCTTTGCATAGTAGATCCTCCCATACGGAAGTAGCTATCACAGGTAAAATTAGCTTACGAACGAATCTAATATGCCAGTTTGGCAAAAACAACATGCTACCATTAAGTTTCAAAGTTGATAGGGGAAATTAGACCGTTTCGGGTAGCTTGATGAGCTCGCGACTGTAGGTCAGAGAACGCATACTTGCTCCACACGGTTAGACGCAGAAACCATTTGAAATATTTCAGTTAGTATATTGTTTTAACTGTTTAGTGTAAGTTCATCTTCTTCGTTTCTTGTCAATACTCTTCTTCGATATTTTATCATGTTTGCGCCCAGTAGATGGCACGTTGATTCCAGCATCAGTGGCATTCTTTAACTCATCCAAGGTGCAGGTGAACGACCACTTAGGGCACTCCAGCAAGTAGGGCATGGTCTGATTAGATGCACCGCACTCGCACTGGATATTGGATGGGTCAGTAATTAAAAAGTTTGTCGTATTTCAAAATAAGGCGGTGTTGGTATTAAAAATGAACTATGGTCAGCAGTCAGCAGTTCAGCACCCTAATTGGCGTATACTTTCAATAGTCACGATCTGAAAGATATTCCTAACTCATTGCTTTTATGTATGTTTGGAAAAATTATCTGCTCGTCAGCATCAATAACGCTATGAATATTGTTGAATTGTCAAAATTAATTACATTGGAATAGCAAGTGTGTTACACGCAATTACGCCATAGGTTGCTTGCTATATGGGCCTGCTATGGCTTGTACGGTTGTACCTATGGGTTCATTTCCCAGAAGAAATGAATGCCTTCATATAAGTATTGTACAATATGAAATGCATGTGACTCTATGGCTTCTACCCAATTGCCCACGGGTTTTATTTTCGCACGAAACGTAGGTTTATCTAGCCGAAACATGAAGTTTCAATAAATGAGCGAACTTACCAACGATAGGTACAGAGGCTCCATCCGGAAATGACCTTATTATTTTCATGACGCATGTTGTCTACATAATCTACATTCCCATGTGGATTAACACTAACTATTTTTTGAGTTATTTGAGTGAGCTGCACTTTATCTTCCTATCCTATGAACAACTCTCTTCGGAACTTGACCCAATAGTGTTGCCTCGCACTTGACATATTTATAGGCAAATCTATTTTAGTAACTTCAAAGTTCACATCTGTTTATATATTGTGCCAACTGTTGGAAGTAATAACAGGCTCAGTGTTATTCAGTATTGCATGTTTGGATTTCATTTTATCTTGTAGAAAAACATGAATATCCTATAATTGAATGTGTCATTCGTAGATCTTTGATAGTCGTTATGGGAGGCAGAAACCCAAAAATGTGATAACCCAGTACCTAGGTTGTGGAATGTGGAGGTCAGATCTGCCTATCTGACGCTCATGTAAAATACTGGTATTCAGCTGCATCCGGAATAAGAGTGGAATCCGACCCCAACATTATGTAGTTGGGAAAAAGCTAAGCAGATTCATTCTAATGTGCGAAATTGCATATTGTAGTACTTATACTTATTCAGCTGGTTCATAATTTAAGTAAATTATAGTCGTGATTCGCGACCCCAACATATTATATATGTAGTTGGGAAAAAGCTAAGCAGATTGTTGGTGTCTAATGTGCGAAAGTGCATATTGTAGGTACAATGCGTAATTGATATAGCAGAAAACTTGAAAAGGGGTCACTGTACTCATTGTTAAGCACAGCTGTGACTCAATGTGTGAAGGGCGGGCGTTTTGGGGGACTGTCTTATGTAATTTTGACGTTCGAAAAGTGCTGATTCTCAGCCTAATTTGAATAAATGACTTTTGATTTTGAAACACTAACCCGGAAATCGAGAAAACATACTTATTCAGCTGCTTCATACTTTAAGTAAATTATTGTCGTGATTCCGGGGTTTGTCTCATCGGAAAAACTGTTCATAATGAAGACTACTTTTACCCCTCTTTTCCGTTTTATAGTTAATTCTATTATTACACCTTGTTTAATGCAACTAGGTAGGTTTATACTGTAGTTCAGATGTAAGTACCAGGGTGTCCTGACATTTGACAAAAAAAGAAATTACAAATTTTCATTTAAAAAATAAAAGCTTGTAAAAATAACGTTAGGTAAATTTATACTCATTTGACAAATAACTGAAAGACAACATTTCATTACATCAAAACATCATTTGACAAACTAATCTTTTTATAATCATGTTAATTAGTAAAACAACGCAAAGCTTAAATAACCCTTGACAAAAAAATGCATTGCTTGATAATGAGTTAAGTACTTCATTTATTTGACACCAAGAGCGAGCGAAGCGAGCCCGGACCTGGGCCACCCCGACTCGGACAGGTTAATTAAGTTCGCAGGGGATGACGGGGGCTCAAGTGAGCCAATAAAATGCCAATAAAATACTTCAATAAATTTTATTAAGTACTACTTACCGTAATTTTGTAAAATCGCATAAATGAAGTACCTACTTGGTCAAATGAATATTTTTGAAATGATATTTTAACATTTGAGAAATTTGTATTTTGTCAAATGATTGATTTTTATATTATTTTTGTATAATATGTTATTTTTAAAATGATCATTTGGCATTAGTTTTTTGTCAAACATTAATGAACCAAGTACTTACTTAATAGGCAAGTAACTGTCAAAATGTGGCTGTCATAGCTAGTTTACAAAATAAGCTAATAACGCAAGGCTCAAGGTAGTTTTTCCGTTGCTATTTTTAGTTTACATTAATGATTTTATTATTTGCAGCTGACACCTCATTGATCTTTAAGATAGTCAGACGGGCACAAAATCTTGACGACGTGAATAACTCTATTCTTCAGGTCCAGGGGGTCTACTCCGAAGTGGTTGATTGTCGTGTCGGCCGAATGTTCGGTCATTTTCTGATTCGAATATTGTTGTCCTACTACGAATTAAAAAAAAAAGGTAAAAGAAGGGTAAGGGTTCTAAAAAGGTTCGGATTGGCACAGTTTGGTCGGGACCTATAGTCAATATAGGAAATTAAAGGTAGTAGAAAATGACCGAACATTCGGCCGATACGGTGGTTAACCGCTTCGGAGTAGACCCCCAGGATTGGTTTACGGTAAGTAAATAATTTGGTACTAAATGAAAAGAAAACCATATTTAAATTACCTAATGCATTAGATTTAAATTACCTAATGTTAGAAGTAGCGAATATGACATCATACTGAATGGAGAAAAACTGGAATTTGTTGATTAATTAAACGGTTTTCTGGAAATCACGCTAGACGACAAATTACAATGGGGACCTCACATAACATCTCTTGCTTAGCTTAGCTCGGCCACTTATGCTGTTAGAAAGAAGACAGTTAACAGATGCAGAAAACGCGCGTTTAGTATATTTTAGCTACTTTCACAGCGTTATGTCGTAAGTCATTTTACTATGGGGTCGAGCTGCTGAATCAACGACGATATAACCACATTGAATCCATCTTTATTTTGCAAAAGAGAGCTGGCAGAGCCATTTATAATCTACGTCGCCGCGGAGCTCTCAGGCAACTTTTTAAAAGATTAATCCATTTTTCCAGCTTTTTAGTTTACAAAAGTGATTTTATTTTTAATTTTTTTTAATTTTGATATATCCTGTGTCACTCACAATGAAGACGAATCTAACGGCACCTCTCAAGCTGAAATCGATCAAGCCGCTACAGAGCGTGCCAAAGAAATATACATACATACATACACTCGAAAAACATAACCCTCCTTCTGGCGCAGTCGGGTAAATATTGAAAACAACGATAGTGGAATAAAACAAAACTCATGAATTAACATGATATGGAATTAATTAAGGAAATATCAACGGCCATGGAACCAAGCTAACTATGGTCACGCCATCTACAATTAGCTTTGAACTTCCCCATCGAAAGAATTGCTTACTTGTTTAATGAAACTACTTATCCCCATGAAAAAAATAAAATTAAACACGAGCGAAGCCAGCAGATTATTGTAATCTGATATTTTTCACTAACTACATAAAAACTCACTTGAGTTTACCTTTTTACCGCCAGAAGAAGTATAATCAGCCTACAATGCTGCCACTGCTGGGACCCGGGCCTCCTCTCTGTGAGAGGGAGTGGGCCGTAATTAATCCCACGAGGGTTGGTAGATGTCACAATGGCTTCGAATTGTTGGTTCCAGGACATGCCGGTTTCTTCACAATGTTTTTCTTTTACCGTTTTGAGAGCAGTGGTAATGAAATATTTTACACGAAGTAAAGCGCCTGACTGGGATCGAATCTACAACCTACAATTCGTATGTCGCGGCCGTTACCATTGGCACTATTGCGTTCTAGAAGAATTGTTACTGTGCTATTCGTATCCCACGGATTTCCACAACCTTCATTAATCTTTGGGAGTCGCCCATGTCCAGTTATACGTCCTCCGGTTGAAATATTTTATACATCAGTATCATCAGAAGCATATCAGCCGGGCTGATATGCTTCTCAGCCCCCTGCTATTAGTCAAGTTTAATTAAGTAACAAATCGTATAACTCCTATTGGAAACTGCATTCAGGAGATAAGTTCTTGTATAGACAAATATTGACTTCCTGAGATGAGATAATACCGACGCACGGAGAACAAACTTCACTAAACCGGTGAACAGACTTCGGATGCTGGATAGCTACTATTAAAACAAACAATATGCAGACTTTATATTACTTTCTTAACTATCTATATTCATCTATACTAATAATAAAGCTGAAGAATTTGTTTGTTTGAACGCACTTATCTCAGAAAGTCATCATCATCATCTGTCTAGCCTTTCCCCAACTAAGTTGGGGTCGGCTTCCAGTCTAACCGGATGCAGCTGAATACCAGAATTTTACATGGAGCGACTGCCTATCTGACCTGGAGACACATCAATCATCATCATCATCTTTCTTATCTCGGAAAGTATTAAGAAAAAAATCTTTTTGCATTTGATAGCCAGAACTCTTCAGACTAACTGTAAAGGAGTTCTGTCAGTCTTTTACCTTTAGGGTACGTCCACGAGGCGTGTGCTTCGAATTGTAAGCCACGCATAAAACGGCTGCCTCAGGCTGACGCATCTAACATATAAAAAAAATCACTTGCGGCGCATGCCTTGCTCCGGATAGTTGGATACACCTTTACACGTATTTGACGGATGCTGTCAGTTATCAAACCTATATTCTGTTTTTTTTCCATTCTGCAACATATGGAATAGTATTTATATCTTAGGGCTGATTTTTTATTCGTAAAATAAAATTGACAAATTTTGCACGGAAGAACTGTCAAAAATTCAAAATTGTTCCTCGGATAAAATTATCTGACGTTGGAAAAATCAGCTCTATTAACTTATAAAGTTTTTAGAAGTTGGTTATGAAAGCCATATCGGTTAAAGCCTAAGTACCTGTCGACTACCGTCTACAGACGAAATCACTGAGCTGACAATGAAATGATGATGATTAAATCTATCATTTAGGTAATTAATGGCGTTGCCGAATTGTAGATGTAATCATCAAACAACCATTCGGTATTACTGGATCTGTTAGGGTCACGTCGCACCTAATCAATGCAAGTGTGTACGTTCCTAATCAGTGCAGTAAGCTTTGAATAGTACCTCGGGCTAATCTTCCTAATTGTGCTAAGCCTTTGTAGTGCATGTTCCTACATAGTACGAGTATTTTACTCGTTAAAATGCAATAAATAACCATTAACTAACGTGCATACGCGATAAAATTTCTAACGTTTTTTTATTTGAGTAAACTAAATATTTTGATGGAGTTGGAGAAAAACAAATTTGTAGTACCTATGTGTGAATTTACAATTAAGTATAAATGACCTTCTTCTTAGCGTTTCGATGGCAAAATTGCACGAAAAAATAAATATCCTTTTTTAAATTTGTTTGGTCCAAAATTCAGCAACGCGGACCATTCGCTGACGTAGCCGTTAGGTCGTCACGTGTACAAGTGATGAGCAAGATGGGAGGTCATTGTCTGTGGAGAGACACCGCATACACACCGGAGGTCCGGGCCTCCCATTGAGCTCCACTTGTGGATGTTGTCCTTGCTGCGGCCTGCTTGAGTACGAGTGGATTTGATGTTTTCAAACAAACAGATGGACGCTAATGAAACCGGTCCACAAACTCTGGGTTAACTCGATTTATTAGATTGCCATCGACCCTCTAAGGCGTCATATCCACGGACGTTTTCTGATCATTGAGAACCAAACAGAGGGCATGCCAGCGCGTCAAAACTACACTATTGGATTTTCAATAAAAAATCGCCCGTTGGTTCGAAGAACTTCCGAAATTGACACCCGGGTTCTGAAAGTGGTAGCATGGGTCCACGGGAAGGTACTTTCTTGTTTCATCCTTTTCAGTAGTCGGTTGGGGCTTATTTCGATAATATTTATATTTTTGAAATGTGCTAATTAAGCCCTTTCATTTGATACCCAAAAAGGCACCATCCCGAAATATTTATTTTTAAATTCCGGCGACATATTGAATTTAGTGTGACGTCATATTGCCTATAACCAGTGGACGGTCAAGACGCTTCTAACGATACCTTAAATTAATATAAGTAGGTACTTTTGGAGTTATGACGGTACAGATGAACCTAACATACATACATACCTACCTACCGGTCAAAATCATAACTCTCCTTTTTGCTTCGGCGTAGTCGGGTAAAAAGGTTCAAAATCTAGTCGCAATCTCATCTCAGTGACAATCAATGTCAAATAATTGTCAAATATGCAGGGATTTTAGAGATATTTTTGACCGATTGTGACTGAGATCCTGTAATGTGAATTCTCACTTTATTAGTTCGTGATCGGAAATAACAAGTCAGTCTAATAACTTAACATGAGATTTTGCAAAAAACGGCAGGGTTTCAGGTACTGGAGGTTTTTGTTTTTGCTGGATGTTTCTCGCAGTTTCAAACTAGTAACCGTTGTACCTACGAACTACCTATAAGGAATTTTAACTAAGCGAATACCATATACGATAACCATTTTAGAATATTATAAAGTGCATGCATGCCATAGCATGCATATGATAATTATAAAATAAATTTGTGAAAAAACACGATGGAAAAATGCTTACTAAAAAAGTAAAACCGAGATATCGATGTAGATTTTTGTTCGGTTTCTTTCGGGAGGGTATGTAGGTACCTACTTTGATGGTTTCGGAAAATTCAAAAGATATAAAGATATTTTATGAACCATTCTAAAAGTAATTTTAAATTGTTTATTTCAATATCACTTTGCATCCGCTATTAGCCACCATGTTGGATTTTATATGACGTCATATAACCCGCGGAACAACATGAAGCTTCCAACCATACGTCGTTTATCAAAATATGACTATAGTTTAGGAGTTATGAGGAAGCAGATAAACAGATATAGATAGCCTGTTAAAATCATAACCCCACCCCCCCCCCTTTTTTTTCTTTTCCGTGGCCGGGTAATAAAAGCACTAATTGGTAGCGGAAATGTTCCAATAAATGAGATTTTATCTCATCAAGACAACCTTGGTATAAGTTTATAAACCTCCCCTTGTATCTATACCTACCGATACTTCATCATCTGCCTAGTCTAACCGGATGCAGCTGAATACCAGTATTTTACATGGAGCAACTGCCTATCTGACCTCCACAACCCAGTTACTGGGTAATACGATACCCCTTGGTAAGACTGGTTGTCACACTTTCGGGCTTCTGACTACCCGTAACGACTGTCAAAGATCCACCAATGACAGCCGGGACCAACGGTTTAACGTGCTTTCCAAGGCACGGAGTGGTCACGGTATGTAAAGATCACCCATCTACAGACCAACCGCGGCAAGCGTAGCTTAACCTGATCGATCGACCTTTGCGGCTGTTATTATTTACACACGGGCCCCTCTACATAAGAGTATAAAATACCCGGTAGAAAATACGGTTCGTGAAAATTATTAAAGTGCACAACCACTTCCCGCTGCAAATAAAGTTCGAACAAATAAGTATTTTATTTTGTAGCAGAAGCGTTATTTTAGTTTGTTCGAAACAAATAAAGGGCGTTCACATTGAATAATCTTGGTAACGTTTAGTTTTAGGGGAATTTCATCCACTATTGACGCAGCGCGTTGCGCGCTTGATATTCCAACGGAAGGTTTAATTTTTCAACTTTTTTATGTAAATTGTGAACAAAAGCTAGATCTGTGCCCTGTTTATCAAAACTTACAAACCTTGTATTACAAGCATTTTTCTTGAAAAAAATTCAGTAGGTATTACAAATATGTTTTTCTCAAATCTCACGTGTAAATTACGGGTTACAATTACAAGTATCGTTATTTATTTAGCAAGTATATTTTTACACTTGTATTTGTGATTTTGTTCATCAAAAAATCCTTTGTAAGTTACTACTTGTAGAAAGTCAAGGCAAATCCTGAGAGTGCCCGGCGACTCTCCATCCCGACTTACAAGTTTACGAGGGTCGTGCTTAGTACCGCAAGCAATTTATGAATTCGATTTTATTTTATAAAATGTGGTCAAGTTATGCATGCAAGCGATGAAGAAAATATTAGAATTACGGAACCGAGAACATATATAAAAAAAGAATTGATTACGGTCATAATATTATGCAGATGACCTATGAATTTAATTCGTGAACGGGCGCCGTCAGTTGGGGCTGGTCATCACTTATAAGCTGCCTTGGCTTATTTTTACCCGACTGCGCCAGAAGTAGGGTTATGTTTTTCGAGTGTATGTATGTATATATATTTCTTTGGCACGCTCTGTAGCCTAAACGGCTTGATCGATTTCAGCTTGAGAGGTGCCGTTAGATTAGTCTTAATTGTGAGAGTGACACTGCGTAGGTATATCAAAATTGAAAAAAAAATAATAATTAAAATGGCCGATTTTTGGCGCCATAATGTCTTCAAAAAACATTTTTTTTTTTTAAAAACCTTTGGCGTGGGGTATCAAAATAAAGGGTTTTAAAAGTCGATTACAAAAATATATAGGTACAACTTATATGGTTAAAAGTAATTTGAAGTGACAAATCGTAAAAAACACATAGGTAAGTACCAAGAACTAAATCGTCTGCGAAACCTTTCACATTTGTAAACTAAAAAGCTGGAAATAAAAAAAACTGGCCAAGTGCGAGTCGGACTCGCACACGAAGGGTTCCGTACCACAAGGCAAAAACGCCGAAAAAAACACGTTTGTTGTATGGGAGCCCCCCTTAAATATTTATTTTATTTTAATTTTATTATTAAAGTAAAAATACAACTGAGTATTTTGTGAATATTTCAAGTGCCTACCTGTTGTGGCTATTATTGATATCGACCAAAAAAGGGCAAAAAAATCGCGTTTGTTGTATATTGCCCCCCTTAATTTTTTTTTTTAGTATTTGATGTTATAGCGGCAACAGAAATACATAATTTGTGAAAATTTCAACTGTCTAGCTACCGCGGTTCTTGAGATACAACCTGGTGACAGACAGACGGACGGACGGACGGACAGAAAGCGAAGTCTTAGTAGTAGAGTTCCGTTTTTACCCTTTGAGTACGGAGCCCTAGGCAGTAAGCGTGCGATTTGTGACAAATATTCATTGAAATAAGTACTAGTTAATATGGCAAAGAGCAATTATAAACTATATTGTGCTGTTTTTGGTTGCTTGAATTCGTCAATAAGTTTTTTCAAATTAAATCTACTAGGTATAAAGAAAAAAGCACAACATGTATTTTTATTGAACTCTTTTTTATAAAAAATATAATATTTACAATCACAAAACTAGAAAGAAACTCAAGTACCTAGGTTGATGAAATTAAATACCGTAGGCGGGCAGCCCTAATATCGCGTGTTTACGTACCGCGCGGCTGTAGTTAATTATTTCTAGAACAGGGCCGAGTTACAAAACTGTATAGATAATATTACTGTGGTCTTGCTTCGGAAACGTATCGGGGTGTTCACATTACGTTGTAATATTAATTAACAGCCTTTGTGCTCACTAGTTCCTTTAGCGGTTCCTTTGAAGGAACTATGTCTTGTTACCCGGCGCCGCGCCGGTTCCCGAATAATTGTGACGTATCTATGCTAATAATAAAGCTTGTTTGTTTGTTTGAACGCGCTAATCTCTGAAACTAAGTCGGATTTGCAAAAAATATTTTTGCCTTTGATAGCACTATAGCATAGTAAAGATAGTTTCCGTACTGTTCATATCTTTACTATGACTATAGGCTATTAAACATCGCGCTAAGAGCCGAGCAAAATTAATAAAATGTCAGAAAGAACGCTAAGTGAAAATGAAGTTACAGCACGGGCGGGCGCGGGCGTAATAGGCGATGCAATGCGTCGGTCGGGGGAAGAAGAAGAAGCTAGTATAATAATAAAGGTGATGTCATGAAACCGACTACTTACAACAAAAATTTTGAAGTTTTGGAACCTAGCCTCTGCTCCTAATACTTAAAAACACCTCCTATTAAAAACATAACGTCCAAAATGTATCTATTTGTAAAAAAAAGTTGGAGCGTATGTCTAAATTTGTATAAATCCAAAAACTAATTAAGTAAGGATGCTACAAACAGGCGCGACATGCGATATAATCGCGCGCGACACAGCCACCGCCCGTTGCGCGACTTGCGGTGCCTTTGTGTCGCGCGCGATTTTATCGCGTGTCGCGCCTGTTTGTAGGAGCCTTTAAAAAAACCTAACTCGAATGGAATGTATGAATAGTCAAAAGTATCGCTTACTTCTGCATTTTAGGTTCTCTTAGTCGAACCATTAGATTAGGTAGGTACCTACCTTAAACTTATACTTTTTCAGCGAACGCATCCAAATCAGCGACCAGCGCCGGTTATGAAGGCACTTCCTAATGAATTATTAGCATAGGAGGAGCGTGTTGCTTGCTACTGATGGACACCTATACTACATATACATATACACGTGAAGGTGGGTTTGTAATTCAATCAACAAGCGACACCATCCCCGATACGGAGTTAAAATAAAATAAAGTCAAGATGTCTGAAAAATCTAACTCTGGATAAAAGCCGAGACGCGCTTTTCTGCATTTCCTGCCTATACTTCAGCGGAAAGCCATTTAATAAGGACGTCAGGTTTAATGTAAAAGTCCTACTTAAATATCTGAGAAGTTTTCTGCAACTCTCGTTTTGTTTATGTACCGACCTAAAGGTTGAACCGCGTCGCATAAAGTAGAATGGGATTCCTAAAAGCTGCTCTTTTATAAAAATAAAAGGCAATACTCGCCGAGTGGATACATGCTGTCATACGATAGAGCGGTGTGTTCCGAGGCGTTATTCGCAGAATTTTTCGAATAAAAGTAACTATCGTGAGCTTCTGTCTAAAAATCGCATACTGTAACGCAGCCGGCTCTTCGTTTACTTAAAATTATTCAAAACCATGTCAAAACAAATTGGCTATAGTGGTCTATCTATCTCTTTTTGCATTCATCGCGGATAACACGCTACGGACGCTATTCAGCTATGTAGCATGCTACCCACCCATTGGTAATATGGCTGAATAGTTCACTCGCACTGAATAGCTTACGTGGTATCCTCATACCGGGCACGGCTCGTCGGTGCCGTAAAGCGGTTATGGCGCCTTTGGCAAGTGGTAAGCGCTTCAGGTTGGTTGGGCATCGCACCGAATTCAGTCAGTTTCCTGTGCAATTGATTTCATCTTGGCAGTCATCAGCATGATAACTGAATTAACGCATTGGTTTATAGTTATTTTATAATAAGTATTTAATTGTTTTCTTGAGTAGCTGCCGTTGTTTGATCCACTGCAGACCAGCCGCTTAATTGACGGTATTCGTCTATGAGTTGCAAGTCAATGAAATACCGCCAGCACGATTCTTTTCCAACAACTTATCTAAAATGAACCCATTTGTATTTTATTTTTTTATAAAAAATAACCAACACTTTACGGAAATAAATAAACCACTACCTTTCAAAAGCACCATGCTTTTACCGTTAAAATGAAATCTGTCGTTACCTTTGAAAATATAATACCTATCTACTACTCGCAGTAATGGTGCAGTGGCGCGCTAAAGTAAAAATCCTATACGTGACATTCTGGTAGAGCCGACAGCGCAGCGGCGAAATTCGCAATATACTCGTACCTACCTACACGTACACTAAAGATAGGTCCCCGCAACGACCATACAGCCCATTAATTGCCGTTTCGGAAGTAGCCGCCACATTCGGGGTGGTTGAAGCCAGTGTACGATGATAATAATAAGACCGTACACTGGCGTCGATCATTCCGATCTTAATATAAAATCGACGGGCATTTTGAGCGGCCGCCGCGCCCGCCGTCTCGCAGCTGGCGGACATACGATAGGACAGGCGAACGTATAACGTTTTAATGTAAATTTAATCTAGTTCGCAACACCGCAGTACCTATATAGGTACCTATTATTTGCATAATCAACAGTGCCGGCGGCGGCGGGCGGCGGCGGCGCTCTGATTGTTATTTTCCCTATGCAGTTTATTGCTGTATTTTGTAGTCGGATCATCCTTTCCTTTTTTTTTTTCTTCGTCTCCTTTGTATTAAGATCTTTAACAGTTTGAAAGGGAAAGATGTTTCACAGAAATTCGGAAGTTATCTCTTGGTACCTACTTATCGAACTTCACAATACCACAGTAAGATCCAGATATACGAAAGATTTCTATGGTAAGATCCAATGTTGAGGTGAGCAGTGGTGGCCAAGTGGTAACGGCCGCGACTTACGAGTTATAGGTCGTAGGTTCGAACCCAGACAGGTGCTTTACTTTGTGTAAATTATTTCATCACTACTGCTCTCAAAACGGTGAAGGAAAACATCGTAAGGAAACCGGCATGTCCTAGAACCAAAAAGTAAAAGACATGTGACATCTGCCAATCCGCACTGGGCCCGCGTGGTGGATTACGGCCCACTCGATCTCATCGAGAGGAGGCCTGTGTCCCAGCAGTGGGAACATTATAGGCTGATTATGTATCCAATGTTCTAGTATTTCGGAAGTATTATTATTTAGTTCTAATCGCCAACAACTAGGTATCACGTCGGTCGGCTTCACATTGCAGCTCGTAACTGAAGTTTAGGCAAAGTTTAATTATTTCAGCGTGTGTTTACCACAAAGGGATTCCTGGCACACGACAAACCCACTGTTGTAAGCTCAAACGGAACGCGTTTGAGCTTACAACAGTGGGTTTCTATCAATAAGTTATGGGAGAGGAATAGATATCGTTGAATTATCAAAATTAAATAAGTGCGTACGAGATAACTAATAATGAAAAATGGATGACAAATACGGTAACCGGAGGCACATTCGAACGAAGCAAGCTTGATCTTCGTTATGATCCGTCCTTTATTTGGAATTAAATTCGGTAATTAAAAGACGGATCATGACTTGTACTGTACGTAGCTACATAAACTATTTTATTTGGTAAAAAAAAATGATTTTGAATTGCTAATTGAGAACGAAAAGTATACAAGGCCAATGGCAGCAGACCGTGAGGTTTAGAAGTAAATATTGTTTTTGATACGCATTCAAGTTACAATAGATACCCACTTGTTAACATTTTTTTAAGCTTCAGCTTATACAATTGTGCTGTGGTATGGTATGGCCCAGCCAGTGGCTCTACTTTATTTTCTGTCTATGTCTTGAACACCTCCAGGTGTTGCTTGCTACTGCGCATAACCGACTTTATTTTGCAATTTGTCGCGTTTTTTTCGGAAGTGGGTTGTTTTTTTTTTTCATTTTTTGTTTTACTCAACACAAATCCGTTAAAAAAAAAATGCCTGAATATAGACAAAAAACTGGTCAAGTGCGAGTCGGACTCGCGCACCGAGGGTACCGTACTTTGTAGGTAAGTATGTAACTACAAATTTACGGTTTTCGGATTTTTTTCTTTACTTGGGCAGTGTGCTACATAACATTGCTTCTTGCCAATTTTCATGATTCTAGGTCAACGGGAAGTTTGCCTTGCGAGTAGTTGCGAGTGTCAAAATATGCGGCATAAAAGGAACAAAAACGCCCGTATCCTTTGTTTGCGTTGACTTAGAAGTTTGATTTTTTCACTGCTTCAAGGGATTGCAGCCCTGAGTATTTGATATTCATTTTAACTTGATAACTCCACGCGTTCCTGAGAAAAAGGGTCATCACGTACGGACAGACCGACGGATAACGAAGTGATCTTATAAGGGCTCCGTTTTCCCTTTTGAGGTACAGAACCCTAAAAAAAAACAAAAAAATATACAGATGAATTGAGAACTCCTTTTTAAAGAAGTCGGAAATATAATCAACAAACGACAGGCTTGTCAAAGACAATACAAAACTTCAAACTAGGTACCTCGTTATGAAATTAATTACAGAAACGCTTGGTACATACCGGCTACAGTATGCATTTCCCTTGTTTCATTCGAAACAGCATCATAAACTCTAATTGGTTAAGTTAGAGCGGCGACGAGTTTATGGTGCGTTACGATCATGATATCGATAGTACCCATTAATTAAAAAGTCATGACTAAGGCTCCCGCAGACAAGCACGACGCAACTCTAGTAGAATAAAACACATAACCCTCCTTTTGGGCTTCGCCGCAGTCGGGTAAAAATGAAAACTTCATGGAAATTGTTGAATTAGAATCGCGTCTAGGTTTAGTACAAGCCTCGATAGCCTCAAAGCTTCGGGACTCGAGACATCCCGCGATCAAAGTCCCGGGACGTCCCGGGTTTTCGAGACTTCTCAGAATAAAATTAGAATCGAGTTAAATTCGGGCCAGATGAATCAGTAAGACGTTTGTGATTTTTGTAATAATGCCACCGGACAAGAAGAATAACCCTCTCGTTTTCAACAAAATGGTGTTTAAAGGTTTGTAAAGTAGTTCCAAACTTTCAGTACGTTTTCCGGTTGCTTCAAACAACTGGAACTTCTTTTTTTTTTAATGTGCTCTGATTATTTTTGCAAGAGGCTTTTCTCCTTTAATTTTTCAAAATTCCTGTTCCATTTAACTTTGAAACGACTCGTCGGGTTCGTTGTGTACTGTAATGCTACTAGTTGTAGGTTCGGCGTCCATTTCCAAATCTGGCGTTTGGATACGAGGAATATTTCAAAAAAGGTTGCAATACGGTTCTTCCACAAAAGCTGCAAGTGCAGTTTTATTTGTATTTTGTGTACCAGTGTCTCGAGTTTCGACCCGGAAGTCTCGAGACCCGAGACAACTAAATATACAAAAAGTCCCGGGATACCAAGCCAGTTCAAGACACGAGACGTCCCGGTATCTAAACCCTAATCGCGTAGCGCCGTCGCGTCGCGCCTGTTTGCGGGAGTCTTAACGCAAACTGATAGCTTTAGGTACTTCAAAATAACGCTACATAACTCACTGGGGTTTGAACGGAGTGGCCGGACTGAAATTCAGAATACTAAATATCCTGTTAGAAAATCAATCGGATTGACATTAGATAACTACTCGTACTTGAAAATTATTATCTGGGGGCACGGCAGTGCCCCCGCCAAGTCGAGCAAAAAGCGGCCGTACCATCCGTTTCTCGAAGCAGTTCAGGCCATTTTCGACCCCCTATAACTCCGTTGTGGATAAAACTAGAAGCCTGAATCAGTAATCAAGCAGGCATTGTATAAACACGGTATATTTCAAATTTCATTCAATTTGAACCAGTAGTTCAAGAATTTCTAGCAGACATAGAAGCTTCAGAATACAATAATTTAGTGTATAAATCAAGGAAAAACTAAAATATTTTGCAATTTCGTTCCACTTTTCTAGATACACCAACTACATAAATAACTTTGTAATCCCATATAATAAATAGATTGACTTGGCAATCGCACTTCACAATCGAATTTAATATAATATGTATTACTTGTGAGATACATTGTGTTATCATGCGATGGCCAAGTCAATCAATTTATTTAAAACAAGATTTTAAATATTGATATGGTCACTATAAGATGTAGTTAGGTTAGCTAATTACGTATTAACTTAAGACAGACGGTCCCTTAAGTAGGGACTGAATAAATTAACCGACTTGGTATTACATGGATCTCACAACTTTTTACGGTTGAAGAACTGAGTGGCGAGACTTGGCTTTTTTACAAGTTATGTTTTTGATGGCATGATCTTTAACGGCTAAACATTTATAATTTTCTAAATTAGGTGGAAAAGCGAGCCTGGATTATGAAACATATAACTATAATTATGTGTACAATAAAGAATAAGAATAGCTTCGTCGTAAACTATAAACCTCGTTTACTGAAATTACTGGATTTACGCCAACTTTCATCGGTACAGACATGATTTCGATCGACAGTAAGTATTGAATGCAGAATATGCTTCGGTTTACATTTTCCAATAATTAATTTGTTACTGTCGGAGAATTTGTGGCTGAGTTCCGAATTCACTCATGTGACGTGCGTATTCTGTGAACGTGAATACAGACCTACAATTGATGGCTGACTGTGAATACAAGTCTCTTTATCTAGTCTGTATTAGTGATATGTCACGTCTCCCGTTATCTTTTAACGGTAGGCTTTGTACAATAGGTAACAGCAAACAAATGAAAGGAGCGTTCCCGCATATAAATGTCTCTGCTCTCAGATCCGATTCAACACGACGTCTCTTGATAAGTAATCCACATCCAAACTGAACTACAAGGAGCAATGCAAAGGTTAGCCATGTATTAGTGGTGTGTTCACCACAAATACCTGGATGTTCACCACAAATATGTAACATACTGCATAAGAAAAATAAAATGGAGGTGGGCACTTGGGCAGGTCATATGATGAGATGTAACAAATATAAATGGGCTAAGGATGTAACCGGAGAGGGTGGCAAGCTTTAAAGGGAATCTTGGCGGAAACGCAAGGCAATCGCGATACTGGTGTCAAATAATGATTATTTTAGGTTTACTGTACTTAGTTTAATTTACTATAATTCATGTTTGGTTTTTTATCATTCATGTTGTTGAAAAGAGGCTTTATTATAAACAGTCGGTGCACAAATCGCCACCAACTGTTAACTGGCACCATGACCTGCCCTGATCATCACTTGTCCCAGATTTTGGTGGAACTCAAGAATGGTCACAGGTTTTTAAAGTAGCCTTCAACTTGTTACCAAGTCCATCATTTGATTGACTTGCACACGGGGGCTTAATCCATGATATCTCCATATATGCAAGCCTTACGCATACTGCACACTTCATCGCTATCCCAAACATTCACGCAAGCATAACAAGAATTAGTCTTTCTAAAGATTGCACGCAGCAACAACAATATCCGAACTAAAGTTAGATTCGTTTCCGATACATCGCCGCAGAGGCATTTTCCCACTGCTGGGACACAGGCCTCCTCTCTGTGAGAGAGAATGGGCCGTGATCCACTACGCAGGCCCAGTGCGGGTTGGTAAATGTCACATGCCTTCGAATTTTTGGTTCTAAGACATGATGTTTTCCTTCACCGTTTTAAGAACAGTGGTGATGAAATAATTTACACAAAGTAAAGTGCCTTACTAGGTTCGAACCTACATGTCAACTCGTAAGCTCAACTCGGTTTCAATATTAACTTTTACCTTTTCAGACAGATTCCTACCTAGTCGTCGCAGCCAGACAAAATATTTTCAAAAACGTCTTATTGCCGTTGTCTCTCTTTAAAAACCCTAAGTTCATTTCCTCCATTAAAATTTTGACGCCACTTCGTAACTTTAAGTTTGTACTTTTATCGGATATTTATGGATTTATGGATTTTGTGACTGTGTAATTATGAAAACTTCTAAAACCGAACAAAATCATTACGGAATGCTAACTGCTGCCATTTTAATTCACGCCACTCAACTTCACAAAGCGTTTTAATTTGATCATCGCGACTGCACTTCACTTCACTCACACCGGAGGCGGCAAATGGATCGTATCGGAATTATGGAAAATCCTAACATTTTCCCCTTAATATGACTTTTCTAGATTATATGGACTTCCTAAAGTTTATCTTGCATTTCACTGACGTGGTGAGGAAACCTGGACTTTACAGTTTCACAAATCCTAACATTTCTCACTTCATACGAGTATGACTTTTTCAGATCATATGGACTTCCTAAAGTTTATTTTGGACACCACTGACATGGTGAGGAGATCTGGACTTCAGTTAATATATACTTAAGGGGACTACATGACCCTAAAGCGCGGTCACTGTCGGACTGCATAGAAAAGAAAGACCAGCACACAACACTGGTAACTTATTGCAAAATATGAAGCAATTATCTAAATTTACAAATACCTAACCTATTGTTTGGACACTTTGGACTAAAAAAATTAAAACACTAGTGCTTTAGTATGTTGCTTGTATAATAATCTGACAAAAAATCAAAATGATTGTATGTAGGTATATTAGTATGGTTTTTATTGTAAAAAGAAAGTTTTTAGAGGTATCTCCATGATTTTTTTCAATCGTATAAAATTAGTTGTATTAGGTTTTAAACACACTATAGCATATATCCCGAAGAATATCATATATTTTTCTGATTTTGTTTAGTGTAGTCGATCTACTTTTAGGCAATAGAGGACTTGCGTTTTTTGCGTTTAGATACTGTAGTCCTCTTCAGTCTGAAATCGGCAACCCGTCTTGAGCAAGTGTTGTGATTAATGGCCCATGCTTTCTGTGTATAAGAGGCCTTAGTCCCACAGTATTACAATAATAAGCTAGTATTATAATAATAAGCTAGTATTATGATAACATATTGACACAGGCTGAAATAAATATATTAGAAACCCTAGTAGGAATAGGTACTAGGGCTATGTGACACCCATCTAAACTGATTTGAATGAAATTTGGCACATGGCCATCCCATGTGCCAAATTTCATTCAAATCAGTGACCATGACTTAGATTAAGACAGGATACTTTTCATCCCGATATTTCCTGAGACTTAGGGCGCGTACACATGAGCGCGATTTTTTACACGCGCGCGTCTCGTACGCATCGATCGATGCGTACGCGACGCGGGCGTGTCAGACGTACAGACGTACGCGTTTTCTGCGCGCGAGGATTCAGCGCGCGTCGCGTGTTTTCCCAAAAGTTATTGCAATTTTGGGTTCTATGCTAATTACATAAAGCTTATTTTGATATCTTTCCACAAACACCGCGTACGCGCAGCAAACGCTCAGCGACCACACAGCATACGCGCAGCGACCGCGTAGTCTACGATCAGAAACCGAACCACTAGTGTGCTTGTCATTTCGTTTGACGAAATGCTTTCCCGCATCTTGGCGTTTGAGTTTGTCACGTAAAATAGACAACAATTTATCAAATACTTATCTTAATTTTAATACGAAAATATTTTTCAAACTCCTTTTCGTCATCTCGAAGTTCCTTAAATAAAGTGTGATATTCACCACATTTCGTCGAGTTAAAATAGGATGCACCCAATGTTTTCTTACATTTTTCCATTTTTTGTACAAGTAATACACAAATAAGAGCTTTTTTTTATTCGCGGAGAAAAGGGCAAACACGTCTGAATTCCGTAGTGAACTGCGGGTAAATGTATGGAAACCCTAGCAGCCGAGTAGGCGCTGCGTGGTGGCTGCGCGGCATCTGTTCGGTGGCTGCGCGTTCGCGGTGAGAAGGCGGTTGCGGCGTGTCATGTGGACTGTAAGCGTAGTCACAATTAAACCCGCCCTATGCGGGTGAAACGGCGGGGCGCAGCTAGTGTAAGGTAACCATAAAACACAGCTACTGGACACACGTCTCAGGTACACTGAATTCCCTCGCGTGAATCATGTATTGTATTTCCAGTCTTCTTCATTAAAATTATTCTATTGAAAAGCAAAATTAAATTAATTTTCCTTGATAAAAATGTCGCCGTGATTCGAGAAAATGTTCATTATTCAAACAAAACAATATCCAATTAAACGACATTCAAAGCGAACAATAACTGAAGTTCTTTGAAATTAATTTATTATATACCCTGCTTACATCAATAAAAAATTAAGTCGCTTTTCGTGTCTGTCTGTGTGACCCCGTTGTATCTTCTAAACTACACTAGATTTTGATGAAGAATTTTAGATGCGGTTTTCACAACCATTTATAAAAATGATTGTGAAAACCGATTTATTCGATTTATTTGATTTTTTTTAATTTTTATTTTTTTTTTGTTTTTTTAAAACTGATTTATTCCGCAATATTTATGTGAACAACACATTTATATGAAAGAAATCACGATATGTATTATGTAGACCTAGCCGTTTGACCACTCAAACGACTAGACATAAAATCGTGATCTATTTAACTATTAAACAAACTCACACCTATTTTCCATGGGGGTTAGGCATAGACCACTTTCTGCCTGGACCCCCATAGAAAGAAGACGTAAATTTATGTATTGGCAAGTCGCAAAAATCGTGCGAAGCAAGGGCGGGTCGCCAATCCATACTAATATTATAAATGCGAAAGTGTGTCTGTCTGTCTGTATGTTACCTCTTCACGCTTAAACCGCTGAACCGATTTAGATTAAATTTGGTATAGAGATAAGTAGTTTGTGTCCCGGGAAAGGACATGGGATAGTTTTTATCCCGATATTCCCACGGGATAGAAACTTACGCGGGTGAAACCGCGGGGCGTTGCTAGTATTATATAAATTAGAGTAGCAACAGCACAGCACAGAGAAAAATATTATACATATATATGTATATGTATAATTATACATGTTACGGTAAGTCTGATTTGTTGAAAATTATTAATAATTATCCATGATCATTATTAATAATTACCTCATGATTTGGTAAATGTGAATATAAAATTGAAATTCATTACTTTTAACAGTTGCTGAATTTATCGGTACTAAGGTTACATTATTAATAATCATCGATAAATGTGATTAATTTTTAATGTTGTTTTAATCTAGCTAGTTTACCTGCAAAATACAAATTACAAGTAATTGTGCGAATAAAAAGGCAGATCGTCATGGCTAAATTACACGGGTTGTTTGACTACGGGACTGTAAACAAACCTATTGTTAATTATTTCAGGCGGACGGAACTCCGTTGCACAATATTTGTCATATTATTCGCAACGTGTAAACAATGTATGCAGTAAATTATTTAAATAAAACGATATCCAATTAAACGGCATTCAAAGCGAACAATAACTGAAGTTCTTTGAAATTAATTTATTGACAGCGAAGCGGACGAATTTTTTGATACCCAATGAGCTCCTCTCTTTTTCTTTTCCCTTCTTTTTTTTATACAACATTAGTTTTTGTTTATACTAAACCCGAAAAGGGGTCATTGTACTCATCATTTTGAACAACTTTTTCTATGGGACCAACCTTGAAATCGCGAAAAAAAATCACATAAATCGACAAAATGTATGGAACAGCTGATTTTTTTTCGCGATTTCAAGGTTGGTCCCATAGAAAAAGTTGTTCAAAATGATGAGTACAATGACCTCTTTTCGGGTTTAGTATAAAGAAAAACTAATGTTGTATACTTGTATATACTATATAATATGTATATTTTAGAGTTAAATTGTAAAATAGTTAATTATATATAAATAAAATGTTGTATAAATAAAACGATACTTATTAATTATTAGGTATATACTAGCTTTGCCCGCGACTTAGTACGTGTGGATTACGGAAAACAATAATAATGCGTCTCTATACTAATTCTCCTAAGTTACTCCTTATAAACAGCAGCTATCTGCTAGGGGAAGTCCCGTCAAAATCGGTCAAGGCAGCCGTTTCAGAGATTAACCGGAACAAACAAACAGACAGACAAAAATAAGGGCCTTTTATGCAATTAGTAGATAAAAGCTGTTATTTTGACATTACAAACAGACGCTTCAATTTTATTTATTGGTAGGTATGTATAGATAACGTGTAATTTTTTTAACGCGTATCTCTTGAGGTGGCGCGGCGGGAAAAGAATTTCTGGAAGGACTTGGGGGCGGGAGGCCTTGGCCCAGAAATAGGTAAGTGCTTACCCACGTGAGCTTATTCTTGATTTTATTTTAAAAAATTACAGCATGCACTGTTCGCATGTTGCAAATATGACAAATATTTTTCAGCATACGAACAACGACGTCAAATTAACATCATTCGGTCTCCCGCCTGCATTTTTTTAAACAATAGCCCTGATTTCAGCCCCTATCCAAATATTAACATTCGTTCGGATTCAATCAAGTTAAATTATTTTATATATCAACTACAGGTAGGTACACATACATACCTATGTACAGTGACATGGTAACTATTTGTAAAATCATTTTCCTGTGCCGAGGGCGGTTCCGCTGAGTTTCGACAAATATTGACTACGCATCGAAATAAAAAGTCAAAAAACAAGTGAAAACCACACAATGTTTATTTGCCTTTTTTCATCAGTCCGCGAATGAATCCAAAAGATATATTGTTTCCATTTTCAATTTTCCGAATGAAAATTAACTAGGTAGGTACTTAATATGCAAAATATGTAACATTATTAAATCACAAATTAATAACGAGTATGGTACGCGTACGTTATTAATTCAGACAGAATTGGACAGCGCAGTTTGATGCGATTAACGGCCGAACCTAATAGCTAAAGTATCAATCACCAGTTTTGGCATACTGGAGGTAGAAAAACCTATCTATCGCTGGTTTTAACGTCCAAATAATCTATATCAGTAGCGATCTGTATGATTATAAAATTATGTATTATACTGGCAGTTATGATAGGTAATACTGGCTACCATCAGTAGCGATCTGTCTTTGTTCAAAAGGTCATTGTTCAGACTGTTATTAGGAAAAAATTATTACAGTGTTCAAGAATATTTAGAGGATAAGTCGTTAATAACACAATAAAATTAAAATAGCCTTTATTCTACCACATGCAACATTTACTTACATAATTCATTATTATTATTACAACAATACAATTTATTAATTATCTTAAACAATTTAAATCTTTATTCATTGACTATTATTATTTTTCTAACTATTTTTCTAACTGACTATTATTATTTTTTGATTTAACTGAAAATAGGTTATTGGGTTCGGCCGTAAGTTATTATGATTGCACGCAGAAAATTTGTCGGAAAACAATTGCCTTAAGTACCTACTAACGAAGCATTTTTTTCATTGACAACTTTGTAACTTTTTTATCCCGTTAGCGCGGATACGAAGCAAAGCAAAAAACCTTGCAACGACGACGAAGTTACTATTAATATTAAATAGAAATGCTATAAATGAAAATTATTTATCTCACGAACATAAACGATCTTATTTAAATGTACCTACACTCGTGTGGGACGTAAAACTTTATCTCATAGACTACACCCGCTGTAAGTTTAACTGTTTGGCCATCTAAACTTACCTACTTCAAGACTTCAAGATTACCTTCTTAGAGTCTGTGCAGAGTGGATATTAGTAAAATTTTATTTTGAAAACAATATTAAGCTATCTTGTTAAGAAAAGTGGTATCAATAAGGGACAAATAACACACGCTACTTTTAGGATCGGCTATCTGCGATTTTGCGACTGTATCGATGCTGCGTCGCGTTTTGGCGGCTCTCTGCGTTTCATCGCTGTGTCAAAATCGCGTGCGTAAGTAAGATTCACTGAGAGACAACACACAGCTTAATGCCCCAACTTTTTGAGGATGCTAGGCCATATAGTCAAAAAAAAAACATACACCAAAATGTTAAATCTCTACTCAAACTTAAAAAGTACACAATTAAAATCAAGCACATATTTGAAGTGAAAACTTCTTTAGACGCGTTGGGCATTTTTTGAGATAGGAAAAAACCATCGAACTCGTGCCACTGTTACCGTAAGCGACACCGCGCGTGTTTTGTTTATAAGACGATTAAAAAAATACCCGCTTCGGATGTGTTCGTATCGGGATAAAAACTATCCTATGTCCTTCCCCGGGATGCAATCTATCTCTCTACCAAATTTTATCGAAATCCGTTCAGTGGTTTAGGCGTGAAACGGTAACAGACAGACAGACAGAGTTACTTTCGAATTTATAATATTAGTAAGGATAGACGGTTTTTATTTTTGTTATTGTAATATCCATAAAACTTCTGGCCTCGCGCCTATACGCCCGCGCTACAGGCAAATTATATTGCACCAATTAGAACCCAGATAAACAGATTTATTCAGACTAGGAAACCGAAATAACTTTAGAGGGAATTTCTAGTTATAACAAACTAGAAATTCCCCATGAAAGTTATTTCAGTCTAGAAATAAAATAGCATAAAATAGCAATAGCAAGAGCATTCGAAGGGAAACGATTTCATAGATTTTGTAGTTGCGGAACTAGGTAAGTATCGGTTTATTTCTGAAGTCTTCGCATCATAGGACTAATCATACATAGGCATACACAAGCTCACGCCTTCTTCCCGTGGGTCTAGGCAGAAATACAGAATTACAATCCCCACACACTCCCAACCAACTAACCAAAACATTGGTCAGTTGGATCCAACGGGTTTTTTTATATGAACACAATTAGCTATATTCAGAATTTTAGATCATCGAATCAGAATGTCTTGATTCGACTACTACTCGTAATAAAACGTTCAGTCAGTTAAAAAGGAATTCAAATGAAACAATAAAGTACAAAAACCGGCCCAGTGCGTCTAGGACCATGCAAAATGAAGGGTTTCGGAAAAATTTAACCCAGAACAAACTTAACATTGCAGTTGAAAAACATGTTCTCCCGTACATTCCAATTCCAACTGCAAATTTTTCTTTCGGACGTACAGAACCCTAACAAAGCTAAGAGTTTTCCGACGAGCTCAATTTGCAAGAGCAAGTATACTTGAAAGAGGAAAAATAGCAACATCCTGGGAACTTGTATGATCTATTTATCTAAGTAATCACAATAGCGAAGTGAAAAGCGAGGCTTGTGTTTAAACGATATTGGCGCGCGAGTCGATTGATGGTTAAACTACGCTTGCCGCGGTCGGTTCTTGGATGGGTGACCATACATTACATATTACCCCTTTGGTCCCGGCTGTCATTCGTAGATCATTGACAGTAGTAACGGGTAGTAGTAGCCCAATAGCCTGACAACCAGTCTTGGCAAGGGAGTTTTCGGCGCGAGGAGCGGCGCGGCAACGCAGACCCGCGTGGTAATTGCGTAACACACTATCGGTAGCAATGGGTTTCATTTTGACAGTTCAACAACATTCATTGCGTAATTTACGTGGTTGAGCAGACACATTTTGCGAACATATGAAGCAATGGATTAGCAATATCCTTCAAAATGATTCAAATTGAGATCAATTTGTAGTGTGTTGCGCAATTAGAGTGCCGGTCTCGAAGCCAGCAGGCAGATCGCGTGGCGAAAAATGAGTGTCTTTGTTCGCGCCCGCTGTGTTCATGGCCGTAGCCTAAATGTTTTATGAGGAACCTTTTAAACTTAACGCTCACCGTAAAAGATACGAATACCCGATGTTCCCAAATGAAAAAGACTAACCTTCTTGTGATACACTTAAGGGGCTTACAGAACCTAAACGCAAAAAACGCAAGTTTTAGAAACAATAAAAGTATATGATTAAGGGGCTTACAAGACCTAAATGCAAGTTTTAGAAACAATAAAAGTAAATGATCGACTACAGTAAACAAAATCAGACAAATATATGATATTCTTCAGGATATATGCTAGTGTGTTGAAAACATAATACAACTAATTTGATACGATAGAAAAAAATCATGAAGATACCTCTAAAAACTTTCTTTTTACAATAAAAACATACAATCATTCTCATTTTTTGTCAGATTATTCTACAAGCAACATACTAAACCACTAGTGTTTTAATTTTTTAGTCCAAACAATAGATTTTTTGTAATTAAATAATTGCTTCATATTTTGCAATAAATTACCAGCGTTGTGTCATCGCGCTTCTCTTTCTTTTCTATGCAGTCCAACAGTGACCGCGCTTTAGGTCATGTAAGCCCCTTAATTAATTGTCGTATTGTCGTCTTCACCTTGTATATCGAAGTGAGCACTAAAGAAAGTAAGTCATTTCTGCATTTTCTGCTGAGGGGAAATCCCATAAGGCTTGTAGATAAAAATAAAATGGTGAATGCTTCTAATCCTACAGGTGCGTATCTTCGCGTTTTAGTTAATTTCAAAGTTTTAGCTCAACCTTAAGGACCTAATTCTCTCCTACACGATATTTGATAGAATGTTGACTATTTCTTACGTAAATATTTTTTCAGAAACAGTCGAATCAAAAAGTATACGTCGGCAAAAAACATCGCAATTATAATATAGATACTAGCTTCTGCCCACGACTTAGTTTGCGTGCTTGGAATAGTTGGAATAACAAATTCAAAATGAATTTTTCCGATAGTTCCAGAGATTAGCGCGTTCAAACAAAACAAACTCTTCAGCTTTATTATAAGTAAACTTATATATTTTTTTAATTAGCCTGCGCTTTCCCACTCCTGGGCAAAGGCCTCCCTTATACTTATATTAGTACAGATATATACATACTAATATTATAAATGCGAAATCGTGTCTGTCTGTTACCTCTTCACGCTTAAACCGCTAAACCGATTTAGATAGTTGGAGTCCCGGGAAAGGACGTAGGATTGTTTTTATCCCGATATTCCCCCGGAATCGAAACTTATGCGGGTGAAACCGCGGGGCGCAGCTAGTGTACTGTAATTTCTGTAAATCCATACTAATATTATAAATGCGAAAGTGTGTCTGTCTGTTACCTCTTCACGCTTAAACCGCTGAACCGATTTAGATGAAATTTGGTATAGAGATAGTTTGAGTCCCGTGAAAGAACATAGGATAGTTTTTATCCCGATATTCCCACGAGATCGACAGTTATGCGGGTGAAACCGCGGGGCGCTGTTATTATATTAGAAAAATAATTATTGAGAAGTATAGTAGGTAGGTACCTACTATCTTGTTTGCGTCCACGAGTTTCCCACAATTGCACATATTTTATTATTGAAAGAATAATATTTAAAACAATGATAACGTTATGAGAATAATATGCAGAATAGGTACATGATGATAATTGTACGCTCTGACAATGACAAGTGATAGGTAATTCACGATATAGCATTCCACATAAGCATGACAGGTCAGTGGTATCGGCCCCGACTGAGTATTCGAGCTCAGATGATTTATTTTTATCACCACTGCTCTCAAAACGGTGAAGGAAAACATCGTGAGGAAACCGGCATGTCCTTGAAGTAGAAAAAAAAATCAAAAATTAAGGGGCGCACATGACCTTAAGCGCAACTAACCCTATTAGAAGCTTATCTAAAAGACATACAGAAAAAAAAATACAGAATTTTCTTAAGAAATTCATGAAAAGCTTCCTTTAGACAGAAAAGCATTTTAAGTTGGTGAAAGCTCAGCTATTAAACATTGCCTTGAAACCGACAAAAGAGCCAGCATAGTTCAACGGGCATCGCATTTCGACCGAGTTCGGTCGTCGTCTGAGATTCACGAGACTTGCACTCACTCCCGACCTTTGAATTTTTCATTTCATAGTCTTTCTATCGTTTATACTGAACATTCTACGTATTTTTAGAACTACCAATGGTTTGTATGTAGTAAGTCTACACTGTACCTACTATTTATTCTTATACACAAACTCGATTAAATACTGGTTCTCGAAGCTAACTCAAAAACTACCCAAGGAAAGTTAATAAAATTTATATAGGACTACCCCTGAGGGAATTTTTGAAATCGATCCACAATTGCCGGAAATATCGCGTAACACAAACAAAAATAAAATACAGTCGAATTGACTTTCCTTTTTGAAATCCGTTAAAAAAAGCAAGAATTACCCTTATCGTAAATTAATATTATTTACCCACTTTGTTGGCGGAAATATACAAAGTCCTCATTAAATCAAGCTAAGTAATTACTTATCAATAAGACAAAAGGCTAAAACAAACGGTGGTGTTTCGGGCTTGTATTATACAATGTATCAGTGGTATGCTATTCGATAATAAATTGAGCCCCATCAAACAATATTTATAGTAGATACACAAAACATAATGTTTACTTATAATTATCCGGAGACTGATATAACGTTATTTGGACGACCGAGTTCTGTCCTATTGATTCTGCTCGATAACTTTTTATATTCATTGTAAATCAGTTTATTAATAGATATTAAAGCGTGTTTTCCTGTACCACCCACTGACATTTAAGTATAATTACATATTATATCAGAACTCATAGCTGGTGGCAGCTTAGCGTTCGGTTCTGTTTGCCTGTTTGTTAGACGATTTCCTCAAACGTATATGAGTAATCCTTATATAATTAGTATTAATTAAGTATCGTGAGATTTATCCATGTATTCAGTTTTATAATGCAGGCAATTACGTCTTGCCTTTATTAGCTTATTAGTAACCAGCTCCTGCTTCGCTCGGATGCAATGGCGACCGTCATACATCGCGATTTCTGTGCTATAAGCTATAACTAAGTTAAATATGAATCGATAAATGCACATAAACCTTCAGGTGCTCTCTAGAATGGTGAAAACCGCATCAAAATCCATTGAGTAGTTTTGGTCTAACTAGCGATAACACAGACAGGCACGAAAAGCGACTTATTTTTATACTATGTAGGTAGGGTATATAGATATTATAGAAGACAAAGATATAGATGGATAACATGGTAGTCTGGCAGGGTATTTTGATCAAATTATATGCATTATCCCGGGCGGGGAAACAAGCAAGAGTCACGTTTGAGCTTTACTTTTGCAAACTTTCTCTGTAACTATTCTGGCTACATAAAGTAGGTCCGAAAAATCTGGTGCCAGGAAACGATTTTGCGCAAGCGTTACACTGCGCGCTGTACCAAGTACCAACGTTTTAAACGTTATATTATCAGCGCCCAAATAAAAGCAGAGTCATTCTTCTTTTATCCATGCCACTTGCGGGCTGTGGAAAAGTGTACAAAACTATGCTTTCACGTGTGTTTTAAAAGCAACGTTGAAATTCTGGAACTCTCTCTGCTTACTATTAACTACTGCAAATTGTTGCCGTCGTCTGTCCATTGTTGTAAACTTTAATGTAAACATCTAAGGGCGCGTACACATAGAACGTCCGATTTTACAGGATCCTTTATAACGGATCTTATCTGATCTGTTTTTCTTTTTTACTGGAATCGGAGTACTGTATTGTGTGCGAACTCGCTCATACAACTAAATACGCCATCAAATAACGGACGTGTACAACGGATCGCTATGTGTATGCGCCCTAATTTCTCAATCCTTTTTTTTTTATAAAGTGCTTCACAATTCTAAATCTTGGAGCACACAATTTTACTACCTACATTCGTGGTTCTTAAAACGTATGGGATAGTTACGTCACGATTAAAGAAAAACAAAAGAAAAGTTTCGCTGTATATTTTATACGCACGACGCTAATTGTATTGCAACCGTGCACGTGGATCGATGTACGAACAGCAAGGTACACACATCACAGCGGTCAACTGTCCTTGAGTGACGGATGGGTGGGTGTGACTTGCAGTCTACACACCAAACTCTTCGCAACTTGAATGAAGTTGAATGTCACGAGCAGCCAAGGTTATGTGTAGGTATGACGTTTTCCCAAGGTTGCGAATGTTTGAGCAGGCATACACTACGAAATTAAACGACGCAGAACGCAAGACGCTATCAATATCCCCACAAAATTGGAATGTGGCAGTACAAAGAGGATATCACGGAGAGGATATCAGAGAATAAGTAATTAGTACTTGAGAAAGGCAAACATCACGATGACAGATTACAAAGGTCGATGGATGGCAACTCATGTCCAAACTACAGTTTCGATTTCTTTATTATCAGTCTCAAACTTGTCAAACAAGTTTGTGCGTCACTACAGACAAACGCGACGAATGGCCGCACAAATCCTGCCGAATTACCGGCGAGTGGTCGGAAGGTCACACGAACATTTTCACGACATAATTATCTACAAATGGCAGCATACAGTAAGTTAATGGATCTTAACACCTTCGTGTAGTCTGAATGAAATTAAATATGAATACAGATATGAGGATATAGGTACAGTTGTACACGCCCTGGCGAATATAAACTCGGTGGAAATAAATTCTCAAATTTTATGCGAGTCGTAAAGTCACTCTTTATGGGATTGCATTGGGCTATTATGACAGCTTTTAACGTATGAACTAAGTTTGTATGTAAGGGTTTTCGCTGATTTCTTAAAACTCGTTACTAGTTAAAGGCATCGTTTTATTTTTCCTACTAGCTGTTCCCCGCGGTGTCACACGCTGCGCGGTTCCTAAGGGTCGTAGCGTGTTATTATATAGCCTATAGCCTTCCTCGATAAATGGACTACCCAACACTAAAAGAATCATTCAAATCGGACCAGTAGTTCCAGAGATTAGCGCGTTCAAACAAACAAACTCTGCAGCTTTATAATATTATATAGTATAGACTAGCTGTTCCCCGCGGTGTCACACGCTGCGCGGTTCCTAAGGGTCGTAGCGTGTTATTATATAGCCTATAGCCTTCCTCGATAAATGGACTACCCAACACTAAAAGAATCATTCAAATCGGACCAGTAGTTCCAGAGATTAGCGCGTTCAAACAAACAAACTCTGCAGCTTTATAATATTATATAGTATAGACTAGCTGTTCCCCGCGGTGTCACACGCTGCGCGGCTCGTAAGGGTCGTAGCGTGATGTTATATAGCCTATAGCCTTCCTCGATAAATGGACTACCCAACACTAAAAGAATAATTCAAATCGGACCAGTAGTTCCAGAGATTAGCGCGTTCAAACAAACAAACAAACAAACTCTGCAGCTTTATAATATTAGTATAGATAATATTTCCGTACACTTTGTAATCTATCTATACTATTAATAAAGCTGAAGAGTTTGTTAGTTTGAATGCGCTAATCTCTGAAACTACCAGTAGGATTAGAAAAAATATTTATGCATTTGATAGCCCAAACCTTGAGGAAGGCTAATAGGCTATTTAACATCACGCTACGACCCTTACGAGACGAGCAAAACGAAAAAAGACAGAAAACAAAGTAACAGCGCGGGGCGGGCGATAGGATGCGACGCGGTGGATCAGGGGTCAAAACTTCACGAGGACGAAGTCGCGGGCAGAAACTATATTTCCAAAAACTACGACATAAATGAAAACACTATTACCATTTGGTACGGAATCCTAAAAATAAAGAAGAAAAGACGTGCTACGTCGAGTGCCGATCTCAAATAAATTGGAAAAAGGCAAGAGGACGACGATCATAATGATAGACGAGAAGCTCAGCTGTTATAATACCAAGAATCCACTTAAAAGATTTTATGAGAGAAGCGTCCGTCAGTACAGTTATCGATCACCATAATGTACTTTGAATACTATAATAATATTATTATATGAGCCATAACTTAGATCAAGTCCTTTATCCATATTGAGGGTTAGGCCTGTGTCGTAAGTGACGTTGTTTGCGGTCCTAACTCCATGGAAATACCTTCACATGTGTTCTATTTCTGTGAAGAACTCATCTAAATAATCTCTTTGATTTTCGCGTCTAGAGTTATTAAATTATCAGCTTATATTTGCTCACATGTGGTAGAATTACGGTTTTTTTGTTGTTTTTGAGACATTAATTCCTTGATTGAACTATAAAAGTTAAACTTTCAGTGAATGCGGCGTATTTGGGTCATCCGGATTATCATGCACAACCACCTACATGCCACCACCAACCATCCAGGTTATAAAGTATCCGAAAATTTAATGAAAACCACTATGAAAAGCGAACGCATCTGGGAGTATTAAAAAGGAGGATATTAGGCAGATCTTGTTTACCGTATAAAATTGCCAAGGCTGAAAAATATAATTAAGTATAGAAAACATCTGTTATTATTCGTTTGTAATAATGTAGTTGTATACTGCCGAATTGGCCATCATATTACAAATGAAAGTCGCTATTCACAAGTCTGTGAGACCGCGTTGTTCTATAAAACTACACAATGGATTTTGATGCGGTGTTCATCATAATTTAGAAAATTCATTCCGAAAGGTTTTAATTTTATTGTAATTCATTAATAGACTAAGGGCTGATTTTTCCATCGCCAGATAACTTTCATTCGTGGAATAAAATTGACGTTTGACAGATTTCGTATGAAATTGAAACTGTCAAAATTTCAAATTATTCCTCGAATAAAGTTATCACATGATTGAAAAATCAGCCTTATCACTACTAACAAAATAAATCTAATAAATCTCGATGTTTGGTCAAGTCGTACAACCTTGCGAAGGAATAAAAATGCCTGTCGGTTTGCCATTTACAGGTAAAGCATTAATTTTTGAGCCAATTGGTTTTACTAATGAAACAACAGGTAATGTTTTACTTATCTTGAACTAGGCATATTGTGTTTAACTGCAGCAATTACGCTTGTGAATTTCACGATGCCCTTGTACAGTCACGAGCAAAAGTATGTATACACTTGGCTTTATTCAAAGGCGATTTTCTCCTTTATTTTTGAATGAAATTTTATATTAGTAGGAACATATACTATTATTTTCGAACCCATAGGTATATGTAAAGTGTCGTATTTCAACGTTGCATTCGTTATTTCGTGAAAAAATCGCCATTTAAAGTTGCCAAGTGTTTGATATATTGGTGCTCGTGACTGTACTTATGATTGAGCAATTATGGTCTACCTTTTAGAGCTAAGAATAGCTCGATAACTTTGAATGGACAATAAGAGAAAACATTTCCTGTTATTCCCGATTTACAAAAGGCGGCCTTTCATTTTTCCGTGGGTGTCATAATAAGCTGTATCCTCACTCGATGAAGCAAGCGTGGGTTTATTACCATTATTTAATATTTCACGAGCATTTTTTAAACGCTTGAATACTTTGTTTACACGGTGGAAATTCCCTAGTTGATTTGATGATGGCGCAGTGGGTAGTTTTTTTGGAGCGACCTGCAAATGAATATCTAGCAGTGGGTCGTGGCCTTTGTAGAGGTTCAATAATTTAACCCTCGCTCTATTTTCCTAAGGGTTCATATCCATGAACGGTATTGCGAATATTAAGCAACCTTCCATCTTGCGCCGCATGCTGTCACCTATGCACTTGAGTTTCTTTCCTACTTTCCTATAACTGCGTCAGCGAACGTTGGTAGTTCGTAGCGCTGGATTTTGAGCTTTCTTCTTGCGCTAAGAAGAGCAACAGAAAAAAGAACTTCCGCTGAAATCAAGGACATAATCTGAATGCGATAACATTTTAAATACCGTGTCCTATATGAATCTGTCTCTTCGTATTTAATTTCTTGTATTTTAATAGTCACCGTTATCACTTAATTTTTTTTTCGAGTAGGTCAGCCGCTCCAATTAATGCAATGGAATAATGCATTTTCAGGTGTTTCGCACCCGTTGACTGAGAAATGCGAGCGTTTGTTTTGCTATTCAGACAAGTCAACTTGTAGTTCAAACTGTAGGTTGGTTGTTTGCTATTCGTCTGTCTCAGAGTCAGAACACAATTAATTTCAATCTGCTATTATGTAAAGGTAAACACATTTTCATAATAGGTAAGTAAAACCGACCATCGATAAATGTATTATTTTTAAAACTGCGTATGTGTTGCAATTTGATTTAAAAATTAAATACTATACATATTAATTGGGTAGGTATACGTTGTTATTTGTGTAAAGATCATTTTTATTCTGCATAAAAATAATGAGTTTGACGTTGAATTAGTTAAATTCATAACTGACAACCACGTATATGACGCTGGCTGGTGGCGCGGGATATATTTAAAATTTTTAATCTAGAGAATTGTGCATGAGTGTTACTTTTATTTCCCGTGTGATGTCCCATTATTTGTCCTTGTGGCACCCCTCCGCGTAATTTTTATAATACAGGAAATAAAAAACTTTTCATCGTCGTAAATATTTTTTGTATGAATCATAATTGAAAATTACTAACTCGAATATCTAACATAGTAACGTAGTCGACAGCGAGGCCGGTGTAAATGGATCTTTTACTGGAGAACGGCCAAGAATCCTGGTGGACTCGCAGTTATATGGAAGGATTGATGAAATCCGCATTGTAAAGCCGTTGTGAGACAGCAGCTGTTTATAGCGAACGTGCGGCCTTCCGCTTCGAACTGTGACCTATTATCCTTATACAGCCTAATTAGGAACTGACTCATCAATCTACGTATGTAGTAGGTACTGAGATGTGTTTACGTACCGAATGGTCAGTTGTTAGATATATTTTCCTGAATAAAACTTCTTCAGACATCGGCATCGTAATGGCGTTTTAATGCATTGTAATGAAATAATCTCTACGATTTCTTTAAACGGGTTTCGTGAAGGTTAAAGCAAAGGAAATACCATAATTTATGATATAGCAAAAAATCGACTAGAATGGTCAAGGTTACGCGAGTCTGATGTTTTGGTGTTCATGAATATATTTAGTTGTGTACACAATTGTCTAAGTGCCTGGTAATGTAAATTAAATTCCACTGAGAAACACCTAGGTAAATATTAAAAATATGTCAGGATAGTTGGACATTCACCATCCTAATAATGATATTGTGGTGTTTAAAGATAATAGTAAAAAAATTGTTTTAGTCTTGTTCTAAGATTAGTACCTAAGCAAGATTCCTAATATTTATTTTTAAATAAAATAAATATACCCTCCCTACATAGTATGTACCTATTTTGATCGGCAGGTAGCATTGTCTTTATGAATACAATACATTGATGAAGATCCTCTGTGGTGGACTGTAGTTAAAAAATCCCTGTAAATTGCATTTCATACAAAATACAAAGTACTATAAAATGTAAGTCATCTGCCAAGCCTTTTCTCAACTATGTTGGGGTTGGCTTCCAATCTAACCGGATGCAGCTGAATACCAGTATTAAATACTATAAAATGTAAGTAATTATATTAAATAAAACTTATTAAAATGAATATTAACAAAACAAATGAAGTTAGAAAAAGGAACTCAATAAAAGTTGGAAAAAACAAAAGACATCCAAATAAAAATGTTGTACTCATTTTTATTTGGATGTCTTTTGTTTTTTTCCAACTTTTATTGAGTTCCTTTTTCTAACTTCATTTGTTCAACATAGTATGAAGGAAAATAAAACAATAAATTAATAAACAGATACCTAGGATAAAGGAAAATAAAACAATAAATTAATAAACAGATACCTAGGATAAAGAAAAATAAAACAATAAATTAATAAACAGATACCTAGGATAAAGGCACTTACTTGGTTTGTTGTAACTTTGGGGAGAAGTATTATAGAAGTAGCAGTAGACTCCAAAGGCAAGAACAATTAGCAGAAGAAGCAGGATACGGGTGGAGCAGGGCCGGCAACGCAAGACACGGGTCCTCATCGTGGAAACTGCAAATAAACCATTATTTTAAAATAATGTACTGTACATAATTAGTTTAGGTATATACCTCATAATAATTTAATTTACAACAGCAAATAATAATAATCAAGTGCAAATAAACCCTATGACAACATTCTGCAATAGGTATTCCATATTTTTCTCAGAAAGAAAGTTTTAAAAGTTTTAACCAAACTTTTTAACTCTGTGTAACACATTAACTGCTTACATAAGCATGTTGTAAGATTACTGGTAAATAGACATAGGTATAATGAATTAAGCTATTGAGAAAATTGAGAATTTTATTTAAAGTTACATAATTATTATAAAAAATATTATGAGATCGAGAAAAAACGTAGTAGTTAAATTAAAAATCTAAATAAAATTCCTACATCACCCAACCCCTGTAGTGTGTATGTCGAGTAACTAAAAGCTGAGCTATTTAATACGTAACTTAGCGCCTACTGGTGTAAACACTTACGAAATATGTCCCCGTTTTCGAGTGGAATTCACAATCTAACGACGAAATTCGACTACGCCTAAATAATGTGAATCTAACATTTTAAGCAAAAATCTAATCTTACCAGTTCAGGATAAACAAACTTAAATATATTGTACCTACCTTCTTTACACGGTCAACATAAGCATTCCAATTTCCAAACACTAAATCACTCGTTACCAGCATCAAAAGTAATCCAAATCCATAAAAACTTAAATTTTAAAACTAAAACCAAAAGTTTTGCAGCAAAAAGTGACTGCATAAAAAAAAATATTGGGTCGTCTTCAAATTCTTCAATCGACTTTGCGTAAACAGTAAACAGCAAAGATGCGGCAAACACTTCTAACAACTTAAAATAAATTAACTCACATTTTATAAGTCACGACTTTAGAAAGAACAATGTTTACATTTTATTTTTCTCGTAATAAACACGTTTATTTATTTTACTGTAGTGTAAGTTATCGAATCACGCTTGCATGCGGCAGCTAAATCGGCACTGCATGCGTGCGTGCTCCCACCCCTCCGCGATACGGCTACAATACCGATTGGCATTGGCAACTCGCTAACCACTGAGTTGCCAGCCTTATTCAACAAAGCTACGACTTTGTAAAATTTTGGCAATATTTTTTTTTAATATTTCTGTTCCATATAATGACAGTGATGCAATAAAATTTTTACTGCCTATTATATTCGATAAAATTAATTACTTCATATTATTTTCTGTAAATATTTAGCCAAATAGCAACAAACAATGCATTCGAAAGTGTAGGTATAGCAATAATTTTGTAGATGGTATTTTTTGAGGTTTGTTGTCTCTCATTAATTTACTAGTCAATTCGTGCTTGACTGCATATCGAGCGACGCGGCGACGTTGGTAATTGGGAAAGTGGCGCCACCCCCAACGCGAACAAAGAGAGTAACTTTACTGGTTACACGCGCGGCTAACGCGCTATGCATTGAATGAATATTTTGGCCAAATATTTAATGCAGGTATTTTTTTTGTATGATTGCGGATAAGATTGGATTTTTTTATAGAATTAGGGTACATACATAAATGCATGGATATTTTGGTGACTTGTGTCACACATCGACCTAATGAAGGAGAAAGTGGGGTTATTTTCAGAATCGTATTACAAAACTAGGACCTTGTTTATGAGTCAAATTGTATTTCATTATTTCAATTTTCTTTTTTATGATAGATTAGAAGACGCGTTTGAATTTGACGCTAGTAGCAACTTATTGGGATACCAGCCGAAAAAAAATATCTATATTGGTAGAAAAAAGTTGCTATTAAAGTTTGGAACTTAGAAAGTGAAATCATTAACGAAAAGGAAGTCATAAACTTATTACAAAGCTGAGTGCAAAAAAAATATTATGTCTTCTTTCTATCTTAGGTTTTTAAACTGACAATGTTTTGTGACAGTAAATGCTTGCAACGTAGGTACCTATAGCAATTTCCCATTGTGCGAAGTTAGCTAATAGTTTATTATTCTGAGTTTTTATTGGTATGGAATGACGGTTCTGTAAATAGATTTAATGAGTATTTTATTGCTTGTGTTTTTTTTTTAATTTTACCTGTTAAATTAGAGGAAAAGATCATAAAACTAAAGTTAGTTAGGTACCTAGGTAGGTATAGGATTGAAATCTAAGGCATTGTCCTAATATGTAGGTAGGTACTATATGCAACAGCGGACTCCGTTTATCACGTGCTGAAAATTTTAATAAAAATAATAAATATAGCTAGTTAAGGGGCCCGTGGCTAAATAATACTCAAACTCAAACTCAAATCATTTATTTCAATTAAACCTTTTACAGGCACTTTTGAATTGTCAAAATTAAATAGTCTGTCAGTTAGTCAGAAAGTTGAAGCTAGTTGCCCATTCCAAAGCGTAGATCTCTATGGAGAAGAACGAGCAAGAAACTCCATGGACACTCTTTTAAATCAAGATATTACAAAATCCTGGGTAACATTCTTGTTGCTTCTATATGTGAGAACAATGTAAAAAGACAGAAATGAAGAAACAATTCAAGACATAAGATTAAAAATAAGCCTTGGCAGTTAAGAGATGACCAGTCTCAACCGACGGCGCCCGTTCACGAACATGACATAATAAAAGCCGCACAGGTCGATCGATCAGGTTAAGCTACGCTTGCCGCGGTTGGTCTGTGGATGGGTGACCATCTTTACATAGGTACCGATCGTAATACCCAGTAACTGGGTTGTGGACTTGTGGAGATCAGATAGGCAGTCGCTCCATGTAAAATACTGGTATTCAGCTGCATCCGGTTAGACTGGAAACCGACCCCAACATAGTTGGGAAAAGACTAGGCAGATGATGAAATAAATTAGCTAGTTATTAGCAAACAGAACAATAATATTGTAGGGAAGTAGTTATTCTATAGGTACCGTAAAATGGGGTGACATTTGAATAGCGGGGTGTCTTTGATGATTACTGATGGAGTGTTTTAATTAAAAAACTAATGAGTGAACAATTTTTTTTATTTTTGTTTCTATTTCCTGTTAGGGGAAAGATAGGCAGTCGCTCCATGTAAAATACTGGTATTCAGCTGCATCCGGTTAGACTGGAAGCCGACCCCAACATGGTTGGGAAAAGGCTAGGCAGATGATGATGATTTCCTGTTAGGGGCTACTTTCTTATTACATACAAAAAACGGGGGCAATCAAAGCGACCCCATATCAAGTTTATAGATGATAAGCCACTTAATGTTTTTTTTCTCGGAACCTACAGGGCGTAAAAATTAAATAAATAATTTTATCAATAAAAAACCATGAGTCGCCATTACAGTATTTTTTTTGTATTTTTTTTATAAATAACTGAAGAAGTTACAGTCAGTTTTATTTCAAAATTAATCAATGTAACCCCATTTTACCGTAGTACCTACGTTAGTTAGTACGTTGCTTATCAGTGCAGTCGTAATAACGCGACTCAATGTGTCGCGAGCAAGGAAGGCGGCGTATCGTGTCATTAGTAGTTTACTTTGTTTGAACAATTAAATATGAAATATAACGAGCTCGGCAATACCGGAATCAAAGTCTCTCATGTCAGCTTGGGAGGCGCTTCGTTCAGTAACTTTTATGGGTAAGTAATTTTTCTCACTAAATACTATTATGTTTAAGTATCTAATAGCTAACAAGTTTGTTTTCCTTGCTTGTGTGCGGTGGATTATGGATTTATGATTTTTGTCAGGTGTATTCAAATATAAATAGCAGAAGCACCTGCATATTGTACCTATATTTTTATATCCAGTTTCAACAATGACAAATTATCTCGACCGGCTGTTGTACGTACTGTGTTATTGTGTTTTCTTCCATTATTAGCACTTATTTTAACTCTACCGAGCGATCAATGTGGCAACTCGTACGGATATCTCGTCGGTGCTCCATGGACCAATTGAAATTTGACCAATTGGTCTATGGGGAAAATTACATGTTTCCATCGTCCAAATGCCAACTGGGCTATTATTTTTTTAGGAACGGATTTAAATGTGACTGTTTTCGATTTTCTCAAACAGCTCTGCTAGGTTCAAGGTTGGTTTATATAGATTGTTGACATTGATTACATTTGCTACGTCACGAACGATTGCTAGGTACGCGACTCGTTTATAGATTTTTTTTCAACACATGCATCATTGTATATCGCCTCGGCACATAATAGGTACCTACCTACCAATTAAGTCTAACATTTTTATACCTAGTTCTTTGCATTCAATCGTCGACTACTTATTTATCGCACACCGCTACACACCCACACGATACCTACTAATGATAACTGCATTACAACTTGTTAACATTGACAAAGGAGTTAGAAACCCGCTATTATTTATTTTGGTAATAAATTGATCGACATAGGTAAACTCGCGTATGTTTATATACTTAAACAAATTATATCGACTTGTGTAGATACTCTAGATACCTAAGCAGATAACTTAGAACATGATTTATTATATATATACCATCGGTTATTCTTTTTGGCGAGATAAACTTCGTGAGGAAAACGACATGTTTTAGAACCAAAAATTGGAATATCTACCAACCCTCACTGGGCCCGCGATTACAGTACAGCCCACTTTCTCTCGAAGAGTCCCAGGCCTGCGTCCCAGAACATTTATAGGCTTTCTCTGGGTGGAGCAGAAGGGAGTGTCAGACTCTTACTGACTAAAACCCACCCATGTTCCTTCCTTAGCGATTTATGTTCCGGGCCAGCGGTAACCCTTTCGGACAATCCCGCTGACCCGACGCAATCCCGCTGACCCGGTACAACAATCCCGCTGACCCGGCCACATTATAGGCTGATTCTGTTATGTTATTGCTTTATATATACAAGTGTAGGTACGCACTTGCAATTTTTTTTCAGTGACAGATTTTTGATACATTTTGGCTAAAAAAACGCATGATCCTTTCGTCCCATAGTAATAGCATGGTGGTGCACGCACATTGGTTAACCGCACTCGGTTTTTGCGATTGTGTAATCTACCCGTGTTCCTTCCTTAGCCCTTTATGTTCCGGGCCAGCGGTAACCCTTTCGGATAATCCCGCTGACCCGGCGCAATCCCGCTGACCCGGCACAATCCCACTGACCCGGCAACATTATAGGCTGATTATGTTATGTTATTGCAAGTGTACGCACTGGCGACTTTTTTCAGTGACTGATTTTTGATACATTTGGCTAGCGATTCGACAACGCATGATATTTTCGTCCCATAGTGCTCGCTCTTGCATCCTGAATCCTCCATTTTCTAACATAGCCAGTAAGAATTGAATCAGGAGAAATAAATAGGTACTGGGTAATTAGGTAGGTATCGTACTCAGTAACCTGAATTCACACATAGGAACGCTGGATTTATCAAGCTACAAACCAGTAAAAGCTGACTTATCATTTTATACTTAATTGAAAAGCCTATACAATGCGAGGTCAGCTAAAACTGGAAATTTATAGCTTTTTTTTTTGCGGATGGTAAATTGTCAAATGACCCCTCCCGCTCTAGGATGAGCGGAAGGGAGTGTCAGACTCTTACTGACTAAAACCTACCCGTGTTCCTTTCTTAGCCCTTTATGTTCCGGGCCAGCGGTAACCCTTTCGGACAATCCCGCTGACCCGGCAGGCTTCGGCCCTAAGGGGCCCCTTCAATTTATGCTGACATCGTGGAACACGTACGCGCCGTCCGGCACGGGCCTGGTCCTGATCGGACGGTGAGCTACCCATTAATCTCTCCGTCCGAAATTTATAGCTTGACTTAATATGTAAGAAAAGAAAGAAAATTATGTTTCGTTTCGAGTCGCTTTTTGTCGTCGTGTGTACTTTCCCGTGAGATCCACGTGGGCGACACATAACAAACAGTCCATATCTATGTAGATAGCGGATCATCAAATAGAAAGGAGCATAGGTAGGTAGGTATACGTATGAACGTATACCTACCTACCTATGCTCCTGCCTAATTGATAATCCCTTTGACTTTGTCAATCAGCATCTAGATCAAGAGATAGGTACATCGGTTCTAATGTGTCGTTAGACAAGGCAGTCGACCACCTAATTTACAATACAGTGTCCGTGAAATGGATCATGGAAGATTAAATGGCGGTATGCGGGATGAGTTTATGATGATGGTGATGATGAGATGTTTTTTTATTTTTTTATAGATACTGTGCAAGCCTTTTCTTCCTTTTGATATTTTACCTTTTTATTCATTTTGTCTATGCTTTTTCTACCTTTTGGTTTCTACTTCTGATTGACATTATACTTTTGTTTTACTACTAAGAACCAGCGCATTTTATTATGTAGTTAATAGATACAATGTACCTATTCGCTTTATTTAAAATTTTTGTATATGTCACTAATGGGTGAATTTCATCGTGTTTTTTATTGTTATATTGTTAACTAATGATTACTACCTACCACATAAAAAAATACCTATATTTTGAACGACTGTTCGTTCTTCTTTAATCCCTTCCAAAGACATCCCTTTCAAAGATGTGCCTTAATAACCGGACACCCTCTAAATCAATATTGAAATGGCATCGGCATTTTATCAGGCCGTGGTTTTGGACGAATTTTTTTGTCTGTCATCCGTCTGTTTTCGTAGTCCTTTGATTATCCGATTCGGCGGCATTTGGCGGGCAGTCTGGCACACCCCGAACTTCCGCTTTCATCCCTGTTACATGACACTGCACTAGCAACAGATCTACTTATAGTAGAACTGTAGGGTTCTCGTGTCATCTCGGAATGAGGGTTAACATTTAAATGGAAAAAAAAATTAACCACAGCTATTTATAAAATTACTCTCTTATATAGGGTGACTGATAATTAGTGACCGATACTTAAACACGTGATTTTACTCATCATTATGAACAACTTTTACTATGGGACCAAACCTGAAATCGCGAAAAAAAAATCAGCTGTTCTCTACATTTTGACGGGTTAGGCGAACATAAATGTAGGGAACAGCTGATTTTTTTTTACTATGTTGGAATCGACTTCCAGTCTAACTGGATGTAGCTAATTAACAGTATTTTAAATGGAGCGACTGCCTATCTGACCTCCACAACTCCGTTACTGGGTAACCACTAGTTACCCCTTGGCAAGACCGGTTGTTCGACTTTTGGTCTTCTGACTACCCGTAACGACTGAACCCAAAAAATCATCTTTACAATTCTTCCACGTATTTAAATATCAGCTAAGAAGAGAAAGTCTACGATTGGGGTTTAGGTACCCCACATGTGTTGACGGCCTGACGCTGACTCAGGAACACACAGAAAATCACATCACAAATAAACCCACACTCAACTGGGTTGTCCTTGTTACTACATGGGCAACATATTACCCCTTTGTAAGGCTGGTTGTCCTGAACTTTTGGGCTTTTGACTACCTGTAACGACTATCAAAGATCTACGAATGACAGCTGGGACCAACGGCTTAACGTGCTTTCCTAGGCACAGAGGTGTCTCGATATGTAATGGACGGTCAACCGGGTCAACCATCCACCAACCGACCGCGGCAAGAAATTTCTTAAAATTATTTGAAAAAAAAAAATTTAAAAAAAAAACTAGGTCCCTATCAATTTCGCGGACTAAAAACAGAAAAATCAGTTTTTTTCAGCTAAATTTCTCAATATCCTTAAGTAATCTAGTTTTTTTTTAAATACACAAGTATTTATCACCTATCTATCTTATATTAATCGTGTTTTTAATTTGTTTTAGAGCGTTTGACGAAGAAAATGCTTTGCAGTTAATAAGAGAAACTCTCAAATGCGGCGTTAATTACATGGAAACTGGTCCCTGGTATGGCGCGGGAACGTCCGAGCGAACTTTCGGAAAGGTAATTTTAATTAGTCTAATGCAGTTAATTCTAGTTTGCGTTAACAGAGGGAAATAGTTGGTCGTGAATCGTACCTGCAAATTTCAAAATTAAATTACATAACAGTTGGAATTCCGCGAGCAACCCTGTATAGGAACGAAACCCCTGAAATCATCTTCGACTTTGTAGACATTACGCTAACATTATATCTGTGGACATGGCTTAATACATTATAATTGTACGGAATTAACCCATGACCCCTGACTGGATACAGATGGCAGACTGATGGCAGATAGATTTGGGAACGTAGCTTCATTGTGATGATACTTAAATTGTTAGAAACCGTCTGTGACTTCAGTCTTTATAAGCTATAGTCCGCACGGAACTAGCTGGCCGCGCCTTAGGTATGTGAGCGGTGGGACGGAGGGGCGGGGCCGCTTTGTCATGACTCAGTACGTGCGTTGCGAACAATAGGCAATCCCGCCGCCCTCACCCCCGTCCTTACAAGGCGCGGCCAACTAGTTCCGCGCGAACTATACCTATAGTGTTGACTCGCAAAGATTTCAATCTTATTTCCTCGATAAATTCGGCGTTCGTTCGACGATTTTTAGGTCGTCGATAATAATGTTTTTTTTTTGATGCTATGGCTTATTTACCACAGGATGTTTCTCTTTAATAGATACCCTATATTATGTGGGTTACACCCACCAACTGTGGGTATCTGAGTCTGAGTAATAAACCTTACAAAACCATATTTCCTTTACTGAAACGGATGCTGAAATTCAATTAAATGCGTCACGCCTTGACGTAAAAGACAACCGCACATCGCCCACTTTGGCCATACGGCCAACCTTGATTTTGATGGATTTTAAACGAGTTAATAAGGCGTGGAAACGACATTGTAGTGGCATGGTGCAGGAACAGCGCCAGTCTGTACCATTTCAAGTTGATTAAATCTATATAGGTACAGTCAACAAAGGAGATAAGTATACAAGAGCGTCGGATATAGTTGAAGTTTACTAAGAAACCGATGGATGTTCTCGAATGAAATTTTATTTTATTAATAGAAAACAACCAGCTCATTTATTAAATTAAATTTCAGTCCAAAACATCCATCGGTTTCTTAGTAAACTTCAAGTATATCCGACGCTCCTGTATACTTATCTCCTTTGTTGACTGTAAATAATATTACCTATACATACAAAAAATTTTACGCGGACGAAGTCGCGGGCAGAAGCTAGTAACAGATATATTTCAATGTAATAAACCAGAAGTAATACAAGTTTAGATACTGTGTACGTCTCTGCTATATTGCCTCAAGTGATTCACATTCATTTGCACCTAAAGAAGTCTTATGACGTCAGTCGCTCATAAAAATATCTACCGACCTTTAATTGGTATCAATAACGTATGAACATCTTGTTTATTAACAGGCGCTAGTCGGAGTTCCGAGATCATCTTATTTCATCGGAAGCAAAGTGGGAAGATATGAGCAGGCTACGGAGAAAATGTTCGACTTCTCCTCAGAGAAGACGGAGGCTGGGGTGGACAGAACACTGCAACTCCTTGGCTTGGACTACGTGGACTTGATACAGGTCAAGATCATGTGAGCTCTGCCCATTCACACTAACACTCTTCCGGCCATCAATCTTACGTAACCGAAGGGGCGATGTAATCGTCGCCGGCGCCGCGCATCCACACGCGAACTTGACCTCCCATTTGATTGCTGTAAATCACGGCACTAGATGCATTTAGTCTATGCGCAATGCCAATTGAAACTGACAGCTGTTTGTGATGCAAGGATGCAACTATGGATGATTCCACACGGTAAATTCCCAATCTGTATGTTATTGTTTCGAGAAACAACGAAATACGAACTGTTCCCAATTACGGCCGTGTGCTCGTTATGTACGTGTAAATACATCACCCAGTGGTCGGCCGAGTTAAAAGGCGAAACAGTCACTCGGACCCTGTTCTATTTACTAGAGCCTAGTACATACACTAGGTCTGGTAACTGGTAAATATGTTGCTCGTTATAGCTCGCTACCGTTTCCCGCGATTTTTGTGAGCTGACTGATTGGAACTAGTCAGGCAGTTCGGTCCCATTTTAAAAAATACGTGTAAACAACTCTCCGGCTTATTTGTATCTCGGTTTATTTTGCTGTCTCCCCCATCTACTCGGTACAGAAAGTAGTAAGTTTTTTTTTGTCTATGATCAATTTATTGGCTAATGACTCGTAAATTACAACCCCTCGCGATTCTATTCGCGTTTGTGGTCTGTCCCGGGTGCAGGATGGAAAATTCATTTTTAGGGTTCCGTACCAAAATGGTAAAAATGGAACCCTTATGGTGAGACTAAGTCTGTCTGTCTGTCACAGCTGGATATCTCAAGAACTACTAATGCTATCAACTTGAAATTTGGAATAGTTTTAGATGACGTTTGCTCAACTATTTTACAAATAGGAAAGAAATAAAACTACGTGTGTATTTTTTGCAATAGGGACTGAAAGGGAGTCTGAAAAATTCGAAGTGGGGCTACTAGGGCATGTGGGGTATCATATGAAAGAGCGCAGTTTGCACATTCTTAAACATTTTTTTTTATTTAGGCCGCATAGTTTTCGACTTTTGATGAAAAATGTAAAAAAAAATACCGTTCCCCCCCTTATCTCCGAAATTTGCAAAGAGAAAAATCTGAAATTATTCTATGTGATAGAAGTTTATGTAAAGATTACAGGAAAAATAAAACGAAGTCTTTAAATAGCACACTTTTTCAGAAATCATCAACAAAAGCTACATTAGTTCCACTATCGGTCAAGAGATGGCGCTGACATAAAACTGCAATATTCTACACCGCAGTGCACAGTTTTAAAATTCTCTATAGGCCTCGCCGATGAAAATTTAAATACATAATGATGGTACGGAACCCTCGGTGCGCGAGTCCGACTCGCTCTTGCCCGGTTTGTATTTACTAAATGTGAAAACAATTTGGCGATGAACATTCCGGAGGCTTTTAATAGTAAAAACACCGCCCGTTTAAAACAGACATGAATGAAATACTCGAAAAAGGAATTGGATTGCAACCACCAATGAAAGTTGAGGGTCGCTTTCAACCGTTTTCTGTTATTGCATTTATATTTCCCCGAATAGCTTGCGTTGCCTTCCCGCTACACCATCCGTCCGCTTTGTTCGAATTTGCGAACATATTTGCACTTCAGTGTTCCGTTCTAAAACTATTAGGTAGGTACCACATTACACAGGCCGTTTAATTCATTAGGGTTTTAGAGGTACTTTTATCTATTCATGAATGCGACTTTGATTCTTTTGAAAGTGTTAAGTATATTTTTATATTCCGTAATTTAGATTATACAAGGTCAAATTAAATTAGCTAGTGCAACTTTGCAGACTTTGGGTATATATATCGATACCCAACGCACAGAGTACAGAGACACCTTGGCGCTGCTATATAGAGGCGGCATAGCCAACACTCCATACAAACCAATCGAGTTACCGTTCACTCAACTTCTATACAAATGACGATAGAAACTTCTTTGAGAAGAAGTTGAACGCTCAAAACACTTTCGGTGCCTTGAATTTCATATACAGATACAAATAGCTGCTTCAGGCAGCAATATTACAGGCCGACGCGACGAGGGAATCCGTTCTTGACACCTGTCAGTTTCATACAACCGAATACGTGTTTGTACAATTTGGTCTTTATTAGCTACTTACTAGAGGTCTTTAAGAGTTGAGCTGCACAATTTCTGACAAATGCGTGCACTGACTGGACAGGTCCTCTCAATCTGTGTGGTTCTTTCCTCAAAAGACCATCTCAGACATCGATCTACATGGTCTTCATATAACCTGACCAAGATTATGCCTGGACTTTAAAAGAGACTGACGTCTGAGTTTGTTTCGACCTTTTTTCTCAGAGTAGTCAGATAGGAAACGCCGACCTCATCTAGTTTAAAAAAAATATAATTGACGTGTAAAAGTGTTTGTGCAAACCAGGACTTAGGTATACCAATATTATAATAAGTCCATGATGCAAACATACTTACAAAATACAATCATTTATCTATACTAATAATAAAGTTGAAGAGTTTGTTTGTTTGAACGCGATAATCTCTGGAACTACCACCGGTCAGATTTGAAAAAATCTAAAAAAAATGCATTTGATAGCTATAGGCTGGCTATTTAATATCACGCTATGTCATCATCAAAAGTTAAGTTAATTAAAGTCATCAACACAACTCTCTAAGACCACACACATTTGGGGATTACCTATACTAACTTAACAAGTTGTATTACTGATTGTAATGATTAATTCTGTAAATACATATTTGTTACGACCGCTAATCATAATCAACGTACAACTTAATACTGACCAGCAAATTGCAAAAAACGTAAAAAAATTATAATTTCGCGGGCTACCCTGGCGCTTTCGCCTTAAAGAAGATATTCCTCTCATCTTCTGGGATGGTAATCACTGGTATTTCTCACAAACACTGCACTCCGTGTCCGCACTGAAGCCTAACAATATTCATGCACAGGTGCATGCAAGATTAAACGATTAGCTTTCGAGGTGAACGCGTGACTTTTCCGCCTGCGGAAGATTGGCGTGAAATTAGGTTTCTTTGTAGTACATTACAAATAACATAAAATTACGTAAGGACTATTAAAGGACATGGATAAAGTGTGGCCCTGCACGGACAAAGACTTAATAATATTAAAAAAAAAACTTATAATACTTGAATTTCTATCATGAATTTCATTTCTCCGCACATGTGTGTGGGAAAATATCAATTTTAAAGAGTAATTATTTTGTTTGTTTTGTTTTGACTTCCATCCGTGAGTTTCAAATGTTGCAACTATTTGAAATATTATGGTAATTAGTACATGTTCATCGTTCGAAACTACATGTATTTACGTGTATTTTAGATAATAGAGTAAAAAAAATATATTTTTTATGCGCGTTTAGTGATAACGGAAGTAAAAGTAAAAAATACACATTTTATTTATCTCTTTAATTAAAAATCAATAGATTATTTGGTTCTTCAAAGTAATGGAAACACTATCTTCTTCTGTTAAGGCAGTTACAGACAAAGCAATAAAATGTTTTCAAAATAAATATTAATTCGATATAGTGTTTCACCCAATATTCACATAACATCACGCGTATAATCCTCGAAGAGTTAGGCAGAGGTATACTTATAGTACACCCCCATTTCAACAGTTATGTTCAAGTCACATAATATAGAGGGCGAACCCATTGCCATCAACCGGGCCAAAATCCAGACTCCGGGCTGCTACTGAGAAACTCAATACACATAACATAATTACATAGGAAGTAACAGATAGTGTCTAACAGATATTTAGTGCAGGACACATTATTGTATTATTATAGTAAGGTGATTAAAAATATATTTTGACATCTTTTTGTGACATTTTCGATATTATAAGTACTTACTTTCTGTTATATTATACACATGCACAACTATACCTAATAATTATATATTTGACGGCACCTTACGTTTACAACACAAAATATCAGTTCTATTATTGTGATGCGCTTATATAAGCGCACACATCTGGTCATATGACTAGATGTATGAACGTCGTAATCGTCGCTTCTGCCTTCCCGCATGGCAAAAGCAGGGAATTTATGTATGTTTGTATACCTACATATTATAGCTACGTACGTGTGTTAAGGGTTTTATGTCGATTGTCATGACAAAGCCAAGACATTTGTTTTATAATAATGATTTGACAATTTAAGTCATTCCTGTCATAGATAAAAATACTAAATTGTACAAATTCCTGTGTGTGTTCTTGTGGCTCGCTTATTGAATGTTTTCTTGTGGTTTCATGTGGTGTTTTACGACGACCATTGTTTCTGGATATCTGTTGTTACTGCTCTTTCGACCAACCCCGGCTTTCACGGACTTTGCATCTTCTCATTTTGATTTACCTTGGCTACTCGCAATTTGGACAATTGATTTTGCCCTGTTTCTGATGGAGAACCAGCGCTGCACTAACTGTGCGTTTCGCATAAGGAGGCATTTGTTGGATTCGGATGAAATTCAATCTGTTATAAGACAGTGGATTACCCCGCGATTGGTGAGTTTAAACACGCGTGAGTTTCAGTAAAGTCTTCAGCACGTCTTTTAAGGGTGTAGCTATTTGTTTATACTTATGTAGGTTGTTTGTTTCAGGTCACTGCGTCTGATAAAGTGTGCCATTCTTGCTGGTAATAATAATAATAGTCATCATCATCATTCAGCCAAAGAAGTCCACTGCCTAAGCCTCACATGCTTAACATATGACCTGGTAGAAGTCGCAGGAATTCATTGTATGCGAGAAACACAGGACCGGTCTATGTGATACCTATAGATTATTGTACACACGTAGTTAAATATGATTAAAAGTAAATAATAATATTACCAGCCTATTATTGTCTCATCTCGTACAGAAAAACACGAGCAATACGTATGCTCAAGACAGGGTTGGCGATATCAGACTTATTTTAACTAGAAGTCCAGGTTTCCTCACGATGTTTTTTCTTCACCGATGTCAGTAATGTCCAAGATAGTCTCAGAAACTACATATGAATTGAAAAAAGTCACACTGGTACTTGGGAATTGAACCCACAACCTCGTGCATGAGAAGCTAATCACGACAATGTACAATGCCTACCGTATTTAAACGTCAAAATATCATACCAGAATTTTCACCTAAAATGTCTTATATCTCGTCACCACCGACTTCTGGAGTAATAAAATGTAAACAGGACTATTATATACAAATATTCCTTCATGATATATATTGTTTTATTAATGTCCGTGCTGGACCATACTTGTATGGGACCGTTATCCTTCTCCTTTACTTTATTAGCAGCTAATCTTCATTTGTTTATGTGTATGTTAGATATAGGTAATAGGTAATACGGGCTGGTGTTCGCAACTCCACGTCAATGCGCGTATTTTGCGTAAGGTATACACACATTGGCGCCGATTCTGTTGTTCACAAACTAAACTAAATTTAAGTTCATGCATCTTTTTCTTTCTATTTCATTATGAAAAGGACAGAAGATAAATATTAGTTTAGTCCTGTCAAATTAAGATACTCCATAGACAACTTAGACGAGATTAAAAAATGGCTATTAAAAATACGTCAATTTACGTCAGGCGCTGACTAATTTGACAGGACTAAACTAATATTTATCTTTTGTCCTTTTCTTAATGAAATAGAAAGAAAAAGATGCACGAATTTAAATTTAGTTTAGTTTGTGAACAACAGAATCGGCGCCATTATCTAAAGATAGATATTAGACGTATCACGGTTTTCACTAAAACTAGATGACACCTAAATTATTGAAGTCTGATAGGTAATAAGTAACTTACGCCGCGCCGCTGAGCCTAGCGTTGATTTATCCAACAGCGCGCTTTTATTTAGGCGTTTATTTAGGTAGGTTTTGTGTCGTTCAGTGTTAGTGATAACGGGTATTAGACATGGTTACTACTATCTATTTCTAGAAGTAGACCAATCAGACTTAATTCGATGTTCACAGATAATTTACTATTTTAAAGATTATTTGTAATGTAACATTACTTAATTGAAAGTCACTATCCAGAACTTAACAGTTTCATTTTCGCCTCCATTTTAATCAGTCAATGAATGCCAAAATTCAATTAAAAATTATAGGGCACTTGCCGGCGACACAAAGAGAATATAACCACGGTGGTTATATCGTCGTTGGGGCGACAGAACCGCCGCCGCCGCCCGGCGGGAGTCAGTCTCTCGCCCACCACGCCACGTGAAACCAGTACGAAACCCTGTGGCATTCCTAATAAAGGCCCGATGGTCTGGCAAAGTCGACTGTTGTCAGTAAATAAATACACAAATTGCTGCAACTTTGGCTATTTCGTTTCGTCAGTCAGTCGTCAGAACTAGAAAGAAGAAAAGGATAAAATAATGTAAAAACCCCCGACTAAAAGAATTTATGTAATGAGACTAGAACAGATAAATTCATATGACAGTCGGGGAACCTCTTAGAATAGAAGGTGTTCCACAGAACGGTCCCCCGACTTCCATATGAATTTATCTGTTTTAGTCGCGTTATATAAATTCTTTAAGTCGGGGGTTTTTTAATTATTTTATCTTTTTCCAATTACATTTAACCGTCGGTTGTCGTGGGTTTTTTCAAAATTTTCAATTTTGCTTTTTATTTCAAACTTTTTAAAGAGCATATGTTCATTATACATTATAATTATGTAGTAGCTAAAAGAAAATATAATACTGCAGCGGCACCTAGTGATTTTCCACCGTAACACCTATTTAAGAATCCTCACTAATCAACCACAAACCGCAAACCGTTGATGATGAAAACCGCATCCAAATCGGACTAGTAGTTTTGGTTTTGCACAAACAAATGTTTACTGCAGCGCCTCCTGGTGAGTTGTCACCGTAATACCTATCTAAAAACATGCACCAATCAAATCCAAACCCATCACTGAAAACCGCATCAAAATTGGACTAGTAGTTTTAGACATAAATGGCAACATTGGTTTGTACAAATATCATCTCACCCCAAACGCATTTAAACCGTCTCCGTACCGTCGCGTCGTGGGTAAATACTTTAAACGTTGTTTTATGAAGTACAACTAGTGCAAGTTTAAAAGTCATTCAACGTGGGATGGTAAAGCGAATTACGAGGTCGACTATACCTATCTACATTTGCTACAGTTTATTTTATTTTTTTAGAGCAAAAATTAAAAATAAGTCGAGTACAATTCGGCCATTACCACTTGATAACGGCCGAATTGAACTCGACTTACGAATTGTAGGTCGTAGGTTCGAACCCAGACAGACACTTTACTTTGTGTAAATTATTTCATCACCAGCACCACTGCTCTCAAAACGGTGAAGGAAAACATCGTGAGGAAACCGATATGTCCTAGAACCAAAAATTCGACCCACACTGGGCCCGCGTGCTGGATTATAGCCCACTACCTCTCACAGAGAGGCAAAGAGAATATAACCACCAGAGAGGAGACTTGTGTCCAACAACAACATTTTTGATGTGTGTGTGCAACATTTTTGATGTGTGTGTGCAACATTTTTGATGTGAAATATCTCATCGGGTCAGGACTCAAAGTAGCCACGCGCTAGTATCTCAGCTCTGCGACTCACTCGCAGACTTACGAAATTAATTTTGGTATTAAATTAATATGTATTTTTTTTTAATAAGTACCTACCTACTTTTAACTTATTTTTTTTTACAGAACTTTTTTTCGTTATATTCCAAAATAGTTTCGATGTTTTACATCTGCCACCCTGGCAGGAGGCGTCCCGCAGATTCAGGGGTAGAAATAAAAACGATAATTAAAGTGACGTTTAAACGTCAAAAATGTATGGTTAAACAGTCGCTAATCACTACTTAACTTTACAACTTTCCAAAAGGAAAAAAAAAAACGTTTATGAATAAAGGGCATTTTTTTTTTTCATCCAGGTCCATGACTGCACTTTCGCGCCAGATATTTCGGTCGTGATCAAAGAAACCTTACCTGCCCTGGAAAGGGCAGTAAAAGACGGCAAAGCACGATACATCGGTCTTGCAGACTACGATATTGAGCTCATGAAGGAAGTCGTTGAAGAGTCGGGTGTGAAAATCTCAACCATACTGTCTTACGCGAAGTCTACGCTTTGTGACAATAGGCTTCAGAACTACACGAGCTATTTCAAGGTAACACTTATCTAAAATTAAATATTAAGTGCTTTGTAGCTTAAAATGTAATGGTTTTTAAGACATGCAATAGTTAATGAGAAATTACTTGAAAATAAGGGGTATATTCCTCGAAACGCACCAACTTTTAAAAGCACCAAAAATAACCTCAAAAAAAAAATACAATTTAATTCCTCGAAATGCATCAAAGAAACAGAGAAGTGCATGAAGGATTCGTAATATATGAAATCGATAGACGTTTCCTTTGGTGCGTTTCGAGGAATACCCCGAAAATGACACTTAGAATACCTACATATTTTTTTGGATCGAGCGTAAACTGTCCATCTGGTAGTCGTTAAGTAGATATACTAAACTATTAATAATACCTACACAACACTAAGCACCACGTCAAAAAAAATCTGCTGTTCCCTACATTTATGTTCGTTATAATAACTAAAATAAAATGTAGGGAACAGTTAATTTTTTTTCGAGATTACAGGTTTGGTGCCATAGTAAAAGTTGTTCATAATGATGAGTGCAATTACCTCCTAAGAGGATGTTAATGTTTTACCAATAACCCTGTATACTTTTAAGCATTATAAAACTTGCGTTTTTTGCGTTTACGTCCTATAGTCCCCTTAATAATAAAGCTGAATAGTTTGTTTGTTTGTTTGATAAATTCCGGAACTACCGGTCCGACTTGAAAAAATATTTTTGAATTTGATAGCCAAATTCTTCAGGAGGCTATTTAACATCACGCTAGGACTCTTAGGAGCCGAACAAACAGATGAAAAGTAAGAAAGAACGATATGCGAAAATGAAGTAATAGCGCGGGTAGACGATGCGATGCGACGGGGTGTGTCGGGCGCCGAAATTTCACGCGGTCGAAGTCGCGGGCGGAACTAACTTCCTCCCGCGACTTCGTCTTTATTAGAGCGCATTTTCATACACTTTATACCTAAAGGTAAGACAATTTCTACTGTGAAAATAGAATACCGTCTATCGAGAAGCATCTGCGGTCGGTGCATTAATGTCGTGCGACCTTGCCACTGCGCTGACACTCGTCTGACGATATTTATAATTAGCTATTTTTAAATAGCCTCTACTGTCTTCCTGGGTCAATTTGTAACGGGCGATGCGACGGAGTGGGTCGGGGAGCACGCGGACGAAGTCGGGGAGTAGCAGAAGCTAGTATAATTATTTAAAAAAATCGTGTGTGAGTTATGTGACCAAGTTGCTCCACTACTACGCAACGGATTTTGATGCGGTAGTTACTCATCATCATTTGGATTTTTTTTCCGGAGCGTTTCTTTGTGTACTCAGGATACATTAATATTAGAAAAAAAGAAAGAAAGAAAATAAGTTTATTTGACCCAAGTTAAGTAAGGCACACAAAAACCACAAAAAAAAGGGGCGTGGTTGTGTCATGGACGCGACCGTGTGTTGAACGTGCATACGTTTACGTAACGGGGTTGATCCGCTCGGCGGCATTCATTCTTTTACGTTCCCGGCACTGCTTGACTCGGTCATATGGTGTTTTATTGGTACCATTCGATTGCTCCTGAGAAGCCCTTTCCAACAGTATATGATTTCTGTACATATTTGGATTTGGCATTTTGACGAGTATAGGCCGACGCTATAGGTATATTTTAAATATTATTTTATTTATAACATTATATTATATTCACTGTCACTATTTTACACTAATGTTTTATATACAATCGGTAGATTTTGACGAGAGCTGACTATTGAAACCTAAACGAACGTCATAGCTTTTCCGAGGCAAAATATATACTAAGTGGAAATCTCGATACGCAGCAAAATTACCTCAAAATGGCGGCGCTTCCCCCTCCAACGCGCGTGTTACGTCACAGTCCTTACTTGGCGTAATGAATTATTTGATCCTTCAGCTACCCAATGGTGTAATAAAATTTAGGATGGAGGTGATAGATATGAAGCTGCAACACCAAACTGTATCCCCCGATTTTGTTATCATTGGTTTTTTTGACTTGCCTCCCACTATGGAAGCAATTTTAAAGACGTATTCACGTAAAAAAAACAGATAGTAGGTGTGCCTCATAGCTGCGCCAAATAGGCCCAGTTCAGCAAAAATGTCAGACAACTAATGCCTGAAGCTGGTTTTCAACTGGACCCTATGTTACGAGGACGTATATATTCAGCATGCATTACCGTTTAGTGCCGAACTTACAGAATAGCACCCTACTTCTCGTGGTTGTGATAAAAAGCGACTAAGGGACTTACCGGAGAATGGGCAGCAGCGTTCTGTATGCATTTTAACCATACTGCGATCGCCAACTGGCCTGCCGTGGCGATTGGTAAACCCCCGTTGGGGGTGTTCTCTGTCCAGCAGTGGACGTCTTTCGGCTGAAATGATGATGATGAACATTCAGCGTGTATCAGAAAGGTAAAGAAAATCACGATATTTTAATTGTCAAGTCGTTAAAACCGTGCGAAGCAGGGGTGGATTACTAGTATAAAACAAAATGTGGCCGCGATCCGGTTCCTCGGAAAGTAATTAATTATTAATTATTTATTATTGACCCGTGCCATTGTAATGAGAAAGCAAGTTTCCCAATAATTAAAAGGCAGCTTACAGACTACTTAGAAGGATGCTTGCAGTCGTTATCTACACAAAATACTGATACTCTCTGTATTTTGTGTTATGTTATCTAAGTAGTTACATACCTAAGTATTAATTTGGATGTACATATCTAATATATAACATATATCTAATACCCGTTTTCCCCAACACTAAATGACACCTAAATGTAATGCCTAAATATACGTTGATAACAATACCCACCACGTCTGCAGAGTTTCGCTAGCTAATTTAACTTGACCGTGTATTAACACATAAGCCGTTGCGCGTCGTCTTTTTATTTGGTCCAATGTAACTAGTTATCGTTGAAAAGACATGTTCAGAATGGCATGGCAACCCAAAAAATTCGTGATCGTGTCATTGTCATTATTGCTTACCACATTTTTGCGTACTACATTGTTGTGAATGCCTGTGTTAGTACACCTACTTTATCTTTTAAATACTCCAGAGCAAAGGAGTGGGTGTGATCAACGCAGCCGCCACAGGTATGGGTCTCCTCTCGAACCACGGTCCGCAGCTATGGCATCCCGCCAGCGATGACATCAAAGCCATTTGCAAGAGAGCTTCAGATTATTGCAAGGTAACAAATCAAACGCCCATGGGGCCGAAAAAGAGCTGAAAATTACAAGGAAAAAAGAAAACGGGTAGATACAGAATATGCGTGATCGTACCCATCTGTTGCGTCATAAAATAGACACAGGAGAAGTTCCTCCTATTAAACAGCGTTATTATCTGGAGTGGCGACCGCGTACCTGAAGACGTAGCCTTGAAGGGCCTCGCACTAGGCGGACCGATGACCTTACGAAGGCCGCAGGAATCCGCTGGATGCGAGAAGCACAGAACCAATCGAAGTGACGGTGCCTGGGGGAGACCTATGTCCAGCAGTGGAGGTCTTTGGGCTGAAATGATGATGATGAACAAATCATCATTATTCACACAGCGCGTCGAGTGCTGGATAAAAACCCAACATCATCAATGATCGATCGGCTGTTGATAAATCAATTAAACAATCACAGCATTATACGCGCGCTTGACAATTTTGCGATAATCACAGTATTTTACGTGCGCTTGACAATTTCTCGATAATCACAGCATTTTACGCGCGCTAGGCAATTTTTCGATAATCACAGCATTTTACGCGCGCTTGACAATTTTGCGATAATTTTCGTGCGAGAAACTGACCCTTAGGCCATTTGTACATAGCATGGTTTCTTTACGGTACCTACGGGCGGCGTAGAAAAAAAGTGTCCGTCAACAAGCTTCCATCCTTAACACACTGACGACCGTGCCTACACGCGGCGTATAAAAAGTAGTTTTCACAGCGAGATGAACGTGTGTGTACAAAAGGCCTTACAGTTTTAGAAGTAATGAACTCAAGAAATAGTTTCAAGTAAGTAGTAACTGGTAGTCAGATAGTAGAACCCTATAAAAAAAAACAGGCGAAGAGCGAGTCGGACTTGCTCACCGAGGATTCCGTACATCCTTCCTTACCTTGGTAGGATTAGAAAAATTACTTTCCCGTGTTTTGCCTTGTGGTACGGAACCCCTCGTGTGCGAGTCCGACTCGCAGTTTTTTTTGCTGATTTCTGAAAAACTTTGGTAGTTTTTTTTTGCTGATTTCTGAAAAACTGTGCCTCCATTGACTAGATTAATTACAGATTTTTCGCTTTGCAAACTTCGAAGATAGATGATCCTCTGGTGTTTTTACGGATATTTTACGTAAAATAAGAGGGCTTCCAAGGGTAACTTCCTCGTTATCAGCTGACTGGCACAAATGCATGTTGAATAAAAATCTTTACACTACATAACTCATTCTAGGAACAGAACGTCGAGTTAGCCCGCTTAGCGACCTGGTTCACACTGAATCAGCCCGGTATTGACACAAACATATGCGGGTTCTACAACGTGGAACAGCTTAGAGACTCTGTTGACGTACTGGACAACGGGTTGACTGACCACGAACTACAAGTACTGCATGACATTCAATTAAGGTGAGCACACTTGTGAAGGCCGCAGGAACCCGTTGGATGCGAGAAGCACAGAACCGGTCGAAGTGGAGGTGCTTGGGGGAGGCCTATGTCCAGCAGTGAACGTCTTTCAGCTGAAATGATGATGATGGTGAGCACACTTGCCTACATACCATACCTTACCATACAGTCACCAAAAGTAGAGCGAGATTGAATTTAAATAGAATGAAATTTAATTTGATAAATTAACTGTTTCTTTTCTGTAAATTAAGTTATTTTTATTCAAAAACCATCCATCGGTTTCTTAATAATCTTCAACTATATCCGACGACACTTGTTACTTATCACTTTTGGTGACATTACCTACCTGTAATCTCTCTCTATTGACGGAAAACGCACAGCCTACGAAAATTTGCACAAGAGTTCCTTTTTTAACTAAGGTGAGCACTAATTAGGGATTTTTTAAATTCACCCCCTAAAGGGGTTAATTTAGGGATTAGGAACAAAATTAGGGACAAAATTCAGGGCGGGGCCGGGGGGCCATTACCTACCACTGGACCCCTGGGAAGGTAATGAGAAGCAAACAGCAATTTCTACTTATAAAATCACTTTGCCATAATCGTCCGTACAACATGGCGTGAATGTAGGTGTCTACCTGCCCACTAGCAATTTAAAGCGATGAATAACATCGTGCAATGGTGTCACTGACTGGCAGGGCCACCATCAGGGATTTTAATTTTGATAATACAAAAAAAATGTCGCTAATTAGTCGGTAAGGTGTAGTCCAAGAGCTAGTCGACGAGTTTTTTCGTGAACTCTTCGATCTAGATCTTGGACTATACCTAACTAATTGAACTCATTATAGCTCGTAAACTAAGACCCGATTAAATCTGTGACTTGGCGACTAATTGGCGACAAAATATGGGAGAAAACAGATCTTCGCTAGGTGCCCTAGTTTTTGAGATATAAATGTGGCCCTGCTGGGTAGACTCTCCCCAGATCGGCCACATATAAACCCTTATATCTTTTGAACCAGTGACCAACAAATTCTGATATTTGGCGACCAATTTCGATTAATTAGCAACTAATTTTTTGTGTTATCAAAATGAAAATCCCTGATAGTGGCTCTGCCAGAGTCAGTGACACCGTGCAATGTACAATTTGTAGACTAGCTAGTAGCGCTATCTACCTACTCGTGGTAGGAACAGTTGACTAGGGAACCACGGAAAATCTAGGTTTGGGCACTGACGAAGGACTACGACATGCATTAGGCTTAATTTTAGTTCAAACGCAAATTCACAGATGGCGCCACTTTTCATGATTGCAGCATTAGGTACCGACTCGTAGTCACACCAGATTGTAACACCATAACATAAAAATAATCTACACTTCATTGTTTATACATTTTTAGGCAAACATGTCTGTAAATCAGTAATTTAGATATAGGATTTTAATTTGTTTCTAGATTCTTTGACAACGTCGCACTGCACTGGGATAACGTCGAGCTGCCGGCGTTTAAAGCAAAGTTAAATAAAATTCAGCGCAAGTAAGCAAGATGGAATATAACTACCTATACCTTCGATCAATACTATTATTGTTCGAAGACCTATACTTACCTAGTTTTTTCATGTATATCTTAATTATTGTATAGGCAATATTTTACTATCGAAGTTAACTTGTAATAGTAAAACCGCCAAATAATCAACAGTGCCTAATATAATAAGCAGCTAGTCTAGTTACACAAATCATGTACCTACCTAATCACAAAAACCTGTAAAGAATTAAATAAAACTACTTCATACTTTTTATTATGTTTTTATTTCTTTTAAGCTATCTGGAATGATTATTTATGGTAGGTACCTACCTACAACAGGGTAGGTAACACAATATTGCTTATCATTTACTAGTTACACGTGGAACATCAACGAACATGTTTGGAATAGCGTAAATAGGAATACATACTAATTTCGAACCACATTTGAGCACAATACAAACTAATATCATCTTACCACAACCGTAAAGATTCTTGAATCCCGAGACTCGAATATTTTTTATCGTATATTTACCATTGCCAAAGCCAATTATTATTCTATTCGACTTTTTCTTCTGGCGTTTTATGACAAGTTAATTTTTCAACAAAAACCTTTTTACGTTCATTTTTTTAAACCAACTCAGAACACCTAGTGCAAATTCTTTTTTTTCCTAAAAGTACTTCAAAAATTTGTCTTGAATCATATTTTATGAAATAAATAAGTCCGATGAAACAATACCACATCGGTAAAGTTTTTACAAAATCTCAAATATGTTCAACATTTTCAGCGTGTTACAAACTCTATATCATTGAAACATGCTTATTATGATCACAATATTATTTAACTTAAATTATTAATCCCGTTTTCACTCATACCACATTTTTTTTTTTTACGATTTTTATTAGGCATTCGATTAGGTGTTTCCTAGTATTAGCAAAAACGGACTTTAGTGTTTTAAAACACAAGTACTACCTATCTAATGTCCTTCCAATTATAATTATTATGCAGAAAACAATTATGCAAACATGATACTGAGGTCTGATATTTCCATCGCCAAATATCGTCAATACGTGGAATACCTAATTTTGAAATAAATTGACGTCTGACTGTTTTTATATTGACGTCCAGTTTTTACCAAGATTAAAATATATTCAACGTTGGAAAAATCGGCCCTTATTGCCAGGAACCAGACTATTTTATATCGTGCACGTTATTTATTAAGTTTTTTTTAATAAAAATGTTTTTAACACGTCACAATAACAACGCAAGGCGATGCATAATATACTTACTTAAGTATTTGATATAACTATTTTCAATTTGAATCCTAAGAAATAATCTCTATTCTGACATAAACTATGAAAAACTGTTAGATCTAGATACCTTAAAATAACTTAAGACATTTAAAATCCTATTTTCACCGGTATTTAGTATGAGTAAAGCGTTTTATTTAGGATTTTTGTTACATAATTATTACAAAGTCATTTAATATTGTGTAGATACATATACTGCAATTAAGAGCATAGTATATGTAACTATATCTATAAAATAACGGAACATATAGATACAAGATAGAGAAGACAATACGGTAATAAATTAAACTTAGTTCAACTGCCAAGGCATATTTTTAATCTTATATTTTGAATTGTTTCTTCATTTGTGTCTTTTTTTACATTGTTCTCACATATAGAAGCAACAAGAATAATGTAGCCAGGATTTTATAATATCTTGATTTAAAAGAGTGTCCATGGAGTTTCTTGCCCGTTCTTCTCCATGGAAACCTACGTTTTGGAATGGGCAACTAGCTTCAACTTTCTGACTAACTGACAGACTATTTAATTTTGACAATTCAAAAGTGCCTGTACAAGGTTTAATTGAAATAAATGCTTTGAGTTTGAGTTTTTGAATTTGAGTACTTATATCTAATGACGTTCCCAGTTTACATACAAAAATTCAACCAAATATATCCAATAGTTTGGTCACAATAGCTAGTCAAAGATTGTAAAAGCTTTTAAATCCCGAAATTTTCGACGTTAGGATTTATTGAATAGTTTCAAAATACTCGTTTGTACCAGTATTGTCCATGTTTTCATTTATTTTTGTAATATCGTGTCCACATTGTACAACTTTTCACTGCGACAATTCTTACTTTTACCAGATCATGGCACTTATCTATCTATCAATTATTTGTACAATAATATTTAAGAGATTATCCTGATAATATTCGTTGTCGATAAACCTACTATTTCTTTCTTATGAGGACTTTTCAAATTGCTAAATAACCTACACAAGATGTAAGTAGATACAACGTTTTCAGAAAAATATATGTAAATATTTAATCAATTAACAGCTCATAACCATAATACAACTATGTATAAGTAAGTTATGTGAAAGCGTGTCAGTACAAAAATAAAGCCCTTTCGCCAATATTTTTCAATCCTACCGCATTCTCTCCCTACAAATCGAGGTGTAAAAAAACCTCATAAAATAAGCTTATGATTTGTTTAATATGCACAAGTTAAGACTGACTCTTACCAACTTCACGTTTACCTAACTTATGGTACAGCCCGATGCAAACTTTACGGTGGCTCTGAAGTGCGCTACTCGCTGCGCAGTACCTCACCCCTCACCCCCACTGACACGTGAGGTTGTTACTGCGCAGCGACTCGCCTCAAGTTCTGAGCCGCAAAAATGTTTGCAGAGGGCTGTAATTCTATCCATTGCAGTCGCTCGGAAACAATAGGCTATTTGACTGGTTTCTGATAAACATCTCAGATTATTTAATGGTGTCTAACGAGCCCACAAAAACCTATTACTTCAAATTGCTTAATGTATTTCTTTTAGAAAATAGTAAATAAAAATGTACTGTTTAAATAAGCCGCCAAAACGCTATCTTTAACAATATGGCGTCGTGACGTCACAATACACGTAAACAAACGTTGAAACGGTCGAGATACTAGACAAGTCATCTGTTCTGTCAACGATAGACAGAAATTTACTATATCATGACGTCATCATAAGTTCAGCCAATCCAGACCGTTTTCGATTACGTGGCGCCAGATTTAAAAAGATGAAGTTTTTTCGGGATTTTTTTAATAAATAATACATTGTTTTGTGGTAAAATTAATGCAAATCGATTTTAAAAGCGATAATCTATACGAGTGTCAATAATTATGACCTTATTTTTTACATTGTCAAATAGCCTATTGTTACCAGAGGGAATCCGGTCTACAGTCCTTTCACGGTTATTTTACCTCTGACAGCTGCAACCCAACAGCAACCTTATTACAGCCACAATAAAGATCACTATGATTTTTACCGACTTGACAGTTGCAGCAACCCCAAAACATCCTTATTGTCAAGAGATTAAAGATCACTGTGATAAGTGAAACAAAATCAGAGGTAAAAAAATGCGAATAGACTAAAGCTCAGTGCTAAAACAGCTAGTACAGTCAGGAAAATTGATTATTTATGAAATAGACACACTAAATCAATCTGCTGTTTTATAGCAATTGCATACAACTGTGATAGAATGATAGTTGTGATTTGAATATACCTACGGACAACTTAAGTTGGTACATTGGTAGTCTATTTGATAAACAACTAAGTTCCCTGACGTTACCTAAGATGATAAGCGTTGCCTGGTGTGAGTCGTGCCTGGTGCCTTTTTATCATGTTTGTATTTTATTCAGGTGCTTGCTACAACACACAAAATCATAAACAAGCTGCAAACTTAGACAACCTAGTGATTCACTTATATTGTGTCACATGTAATAAAGGACGAATGACAAAAAGAAATAGCTACCTACATTTATTATATAATCTTTATGCAATAATCCCAAAAAGTAAAATAAATCCTTTGGCTGAAAATGTTCAAATAACTTATTTATAACTTAATTTCTTCCTTTCATTGACTACTAATTAACAGATTTTGTTTTGGAATTTAAAAGTAATGAAGATCATTTTTCTTTAGACGAACTTATAAAATATTTAATTAAAATTAAACTAGTCTGCATTTTTGGTTTAATAAGCGCCTAAGATTATATATAAAATTATATATAATATTAGTACCTACCTATATAAAAATGTAAAGAAAAAAGTTGTTCTTAACTATATAATATTATTTACCATTTCAAAGTATTTTAACACGTTCCAGCGCATGTGCTTTGTTCAAGAAGTAGATTTTTTTATACAAAATCAGCTTACTGATGTATTGTTACTGTAACGTTCAATTAAGGCCTGACTAAGGCCTAAATAAGGCTGACCTTTTGCCATACCTTTCGTAAGAAATGAGACTGCCAACTTACTTTTTTATGATGGATAAAATGGCCGCTTCAAGCCGTAAATCGCAAAAAAATTCCAATACAGGTCCAAACGTTAACTTTATACGTTACTAGCAGCGCGCCGCGGTTTCACTCGCATAAGTGTCGATTTCGTGGGATATCGGGATAAAAACTATCCTATGTCCTTTCCCGGGACTCGAAACTATCTCTATACCAAATTTCATCTAAATCGGTTCAGCGTTTTAAGCGTGAAGAAGTAACAGATAGATAGGCAGACACACTTTCGCAAATATATAATATTAGTATGGATGAATGTTAAATTTATGTTCAAATTCGCAAGAAATTTGTCTTTATAGGATAGGTTTATATTCCTATGAAACTGTATTTAGCTTAAGTAAAGCCTAAACAAAGCTTGATGTATAAGTTGAAAAATATACTACTGTCACCATACTGTCATTCCAAATATTATCATTTTACGGCCACAGCCTTTATGGTGACGGAACATGGTAAAATAAAGCGAGAATAATTTTCAAGGACCAAAGCTAACACAATGTACACACTAAGTGCTTACACGTGGTAATTACTAAGAACAAAAAAATTAAATATTTTTAAAACAGCTTAGCTATACTACATTACAAATTAATAACCCTAAAAAGGCATAAATGTAGGCCTATATAATTTACAACGATTTTGGAATTTCACAGACGTGATGATATCTACGACAATTCACATGTTTTTGTTTTTATTTATATGATGGAAGTTGATAAAATTAGTATTAGTAAATCACAATGTGTTGCAATAATTTAAAACATACATCTTAATATAGGTATCTACGCCGAACATTCATCAGCTGAATATTCGGCGCTTCGGCCGTGAGCGTAGCCGAATCTCTAGTCCATAACTATAAAGTCTATGAAGTTTCGCAAACAAGTTAAGTATAAGGAGCATTATTTTTCACAGAATCGCATGCTTGTAGTAGATACTTACATAGTTATTTGACGTAATTCAGCTATTGACAGTCCTATTTGCAGAAACCATGATTGCTTAGTAGCATTTTAAGGTTAGTTCATAATATGTGTATCTTTTTGTATAGAGGATGAGGTAGTGTGTACATGAGTACCTGTAAGCTATTGACAGTCCTACTTGAAGAAACCATGATCGCTTAGTACCAATTTAAGGTTAATTCATAATATGTGTATCTTTTTGTACAGAATATGACGTAGTGTGTACATGAGTACCTTATTATTATGCATAGATCAAATAATGTTATTTAAATAACAACAAAAACTTATGTCAGTGTTCCGATTGCAAGATTTATCTGGCTGCTATAAAACAACGACTGAGAAAGTCACATTTTCTTATTTATTTAAGTAGAGTCACCATTATTATTATTATTTATGTAGAAACTACCTTTTAGAAGAGGCAACAAGAGTCAATTTTATTTTCTTGGAAATTTTGACGTCCTAGTCGATAGCAATCTTCACGGAAAGAAAAAAAGATCATTGTGATTTTGACAGACTTGTCAGTCTACTAGTACTTGTCAAAAGTCAGTATGTGCAATCTTATTGCAATTCCAAATTACAGGTAAAATAACTGTGAAAGGACTGTAGCGGCAAATCCACGGAACGACTTCAAAGCCGTCAACTTTGTATATATATCGCAGGCAATTTGTATGATTCCGCGTTTTACAAACGGCGTCGTCTGTTTAAAAACCCTCGATGTTTTAAAATATGCCAAACCCCGGGGTTAGGTTACTTTAAATCCTTTACACAGGAATGGGAGCTCCACAAAGTGGGGCTACGTCGACATAGGATGCAAGAGCGAGCGAAGGGTTCGGTTTGGTTAGGTAAAACAGCGAGCGTTTGTAAACGGACGACGCCGTGTAAAACGCGGAATCATACAAATTGTCTGCGACATATACATCATTTGTTTCGTAGTGCAAGATATTGTGCAAACACACGAGCGACACGCGTCGTCGCTTGCAGTTGCCTCTGTCGTCGTCGCGTGCCGCTCGCACAGAACACTAATACCCTAGGCGGGGTCGCTCGTGTGTGTGCACACTAAACAGATGGTTGCGAGCAAAAGCTTTGTATGGTAAGCGTTGACAATGCCGCCTCTAGCTGCGGCCGCCGAGGCGATTCGTGCTCAATAGTTTTGCATTAATTCAAACAGTTAAGTAACATTCTCTTCTCTTTACACAAAAAAGAGTTTTATCTTATAAAATAGACAAAATTATACACAGTATAATGCTTTGTTTTGTTCAAATCTAAATAATACAATTTGTTTCATTATTATTAATATCATTACAATAAAGTTTATCGTTAATAAAAAAAAAATTTTGTTAACGAAATACGTATTCTGACGATACGACACGATTCAAGGTAAAGTATTAGTATCACGAAAAATATAATATAAACATTATTAGCACGCCGTGCTAATGTAATCAAACAATTGACTGGATTACAAATAGTTTTTGACACACATTGAATATTTAATTATATTTAATTTAAAATTATACTATTGCACATCCATGAAAAAACCAATAGTGTAAAACATCTACGAAAAACTCCGTATTTCTTATTACTGGATTAAAATAAAAATAAAATATGAAAATCTTTCGCTTGACCTAATTATGAATAATTTCTTTTTCTATCTAAGATCACACTGGATTTTAACCCTATACTTAATATTAAATTATTTTTGTATGTAGTTCTTACTTTGTTCATGTATTTTCACGAGTTATTATTTAGAAACCCACAGATTACTTTGCAACAAACATAGTATAGAAGGTGTTATTTACATTCCCATTTAAATAATTATGTCAATGGGAAAAGTGCAGTGTATTGGTCATATTACAGTATCATTACATAAATCTGTCCCGAGCTAAGATACCTATCGAGATTGGTCGTAGTAATACCTTAGTAGTACCTTAGAAGGAAAGAAGAAAGAAAGAAAATACCTACGCTTATTTAGCACAGACTAAAAGACACACAATAGGTACATCAGATAAAAACAAATAAAAAATCAAAGAAAAAAGTGTAGTCCGGTTTAAGAAATGAGCAGGAAAGTGTGCCTCACGGCTGCGCTAAAAAGCCCAGTTCAGCAAAAATGCCAGCCAACTAGTGCCAGACCCTGGTTTTCAACTGGACCTTACAAATAAAAGACTCGCGAGTTATCGCAGTAAACAGTTTTTTAAACTCATAATCTCTACAATAATATATTAGTGTCAGATCTAGGCCAGTTTTAACCGTTTGTAAGTCTGTTACCAAAGTATTTGATGAATGTGCAAACGAACCTCATTTAAGTTAAATTCTTACGCAATCACTCACTAAAGGGAATTGGTAACATATTCATCTGTATTCAGAACTTAGAAGGTTTCAGCTTTATTTCTCACCACTTCTTCCAACCATTATTGTTTCAATTATATCATCAATTTGTAATTGAAAAATCATCGACGATAATTGAGGCTATAAATTTAAACTCGATTATCAAATCTTTAAGGTGATTCATAATTAGTTTCGGGTTTAAATATTCAAATAATCAAATCAAAACCCTCAATTTGTGAGTGGCACTGCAAATTGGTATCCACAGTTACGTTTTCTGATCAATAGAACAAATCACAACAACAAATGTCACAAACAAATATGTTTGAATTTTCATCAGATACTTTTCGAACAGACTATACATATAAATACTTTGAGATTTGTATCTCCTGAACTGAAAAATAAAGCTACCCAGAGGGCCTAGACAAGTGGCAATCGCTTTCAAAGCGTTTCGTATTTCCACGGCTATTTCCACAGGTTTGACATACATTTTTCGGTAGCTTATGTTATTTCCGTACATTTTTTAACTTTCCCCAGTAATTTTTAATGTCACTTTGTCTAGGCCCTAAAGTCATTCTGTGGTCATGATGATCTATTTTCATGAGATCATCGAGTAAAATCTTGATAACACAACCACATGTACGAATTTCCGATATATTGAATCCGTTTTTCGTTCACAAACCGTAGCAGTTTAGAATACAGAAGAAGTAATGTTTACTACATTTCAGGGTGTCCTCGAAAACAAACTTGTAAGGGAGATTTTAATAAATACTATGCCAAGAAGAGCAGAAAAATATAGAAACCTTTAATGAGATCAGGTCCACTTTACTGTTTCATTTATATAGGTATTTATACATGCTCATTATTATTATTTTATCTGAACACAACCTTGAAATATTAGCTGCAATCTATACCCGCGCCGAAGGCTATTCTCCGACAATAATGGCCGCCATGAAAGCCGAAAGGGACAGTTTTGTATATTTTTCTTAAATGTTCATGAGATCAATGTCAATACATTATTTTCTATAAGCCGCCTGTCTGTCCTGTTAATTTTGTAATACTTTATGTGTCTGGTAGTAGGTAAAGCCCGATTTAAACTTGATGGCGGCTCTAAAGTGAGCTACTCGCTGCGCAGTACCTCACCCCTCCCCCCCACTGACACGTGAATTTGTTACTGCGCAGCGACTCGCCTCATGTTCCGAGCCGGCTTAAAGTTTGAATCGGGCTGAACCACTCCGTTGAAACAGCTATGTACCTACTTATGTCATCGTGCCATTGCATATAGAAGCTGAGCAGTGGAACACTAGTTTGGCATACTATGATTTGACTCAGAATGTGTGGTAAAGTAAGATTTTTCTTTAAGCCTTTAAATAACAGAGAAAATTTTGCGAATGTTGCTACTTGCTAGCAGTCTTATAGCCCTTCAAACCCAGCCGCGGAATGTTTAATTACTTATTGCCAATGATATCCTTTTTACACTTATAATATATATATTTTACACTTATAATATCATTGCTTATTGGGTTATTGCTATGATCGTTCGATATTTTGTTCTTAATATTCGGGAAGACAACTGTCAAAATGTCTCTGTCGTAGCTAGTTCCCTAGTTCCCAAACCAAGCAAATAACACAAAGCGTGAAATGGTCTTGTTTTATTTTTGCGAAAATGACGCGTTGTTCTGTTTCCAAATACTACCAAATTGGAGTCGACCATTTTCCGAATGATCCTAAAATACCTATTAGTAAATCGTGGCTTAAAGCTTATTCGCAGAGATTTTTTTAAAGAAACAGAGTTCGAGGTTATAACGGAAACATTTTGAAGACAGGTTTTAAATTCTGGGCCTTTTACATGTCAAGAACTTGATTTAAAATATTGAAATCACCGAAAATAACGAAATAGTAAAATAAAACCAAGCTCATGAATGAACACGAAATGGAAGGAATGGATAAAATTACCAATTTATTGTAAGCCGTAGGGACCGAGCTATGGTAACGCCATTAACAAATTAGCTTTGACCGACCTTCCCTTTCAGCAATTGTTTTTTAGCGGGGAGCGTAAACTACTATAGGCCGACCGCTTACCTGAGACTGCCTGAGGTAGCTGCGCGGTGCGGGAGGGGTGATAGTTGTCACAAGTTGACGAATCACTGAGCTCTCGCACGTCACCACACCCCTCCCGCACTGCGCTGTTACCTCAGGCAACGTCTCAGTTAAGCGGTCGGCCTATAGAAAAAACACGAAATTTGGAAAGTACCCTAGTGAGTTTCTATTCTCCTAGTATCAAGTTAATTATGCGGTGATTGTTCTAGTTTTCAGCCGTTAAGACATAACATAAAACGAGTTAAGTATTCATGTGTTTGAATGCCTGAAAGCGAAAAGTAGGTTACGGCGATTATGTTTTGCTTATCAGGGCTAAGTTTAGCTGCAGAACTCAAGGATCGATACGGCGTAAACGTTTGTTTAGTTTATTTTAGGTACACAGACATTTGTATTAATAATGAGAGGTTTTCTTTTTGAGTATTAAAAAAAAAAAGTTTCCAAGATATCTGTAGATGGCGTTGTACTGACTACGTTACTAGGTGACAAAGCCAAAACGCTTGGAAAAAAAACATTGCGTCACGTCACATACGCTCGTTGACTGACACTTTCGTTTGCTTTCGTTTTACGATCTCAAAATTACATCCAAGTGAAATAATCAAAAAATGATGCGAAGTTCCGTTCCTTGCAGTAACTTACCAAGGTCAGCGCCATCTATCCAGCGATTAGGGAAGAGTAAAAAAAAAAAGGAAAATCCCTCATTGAAAACTAGTTTTTATTATTTTTTAGGGTTTTGTACCCAAAGGGTGCCAGCGGGACACTATTACTAAGCCTCCGCCGTTTCCTCCGTCTCCGTCCGTCTGTCTGTCAGCGGGCTGTATCTCATGAAACGTATTAGGTAGACAGAGTTGAAATGTTCAGTGCGTAATTCTATTGCCGCTATAACAACAAAAATAAAATAAAGTTTAAAAATTAAAGGGGTTCTCCATACAAGAATCATGTTTCTTTCGAAATTTTTTGCCTTCGTGTGCGAGTCCGACTCGCACTTAGCCGCTTTTTTTTTACGTATATCGGTACTTAAAAATCATTCATAAAAATAAATAAATCAGGTCTTAGATCGACAATACGGCAATACTTTATGGTTTTGGCCGACCAAGATGGAATTAATCCATGGTGTAATGTTTTTGACATCTTAACGTAATTATTAAATAAAAATTACTACGCCCTCTCTGCCGAGTTTGTGGCTTGTGGCTCAGTACAAGTATCACAAGAAATAAGGACGTGATATAAAACTGGAATGATCACTTTCCCCTCCGCTCCTCTGACTATTAGAGGGCACGGGGCAGGTACACTGACTAAAAACGGAACCCTTATAATTTCCTCATGTCTGTCTGTCCGTCTATTTCTCAATAAGCGAGAACAAAATAAATAACGAATTACGTAGGTACAACAAATTGCGCATGTACCTACATGTTATTTTGATATAATTTGAATTTACACTTAAAGATATAATAAACGTAAACATCGTTTCTTAATTTCTTTTCTGCCCTTTTAGATAAAAATGTTTGGATTCGGTAAAATACAGAATACAAATTACAATTTATCCTGAACAATTACATAATAATATTATTACTTTCTCGTTTTCTGAACTGCTACGGTACGCCTTTTTTGCAATTTGGGTAGGGTAACTAACGCATTAAGATCATAAAATTAAAATCACGTATAATCGTCCTATTGCTTTGTTACCCTCTCAGATTGAATATCACTTGCACGTCGTAAAACGACAAGGTATATTTGTCTACGTGACAGTTAGATACTTTCAACCTTAATGAATGATGTTGCCAAAAGTGGTATAACAATTAAAGATCGACTACAAATTGAGACCTTTTTCAAAATAAAATACGCACCAAGTTAGGGAAAACTAAACCTTATGCAAACAGATTTGCCCTCAAGATAAGTACCTACAGTAGACCAACCGAAGTTTCATATTGCTTACGATTCCGTATTACGTAAGTCTTTGTTCCATTACTTGAGCTGAGGTACGCCATGCCTAACCTAGACGTTTCTTTAAGTAAACTGACAAAGTTTCCATATTTAGGGGTGTTATTGAATTTCTCTAGATTAATTTTCAGAGATGGCATCTTGTGTTTCGCAGTTTTCGTATGCCAGACTAGCACTTTTGAGCAATTGGCAGCAAGAGGTTCTATTTCGTTTAGTTTTAATCCTAAGCTAATTAGGAACCTGTCTTCTTCGTGTCCCGCGATATATGGCATGGAGGCGGAGGGCTTCAAGAACTTAATGTTGACGGCGAAGCCAGCCATGTCCACGGGGAATGTTCGAGAGCCTGACCAGGAGTCGAAGAATGCCACCACCTGGAATTTCATGAAATAGGCATTAGCTATTGTATTTTTCTAGAAGCAAACATATTAAAGTCTATCTATCCTGGTGTTAATTCCTCTTAAACGAATATCTGTTAAATTATGGTAATTTCAGAATTACTATTAATATTATTGAACAAGCCATAAAAATGCTAAAAGTTGTAGCGCAAACTCATATTTGTTTACATGTTTGGAAACTAGATCGCGAACGCAGTGTCTATACCTACATAGTGCAAAAAAAATCATTTTACAATACGTGTCTGTTGAGTGACAGCTTACTGACAAATGACACCATTACACCCGGGCGAAGCAGGGGTGGGTCAATGGTCAATAGTTAAAACCTGAAATTAGTTTGTTCAGAATCGAGGGTAAAATCGCTTAGTTACCTACACTCAAATATAAACATAAAACGTATCTATTTACACGTGAATCTATGAATAAATATCTTAGTTTGCTCAACCAGTTTCGTAATGTTAATTCGACTTAATACTCTACCTATAGTGTCACTTTGCATCCACGAGCCTTGTAAATGATTACAAGGCTATTTAACGTATTTTAAATGCGTAGGTATGGACCTATTTATTTCAAATACGCACAGAACAAACTTACATTTTTCACATCAGCGAAATTTTCACCATGAGGTACGGTGCTGAGACGTGGATGCTCACGCAGGAGGTTTAAAGGGTGAGAGTTGCACAGAGAGCCATGGAGCGTTCCATGCTCGGCATAAGTCATATAGACCGAGTTCCAAACATCCAGATCCGAAGACGTTCGAAGGTTCTCGATATCGGAAATGGGGTTATCGAACTCAAATAGAGTTGGGCAGGACACCTGGCAAGGCGCAGTGATGAAAGGCAGAGTAAGGTGGTGACCGAGTGGCGTCCAAGTGTCGGTCGTCCGGCGCGGCAGCGAGATGGGCGGACGATATTGTTGCCTTCGCGGGTAGAACCTGGACGAGGCTGGCACAGGAGCGTGGAGATTGGCACCAGAAAAGAGAGGCCTATACTCAGAAGGCGTGGCAATTCGTTTGCTGAACAATGCTTCATATTTAGTATTAGCTGCGCCCCGCGGTGTCACCCGCGTAAGTGTCGATCCCGTGGGAATATCGGGATAAAAAGTGTATGTGTTAATCCTGGTTATAAACTATCTGTCTGCCAAATTTCATCCAAATCCGTTCAGCCGTTTGTGCGTAAAGAAGTAACAAACATATAAACACACACTCACAAACTTTCGCCTTTTTATTATTAGTGTGATAATTATAATTTATCAAACATATGTATTAACTATTAACGTGTATTCGCCGCTGTACTATTTAATGCGATAACCTCATCGCCACTCTGTATCCTACTATAATATAATATATAATATACTAAATTAATAATATTATAAACGCGAAAGTTTGTGAGGATGGTTTGTTACTCTTTCACGCAAACACTACTGAATGGATTTCGATGAAACTTCACAGTAATATAGCTTATACATCAGAATAACACATAGTGTGATTTGGATATAATATAACGATAAGTATCAAGTAAGTCGGAGAAATTCCTGCCCTCTGAGAGCTAATATTGGCGTGTGCTGCCTAAACCGTTAGGGCTATATTTCACCGGGCCACCATGGCGGTGCAACCAGTCGCACACCAGACACCAGATGAGATCGGACACCAGGTGAGTAACTCTCTATAGAGCTGTATACATTTTGTTGGTAGCGGCGACTGGTTGCGCCGCCATGGTGTCCCGGTGAAATATAGCCCTTAGAGTTAAGTACACGAAGATTAATGTATCGTAGTCGACTGTTTGTCTTAAACAGTTCTAAATAAAAGTCCGCGACAGCATATAATATATCTAAATTTTATTTGGAATCCGTTATATCCAAAATAGTGAGCCATAAATACATTTAAATTGGATACTTTTTTACAATGCACATTTTAGAGTAGGTACTTAGTTAATTCTTATCAAAATTTACTTACATAATTAACTTCACACAAAAGCAATCAATTAAATAATCTACCACCGACCTACACAGACTTATTATTACCTACATAATACATTCCATTTAATTACTTTTGAAATAACAAAAATAATTGAATCTACTAATACGCAACGTAATAAGCTAGAGTAGGTACAGTAGGTACATTTAAATTATACGCGCTGCCGCTTCGATCGATGCATTTTTTAATTTAGATCTCGAAAGTGGAAAGCATTTTGTGGGGTATAAGGGTAATCTCCAAATTGACGAAACTCTTTTAGGAGCAGAATGATTAATAATGAAAAACGTGCTAAAAGAAAAGGATCGGTGGTGGGATCGCCCGCACTTGGGGATGATGGGGCCCGCTAGGTATGGCGGGCTGATATCAGTCGAGGGTGCGGCGAATGTACAAGTATCTCTCGGGGCTCTCGGGCCCCTAACTTATGGTAGTAGAAGGAACAGTGGGGTTTTAGTTGGTAGGAGTCCGACATAACCCTCCGTTCATCCCAGACGGAGGGTTTCCATGAGGATTTCACAAAGAAAAAAAAAGGTTCGGGGCCAGGTCCCCCCTGAAAAAAAGCCACGCCTAGATACGCCAATGACCTGAGTGGAGCGCCTATGAGGCAATGACGCGCGCCATCGCCGAGTGCGCGACCAAGTCCCGAACGCGGGTAGGCAGAAGCAGGGCAGACGGGCAGACCGGCAGATGTCGTTGACGGTTGTGTTCATTTTTACATTTTTTTTATAGCTTATTCGATTCGAAGCGATTTATTACTAACTTACAGTAGGCATAATTATGATTTCTAAGTAGAAATATACCTAGATTCGTTTTTAATTTAATTATAGTCGTATAAGAATTGTTTTCTTTGTTTGTTTAATTATAGGATTGTATTTTAGTTAGGTATAGGTTGTATTTGTAAGTATTAAGTACCTAAATAGATTCGTTATTGTTTTCATTACTTAGATTATTACAATTGTTTTTTTTTTGTGAATTTAAGAATAACGTATAGTTTTAGGTTTAGGTTGTGTTATAAGTAGAGAAGATAGAATTCTAGATTCTTTTTCCTCTCAATTAGCTATTGGAATTGTTTTAGTTAGTTCGAAAATTACTACTTACCGATTTTGTGATTTTTTAAATAGTACTCACAATAATGACGGGAAAGCGTAAGTGTAATTTCACAAAGCTCTAATAAAGCTCGAACTATGAAATAGCTAGACGTAACGAGACGTCTCAACAAACTGAGCTTCAAAGGTTTGAGCAGGTGGTGCGTGAGGCGGCACACAGAGCTACTGAGACACCAAAACAGTCCCAAGATCGGCGTCCACAACACGCTGAGTATCTGGCATCTCAACGAGCTGCTGAAACTCCAGAACAGTCTCAACCTCGACGTCAATTGCATGCTGAGTATCTGGTGTCTCAACGGGCTGCTGAAACACCAGAACAGTCCCAAGGTCGGCGTCAACAGCATGCTGAGTATCTGGTGTCTCAACGGGCTGCTGAAACACCGGAACAGTCCCAAGGTCGGCGTCAACAGCAGGATGAGTATCTGGTGTCTCTACGGGCTGCGGAGACACCAGAACAGTCACAAGCTCGACGTCAGCAGCAGGCGACTGACATGGCATCCCAAAGAGCCACAGAAACCTTTACTACGACTGAATCTCGCAGACGCGCTGTTGTTACACGAATATAATGTATCGTGGGATTGTTTGCCTTAAACAGTTCTAAATAAATGTCCGCGACAGCATATTTTTGCTTTTATGTGGAAGCCCAATATAGTGAGCAGTATCGAAAGTACCTCTTTCTGTATGTTACCTTTTGACACCTAAACCACTGAACGGATTTCGATAAAATTTGGCAGAGAGCTAGATAGCATCCTATGGAAGGAGATGGGCTACTTCACCGGTACTGTCCCGTGGGATAATATCCGATATCCACGCGGGTGAAGCCGCGGGCAGAAGCTAGTAATACCTACATTTCGCCAGCTGTTGAAAGTGAACATACAATTCAATTAAAATTAAAGGTCATCATGAAAATCCGGGTTGCAAGTATGTTCGAAGTTCCAATCACTTAGTGGCAGTTTTGTGAAAGCCATTTTGGCGGGTTTTGATAATATACCACTCGACATGTGGTATTACGAAGCTTATTTCTGATAACTGGATACAACCAGACACAGCTGCTACTGTTTTTGATTTACGCATTTAGGACAATCCCGTATGCGAGAGCAAATCCGCATGACACTAAAAACGCTTTCTCACAGCGATTTTCTTTCGAGAACTTGATTTTCATCGCACTGCTCAGCGCCGACAGTTGAAAATCCAACAATGTGTTTTTTTGACGCGCTCTGTTAGATTCTTAAAGGGCTTACATGACCTAAAGCGCGGTCACTGTCGGACTGCATATAACAGAAAGAGAAGCGCGATGACACAACGCTACCAGCAGCGTTGTGTCATCGCGCTTCTCTTTCTGTATTTATTGCAAAATATGAAGCAATTATTTAATTACAAAAAATCTATTGTTTGGAAGAAAAAAATTAAACACTAGTATTTTAGTATGTTGCTTGTAAAATAATCTGAGAAAAAAACCGAATGCTTGTATGTATACTATACATATTAGTATGGTTTAAAAAGAAAGTTTTTAGAGTATCTTCATGATTTTTTTTCTATCGTATCAAATTAGTTGTATTAATTATGTTTTCAACACACTATCTACCTAGCATTTAACCTGAAGAATATCATATATTTTTCTGATTTTGTTTACTGTACTTAGTCGATTATATACTTTTTTTTGTTTCTAAAACGAGGACGGCTTACACCTATACAAAAAGTTTAACTAAAATTTTAATACCTTTCCGTTTTTGACGATCGGTGTGGACACTCCATAGCTTCCGATGAGGCCAACTGGGAACATGGACACTTTCTTCGTATTCCTTATCTCATCGAAGAGTTGCAGGTCAACGGTGTTGTCATCATCGCCAAAGTATAGGACTCCTTCGTGTACGTTTTCTCTGAGCCACGCCAGTGATGCTCGTCTGTTCGACACTCCTCGAGGGAAATTACTTTCTTTGTAGGCATACGGCTTTGGGCTTGATATGTGTGTGTAGGGTAGACCTGAACGCCTAGAATGAGATAAAACTTTATGAAAGTATAATACTGGCCGTGTTGTACAACCAAGAGTTAACCTAAAGCCGCGTACGCACGTACGAACAAAACATGGTGAACACGAACATAATGGATCGCCACGAACATTTTTGACGAACACAGGTTATGTTCGTTAGTGGTACGCACGTGCGAACAAAGTGTTCGATGTTCGTGTTTACCATGTTTTTGTTCGTACGTGCGTACGCGCCTTAAGACTTCGGTCGGATGACGTAAGCGCGCGGTAGTGAGTGTCGAGATGGCGAGAGCGGTAACAGCGAGGGGGTCGGGGGGTGGGGGTAAGGTTGCCAGATGTCCGGGATTTCCGGGATTGTACCGGAATTTTACGTCTTGTCCCGTGTCCAGTAATTCGATCTATTGTCCCGGATTCCGAAAATAATAACGAATTAAAAAAATAATAACAATAAATGACACGGCTAGGCGGTAGGCAGCCAGCGGGTTTGCTTCACTCGCCCCGACTCCCGCCGAGTCATGTCATCCCTCTCTCTCTCGCTCGCATCCCTAACTCTCGCGCGAAAAATAAAATGTATTTTCCTTTAAAAATAAATATAAATATAAAATTAGATATCCCGTAATTTATATTTATACATATATTCATAGTTAGGGCGTTTGTGCACTAGAAGGAATTTTACTGTCCGGCAGTCCGATTTTTTATGGTCCTTTATACGCATGCCATAATAAAAAAATAAAATCGTACCGCCGGACAGTAAAATTCCTTGTAGTGCACAAACGCCCATATAGCCACGGCCCGCCATGGAATTGTCCCGGACTCGGTAAGTTCCGATCTGGCAACCCTAGGTGGGGGGCCGCTCGGGTCTCAAGTTAACTCGGGTACCTAGTTATTCGTCAATTTTAAAATTCTTGCCTTAATCTCTATCAGGCACCTAATACTTACGTTTTGAAGCTATGACACTGAACAGATTGTTGCTTAACACCATATTTAACTTCTTGATAACAAAGATCTAAATATCAAACAGCTCTGAGCAATGTTGTGTTGACATAAACCTAAAAACTTTAAATGGCCTGACAATTTCATGAAATATATATTTTTTATTTATTTAATATCATAGTATAGAGTTTCAGTGTCATTTTTAAATTAGTTCTGATTACTGGGTCAGGGTCATTCTGCGGTATTGACAATAAGGCGCATTGTATACCTAATAAACGTGCAAATTATATCGAGCAATGAGCAGACAAAAATATCTCGTAAGGTGACGAACATAATATTTTCTGCTGTGAAAAAGGTTGAAAGACCACATTACATACACATACAAGTAGTCTGGACTACTTGTATGTGTATGTGTTGACGGTTTTCATAGAAACTTGACATTTTGTACCGGGAATGTGAAAGAACTTCGTCTAAATCAAAATATAATTTAAGTATTAAAAAATCCGGGATTTTGTTTTGCGTTCGTAAACAATTCAATCCATTCAATTCCATTTACTGTTTTTATCATTCAGAAAATCTTTACTTGGGCGGGAAAAATAGAAAGGAATTAAATAATAATCCACTAAGGAGCTCAGCAGACGGCTGACATTTTGTGTGCGATAGATCGCGAGAGAGAAAGAACTTTTTTGGCAAACAACGAAAATGCGAACCCAACGACACCGACTTCAGAAATTAAAGTTATTTATCACTGTTGTACTTACCCCACACTAATTCGTATAATACTCCTTGCTATGTAAATATCAGAACTTATTATAACATCAAGAATATAAACTAAGTGGCAAAAATACGTATTATTAAAGCTAACTCAAAAACTACCGAAGCAAAGTTAATAAAATTTATATATGGGACCACCCCTGAGGCATATACCGTATCCATTAAAAAAAATATTATCGAAATCGATCTACAAGTACCGGAGATATCGCGTAACATACATACGATAAATGTCATAGAAAAGCAAACGAAATTTTTACCAGTTTTGTTTAAAAACCAAACTAGTGAACCGATTTTGGTGAAATTTGTATCCTTTCAAATAAAAAAAGAATTTTCTTTCATTTTTACCTCAGAACTTCTGAGATGAAAATTAAAGAAAATGTATTTATTTTGACTCGCACAGGAAGGTCACAAACTAAAATAAAACACAAATCACAAAATTATATAACAAAAAAAGAAAGTAAAGACACAGTAAGTCCTGTACGATGTCAGCAATAAGCTGCGACATTTAAAAATAAGTGTCGCAGCTCTGGTAGAGAGGACATATTCCGGCAAGCATCGCCGATGCTTGCCGGATGTCCGGTCGACGCGGTCTACGTTCTTTCGTCGCGTCGCGGACGAATTGTCCATCGTCTGCTAATCGCCTTAAGGTGTCACTAGTCGATATTTTTCCATACAAATTTCGGGAGAGTATTACTACACTGTTTGACCTTGAATCCAAAGTTAAACATGATATCATTTTCATTATTATTAATGTTCTCTGTACGAAAAAAACAGAATATTAAAATAAAAAGCCATTAAAAAGTTATGAGCCAATAAAGATTCGTTTTTCTTGCTATTTTTAACGTAAGTTAGGGTGTGAATAAGTAATAAAAGAACTGCAAAATCTTCAAAACCAAGTCCGTACCGACAAAGGTCAGTTATCGAAGAGTTCAATAAACTTTATTTGTAATTGAATTATGCAGTGGTTTTTTCATAAAACTCGATTTTCCGAAGCACTTTTCGAATTTTTTACGCGCCTATCAGTTCGGAATGGTGTTTCTGTGCGTGAGAAGTAGACGTTGTTCGTGTAGACTAGCGGCTAACTGCTCATCACTGATACTAGCTCTGTCGGAAACGAAGCCAGGTGAGACAGCGTGCTTTTTGACGATGACAACCAGTGAGTTCGAGCTCGCGATTTGTTTACTCTTAATTGTAAGTATTTTATCTATCTTACCTTAGTATATCATGAACTATATCCGAGCAGCTCGGCTGGTCATCAGCTATGATCCAGTGTAGACGGGGGACGTGCATCAGTGTGTGTGCAAGCCGCGTTAATTCCGGCACTTGCTCTGGCCGGGGGTACGTAGGAGTCACAAAGTATATCATCTTCAAATCAGTCGTCTTGTTAGCATGGCTCCTCTCATCTTTGAAGTTTACGTAGCACAATTTGTTCTTTACATTCAGAGGTTGACCTGGTACCTCCACTGATCTATTAAAAAAATACATGAAATAACTGCAAAGCAAACACAAAAAAGTTTGGACGTTTTTTACCCAGTTGGCTGTATAGATTTGGTTAATTACTTGACAATAACTATACTCCAAACCACTGTGTCTCTTGTGGATCCACTTAGATCCACAAGAGACACAATGGATTTTTAAGTATGTCTGTAATTACGGCATTCAACCGGTTATGACATCATCTATTTCTTGTGAAAAGATAAATAGAATTTTATGATGCAGAACATGGCAAACATCAAGTTATAGTGAATATTTTAGTTCATTGATAATATTGCTAGGTGATGGTGTTAAACATACCAATAAAAATAAATTAAGTGATCATATTTCAGATACTTGATATATTTATAAAGATTTAAGTAATAAAAATCTGTTATACTATACTTATTATTATCATGTACGTCTTTTCATATTTCTCGGGACCCTGGGGTCCCGGACCTTTGGAAGGCATACGAGGGGCCGAAGCCAACTCGCAGAGGCCCGTTAGAAGTTTTTAGTGAAATGAGGCACCAACCGACGACGATTATCCCTGTTCGCACTATGCAAGTGCACCCAAGGACAACCTCTGGTTGGTGTAGGACTATTGCAGGATATGGAAACAAAGATATTGGATTATGGGTTTGGGTGGCTAAAGTGAACTGGTTATTTAGGACTATGGAAAGTCTACAGCCCCTGTCTGACCAATTTTTTATATAAATTACACAGATAAAATGGCAGGGGGTGACTTGCATACTCAATTGCTAGCACAAAGTGACGTAGCGACAAGGGGGCAACATGTCCAGAGGTGCTTATGAGGAGTGGAGAGGTATTCCATGGCTGTCAGGACAATCCCGGAAGTACGATCAAGATCCCTACCAGCATCTTACTGGAATACTGCCTTCCTCCGAGCATGTTTGCTCTTGCGAATCTCAAAACTCAAGCCGGCCAATAAAGGCAAGAATGAGGTGGGAGCTCTGTTCCTCAGCATTGTTCACTCCAGTCGGCCAATAATGGCAAGCCAGAGACAAGACTTCTCCCAGGATATAGGGTCTGTGGGGTCGCTACTGCACAACAGCTCACCACATGATACCCTGTGGGTTTATTATTATTATTATTTGGTTAGACACACTAGCAGTAGCAGCTAATTAGCTGATGCGTGTGTATCGTATAACTTGGAGACACTGTACCTACTTTAAATTGAAATTTACACCTCTCTGTACTACGTTAAACGGGAACGCAAGGCCAGTTTCATCATAGTTCTAATAATTAGGTATTCATTAAGTATTTCTTAATTAATACTTAATGATTATCGTATCTATAATTTTCATGTCTATAAAATTCGTGGGAATCGACAGGATATTGCTATAATTAAAAATAAATGAATTACCTTACAAATTCCATGTTTGCCCAGAAGAAAACAAAAACTATAGCACTTATAATGATAGCCATCACAAATGTTTTTCTAAATACAATTACTGATTTCATTGTGATTGTTACAGGCACGAAACAGTCACAATTTAAAATATTTATTGTAATAATTTAACACAATATATTTATTCCCACTTCCAGTTTCAGAACAATTAAATTTACGAATTTTGTTACATACAATTTTTGATGATCTTTCAGAACATCCACAAGAACATCTGCACATAATTTTTTCTATTGTTAATTGCTCGGTTGCTCCGTGATTCTGTGACACAGAACATATAAATACTCCGAGAGGGTTCTGTGAAGTGAAAGATTAAGAAATGAAATGACACAAGGTTAATGTGAATGACACAATTGACAGTGTATGACATGACATTGACAAATACAAATGGTTCCGAACAGTGTTGCAAAAGTGTTAGTTAGGAAGTCGTAAGAAAACATGAGATTTAGTAACAAAAAAAAAAACCCGACTACGGCAAAGCCAAAGGAGGGTTACGATGTTTTTTTAAACATATCTTGTAAACGTCGTCAAATAATCAGTCATTTAAATTATATTATAATAAAAAGTTCCAACTAAAAGTGTAAATGTTACTAAAAGTGTTTAAAAAATCTGCTCAGTTATATAATATTGATCATTGTTCTCAATTCCTGACAGTTCATTTTCGCATGTATTGATTAGAAAAGGTGTCAAAAGTTGTAACTATTTCAAGAAATCACTGTAATTTTTCGCTGTCTATATATTTGTTAGTGACCTTACACACTAGCGGTTGGACCGCTTGAAGGCGTGTTGTGTCCCGAAAACCAAATTTCTATTCTTATATACTGCTCCTTCACAATTCCAAGTAGCTTCTCGTTGTTGAATATCAACAATGAATTTCTCTGTGTCGAAGTTCACGGCTGCGCAACTCAAAACATGTGCAACTTCACCGGGCGGCGGCTCGCTGCAAACTTGAACCGCCAGTGCGTATACACAAGAAGGCGGCTGGCCGCTAAGCGGGCCGCGGCTCTCCATTCAACCGCAGCGCTTGAAATTTTGTTGCGGTTTAGTGCGTACAACCATAAGCGGTTGCATATTAAACTGGAAAAGTGGCTAACCGCGCGGCTAGCCGCCCTCGCGGTTAACCGCTAGTGCGTAAGAGCGCTTATTGTTTACCTATCAATACATTTTTAAATTAATACATCATTTGCCTATTTTTTCATAATGCCACATATAATCGTGATATCATGAGATGTCTCACGAAAAATTATAAATTTTTGTGATAATGGTTCGTTTCTCAACATTTATTGATCGAAGTTTCTCAAGCTCAAGACCAAGCAGCCTGAATAGATGAAGATAGTTATCCATTCTTTATGGCGTTTCAGTACACAATCCGAATTTGAGTAAAATCTAATCTGTTCTCTATTTCACCACGCTTATTTAGATCTATGTCGAACTGTACCGGAATCTAGCAATACTTTCTCTTTCTTAGCAACAGGTACAGCGGCGGCCCTAGAATTTTTTTTTAGGTGGTGCAAAATCTTAACGTGTCGCAAAATGACGTATAAAGTGGCACCCCTCTACCATGTTCTTATGATATAAGCAGTTGCTTGCTTGCTTGTGGACGACTACTGGCTACTATCATCAATGACTGGTGCCTGGTGGACTGTCCACCAGGCACCAGTCATTGATGATAGTAACTTACTTTAGAGCCGATCGTCGAGGCGCTGAAAAAACCGAAATGCGAACAAAAAAAATTTATGAAAAAAAAAATTATGAAAAAAATCTGATTTTTGTTAAAAAAAACACTTCAATTCTCAATGAGGGATTTCCTTCTTTTTTTTCAACCCTTCCATAGTCGCTGGATAGATGGCGCTGACCTTGGTAAGTTAGTGCAAGGAACGGAACTTCACATCATTTTTTGATTATTTCACTTGGATATAATTTTGAGATCGTAAAACGAAAGTGTCAGTCAACGAGCGTATGTGACGTGACGCAACGTTTTTTTTCCAAGCGTTTTAGCATCTAGTAACGTAGTCAGTACAACGCCATCTACAGAGTTCTTGGAAACTTTTTTTTTAAATACTCTAAAAGAAAACCTCTCATTGAGGGCGATTTTTTTTCTTTACTTTTATTTTATGAGGACGCCCTGATTTTTTCAATCATTACTGAGTTTGTTTCATCGTGACAGATCGTTTAGTTTAAAAGTTTTAACAATTTGTTTATACATATACAATATGGTCATATACAATTTGGTCCCAGCAGCGGACAAGAATTTTAAAAATTCTTTGTTAATAGATTTTTTTTAAATATTTTTTCCGTCGATAAAATTAAGCTTAGGTTCCCTCATTTCAATACCAAATATGTGCACATTATGAAGACTCACACTGTATTGTGTGGTGTGGATGTAGTTGCAAATAATCTGAGAAGGGCCATGTTGTAAAGAGCTGGTATTATTGATTTAGTAATATTTTGTGAGTCTTGTCATACTTCCTCGAAAATATTTTGCGAGATACCTTGTGAAAAATGTAGCCGTAAGTCAGTCGTACGTTACTTAGTATTTCACAGATTTCAAAATAAAAAAGATAAATTCATTTTTTTTACTTGTAACGCCGTGGTTGATTATTCTCTACCTCAAGTTCTACCATCATGAAGTAAGTCCAAAAAATTGATTAATTTTGTCTCTTATGTTGGCTGTTTTGTGTCGTTGTCAACAACTTCAGAGTGGTGGTTCGATAGTGATTGCGCGTAGTGTTATTGTTTTGTGGAAAAAATTGTGAAACTTAACTAAATCCTACACAATCAGTGAATAATTTCGGTTTAGTTTTTATCTCTCTTCATCTATTATTATTTTCTTCGTGGAATATGTCATTTTCGAGCGGGGTAAGTCCAATTTTAAGCTACATCAACATCAGTGGATAGGGCGGTACTATCGTGTGGCAATTGACAGCATTTCTTGTCTTACAGCACTTTTTATCAATAAAAATTATCGTGATTCGTTGATAAACAGCATATTAAAGCTATTCCTTGCTTATCACAGCGGCCCTATTCGTTTTAGAAGGGATTTTCGATGGTATCGGATATGCATCCTCCATATTTTACTGCTACGTGCATGGTACCAACTACATAATGTTAGTAGCTATAGAGGCTTTTTTTGCTTGTGTGTCCAATATTTAGTACATTTTCTCTTGCATCAGGTAGGAAATAATCATGAATTGCATTGAACACGACTCTTTCATATTGGGGATCTTCATATTTTAGATTAATTAAAATCAATAAAATTATTAGGTAATTAATTTTTCAACACTTACCAATTTGGGGCTATATTGGAACAAAACTTGTATTTTTGTGTAACAAGCTAAGGAAACAAGGCCAATAAGACAACACTTTTTGTCTTAGCTAAGAGTTCTTAGAAGCTCAAGAAGCCAAATAAAATAATAATAAATCCACATTAAAGTCATCAATGATAAAAATGACCCTACAAACAAATACCTTGAATCTGACTGAGACGATCTATCCAGAGACGCTCAATAGGAATTGATTGATCGGACTTACATCTTGCAATCATACATACACCTCATTAATTATGGTGTATTTTCTGCCAAAAAATTAACAGGGTTGATGTTGTTAAGGTACCAAAACCAAGTTAGTACTGTATTTGACAAATGACACAGTTCCACTATCCACTTAGGATTGATTCAGGTTATGTCCACTAGATGGCGCTGGTGAGCCAACACAGGGATTATTCCAGCTGTGTTATGGCTTCTTTGTGAGTTTGACAAAAGAACTGATCTCACTCAAAAACTGCAATGGTTTGCAAAACATCAGACTGGAATTATAATAAAAAACTTAATACGTATCTAATGGTAAACCAAACAAACATAAAACAAGAGCATTTTAACAACTCTTGAAATTTTTGTATGCAGAAAGAGATACCAACAAAACAATGACCTATTCCAGTTTACATTTTTTTTAAATGGTAGAGTGGGGATAGAATGTGTATTTGCTCTTTGGTTTACTTTAAATAAATTTAAATTATAGCAGAGGACACACATTTTTTTTAGGTTTAACAACATTTCATTATCATGAAGTGAACTGATCATCATTATTATCATCAATATTAACATCATATTACAAAGTGGAAGTAGCAATAAATGCTTGAAATAAAAACCTCCTCAAGTGTTGTTTCCTACTTATCACTTATCAACCACATCAGTCTCAAAGCAATAATTCTAATTAAACTTATTGAACACATTTTGATCAGTAACAGATTTGTGGATAAAAACTTGTATGTAAAATGATGACTATTGTTAGTGTTTTTGTTCAAACATGTCATTACAAACTACCATTATTTTTACATAATTCTTTAAGTAACATTTGAAGACAATTATCTTCTGCATACACAATTTGCAAACATTTACATGATAGGCTATTAATTGGCACTCCTTAATAGGATATTACTGAAAAAGCTGACATTTCAATAATATTTTTATGAGTATGATTATTTTTTATGTACAGATGCCAAGCTACCCGAAACTATCAAATTTTACCAATCAATTTTGAACCTTATTCTATAGCAATAAAGTTGAAAATCTATTAAAGAAATATGACAGATTGTAGTTGTAGTAGCTTTATGTGCTGGCCTCTGTACTTAAAAAATGATAAATGATTTTATTTCTGTAAGTAGGTTTGCTCAAACACTTTTACACGTCAATCAAATTTTTTCTTAAAACTAGATGAGGTCGGCGTTTCCTATCTGACTATTCTGAGAAGAAAGACCGAAACAAACTCAGAAGTCACAGTCTCTTCTAAACCCAGACAAAATCTTGGTCAGATTGTGTGTGACTTGACCTAGGTGACAGCAGTGATGGTTGTGAACTGGTCAAGGTGACAAAAAAAAGCTCAATTGCAGCTGTCATTTTAGTCTAGTAAATTAAAACTCAGGGATTTAGTACTTTTGATTTTCTTTGACCATGATTAGAGCTGTGTTGACAGCAAGATATTTGCGCATATTGTAATTAATACAACCATTCTGAAGTATCTCTTGTGTTCATTCATCATTTTTAGAAATGACCTCTATCCATAAAAATGATTATGCTCCTACCAGCACAAGACTTGCACGAATCAGGCTTCTGTAAATGAGGTCAGAACAATTATAGTTCCATAAACAATTTAAACATTGCATTAAACTAGATTTTTTCCCTGTTTTTATGGTCTCTCTATGTAGTTGTTTGGAGTTCAGAACTCAAAAGTAATTGAATTTACTTCGTTGCCTATACCTGTGGTTTTTGTTAAACTTTATGCAAATTAATAAAAGTACCTTGTTTGTTTTCTAAAAACCATGACGCAAAAAGAGTAAGCGAGTTTCATCAGTACTCTATAATATCATAGTTGTTACATGGGCAAATAAAAATATCAGAGTCAGTAGTCATATATTAATTTAATAAGAATAAATAAATATATATGATACTTATTGAACATGTCAGCCATTGATAAGTACTAACCATTGCGAGTTTGTCATCACAGACAGTGAAGTGCACTATCATTCCATTATAGCCTCCCATGCACTGTCCCTCTTGCACTGTGACCCTACCTTGATTGGCAGTTAGACCAATCATAACACTCAACAAGACGAGAAACGTGAATGTGTTAGCACAAATGTCCGATGCAAAGGGTGAATATATTGAAAAGAATAGAATTGAATATTATTTGTTGTTTTTGCCGGTGATCAACAAATAAAGTTGGTCAAGATTTGAAACAAGTACAACAACAACATACCTCTAAGGTGATAAGTAATGATTTCTTTAATAGATTTTCGACTTTATTTCTAAAGCATAAGGTTCAAGGTTGATTGGGAAAATCTGACGGTTTCGGGTAGGTTGACCTGCTGGCGTCTGTACAATAATAAAAAAAAATCTAACAAAGGTATACAGAAAACAAGTCAGTATGTTATTGTTAAGTTTAAAATGAGGAAACTCATAGGAATCACATATGATTCTTCTGAGTTCATATTTGAATTAGAACAAGCATTTCATTAAGAAATGATGTTAGTAAGTAATTACCTAAATCAAGCAGCTTATGCAAGCCACATAAAAAAAAAGCAAGGTTTTAACATCAGCTGTCAATCACACGTCATTTTAAGGCCCTTTGTTCCACCACACACACGTTTTTCGTGCCGTGAAAAACTACGGTTTAATAGCCGCGTGTAGGCACGACGGTCGTCAGTGTTGTATTGATATTTGATATCAATAGGGAAGCTTGTTGACAGACACGTTTTCCGTGCCATGTACAAGGGTCTAGTGTCTTAAAAGGTCTTTAAATGTTGTCTTTTGTTTTAATTCGCGTTTAGTCTATCTTAGCTACTTTCACAGCATTATGTCGTGCGGCATTTTACTATGGGGTCGAGATGCTGACATTGAATCCAGCTTTATTTTGCAAAAGAGAGCTGTCGCCTGTCAGAGCCATTTATAATCTACGTCCGCGTCGCGTCGTATCTCAGGGAAATTTTTAAAAGGATTAATATTATGACGGTACCTTGCCAATTCATTTATAAAAATATTATGTATGTAAGAAAAAATCGACACCTTCTTAATAAAATAAGCGATAGACATAATTTTAATACTAGAAATAAAGATAAAATACATCAAACCATTTTTCAGATTAGCTAAAGTACATACATCTTTTATGGGGTACTGACAGTACCCCCTTACTGTATTAAATGTAACTATAAAATACCTTGTGATATATTTGCAATTTAATGAAAGAAAATTTAAAATTCACATTAAACATACACTTTGTAAACAAGCATACTATAAATTAGAAGATTATATCCAAGATAAGAACGCTTGGAAACATGCTGGTCCTGCTCCATAGAATCTAGAGCCTAGACAAAATCAAACAAAAACAACAAAAGGTAAATTTTGGGACCAAGGACAATACAGAATTACAGATTATAATATAGGCATCATATTGTAGTCTTTGAGTGGCACGAGATGGGGCTTCATCGTGAAAGGCTCATCGAAGTCTATAACTTTCTTGTTGATTTAAATGACATCGAAAGTCATAAAAAATCATAGTTCGAAAATTTTCTCGCGTTAAATTCATGCTGACGTGACACAGACAATTATTAATTTGCCGCCAAATCGTAAAAAAATTACAAATTAATAAAATACATACACAATAATATTGGCAGAGTTCCATTTTCAAAATTTGAACTTATTTTTTTTATTATATCGTTTACAAGTGGCCGGTTCTAAAAACTGATCTCCAAAACCCAGTTTCTGGGTAATACGATACCCCTTGGTAAGATACCCCCTGGTTATCAGACTTTCGGGCTTCTGACTACCCGTAACGACTGTCAAAGATCCACGAATAACAGCCGGGACCAACGGCTAAGTCTAAGGAACCGGGACCTCGATTTTGGGGGAAAATAACACAGCGTTTTAAGTTTTTATGAAATACCTTTTTTTCCGTGATAAGCTATTTAAGTACATACCTACAAATTTGTAAGGAACTCTCGGTGCGCGAGTCCGACTCGCACTTGACCGGTTTTTTTTTAAAGACCAAGGATTAGCACTAACACTGTAACATTTCGGCAAGTATTGTAGAGACGTCAGAATGTCTTAAAACGACCCGCTGCGCTGTATGTAACCGTAAGGCCCAGAACATTCCAATTAGATCTTAATGTATAAGGGCCGCCAAAGTATGACGCATTTATACATACAGCAGGGTAATTGCGTAACACACTTACAGTAGGAATGGCTTTCATTTTCAACAACATTCATTGGGTTATTTAGGCTGTTGAGCAGACAAATTTTTGGAATATATGAACCTGGAACATGGATTACCAAAAATAACAATACGCTACTGTATGTTCAGCGATAATTTAAAGATTAGGAGAAAACTTAAGACAATTATTTAGTTCGACAAAATTCCTTTGAGATTTGAAGTCCTTATGCGTTGTGGCAAAGACTTTCCAGTAATTTTAAAAAACTTTATGTACCATTGGCTTGCCCTTTTTTCGGTTTTACATTTCTGAAATTTACCAATAAGAGATCAATATTGTCACGTGATCTCTTTCACGTTTTTTCACGTTTTTAGTGGGAAAGCTCGATTGTCGTCGATGTAGTCGGCAAAACAAAAAAACTAAAGCTACTTTCCAACTTTTAAACATAGTTTTTGAAGACTTGTTTTTTTTTAAGATTTAAGCTACCGTGTTTATAGTTCTACTGATTGCAGCTTGTCCAATACAGCCATTTAACGGGTAAATAATACGAAATATTATTTAACCCATTGTCTGGCGAAATACTATCGATCAGTCTTTACTTTATATTAGTGAGACCCGTTTGGGAATGTCTGACTTTTTCCTTCACCATGTCAAAGTATCAACCGATATTAACGTATGTTAATATCGGTTGATACTTTGACTACGGATAATTCGACCTATTGCTGCGTTGATACCTTCGCCTCGAATAATTAGACAAAATTAATTATCATAAATTTGTGGCTCTCTTGGGAGACGTCGTGTATTAAGAAACGTTGTTTAAGAAGTGGATAACCAAACGTTTGTTTGGACACAAGATGGAAACCGTTGTAACCTAAATTTAATTCTAGAAGATTCACCTAGTTTGTACTACTCTGAAATTTCCATTACAACTGCTAAGTTGAGATAACAAAAGTGCAAAGTTGATTATTTTAGTTGGGCCATTGAATAGACAGTGAGACAGTAGCTAAGCCCACAAAAGTTAGTCGGGTAGTAACTGATAAATGAATGAAAGGGATAATTTGTGGAATATGGTCAGTTACGACCTTAGAGATTTTCTTACAATCTACGAGGCTTATATTCAAAACGTTGCGTAACTGCTAATGAAGAAGCAAGGGCAGAAATGGGTAATGATGATCAGACATTTGGTCATTGGTAAACTGTCTTTTATGCACGACATTTCAGGTTTTAGCTGACCTCGCATTGTAAGGGTTTTTCATAAAATGAGAAGTTAACTTATACCGGAAATGTATAGCTCGATATGTCGCCGTGTGTACCAGAACTTGGGAGATAGAGGGCAAAACTCTACGGTTGCTGTGGTCTATTGTTTAAAGAAACATAAACTTTCATTCAATATATAAATCGACAGCTGTATAGGGTGGCAGGGTCATCGACAAGCATACTGAAACCATGAATTCAGCACATTATGGTCTATACCCTCGGGAAATTTTTCGTCGGATATCAAAAAAGTATCTGCTGTTGGAAAAGTGCAAATACGCTGTCAAAATGTATGGAACAGCAATTTTTTTTTGAAGTGAAAACTTCTTTAGCGGCGTGGTACACTTTTTTTGTAATGGGTAAAAAATGTTAAACTCGCGTCAGGACACGTGACCTGATCGAAAATTCGTAAGACGGATGGAGAGTGCTACGGCGTAGGTCAAACTGTGCTACGGCGTAGCTCACACTATGCTACGGCGTAGTTCACCATACCAGCATACCAGCGAATATGGCTGTTTTTTGAATAAAATATTTCGTTTGACATTTTGAAGCTTTTTTTAGATTCTATAATTAGACTCAAACTATTTTAAATAGATATTTAGTTAAGAGCGTTTACGCCGTGCGGCATTTTATACAAACTTTCAAGCCCTTATTTTTCGAAATGAATGAACCGATTTTAATGAAACTTCATACGCATAAGCAGGATACAAAGGTCTAAAAATACAAACTTTTTAGACTTTTGTATTCTGCCTAACTCGCGCCACTGTTACCGTAAGCGACACCACGCGTGTTTTGTTTATAAGACGATTAAAAAAAATACCCGCTTCGGGTGTGTTCGGCTGTCCTCGGGATTAGGGATTGCAATCGAATATTCGAATATTCGAATTATTCGAATATACATTTGAAATTCGTATTCGAATAGTAAATTATAAAATATTCGAACATTCGAATATATATTACCACAGCAATTTTATTAAAGTTACAACATTATATTGTTAAATACGAACGCGACATCTAACGCGTGGTCGTCAAATTTCTGAATAGATCGGCACTGCTCGGATTGACGGCCATTCGACCAATCAACGGCCTCCATTCTTCTGCTGACTGCAACTCGCCGGGCGCTAGCCGCCATTTTGAGTTTACTTCACAATCACAAGTACAGCACAACAGACGCGTAGTTTTTTACAACAGAGTGGTGCATTTTGTTATTTTGTGCTGACGGTATAAACATAAGTGTATACGGATTACCCAATTAAATGTAAGTATAATTTTTGTTAAAATATGCTGTGCAATTTAACACTAAAATGAATTTGTGTTTATGATTTAACCTAAAGTAATCCCATTTTATTTAATATTTTTTCATTTCAAATCAGACTCAATAAGACTAATGTTAATTGTTTATTGTAATTATAAGGGAGGTTGTTAGTAAATAGTAGGTATGGTACGGTATAATACGCGCGAAATTTACTTATAACTGAACTTCCAGAACGAAATCGAACGTACTCAAATAGAACTCTGTTAGGTTTTGTCAATAAATTCGGGATTAACTAATTTACCCAAGATGTGTAAAGTATCACTTCACTATGCACTGACTGATCACCAAATGCGTGTTTTTACAGGTGTGCAATTTAGTTGCAGACTGCCTTTCAGTTAACCATGGATAAAAACAAATTGGTTTTCAAAGAGTACACAAAACGTACGCTTGACAAGTCTTCGGTTTGGAACTCGTTCTTACGGACTGAGGATGAAAGTCATGCAAAATGAAAAATGTGCAATAGAATTCTCCAATGTTCAAACACCACTACGTGTTTGCACAATCACTTGAAAAAACAACATCCAAGTGCAGGTTAGTTACCGGACTGACACTTCACTTTTACTTTAATTATACCTACCTATATACGTAGTACTTACTATAGTCACTTACTTTCATTATTTGAATATAATACAATGTATTTTAAAATTATTGAGATCCACATTGGTTTGTAATGTAAATGTAACAGACAGAACATAAAAAATAAAACTGAACTTGCTTTATGTGTTTGTGTGTGAACTGCCTTTTGGCTATCATTTTTGACGTTCAAAAGAGCCTTTTATGTGCCTATTTGAAATAAATGCTTTGACTTTGACGTTCCTGGAAATTCGGAAAAAATCATTTAGTGCACGTACGCTTTTACTAATATAATTTATTTGATCTAGATCTAAGAAGAAATACACTACTAACATCAGCTTCTGCTGCAACGCCTTCTACTTCCACAATTCCAACGCCTACTACTACCGTACAAGAACAAGTACAGCAGCCCAAGCCAAAAAAAAGGAGAATTGATGATTATTATCACACTAAAGAAGATAGTATGGAAACTGTGATTTCCAAAATGACTGCGTGTGATGGTCTCCCGTTTAATGTGTTTTGCAAGTCTGAATCTATGCGTCAGCTTTTTACAAAAAGTGGATTCGAAGTTTTGCCGAAATCTCCAAACACAATCAGGAAGATGGTTGTAGAAAAAAGTGATCAGCTGAAAACTGAACTAAGAAGAGAGTTGTCATTGTTAAAGGCAAAAGGACAGAAATTTTCCGCCTCCCTTGATGAGTGGACATCAGCCCGCAATCGGCGCTATATAAACGTCAACATTCATTGCCCAACTTTTAAAGACAAAACCTTTAGAAATTTGGGATTATTATTTTATTTGATTAAAAGTTTTGTTTAAATATTGGTTCTGTCTGATTGGGATGTTGCCCTACTTACATGAAAAATATGTTACTAGTTTCTAAGGCAATAAAACGTGAGAAATTATATAAATACTTTTTTTTTCTGAAATATTCGAATATTATTCGAATAATTCGAATAAGGCTGAAAAAGTATTCGAACATTCGAATACCAAAAATATCGAATATTTGCAATCCCTACTCGGGATGTACTCGGTTTTAATGTATATCCGATATGTCAGTGAGTGATGGCAAAGTATTCTTTTTGTGTTTTGTTTTCACTTCTGTCGGCACTCCCGGAGTGCCTCATTTTTTTTTTTTTTAATATCCTACGTACGACCAATGCGGTTCAGAATCATGTACTGTCCTTGGTAACAGGTTGTGCGTCGATGTTCCTCCCACACTTTAAATTCATAAATCGATTGTATTGTAGTGTGGAAAAGGTAAAAGTAACGGAGGTCGGCGAATTAATTTTGAACCGACTTAAAAAAAAGAGGTTTATATCCGGATATTTATATATGTATATTTTTTTATGTATGGTTCGGGCGTAACTCCTTCATACATAGACTGATTTGCAAAATTCTTTTTTTTAATGGATATAGATAATGGATAGAAGCTATGGCCCTCAGGTATACATTTGATTAATTTTGCTTGAGTAGTTTTTGAGTTAGCTTCAATAATACGATTTTTTGTCCACTTAGTTTATATTGATGATGTTTTAATAACTTCCTGTCACTGATATTGACATAGCAAGCTACTACTTGAATGAATTTGTGTAGGGTAGGTGCAACAAAAAAGTGAAGTCGGTGTCGTTGGTTCCGCATTTTCATTTATAGACACTGACTTCCGAAATTAAAGTTATTTTTCACTTTGTAGTGTATTATTTAAATCAATCCAAATCAAACACTTTCACTGGAAAGAGTACATTGAACACAAGACGAAAACAAGAATTTTGCATTTAACAAAACTGTTTCACCAATAAAAATATCTTAAATTGCTCTGGCCTAGTTTTCGATCAAAACTGTTTGAAAACTCGCTTCTTTAATCCGGTAGTGTCTCTAGAGTATTTCAAGTTCAATTTTACTTTGACATTTCTTGCCTTTCATAAAACTGGATAAAAGTGTCAACAGAAACATTAACTTGTCTAAAAACTGGAAGTGTTTTAAATCAGATAGAAGACGATGGCGCGATGGAAATTTTAGCCTTCGGTTTTGTTAAGGCTTATGCATGGACAGATCAACCTGCCCAGAGGACAACCCGGGAATCCCGGGATAGCTCTTTCTGCCCGGGTGCGTGCACATGCGAAACCACTGCGTTGTTTAGTTTTAACCATTTGCTTCAACTGTAAATAGTAATTGGTATGGCCATCGCACTTAGGCGATCGATCTTGAAGCCAAAACAGTCAAAGGGTAATTTTGGTTAGATCAGACGGATCTGAAGGTAGAAGTTAGTATGTAGTTCTATTTTTGCATCAGTGACGTCAGTGGAAGAGAGGTGACACGACTCACTAGGGGACGTCCATCATACATTGATTAACTATTTCTACCTGAACCTGTTTATGATTAAAATTAATGGTGAGAACGGCTGAACTGATGTTTGTTTTTAAACTTTCGTAGCACATACATCAAAAGTGTCTAGGGATCAAGTAGATTTTTAACTATAACAAATTACACAATTAATATTTACCAAATCTAATCTTCCAGACTGACTTCTTACTTTAATTCGTATGTTTAAGTTAACAACTTATCCCTATAATTTGTAATAATTAAAAAAAAAAACAATTTTTGAGAATTTTGGGAAATTAATCTAAGTTGCCAGAGCAAAGAGCTAAGAGCAGTGGTGGCCAAGTGGTAACGGCCGCGACTTACGAGTTGTACTTCGTAGGTTCGAACCCAGACAGGCGCTTTACTTTGTGTAAATTATTTCATCACCACTGCTCTCAAAACGGTGAAGGAAAACATCGTGAGGAAACCGGCATGTCCTAGAACCAAAAATTCGAAGACATGTGACATCTACCAATCCGCACTGGGCCTGCGTGGTGGATTACGGCCCACTCCCTCTCACTGAGAGGAGGCCTGTGTTCCAGCAGTGGGAACATTATAGGCTGATTATGGAATCTAAGTTAATGTCGTCAATTAAATGGCATAAAATGAGGATTTTTAAAATTTTTATTGTAAAGATAAAAAAATATATAATCTGTGTTTTCACCATTGACACGAATCACACAATCACAGCGATTTGGCATGCTTAAATTCAGTTCACCAAAATCACTGAGGAATGGCCGCCCACGTTCTTTCTAACAAGTCAAAAAGTTGTTGTGGGGTATGCACGGCATCCATACTCGGCAGAGTTCTTCTTTGGAGCATTATCACATAGGTGCTCAATTGGGTTGAGGTCTGGCGATTGAGCAGGCCACGCAGAACGTTGATGCGAGCATCGGCAAGAGTGCGTGTTACGACTAGCCGTGTGTGGACGTGCATTGTCGTGCATTAGTCGAAACGAATCACCTAACCTTCACAAAGGGATGATCGCGTCTGAAACAATCCTCGCCGCATAAATTTGAGAATTGAGGTTGCCTCTGCTCCAAATGAGATCGGTTCTTCCACCGATCCAATATTGTTCCCCCTCCATATGAATGAACTTCCTGTCAAAATTTTAAACGTTCGTGACTTTCAGAGGTCCTCCAAACCCGAGTACGTCTTGTATCCGGCCTCATAGCGAAACGAGATTCATCGGAAAAGCACCAGTCTTCTCTCTCCCAATTTCTGTGTTCGCAAGCCCATTGTAAACGGGCCCTACGATTTCTGGGTACTATAGGTGGAACTCAGCGGCCTTCGGGAACGCAAACCCACTTCACGTAAACGATTCCGGATGGTTTGGTCGCTTATCAGCAAGCCTGAAGAGTTTTGGAGCCTCGTAGCCAACGTCATGGTGGTCATGGTACGATTCCGGATGTACCAGTCCTGTCTGCGAGTGGTGATGCGAGATCGTTCTCCATGTCGCTCGGTCACGCTGCCTGTGATACGATAGCGTGTCCAGAGGCGGCTTACGACGCTCTGGGTAGTGCCAAGAGCGAAAGCCAAAGTAAGTTGCCTGGAACCAGCTTGCAACATTCCGACGGCTCTCATCAGCTCTCTTCTCGTGTCAAATGATGTCGTCGCTCCATATCGATGCAATTTTTTTCAGTTCCGATGCAGAAATTGTATTGGTTTTGTAAAAATGCTATTACACACTTTTATAGGAATCCCGATTGACAGTTGATTTTCAATTTTTAATCAAAATTTAATCAATAACGATCCAAAAAAGTTAAAATAATAATCCTCTATTGCGGTGATACTCAACGTACTTGATTCCTAGACAATTTTGATGTGTGTAGTCCGAATACGATTTGCCCGGAAAATTCGGGAAAATCTGAAAGTGCTGCGCGGTTAATACCGAATATAGAAACCGTGCCGTGAACAAAGGGCCTTAGCCTTCTTATATAAAACTAGTGGCCCGCCCCAGCTTCGCAAGGGAGCAATTTTTTTTTTTAATTTCCTCAAGTTTTTTTCATACAAACCTTGTCCTGACAATACCGAACACAACAAAAAAAGAATTATCCAATTTGGTGCAGTCATTCGGAAGTTATGCGCTTATAGAAATTTCGGCGAATTTGTTTTATACTATGTAGGTAAGGATTCAGTCCTGACTGACTGATATATCAACGCACAGCCTAAACCGCTGGTTCTAGAGACATGCATTTTGAAGAGTGTGTTCTTTGTGAAGAGTAGGCGTCCACTAAGAAGGGGTTTTTGGAAATTCAACCTTTAAGGGGGTGAAAAGGGGGGAATTTGTTTGTATGAAAAATCTTATTCCTTGAGTTAATAATCTTAAAACTTGGCACGAATATGTACTTATCTAAGTAAATTATGAAGTTTGGCGTTTTTTGTTTTTCTAAACTGTACCCTGAAGGGGGATTGGGAGGTGTCAAAGTTTGTATGGAAGAATTTTAACCTACGAAAAAACAGAGGAGGTTCACAAGTCGCCGCGTATATAATTTTTTTTTTATCTATCCGTTGATTTTGATAATAATTTTTTCGTTTGAAACGGTATACTCTCAAGGTGGTCCCATTGTCAACAAGTTGGTCGCGCCGCCGCCGCGCTTCACGCTTTACGTAATTAATTAATTTGCTTGTTTGGCGCCGACTCAAAATTACTTAATTATACTTAGGTATACTTACATTAGTTTAAGAACTTAGTTATTAAGGTTAAATAAAAAAGGTTAATTTTTTGCTTTTCAGTTTTTTCGGCGGTTTAATTTTTTTGTTAAAAATTTTTTGACACTTGTGTTCACAATCTCCTATTCACACATATACCACAAACACAAGGTTAGTATCGCCATAGAATTGGTCGCCACATACTAGTTATAATTGTGGTGTGGACGTGTGGTGACATGCATTGTATGGTTTATTTCCTATGATTAATTTATTTCGAATATTTGGTCACATAATTATTATTATGAGACGTCGAGTTATTATACACAGGTACAAGGCTGTACGTCTGTGGCAAAACCAGTATAAGCTGGCCTCTTATTCTATTGAAACTCGGTACTACGCCAGGCCAGCACCCTAAATTCCGGAACACTCTATCAATCTTAATCTGAATCATTTTGAAGGATATTGCTAATCCACTGCTTCATATGTTAGAAAAAATTATTTGCTCGACAACGTAAATAACGCAATGAGTGTAGTTGAACTGTCAAAATGAAAGTCATTGCTACTGATAGTGTGTTACGCAATTACCGCGCCGCTTAAGGTCTGAGTGATGCCACTGACATGCGGTCTACTGTACGTACAAATTAATCCTGAACTGATAGCTTGTATCTGCAACATTCGCTTTAAATTAAACAAGACGTTTAATTTAAAGCGAATGTTGCAGATACAAGCTGCAACTGCTAACATACACAACCTACAGATCCAGTTACGTGTATCGAGTGGTTAAACGCTGATGCTACAAGTTTACACGAAACTAATGCTTGTTCTGGCAAAACTCTACGCTACTGACTGATAGATAATCGTGGGACATTATTTACAACAAAAGACAGTAACGTTGTGTACTCCTACTTGCTTTAATTTGCTTAAAATTGCTAAAGATTAAATTCACTTGCAGGTAAAAGGTCGTCAACGTCAAGAACGAACGTCAAGGTCTATTAGGGTTCCGAAAAAACGGAACCTTTTTAAGATCACTTTTTTATTTTAGAGGTTTTGTTTTTACTTTAAGAATAATGTGATACTAGCGGCGCCCCGCGGTATCACCCGCATAAGTTTCGATCCCGTTGGAATATCGGGATAAAAATGTATCCTACGTGTTAATCGTGGTTATAAACTATCTGTGTGCCAAATTACATCTAAATCCGTTCACTGGTTTTTACGTGAAAGAGTAAAAAACGTCCATAAATTTTCGTATTTATAATATTAGTAGGATATGATAAACTCTCTAAGAGTTTCAACCTTAGGAACTTTCAATTAACTGGGACTCTTTTTTAACCGACTTCAAAAAAGGAGGAGGTTTCTCAATTCGACCGTATATATTTTTTTTATAGCCTACGTCCTTAGTCTACTTAACCTTCTTAATTCTGAAAATCGCATGAAAATCCGTCCAGTAGAATTCATGTTAAGCGAACAGATAGGCAGTAGGGTAACGAAGATGTTGCATTGATTGTTGCTGGATGGTTAAAGATAATATACATATATATTTTTTCTTGTGGCAACACTAGGTACAGCTAACAGCTGTTTAAAATTTGTTCTTGAAATTTTAATCTTAAATATTAAATTTCGTTGTTTTTTTAGGCCTATTTCCAATTACTCGTAAATAGGATAATAATGTGTATTTTGTGTTAGATTCACATAGCTAGTGCAAATTAAGTGACAGTAACCGGCACACGGGAATTTGCATTGTCATCTCTTTATATTTTATTTGCTACTTACTACTACTTCTATGTACTTAAACAATGACACTCATAACTACGCGGCCTACCCAAATCTTTGGTATTGTTCGTCGAATCGTTGAGCTCCTTAAGTTCTGAGTTGAGCTGCACGGTTACTGACAAATGCGTGTACTGACTGGACAAGTCTACTCAATATGTGTGATTCATTCCTCAAAACACCATTTCAGAAACCAACCTACATGGTCCTCAAAGATTGTGTCCGGTTTTAATTTAGCTTTTATGATGGTCATTATTTTTATTTTAAAAGTCAAAACTAAAGTATCTAGGGTTTTAGGGATCACGGTATTTTTTACAAATATTTTGTTACTAGCTTCCGCCCGCGGCTTCGCCCGCGAGGTCTATAAAATCGATAAGAACTATCCTATGTCCTTCCCCAGGATGCAATCTATCTCTCTGCCAAATTTTATCGAAATCCGTTCAGTGGTTTAGGCGTGAAAAGGTAACATATAGACAGACAGACAGACAGACTTACTTTCGAATTTATAATATTAGTATGGATTTGTCCAGGATGTCGGCCATTGCAACCGATTGCAGGTCTATAAATAAATATGTACGATTTTGATGGAGAGGTACAAATTCAATCTGTTATTGTTAAATTGCTTCTGCTGTGCCGTCGAGAGAATTTAATTTGAATATGTCAGATGTCACGGCCAGTTAGCAGCTGTCTGACAATCAGTGTACCGGTAACTTCCAATGATTAATCCATTGTTGCATCCGACAGATACAGCAGTGGATTTCTGCATTCTCGTAACGACATTTGATTAGAAAGAAAGCCGAGCTTCAAAATAGTTACGAATTAGAAAGAAAACTTTATATTTATAAGAATATTTAAGATAATGGCAATACCGTTGCTATCTTTAACCTTTAGACAGCAAGATGGTGACGAAGGCAATTAAGTACCCATTACGAGGACCACTTTCGTATTAAACTAGTGTTTTCAGGCGGAGTTTCTGGTACTTTTCCAAACTTGTTGGAAAGTTAAATTATGCGTAGAAAAAATTGATTGTCAATTGTTGACTGCAGTTCTTGAGTTACAACATAAAACACACTTTAAGTATCATCGGACACTACTGCCGAAAAGCAAGTGCGCGCTATAAATAATCCTGATCGGTACTCAATTAGAGCAAGTATTTTTAGTCCTTATTATACACCTGGTTTCTATTGACAACTGCTTATAAAAACAGTACTTAATAATTCCTTGATACAGAGCATATTGAATTGAAGATTTGGCAAACACATGTCATCAATTCCTGTTGCTATTTCGGACAATGAATTACATTAGTTAATATATGAAAATAGACAGAAAGGGGGTGACTATCGAGATGACGAGTAATAGAGAAGTATGGAAGGATAAAACAACCGTCCCCAAACAAATTAGGGTAAGGGCAGGGAAATAATGAATAAGAGATGGATTTCACAGCGAGTTAGCTAGTTTATGTGCAGATCAGCCCAGGCTTTCACAAATTGGCTGTTAGTTAATGAATCACAGACAAATATCAATAATCCATACTAATATGTATTATAAATGCGAAAGTGTATGTCTGTCTGTCACCTCTTCACGTTTAAACCGCTGAACCGATTTATATAAAATTTGGTTTAGAGATAATATGAGTCCCGGGAAAGGACATAGGATAGTTTTTATCCCGATATTCCCACGGGATCGACACTTGTGGGAGTGAAACCGCGGCGCGCTGCTAGTAAATATATAAATATCAGATCCAGTTGAAAACCAGTGTCACGTACTAATTGTCTGACATTTTTGCTGCACTGTGCCTTTTTGGCGCAGGTGAGGCACTTTCCTGCTAATTTCTTACATCGGACTTTACACTTTTTATTTGATCTTTATTTTTTGTTTTTATCTGATGTACAGTCACGAGCACTAATACCTATGTCAACACTTGGCCACTTTCAATTGCGATTTTTTCACGAAATAACGAATGCAACGTTGAAATACGACACTTTACATAAACCTATTGGTTCGAAAATACTATGTTCCTAATAATATAAAATTTCATTAAAAAATAAAGGAGAAAATCGCCTTTGAATAAAGCCAAGTGTATGTAAAGTGTATGTACATACTTTTGCTCGTGACTATGTATCTGGTGTATTGTGTGACTTTTAGTCTGTGCTAAATAAATGTATTTTCTTTTTTCTTCTTCTTTAAATATTGGTTTTAAGGGAGGAATAACAATGTTTTTTTTTACTTGAAGATAAATAGCTATTTAAATTCATTTATTTATTATTCTGTAGTAAACGTACTCCTGAAAAGGTGGAGTTTTATCGTGCATCTGAAAAAATGAACGAATACTTTGCGGTTTATATACTTACTAAAAGTCTTTTAATTTGATCCTTCGTAGAACCTTGTGTCTACTTTTACGAACCTATCGCAACATAGGGCCTAGATATTAAGGGCTTACAAAGCGCGGTCACCGTCGGACTGCATAGATAAGAAAGTGAAGCGCGATGACACAACGCTGGTAATTAATTGCAAAATATGAAGCAATTATTAAATTACAAAAAATCTATTGTTTGGACTAAAAAATTAAAACACTAGTATTTTATATGTTGCTTGTAGAATAATCTGACAAAAAATCAGAATGATTGTATATATGTAATAGTATGGTTTTATTGTAAAAAGAAAGTTTTTAGGCCCATCTTTATGATTTTTTTCCATCATATCAAATTAGTTGAATTATGTTTTCAACACACTACTTAGCATACATATATCCTGAGGAATATCATATGTTCTTCTAATTTTATTTACTGTAGTCGATCATATACTTTTATTGTTTCTAAAACTTGCATTTTTTGTGTTTAGGTCCTGTAAGCCCCTTAAGTGGCAATCGCTTTCAAAGCGTTTCGTTTTTCTACAGCATTTGTCATCCGGATTGACTTTAGCTTTTCGGTAGAATATGTCAGCCGCATACATTTATGACTTCCATCATCGTTATTGCTGATAGAATGTCTCTTTGCCTAGTCTCCTTCAGGTTATCTATATCTATCTGATCTACTAATAATAAAAGTAAAGAGTTTGTGTGATTTTTCGTGCTAATCTGTGGAACTAGTAAACTCAGATTAGAAAAAGCCTTTTTGCATTTGATAGTACAACTTGAAGATGGCTATAGGTTATTTAACAGCACGCTCAGGCGTGAAAAAAGAAAAAAAGTCAGAAAGAATGCTAAGCAAAAACGAAGTAATAGCGTGGGCATACGAAGCGAGCCGACGACGGGTGGGGGTGGGTCGGGGGAACAACAAATCAACAAGTCGCGGGTAGATGCTAGTGTGTGATAAGACAGCTAGCTTACTGTTCTAGACTTTCAGTAAACGGGTATTATTATAACTTTAAATAGTTTTTAAGTATTGTTCTGCGTCTGTCTCTCTATCCTTCTAAGTAACTTCTAAATTTGTTTTTTCCGATCCGGTCTCGAATATTAGCAAAGACTGCTAGGAATAACTCGATAGCCACTACGATAAGCAGGCAGATTGAGTGTCGCAGTACGATGCTGTCATTGTTAGGTCATTTTAACTTAGAGAGATTTATTGATGATTCTGTTGATTACAGTTCTGTAAACACATATTTGTTACGGTCGCAAATCAGATTTTGATCAACGTACAACCTTACACTAACCTGCAAATTGCAAAAATCTTCAGAAAAATTTAATTTGGCGTACGCTTTAGCGCTTCCTTCTTAAAGACATTTGCGAAAGTAGTCATTAGGCTTAAGGGGACTACATGACCTAAACGCGGTCACTGTCGGACTGCATAGAAAAGAAAGAGAAGCGCGATGACACAACGCTGGTAATTTATTGCAAAATGCAATTATTTAATTACAAAAAATCTATTGTTTGGACGAAAAAATTAAAACACTAGTGCTTTAGTATGTTGTTTGTAGAACAATCTGTCAAAAAATCAGAATGATTGTATGTATATTAGTCTGGTTTTTATTGAAAAGAAAGTTTTTAGAGGTATCTTCATGATTTTTTTTTTATCGTATCAAATTAGTTGTATTATGTTTTCAACACACTACCTAGCTACTAGCTAACTAGCTTAAATTCTGAAGAATATCATAACATATTTTTCTGATTTTGTTTACTGTAGGTAGTCGATAATTATACTTTTAGACAATAGAAAACTTGCGTTTTTTGCGTTTAGGTCTTGTAGTCCCCTTAAATAAGGCCAACGAGCGGCCGTCTTCACGAACACACACAGCATGTTTGTACACTAGATTAGCACAAGTTAAGCGCCGGTCGTTTCGTAAGGTAAAAATACTGTACCTATAATAAATAAACAAATGTTCACTCATCTTGAATGTTCTGGATTGTGTAGGCCTATGCTACGCCGTAGCTGCGCGTAGCGGAAATGTTCTGTAGTAAAATTATGTGCTACGCAATTAATCCGACAGCGGTTGACATTCATTGTCTTCTGGTTCGGCCCTAGACCATTCTTTTCTTTCATTCTTTTTTTTTTAAAAAAAAAACGTTGCCCCACACTAGGAATTTCTCCTGTGTTGTGGGTGCGTTTACAAACATTTAAATTCACATACACACAAACAGCCAGACCCGGAACAACTACTTGTAGGTCATACAAATATTTCTTCCGTGCGGGAATCGAACCCGCGACACGCAGCGCAGCAGTCAATCGCTTAACCACTGCGCCAACCGTGCCGTCAAACCACCATTGCCATCGCCATTGTATTGTAACTTTGTGTTTTACTAACCCCCCTTACTAATAAACGTATGAATCAGAAAGAATCGACAAAACCGAAGAAGAAGAAAAAAAAACGACCCCGACGACTGAAGAATCGTAAGATGAATAGTTACACGCCGATTTCTCTCTTTCAGTCGTCAGTAATTTGACTTTCGAAAGAAGAAGACAAAGCGTTTTGTAACTATACAGACGCTATACATACAACGTTTATTAGTAAGGGGGTAAAGCAACATTATATTTAAACCACATTTATTCATGTTTTCTGAATAATTACTAAATGTGCAGTTATGTTTTCTCGATTTTTTACCACCGTTATTGTCGCTCGATACGCTGTGTTTTGATAATAAATGCAAGATCTGTCAGCTTACAGATCAGAGCCAGGGTTTCTTTAGATACTTTTACAAAGTGATCTGTCACTTTAGGGGGAAGATAACTTCTAGTACCGGGTAAATCTCCACCCACTGCCGGATGCGGCCCAATTGACTGACATTTCGTATTCGCAGTCGCAGCCAACTGGTTTAATTAGCCATTTAGTTAACCGCCTAGCCTTTTATATAAACGGCGGCCGTTCAACTAACGGCCTGAATGATATTCAATTATAGTTTAGGTTGGAACTGTAACCCATCACACGCGAGCCGAATTGGTCGCAGTAACTAAGCCAGGGCACCCCGACTAAATGGGTTAGGTTAGGTTAGAACTGTGATCAACCGCGTGCGAGCCGAGAGAGCGAAGCGAGGCGAGCACTACATCTAAAGAACAGGCGGTTAACTAAACGGCTAATTTAACCAGTTGGCTGCGACATAAATATACATTTCAAATCAGTTATTTGCGATAAACATGATGCAAAGAAATACCAAAAGCAACAAGTAGGGGGAAATATGCGTTACATCCACGTGATCGTGGAACATGTCTACAATGTAAAACTCGGTTGGTGTAGGTGGAGAACAGGATGCGTCAACAGCCCATTTTCTTGCAAACAATTTTTTTTCTCAAATACACGTACTTATACTGTAAACGTAGGTTAACATTTTTTAAGAACGTTAAGGACAGTCTCTTGAGAACGTTTTTCTGTAACTACAACGGTTTAGGTAAACCATGCGAATACCCACCCTAACCGGTATAATAAAAAAGGGTATCTTTTTGATTTTGATGCCCGTTTAAACAAGGGTTCTAACTACAATAAATGTAAGATACTTCTAAAAATATCAAAACCGTATCGTTGGTTGTTATTCTATTGCCCATTCGTAGATGTTACGTCAATTTTAATGTGTGCGGTCTTCGATGATATCATTATTCTCCTCCCCTTATCCCAATTTATTTGGTTGTTAGTCGTTCGATGATAATCATAACGTTATTTTTTATTTGTTTCAGGTAAAATTGAACGCTATGGGCCCATGGCTGGGTCAAGCCGGCTGCGACTTTGCGTACCAACTGTGAGATAATTCTTAGTCTTTGTTCGCGCATTGGCCAAAGCGGGGAGAAGACGCCACGTGTGGGCCTGCGTACACCAGGGGGCGGGCGCTTTGCGCCGCCCCAAAACTGCATCTGTAAGTGTAATGCATGACTACTACACGCGCATTGCCCGTTCCCATGACGATGTACCCCCCACCCACCCTTACCTGCGATTTGCGAGCGCCATTGCCATTATTCATTCCGCGACAGAGCTCGACGTCGGACGTCTTGAGTTTGCAGCGAAAATGATCCCGCATGTAACTAGTTTCACTTACATTCTGATTCTGGTTTGCATATTCGCGCTTCGTTTTATCTTATATCTTTTTTTCTCTGTGACGGATCTTACGGAACTTCAATCTGGAAGATTTAACATAGCAGAGTAATTGAGTTTGAGTAATTGTTTTTTTTTCATTTGTTATTTTTCATTTTATTTATTTTGTGGTGTGGAAGTGACCATTTAAAAAACTTTCATTATGTGCGTACAGCAATTTCGCCGGATATTCGATTTGCGCAGGTAAGTCTTAATAACTTACGGCTGTTGCGAACCTTGGCCATCTTTTATTTTTTTAACTTTTTTTTGAGATACCTATGCATATTTTTTTGTTTGGTTTGTTAGATATACTTATTTTTTTTTTAATTTTAATTTTAATCTGCCTTGGCGTGCTGTGCTATTTCCTATGTTGTGTTCTTTTAAAGTTGTCAATAAGAAGGGATTCATTAATGGGAGGGTTTGTTAGCTATAACTTGCAATTTATTTCAAATTAAATAAGTCGATGGAATAGTTGCAAGGAAAGTGTATGTGACGTCAATTAGTGCGTCTCTTGATAGCGAGGAAATAGGTCAAGCCTGGCAACGTGGGACCTAGGGGGAGGCTGTGGTGGTACAGCTCACACCAACGCTGGCGTGCTGGGCGGACTTGTCCTATATCTTTTCAGCATTTCGAATTTTCAATTGCATTTTACTGCTTACTCTAAGCTGTAGAATTTGTGTGCAATTTTATCAATATAAGCGAAAAAAAAGCTTTGCGTATCGTTGCAATTTAAAATAGTTAGGTACCTACAAGTCTTGTGCCAGATGATATTTCCATATTGGTAACTTCTCTTCGTCAGGAGCCTTAGGAAATGAGTTATCAATAAAATACGATACAGATTCAGTTTTTCAACTTAAAAAAATTACGATTTTTCATACAAATTTGCATTCCCTATTCCCCTTAACCACAGTATTAAAAATACGATACAGATTCAGTTTTTCAACTTCAAAAAATTACGATTTTTCAAAATTCCCTATTCCCCTAACCACAGTATAAATATGAACAGTATGGAAACTAGGTCTATTTGTTGAAAATAATTACCTACGCTCCATTGGAGCGTTAGGGTTGTCACTCTTATTGTCTGTAAAATTGTGTTTTATTGTAACGAAGTTTTTTAACGCGGTTTGCGGTTAGGAGTTGGCTGGTTATCTTTCGCTCCTTCTGGTCAAAACGTAATTCCAATATGGCGGCTGCGAAAAAATTCAATCATATCAATTTCATAGTTTTCGAGGGTGCTAAAGCCGATAGTGAATTCAAAATGCGCGTCGCTCGACCGATGCTTAGTTAACTCTGTACCTTACCGTTTCAACTCGAGAATGGGTGTAATAGTAATTAAAGACAACAATATTAAAAAAAAAAAACCTTTATTCTTCGTAATTATAAATTATTTACTAAGAAGACACCCCTGACAAAAAAAAAAGAGAAATTTCGCACCCTCTATCTTGGATTTACGTTTTGACCCCACTATCGGCTTTAGCACCCACGAAAAACATGAAAACGATACCCATGACAAATAAATGGAAACATTTCACAGCCGCCATCTTGGATTTACATTTTGACCTCACTAACGGTTTTGGCTACCTCTTTAACGATGTAAACGACACCCATGACGAAAAAAATTAAAAACATGTTAGCAGCCGCCGTATAATACATAAATACGCTCGAGGCATTTTTAAAAAGATGAACGAACCGTGGCGCAAGGAATAAATGTATTACGCGACTACTCGTTCCAACACGGCAGTTCACGGCACCCCGACAGAGCACCGCGACTATCGCTTAGGAGTATCGTAAATGCGCGCGTCTGTGTGAGTGTGCCGTTTCGAACGTTTGTACGTAGTTTCTGTACTGTTCATATCTTTACTGTGCCCTAACCCTCTAAGAGATGAATTTTCAAAAATCCTTAGTTCTCTTGTGATGAATCCAGCGATTTAGGCTTTGTGATGTCTAAGTAAAAGATAAGTATTTTTTTAAGAAGGTGCAGACATTTCCGATGCAGACTAGATTCAAAATCATACCTACAATGAACGGATAAAATACCCGTCCAAGTTTCTTGTTAATCGAAACTTAACTTTTTCCAACATCAAACTTAAAGAACGTTTCAGTACATATTGCTCGATTCTGCCAGTTAAATGTATTTATATGAGCTGAACACAAAGATCTGCCTGGCTTAACAAGATGCTTATTCTTGTAACTTGTATCGTTATTGTTGTACAATTTGTGAAAGTATCGAATTTAAAATTACTTCGCGTTTGTATAATATTTTCAGGAATTATCTTAGTTATTGAAATACAAGCTGTGTAATGGGATTTCCCATTGGCAATTTTCAGGATCCTTAGGGGACGATCTTCAAAAAAACGATGATACAACTATCTCCTATTTAAACACAGGGGTTTATTTAGGACTAACTTCCACACACAGTTTCATCCCCCTTAGTGGATGAGTTTCTAAAAAAACGTGTCTGTCAACAAGCTTCCATAGTGATCCATGCAACACTGACGACTGTGCCTACACACAGCGAATAAACCGTAGTTTTTCACGGCAAGAAAAACGTGCGTTGTGAACAAAAGGCCTTAGGGGACGAGTTTCTAAAAACGATGATACTATCTCCATATCTAACACAGAAGTCTCAAGTCGCGCTTCTAACTTAAAAAATGAAGAACTTCCATATAAACGTTCATCCCCTATTTAATCACCTTATGGTAGAGCCCAGAGGGCCCTGAAGGTTTTTGAGCAAGCATATTCAGGGCGAAAAGTTGATAGCTGAGTAGGTGTGGCATGAGGATAGAACACCGAAAATATTTTTTAAAAGTTTCAGATAGGATCCCCGTGGTCAGGAGTCCCACTTTCAGATTTAAAAAAGGGCCAAAAATAAAGTGATCTTCAGAGGCGTTGATTTTGGCATGGTCGGGTGAGGACTAACCCATAATGACTTAAATAGGCAAATCTGATTAAGAAATGGTGGGCTTTCCCTAAATCTGACGACTTTGAAAACTTAATTTTTCTAGACCATTTTTAACATTCAAGGCAAATAAAAATTATTCTGTGCAATAGTGTTACATGTCCTGATAGTGAATATATAATTATCTGACGGATTGATGGAACCTTTTGGCAAATATGACGAAATTTCATTGATTCACAAAAGTGCCCAAAAGTGGTTATAATTTTGCATTTATCTCTAAATCAATGATTGATTGCTGTTTGAATTTGAAGATGACCCTTTTGGGAAGATTTTTTAGTATTCAGAAGTTGGAAAATATCAAATACTTAATAGCAACGATTAAAAGATAAGTAGCAAAATTAAAACATCGTCGGAGTACACTATAAACAAAGATGACTATTTCAAAATGTTAGTATTACACTAAGTAAACCAATTATTTGAAAATCCTCCTCATCAGGGTTATCTAACGAGCTAGCAACGTTTTAAAAAATATTGAGAGATTTTTTTTAATTGTTTGATAAAGCTGTCAAAGGTGGAAAGTCATAGGTACTTACTAAAATTAACGAAAATATTAAACTAACGACTTGTTTACGCCGTAATACTTTTGTATTCGAGGTTTTATTGTAACAACCTCTGCGCTCGACATCGTTACTTGACTTAAAAAAAAAGGTAGGAGTTATCAATTCGGTTGATTTTTTTTTATACATCGTCCCTGTTTAATACAGGCGTGATATTACAAAATATATTAAACTATCGGCCGTACGATATAACTTTACGCGCGAACCCACCCCCCGTGCAACGCCTGTAAGGCACATCCCTGGGGAGACTGCAAAGACTTAACTACCCCTTCGAGGCAAACAGCCGTAGTTAAGGTGAAAGCGCCAGGGTAGCCCGCGAAATTCAATTTTTTTTAGGTTTTTTGCAATTTGCTGGTCAGTATTAAGTTTTACGATGATTAAAATATGATTCGCGGCCGTAACAAATATGTATTTACAGAATTATAATCATTAAAGTCATCAACACAACTCTCTAAGACCATGTAATCCCCAAGAATGACTATTTCATGAAATCTTGACATTTGGGGATTACATGGTCTTAGAGAGTTGTATTGATGACTTTAATGATTATAATTCTGTAAATACATATTTGTTACGACCGCGAATCATATTTTAATCAACGTACAACTTAATACTGACCAGCAAATTGCAAAAAACGTAAGAAAATTTTAATTTCGCGGGCCACCTTAGAGCTTCCCCCTTAATGTAATTTTATGTAAAGCTAATTATTGTTCATGAGTCTGGATATGTGCCCGGTGTTGCTGACAGTAGGCTCGGACCGAAAGGGTATTGGAGCCTGGCATACATACTCGCCCGCCATTTTTTTCAAAATGGCGGCTACTCTATCTATATTAATAGCTGACATCAAGGCAAACAGAAAACATAATAGGACCAAACCGCGGAAAGCGTCACGTTTCCGAGATATTAACATTCAAAGCGTGAAGAAAGTAGTAGAAGAAAAGCGTGTTATAGGTTGGCCGCCATTTTGAAAAAAAAAATGGCGGACAGGTAGGTATGCCACGGACCTTCAAAACCCATTGGGGGGTGTACTTGTAGGTGCACCTCTACCTGACCATTCGGGGAATATAGGTTTACGTTTTAATGATTTTATTATCATTAAAATATTTAAATAATTTGGAGATCAGTTAACATGAATTACCTACTCATTTTATATGAAAGTATATTCAGTACTATTCACGGATTGTATTCGTATTACTAATTATTTCAACAATGAAAGTACAGTCCAGTTCCCGGAGGTTGTTATAACCTGGGAATTCAATTCACAGTAAACTCCAAATGAATTCATATGAAACCTTTTGAATTGTTGGGTTACATAAAATTATAAATACTTTAGCAATTTTTTATCGATCCTACTTTTGTTCCAAAGGGGATTGCAGATCTGGAGATTTATATGGAGCCTGGCATACCTACTATCGCGCCATTTTGTTTTTTTTTTCAAAATTACTACCACGCACGTCATTTTTCGATTTATATAAGTTAAATACGTGGCCAACATTTTGAAAAAAAAAAAAAACAAATGGCGGACAGGTAGGTATGTCACGGCTCTTCAAAGCCCTTTACCATTGTAGGTTTTCTGAAAAAAATGCAAGTTATAAGTACTAACCATTATTCAGTAACAACACAGAAAATATCTCTTCAAGAAGACACCAGAGGATTAATTCCCATATTTAAAAAAGTTAGTCGTAATCTCATCAGGAATTCTTGATCATAGCATATAGCATATTGAGATAAACGGCGATTGTTCTCGCGTACCTACGTTGACAATTTTGGACACTTGCGTAACAACTTTTGACTGAAACATTTGTATGTTGCCCAAGTTTGGATGCCAAAATATCAGCAATACATTTTAATTTACTAATTAAATTGCAACAAAAAATACGGTAAGTACCGATTCCAGAGATGAATTAAAAAAAAATCATTACTTTATGTCCTCTAGAGGGCGCCATATTGAATTTAGTATGACGTCACATAGCCTATAACCAGCGGACGGTCAAGACGCTTCTAACGATACCTCTTTTGTCAAATTATTATAAGTACCTACCTACTTTTGAAGTTATGAGGGAACAGATGAACATACATACTACATACATACCGATTAAAATCATAACCCTCTGTAGTCAGGTAAAAAGGAAAATGCCACGCTACATCATTGAAAGGTTTCATTATCATCGTTCAGCCGAATGGCCTCCGCTGCTGAACATAGGCCCCAAGCATCGCCATAAAGGCTGGTCCTGCGCTTCTTGCATCCAGTGAATTTCAGTCCGTGAAAGCTAAAGGAAATATTTAATAAACTATAAAGGGCGCTTTCTTTTTAAAAACATTCGTAGCGCGAGCTTTTGATAAGGATCGTTTTCACCGTGGGCCTTCGTCTCGCGAATTTGTTTTCCAAATATTCGTTGCGCGAACGTTTGTTACGTAACGCAATCAAACCCTTTTGGTAAACGCATCATGAAAGCAGATCATTTTTATTAGACTTCATTTGTAAATAATAGTTATTAGGCAAGTACTACTAGAAACAAATTTATTTTACCATTAAACATTCCTATGAAACTTGGTGTCAGTGTAGCTTTCTTCTATCAGTGAAAGAATTTTTATACACACTTTCAATCACAATTCGAAACATTTTGAAAGAAATTCCTAATCCATTAAATCATATGATTGGAAAATTCGTCTGCTCTTCAACGTAAATAACGCAATAATTGTTGTAGAAATGTCGAAATTACTGGCATTACCATTGTACATGTCTTGCGCAATTACCTCCAGTGAATACTGCCTACAATCATATTGACAAACAGCAAACAATTTTACCTCTTCATAATATAAGTTAAGACGCAGAAGTTATTTTAAACTCGATACAACTCAGGATCTAAACAGACGGACTGCATTTCAGTTGCAACATCGCAATTTGGATGCAGTTGACTTAACGACTTCGAAACCTAGTTATGTCAACTGCATCCAAACTGCGATGTTGCAGCTCGCATGCAGTTCAAACGCAGTCCGTCTGTTTAGACCCTTAGGGTGCTGTCTCACAACTTGTCGTGTGTCACATTAGGCGTTTTCCAAATTGTTTTTCATGTGGCCCACTATTTCTTATTGTATGTAATTTTGTTTAGATATTCATCATCAAAAGTTTTCACGGCTCGCGGTACATCTAAGCACGATGTAGAGTCCTATTTGGACCCTGACATCTTTGCGCCGGATCCGGCCGAGCTGTACGACTTTGATGATTCTCGTGGAAATCATCTTAATCCAGTGAAGTAAGTACCCTTAGATTGTATAAGGTCTAACTAAAATAGTGAAAATATTTGCAGGGTTGTTTCGGGAAGGTTAAAATAATGATAGTATTCCCAAGAAAAAATAGTTTACTTACTTTACTTAGTTTATTTACTTTTAAATTTTCAGTCATTTAAAAAAATAAAACTAATATCAATTGAAATTAATTTAGCAAATAGTGTAAGTAAATAAACGCAACGCGCGTTGCGTATGTATCAATCATAATGATTAACGCGTAACTGGATTTCCCACAATGGTTAGGGTTATGGTAGTTCGGCGAAGCCCAAAAGGAGGGTATTGTTTTATAAGGTACATAATAACCTTTAAAATGTTGTTCACTATTTTATTGGACCTTATATACTTGTTATTTTTCACGTAGGACGCGTCCTGGAGCTTTACTTAAAACATTATACAAGAGACTTAAGACCATCAAGGAAATAAAAACTTACACATATTCGTTTGCAAAATACTTCTCACTCACCCTACGTGGAATATACTGTAGCTCTCTTTTTACTGTGTTTTATATAAGCGTGACATTTTCCAGCGTTTATTTAGCACACTCATGTCATTTGGAAGATTTTATTTGTCATTTTATTTTAAAACTAGTTCCTCCACCGTTCACACTTTACAGCACAACAGAGAAATTGTTCTTGTTCGCCAGACCACGGAACATACGGACATTTACTAAAGCTACAGGTGGCCCGCCAGAGAACCTGCAACGAAAGGATTTATTCCGTTTGGAGTTGTGTTACAGTTGAAACTTGCATAACAGTGTAAAGTACGTTTGTGTCACTCACTTTATTTTCAAAGTAATTATAGGAATAACCTACGGGGAAAAAGTTTACTAACAATTTTAAGTGACTATCAAGAGTGTCTGTGTACAACAATTAACTCTTCATCTTTTATTTGGTGGATTTAACTGACATTTTTTTTTTTTACTATTGTGTCAGTAAAATTTGCTAAATAGAATATTCATACTGCATGTCATAACCATAATTATAAGATAAAAAGGTGATCCGGGATGGTTTTGTAACAGACTTAAAAAGAGGTTTTTTTTTTCATCTTTTATTTGGTGGATTAAACTGACATTTTTTTTTTTTACTTTTGGGTCAGTAAAATTTGCTAAATAGAATATTCATACTGCATGTCATAACCATAACTATTTGATAAAAAGGTGATCCAGGATGGTTTTGTAACAGACTTAAAAGGAGGATTTTTTTTTGTGTGATTACCGATTTCTTCCAGATCTGTTAGCCAATTAGCAAATTAGACAGAAGTGGTACAACCATTCAGGAAGGTAACCGATCTCTGCAAAAAATAGATACTTCTTCCAACAAAAGAACAGTAAAAGTGCAGTTTTTGTATGTTCCATAATTGAGCTCATGACTTTGACAACCGCTCTTCTCTGTTTCTGAAGTCGATCTCAAAAACTACGACCATGCTAGTTCATAAAGAAAATAAGTTTTTTGGCATAAAAATAAATAAAACACTTCAAAATAAAAAATAATACTTATACCAAAAGGGCCTCACTTCAGCATAATGCCAGAACGTACTGCAATCACTGCCAAAGCCAAGTCCAACCTTGTAAAAAGGAGCTGTGTTCGAGCAGTTTGGCTTCAGTACGAAAATGTCGACAAACTTCAAAAACAACGCGTGGTAGTCACGTGTCCTCTCCCCCTTTTAAAAGTAACTGCTAACAATGACATTGTGTTGTTAGCGTTCGCACGTTGCCTGACGTTCAAGCGACGTAATAACATATCCGCCAATCCGTCACGCGGCAATCGCTCAGAAATACATCGCGGTGCACACGGATCATATGAGGTACTTGAACAACGTGGCTCCTGTGCGGTGTGTTTTGCAAACAACTCTAACACACATAAACAACCAAACCACTAGAAAACAAAGTGAAAAGTACGTTTTAGGTTTACTGCCTAAAATGCAAATCAGGACATTTGTATTTTAGGCCGAAAACCGACGGAAAGTATTTTTTTATCACATTTATTCAAAAAGAGCTACTGTATCGCGATTAGTGCAATGTTCAAAAAGATGTCCAATTCGCAGTTGGTCCGATTCGCAGTTGGTCCAAAATGGACAATGTTTCCGAAATTATACAATATATACTTGTATATACGATTTATAAGATTCTATCAATAATAATCCATACTAATATTATAAATTCGTTGGCACACATGTACTAGGTACTTCTAACCACTCGACTAAAGAAAATGGAACGCAAGCAATACTCCCATAGACAAAATTACAAAAAAATAAATACTGAGGGGTGGAACGTGCTTGCTGTCACAGTTTTATTTTACGTGAGTCTTATCCTTTTGGACATTCTAGCGTATTTCCGGTTGCGTTAGTTTTTGTCTGTGGACCACTAAGTGGTTAAGATTATCGTTATAAAAAACTTGTTAAAATAGTTACGTGTAAAAGCATGTTTTTATTTTTTGTTAAATGACGTTTATTTACATCTTTAAGGGCTGATTTTTCAATCGGCTGATAACTTTTATTCGTGGAATAAAATTGACGTCTGAACAGAGACTAAAATAGCTCTTTAACCTCTGGGGACTAAAATTGATTTGAATTTGGAATGTGGATATTGTTAGCAAAAGTTCCAATCACCAAAGAGATCAATCACGAACATTGTATGAACAAGTAACAAGCTCTATATAGATAAAGTAAAACGTGCGAGCCAAATTAAAAAAAAATGTATCTGAAAAAATAAAAAACCGGGCAAGAGCGAGTCGGAATCGCGCACCGAGGGTTCCGTGCCATTACATGTTTTTAAAATTCATCATTCAGAATTTTAATACTGCACACTGCGGTGTAGAATATTGCAGTTTTATGTCAGCGCCATCTCTTGACTGATAGTGGAACTAGTGTAACTTTTGTTGATGATTTCTGAAAAAGTCAGTAGAGACATCGTTTTATTTTTCCTGTAATCTTTCCATAAACTTCTATCACATACAATTATTTCAGATTTTTCGCTTTGCTAACTTCGGAGATAAGGGGGTGACGGTATTTGTTTTTTTACATTTTTCATCAATAGTCGAAAACTGTGCGGCCTAAAAAAAAGAAAAAAATTTTGAGAATGTGCAAACTCAAAACAAAACCACATGCCGTAGTAGCATCACTTCAAATTTTTCTGACCTTTCAGTCCCTGTTGCAAAAAATATACATATATTTTTATTTCTTTCTTATTTGCAAAATAGTTGGGCAAACGTCATCTAAAACTATTCCAAATTTCAAGTTTATAGCATTAGTAGTTCTTGAGATATCCAGCTCTGACAGACAGACAGACAGTCAGACAGACAGACTTAGTCTCACCATAAGGGTTCCGTTTTACCATTTTGCTACGGAACCCTAAAAACGCGCGAAAAGCATTCTGCCTTCATTCATAATTGTTTACTCAAATTAGGATTTTACTTAGTTTTAAAAATAGTTAGAAATGAGTATGTCTTCCTCAAGTAATCGTATGTGAATAACTAACTCAAAACTCATTCATAAGTTGCACTTTACTTATTTTTTCATAGAGGGTGATAAAAAGTAGAGTGTCCACCTAGGGAGCAACACTATTTTAAGCTCGAGTGACGTACTTTGAATCCCTCGCTGCGCGCAGGATTCTACTTTAGAACCCCTCCCTGTGCTCGGGATTCTACTCTAGAATCCTTCGCTCCACTTTGGATTCAAAGAAACACTCTCGCCTTCAAAATATTTGTTTGCTTCCTTGGCATACAGTCTTCTATTTTTGTTCGTCGATAGGTTTTTGTTTGGTAAAAGTAAACTAAATTCATGGTCAATCTCTTCGTCTTTTCATATGACCTTTTTATCACGTTTACGTTTAATCGTATACACGAAAGTGTACATAGTTTTCTCAGCAGCATAATTATTGAGAAAAGTAAGTACATAAATAATATTTAAATCAACTGCGAGAATAAAAAATCGACCGAAAACAAAAACTGCCGAAAAAGAATGTTATAAGTAGTCGAAATTTGCGGGCTACGGAAACGAAATTAGGTTGGACCCTTTTGACCTCACAACATTTCAATACCAAACAAAAAGTCGTCTCCAGCGAAGGATAGATTTTGTATCATGTGCACTACAATACAACTAAGTGTCACAGTGACTTTGTCCTGTGTTTCAACGGCTCTGAAATTAATTATGGGCTCTTTGTACAAATCAAACATTTATACAAATGCATTACTTGCAAACAGCGTCATGGGTCTTGAAATACCGCGAAATATATCGAATATCCAAGCAAACAAGGTCGAGAAACCTGAAAACAATAATTTCTAGAAAATCCTGAAGTTCCGCGTAAATTCTAAATAGATTTTTACCATCATATTTTTCTTTTCTCCAACTATTGATAAACCGTTTAACAATAAACAACGTTAGAAAATATCGAATATCCAAGCAAACAAGGTCGTGAAACCCGAAAACAATAATTTCTAGAAAATCCTGAAGTTCCGCGTAAATTCTAAATAGATTCTTACCATCATATTTTTCTTTTCTCCAACTATTGATAATCCGTTTAACAATAAACAACGTTAGAAAATATCGAATATCCAAGCAAACAAGGTCGTGAAACCCGAAAACAATAATTTCTAGAAAATCCTGAAGTTCCGCGTAAATTCTAAATAGATTCGTACCATCATATTTTTCTTTTCTCCAACTATTGATAAACCGTTTAACAATAAACAACGTTAGAAAATATCGAATATTCAAGCAAACAAGGTCGTGAAACCCGAAAACAATAATTTCTAGAAAATCCTGAAGTTCCGCGTAAATTCTAAATAGATTCTTACCATCATATTTTTCTTTTCTCCAACTATTGATAAACCGTTTAACAATAAACAACGTTAGAAAATATCGAATATCCAAGCAAACAAGGTCGTGAAACCGGAAAACAATAATTTCTAGAAAATCCTGAAGTTCCGCGTAAATTCTAAATAGATTCTTACCATCATATTTTTCTTTTCTCCAACTATTGATAATTCGTTTAACAATAAACAACGTTAGAAAATATCGAATATCCAAGCAAACAAGGTCGTGAAACCGGAAAACAATAATTTCTAGAAAATCCTGAAGTTCCGCGTAAATTCTAAATAGATTCTTACCATCATATTTTTCTTTTCTCCAACTATTGATAATTCGTTTAACAATAAACAACGTTAGAAAATATCGAATATCCAAGCAAACAAGGTCGTGAAACCCGAAAACAATAATTTCTAGAAAATCCTGAAGTTCCGCGTAAATTCTAAATAGATTCTTACCATCATATTTTTCTTTTCTCCAACTATCGTATAATCCGTTTAACAATAAACAACGTTAGAAAATATTGAATATTCAAGCTAACAAGGTCGAGAAATCTGAAAACAATAATTTGTAATGGGCCGCTCTAGCAGCACGCGCCGGGACGGAGCGATTAAAATCTAAAACGTTCCTGGTGTAACGAAGTTACGCTTTCGTAGCACGTAGCGAGCTACGCCGTAGCCGCCGTATCCGCGTGGCGCGGGCGCATTTGGTCGACCTCCACCGTTACTCTTTTAAAATTTACTTAGGCTGAGTTAGCGTTGAAAATGCCGAAAATTTTTTCCACGAAAAAAACAAATTGTGTTTTTTTTCGTTTTTTTCGCATGTCACATAGAAAAATTAACAGAAGAAATCCTTTGGAAAGAAACAGGATTCTTTCGAATGTTTCGGTTAATGTTTTGAAAAGTTGAAAAAAACAAGTTTTATTGAAATTGAAATATATTTTAATAGGTGAATAATAATAATATTATTGTTGCTCTAGTCGAAAATCATGAGGACTACTGATGTAAAAAACCCGCGAAATATTGAAAAAAAAAAAAAACGTTTGAGAATTTTTTTTCATATTTTTTGTCGGTCGAAAAATTTTTTTTTTCTTAATTCATGTTGGGATACTGCTTGCACGAGGGTTACACAGGGGGGGTTAAATTTTGGTTATTTTTTGCCTAGGACGCACCGTTTTCGAGATATTTGAATTTAATTATTTTTTATTTGATTCAACAATTTATGGAATTTTATTCAAACAGTTGTTTTATATTATACCTACTCGCAATCCTGTCGATAATATTCAAAACAAAAACAGAAACAGGAAATGAATTCGATAGTTGTTTTACTTTATTAATTTTAGTTGTAATTAAGTAATGTGTTGAAACCACATTAGTCCCAAAAAATATTTTTTCGTAAGGCGTCTCCACTTTGTCTCTGTTCTTTTCCGAAGTTTAGGCAAATAGGCACTACCTATTCCTATCACTGCTGGTGACAGACAAACAGACGGACGGACGGACAGACAGCGAAGTCTTAGTAATAGGGTCCCGTTTTTACCCTTTGGGTACGGAACCCTAAAAAAGAAAACCAAATAGGTAATAATAATAGGGGATAATAGATCCATCTAGCTCTTCTCGGCCACAATCCCAGTTTCACTGAAGAATCGTCAGCTTCACCAGGCTCAAGCTCGCATTCGATAGATTCGTGTGACATGAAAAATTTCCCGTTTCTTTCATAATCTTGGTTTTGTTTCGGTTTTATTGGAAAAAAACATGAAATATATACTGGCAAAACTTTCGAATGAAACATTGAAAAAAAAAACAAGGGAATTGGAAAGAAACGGGAATTTTTCCTGCTTTTTTCAACGCTAGGCAGAGTGCGCCATCTTAGTCGTTCCCGTTAGAGTCCGACCGAAAATCATTTTCGGTTTTCGGCGGAAAAAATTAAGTATCGGCAAATCAATGGGTACTAATAGAGAAAATCCAACGTTACAACAAATAAAAGCACAATAACTAAAAAATGCAGAAATGTATCTTTTATCGCATATAATATCGGATCGTTTGTTATGAGGCGGAAGTAACCAAAATAGCCTAACTTCAATATGATTTTCCATGAAATTGATAAGACTTAGGTACTTATAAAATAAAAATAACATGAGTAACTACACGATATTTCCACACTATTGTGCAAAAGAAACACAAAAAATTAAAATTTTCTAGATAAAAAACATCACGAAGTTACCTCCAAATTTCACGACTTTTCGATTTGTACCTAATATGCTTATGACTACTAGAATAAAAATTTGATGATTATTGTAATAACACAAGGCGACAAAAATTGTGAAAGCATTGTTTTTTCACAATCCTTGACAATCCTGTATTTCTTTTGTACCGAACTTGGACTCTTTTTCTACAAATGTTTTCGGCAGGTATTTTTTCCTACTCGCACTTCGCGCTGGAAAGGTTTTCATACACACATGTCATTTGACTTTGCATAATACAGTGCTAAATCCACCATACCAATATTATTTTTTACTTGGGTATCACAGTATCACTGTTGCTATTTTATTGACTTTGCACGATCCTGTAAAGCAAAATCCACGATATACTATTATAATTTTTTACTGGATAACACTATTTTCCACCAAGATGTCGTGACGTCCAACATGTACAAGGTTCTAAATAAAATTTGGTTACATTGGAACTTGAACTTTGTTACGCCAACATTGAGTTTATATATGGAACTAGCCATAACATAACTAAGATATGATTCTTAGATTCTGAATTCTAATTTAGCGTATATATAAAAAAATAAATAGCGTATATATAAAAAAGTATATGCAAAATAAACAGATGTTTTTACGTACTGAAGAATTGCATTGAAAATAAAGAGAATGCCAAAGATCATATTCCGTTTAAATATTGTAATTTGAGAAACCATTACGATACAATACATAGGGTTGCTGATCACTCTGCAGTACAACACAATTTTGATAGATTTGTACAATCATGTTCGTCCTTAATATGACCATTATGACGTCGTTATTATAAAATGCTTAATTTCATTAACTTGAAAGTAAAAACCGTAAGTGATGCGATTATATTGACCTTTATATCGTTATAAAAACAAATTTATTAAGTTTGTTTTCACTGTGATTCATGATATGTAGTATATACTTTGATGGAAGTTCTTTTGATTTTTAGGGTTCCGTACCTCAAAAGGAAAAATGGAAACCCTTATAGGATCACTTCGTTGTTGTTGTCTATCTGTCTGACCGTTTTTCTCCGGAATGCGTGGGGATACCAATTTGAAATTTATTTGAAATACTTGGGTCTACGGTTCCTTGGAGCTGTAGAAATATCAAGCCTCTAAGACGTTGACTTAGAAGCTGGCATAAATTGCCAATCATGTCGCATGGGGCAAAGTTTAAAAAAAAAAAAAATATTTTGACACTCGGAAATAAATAAAACCCTATGAGTGTACCTTATGGTTTTTAATTATTTCCGTTGACCTAGAATCAAGAAATTTGACAAGAAGCAAGGTCTCGCAGCATAAATAGATACAGTAAATTATCCGATAATCGTTTATTTGTAATTTTAATCGGAATCGCAAATTTATAGGCCGTATCTTGAATTTAGTTCATTCAACTCGGTTTACTCTCCAATCTAACAAGATATTTTTTAACTGCATAGTAAAGTTTGCCTTTAATATGGAATTGGAAATTCATAGGCTATAATGTATTATGTTCGTGAATCTGTTACCGACGTCGGAGCATGTTCACGAACATACAATAATATACCTACTTGCACAGCGATCATACTCTGGTGACTACATTGAATAGAGCTTTTTATCTGATTGTTTTGCGTATACTTACTACAGAAGATTCAAATTCAAACACAAATATATAGGCCGGGCGATAAGTTTCTGCTGGCAGGAAAGGATTGTGTTTTGTTTTCGCCGTGTTTGATGGTTTGAGGGGTAGGCAAGGAGGCGCGGGTGAAACTTGATTTTTTTCTGGCTTAATGCGCCCCCTTAATAATTCTGCATTAAAAGTATGAAGTTAATTTAAGAATTCCGTGTTTATTTCACTTTTACCGAACAAAAACCTATCGATAAGCCAAAAATCTTTTTCGTTTTCGGTCGAAAATGAAATTTCAAAATTCGTTTTCCATATAGTAATTCAATCGCCACGAATTGCAGAATGGTAGACTATCTGAAGTGAATTCAATTAATAGCCCCGGACGCTGTTCTAGACACATTCAAAGTTATTTAGAGAACCAGGGTTATCGATCGATCCAATTTAAATATTCTAGTTAAAGGTCAGCTATTTAACGACTGTTAGCTAGGGGCTGGTTAAATATGCAGCGAAAATCAATTGAAAATAGAGAGCAATACGACTACTGACAAACGGTTGCACTGACTGGACTGGTCCACTCATATCTCTGTGGTTCTTTCATCAAAAGACCATTTCAGGCACTAATTCTCCCAACATTACAACACACACACACACACACACACACACACACACATTACATACACATACACATATAACATACATACAACATAAATATATATATTATGTATATTTATATTTACATTATTGGCATTTATTCTATTCTTCTTTCTTTATTCTTCTAATTAATCTGCATTGGCCTCACATGATTTGACCAAGATTATGTCTTTAAACGAGACTTTGACCCTTGAGTTTGTTTCGAAAGAGACTTTGACCCTTGAGTTTGTTTCGAAAGAGACTTTGACTCTTGAGTTTGTTTCGAAAGAGACTTTGACTCTTGAGTTTGTTTCGAAAGAGACTTTGACCCTTGAGTTTGTTTCGAAAGAGACTTTGACCCTTGAGTTTGTTTCGAAAGAGACTTTGACTCTTGAGTTTGTTTCGAAAGAGACTTTGACCCTTGAGTTTGTTTCGAAAGAGACTTTGACCCTTGAGTTTGTTTCGAAAGAGACTTTGACCCTTGAGTTTGTTTCGAAAGAGACTTTGACCCTTGAGTTTGTTTCGAAAGAGACTTTGACCCTTGAGTTTGTTTCGAAAGAGACTTTGACCCTTGAGTTGGTTTCGAAAGAGACTTTGACCCTTGAGTTTGTTTCGAAAGAGACTTTGACCCTTGAGTTTGTTTCGAAAGAGACTTTGACTCTTGAGTTTGTTTCGAAAGAGACTTTGACCCTTGAGTTTGTTTCGAAAGAGACTTTGACCCTTGAGTTTGTTTCGAAAGAGACTTTGACTCTTGAGTTTGTTTCGAAAGAGACTTTGACCCTTGAGTTTGTTTCGAAAGAGACTTTGACTCTTGAGTTTGTTTCGAAAGAGACTTTGACTCTTGAGTTTGTTTCGAAAGAGACTTTGACTCTTGAGTTTGTTTCGAAAGAGACTTTGACCCTTGAGTTTGTTTCGAAAGAGACTTTGACTCTTGAGTTTGTTTCGAAAGAGACTTTGACCCTTGAGTTTGTTTCGATAGAGACTTTGACCCTTGAGTTTGTTTCGAAAGAGACTTTGACTCTTGAGTTTATTTCCACATTTCTTCTCAGTGGTATTCGTCTAACTTATTTTTTTATAATATGACGTGTAATAGTCATCCCGATATCCTTATTTACAGAATAATCAATGTTATTTCATTCGGATCTTATATTCGTGAGTTTTAAAATTCCTTTCTTTATCAGGTCAAGACAAATAATCAATTAATTACTTGATAACAAACATCAAAATAGTTTACACCTTTGACCAATGTCGAGTTGACATCAATCTTAAACCTATTTTATTGACCTGGCCATTTTATCAAATAATAATAAAAAAACAATTGTCGGTGTCTGTTAGTGACACATTATTATTTATTCAGTCTGACACGTAAAGAATGACTGAATGTCATTCTGCGCTATTGGCATTACGACTAAATAATTATACAATGCAAGCAGATTCTGGCGTGCAATGAGCAGACAAAAATACGGTGACGATCATAACTTCCCGCACTCTATCCGCCCACCGGCACTGGGCCCGTGTGGTGGATTATGGCCCACTCCCTCTCACAGGGAGGAGGCCTGTGTCTTAACACTGGGAACATTATAGGCTGATTATGCTTTATGATAAGCCATATACAATTGTAGCGATATACGACTCTAGCGATTTACCTGCCGAAACACGGCTGAAATTCGAAACAGGAGTTCACTCCGAGCTTTTTTTTTAACTGAAACGTGACCCGTATTGTGACGAAGGCTGTAAATTGCTACACAGCTGTATAACACTGAGAAACAAATGACTGTTCTCAGTATTAGTATAAGTAACAACGCCGCGTGGTCGCAGGAAACAAAGGGTGAAGCCCGAACTCTTACAAATGAGAACGCGGGATTAAACTACAGCAGAACGGAACCCTAAATTACGAGAAGAAAAGCAATGTAACAGTAGTCATGGGCTCTATTTCGAGAACAGCCGATAGATTCTGTAAAAATCTCACCGTGAAAAGTTAGGTGAAGTGAAGGGAACTTAGAGTGAGCTGTCAATAGTGTCAATCCCTTGCATCAGGTGGAATGACAGCTCACTTCACATAAGTTTTCACGGTGACATGTTTTCAGAATAGACGCTTTAATTGTTTTAGTTTTACTTACTCGAAAAAATAGAATTAATCGCGACAAATATTTTTAACCGACTGCGGTGAAGCCCAAAAGGAGGGTTATTTTGAGACTGTTGTATTTTTCGTTTAATAGGTTTGTAATATTCTCCCTCTTTGAGTAGTTTATTTATTACCAAATTACCTTCACTAGATTATGTACCGACTTCTTGCTTGCTACACCGAATAGAAAACCTCCTCCTTTTTGAAGTCGATTACAGCCATCAAATAGCCCTAAGGCCGCTTTTACATTATCTTGTGTTTAGGATCTACTGTCATACTCATAGGATCCTATCTTACGGATGGTAAAAAATACCAAAATGATGTTAGTATTGTTTTATTTTTCTATCATGAGTTTCAATATGTCTTAGGGCTGATTTTTCAATCATCTGATAACTTTATTCGAGGAATAATTTTGAAATGTTGACAGTTAATTCATACAAAAACTGTCAAATGTCAATTTTATTCCTTGAATAAAAGTTATCTGGCGATGGAAAATTAGTCCTTAGAGGAAATAATATTATTAAGTATTGAACAAAAGTTGCATAATATGTGGCTGGAAACTCTTAAACGAACTGATTTTGATAAACATTTTGAAAGATCCTGAAAAAAGATAGAAGGCCAAAATTTCAACATATCTACCATAAAAATGTTGCCAACACTCATCTATATTCTTAGATATCTTAATTTTTGGTTTTAATTTAGCTTTTATGATGATCATTATTTTTATTTTAAAAGTCACATCAAAAGTATCTAGGGTTTTAGGGATCACGGTATTTTTTACTAATATTTTGTTACTAGCTTCCGCCCGCGGCTTCGCCCGCGAGGTCTATAAAATCGATAAGAACTATCCTATGTCCTTCCCCAGGATGCAATCTATCTCTCTGCCAAATTTTATCGAAATCCGTTCAGTGGTTTAGGCGTGAAAACGTAACATACAGACAGAGTTACTTTCGAATTTATAATATTAGTAGGTATGGATTCTATTAAAATTAAAGTGTCTATGATTTACTAGGTAGATGGTTTTTCTACGTCTAGCCTGGATTTGCGAACTACCGCTGATTTTGCATTAATAGACTTCTTGCGATATTTTCAAAATGTGGAAAATTCGATCTTAGTTAACTTAGCACTAGGTAGTGCTGAAATTAAAAAGTGATAAAATGATAAAATGTTTAAACATTTTTTTTTGCATAAAATGAACAATCAGTATTCTCTAAGTATTATGAATACAAACTTAACCTCGTATCACACAATCGCACTAAATTGTCATGCTGAATATGAGTTCATCCAAATCACTTTGCGGAATCCTGCTTACGTTCTGTTGTAACAGGTGAAAAAGTATTTTTGGCGTATGGTGACATCTATACATATCGTATGCGTGCTCAATGGGATTTAAGTCGATAAATGATAAACCGACTTCAAAAAGAAATCAACTCAAAATTATGAAATAACTTTAATTTCGGAAGTCGGTGTCTTGGGATCTGTATTTTAGTTTTTTGCCACCGACTTCCGAAATTAAAGTTATTTCATAATTTTGAGTTGATTTCTTTTTGAAGTCGGTTTAATTTTTTTAAATTACTTTTTATTTCGTAATTTTTAGTTTTTGCACTAAAATTTGACCAAGGTTTTGAGATGTTTTCCCTTTGACACTACACCCGTAGCTCGTATCAATAAGCCAGGCCGTCACACTTACAGGTATTAGTCCATATCTTGAAAATTACTGATTAGATTTTGATGAAACTTGCACTGTTCCCTAAGTTGAAGTAAATGTAAGCTAATATAAAAAAAATGGTCACGATCCGATTAATAGTTGCTGAGAAATGCGTGGACAAACATACATACATACATACATACATACATACATACATACATACGTCTATGAAATTTTGTATATTTGTTTGGAAGCCTTAGTAGATTGTCATATGTGAATATAATGCAATTCCAATAATATTACATACATACGTATCGAATTGATAACCTCCTTTTTTTTGAAGTCGGTAATAAATGATATTTATTTCTGTAAGTAGGTTTGTACAAACACTTTTACACGTCAATACAAACACTTTTACACGTCAATTAAGCAGAACATGGTAGGGCGATAATGTTAGCTTAGGCAACTGAGTTTGTAACGACCCTGGCGGTGTGCGGACGTCTATCGCATACATATGCCGAAATAAAAGACCAACTATTGGATCCTCAAACAAATTACAATATCACATCATTTCGGTGCTTCCATCGATCCAAATATCCGTCCATGTCATAATTAATATACCACTATATGCATTGCTTTCCTGGCATGTCCTTAAACTCTCTTAGCGTTAAGGGATCTTTCAGTACCGTAGGTATATCTACGCCAAGAGCCCAAGACTGAGGGGTAAATCCAGAATAAAAAAATAAATGGATTATGTTGGTGATTGGTTCCATTGTTAGGTCACGATGGAGGTCGTAATTTCTTATGTACCAAGGGATAAAAAACCTTATTTTGGAATTATTTAATTATTTTAAAGTTTGTTGGTTTAGTTACACACCCTACGTCCAAATAGGCATGAAAATATTGTTTATACATGGTTATTGGTAAGGGAACAGCTGATTTCTTTTTCGTAATTTCAGGTTTGATCCCTTAGTAAAAGTTGTTTATAATGATGAGTACGAGTCTTTTAGTTTTCATTTCGAGACTTGAGTAGATTTTCGAGACTAGGACTCGTTAGTCACATGAGTCCGAGTCCTTTGAGTCTTCTGAGTCCTTTCGAGTCTTTTAAGTTCTTTGAGCTAGACTGAGTCATAAACTTGAGTTGGTGTATTATATTAGGGTGATTTTATATCGTCATCCATATTTATTTACTGATTGAAAATAAATCGCACAATAAAAATTTGTAACAATTAAATTGCATTAAACGCAAATAACCTAATCAAAAGTATCCACACTGACCAGACTGATGGTTTGCTGAATCAAAATGCGAGTCTAAATAAAATAATAAACACACATAATACCGTCTACTTATAATAAATAAAATAAATAAATATTCCGAAACAAATAAACACAGTGCCATCTAGCCCAAAGTAAGCTTAGTTTGTACTATGGGTCTACTATACAAATAATATACATATTTAATAATAGTTACGTACCTAATAAATCAATAATTTGTTGATTTCTATTTTATTTACTTCAAACTACAGCTATGGATTTAGAGGACTCAGTCATGAGTTCTTTTAAAAAGACCCAGTCTTTGAGTTCTTTTTGGCAGGACTCAAGTCTTTTTACAAAAGACTCCAAATTCTGAAGGATTTGAACTTTAAGTTTTATTTATAAGACTCGAGTCTTCAAAAATACCTAAAGTTTTATTAAATAAGACTCGAAAGACTCGAGTTTCTTACAACACTACCAATAACCGTGTATAAAAAAAATAGCTTTTGCCCGTGTTGAGGTCGGAAATTATAGTAATTCCGGGATAAAAGTATCCTATGTCCTAAATCAGGACAACAAACATCTAAATTCGTAAAGCCATTAATGCGTGAAAATATCAAACAGGCTGACAGAGTTAATTTCGCATTAATAAATATTAATAATATTAACTACTAGCTGCTCACAGTTTTCATTTTTAGGGTTCTGTACCTCAAAAGGAAAAACGAAATCCTTATAAGATCACTTCGTTGTCCGTCTGTCAAGACCCTTTTTCTCAGGAACGAGTGGAGTTATCAAGTTGAAATTAATATCAAATATTCAGGGCTGCAATCCTTTGAAGCAGTGAAAAAAATCAAACTTCTAAGTCAACGCAATCAAAAGATACGGGCGTTTATGTTCAGTTTATTGCAAGGGAATCAAAACCTATAGGGTTATTTACTGTTGTCCTAGAGTCATAAAATTTTCTCAAGAAGCAATGTTATGTAGCAAAAGTTTTATCACAGCGCAAAAATTATCGATATTTTAGACGTACAACTACAATAATGTCAAGTTCGTTATAATAAACGTAATGTTATTTTCCGACCTCAGTTTTCAAACACGCAAGTAAAAAATAGGACACCTTAATCTTTCTACTGGAATTTTAAAAATAAATACAAAACTAAACATGTCACTATTCCTTCCTAAACGTTCTCGCCTTCTCACGCATTTGGCACTGTCCTCTGCAATATTACTAGCTCAAAAAATATTGTTATATGGTAGATATCGAACTGGTCCATCTCTCCTCGAGGTACCCTCGACCTGGGTTAGGACACAGGCACTCGACGGCCGGAGAAAATCAAGTCCATTTTGAATAAATGAGTTTTCAGCTAGAGAGAAACAAATAAATGCATCTTTTTTAAGTCTTTGGTTCTTGAACCAATATTTGAGCCTACAAATTAGTTGCAAATTATCGCGCTATAGTATTTAATTGATTCAAATATGTTTATTAACCACCTACTGTCAAATAAAATCATCATTGCAGGTGTCACTTTTTTCGTCTAAATACCATTTTCTTTAAGATATATTGAAACTCATACAAAATTATTGGAAATTCGACTTAAGAACGAAACCCTAAAAACGGCAATTATTTTTTTTACATTTTATTTTCCTAATCGATACGTAGAATAATTAAATTCCATTCAATGTACCAACAAAACAGATTGATCAAAATTAATTGCTAATACAAATAAATAAGCTCTAATGTAACCTTATCCAAGGATAAAGTCGAAGTTCCAATCATATACATATGTATAGGGTATTCGAGGGCTTAAAGTGAACACGCAATTAGCTGCACTGGTCACGCTTTGTTTCATGAATCAAAACGACACGTAGGTACGAATGACGTCTTCTGAAGGCCAAGTCCCATAATCAAAAACGTTCATAGTCTAGTCGCAATCTCATCTCATCGACAATCAATGTTAAAAATGTAGAGAAATTAGAGGTATTTTTGACAGATTAAGGTTGAGGTCAGACTGTGAACGATTTTATAATTAAGAGAATTGCCCCTCTGATTTGTCGCGTTTTCCGACGGCAAATTTTTACAGGTTTAAAAAAGTTGTGTGTTCACCTTAAATTAGTCATATTTATTAAGAATCAATGATGAATAAAAATTCATCTCTAAACCTAATCAAATTATTTAATTATATTTATTTTTCTAGCGATCAAGTTTCCATCATGCATTCAAGCGAAGATGAACCATTATCTGGTTTAAATGCAAGATTGAGACCGCGGAGGAGAACCTCCAGTCCCCAATCGAAAAGTAACAAGAAAACCGACGGAAAAATCGCTCAGGACAAATCCAAGAGGACAAGTACCCCATCAAGGGCGTTGCCAAATAAACCAGAAGATCTCACTACCAATTCTGATTCTCTTCCTGCCCCGCAACATCTATGCCCCCACTGCGACAGAAAGTTTGCCTCTAAGCAGACGGTGTCTAAACATGCGCGGCGCATACATTTGTCGAGTTCCAAACAAGACTTTTTCATCGCATGCCTGTTTTGCAATCACACAGAAGCTGAAGCAGGCGACATTATTCGTCATATGGTGGATAGTCATCCAAACCAATACTTCGCATGTCTTGACTGTCAAACCAGATTTTCCTCAACTTCGGAACTTGCCGAACATAAGCTGAATGTTTGCGAGAGGCAAAAACCTTACCGCAGCAAATTACGCCAGAAAAGTTCATCTGCGTCGAAGAAAACTCAAAAGAATCTTAGCATCGATAGAAGAGATGATTTCCAAAGCGACAAAGAATATATTGGAAGTACTGGCTTTAATGGCATTGTTATATCATGTGAACTAAAACCGTCGCAAATACACGATGAAGCTGATATAGAGGATAACATAACAACGAATTTAATTTTGCCGCCCAGCAAGTCTTTAGCTAATAGTACAGTAATAGAAAAGAATGCAGTTATCGTTTTAGATGACATACAATGGAACAAACGAATTCCCCCCAACTTTTCATTTCACAACACCGACGCCGATCAGATCCTCTCAAGATTGGGTGTAGTGCATCGGTCGCCAAGGACAGGTGAAACGACTCGAAGAGACTGGTTTAAAACAATCGACGATTCGACCCAAAAATTTGAAAAGTGTTTTGAAACTAGCTTTTACTCCAAAGTGGCGAGTAATGTCGCCGAAAATCTGGCTAAATGTCTTGATGGCTCGTTTAACTTTAATCCGGATTTGGAAAACACAATTAAAACACGAAAAGCAAAAAATAGTGTTGTTATTAATACAGCAGAAGGTTTCCCAATACTCTTGGCTCGCGAGCAATATTCACGCAACATGTTTGACAGCTATATGCCAAGAAGTATAGCGCCTAAGCACAAACTAAAATGGGACAGTCCAGAAAGCGATAAAAGCCTTATGAATGCAGATCAGATCAAGCGTGACTCTCATACAAACAACTGCATTATAACTTTAGTTTCGAGTCTGGATATATGGACCCAGTTGAGCATGCGGAAGAAATACGAAAATAAATTTAATATTTCACATGTAGAAAAGAAGACTGAAAAACAGAGTATAATCGATAAAGAACTGAAGGACATACTCGAAAGTAGAGAAATACCAACTACTTCATCGATGCAGATAACACCATATTCGAACAGTCCTCCTCCAGTCAGAGATGGACTTGACTTCCCTAGTTATTTGGGATTAGCACCGACTGCGCCTAAACAACATAATTTACAACCTGCTGTTCTAAGTGGAGAGTGGGTGAGGCCCAGGTGCTACGTTTGCTGCGCATGTGGCGCTCAAACTCGGGACTCTAGAGCTCTCTCGTCTCATATTTCGATTGAACATCCCAATGCACAAGTACAACATTATGAAATAGTTGGAGAACAACTATTGAATGCTGACATTATGAAGCATTTGTATGTACCACCGAGCCAGGTATTCAACAGAACCAGACCTCTCCGAGGGATCAGAGACTGCACAAAATGTCAAAAATCTATTACGTTAAAAGAATTGCATCAACACATGCTGGACTGCGCAGGTGATACACCGGCCGTACGCAGGAAGGTCCGATATCGGCCTTTTGGAGTGCGCCGAAGGCGTCCACGTCTACCAGACAACGTAATAAGGAGAAAAATTCGAAAAGATTTGAGGAATAGACACAAACAACAGAACCATTTGAGACCTAGACAAAAAATAAGAACCGAAGTCGGCGATGGTAAGTTTATTTTTATTGTAAAATTAGTTCCCGTATTTTTTATGATATCACTAATAATATGTTCTAATTTTTTTTAGCTGAAACAATCCGAAAAATGATTGCCGATTTACCTGCTAAACGTCACCGCGTTGTGGTAAACCCCATGAATCCTACGTTGAGACCGCGAAGAAAACTTGAACAAAGAAGTAAGCTTTTGATAAAACAACGCTCAACAGATGATTCTAAAAGTCGAAAGCTGCGGTCTATAAAAGATCTTAAAAATTCTACGAATTCTTTAATGCCTCCAAATAATGAGGAAGAAATTCAGATTATACCAAATCAAGATGATGAGGACAACACACCTCTGAAGCCTACCAGAAGACCAACTGACAGTAAAAATACTCGTCATTCTGATGCAATAAAAAGAAAATCTGTGCTAAACCGAGCTAAAAGAAAAATTCAGATGAAAAATACTAGCATTGCAAAAATTCCCGATCCTGACTCTGTAGATGCAAATAGTAATTCGCCAGACGAAGAATTGCTAAAAAACAATGCACCTAAAAAAATCGACGTTAATAATAGCCAATATAGTTCTAGGCAGCATACTGGTCGTGGAGGAAATTACAACCGGGGAAACAAAAATCGGGGTAGCAACCAACGAGGAAACTATGATCGGGGAAACAGCAATCGGGGAAACTACGATCGGGGAAACTACGATCGAGGAAATAACAATCGGGGAAACGACAATCATGGTCATAATAATCAAGAACGTGGTCAAGGTGCGAGAGAGAATAATGGAGATGGCAAAGATAAAATGGGTAAGGACCCCTCTGCCGAAAACGACCCACTTAGACATTCGAAGGCTACTTCGACGGCGGACTGCAAAACTAAGAAAAAGTCCCTTCGATCCAAGACTACAGACCAACAAGAGTGTAAAAGCTCCACAGAGGACTCACCTACGCGAAAGGCAGAGTTAATTGAAAACGAAGCCTCGGATTCGAGATTAGATAAACCACCTTTACCCTGTAATCAAAAAGTTCCTATAGACCCACAAAAGAATAAGTCAAGTAAAACCAGAAAAGGGAAGGGGTTAAATGATTGCATAGCAATGTTAAAAAACAAGCTCCCATCCTCTAATATTGACGCGAATGAATATGAAGCTGCTGATGCAGTTGACAATTCTGCTGCTAACCCTTTAGCTGACCCAGCTTTGAACGAAAGTGAAGTTTCAAAAGATGACGCGGCTTCTCATCCACCTGCTAACACAGCTGTTCACGCTCATCATGTAAATACGATTCCATCTGTTCGCGAAACTGTTCAGCAAGACGCTCGACAAGTTTCCCAACCTGGTGTTCAGTCGGATGACCTACATTCGGATCAGCAAGCGCCTCCTCCAGCTGTTCAGACAAATGCTTGTACAGTGTCTCAACCAACTGGTATGACAGAAGTAAGTCCAGCTGTGAAGACTTGTGCTCTTCCAGCTGTGGAGACTGATGCTCGTCCAGTTATTGAAGATACAGACGATAGTGCAGCTGTTCGCACGGAGGATCGTCCAGCAGTTCACACAAGAGATCATCTAGCTGTTCAGAACGATGATTGTCCAGCTGTCCACACAGATGCTATTCCAGCTGTTCACACAAAAGATCAGCCAGCGGTTCACACAAAAGATCAGCCAGCGGTTCACACAAAAGATCAGCCAGCGGTTCACATAAAAGATCACCCAGCTTTTCAGATAGATGGTACTTTTGCTGTTCTCAAAGATGCTAGTCCAGATGTTCCCATAGAGAGTCGTCCAGCTGTTCCCATAAATGATCGTCAGTCTGTTCAGACAGAAACTCTGACTACTGCCCAGCCGGAAGCTGGACCAGCTCTTCAGCTAGATATTCCACGAGTTGTTCAGCCAGATGCTCGCCCTACTCCACACCTAACTGCTCAATTAGAGTCTCGTCCAGAGGCTCAACTATTTTCACATCAAATTGCAAATCTAGCTGCACATGCAGCTCAATATTCGCTTGAACATCTAGTTGCAAAGCAAGCTTCACTCGCATCTCAACATTTAGATCTCCATTCTGCTGAACGTTTAGCTCTGCATTCAGCGGCACATCTAGCGGCACATCCGCCGGTACACCCATATGTGTATTCAGGACTACGTCCACATTATGATCTGCGAATTGCAAGTTTAGCTGCTCATCAAGCACAGCTAGCTGCTCATCAAGCACAGCTAGCTGCTCAGTATAGAAATCCTATTAATCCAAATCCTCGATTCTTTATACCAAGTACAATCGACCCTAAAATAGATCCTAAACCTGCGAAGGTCTTTTCGCGGACTGCGATACGAAGGGATGGAGGATTAGCTTATCTGCCACACAGTATGGCCCTTGATCAAGCTACACATGGCTTGCCTTTGTGTACAGAAAATCAAACAACGCCAACTACAGAGAGTGGTGTTAATTATAGAGGAAGACAAAAGAAGTCGCCGGCCCCAACGACCCCACCACCTAAAAGAACTCCTGCAAAACGAAAATCAACACGTCTTTCTTCAAAATCAGATGTTCAACCTAACTTGCCGCAAAATGCTTTTGGATTACCTCCACATGAAATGGTACCCCAACCGCCTCCAGGAAGCACTCCCCATCCAGTAATCCAATTTCCCGATCAATATTCCAATATGATGATAAGTCCCGACAGCGATAAAAATAAAAAACGCAAACAAACTAACGTTGCAACAGATACACATCCAATAAATAAACCTGAACCTAAAGGAGTTGAATATCGTAATCCACTTAACATGTCAGGTGGTCAACTTATTGAGAATAAATCTTATCAACAACCTGTAGTTACTGAGCCGAGTACAAGATCAGCTGTTGAGCACAGAATACTTGGGGATCCAAGAAATATTACAGAACACTTATCAGAAATAAGAACAAATTCCGAACAGAGGGCAGAGAAGAGTTCATTCCAAGATCGAAGGTCTGCCGCCATCACCACTCCATCGGAATATAGACCACATAAAGAACATAGATTACCGAATACATCGATACAAGCAGAACAGAGTTTCCGAGTTCCGAGTTCATTCGCAGATCCAACATTCTCGGACCTCAGCAATTATCCGGAACAGAGGCCTTTACCGGAAAATAGGCCGCTTCACGAACAGAGACCGTTCCCAGGAATGTCCGTTCCAAGGTCTCACGTAGACCAAAATATTTATCCAGAGCCACGACCACATCCTGACTCGAGGCCTTACACTGAGCAGATGCCATTCCCGGAACAGATGTCGTTCCCCGAGTTGCCACCAGACAGATCTTTGGAACAGATGGCATACGAACAGAGATTCTCGGAGCTATTGTCCGGTCGGTGCCCAGATCAAACAATATGCCAAAAACTGGGTACATATCCAGAACAGAGGCAGCATTCACAGCAAACATATCCAGATCCAGTGGTATATCCGGACAACCGAAGTATCGCTGAAAAAATTGTTGATCAACAGTTACTTAATGAACAAATGTTACCACCAGAGCAGAGAATATTAACTAATCGAAGATCATCCAAGGAAAAGAAATCAGTCTCTGAACGCAGATTCTCTACTGAACATTGGCCGTCTTATGAACATAGACCTACAAATGATCTTTTATCAGTACAAGCGAAAAACATATTTAAAGAACAGAATGTGACAAATGAATTGAGATTATCTGCAGAACGGCCACTTTCTGTCGAACGCCGGCTTTCTGTCGAGCGCCGGCTTTCTGTCGAACGCCGGCTTTCTATCGAACGCCGGCCCTCTGTCGAAAGCCGGCCCTCTGTCGAACGCCAGCTTTCTGTGGAAAGACGGCCATCTGTCGGACGCCGGCCATCTGTCGGACGCCGGCCCTCTGCCGAACCGATGCCAGCATGTGAAGAAACACTCCAACAGAAGCATTCAAGTGAACGTAGACTTTCGAATGAACTGTCTCGTGCAAATAAGCACACTGGGGTCAATAAAGAAAATTTCAAAATAAATACAGCATTAACTGGACAGGGTCATTATGGATTGTGGCCGGCAATCAACCAACAATTACTAATTAAACAAAGATTAGAAAAGCAACATGCACAGTTATTAGAGCAATCAGTGGAGGATACAAGATTACTAAATGAGCGAATATCCTTAAATGTAAGGAGATTATCGGAAAATAGATCCTCTACGGAAGAAAAGCCGATTGATGAGCTGCAGATTCAATATAACTCTCTACGTGAAAATGAGGCATTAATTGCGCAGCAATCATATAATGAATTAAGTCGTCGCTCACAGGAATGGCTAGCGAAACACATGCCAACAAGCATGTATCACGAAAGTACTTCAAAGCCTCCTGCAATACACTCTGATCATGATTCATTTCACAATGTACACGATAAAGCTTATATCAATTACATGGCCCACTTTTTACTACAGGGTCCGCTGAATTCATCTGAACGGCCGATGCCACAGCAACGCCCACGAATTTTGCCTCCACATGATAGCTCTTTAATGCGTAACTTTCAAATGTATAGAACTGTGGAATTTTCCGATTTAAATTCGGGACGGGAAAGATTTGATATGGATAATGTTATTGTAGATATGCGTGTTAAATCTTCTATTCAATCTGCGATCCAAATATCAGAACCTACACAACAAATGTCTGCACCGATACCTCAAATGGCTGAACCGATACCCCAGAGGTCTGAACCGATACCTAAAATGTCTGAACCTGTACCCCAAAGGTCTGAACAGATACCTGAATTGTCTGAACCTGTACCTGAAAGGTCTGAACCTATACCTCAAATGCCTTTGCCTATACCCATGAACAATTTTGAAGATGCTACATATTTGCCTGTTAAACACGAAGATGACTACGTTTTAAAGGACATGTCACCTAGAGGTATATCGTGGAATGAATCGTCAGAAAACAATGAGGAAAATATAACTTATGACGCCCAGAACTTACCAAGCAGCATCATACCTGAAAGAGAACCTAAAGAATTTTCTAATACAATTAATGATGGCTTAGACTTACCTACCGACCTTTCGAGTAAAAGCAAAGGCATTCCTTCTGAAGAGTCATTGACAGGGGATGACGAAAGCCTTCTTGATATTATGAGCACAGAGGATTACACCAAAGATCAATATGACGATTCTATGGGCGTTAACATTCAATTATTGAATCCAACTAAGGAATTTCCCCCTGGTGAAACAAAAGTAAATAAAAATTATGAAAATATAATGCAGCAGTTGAATTCAAATGTTTCGGCAGCCAGTATTATGGCAATTACAAACCCAAGTGGGGAAGCAGATACGGTTTTACAGACAACGAAAACAACAATCTCAACAAAGACAGACCTAAGTGCTGCAGTAACAACTCAATCTGAGATCAATGTTACAACAACTGTAACGAGCACGTTACCTACCACCTTATTTATTGATACATCTTTAAATAATCAAACTACTACAGAAGGGTTACCGAATGCTTTTGATAAGTCCTCCTTAAATTCTGTGAATGATGCCAATGCACATGCCACTGCACACACACACACATTATCAAAACCTGTAATAGCTACAACTGTGTATAAACATGAAAGCAATGAACCTGTTTACACATTGGCTGACGCAACTATGCCAGTCACTAAAGTGGAACCATCAAATTCAGTAACTCTGACAAATACTTTTCCCAGTACAGCGGATACAACCATCGCAAATACTTTACCAGGGACAACTACAGGAGCACCTTCAGATTATGGAGGTATACAAAATAGTGGTTCGCAAACGGGACCCGCCATGCGAAATAGTCACATGCAAACTACTGCTGCTGAAGACACAACAGATTTAAATAGTAAGATTGATCCTGTAACTAAAGCTGTAAATAAAGTGGATGCTAGTACTGCAACAAATGAAACCCCAGATCCCGAGACAGCTAGAAAGATGGCCATGTTACCACAAGCATTAGCAGACGTTTTGGGGGTATTACCCTGCCAACAAGCCAACTTGCTGTTAGAGGTATTACCTCAATATGTTTCAACTTCAACATCTACACCCAGGAAACATTGCGAAAGTAACGTTTCAAATGTTAGCCATCAAGCATCAACCTCTGAGAATATGCTATTACACGAAAATCAAGACATGTCTAATATGCATGCTTTTATACCAAACTACCATTTACCTACAAATATACAACAGGGTTCGCCCCAATTTATGTCATCGTTTAATATGGATAACAATCATCCCATGGCATTTATAGCTCCGCAATTCAGTATGATGCCGCCGCCGCCGCCTCCCCCACCACCGCCGCCGCCGCCGCCACCGCCTCCCCCGCCGCCGCCAGTACAGGATACATCGCGATATCACCCACCAACACAATCAACGTTTGTTCCACCGCTACCGCCAAATCCTCCACCGCCATTGTCCCTGCCCCTCCCAGCAGTTATTAAAACAGATGACTCGGAAGAAGATGTAAAACCTCCCGTCATGGCTTTAAAAATGAAAGAAGAAAACGACTTAGAAAGTGAAAACCCTAGTGTTGACAAATTTCAACCTGATCCATCCGCTGCGATAGAACACAATACAGAAAGTGAAGACACTTACAAAGAAGATTTAGTAATAGATTTGACTGAAGAAGGAAATCGACCCGTCAATAAAGAGTTGGTTAAATCAGTAGATGTCCAACCTAAAGCTGCAACAGGTCCACCACAACAAATAATTAACTATGTTTCTATAGTGACTACACCAAATCTGAAGACTGTAAGTGATAAGACAGCAAGTTTAAGAGCTGTACGTATTAAGACACCATCGGAACGCAATAAACCCTCAACGGTACATCTAAGTCAGAACTGGTTAAACACTGAACTGGAAGATCCTTTTACTGCCAGACCAGCAGTTGATAAAGAACTTCAGCAATGCTTAAAACCAACAAATGAGCGTGAAATTGAAAAATTCAGAGACTCGCCCGAACAACTTGAAAACCAACCAAACGCAAACACCTCCTTGGATACAAGGTTTATCTATGAAGATGAAGACTTTGAAGGAGAATACAACAAATTACTACAATGGCGAATATCGTTAGCTATTCAACAGGCTGAGATTAGTAGCACTCAACAAAACAATAAGAATAAAGCAGCCTCCTCCAATCTTCTCGCTACAGTTTCACCTCTAGGGTGCATACATCCAGAAAACTTCACAAATTATGGATTACAAAAACCTGCCACACCAACAGGAGAAATACTCGTTAAAAAGGATATTCAGTTAACTGACAATTCAATACTCAATTTGAGAAACGTTACGTCAGCTGTCTCGCAAGAAGATAGTCACGTTCTTGAACGATCACATAATTCTGCATCATCGCAAAACTATGGATTGATAGATGGAGCTCAGCTACCATCAAAAGATAATGTTGAACCCAAAAGTTATGATTCTTCTTCGCGTGCAACCAATACTGCTGTTGAAAGATTAACTTCGGAACATATGACCGTCACCGACGGTAAACTTGTAGTAACGGTTAAACATTACAATACACTCGAAGACGACGATTCTGAAGACGATGTGTCACTTGCAATAATAGTGAAAAACCGTGACCAACTGAAAAATAACATTCAAGATAATTTATCTCAGAATAAATCTGTTAATAAAGTTGTGGAAGAAATAAAGGAAAATAACATAGTACTTAAAGACACTACAAATAACCTTAACAAAGATAAAACAACTGAACCAAGTGCTTATATTAATGATAAAATTGAGACTAAACAAAAACCACTATCTAGTGAAAATACATTGAAAGAATTATTAAATGGCAACAAAGCTTGTTTCGGAGAATGTTCAATAACAGAGGTAGAGGAGAACCAATCAGCAAAAATACCTAACAGAAAAAAATCAATTGGCGGTCCCGATGATCAAAAACTTGAAGAGACGATACAAAATGTAACTAAAGAAGACGTTGGAACAGCAAGAAATATTATAACTGCAGTCAACATAATTGATAAAGAAACTACAAAAAGTGTTGAACAGCAAATTAAAAAACCTCAGGCTCTAAATGAAAAACCTGATCAGCAAACTAGTTTATTAAAAAAGGTTGTCGAAGAAGAAAATAAAAATTCTTTCGTGGTCTCGTTAAAACCAAATGATAAAGTTATGTTGACAACCCAAAAAGTTAAGCAAAAAAAGAAATGTAAATATAAGTTACCGACTGCTTCTATAAACAATGATGATCCGACCCGCACTAAAATCGACATTGAAAAAAATAGCATTTCGTCGGAGAAAAGTAAAGAAGTCCTTGCTGAGACCAGTATAACAGAATCACAAGCTTCTCAAAACGCAAATACAGGTACTAAAGAGGGCAGTACTGTAGATGTTACAGTCCATTTAAACCCAATTGCAGATAAAAATGTTAAAAACACTGTTGCTACTGAAAATAATAAAAAATCTATTGAGACTGACCTTTCTAATGATTGCGAACGACGTACCGAAAAAGACGAAAATAATACAACACCGTTACGCCGCAGCAGACGTAGAAAATCTGCGTTAACTGAAGATGAAATTGTAGATGAACCTGCAGCGTCTACGGAACAAAAGACACCACTTACTAAAAAGCAACTTATTTTCTCGAAAATGTTGCTAGATGAAGAAAATCACACCGGGCCACAAGCTCATTCAACGCCCGAAAAAGAGTTAAGTCCTGTAATGGAAAATATTCAAACAAACCATAAAAATTTAATGACTGACCCTACTTCACCTATAAGTGATGTCGCGATAGAAGTGACTCAAATACCGACCGGAGACCAGAAAAAACGCAAACGAACGAAACAGAAAAAATCGGTACAAGTAAGACGTACGTGTAAGAAAAAGAAATCTCATGAAATTAACGATAAAACCGAGGCGGGGCATTCCCAGAAGCTAAAGAAAAAATCTAAAATAAGATTACATTCCGAAAGTTCTGATGGCTTAGATCAAATACGAGAGCGCTCCTCTACTATAACAAAAACCGAAGAACAAGTTTCCGTAACTGAAAATAAAATCCATCACAGTGAAAGTGCAAATAAAGATCTTGAGGCTGATGACTTGAAATTATTTTCTAGTTCCACTAAAATAAAAGAAAAGCTAATTGCTTCTGGAGAAAAAAGAAAACGTGACGATACGGCCACTGACGATTGTAATCAAATTACAAAAACTAAGAAGCTTAAATTTTTGAATAACAGTGAACAAGATTTAGGAGAGGAGAATGATATGCACGTTCGTAAAGACAAAGTCCCCTTATCTTTGGAAAAACGTACTGCATGTTACATGCCAGTTGCAGCACGAAGAACGCGTTCTAAGTCTGTTATTGTAAAATCTTCGACGGCTGACTTTTATGACCCATACGATATTGATTTGGACGATATGATTGAAAAACCCGATTCATTTAGATCTAAAGTGAACGTATCAGATAAGAACACCCTAAATACCAAAATTCATAACCATTGTAAGTCTAAACGTAACGTCAAACCTGAAACTTCTAGCAAAAACCACGCACTGAAAAATACTTCGAAACCTTCCGGTTATCTTGTTACTTATAGTAACAAAATAGGAGCTTGCTCTAAAACCAACATGACTGATTCGGACGACTCTTCAAAAAGTGATGTTCCATTAACGAAATACATAGAAGAAAAAGAAAAGAAAATACTACAGTCTAGTAAACCCAATAAGCGAAACCTTAACGATAACGTTCTAGGACAAAATGAAAAGCAAAAAGTAAAAGGCAAAAAAGGAAACAAAGAACTTAAAAAGAATGGACGAACTCTTGCTACTTTGAATGATGTTGATAAATCTGGCTCTACAAATGATGCCGAAGAACTACGATCTGAAAAATTTATGGAAAGCTTTGGTTTCTTCTCACAAAGGAAACCCCGTAAATCAAATTTACTGGCTTCCAAAAAAATATCCGAGACATTCCATATTATAGCCAACGAAAGCGATGACGCATATTTCGGTCCTAAGAAACGAACGCGAAAGCGATCTCATCAAAACAAAAATAAGAAACCTGTCGAGACGTTGAGGTCGAGAGGTCGAGACTCAACGACACGACCAAGACGACGTATCGCAAATAAAAAAGTTATTAAAATAATACCAAAGCCCAAGAAAAAGGTATTCGTTAAACCATTACCACGCATTTGTCGCCTATGCAAAAAAGAATTTCAGCGGTCAGATAACTTTTTGCGACACCAAATTACTGTCCTACATGCATTAAATATATCTGAAATAGAATTAAAGTTGAGAACAATCCCCATTATCGAGAATCCGAACTACCTTATTGCGTATAAGCGACAGCTGGATCGATTGAAACGACTGATCAAAAAGTTTGCCCATAGGAAAAAATCAAAATATGCAAAAATAAAACTGCCTTCGTTAGACAGAATTTTAACAAAAGTTAACAAGAAAATAAGAGAGCAGCAACTTGCTCAAAGGAGGGGACTAAGTCGAGATGAAGCTCTATTCATAGATTGCTGCCAATTGCTAAAGTCCAATAAAAATGACGTAAATACGTCGGAGCCGACAGGTTTTAATAGTGTAGCTAATCATTTTTCGGAGTCAACAGTCAAAGAATTTGATTTACTAGAAAAACCCATCAAAGGCGACGGTGATGTGGATTCTATTACAGCTAAAAATATATTAGAAAGTGATGAAGTGAAAAACTTGGAGAAAGATTTAATCTCAGGTCTTAAGGAAGCTGCAAATGAGGGTTCTTTGAAGTCAAAAATTATATACCAACGAAGTGTTAGTCAAGTGGGACTAAATCAGACTGATGAGGAACAAACAGATTACTCTAGTTCAAAAGTTCGTGAGCCTGACTATGAGCATATAGAACCATACCCCATATCTAATCCTAGTAAAACGAAGAAGCAACCTGAAGTTAAGGAGAAAATGTATCCAGACATAATCGAAAGCATAGACATGTTCGAAGACAAGTTCGATAAAATTAAGAGGAAGTGCAGATCTCAAGCGGCGGCCGCGGCTGCCAAACAAACGCAAGCAGTCATAGAACCTAGCGCTGGGTAAGTCTTTATCTTTAACTAAGTACAGTTACAGTTGATTGGCAAAAGGTATCCCCTAGTTTTGCATACGATCTGAAGCCGTGGTGTTGAAAGCCATAAAATGTTTAGTTAAATGTTTGTCAGTTTTTATTCGCATTGATTATTGGCATAGTTGGTTGTTAGCATATTTGTTTTATCGTTATAATCACAATTTGCTCTGATTCTCTGTACCTTAACCTTAGTCGTTATTAATGTGGAAGTAATTTATCGCCTGTAATCCCTGAAGGGTTTTAGGCAGAGGTGTACCTACCTATAGCACACAGTGTAATAGGGGCGACTCAACTAACATTCATTCGCGAAACGGACATTCGTTTGCCGGGTTCAGAACGTATACAGATCGGCGAATCCGTCCTTAAGTGGAAATAACATCAATTTGATTGTTTCAAATTTGAATATAAAATACATTATTTAAAATATATAGTGTATTTATTGGTTTAGTGTAATTTAAATAACTGAAAACTCCAAAGAGGGGTTCATGGGTTCTATCTCATGATACTCTTTTTTCGTGATTTCAGGGTTGGTCCCTTAATAAAAGTTGTTCATAATGATGAGTACAATGACCCATTTTCAGGTTTTCAGGTATTTTAATAACACCTTGTAGAACAACTTCGGGAACACTCCTTTTAGGTCCTTTAGCGAATATTATTTTTTCTTATACATACTTCATTTTCAGTTTGAAATGCCGAAAGAAATCTGAAAAGAAAAAAACCCGAAGAAATTCTAAAAAAAGTCATCAAAGTTCCCAGGTCCCTACAAAAGGTGCCTTGAAAGGATTCGACGGAATTAAGGTTTCTATACCGACATCCGACATTGACATGTCTGCAATTGTCCCTCCGATAACTTCACCGAAAAAGAAAAAGAAAGGAAACTCGAGGAAGAAAAAAGAAAAGAATTCTGAGTCAAGTACCAAAAACGACAGTCAACGGCAAGGCGCAGAGGGAATGACTTCACAGAAGGAAGTGGATGTGTATGAGTTTCTTGATAATGAAGATGCAGTTTTCGAGCTCAGACCTTCAACACTCATGGAAAGATTTAAAAGCATTAGTTATAAGGATACGCCCGGTACATCCAAACTAAATCTTGGCGTTGACGATGTGGACAATTCTAGGGATAGTGTTTCTGACGGGGATGACTTCGTATACATGTCTGATGATTATGTGTGTAGCGATGATGAAACGGAAAACAGCCTGTTATCCTGTGAACTGAGTAACGGGAAGGTTGGCTGTGACCTGAAGAAAAATACATCACCTTTAAAAAGGAAAGACGCACTTGAGAAAAATGCTGTAATGGGAAAAATATTTAGATTTAATGCAGTGCGTAGTGATAAAAAGAGTATAAAAGCCAAGGAAACCGCGAAGCCAAAAGCTAATTTGGATCAATTATTTGACAGTTTACTAGAGGAAGAACTAAGCTCTTCTATGTTGAATAACGACGCCGTATCACCCAAGAATGACGATTTTGAAACACTGAAAAAATCCGACCATACTTCCAAATATGAAAACTATAGCCGCACGCTATTGACCAGAGATGAAGGTTCTTCTCCAACAAAGTCAAAAAGTCCATCACCTTATCAGCATACTATGACGTCACCTAAAGAATATGATAGCTCATCTTTCATAAACTATGGACCTTCAACATCAAAAGCAGCAGCAATCGATTATGGCTCCAGCACATCTAAAAAACGTGACGTAATTTCTCCGAAAGACTTTAAAGACCTATCACCGAAGAAATATGACTCTCCGATGGTTAAGAAGCATGAGACGCACGAAAAATGTACGACAAATAAACATAGTGAACCTTCACTTACAAAGAGTGACATCATACCTTCAAAGAAACGTGATTCGAAAAAAGAGAAGTCACCATCGAACAAATTAGATGAAGGCATCAGCACTAGTTATGATTACAACGCTGATGCATATGACCAATACGATGATACTGGAGTAGCAAGACAAAGGGCGCGACGTAAATGTACCGTAGGGAAACAAAACGTGTTAGCTGAGACTTGGAGTTCGGAATCAGAGCCAGATGGCATTCCGCCGCGCCCCAACAGCGCGGAGTCAGTTGTCCTTAGCTCGGCTCGTAGAAAGAAAGGGAAGAAGAAAGACGGCCATCAGGCAAAACGTTCGAATAACCGACATATTTCGTTCAAAAAGCAGGATGTTGAAAGCCGGTTAACTAGTAGTCGTAACACAGGTAAGGGCAGCGGAACGAGTCGAGCGAGGAGGGACAGCGACGACGTGGCCAGCGTGAACCCGTACGACGAGCCGGCGCCGTCCACGTCAACGGCGCACTTGCTGCTGGGCCCGCCCGGACCAAAGCCGCCGCGTCCTCGCACCACGGCCTACTACAACTGGTCGTCGGACGGTGACGATGAGCCCGAACACGTGCAGCAACACGGCTGGATCGTGGGCGACAGCCACAAGAAGCTAGTTACGATGCTAGCACATGCAAAAGGCCGTAAACGAAATAATGATGATAAACGTCATCTCGTCGAATAAGTTTAGTTTATTAGATTATATTAATCTTGTAAATATATTGTACATAATATTATTATTAAATGTCTTTAAACAAAGGTTGACCAGACATTACAAGCTTCATTTTTCTTTTCTTTTATTTTTGTAAATATTGTAATAAATAGTTTTAAAACTTTAGTTAAATCTTGAATGAGCCAATGTCCTGTCAACTCCTGAATTAGTGAATTTTTTGGAACATTTATTTTAATTCGATTGTTTGCTCCTACGTACCATCAAGTCACCGACGTGGGCATTTTTAGTTTATACGCGTCGTCTGTTGTAGCTTTTTTGTATCAATAAATCATTTTGTCCATTTGTCTATATAATAATCTCGGAGACTATCGGAGAAACTCATTTCGCTTGCTTTTGTTTCCTTGTTATAATCTAAATTAAATCGTAGACCCCACAGTATCCATCAAAACAAGAATATTTGAAACCAGTTTCCATTTCCCCTCTCATTACCATTGGCACATAATTAATTTTAAATTGCACAAAATCTGTTTACCCTGTAGATGTTGATTAAGTCTCTGGGATATAAAAGTAGAGAATAAGGTTAAGAATTTTATTAAATGTCTATTAATGGAAATTTTAATTGTGTTCGTCAAAATTTGTAATTTTTCTCGAGCGGGGAAAAGACGAGCACGTATTAATAGGTATCACACACTCTCATAAATGTTTGTACATAGTTTTAAAAATAATATAATAATGTATGTTTAAAAAATAAATGTGTTTTAAATGATTGTACATCTAAATATTAAAAAAAAAACAAGAATGTTCATAAAAGTGTATTTACTAAAAATGCCTCGTTCTTTTATCGTAATTTTTAAATATACATAACTTTAGTCAGCAAATATAAATTTAAATGTAAAAGTTTCAAAGCATAATAAAACTGAAGTAATGTTCCTTAGTGAATTATAATTTAAAGGATTTATTTTATTTTCGAAATTATTCTAAAGTGGTCCCCAGTCGTGCTTAAATGTACAGTCCACGGCACATCAGTGGTAATTCAACATTGACGACGCCTTCATAGCAGTAAGGGCGATTTTCACGGGGAGGTAGGAGGAGTAAGAGTTACCGCTAATGTGCAGTTGACTGTACCAACCTACAAACATTTTCTTACTATTTCCGAAGTAGGTAATCCTAATTATGAATCATTAGATGTGAATTTTAAATAAAATACTAAATATTTTAATGTTGAACTGTTTCTGTATCAAAGGTTTTTTTTGTTGTATTAATATCAGCATTATTTTGGAATTATTGGATCAGTTTGACGTGAAATTTATTCATTGATCGATTTGAAAAATTTAAAGATTGTGGGTTAGAAAAAGATTGTGGGTTGGTACATTTCGGGTCCAGTATATAAATTTGTCTTATCGACTGAATTTCTGTTACCTATTGCAAAAGTTTATGTCCTTAAGGGGCTGACAACGCGGTCTGAGTGATTTGTGTATCTTTGAGTTGAGTAAATTAATTTGTTAACTATTTTTATTCCTGCATTGGATATTTTTGCGTAGTCGAATGTGTTAAGTACATATTATTGTGAAATCTCATGCATTAGTTATTGTTTTTATCTAGTCCAGGAAAGACTAAAATTACCGCATTATCAGCCTCACAAAAGTATAAAATTAAGTGATCTTATTATCCGATGTATTTGAGAAAGTCGATGTATTTGCAAAATTCGATGTATATGAGGAAAGAATTAACATTTTCACTATATTCACAAGAAAGTAATTTAAAAATGATTGATGTATTACGTGTAACTGTGAATCAGGTTTTTTTTTTAAATAAAGCTCAATGTTAAAAGTTTATTTATTTCATTGCTAAATAGTACTCAAGTTTGAGAAGGGAGAACTGTAACTAAGTATGTGATAAGTCCAGTTAACATCTAAAATAGGTATTGGGATATTCATCCCTGTATAGATAGACTCAAACTCTTTCTTTTAGACGCATAGGTGTTAGAATGTAGAGAAAATATTAATCATTATAGACTTAAACTTATTTGAACGTCGTATAGTTTAAAGATTCAATAAGTACTAGTCAATATTTCAGGTGTTCCAAGATCTTTAACGAAATGCAAGGGGTGATTCCCATTCATATCGAGGATTTATCTCATAAAGCTACATTTTGTGTTGTCATATATTTTAACGAATAAATGTATCACATCAAGATTCTAAATCTATTATTTTATCACCCTAGTTGTTATCTAAAATCCACGAATACGAGACTACCCGCAAAAGTCAATCAGATGATGGAATAACTGCGTCAGTACCTACCTATGACCAATCAATGAACAGCTAGTTGCCAGCTGCTTCTTGAAACTTACCCCATTATTCATAAACGTACCTATATGTACGTAGAATTTAAAAAGGTATTTTTTATGAACATGAGTAGTAAAGATTACTGAACGCAAACAGAACTTTACAATCAGGTACTTTTTCTGTAAGAACTGATAAAAATAGCTCCTGAAGGACTGCTAAAATACGTACCTACCTAGTACGCATATAGTTACAGTACCTACACAATATTATGTTTTGGAAACCCAAGTTGGGGTGCCACGGCGAACGGAGCGCATCAGAGGCGGTCGAAGTTCATCGGAGAGGCTGCCCCACAGAGTACTTTGATAAGACTAGTAAGGCTGCCCACAACTCACCGACCCACTTTTCTAAGTATACCAACACAGAATGACAGATTTCTGAATAATAGTTAAGGTGAATGGGTAGTTGATACCGCGAAATTCAAATTTTCTTACGTTTTTTGCAATTTGCAGGTCAGTGTCAGGTTGTATCTTGATCAAAATATGATTCGCGATAATAACAGATACATATTTAGAGAATTATAATCATTAGAATCATTAATACATCTTTCTAAGTTAGATTTCTACCCCTAACACTTTTCCATAAGAGATTGGTGGTTGGTTGGTGGTAGAAATCTAACTTAGAAAGATATATTAATGATTCTTAAAATATGTACCCGTTATTGTCGCGAATCATATTTTGATCAAGATACAATCTGACCTGCAAATTGCAAAAAACGTAAGAAAATTTCAATTTCGCGGTCTACCACTATCCATTCACCTTAAGGCGTCAGCGCTAGGGTAGACCGCGAAATTCATTTTTTTACGTTTTTTGCAATTTGCTGGTCAGTATTAAGTTGTACGTTGATTAAAATATGATTCGCGGCCGTAATAAATATGTGTTTACAGAATTATAATCATTAAAGTCATCAACACAACTCTCTAAGACCAAGTAATCCCCAATAAAATAATACTGACCAGCAAATTGCAAAAAACGTAAGAAAATTTGAATTTCGCGGGCTAGAAAATTTATTGTGAAGCTAATTGATACCGTACGTCAATTTGCCGTGTTATAACCATAGACGTAATTAGAAGTAACGATATAACCAATTTAAACAACTGTCAAAGATGTAATTAGTGATTTGAGTATATGGACATACTCAAATCACTAATTACATCTTTGACAGTTGTGTAAGTATGAAGGAAGCATATTTGCTAAACGATTAATTTGTGTCACTGACTCTGGCAGAGCCACCATCAGGGATTTTAATTTTGGTAACATAAAAATCTGTCGTTAGATTAGTTGAAATTTGTCGCCAAATATCAGAATTTGTCGGTCACTGGTTCAAAAGATAAAGCTCGGTTTCCACCGCGAGCGGAACGGACCCATTAATGACTTCGTTAAACTCGCAAACGCAAACTGCATACTTGTATTTCCGCCAACGGTGGAAATACAAGCATGCAGTTAACTGTTAACAGTTAACAGTCAACTGCATATTTGTATTTCCAACAACGGTTGCCACCACCACCACCACCAGCGTTTGCGAGTTTAACCTCTCTGCTCGACTAGATTTTGACATATGACATACCAGCTGATTCGACGGGGTGTTGCGAATTACGTCATGATATTCAGGAATTAACTTCAACTTTCAGCATCCGAATTTATTAAGAAAAATGTGTTACCGCGCCTATTTTGTACAATAAGTTTGTGGCAAATATCTTTAACTTTATGCTGAGGTCGGTCAAACCGCGTCATTTTACTGCGAAAGTTGTATAAAATAGATATTATTACACCTATCCAAAAGGTAGGCACCTTAAATTCGCTGAAAATATGAACATAAACCACTTAATCTCTTGATGAAAATATGCAAAAGGGAAAAATAAGGACATTGTCATTCTCCCTGCATTCTTACTTTTACCATTTTTCATACATAAACTACATATAAAACATGATCAAATCTTGATAAAAATTACTAAAAAATGTGATGCGACGTGACACTTCTTAGTGCTGACCATCTACCCAATTTTCTTATTTCGATTCAAAAATGTCATAAAGCCTAATCGATAATCGGTGTTTAAAAAAAATAAAAAAATTGTAGAAACTGAATAAAAACTCTTTGGTATATTTTTTCATGAAGTAATTTTTTTTTTTAAATATAATCATTTTAATAAGTACATACACGTACAGTGTGGATAGGGGTGTAACTTTTTATGGTTCCCTACGTCCGAATGAAAAAACGGAACCCTTATAGGATCACTCGTGTGTCTGCCTGTAGGTCTGTCACAACCGATTTGTTTCGAATCTACTGAACTGATTAAGTTAAAATTTGGTACACATATAAATTTCTTTGACTCAAACACGGACGTGTAACATAAATTAATTAATTTTGAAAGGGGTCATTTTTTGAGTGACATTAAAAAATTTAAAAAAAAGCCTTGCTTACGTAGGTACCGTGTAATATATCAAATGAAAGGGCTTGTGTGACTCGTGAGGGTCACATATTATATATTATTATAATAACAAAAAAAAAAGTTATTTATTATTTTATTAAGAAAATAGAAACAATATCTCTGAAACCACAGCCTAAATACAAAATATAGTTCTGTGATTATAGATTCCAGGAGATCCTATCAGAAGTCTGCAGGGTAATTGCGTAACACAGTATCAGTAGCAATGGGTTTCATTTTGACAGTTCAACAACATTCATTGCGTTATTTACGTTGTTGAACAGACACACTTTTCGTACATAAGGAGCAATGGATTAGCAATATGCTTCAAAATGATTCAAATTGAGAGTAATAGTATGTTACGCAGTTAGGGTGCCGCCGGTCTTAAAATAACATAGCAAATCTCTAAATATACTGCGTACCTACATTTGGTCATAGTCAAAACATGTTCGGGATGTTATATTCAACTAGCTTCTGCCGGCGACTTCGTCCGCGTGAAATTTCACCCTCCCCCCATTCACCCTTTTAGGGGTGGAATTTCAAAAAAACCCTTAGTGGATGCCTATTTTTCACAAAGAACACCCTCCAAACATCTATCTAGGACCAGCGGCTTAGGCGTTGATATTATATCAGTCAGTCAGGACTCTGATTTTTATAAAAATAGATTTTAAATCGGTATTAGGGTTCCGTATCAAAATGGTCAAACGGAACCCTTATGGTGAGACTCAATCTGTCTGTCTGTCACACCTGGATATCTCAAGAATTACTAATCCTATCAACTTGAAATTTGGAACAGTTTAGATGACGTTTACCCAACTATTTTGCAAATAAGAAAGAAATACAAGTACTTATATTTTTTGCAACAGGGACTGAAGGGGGGTCTGAAAAATTCGAAGTGTATGTATGTATCTAGGGCATGTGTGGTATCATATGAAAGAGCGCAGATTGCACATTCTCAAACATTTTTTCTTTTTTTTTAGACCTCATAGTTTTCGACTTTTGATGAAAAATGTAAAAAAAATGCCGTTCCACGCCCTTATCTCCGAAGTTTGCAAAGAGAAAAATCTGAAATTATTCTATGTGATAGAAGTTTATGTAAAGATAACAGGAAAAATAAAACAAAGTCTCTATATAGCACACTTTTTCAGAAATCATCAACAAAAGTTACATAAGTTCCACTATCGGTCAAGAGATCGCGCTGACATAAAACTGCAATATTCTATACAGCAGTGCACAGTGTTAAAATTCACTGACGAATATAGGCCACGCCGATGAAAAATTAAAAACATGATGGTATGGAACCCTCAGTGGGCGAGTCCGCCTCGCTCTTGACTTTTTTTTTTAATGTTATGCTTAAAACACTTGTTATAAAAATAAGATTTATGGCATTTTCAATCTCAAATAGCGGCTAAGGGGGTTAATTGCGGACTTTGGCTGTAATAATAAGAAATGGTCAAGATGTTATTCCCCATAAGAAAACAGTACTTTTCTTTTCTGCCAGGCACTTTAATTTTTGGGTACGTTATGAACTTATGAATGATGAGTCTAAGAAATTCAAACTTATTTTTGCAGTCGATTAAATTAATGTTTGGTGCATGCGTAAATATTCAACCCAACTACGGAACCTTTTACTGTGCGTGGTCTGACATAAACATGGCCAGTTTTTTTAAATTTCGTTGGGAAACTACCATAAAAAAACCGGGCCAGAGCGAGTCGGACTCGCGCACCGAGGGTTCCGTACGATCACATGTTTTTAAATTTTCATCGGCGAGGCCTATATTCGTCAGAGAATTTTAACATTGTGCACTGGAGTGTAGAATATTGCAGTTTTATGTCAGCGCCATCTCTTGACCGATAGTGAAACTAATGTAACTTTTATTGATGATTTCTGAAAAAGTGTGCTATTTAGAGACTTTGTTTTATTTTTCCTGTAATCTTTACATAAACTTCTATCATCATTTCAGCCGAAAGACGTCCACTGCCGGACATAGGCCTCCCCCAAGCACCCTATCTTCTATCACATATCATTATTTCAGATTTTTCTCTTTTCAAACTTCGGAGATAAGGGGTGACGACATATTTTTTTTATTTTTCATCAAAAGTTGAAAACATTGCTGTCTAAAAAAAAAAAGAAAAATGTTTGAGAATGTGCAAACTGCGCTCTTTTATATGATACCCCACATGCCCTAGTAGCCCCACTTCGAATTTTTCAGACCCCCTTTCAGTCCCTGTTGCAAAAAATTTACATATATTTTTATTTCTTTCTTATTTGCAAAATAATTGGACAAACGTCATCTAAAACTATTCCAAATTTTAAGTTGATAGCATTAGTAGTTCTTGAGATATCCAGCTGTGACAGACAGACAGACTGAGTCACACCATAAGGGTTCCGTTTTTACCATTTTGGTACGGAACCCTAAAAAACAATTTCTATTTCTCAAGTAAACTAATAGAAACAAAAACTACCAAGCTCATACAACTAATAAAACATATTGAAATGTAAAGTGATTGTGGAATACCCAATTTATACCATTAATTTATCATCATTCCCAAACTTTTGCTAAGCCTACCTTAAGAATGTATACCGGGCATTCTGTAGCAAACTATTAGAAAGTATCAAAAATAAATAGTAAGTAGGTACAATAAATAAAAATAATTTTGAACGGCGCGGCGAGCGCATTCCGAAGATAAATTCAAATATAGAAACAATTCGGCGCGAAATTCAATAAATGACTAAGGTCAATGTGGCCAAATCCGTCTACGGGGCTATTCCGTATGCATGCATTTACTACTCATTCCAGAATAGTTACGCTGTTACTGATTCGGTCGATAAAACAGGATCACTTTTTAGTTCCAACTATGATTCGTAGATGGAGTAACGTTGTCTACAAGAGTAAAAAAAAATGTTTGAAATTTAGTTGTGCTCCGAACGCGGAACTCAAGTGTTGCGTGCTGACGTTTCTTATAAGGTAAATATTAAATTTTACAAGTTACGACTTTCTGAGTATGCATATCATGTAGTTTAATAAGTGTTTCAACGGATTTTTCTATTTGTTTTGAATAAAAACCAGTAGATACAGAAATAATTGTTTTAAAAAATATGTATACTCAAAATGGTCAAGTGGGAAAATCCGTCTAATATCAAAGGGGCTAAATCGTCATATACCGGAATTACCCCATTGCAGATATTGTCAACCTTTTTCATCTTTCATTTTTTGTTTTTACTGTCGACCAGAAAGATTTGTGTTATACCTACTATTGTTATTTTTCTCTAGAACTAATAAACAGATTTGGTGGCATAAGTTTATAAAGTCAATTGATAACTAACATTAAAAAGTATTCGCACATTAAAATACCGCTTCTACCCGTGACAATGGCGCTCACAACATAGTGCCGAAATGTCTAAAACTCGGAATAAATAAAAAATATGATAATTATCTGTTCCTGCTTTAGTTCTAACTAATACTAAGTAGATTTGGCCTATGGTCACATATAATGTTTATTAATATTATTTTTTGTTTGTTTTCAGTTTTCTCATGATTACTAATTATCAGTAATCATGGTGAAAAATTATAAAAGAAAAACAGCAAAGGGTTCGAAAGCCATTTATTTTCGAAAAACCATTTATTTTCGGAAGCTGATTTTTATTTAAGTACATTTAAATTAGTTTTTAAACCGTTTCAAACTTCTTGAAAAGGTTTAAAATCCCTGGTTATAAAAATAGGCCGGATTAGCCCCCAAAAAAGATTTTAGGGAATAAAACGTAAATTAAACCGTATTTTTATGACGTTACAAAACATTTTTCTTCAACATGTGCTTTTACTTGTTTACAAATTGCATACTTTGATATAACGGCGTTATTCTAGGAAAATTTGCTACTAGATGGATTTGCCCCAATCATCGGGAAAATCCGTCTAACGACCGTTTTTAAAAAAATCATTTTTAGTTAAATATGGAGGGATGTTCTGTTGTTTCGAATGAATGTATATTATAGACAACAAAATTCTTTATCGCTTACAACCATCAAATTTATATTAAAGTAGTTAAGTGTACCAGTTATAGTCAACCAACTTCAACTTTCAAAAATATATGACGGATTTGCCCACATTGACCTTATGGTCAAACGTCCTCAGTTATTGACTCAGTTTTAATAATTATGGTGTCCAAAAAACTATTAAAATAACATTAGAAAAGCATAAATCATTATTATAAACAATGCTTATTGTATTTAATGCTTAAAATAATTTTATTTCAGTTTCCGAGTATCGATTTCCGAAATTCGACATATTAATTACCCGAATCAATCGAAATTAAAAAAAAAATCGTTTAGCATAATCGCTTTCGCACATCATTACTGTAAAAAAAAACAATAATGGACTGCGATTTTGAACACAAATTGAGTAGCGGTAATGAATATGGACCTGTGCTTCAATATTACGTTAACATTTGGGCATTTTCGTGTTGTTTATAATATTTTCTTTAATATTTGTCACATTTTAAATCTTACCTACATGTGTGTGCGTGAAATTTGTGAAAAGTTAAATGTAAACACGCAGGATTGGCGCGAAACTTCGACATTAGATATTAAAAAACTTCATTACCGCTACTTATTTAACTTGAACAATGGATGAATTCGTCAAATAATTAAATGATGTATTATTCACTGCCCCTGTGGTGGAGTTTGGATGTTCGAAATCCCCAATTTTTATGTTTTTTAGCCTCGACCAACACTGTCAACAAAATGGCGATTATCGCATTTACAGACTTGAATTTAATAAAGGTAAATTAATATGCTTGCGCGCTAAATATGAAATATTTAATGGCGTTAACTTAAGAGTTTTTTATCCAACTCTCTTAGTTAACGCACATTCATAAGATTGGATGGGTAGCATAACAAATATTTACATAATCAATGTAGGGTGTCGTATGTCATAATTCCTGGGTCCAATGGGACCCAGTTCCGAGCCGGCGGAGGTTCGTGTGTTCGGGTCCATTCGGGGGCACTTCCGAACTATACGGTTAACGAAGTCATTAATGGGTCCGTTCCGCTCGCGGTGGAAACCGGGCTTAAGGGTTTATAGGTGGCCGATCTGGAGAGTCTCCCCAGCAGGGCCACATTTATATCTCAAAAACTAGGGCACCTAGCGAAGATCTGTTTTCTCCCATATTTTGTCGCCAATTAGTCGGAATCAGTCGCCAAATATCAGAATTTGCCGGTCACTGGTTTAAAAGATATAAGGGTTTATAGGTGTAGGATGGGTGTAGGTATAGTCCAAGAGCTAGTCGAAGAGTTTTTTCGTGAACTCTTTGATCTAGCTCTTGGACTATACCTTACTAAATGAACTCATTATATCTCCTAAACTAAGACCCGATTAAATCTGTGACTTGGCGACTGATTCGTGTTGTACTTCGTAGTACGACCATGAACGCATTCATTATAACTTTTGATGGTAATAAAATCCTTTTAATTTATACTATTTTATACCACTAATTAGAAATGTTATACCTCTCAATTATCCTAGATATATAGGTCGTGCTGGGAAGTTTCCTTCCCAGCACGACCACGCTAAAATTCTAGCCTTCACTATAGCTTTAGATGGTAATAAAATCCTTTTAATTTGTACTATTTTATACCACTAATTAGAAATTTTATAACTCTCAATTATCCTAGGGTCGTGCTGGGAAGATTCCTTCCTAGCACGACCACGCTAAAATTCCAGCTGGCATAAAAGTGGATGAAACGGGAGCATGCCTAAAAATTTTTACTCTTTATTTACTCCTATTTCATTACTGGTAAATTGTCGTAAATTGTTACAAAAGCAAAAATAAATTTTCTGTCTATACGCCTGTATATGATTTTTATACTTGACACTAGATGGCGTTAAACGTAAAAATTAAGAATATACGTTCGTACCTATATATCTAGGATAATTGAGAGGTATAAAATTTCTAATTAGTGGTATAAATAGTATAAATTAAAAGGATTTTATTACCATCTAAAGCTATAATGAAGGTTAGAATTTTAGCGTGGTCGTGCTGGGAAGGAAACTTCCCAGCACGACCTATACATATATCTAGGATAATAGAGAGGTATAAAATTTCTAATTAGTGGTATAAAATAGTATAAATTAAAAGGATTTTATTACCATCAAAAGTCATAATGAATGCGTTCATGGTCGTGCTACGAAGTACAACACACTGATTCCTTTGCTAAGTGCCCTAGTTTTTGAGATATAAATGTGGCCCTGCTGGGGAGACTCTCTCCAGATCGGCCACCTATAAACCCTTATATCTTTTGAACCAGTGACCGACAAATTCTGATATTTGGCGACAAATTTCGACTAATTAGCGACAAATTTTTTGCGTTATCAAAATTAAAATCCCTGATGGTGGCTCTGCCAAAGTCAGTGACACGATTAATTTACCAGACTTTACCTGGGTGTAATTATCTAGTTACTGCAGTCTTCTTCTGGCTACTAAGCTCGCCAACCACGGCGGACGGAGCACATCGGAGGCCGTCGAAGTTCATCGGAGACACTGTTTCACAACAGCCTCACTATTCTAAGTATCAGTACGCACATTGTTGAATATAAGTAAGTAAGTACTATAATTTTTTTTTGCCTTTCACTTAAGCAAAAATCAAGGTGTTCCGACGACCTTGTGAAGGCCCTTCGATCAATTATTGATCGAAGTGAAGGCCACAGGAACCCGTTGGATGCGAGAAGCGCAGAACCGGTCGAAGTGGAGGTGCTTGGGGGAGGCATAGGTCCAGCAGTGGACGTCTTTTGGCTGAAATGATGATGATGAACTGCACCGGTTTAGGTAGGTAACGGTGCAACTTACAGAACAAACCTATTTCACTATAGTGTGGTGTTCGAATCACTATAAAATTTCGATCAACACTACATAGGTACATGCCACGCCTAATCCTTAATCCCCGAAGGTTTTTAAGGATTTAAAGGGTTAGGCAGAAGTGTGCCTATAGTACACCCTCATTTCGCCGAAAGGGGGGCGAGCTTATTATCATCTACCGGACACAAATCCAGAATCCGAGCTGCTACTGAGAAGTCCCAGATGGAAAAACGTAATAATACGTTGCCCGACCCCGGAATCGAACCGAGGATCTCATGATCAGCAGCACCACTAGACCAAAGAGGCAAGGCAGTCCATTCCAGTTTCACCAATACTTTAGGAGAAATAGTAGGTAGGGGAAAACGGGGTAATGGGAACCACTTAAGCGAGAATTCAAATAAAAGCTTATTTAAAAATAAAATCTTTATTGCAACCGCCTAATTACATAATTTGCTTATTCATCTATCAACTGAGATCACTTTTAATCATTTTGTGTACACACTTTGGTAATTATAGAAGTTAAAAAAAAAACAGTTTCGATCCCCATTGCACCGAGGTGATGGCAATTGTGATCACCCTGTGGGAAATGACGAATAAGAAAAAAGTAAAACATCAAATAAACTAGAAATTATTATCACAATTTAAGTTGCAAATCACTATTTTCAGTGACAGACTAAATACACATAAAAGTCTTATTAAAATACAATAGTAAATTAAATCCCTTACCTTGTGTTATTATTACGAAAATTTACAACAAAATCGACACACGGCTGTCACTCGGAAACGCGCGCGCGGATCTAAATCGAGTCATTTGTAACAATGGCGGGGGGCACAGGGCTGGGTGCAGAGGTCCTTTACGAGACTCTCCGATGTTTAGTTTTGTAGATGTCTTGGTGATCCCTATTACCCCGTTTTCCCCTAATACCTACATTACGATACGTGTGACGGTGTGACCTAAACGCGAACTTAATTCACGCTTTTCTGTGTAAAGAAAACGTGACGTCACGAGCGCGGGTTTAGGTCACACCGATATAAATTAATTTTTTTTACTTGCCTAAGTGTAATCCTGAAAAAAGAAGGTAGGCATTTATACGACGTGAGGTAGGTAGGTACCGCAAGACATCCTGTTTACATGACATACAAACAGACACCAAGCTCAGCGCTATTGGTGGCTTACCTACATAGTGCAGTATTAGTAATTACTGCATATTATGTTTTCAACATTCCATCCTTCTTTAAGATTTTAGTTGTTTAACAACCTTTTTTGGTCATTTTTCTGATTAAAAAATCAAACTTTTGAATATTGAACTGCTTCTGTCAAGTGAATTTTCTCTTGAAGTTTGGGGACTGGTTGTTTGGAAATCACTGCTGACGGCTCGAGTTATTTTTTTCTCTGCTTATAATCGTAAAAATATGATGAATATTTGATGTTGATCATCTAATTTGGATTCGAGAGAAGTCTTCAGTACATAGGTACTGACGACTTCTCTTTTTGATCTTATCAGGTATGTGTATTTCTACTCATTATTTTTGGTAAAGTTGTTCAGCTTGTTACAGCATTCTTAATGTGCGTTATTTTGTCTAGGATACGCCTGAAGATATAAGACTAACAAGCCGAGTTTTCGGCCCTACCCTACCCCTAGCTATCCCCTTCGTACTATTCTGTTCCCGGATTTTGAATAAGTTGAGGAGTGAAGATTCGTGGGAGCAGTTTCAAAATTACCGACCAGATGACATATGGAATGCAAGATGCCATAATCCAGGATACAACAGATATTATTTTCTTTTATTGATTCTTTTTCATCACCGAAACTCTTATAATCCTGTAAAACATAGACTAGACTATTTCGTATTTTGTTTTTTTTTTGTGGTTTTTAGCCTCCTAACAACACAGCACATTATACCCTCGACTGATGCAGGTGACTAACTCGCCACCCTGTATTGTATTAATACAATCAGGGAAATAAATTATATCAAATAAAAAAAAGGATTATTCCACTCTGACCCACAAAGTCGAATGTACAGACGGCAGCACATCAAGCTACTACAATCTGTCAAATTTCTTTAATAGATTTCCAATTTTATCGCTAAGGCATAAGGTTCAAAGTTGATCGGGAAAATTTGACAGTTTCGGGTAGCTTGATGTGCTGGCGACTGTACAAAATCTTGTGGTCTACATTGCCTAATTGCGGTCTAATCGATTTTGGTGGGACTTTCCACTCGGTATCTATATAATCTCTTCATTCCCTTCCCTGAGTCACGTGTTCCCGAGGGTCGTCAAGAAACGTGTCGTCAAGAAACTTGACAAGTTTCAGCCGATAACCTGAGTTCAGTTAAGGGGACTACATGACCTAAAGCGCGGTCACTGTCGGACTGAGAAAAGAAAGAGAAGCGCGATGACACAACGCTGGTAATTTATTGCAAAATATGAAGCAATTATCTATTACTTAAGTACAAAAAATCTATTGTTTGAACTAAAAAATTAAAACACTAGTGCTTTATTATGTTGCTTGTAGAATAATCTGACAAACAATCAGAATAATTGTATGTATATTAGTATGGTTTTTATTGTAAAAAGAAAGTGTTTAGAAGTATCTTCATGATTTTTTCCTATCGTATCAAATTAGTTGTATTATGTGTTCAATACATTATCTAACTAGCATATATATCCTGAAGAATGTCATATATTTATCTGATTTTGTTTACTGCAGTGCTATTCTGTAAAAATCTTACCGTGAAAACTTAGGTGAAGTGAGCGTGGAGTTAGCTGTCAACAGTGTCAATTCCTAGCAAAAACAAACTCACTTCACCTAAGTTTTCACGGTGAGATTTTTACAGAATCGACCGGCTGTAGTCGATCTTAGACTTTTATTGCTTCTAAAACTTGCGTTTAGGTCCTGTAATCCCCTTAAGTTCAATACCGTAGACCACATCCATCATCATTATCATTTCAGTCCGGAGGCACCCACTGCTGGGTGCTGTAGGTGTCCCATTTCTTCAGTTTCTTCTGCCATACTTCCCGGTTCCGTGCGTCCCTCATCCAGGTGTTTCATATGTACCTAGGTACTGTGCGGCAAATTGTACAGAAGATCTGCATGCTCAGAAGTGAGATAGCTTAAAACACTGCATTGTGAACCTAAAAGCGATAGAATAACAGCCACTTTTCATGCAAGTGTCTTAAAACAATAATAAATGGAAAGACAGGGGGGTAACTTTAAATAAAATAACAATTGCATAATATCATATAGGTTTTATGTAAGTATTTAATTTAATTTCTACCGATTGTATTCGTGAATCAGTCAATACAATAGTAAGGGGCTTATTTACAAACGATGATTAAAGTTAAGGGGCTTACAGGACCTAAACACAAAAAACGCAAGTTTTAGAAACAATAAAAGTATAAGATCGACTACAGTAAACAGTGACCGCGCTTTAGGTCATGTAAGCCCCTTAAGGCGACTACATGACCTAAAGCGCAGTCTTTGTTGGACTGTATAGAAAATAAGGAGAAGCGCGATGACACAACGCTGGTAATTTATTGCAAAATATGAAGCAATTATCTATTTACAAAAAATCTATTGTTTGGACTAAAAAACTAAAACACTATTATTTTAGTATGTTGCTTTTAGAATAATCTGACAAAAAATCAAAATGATTGTAGGTACGTATATCAAGTATGGTTTTTTTTGTAAAAAGAAAGTTTTTAGAGGTATCTTCATGATATTTTTCTATCGTATCAAATTCGTTGTATTATGTTTTCAACACACTATCTACCTAGCATATATCCTGAAGAATATCATATATTTTTCTGATTTTGTTTACTGTAGTCGATCATATATTTTCATTGTTTCTAAAACTTGCGTTTTATGTGTTTAGGTCCTGTAAGCTAAGTGACGTTTAAATGTCATAAATATATGGTTAAACAGTCGCTAATCACTCTCTAAGCAATGTTTCTGAATAAAGAAACCTTTAGGCCTTATCATCATTCTTGTTCGTATTATCGTTTGTTCCTTTTTACAAGTTTTTTCTACATTTAGCTCTAATTGTAAGAGCAACACCTACCAACAGTATGAGACAACAGAATGCTATAATCACTGGAATAAATATGTCCACTAATCGAAGACTGTTTAGTAACCGGTCTGTCAGCTCGTCGACGTATTCTCCAGGTAAAATAATGCCCTGAAAATAAAACAGACTGTAAGAGAAATGTATCATTAGCCGTAACGGTTCTACGAACTCAATTTTTTGTTTTATTAGAGAGTTCTACATCCCACTAAAGATCTAAAACCGGCCAAGTGCATGTCGGGCCACGCACAGCGTAGGGTTCCATAGTAGCCCGTTATCACAATATAGTACCTACGATTCTGTTGTTCTTTAATCTGAATATAAGTAATGGTAAAGATAGGTGAATGGATAGTGGTAGACCGCGAAATTCAAATTTTCTTACCTTTTTTGCAATTTGCAGGTCAGTGTCAGATTGTATCTTGATCAAAATGTGATTCGCGACAATAACACGTAGGTACATATTTAGAGAATTATAATCATTAATATATCTTTCTAAGTTAGATTTCTACCACCAACCACCAATCTCATAGGGAAGTTATCTTAACCGCTATAATTTTTCGTTAAAGGTCATGAAATGCACTATCATCGAGAATGTTTCCAGATTTTTCAAGCCCGCAGTTTAGCTTTTAGAGGAGGGGGGGGGGGGAACGCCCTACTAGAACAAAAATTTGCACTTTAAAGTTTAATATTTCGTAAATGGAGCATTAAATCGAAAAATAATTTAAGCAACCCCCAAGTCATTTTAGAAGACCTATTCAACGATACCCCACACGATGGGGTAGAAGACGAAAAATATTCATCCCACTTCACATGTAAAAGGAACCTAAAAAAAAATATTTGTCAAAATTTTACCACTTTGTCGGCGTAATTGATACTCCTACAAAATTACAGCTTTCTATTACTAGCGGTCTCTTAGCAAAACTTCGGACAGACAGACAGACGGACATGACGATGACGGAACTATAAGGGTTCCTTGTCAGAACTACGGAACCCTAAAACTACCGAAAAGTAACGATGTGCTTTTTATGTTCTTATTATCAAATAAAGACTTAATAATAATATGGGGAGAATCTAGTCATCTAGAAGTAGTTTATGGCAGCGTACACGTTAGTGGTTATTTGTTACGGTCGCAAATCATATTTTAACCTAACGTACAACTTAATACTGACCAGCAAATTTTAAAAAACGTAAAAAAAAATTTAATTTCGCGGGCTATCTTAGCGCTTTCGCCTTAATAAGGAGATACTGAATGTGCAACCGACTTACTTTTGTCGCCAAATATACGGAATCAGGTGCTTCGTTAAGAAACTTTTCAATTTCAGATGCTGTGAAAACCTTCGATTTTTTTGGGTTGATGACCAGATGAGGCTCTTTTAAAAATGCCACTAATTTAGGACAGGTGTCGGTAAGAATGTCTTTTTAGGGTTCCGTACCCAAAGGGTAAAAACGGAACCCTATTACTAAGACTTCGCTATCTGTCCGTCCGTCCGTCCGTCCGTCCGTCTGTCTGTCACCAGGCTGTATCTCAAGAACCGCGGTAGCTAGACAGTTGAAATTTTCACAAATTAGTATTTCTATTGCCGCTATAATAACAAATACTAAAAATAAAATAAATATTTAAGGGGGGCTCGCATACAACAAACGCGATTTTTTTTGCCCTTTTTTGCTCGATATCAATGGCAACAGGTAGGCACTTGAAATATTCACAAAATACTCAGTTGTATTTTTACTTTAATAATAAAATTAAAATAAAATACCTAAATATTTAAAGGGGGCTCCCACACAACAAACGTGTTTTTTTCGGCGTTTATGCCTTGTGGTACGGAACCCTACGTGTGCGAGTCCGACTCGCACTTGGCCAGTTTTTTCATCTTTATTGTTGCTTTTAGCATTGAATAGGTACGTACCTACTCCATAGAGTGGTTGATTTCTTGGTCTCGGATAATTCAATAAAATATGCCAGCAAAACGTTTTCTGAGAAAGTTTTGGCGTGTTAAACATATCGTACCTACTGTTTCAAATACTTCTCGCGTGATTGTTGAGGGAGAAAACTTATTTGCGCATTATTAACAGTTTCTGATGGCGTCAAATAAACTTCCTCGTCGCTAGAACCACTCATTTTAGGTTTTCCACTTGTTTTCAAGCATTTTTCAAGTGTCTTGTTTTTAACCTAAGGTTTTAACAATACGACGTGAAAAGAAAATGGCGCGCGCAAAGCAAATAAAAAAAAAGTACACCAAGAAGGTTCCGAGTCTGAGTTTTTAACAAATTAAAAAAGGTTGTATGATAAATTCGGCACCATGGAGGGAGAAGAAGTAAATAGGTTTAATGATGTTTTGAATTCACAAACTGAATGCACACGATGTTCTAAATTCAATTTACTTTATCCTCTAGCTAGCGGATAAAAACGGCTTTTGCACTCAGATATCGAAGAGCACGCATCACAGAGTACCTACTTTTTTAATAGACTGAACGCATCTTTCCGAGATGGGGATGGGATATTTTCTAGAATCATGTGCTGAATTCATGGTTTCAATCTGCGCGTCGATGTCGCTGCCATCATTTAATTCTTGACCGCGAAGGTCATTGTAATGAGCAAAAATTGCAAATGCATTGTTTTCCGTTGCTGCGTATCGCTATGCTATATTTACAAGGCGCCTGAACTAGAGGAAAGGAAACTATTGTCGTTCGATAATGCACATTAATGGACCTAATAAACACTCAATTGAGCTCAATTCACTATTGAACTTTATGGCAAGACTCAGACTGTACATATTATTCATTCACTCGATTGAATGAAATCTCATTCATTGTGTGTATAAGAACGGGCCTTTCAATAATTTATTCAAGAGGAGCCACTTGTTGCTAACATAACATTATTATTATTAACTTACTGGCATAGTAAGCTTCTATAGACTCTCAATTGAGCCAAAAATAGTTTCATATGTGTTTAATTTTGTTAAATAGTGTAGTGTATCCGATACTCCAAACTTACAACGGGATGTACTCACAGGTACCTACCTAATTTAAAGAATGACACTTTACGATTTGAATATTTATGGGCAATTTAAGATGCAAGTCAATTCGCTTATCAATTAATTTCACCGACTTGACCTAGGTATAACCTAGTCAAAAACTCCTCAAAAAACTGTATTTATTCAGGGTGGCCCATTTATAGTAGTCCAAAACGTTCGATTTACGGCTGATTTTTCAATCGAGAGATAATTTTTATACGCGGAATAAAATTGACGTCTGACAGATTTTGTATGGAAGAACTGTCAAAAATTCAAATTATTCCTCGGATAAAATTATCTGGCGTTGGAAAAATCAGCCCTTAGTTCAATAACTTACAATCTAGAGAGGTTTACATGACTAATAAAGTAAGTAGATATTTTAAGAAAATAAATTTTAAAGAAGTCAACTCCGAACCTGCTGATTTTCGCGGAACATAAGGTTTAGGTGAATCCATGGGATGACTTAGACACAAAAAAATAAGACCTCTTTATATGAAACCTGAATGATACTCACTTCGTCGACCCAGAGGATAGGGACAAGAGTAGTGCGCAGATATTCTGTGGTTGGTATCCCCCTGACGTTCCTCGAGAAGATGTTGAACTGTGCCCGCTTGGCGCCCCTGATTGGAGTGCCAGTGTTCTGAAAATACGTAAGTACTATTATTATAAATGCGAAAATGTGTCTGTCTGTCTGTTACCTCTTCACCCGATTTAGATGAAATTTGTAGTATAGAGATAGTTTGAGTCCCGGGAAAGGACATAGGATAGTTTACTCTTATGCGTGTGAAACCGCGGGGTGCTGCTGGTACATAAATAATTACTTAAAATAATATCACCTTTTGGAGGCATCTACATAACCACATGCGAACTACGAGTCACACTGACGTCAAGCAAAATCCTGCATTGCGCAAGCAGAGTTTGCCGTGCAACAACGTCCACAACAGCACCTACATCAATCGTCAATCGACACGACACCCGTCTGTTCGGAGGATCCTCCCACTTCTATGGAGGATGAGTGAACGATACACCCTGTTCCTCAAACCTCTATAACTTAAAGAAGGAACAGGGAACAGGGTGTATCGTTCCTGGCGAAATGTGAGTGACTTTCCCTCTATAAGTTCACCTCTGCCTAACCTTAGGGTTAGGCAGAGGTGGACTCACTCACATTTCGCCAGTTATTGCACGAGTCATGTATAGTATGGCACGCGCGCATCGTATAGATCAGCACTTTTCCGTCGCCTTGATTAGATTGCAACGCGACAGTACACGATCAGGGTTCATCGTCAGCTACTCATTCATAGTACTCATTCACACAACATTCATATAGCATTCTTTACGTGGTAGTTATGGGTAATTCTTCAGGGACAAAATTTTCGATGTCTGTGGGTATATTTCTGTAACCAACTAACAAAACGGCATGTAATATTTTTTTTTGTACAGTTTAGCTTTATCCGTTACTGGGACAAATGATTTTTTTTTAATAATTGCTGTCTAGGTACAAAATAAAAATATTTAAAGGTCGTTCTTCTGATTCATATAGCGCGTCCGTTTGCCATTTTCCGGAACAAAATGGTCGATGTCGCATTTTCCCTTTGGTACATCAATATAAATTATAATTATATCGAAAGGAAATGAATTGTCCTCTTACAAAAAAAATGTGTATTAGTTATAACTACGTTAGTCTGTTTATAAATAAGTAAAAAAGAAGTGTCCGGCGTATAATACTGATTAATGTGGCGTAAGCTGCGCTTGACCGTACTTGGTCGGGTAATAATAATGAGAGTCTGGCTTCCAGCGCGGGGGGAAGCCAGTCGTGCAACGGACGACCTAGAAGGTGGACGTGCGGCTGGTTGGCTTAGATCCGGTGTTACGAAGGAAAATACCTGATTCATCTGTGTTTGGTTCAGGTGGCATCCTGATTACAATGCCTACTTTATAAAATTTATTTTATTGTTTTAAAACTTCAATCTGTGTTTCGTGTGATGCTTTTGGGTTATAGATTCGTGTAGAAAAATGAAAATAATGAAGTCTGTATGTACGATGAGTTATGCATGATTGTAGGCAAAATCCTGATTCATCTGTGCCTGATTCGTATGGTCAAAACCCCATATGAATAATAAAATAAATTAGTTTTTCCCCTCTCCAGCACGATAGGAGCGCTTTTGTTGCGTAATTCTCCTTGTCCAATTTTTGACCGTGTACAAGTCAGTAGTTTTAATCTTATTTATTATTATTTACTCAGCTATAACCTTTTGAATAATAAAAAAATGACAGGAGTATAATCTTGTTCTAAATATGATACTTTTGATATGTCTTAGTCCTATTTAAGAATTAATAATTATTGTTTAGAATTTACATTCATAACTAACGGTGTATCTATTACTTTTTATTTCTGTTTCTGATTAATATGTAACACATTCTGATTCATCTGGGCACAAAATTAATATCTTGAAAACTACTTTATAAAAACGAGTCCCTCATTCAAATATATGTTATTTGGTATACCTATTTTCATATGAACATGTGTTACAGAGCTGAAAGTGAAATTAAATTTTGGCCATATGGATCAGTCAAAGAATCAAATTTCGAAGAACTACCCTTATATATTCAATAAACCATCCCAGGACCTCATGTTCATTATACCAACGAGGCACTAAATAAATAGTAGATATTGGCGCCGATTCTATTGTTCACAAACTAAACTAAATTTAAGTTCAGGCATCTTTTTCTTTCTATTTAATTAAGAAAAGGACAGAAGATAAATATTAGTTTAGTACTGTCAAATTAAGATACGCCATAGACAACTTTAGACGAGATTAAAAAGTTGGCTACTAAAAATACGTCAATTTACGCCAGGCGCTGACTAATTTGACAGGACTAAACTAATATTTATCTTCTGTCCTTGTCCTAATGAAATAGTAAGAAAAAGATGCCTGAACTTAAATTTAGTTTAGTTTGTGAATTACAGAATCGGCGCCAATGTATAATAACTCGCAATAGTAAGGGGGTAAATAATTACCTACTAAGGACTGATTTGACAATACAATACAACAACCTTAAACTCAAATTGGTGACAATTTGAGTTTAAGGTTTTTTTTTATTTATCTTTATTACTTACTAAAACAGTCTTTAATAGTAGATTGTTTGCCAAGGGAGCAAACAATTATTTTGAAGGCGAGGGTGTTTCTTTGAATTCAGAGCGCAGCGAGGGACTCAAAGTATGTCACTCGAGCTTAAAATAGTGTTGCTCCCGAGGTGGACACTACTTTTTATCACCCTCTATAAAAAAATAAGTAAGTGCAACTTGTGGACGTTACGTTTATTTATTTCATTATCACTACTTGAGGAAGACATACTCATTTTTTATTATAAAACTATGTAACATCCTAATTTAAGTAAACAATTACGAACGAAGGCAGAATGCTTTTCGCGCGTTTTTTCACAAACTTTTTTTTTATTTGGCTAGCGCGCGTTTTACTTTATCATACAGCCTCTTACTTGTTCATATAATGTTCGTGACTGATCTCTTTGGTGATTGGAACTTTTACTAACAATATCCACATTCCAAATTCAAATCACTTTTAATCCCTAGGGGATTAAAAAGCTGTTTTGTTCCCTGTTTACGAGGGCACACTAGCTCTTTTTGAATAGATGTAATAAAAGTAATAATAATATATAATCGTCTTTGAATCCCACAGGTGAAATAAAATCTATTTAAACCAAAATGTTCTTCAATTAATCATTATTTGGGTAAACTACCCCCAATCTGAAGGATTTTGAATGCTTGATTGACTAACAATGTGTTAATCAATTGCTTCATATATTTAATTCATCTGTTTTATTATAACTTAACAGCTTGACATTGTAAATGACGCAATGACTGTTGTTTAATTGTCAAAATGATATTATGCAATGCCTGTTACGCAATTACCCAGCTGGTTAATTATTGGAATAAGACTTGAAAAAATTTTAATTGAGAAACTGATTTTTGTTTATTTTTTATCTTGACTAGCTGAAAGGACTGCCAGATAAAATTAACTTTGCAAAAACCTTGTTGTGTGCCAACTTTGTAGCCTAATTTAATCGGTTGAATGCCGTAATTACAGAAACAATTCGCATGGATTCACGTTCGCACGTACGTTATTTGATGATTGGAAGCTGAACTATTTTTATTGACTACGCATACCATGTTTCCCTTTGACAGAATTTCTGAAAAAGTTCCTAGTACTCGTACATTCCACCTTTGTTGACGTCCCTTTGTGTATTAGCGAGACTAATTGGGACCAAATCACAGCATCACAGGACTGCAGCGCGGAAGTCTGATTGCTATTGGTTATTTTAATTGACGGACAGGGTAAGGGGTAAACCGGGGGAGCGGGACCATAGGGGCGATCTCCCCTTGCCGTGACGTCGGGACAGACAGCCGGCAGTCACTAATTTTTTAAAATATCGTTAGTAGTTAATGTACCTACCTAAATAGATTGACATTTACAATATCTCCTGTATGTACCGTACCTAGGTACCTAAATTATTAATTTTCCATGAAAACTAATTCGTACGGTAAAGTACTGGCTGGTTATAATTAACCAGCTGTGCCCCGCGGTTTCACCCGCGTTAATTTGAGGAAAAACGTACTAAAATAATATATTCCATTTCTTTAAGAGTATTACTTAAGATTAGGTATTACTTAGTGCATTACTTTAAGAAGCTATTTTAGAACGACAAAACAAAGTTATTTTAAAACTATGATACTAAGATTTTCATTGAAATCAAATGATGTCAAGGGCAATTTAGTTCAAAATTAAATACTTGTAATGAATAACGTATTTTTGTTTGGATAAGCATATCGTGTTTATTAAAACTCAACTCAAAAAACTCAAAAACGCAAACGCGTTTAAGCGGAAGCTTTCAAAAGGAATAGTATTTCCCGTTTTTGCAACATTTTCCTTTGATGTTCCGCTCCTATTGATCGTAGCGTGGTGTTATATAGCCTTTCTCAATAAATGGACTATCCAACACAAAAAATATTTTTTCAATCTGAAACAGTAGTTCCTGAGATTAAAGCATTCAACCAAACAAACAAACTCTTCAGCTTTATAATATCAGCATAGATTGATTTTGTCGGTCGGTCATTTCCAATTCTAATTATTCATTTAGTTGCGAATATAAAATTATGAACCGCAAAATGTAATGTAGTCAACGTTTCTCAGTAAATCCCTACCTATACAATTATACAATTTAGGTAACGCCAATGCCAAACTTTACTTTGTTTAAATAACTTCATTAACACTGCTCTCAAAACGGTGAAGGAAAACATCGTGAGGTAACCGGCATGACCTAGAACTAAAAATTCGAAGACATGTGACATAGATCTACCAACCCGCAGACGGCCAGTGTGGTAGATTACAGCCCCCTCCCTCTCACAGAGAGGAGGCCTGTGTCCCAGCAGTGGCAATATTTTAGGCTGATTATGCATATGCTATGCCAATTATCGTGGCAGTAGCGGACATTGACCTCACTACATTTATTTTCAGATTCTAGTAGGTACAGTCAACAGCAAAAGTAGATGATCAAAGTCAGAAATTCAATACTAATGAACGGAGTTCGCGTCAGAACTGTGTGGCGTCGAAGTGATTCAAAAGCATTCTACGTAGTAAGTATTCTAAGTAGTAGTACTTCGACGCCACACAGTTCTGACCCGAACTCCGTTCATTAGTATTGAATTTCTGATTTTGATCATCTAATTTTGCTGTTGACTGTACAAACCAGAAATAAAGCCTGCTGAGCGCTTTCCTATCGTTGTTGTGGTCAACAATTTTCACGAAAGAAAAACGATACCTACTTACAATTGTCGTTCAGATTGCTACAGGATATATATTAGGGACAGGGCGATGACCGCAACATTATAATATAAGCCACCAACTACTTATGTATAGCTCAGTTCATTAATTCTACAGAGAATTATCGTCCTTTATGTGACTACCTACCGAAGTACCTACTTAATATAGATATTTTTTAATTCGGTACACGAGTTCAGTGTAGCTAGTACCTACCCGGTTTATTCTCGAAAAATCATTTCGTAGAATAATTAGAAATGGATTCTGTTTTACAACTACCGCGAGACAAACTACGACGCAAGTGAGAACTTTAAAAACTGTAACAAAATATCTAATGTCTGTTAGATAGGTCAAGGTAGACCCGATCGTTTTCGGGGGGTTGTAAATACCGTATTAGGGGTGAGACGTCGCGGCCCCCGACCCCTGGCCCCCGACAGCTCGAGTCTGCCAAGTTCCCCACAGACGAGCCCCTTTTCCCCAACATTTTCACGGCCAAGGTCATGCCCTCGTCTGTTTTTGAATTATATACAATGAACGTACTCTTTCAAGGTTATATCGTTCTATTTCGGTCGTTGCGCTGATTGGTTTGGTGGAGCACATGTTTTGTGCAGTGCTGGGATCGAATCTAAGATTTGTTCATACGAATCATTTTTGTGTGTAGACTACACACAAAAATGATTCGTATGAAGGGCCGTCTTCACCTTATTGGGCGCCGGGGTGCGAAAATCAGCTTGCACCTTTAATTTTTGTGTTCCATTTTCAAAGGATGATTTCCACCAATTTTTTCCAGGCGGTGACTCGTGCGGTTAACGTGCTGGAGCGTTGCGGTTATAATGAGTGATCAATGATGACCTGATCGGCTTGCGCCCCCTAAAACCCTGCGCCTGGGTGCCACGCACCCCTTGCACCCCCGGATAAAGACGGCCCTAAGCTGTGTGTAGTCACAAAACGTCAATCCCGCCAGTTCCAGAACATTCATATTTGTGTTAGTGAGTACCTACTACTTATGAACTATGTTATAAACGACAAAAAAAAAAACAGTGGAACTCCGGGAATACTGACAGAAGTGAAAACAAACCGGCTGGAGTCGTGGGGGTAAGAGGACCTAAATACAAAAAACGCAAGTTTTAGAAACAATAAAAGTATCTGATCGAAATCAGAAAAATATATGATATTCTTCAGAATAAAAAATACCATACTAATATACATTCAATCATTCTGATTTTTTGTCAGATTATAACAATAATAATAACCATTTATTATCAGGTAACAAAGACCCATAGATACATACCTTAATCTAAGTATACAAGCAACGTACTAAAACACTAGTGTTTTAATTTTTTAGTCCAAACAATAGATTTTTTGTAACTAAATAGTTGCTTCATATTTTGCAATAAATTTTACCAGCGTTGTGTCATCGCGCTTCTCTTTCTTTTCTATGCAGTCCGACAGTGACCGCGCTTTAGGTCATGTAAGCCCCTTGAAAACTTGTTTTCGTACAAAAAACGTCATAAAAAGTTCAACGGTCCAGTACTATATAACAATGATAGGAAGAACAGCAGTAACTGACTCTCGGCTTCGTGTTACATCACTTACATCTGTGACACAGAATCCCGATAAAAAACCGTCGCGACGGGTAGTAGCCCACCAAACACAGCGACACCGGTCTCACTCAACGGATGATCCTCCCTTTTGTAAGGAGGGTGAGGGACACAACACCCGTCTGTTCGGAGGAACCTCTGTTCCTCATTGCTCTAATACCTACTTAGGTACTTATTTTGATTGTGAACACATCAACAATGTTGGAAGAAAGTCTTACAGAAAATGCCTGTTGTCTTGAATACAAACCTCTTTCTAGACTGGATATCCCAGGCTCAAGTTTAGAAATCTACATAATCCGACCTCTACAAGGGTAACAAAATTAGCTAGCGAAACTACGCGGACGTAATGGGTACCGATATCTAAACAGGATAAAAATAAGAAATTATTAAAACAAAAATCGTAATTACGGTTCCGTACCAAAGTGGTAAAACGGAACCTTTATGGTGAGACTCAGTATGTCGGTCTGTCGGTCTGTCTGTCTGTCACAGCTGGATATCTCAATAACTGCTAATGCTATCAACTTGAAATTTTGAATAGTTTTAGATGACTTTTGCCCAACTATTTTACAAATAAGAAAGAAAGAAATATACATACATATATGTATATTTTTTGCAACAGGGACGCATTTTCGAAATGTCATAAGTATTTAGAAAAAGATAACTGGAAATCTCTGTTTCTATGGAAAATTTAAAATCGGTCTAATTTGGCTGTAACACTATTTTTCGAAAATGTTCTTAAATAACTTTTTAGACCTTTGTATCCTGCTTATGCATATGAAGTTTCATTAAAATCGGTTCATTAATTTCGAAAAACAAGGGCTTGAAAGTTTGTATGAAATGCCGTACGTCGCCGTCGTAAACGCTTTTAGACCCAAAAGAGAGACATCAAATCGTTTTTGTTTTTAGTTTATCGTGTTTAGATATCAATACCCATGGAATTGTAGAGTTTCGCTAGCTAATTTAATTTGACCTTGTATAATGACCTCGTAACGTTTAAAAATAGTCACTCAATACAAATAATACATTTATTTTACGTACCGGCTCTATGTCCAAGAAGATTTTATGAGTTTCCTCATTCGGCCGCATCCCAATGACACCATCTCGGTACCTTATGTCAGCGAACAGGAAGTGTGGGTAGGTCATCACGAGGAAAGCACCTAAAACAAACGTCATCATAAACAGCCTATAATGTTCCCACTGCTGGGACACAGGCCTCCTCTCTGTGAGAGTGAGTGGGCCGTAATCCACCACGCAGGCCCAGTGCGGGTTGGTAGATGTCACATGTCTTCGAATTTTTGGTTCTAGGACATGCCGGTTTCCTCACGATGTTTTCCTTCACCGTTTTGAGAGCAATGGTGATGAAATAATTTACACAAAGTAAAGCGCCTGTCTGGGTTCGAACATAAGACCTACAACTCGTAAGTCGCGGCCATTACCAATTGGCCACCACTGCTCTAAAGCAAACGTAAGTAAAAATATTATATAAGTGCTTATAATATAAGTACATTCCCTAAAGCGTGGGTGAAGGCTCAGATAGGGGCGCGGGCGACGCGACTCTAGTAGAACAATTTCTATGAAAACGTCATGAAAATTGTTCTACCAGAATCGCGTCACACCGTCGCGTTGCGCCTGTCTGTGGATGTAGGCATCGCGTCGTCAGCTTTTAACAGAGCGACTCTTTGACAGTTCAAAAGTGCCTTTGAAAGTTTCAGTTTATGAAAAAATAGCGGCGTCCGCCACATAACGGCCGCAGTGACGGCTGTCATGAAAATGATGACAGCGCGGTTTGACTTTTCGGTGTCAAAAAACGTTCTGGAAAACACACCAACTTACTTTCGTAAATAATATTATAATAATCAGTATTTCACGTTGCTGAATTTGGGGCTAAAATAAAAAAAAAAACTCCTTCCTTCATCCATCAACACGCTAAGAAGAATGACGTCATTCGGCGTAAATTGCGGACGATATGTGGAAGCCACTGCTCTTCTAGGAAGCTTTAGCAATGGGAGGACGCAAGGCTGACTACTGAGTACTGAGCCACAGACGTCCTTTATGCGTCAATCAAAGACCGCTTGCAGCCGGGCCTATCGTATAACAAACACTTCCTACCTGACCACTATCCACTACACAAATCATGACTTAATCATCCGTTATTATTTATGTTAATATGGCCACGGATGTGTTTACCAAAGCCGAGTCGTAGGTACTGGTAAAGGTTAGGTGCACTGGTCAAAATATAGAAGTATTTTGTTTACATAAAATAATGATGACGGCATATCGATTTAAATTAAGCGTTTACCTAACTTTCGTAAAATTTGTATATCTGTCAGGCTGCATGTGTTTGCACTGTTCCACGAACTTTTACATTATTTTCCGCGGTCCCTCAATAGTATGCAAATAAGCATTTCGAAAAATCGGCTAACGCACGGGCTAATTTATTCATTATTAGTCACAACTTATATTTACTTTTTAATTAAAAAGCGTCAAAAGCCTGAACACAGAACTTTTCAGAATTTAATCCAAATGCGTTGCAATTGCTCATTTGGACAAAAATTTTTGTAATATTAAATAAAAAATCCAATTCTACGTTAGCGTAGCGTGGTTCCGTTATTATTGATTGAACCCGCTAATTGTCCGCGATTGCGCGTGCGTGTCTATTAGCGTGCACTTGTTTTACATTGAGGTAACATCGATGTAGCGAGCTAAACTGCGATCGCGGCCTGCTTGGGGGTTTACCACGATGCCAACGCGAAAACAAAATATTTTGTTTTCACATCGCGGTCGACGGCAAACATCGATCGATGTGATCTGGCTCATGATTGGTCAAATTGGTTCAACTTGTTCTTCTGGGTTAGAAGGAGTATAGCACAAACACAGGGATGGGCAACTGGGCTTTCAGGTGCGTCTGAACCTTAGTGTTCGCTCCGCCATCCATGTAGAAGTACTTAGCTAATACCTATCGACATCGAGGTATCGAGATAGCGACCGGGATGCGAGCATTTTCGGCATATACTCTTAGTCCGTAGAGTAAAATAATCCGATTGGATCAAAGCTAAGTTTTGCCGGTCACACGAGGCAATTACAAAAGTCAGTATAGTAAAATCAGAGGTGGGGGGCGCTACTAATAGGATATATAGATAGTGGGCTGAGATGCGGCTATCTTGCGAGGAATGCCAGGCCAGCTGAGGTTCCAGTGAGTTGGAACCGGTTGCCGTATAGTTCACGGTGAGTCGGGACTGCGTTATGCTCCAGTGAGTATCACGCAGCGCCACCCCAGACGACGACGATGACGACGCACTGGCGTCGGATGTCGTACAGCGCGGGTTGAGGCTGACTGCTAACGTCGACCAGGAGAGGGTTTTTAAGGCTCTGCTTGTAGACCGGCCGAAAGTGCAGTATGCTGTACCCAGGTTGCTGATGAGGCTGAGGGTGATGACCAGGTATGCGCGGTCGCTGCATGCTGGTGGTCAGGATACTCGTTGAAGCCGTGGGCGCTGGCTGGCTGGGTGACTCGCCGCTAAAGCTTGCGGGAGTGATGACGACGTCACGCTGAAGTATTTGCGCGAAGGCTGTGATCATGTCGGGTGTCAGTATAGAGGTATAAGGAACAGGGTGTAAAGTTCACTCATACTCTATAGAAAAGGAAGGATCCTCTGACCAGACGGGTATTGTGTCTGGCGGGCAACTGCCCGATGATTCATGTCGGGCCGCTGTATAATATGCTAGTTGCGCGGTAAACTCTGCTTGCGAGATGCAGGATTTCGTGTGACATCAGTATGACGCGTAGTTCGCATGTGGCGTTTTGTAGATACCGCTACAATTATAATACTTTTATTAGTTTCTATAACTTGACATAAAGATTATTTATACCAATTTTTCAGTTGATCAAGCCACGTAATAAAATACTCCTCTGTGAAATTGACTATCGATCTTCACCCTGTTAGGGGTAGAGTTTCGAAAAACCCTGAGCCACTTTATTATTTATTTTGGTTTTATATACTGAGTTTAGAGTTAATTGGACCGCGCATTAACATTCTTCCATACTAAATTTGACACACCCAATTTGGGTAGTTTTGAATTCCAAAAAATCACGAACTTTATAATTTACTTAGTTATAGTATCTACCTATTTGTGCCAAGTTTCAAGTTCATTTATACAATTTTTATTTTAGTTAATCAAGCCAGTCACTAAAATTCCCTTAAAAATCGAATTACCACTTTTTGTCCCGTTAGGGGTCTATTTTCAAAAACCCCCTACACTTATTATTGATTATTTTCTGTCAAAAGTATTAAGTATTATAACTGAGGAGCGTCGGAACAAAAACCGATAAATCACATTTTGAATTTTTTTTTTATGATGCCAATTGGTTTTCTCGTATACTTAACTTGCTCTACGGTTAATGTAACCCGGTCAAAAATTAATAAATTCGTCACATAAACCGATAAATACATCAATCGTTCTAAACAACGATGACGATCGGGACAGATACCGATAAATCCCTAACATTTTTCATTGTTGACTCTTTTGATTCTGTCAAAAACTGATATATCGAATTTCGAGTTTCTCATGACAAACCATAAACAATTTGTACTTAGGATATATTAGTGTTAAGCGGCCTTATTTTTTTCCTACTGTGTTTTATCAAAAACCGATATATATGTATATCCAGTTGGTTTGGTCAATAACCGATTTATCCATTTTCTTTTTTTTTATAACTCAACAGGTACCACAGTCACGAATGCAGTATTTAGGTTTCCAAACATTGATGCCAGCGATGACACCAATAAATTGATAGATTTTGTTTAACTCTAAATTAGAAAAGCATGAACTTGGCCATATTTTTACACTTTTCCACAAAGAACAACAATGTGATTTATCGGTTTTTGTTCCGACGCTCCTCATTACTGAGTTTCGAGTTAATCGGACCGCGCGTTAAAATTCTTCCACACAAACTTTAACACCCCAAAATCTTTCAGGAGTACTTTTGATAAACTAATAATGATAAACTTTATTACTTGCTTACGCAAACTTTATTCTTGCCAAGTTTATTAACCAAATGAATAAGATTTTTCTTATAAACTATCCCAGCTTTTCACCCCCACGGGGGTGGAATTTCGTAAAATTGTTTGGGATGTGTTCATTACTTGACCCAAAGATTGTTTATTTATAACCAATTTTCGAGTTAATCAAGCCCCGCAGTAAAGTCTTTCCCCTGTAAAATTATTTTTCACCACTTTAGGGGTAGATTTTCGAAAAAGCCTGGTACAAATTATTCTTTATTTTTGGTCTTAAGTATAAATACTGAGTTTCGAGTTAATCGGACCGCGCGTTAAAATTCTTCCTTACAAACTTTGACACCTCCCAATCCCCCTTCAGGGGGTAGTTTAGAAAAACAAAAAAATGCCTACTTCATAATTTATTTAGATAAGTATACGTGCCAAGTTTCATTGTTAATAAATCAAGGAATAAGATTTTTCATACAAACAAAATCCCCCCTTTTCACCCTCTTAAAGGTGGAATGTCTAAAAACCCCTTCTTTGTGGATACCTACTCTTCACAAAGAACACACCCTCCAAACTGCATGTCTCTAGGACCAGCGGTTTAGGCTGTGCGTTGATATGTCAGTCAGTCAGGACAAAATTCATCCCCCTTTTCGGGGGTGAAAAGGGTTTTAAGGGTTGAAATTCTAACAACACCGTTTACGTTAGCTTCCAACCATAAGGCTCGGAATTATATATATTTCCTAGGAATTGTGTAAAATTCCTAGGTTTTATACATTTCCGGTAACATTTTAATTTTTTTAATATTTTTTCCGTCGATAAAATTAAGCTATGTTTCCCTCATTTCGATATGTGCACATTATGAAGACTCACACTGTATAAACAAAACGTAGTCTTTGTTCGTGCACTATCCTCTCCGAACCCTCCCCCTAATGAAAAGTGCTGCACTTTGGGAGATTTCCTGTCAATCAACTGAGCCAAATTGAATGAACGGATTGGGTGAGGGTGTAGCCTGAAGGGTGAAATATGCCTGGGCAGTTTTAAAATTTGTTTGTTTGCAACCTTCAGACGCACACCGCACTTTGTGTTGATGTAATAGCCAATTGTGTTTTCAAAATATGTCTTTTTTCTTTATTTTCTTTCATAAGGCATTAGTTACCTTAAAGGTATTATTTTCTTAATATTCATGTATTTTTTTATTATTTAATCGTGCTTCTTTATGTGGTCCTATGTATTAATTTTTTGTGCACCAAATAAACGACTTATCAATAGATATATCTCATGTTCTTGAGCAGAAAAAGCCAATTTAATCAGACAGAGTATGAAAAAATACTAATTTAAATAATAAATAATAATGTAGGTAAGTATAGATAATTATCGTCCATACATTTATCTGCACAGTGTTTTTATCCTTTGCGGATTACAGATTGTAAGTTTTAGTAGATAATATTAATGAAGATGTATAAAATTACTGGTTAATTAACTCATATCATTAAGGTAAGCTAATTAAGGCAGCTAGGTAGATAAGCTGACCTAGGTAGGTACCTATTGGTATGATCGTTATCTACAGATTAGGTATGTGATATTAAATCGTGATAAAGTTTTCTATCTCTGTGTATGGGTAGTTTTGGATAAATAAATACTTAAATTAGAATAAAAACTACTTCAGCACATGTATCTAGACCCTAACCTAGATCACTGGTTATAAAAAAAAAACTGTTGTTTCATAGAAAAGTCTACAGTACCTACGCGGTCAAAATGTATGAAATATTTAGCAATTTTTTTTTAATAACAGGAAAAATTTCAACCCATGTGCAGAATCATGTACGAATCCATGGTTACAGTTTCAGTCTCAGTCGCCACCTAGCTCTGATCCAGTTAGAAAGTTAGAAAAATACTCAACTTTTTTATTTTTTTTGACCGGGCATATTTTTTCCTATAAGTAATACTTACACACAATTTCAAGATCTCATTGGATACTTAAAAGTTACCCAATCAAAACGTATTGAAAATGTTTATTAAAATAATAATTGGTTAAGGGCTGATTTTTCAATCATCTGATAACTTATTCGAGGAATAATTTTGATATTTTGACAGTTATTTCATACAAAAACTGTCAAACGTCAATTTTATTCCTCCAATAAAAGTTATCTGGCGATGAAAAAAATCAGTTCTAACATACAGTGCCGTAACTAGGGCGGTGCCAGCAGTGCCCAGGCACAGGGCGCAGACCCTGGAGGGCCGCAGAAATGACCAGACCAGGGCCACATTCACCAGTTCTTTAATTTTTTGACAGTAGAACACATTACCAAGTAGCCTTGAATCTTTACTATCTGTACTGATCACTTGATCAGTAATTCATTTGTGTATTGTCTAATTGTGAATTTTGACAAATACACACATCAAAAGTGTCTAGGGATCAACATATATTTTTGCAATAACTTTTCTCCTGATTGATATTAATTAAAATTTTCTTTAAGGATTCATCAAATAAAGTGTTTTCGTTTGTCACAGTAACGATAAACCAAGTCACCTTTGCATTAATAAAGAAATTTGCCATATTCCTAATAAAGGGATTTTTGACATTTGAACCACTAACACAAAAGTTCGAAAAAAAGACTGAAATAACAGTTTTCTTTAAAATTTTATTGGGCAACTTAAACAATTAATAATCCGTGTTTCTACCGCGAACACTAACAACACAAGAACATCGGTTTGGCATACTCAAAATGAGTTCATCCAAATCACGCTGTGGAATGGCCGCCCATGTTCGTTGCAACAACAAAAAAAGGTCTTCTTGCGACTGGATACCCTCCATATTCGGCAGAGCTCTTCTCTGTAGCATATCCCATGCATGCTCAATCGGGTTCAAATCTGGCGACTGAGCAGGCCAGGGCAGGACATTGATGTTAGCTGCGGCGAGAGTCTGTCTTACAACTCTTGCGGTGTGCGGTCGTGCATTATCATGCATTAACTGAAATAAGGGACCGATTTGCACTTGTAGAGGAACGATGACGTCTGATACAATCGTCTCAGCATAAATTTGAGCGTTGAGGTTGCCTCTGATCCAAATCAACTCAGTTCTTCCGCCGATCCAAATACCCGCCCATACCATGATGGTTCCACCACTATAAGGATGGACTTCCTGGCAGGATTTTAATCGCTGTTGGCGTCCAGGGGTTCTCCAGTGTCGTATACGTCTTGTATCCGGTCTCATACCAAAACGAGACTCATCAGAAAAGCACACGAAACGCCATTGTTCTTCTGCCCAATTTCTGTGTTCAAGAGCCCATTGATATCGAATCCTACGATTGTGCATTGCTATAGGTGGTACCCGTAGCGGTCTTCGGGAATGAAGGTTCACTTCATGCAAGCGGTTTCTGACTGTTTGGTCGCTAATTAAGTTCCCTGAAGAGTGATGAAGCCTCACGGCTAACATCATGGCGGTTATTGTTGGAGCTCTTCGAGTTAAGATTTGAATGTATCGGTCTTGTCTCCGTGTGGTGCAGCGATACCGTCCTCCATGGCGCTCAGCCACGGTACCAGTGCTTCGGTAACGTGTCCAAAGTCGACTGATAACACTCTGACTTGTATTCAGAGCTAAAGCCACAGTACGTTGCCGGGAACCAGCTTCTATCATTCCCACGGCTCTGAGCATTTCTTCCCTGCTTAAATGACGTCGCCGCTCCATAATAACGTTGGTTTTAATCAGTAGTAGGGAAACAGTAGCACTAATAATGTCTTCAATGCGTTGTATGTTTTTATAGGGAAAATATTGACAGCTGATTTTCATCTTTTACTCGAATTTGATTCACAGTTCCTGATTCAAATTATGAAATGCACCAAAAAGGATCCATATAAATTTATAAAATCATAAATTTATTACAAAGCCACATCTCAATCTCAAGAAATCCGCATAAAAATGCTTGATCCCTAGACACTTTTGATGTGTGTATTTTCGAATAAACGTTTTTTCACCTAATTTAGAACTTTACCAAGTACTTAAAATTAAGTTTACAAAAACTTAGTTTTTGGATGATAGATTTATTTTTAGAGACAATTTTATTGTCAGAACCGGTTATGATTAGAAATTATTTCAAGGGCGCGGTTATAGCAATTCGCACCGGGCGCATAAAAGGCTAATTACGGCACTGCTAACATAAATAATATATTTTCTATATTAGGGGCCTTAAACTAGAGGCCTTAATGATTAGTTTCTACCTGAACTAGGAATAAACCATAATTCCATATTTTTTTTACCATTATATTTACTCTCTTCAGAATAACTGATCAACTCGTTGTCAGCGGAGCGGAAATTGGATGCAACCAGTAATTCGATCAAAGGGTCAACGGATATTCATAAACGAACGGAAGTTCGCTCGTCAGAGGTTTTTGTTGTAGATTTTATTTAATAAAAGTATGTGTTGACATAACTTTTAAGCCATGTTTACTATTTAATACTTATATGGATTGTATGTACCTATGATCAGAAATATAAAAAAAAAGTCTGTGTAGCTTTCCCAACCATTTTTGGGTCGGCTTCTAGTCTAACCGGATGCAGCTGAATAATTTACATGGAGCGACTGACTGACCTCCACAACCCAGTTATTGGGTAACATGATACCCTTGGGTATACCCGTACGCAAAATACGCGCATTGACGTGGAGTTGCGGAAACCAGCCCGTATTACCTATTACCTACCCTTGGGTATGACTGGTTGTCTGACTTTTGGGCTTCTGACTACCCGTAACGACTATCAAAGATCTACGAATGACAGCCTGGGCCAAGGGCTTAAGGGGACTACATGACCTAAAGCGCGGTCACTGTCGGACTGCATAGAAAAGAAAGAGAAGTGCGATGACACAACGCTAGTAATTTATTGCAAAATATGAAGCAATTATCTATTTACAAAAACTATTTAATTATAAATAAATCCATCACTGAATGCAGTTTGGCGTTAGAAATTTAATTGTATATTTTTAATTATAATTTAAATTGTTAATGAAGGGATATAAACTGCTTTATGAGGTGTATTTGAAGATTTTTTGGATGCAATAATGTATGAAGTAAAGCGCTGGGTACAAAAATAATATGTTTGACCGTACATAATTACGACTATATATGTCTCAAAGGGGTAGAGGCAAGCCCGGAGAAGTAAAAGGAACACCGAGTGTTTATGAAACATCATTATAAAAGTATTTTGTTGATACTGGCAGAGTTATCCAACTTTGGACTAGCAATACGGCGAGTCAACGGCAAACAAAAAACTAAACAAACCTACATTAATTAACATCATAAGGGCTCATTTACGGAGACGCGGCGCGTCGTGCGACGCGTGTTGCGTGACGTCTCGCGGCGCGTTGAACGATTTTTCCGTTTATTGAGAGGCGACCGCGTGCGGCGGCCCGCGTTATCACACGCGCAAACACAAACATATTACAATGTACGATGCTGTTTACGAAGATGCGGGGCGTGGCGCGGCGCGTGGTACGTTGCCTGTGGAGTAGCGGTGCCCGCCGCGGCGCGGCGGCCGGCGCCCGCGGTGAATCCTGTAGCGTCTAAGTGTTGCTCGCGCGACGCGTCGCGTCTCCGTAAAAGAGGCCTTATAATATTCATAACCTGATTCTGACATTCAACTCAAGTATGTTCATTACATTTTTAATCAGAAATGGAGTCTTTGAGTCAAAGCTCGAAATGTGCATATTCATAAACTTAAAAATATACGCATCACTCATTTTGCTAATGTGACGTTTTGCGCCGAATCCGATAATATCGATCCATGATAATATATTGGATAATTTGATTACAGCTGAGTGCACTCCATTCCAATAAAATTGCCTACAACATATCGTGATTATTTAATTAAAACGTTTATTTTGTGCGGTTGAATAAAATATAACTAGAATTACTACTTTAACCTCTTTATATGAAATGTGTAACTGAATTAATGCATAATATGAAAGTACCTAAGTAGGTACTTTGTTCAGAATCATTTACTGAATCGATTTAAACATTTTTGTCCCAAAAAAAAAATACTACGTTAATTGCAGTCACACTTTCGCTGTACAGTGTACAGTCAATACAAACCAGAATGGAGAAGTAGGTACCTACCTTCTACGCTAGACGGTTTAAATACGTGTGCGACTATGTGCATTTGTAATGTGATCGCAATTTTCTCCTACAAACAGTATAACTAATTTAATAAATAAACAATGATTTATACATAAATCATAATAGTGGTTTAGATTCACAATAATTGGACCCGGTAGGTGGTGAGGTTGGGGCAGGACAGCCCCAACCTCGCCACCTACCGGGTGACCGCGACAACAACGTCGCGGTCAAAGCATTCCAATTGAAAATTTAATTATACAGTTCTGCGGTTTGAAGCGGAATCCATGTTATAAAGTTTGTTTACACCATAGATGTCCGTGGTTTATTATTATTTATATTCATGTGTGAACGCACTGAGATATACAAATCAGCACCAGTGTCAGTTAACAAAGCTTTGCTGTATTTGCAAGTGTTATAATTATTTAGTTAGTTTTTTAATGGTTTAGGTATTGATAAATGATTAAACAAATTTACAAAGTTAAACTATGTACTTACCTATATTTTTTTACTTTGTAAATTTTGTATCATTCTGCAAATCGGTTAAAATTGAGACCAATTCTACGATCGACTCGACATAATATTTCCTAAAAAATACTTTACTAGCTAGTACTACTACTTTAATAATCCTAATTTTTGGACCTATTAATTATGTCCTCATTGTCATCATTTCAGCCGGAAAACGTCCAATCTTCGGTTCTGTGCTTCTCGCATCCCACGGATTCCTGCGGCCTTCACCAGGGGGCCTAAAAAGGCCACTTTGGAGAATCATAAAAGGATAAGATTATGAATCAAAATATGGCGAAGACAGTCCGTGATTTTTTTTTTTTCGCTGCAGTACGTAGGTATAATCAAAGAGATTGGGATTGGATTTGAATTGGATTGATTGGTATTTTTAGCACAGACAAAAAAATAACTGAAAAATGCTTCACCAATGGGATTTGATACGATTAACTTAACAGATAACTGTCCATTATGTTATCCTTTTACGATTCTGCCAAAGTGGCCTTTTCAGGCCCCCCTGGTCATTGGTCCACCTTATGGACAATTAGGTAGGTAAAATTACTAAAATCAAATCGTTGTTATGATTTGTTGTAATTTTAGTAAGTAATGAATACCAATTTTAGTAAAATTTTCTTTCAAACGATAAGGTTTTTATACCAACGTTTTTGTGTAAATACTTGTACACATTTTATAATGAACTATCTCGTCAAGAGCTAGAGGACTGGTATGAAATTAAAGCTTAAATCTAGGTCAAACATTCAGTAGCGGTGCTGAACGTACTGAAAGTCCTCGAAAGGATTTTTAAATCGCTTGTACCTAAGTATTTATGGGTCTTCAAGTTATTTTCTTTTTCATTTCCCAAAAATCATCATAGGGTATTGTATAGTTGGGAAAAGGCTAGGCAGATGATGAGGTGGCCGGGAGTCGTTACGCGGCTCCCGACGCCCGGAGCGTCTCCCGCGGCGCGGCGGCTGGGACGTGAGGCTCTGTCCCTCAACCATCCCGCCACCTCCTTCGCTAGCATGACTGCTTCGCAGAAGGAGGTGACTGCCTGCCACGAGAGGTCGCCGCCGCTACCGATCGCCTCTACAAGGACACGGCGATGCTCCGCCTAAGCGGGGCAGGCCTCCACCGTATGCTCCACCGTGTCCCCTGGGCGATCCTCGCAATGGTGACACCCGGGCGTTTCCAAATATATAAAGTGATATTCTAATATACAGAATGGTGATTAGGCTGTAACATTAAACAGTAGGTACAGCGGTTATTACAAGTTGTTATCAGTCTGTTAAAATAATAAACTTAATAATTTTCCTAAAATTAGAAAACTGATATAAAAAAAAATAGCGTGAAATTAGCACGAAATAAACCACCCTTGATAATAAGGCACTAGAAACGCGCGGGGCGATGCTATGGTAGGTACTTAACAACAATTCAACACACTCTTTATGGTATTGATACCAAATAATCACAAATTAAGTTAAATATAGTTAAATAATAAAAAAAAAAAAAAAAATTTTTAATTATTTTAATTTGTGTGTGTAAAATACGTAATGTAGAATACGTGGTTTCAATTAATGTGATAACCTTATCGCCACACCCTGTAGAGAGCTTACTTTTGTGATCCACAAATAATTACCATCGAAATCTGTAATAGCTTTTACCAAACTCCAGTGAGAATCCAATGAGTTTCCGTGATTACTGCAAACAGTGACCTGAGTCGCGGGTGACACACTTCTTTAGATTGACACGGAGCAGAAATGAGGGTAGTGCTAGTGCGGCCCCAGATAAATTAATTGCAACGAAAAAAACGCCTCAGGAAATGTGCCTCGCGGGCTCGGAGCTTTCAACAAAAAATATAAACCAGAAACTGTGCTTATTTGTAAAAAGGAAGCATGATTTTGGGTTTGAGTTTTAAATATCTGTCTTAAGCGAAATTGCGAAGTTTCGCTAGCTAATTTAATATTACAGGGTATCAATATCTCAACACTACAAAATAAAATAAAATATGTATTTTTTGGAGTCAAAGACCGCTGCGCTGGTGGTATAGGTTAGTTACTTGAAATATGAGTTGAGAAAAACGATATCCATCACGTCTGTCAAGATTAAAACAAAGTAAACTGTTTTAAGGGTTTCGTAGCCAAATGGCAAAAACGGAACCCTTATGGATTCGTCATGTCTGTCTGTCTGTCCGTCCGTATGTCACAGTCACTTTTTTCTGAAACTATAAGAACTACCTACACTGTTGAAACTTGTTAAGTAGATGTATTCTGTGCACCGCATTAAGATTTTCACAAAAGAATAGAAAAAAACAATAAATTATGGGGGTTCCCCATATTTAGAACTGAAACTCAAAAAAAAAAATTTTTCATCAAAGCCAGACGTGTGAGGTACCTATCTATGGATAGGTTTTCAAAAATGATATTGAGGTTTCTAATATCATTTTTTTCTAAACTGAATAGTTTGCGCGAGAGACACTTCCAAAGTGGTAAAATGTGTCCCCCCCCCTGTAACTTCTAAAATAAGATAAAATAATAAGAATGATAAAACTAAAAAAAAATATATGATGTAGGTACATTATCATGTAAACTTCCACCGAAAATTGGTTTGAACGAGATCTAGTAAGTAGCTCGCCGGTGAAAATTTAAAAACATAATTATGATGGTATGGAATCCTCGGTGCGCGAGTCCGATTAGCTCTTGCCCGGTTTTTTTTTAAGCTGATATTTCAAGTGACTACAATAAATAGCTGCGGCTGACGATCTACAAAAAAATAATCATAAAATCGTTTATTTTTATTTGATCATGATTATATTACCCATCTCGTTTGCGGAGTTTCGCTAGTTTATACAATTTGTATAAACTGCATGCCTGTAGGCAAACAAAAAGAAAAAAGGTAAATGGTATGTAGGTAAATGTTGTGTAAGGCCATTCGCTGTGCCGCAGGCACGTTCGTCAGTGTTGTATGGATTACTATGGAAGCTTGTTTACAGACACATTTTTTTTACGGCTCGGTTTATACGCCGTACTGTAAAGGAACCCGTGCCGTGTACAAATGGCGTTATACTTTCAAGCGTATGTATAGTCACGAGCACTAAATCAACACTTGGCAACTTACAATTGCGATTTTTTCGTGAAATAACGAATGCAACGTTGAAATACGACACTTTACACAGACCTATGGGTTCGAAAATACTTTGTTCGTATAACATAAAATTTCATTCAAAACTAAAGGAGAAAATCGTCTTTGAATAAAGCCAGGTGTATACATACTTTTGCTCGTGACTGTACGTACATGTTCAAAGATGAAGGAGAATCCCGCTAAAAGTGCTCATTCTTATCTTAGCCGACCGACACGTGCGATCAGACAAACTCGAATAAATGTGTAAGCAACAGATGATCGTATTTTTTGTTGGTCGCCACTCCGTCATCTGTCTAGTCTTTTCCCAACCATATTGGGGTCGGCTTCCACAGCTAACCGGTTGCAGCTGAATACCAGTATTTTACATGGAGCCACTGCCTATTTGACCTCCACAACCCAGTTACTGGGTAATACGATACCCCTTGGTTAAACTCGGATATCTATGGTTAAACTGGTTGTCAGACTTTCGGGCTTTTGACGACCCGTAACGACTGTCAAAGATCCACGAATTTCCGAGGCAAGGAAGGGGTCTTGGTATGTAAAGATGGTCATTCATTCACGGACCAACCGGGGCAAGCGTAACTTAACTTGATCGATCGAACCTTGCGGCTGTTATTACTTAGTCACAAGCCACTATGTATCACTTTTGTCAATCGATAAAATCAACAAGTGATGCTTAGGCTAAGCGCGCACCACGAAATTTAATCGTTGCGGAAATTAACCGCCAATCTGTGAACAATACTACTACGGTCAGTAATAGTTACGGTTAAAAAACGCTTGAGATTTCGCTTGAAAAATTATTTGCGATTGCGATTTCATTTCGTATGAACATGCGATTAAAAAAATCACATCGCAGTGCGCACTTAGCTTGAAACCTTGATAATTTATCGACATTAAAGACGCGACAGCCACGATCGATAAAATAAAGTAAATCTGTAAGAAGCTGACAGATCTTATTGGTCGCCAAAACACAGCATATCAATCGAGCGACAATAAAGGTCATCTACTATTGAGAAAACCGACATCAAATGGCACGCCTGAATTCTCCGGAGCGTTAGGTAGAGCTGCCCATTTCACTAGTTATGCAAAGGTCACATGTATCAGGGGACGAGCCTATTGCCGTTAAACGCGCACAGATCTAGACCTCAGGTTGATACTAAGCAACTCCAGATGGAAAATCCCTATAACACTTTGCCCTAATCTGAAATCGAACCTCAAGCTCAGCAATAGCGCTTGCAACCGCTAGACCATAACGAGGTAGAAAACCTGTATGTATGTGTTTTTTAAATAGTCAGTGCAATTGACGTTTGCTCAAAACTTTAAAGCTAACGTCAGTCTGGTATAAAATGTTTGGTACTGGCAGCTTAGGGATGGTTTTTTTTAAACGGTTGGTTAACGTAACATCATATACAGTCTCGACTTCGAGCACTAATATGTCAACACATGGCAACTTTCAATGTCGATTTTTTCGTGAAATAACGAATGCAACGTTGAAATACGACATCTTACACTAATCTATGGGTTCGAAAATATTTTATTCGTGATAAACGAAAAATTTCATTCAAAACTAAAGGAGAAAATCGTCTTTGAATAAAGCCAAGTGTATACATACTTATTCTCGTAACTGTACTACGTCAAAAACAACGATTACGTAACCAATAACGATTACGTAATCGTTGTTTTTGACGTAGTACAGTAAACAACGATTACGTAATCGTTATTATTTGACGTAAGTCAAGGCCATAATTTAGTGAAACAACTTTTTTTTTGGTTTGATGACAGTTAGCGCCATTTTTGACGTATACGCGTGCGTCAAGTAAACGTGAAACAACCCGCCCTTAGAGCTTTAAACGTCGTTCAAGAGAAAGCTAGTTAGAGCTCTTACACACGAGCGGCATGTTCCCAACGGCAGAGGTAACTGCGGCCGTCGACGCGTCGACGGCAGCCGTCAACATTTCAACTTCGAAGATCAGCGCAACTGCAAGTGTCGCTATAGGTCGACGGCTGCCGTCGACGCGTCGACGGTTGCCGCCGACGCGCGTCGACGGCTGCAGTTACCTCTGCCGTTGGGAACATGCCGCTCGTGTGTAAGAGCTCTAAGTGAACGTTACTTTGATATTTTTCGTGTGTTGTTGTTTTCGGTTGCCAAATTCAATTTCTTAGAAATAAACTTTGGGAATATTTTGTAAAGCGCAGGTGGTCATCTCTATGCATAAAAAGTAGGAACAGCAGCCCCAAAATGATGTATAAACGAGCAAAGAACCATTTTATTGTCAACCAGTCAACCACTTTTGTTTCGTAACATTGTATCCACCATCCAGTCCAGGTACAAAATAGAGTACCTATACAATTTATTTTACAAAAACAAAGTAAAAAATTTGTCCCAAAACATCTATCCAACCTATGGCCAAAACAAGTCTCACAAATATCTAAGGGCTGATTTTTCCAACGCTAGATAATTTAATCGGAAGAATAATTTTCAATTTTTGACAGTAATTCTTACATAAAAAAACTGCCAGACGTAAATTTTATTCCACGAATAAAAAATATCTGTCGATTGAAAAATCAGCCTTAAGTGTAGGTACTTATACAATTTATTTTACCAAAGTAAAAACTTTGTCCCAAAACATCTATGCACCCTATGGCCAAAACAAGTCTCACAAATATGTATAAGTATATGTATATAGAATCATTACATAATGAGGTAAACAAATTTAAAAGTTCATTCAATGCAAAAGTTCAACTTCGAGAGGTGTTAGAGACAAGTATTTAGTTGAAAATGCGAATGGAATTAACTGTGTACATTGTTTTGGTGTTAGTTGTTTTGGCACCAAACGATTACTTTATTTTGGTAAACTAAATTGCATACTATGTTTTGTATCTACCTACGGCGGATACAATGTTACATGACATATGAAAGAAAAGTTGTTGACAATAAAATGGTTCCATGTCGGTGTATACATCTTTTTGGGGCTGACTGTACCTACCTATGTGTGGTCATTTACATATTAATATCTCTAGGTACCTATTTATGTTTTTCTATCCATTTGAGACAGTAAACGAAGTATATTAATAGTCAAGTTGACCGGGCCCATTTATAACAACATGGAACGAATCAAATAAAAACGAAACATCGATTTAAATATTAATTAAAGCAATATCCTCATTATGTGATGTGGTTTGGTCACAGAACCGCGTACGATTATTCTTACCAGTAAAGAAAAAAACTTGAAATATGGTCTATTTGCAAAGTTTTCGCATAATAAGACAGGTTTCGGTGAGACAGTTTTCCAAGAAGTTTTGGCTGTTAGCTCATGTTTGCGGTAACATACTCATTGGGTCGACACTTTATAAATAACCTACCTACGTATTTCACTTAGGAACTTCGGTAAACCGCATCTTGATCTGCGCAAGATCAAGATGCGTAGCTACAATGGCCTTCAAAAGTAAGTAGACATTTTTCCACTTTAGCTGTGGCTGCTGAGAAATACATTATGATTTAAAATTTTAGGGATCCCATATGTTTGAACTTCTATAACGTTATTATTGACCAATTCAACTAACCTTAACTTATCATAAGAAAATGAATGTTTATGTTATTTTTATATATTTTTTTATATTTATGTATTTTCGGGCATAACTCCTTCATATGTACATATACCTAATTATAGTAGACGGATTTGCAAAGCTCTTTTTTTGTTCGAAAGAGGTTTATTTCGAAATTAAATTAAATGGGACCACATTTAATTTAATTTCGTAAAGATCTGATGATGAGGTTCGGAGACAGACAACGGAACTCTTCAATAAATGCAAATCAACCGCGACTGCTGCTATCGTATAATGTATGCATTTCTTACGCAATCACACAACATAACATCACGCCTGTACCCTATAAAGGGGTACGCAGAAGTTTTCAATAGCTTCCTGTCACTGATATTCACATAGCAACAAATAGTGTTATATGAATTTGCGAGGGGGAGGTAGGTACCTACCTACCTACAACTAAAAAGTGAAAAATAAAAACTTTTTTACCGACTTCCGAGATTAAAGTTACCCTACGTCAATTCGCCGTGTCATAGCGATTTCATAACTGTCTAAGAATTATGGTTATGTCTTCAATGCGGATAAGCAGGGAGATGTCTATGGCCACTGCTGGGCATAGATTGCGGTCGGTTGAGTTGATTGATTGATTAATACTTATACGAATGATTGAAGTAGGTAGTAAAGCTTAGCAAAGTTCGTCACTATTCAATTAACCTCATTTGTCAAAGTACTTATAATAATTTGACAAATGAGGTATCGTTAGAAGCGTCTTGACCGTCCGCTGGTTATAGGATATAAAAAGTACTCTGTGGGTTATAGGCTATGTGATGTCACACTAAATTCAATATGGCGCCCTCTAGAGGACAATAGTAATGAATTTAAAAATAAATATTTTGGGATGGTGCTTTGTGAGGTATCAAATGAAAGGGCTTAATTAGCACATTTAAAAAATATAAATATTACTAAAATAAGCCCCAAAATAATTAAATAAAAAAAGTTTGAAACAAGAAAGTACCTTCCCGTGGTCGCATGCTACCATAATGTTAGTACAGCGGCATGCGACCACGGGAAGGTACTTTCTTGTTTCATCCTTTTCAGTAGTCGGGTTTTAGTTCTTAAAGTTTTTTTTGTATAGTTACTAAAAACTTCGTGTATTTGTAACGTTGTTAAAGACGACTTAATTATTTTTAGAACTAGTTTTCGCCCGCGGTTTCGCGAGCGAGAAGGTCGGAAAAGCCCGTCCCGTGGGATCTCCCACCAGACGGGCGTTCAGAACAATGTAATAATAATAATAATATAATAAAAATATTTATTTCATAAAACAAGAAACACATTGCACTGTATACATTGTAGGTTAAAAATACATTTGTCACGCTATAAGCACAATGGAATAGACTCTATCCCTTAAACTAGGTCTAGCCTGTGTCTTAAGAGATAGGGTTCAGCCGAAAGGGTACATTAAATAATTCACATTCTGTAACAAGTGAAGCAACGTCGATGTGGTAAAGTTATTCTATGAAATAAGTGTAGGTAGGTTAATTAGTGTGCTGTGTATGTGAGTGAGAGTTCGTGTATGTGTGGGGGTGTGTGTGTGGGGGTGTGGGTGTGTGTGTGCGTGTGCAAGGGTGAGTATGTGCGTGTATGTGTGTGTATATGTGAGTGGATTTTGTGAATGTATTTTTATGAGATGTATGCTAGAAGATTCTCCGTGGTGAGGTAGTCCTGTTGCAGTAGCCATTGAGTAATTTTTTGTTTTAGAGTATGTCTGTTCAAATCAAGTATGTTCAGTATTTTATGTAGTTTCTTATATATGTAAGTACCAATGACGTAATATTGGCGCTGGGCAAAGGTAGTTTTATGTGATACACCTGATGGGACATTTGTGCGTTTTTTTGGGTTAGATCTTGGCATGGCTCTGTGAGTTCTGAGGACAGATTGCAAGATGAACAGCTGTCTAACTGTTAATACCTTGCATTCATCATAAAGTTGTTTGGTTGGGTATAAGAACGGTTTCTTAGACATAACTTTAAGTACGGCTCTTTGAGCTCGCTCTACCCTCAGGAAATTAGTTTTAATAGCACCACCCCATGCAGTAATGCAATATCCGATAATCGACTGACACAGTGCAAAATAAACCATTTTTAATGTATATGTGTCAGCCGATACTCTAAGGGATTTAAAAACATATATAAGACGCATTGTCCTGCTAGTTATCATTTCTAGCTGTTTGTCCCAGCGTAGGCCATCATCTATTTGAAGACCTAGATACTTAACACAGTCCCTTCTTGCTAGTGAAGGACATGAACAGGGTGTTGAAGAGTTCATGCAGGAGTGAGCAGTTACAACAAAGCTATGCGGTGGCTTGGTGTTTCGTCGGATTGAGAAAGGAATATAGCACGATTTATCCACGTTTAATGTCAGTAGATTTTGGTGGAACCAGTCCATAATAATATTTAGTGCTATTTCTGCCTTAGTTTTAATCTCTTCCCAAGTAGCACCATAAATGATAATTGCAGTATCGTCAGCGTATGCGTAGATCTTGCAGTTTGGTAGCATCATCCTGCAAAGGTCATTGACATAAATTTGGAACAGTGTGGGACCCAATATGCTTCCCTGGGGCACACCGTATGTCACAGCTTCCGCATTACTGAGATACGCATCTATTTTAACTTGCTGGGCTCGATTCCTGAGGTAATCTTTGAAAATGTCGAGTGCTATGCCTCGTATACCTAGAAGTTCTAATTTTGAGATAAGTGTAATGTATGTTGAGGTCGGCTTTCAGTCTAACCGGATGCAGCTGAATACCAGTATTTTACATGAAGCGACTGCCTATCTGACCTCCACAACCCAGTTACTGGGTTTTTTAATAGAAAAAAAAAAATGAGAATTTCCATTTTACTTACAAAACAAAAGTTAGAAAAAAATTAATTAAAAAAAAAAGTATACTCTAAATGATCGCATTAATAATGTGTATTTCCTCCTCTGGCCCTAATGACCTCTTGTAACCGATTTGAAAGGCCGTCCATTATGTCTTGAATGTCGCTCTGTGGAATGTTCTCCCACTCCTCAACAGCTGCAGTTTTTAGCTCAGTGATGGTCGTCGGAGCTGGTGTACGACTCCGAATCCGTCTTTTTAGGTTATCCCATACATGCTCTATCGGGTTTAGGTCTGGACTCCGAGCTGGCCATAGTAATCGCTGAATATTGACGGCGTCCAGGTAATCCGTAACAATTCTCGCGGTGTGTGCACGTGCGTTGTCGTGCATTAAAACAAAATGATCGCCAATGAATGGCGCAAACGGCATCACATGCGGTTCTAAGACTTCTGTCACGTACCTATGAGCATTAACGCTGCCTCTATCGAAGACGACCAACGCTGTACGGGCGTCGTAACAAATGCCACTCCACACCATTATCGAGCCACCCTCGTAGCCCACTGTTTCAACCACAGCACATTCAGCAAACCTTTCACCAAGGCGTCTATACACGCGCTGACGTCCATCTGGACCTCGTAAAGCGATTCTTGATTCATCAGAGAAGAGAACTGCCTTCCATTGTTCCAAAGTCCAGTTTAAATGTTCTCGAGTAAATGCAAGTCTTGCTCTTCTGTGAGTTGCGGTCAGTTCTGGGACTCGAGCTGGTCGAAATGATCCCAGATCCCTATCTGCTAACCTTCTTCTTATTGTTCTTAGGCTCACACTTACATTTCGTACCTCAAACAAACGGTTACGAGCCTCAGAAGCGGTTGTGAAACGATTTCGAAGAACGTTCGAGACGATGTGACGATCATCTCTCTCTGATGTACACCTTCTACGACCTTGCCCTGGCCTCCTCATGTAGGAACCAGTCTCTCTGTAACGCCGAATAGCATCTTGAATAGTGGTTCGTGGGTATCCAAGCATTCCTGCAGACAGCCCTGGCTGCTCCAGCTGCGTCCAATGGCATTTTTCTGATGTAAATGAGGTCACGGCACTCCAACACCTCGGATTTATTCGAAAAAATGGTAACAAAACGATTTAAAACAAATGTATACTTCACACAAAACCAGGGGCGAGACTGTCAAATTTCGACTTAACTCATTATTATTGAATAAAAACCACAAAAGTAAACAAAACGCGGGTATGATTGTTTTGTTTATTCCAGACATACCCACTTATGAAGTTACGCCTAGTAGTCAAAGCTTAAGTTATCATAAACAAACGATATGGAATTCGATATGAGTGGACGGTTAATTGTGCCCCTGAGCCCTGAGTGTATTATATTACTAGGAATTTGTAAATATAGCAAAATACAACTAATTAGGAGATTGTTAGAATAGCAAAGGGCAACTAATGAGCTGATTAGCGAGATGGTGGTTGCGGTCAACTGGTAGAGCGTCCGTGCAGCTAAACTTTTAACTATACAAGGTACACATACACAGGAATTTGTAGTAATTTTCAGGGGGTAAATTCGACCTTATGAACACTTTTTGGTACATATGTATGGGGAAATGAAGGCGAGTACTCTAAATAAGCAGCCTTTAGAAGCGTTAGCTTCTTATTATTCTTCAAAAAATAAAAAAAATATAAATCAGGATATACCTAAGTACCTACGCATAATAGTTTCTTTCCAGGAATTCAGAATCCTATCAAAAACATTTCCTTGGGGTTGCCTTGGCAACCGACTTTAGATGAAATGTTTTTGATGACTTTTTGACAGTGGCAGCGTTAGGTATACCTACATGTAGGTAAGTCTTGACTTACATAACGCTGTCACTGTTAAAATGAAATCTAATAGAGCCAACCTCCTAATTCTACAAGGCCTAAAGGTCATAGCACACATATCAACTCGGAAAAGGATCGTCACCGTATCAACTCGAGAGTCGAGCTATTCAGTATTCTTTGTATTTGAAACTCCTTACGCACACTAATCGGAATCGCAACTGGCCTCGCCTCGGGACAAGCTCATGAACCGCGGTGTGTTGCGTGGTAAATTTGCAGTTCCCGCGCTTACGTCTTTCCGTACCCGAGCTTACGTCTCTTCGTCCACCCTTGTCCCTCTCACTTCTCCCGCGACCTGCCCGTAAGCGCGGCGTCGCGTCGCCTAGCCGTGGCTGAGTCCTCGTATCGGAGCTGCTGATCCGTTTTGGTTACTTGCTTACGTTAGGTTGACGCCTGTTTGCCGGTAAGGCGAAAGGCGATACGGTGACGATCCCTTTCCGAGTTGGTATGTGTGCTGTGACCTTAAATCTACAAATCTTACATATTGGTCAATATCTACGGTTTGGGTGTTCCATTGAACTATTGCATGACACAATATTGAAGACCGCCAGCGCCAAGCGACGTTGGGCAGAGTCTAGCCTGAGTTCGTAGGGAGTCGACGAGAGCGCTACAGAGCGGTGCGGTGTAGAGCCCTCTTGATCGTCGGAAATCAAACGGACAACATGTGCTCAGAAACGGTCTCGCGTTCCGTATAGTCGTGTCGTGTACCTACACTGTGTAATTAATTATAATCTGATTTGAACTGCAAACGGTTTTTCTATCGCGCAATAAATAACACTAGGTACCCATAGTATGCCCACAATAATCAAAATATGGCTGATGATAACGAGACAGACGTACTTTCTCCGTCAAGTAGGTACAGTCACGAGCACTAATATGTCAACACTTGGCAACTTTCAATTGCGATTTTTTCGTGAAATAACGAATGCAAAGTTAAAACACGACACTTTACACAAACCTATGGGTTCGAAAATACTTTGTTCGTAATATCATAAAATTTCATTCAAAACTGAAGGAGAAAATCGTCTTTGAATAAAGCCAAGTATAAACATACTTATGCTCGTGACTGTACATGATATCATTTTTATTGGAAGTAAATTTCGAGCAACAAATAAAGTAGTAGGTATATTTAAAAAAAACCATAGAATTTGCATTTTTCCTCTCTGTGTTCTAAACAGGTGTTTTATTTTATGACATGTTTTTTTGACGAAATACTTTGTTGTCATGTGAGATGGAACGCTAATAATATCTAGCTAGCAGTAGGTAGGTTAGGAGGTAGCGATGTGATGTGATGCTTCAGTGCCTGATTGAACACTTTCATCGGCTTTATCACAAAACAAGATTTATCTTTAGACCCAGCGTAACACATTTTCAATGACAATCTGAATCATTTTGAAGGATACCTATTGCTGATACATTGCATCATAAGGTCGAAAAAATTATCTGCTATGGAGTACGACGTAAATAACGTAAACAACGCAATGAATGTTGTTGAACTGTCAAAATGAAAGCAATTGCTAAGCGATAGTCTGTTACGCAATTATCATCAAAAGTTTACAAGGCCTACAAAGGCCTCACATTTACAAAATATGAGTCTAATATCTGGTTAGGTAGGTATTCAAAAAGAAGAAACGACGTTAATCTCCTTACAGAATGGATTGGCGGGCAACAGCAAATTTTCCTCAATATTAATAATAATTTGGATAGTAGTTAATAAAACTGAATAAAACATAAACACGTGCTTTCGCTGATGCATCATTAATAATAAACTGCAAATAATACAAAATTTCCAAGTTATTATTTTATCTATTGATTGTATCATCCTCTGAACTTTGAAAGTGATAATATTATAATATATTATTATAATAATATTATAATTAATCAATTTGAATAATGCTGTTTGTGACAGTCCTCGCGAACCGGCTGGGCTGATCCGTCGATCAATTCACTTTTCATGGATGTTGCATTAACATAATTATGAATATTAATAAAGTGATCAGTTAATTAATTCTACATTATATTATTCCTATCTTCTGTTTATTAGCTTTTGCCCGCGGTTTCACCCGCGAAGTGTAAAGTATCATATGTCCTAACCGAGGTCATTCTCTACCTGTGTGCTAATAACTAAATATTCTTCTTCTTAGCGTGTCGATGGCAATCTAAATGGTCTCGGCCCAGAATTCAGCTACTATTGTTTGGCGCCATCACCAGCGTCCATCAGTTCCTGTAACGTGCAGCTGACTGGACGGACATAGGACATGATATTGAGTGTCCCATAGTTTGTGGAACAGCACCACATTTACACTCCGAGGCGGAGTCGTCTATGAATCTCCACCTGAACAGGTTTTCCTTGCTTCGGCCAACCTACCCAACCAAGGTAACTCATTTCCAGGAGCGAGATCTTCAGCGGGTGGAACGAATACGAGTACAGCGCCCTACGAGTCCAATTCAACAATGCCTACATGATGTTGTTGGGGCTGCCTCGGTACTGCAGTCATGTTCGTCGAGTCGCGCATTGACTGCTTCTTTGCGACCGACGCGACGATGCGGAAACGGTGCACATCTTTGGTGCGCAGGGTCCGCTCCAGCTCCAACACCATCTTGAGGATGATGGCTGAGAGGTTCGACTGTCACTACATTAACCACTGTTGTATGATTAATGTTGTGACAATAAAAATAAAATGAAATAATCATAACACATTATTGTTCATTATCTGTCCCTCTTTTCTGTTGTACAATATTAAAATATTGAATAAATGATAATTATTAAACAACTTTTATAAGAGTTATTATTTTAAATTATGTAATATTTATAATTATTTCTAATTAAAATTTGTTGACTTTGCCAATTTAATTTGTAAGTAATAATGAAATTGTGTGTTGTGTTTTGTCATAATTTTGTTTATTTTTCTATATTTTATTTTTATTTAATGTACCTAATGCTATTGTATTGTATGATCCAACTGTTGAGCGAAATAAAGAAATTGAATTGAATGGTTTAGGTAAGGAAGCACTGCCTTTGGCATAAGGATGTTGTCGTGCAAAGGATGTCGTGTGTCGGAGACCATTTGGCTCTTTCGCTGGGACTCGCCACCGCTCTACGAACTACTGGTGGCGATATTCCTGCTAGTGAATACAGCATAATAGCAATTTAGCACTAAATAAGTAATAGCAATTTTATCATGTTCCCACGGTTGGGACACAGGCCTTTTGTCTTCGAGATCGAGTGAGCTAATAATCGACCACGCAAACCCAGTGCGGGTTGGTAGATGTCACGTGTCTTCGAATTTGTAGTTCGGTTCACGATGTTTTCATTCACCGTTTTGAGAGCAATGGTGATGAAATTATTTACACAAAGTAAAGCGCCTTTCTGGGTTCGAACTCACGACTCGTAACTCATAAGTCGGGTTCGTTGCCACTGTACGAACATTCAACAGTTTCTGCGTGATTGAGTAACAAACATCTGTTACCGGACATGTATGAAACCTAGGAATGCAATTCCGAGCCTACTTAGGAAACGTGTAAAATAATCTTTCAAAGATTCTTTAATACACACATTTCCTGTGAAATGTATGTATTTCCTAGGAATTGTATGCAATTCCAAGATGATACTAGGAAATATATAAAAAGTAATGCTTTCTGTGACTAAAAGAAATAAAACACGTTTGTAATGATACTAGGAAATATATAAAATTAAGCATAACATTCCAAAGCATAAATTTAGCATGCTGCATGTTTTATTTCTAACGATGTCGTCGACGTCAGGTCGACGAAGCCCCGCTGCGCGGGGCTCCTATTTCTGTCTGCAGGATTTAAAGGAACCTAACCAAACCGAACCTCGGGGTGCCCTTCGCTCGCTCTTGCATCCACGTCGTCTAGTATCTAGTTCCACATATTGTTTTTTTTAAGATTTCCGATTGTTATTTAGGAAATGTATAGATTTCCTAGGAAAAGTGCATATTAAAAAATATATCATAGATTTCCTATTTTAGGAATTGTACACATTTCCTAGGAATTGTATAGAATGACGGATTGCACACTTTTCCGTTAACACATCCATACAAACTCATACTTACATTTATATTATTATCTAATATGATAGTTTATCTACTTAAGTATGATACTCTACGATGATGCGAAGAGTCTGTTTAGGTTCATGGCCCAGATATGAGAAATATGTATTTAGGGTACGATGGGACTGACATACGCATTGCGATAAATGTCCCTAAATAAACAAAGAATAAAAAAAAAATAAAAAAAAAAGTATGATACTCTACTAGGATAGTTTATCTACTTAAGTTTGTTGTAGCTCTTGTATAATAAACATTTCTTGTTTATAAGAATTGAGATCTGCGAGATTATCCATATTATTAGTTGCTCGAATGAATAAATTAATCGGAGCATAATGCATGCGTCATACACATACTCCTTATTAGCCCCTTTGCTAATAAACGTTGTACAGTTACGAGCACTAATATGTCAACACTTGGCAACTTTCAATTGCGATTTTTTCACAAAATAACGAATGCAACGTTGAAATACGACACTTTACATAAACCTATGGGTTCGAAAATACTATGTTCCTAATAAATAATATAAAATTTCATCCAATAATAAAGGAGAAAATCGCCTTTGAATAAAGCCAAGTGTATACATACTTATGCTCGTGACTGTACCTATAGCGTCTATAGTTACACAACGCTTTGTCTTCTTCTTTCGAAAGTCAAATTACTGACGACTGAAAGAGAGAAATCGGTGTGTAACTATTCATCTGATATATTACGTTTATTGGGGGTACGATATTATAAATTCGAAATTCTGTCTGTTTGTTCACTTTTCACGCATAAGTCAAAGAACGGATTTCGAAAAAAATTGGCAAGGATATCTCTCCTTGTTATTATGGTATCCTGGGGAAGGACATAATAGGCTACTTTTTGTCTCAAAAATAATCGTACTTATATATAGGGGATGAAAAAAAAAGATAAACAATTTGTATGGGAACCCAGTTGGTTAGTCAGTTTCCGACATTGACGCGAGCAAAAGTAGTAGCATGATAAAACGATTAGAGTAGTTGTTATATTTCTATTGACTGTAAACGATACAGTCACAGAGTACGTACCGTCCTCCGGTTCATTCGCACCTTCAGTTAATTTCCGTATTGGAACTTGTTATTTTGAACTTGCTTTTATGTTAATTACAAAAATAACAAGCCTCTGATGATGTTATCCATTATTTTTAGAGTTAAACAACATATATTTAAATATATATATTATAATTTATACCTGTAGGTACTGTAATAAATGAAAGTCACTTTTCGTCTCGTCTGTGTAACCGCGTTGCTCTTCTAAACTACACAACGGATTTTGATGCGGTTTTCACCGTCATTTAGAGAACTTATTCCGGAAAGTTTATGTGTATAATTCATTAAGGGGGAAGCTCTAAGGTGGCCCGCGAAATTCAAATTTTCTTACGTTTTTTGCAATTTGCTGGTCAGTATTAAGTTGTACGTTGATTAAAATATGATTCGCGGTCGTAACAAATATGTATTTACAGAATTATAATCATTAAAGTCATCAATACAACTCTCTAAGACCATGTAATCCCCAAATGTCAAGATTTCATGAAATAGTCATTCTTGGGGATTACATGTTCTTAGAGAGTTGTGTTGATGACTTCAATGATTATAATTCTGTAAATACATATTTGTTACGGCCGCGAATCATATTTTAATTATCGTACAACTTAATACTGACCAGCAAATTGCAAAAAACCTAAAAAAAATTGAATTTCGCGGGCTACCCTGGCGCTTTCACCTTAATATTAAACTTACATTTAATAAAGAAATCTCGATGTTTTGTCAATTCGTGAAAACCGTGCGAAGCCCTTGGTCTCAGTTAACGATAAAAAGGACGCACAATAAAAGCAATAAAAAAGAGATTGAGTACTTATAATTAAAAAATATAATTTTTAAATAAAAATTAGATAAATGCTTTTTGGTCTAGTAGGTACTAAAATAAACATTCGCTTAGTTCGCAACTTATATTTACATAGGAAGAGCAATCTCCGTCGAATGGCGTGTGAGTCGCAGTAGCATGCCTTTGCGCAACTGACATCTAAATACAAAAGCAGTTATTTTTCCTGCGCACATCACAAGGCATCTTTATGTTAAGTGGTTAATAGTAAACAAAGTGACACGTGTTAGGGAAAAAAAGAACTAAAGTGTTAACGGAGATCACAAATAGATTAATAAACCTACGTATTATGAGATGTACGCTGTTTGTCTTTTGACATAATTTCTGGCGGCGCCATTATTATTCTTCCCACGTCCTCGTGTTAACTGTACCGACGCAGGAGTCGTTGTTGTCCCGCCAGCGAATATCTTCAACCTGGATTGACCCCAGCTGTATTTGTAACTTGCCAATTGTGGTGCTTTTGTTGGATTCAAGTAGAGATCGAATATCGATTGAGTCATTTTTGGCTTCTGCGTGGTCGTTTGTGGCTTGCTAGTGGTCGAATACGTCACTGCTTGACTTATCCTTGTTTGTATATTATTTTGAACTTTTTTTGAGACTGCAAATGGCGGCGTAGTCCTAGTATGGCCGTAAGGCTGAAGTTTTGTCGTCACCGGTGTTGTCGCGGTTCGTGACGTGAAAGTGTACCACGGAGAGTCTTTTTTAGGTTTTGTTGTGACTGCTTTGCTTGTGACCGTGGGTATCTTCGAGGTCGTTGAACTCCACGTCCAAGCAGATGTTGGTCTTCTTGTGGTTGTTGTAGTTCTTAATTTACGTGTGGCTGAGGTTGTAGTCACTGTTTTTGGTGACACCGAGGTGGTGCTCGGTTTTCGTGTGGTCCTGCTGTACCATTGCCTTGTTGATAAGGCAGTGGAAATAGGCTTGCGTGTTGTTGTCCAAGCAAAAGGCTTGTACGTAGTTGCCCAAGTAAATGGCTTGAACGTAGTTGAGGAAGTTGGTGGCCTGTATGTGGTTGAGGAAGTTGGAGGCCTGTAGGTTGTCGTTGCAGAGGGCAGCCTGTATGTAAATGTAGAAGTGGGTGACCTGTATGTAGTTGTAGTAACAGCCGTCTTCGTCGTAGGCCTCAATGATGTAGTAGTCACTTTTGGTGATAATGTAGTCATTGCGATGGATATCGGGCGGATTGTTGTACTTGCTAGTTGTATGGCTGTGCTTACTTTCGTGTTCTGCGTATATCTTTCCAATTCGTTGGCGTACTCTTTCTTAGTAGTTGCCTCACTAAACTTTTGTTTCTTCCTGAACTGGTTCGTTTCAATCACCCTCCACACCTTTACTGGTGGTATGTACTCCGTGGTGGTCGTCGTAACTGTGGTGGTATGACGTGGTGCAGTCGTTGTTGTGGAAGTGGTACGGCTTGGTGCACTCGAAGTCGGCGGCATACTTATATGCTGGGACGGTTGGTTAAACACAGGAAGCTTGAGGCCGTCAATGTTGTCAATCTTGTAATTATACCAACTATTTTGATCGAGTACTTTACCGTAATTTCTTCTGACGAAAGATCCAATGGACAGGTACGGAGGAAGTAAATTTTCTACAATCTGTCTGTCTGTCGTGTCATTTGGCTGGTCGTAACTGTTCGAGTATTCAAACTCACGGGACCTAGTTATCGGCACTGAGTTTTTCGCGTTTATATCACAATCCACTAAGTATTTCTTAGTGTTCTGTTTGCAATGCTGCGGATACACTACCCAGGCGAGGAACCCGTTCCCCTGGATACGCGTATGTTCTTCATGAACGGTGAGCGCACAGTCCAGGTCGTTGGAGATGTCGTCGTCTCGCAGTGCAGAGCAGGGCAGCCCGCACGCGTTGCCAGGCCCGCACCAGTACAGTTCGCTGATCTGGAAGATGCCATGGTCGCCGCTGTAGGGGTTGTTGGAGGTGGTGTCGAAACGCGACTCATGAAAGGCGATGCAGACCCACGTGGAGATGTGGTCAGGGCGCACGCCGAGCGCGCTCAGCTCTCGCGCCAGCTCGCATCGTTCGAACACGCGCGCACCGGCGACCGACAGAAGCGCACACGTCAACCACGCGACGCGATTCATCGCAGCGTGCGTTTGACCGTCCTGCGTCCGCGCACTCTTTTTTACGTGAGTACCACGGACCTCCCGCCGCGCGCCGCTCTCAAAGTGTGTCGCGCCCGTATTTCTACTGCAATCTTAATTGCTTCAGGTTGAGATGCCATGCATTTTGGAGCACGAATGAAGGTCAGTGTTTCCAGGTTATTTAGGTGTGGGGTATTCAACATCGAGTATAAGGGACCTGTGTGAGCATCGTCGAGGCTGATAGTTCACCTTGACGGGGTGCGTCATCATCTCATCGCACCAAATGTCGTGTGTACAACTCGGAACTCACAATAGTTACGACTATTACGAATAGAATAAATGGAAATAGGTATATTTATTCTATTCACGCACATTCTGCAGTGGCTAAATACGTGTGCAAAATGAAACATTTTCATTGTTTTGAATCAAATACACTCGATGATACCGTGAGAAGGTCTGGCTGTGACCGGTTTTAAAGCCAATTATTATTATTATGGGTCTTGATAGATTAAAGGTCAATCTTTCAAATGATCAACCTGTTCCCTGAATCGGAAAGAGCGTAAGTATAATTAGCATTAGCATTTTCATTTTAAGGTTCAGTTTTATATTTTCTTGGTATCGATATTTTAGTCTTACTTTGTGTTGTAATCTATATATTTTTCAGATTATTTTGTTCGTAAGGTATTTTTAGTGCTATAAAGCTCGTTAAGCCGTTGGTCCTGCCTGCTGTCATTCGAGGATCTTTGACAGTCGTTACGGGTCGTCAGAAGACAACCAGTCTTATCAAGGAATATATAGCATCTGGCTAAACTGGAAGTCGACTCCAACATAATTGGGAAAAGGCTAGGCAGATGATAATGGTATCGTTATGTCGTAAATTATAGTCGGTTTGGCAGCTATGTTAAAATTTGTACAAGGTTGATAGCGCCTGCGTGCACGCTCGTATGTAGGTAAACATTCGGTTGATTTCCGAGGCGGGTCAAGAGGTGAGCCGCTGGCCTCAGTTGCCTATTAATAATAAGTTTGAACTTAAAAATATTCGTAAACTCTGACGCGTCGCCTCTACATAATATATAAATAATCGTGACTATCAATCAATTCAAAGGACTATTTGTTATAACGATATTGATAACTACCGTTTGATTTAATTTTAAAAAAGTACTTATCACAGCACTATGCGAAGAACTGTTCATAAAAAGATAGGTAAGTTGTTTGTTTTTTGTGTTTGTAAAGGACTAATACTTTATAATCTGAGCACTCTCCATGCACATGAAATATTAGTTTTTAGAGATGACGTCACGATACGTTTAAATAGCAGTTAAGTCATTGATGTGATATGCTTATCTAATGTTGATTTGTATGCTCAGCAAAAGAGCATAAAAGAGTATTAATTACGCATGACAGAGAAACTAATAGCGCAGAATAATGTTACATCATCGAAATTTAATCTATCAAAAAGCTTTTAACGAGATTCGTTAATTAAGGGACTAATTGGTCCTTTAACCGGTTGAATGTCGTAATTACAGAAACAATTAAAAAGCCATTGTGTCTCGCGTGGATCTACGTTCCGACATACTATGGGTTAATGCGATTATAGTGTTATTTGAGTCATCCATGCATTTAAAAAAAACCTACTCATGTAATCCGATGGTTGCATGTTCTTTAGGATTTATTTACAAGCGGAGACGTTCTTTCTGACTTTTTCTTTTCTCAGCTCCTATGAGTCGTTAGCGTTATGTTAAATAGGTTTATATAGTCTTTCTCAAGAATTGGGTAATCAAATGCAAAAAAAAATCTTATCTGACTGGTAGTTCCAGAGATTAGCGCGTTGCTTTGAAAAATAGGTATTTGAAGAAACTATTGCCGTCGCCTTACCTTAACTCTGCCCCCGTAGTGTGTGACAGGGACAGCTGCAGCTCAGACCGAAATTATCACAAAAAATTTGACGAGATCGACGTTTCGTATTCCCCTTTTTTCTCCTCGAAAACTGAGCCGATTCAATATTTTTTTTTACATTAACATTTTAAGAAAGAGTATGTAATTTTTTTATAATTAAAACTTTTCTAATTTGTCTGATAGTCCTCAAATTACGGCGGTAAAAATAGGGAAATTTTATAGGTTTTTCGTACAATCGGAAGTCAGCTTTTATACTGATTGATGTGTTGCCGTGCGGACCTACTAAAATGTGACATTTTTACAAAACATATTTTTTCACAAATTGTATTATTTGTTATAAATATGTGTACATAAATGTAGCTTTAAACTTTTAATTTACTCAAAAAACTCTTGCATTGTGGTGTAGTAGCAATTCTGGTTGAAATAGGTATGTGTAGGGTTGCCAGGTCTTAACACCGAAAAGCCGGACAGATCAGCCAGTTTAACCGGACATTTGGGTAGAAAAGCCGGACATCCTTAATTTATTAGTCTTAGTTTTTCACGACAAATAAAAAAAAAGTAAAACAAGGCTTTTATAATCATTAACCATAAAATCTTCTTAAATTTTAATGAAACAACAATCAAATTGAATGAATCAGTCTTCTTTATCACTAAGCAATCATTCAATATTAATTACATTAATTAGGTAGTAGTTTAGCAGTAACTACTATTGCAATTTACACTGGAAAAAAATAAAAAAAAACTGGCCAAGTGCGAATCGGACTCGCACACGAAGGGTTCCGTACCACATGGCAAAAACGATAAAACGAAAAAATATTTATTTTATTTTATTATTTATTATTAAAGTAAAAATACAACTGAATATTTTGTGAATATTTCAAGTGCCTACCTGTTGCCATTATTGATATCGAGCAAAAAAGGGCAAAAAAATCGCATTTGTTGTATGGGAGCCCCCCTTAAATATTTATTTTATTTTGTTTTTAGTATTTGTTGTTATAGCGGCAACAGAAGTACCTACATAACTTGTGAAAATTTCAACCGTCTAGTTATCGCGGATCTTGAGATACAGCCTGGTGACAGACAGACGGAAGGACGGACGGACAGACGGACGGACGGACGGACGGACGGACGGACGGACGGACGGACAGACGGACGGACGGACGGACGGACGGACGGACGGACGGACGGACGGACGGACAGACAGCGAAGTCTTAGTAATAGGGTTCCGTTTTTACCCTTTGGGTACGGAACCCTAAAAACAACGTTTATTAACCATAAAGTCTTTTTAAATTGTAATATAGGTAATAAGCCTAACAAAAGCCGGATAGGCCGGACACCGTCTGATTTGGCCGGACACGCAACCAAAAAGCCTGACTGTGTCCGGTTTTAACCGGACGCCTGGCAACCCTAGGTATCTGAATATTTTTTTTACTTTTTTAATACCTTGAGATTTTTTTTAATCCTTGGTCACTTAGGTACTGGCTTGACTTAAAAAACCTACACATCATCTAGGTACTGGCTTGACTTTAAAATGGATAGTTTTGAAACCGGTAGTGGATAAATACCTAATATTTTTCAAGCTAGTACCTAGTTAGCACGGTTCGTGGCTGGGTGTAATGGTCTTTATTTATAGAGAAAGTGACATATTATTTTTCCTAACAAACAACCGTCATTATTTCAAAGATCAACATCATCTGCCTAGCCTTTTCGGCTCGGGGTCGGCTTCCAGTCTTAACGGATGCAGCTGAATACCAGTATTTTACATGGAGCGACTGCTTATCTGACCTTCACAACTCAGTTACTGGGTAACACGATACCCCTTGGTAAGACTGGTTGTCAGACTTTCGGGCTTCTGACTACCCGTAACGACTGTCAAAGATCCACAAATGACAGTCGGTACCAACGGCTTAACGTGCTTTCCGATGCACGGAGGGGTCTCGGTATGTAAAGGTGGTCACCCATTCACAGACCAACCGCGGCAAGCGTAGATTAACGTGATCGATCGGCCTGTGCGGCTGTTATTATTTAGCCAAAGATATATTGTAAGTATATTATAGAACACATTTGCTCGTAAAGGGTCTCTTATTTCACCAATTTCAATATCGTATTGTATCTCATTACGTACTTGTGCGTTATTGTAATGTAAAACGCACGAGTTTCTTTTTAATAAGGTAAAACGCACGGTTTATCAAGATGCTCCGTCTAAAAGCAACGGTAGGTACCTACTTTTTAGGGTTCCGTACCCAAAGGGTAAAAACGGAACCCTATTACTAAGACTTCGCTGTCTGTCCGTCCGTCCGTCCGTCCGTCCGTCTGTCTGTCACCAGGCTGTATCTCAAGAACCGCGGTAGCTAGACAGTTGAAATTTTCGCAAATTATGTATTTCTGTTGCCGCTATAACAACAAATACTAAAAACAAAATAAAATAAATATTTAAGTGTGCGAGTCCGACTCGCACTTGGCCAGTTTTTTAAATCTTAGCAAAGAGTTTTTATTTCAGAAAAGCGGTCAACATTTTATGAATAAAATTAACTTTGGGTGATAAAATATAATAAATAAACATTGAATTCTTTAATTTTGACAATAAATTACAACCTAATTAATTATCTGTAACAAAAACACAAAAATATTAATTTATCTACTTTATTAGTAATACTGGCTGTTTTTTGTGCCTTTGCCATAAAAAAAGCGCTAATGCGCGCGCATCGCTAATTTGTGAACAAGTAAAAATTATTCCGCGCGCTTTTTCTTTTCGCTGTATTGTTTTTATTTGAAAATGTCGTCAAGTAATGATTAATTTATTAATTCGACACCGCCAGAAGTCTCAGAGGCAGCGAAAAAGGCTACTCTAAGCCTCTTGCCCGAAAAATCGACCGCTTACAAGCGTATCAAAATTTCATCTTATGCAAAACAAGCAAAGATGCAAATTCATTTTCAGAAAGTGTGTTTTTAGCCTATTTCATGGAACTTTCTCAAAAATATTATACTTAAGTCAAGCTCATTGTGGTGCTACTATTCAATGCATATAAGAAGCACTGTGAAAACAAAACATAGTATTGATATCAAGTCATACTCCAACTTGCTGGCATTTCTAAAAAGACGCTCAAGTGGCCATGTGAGTAAAAAGTATTTTCAGTCGAGTTTTTTTTAAGTCGAAAGTATTTTCGGCTGACAATGTCAAGAAGTTCCCAAAAGAAGCTCCGGATTGCCGATATTTGGCAACAAAGGTCAGTTGAAACTAAATTATTGTTATTAACTTCTTTCACTTTCGTATTTCTTTACACTATAGGTGTTTTGTACGCTGTTTTTAACTCTTTTCAGGTTGTATTAATATTCGGTATAAATGGTGCATGTAGACGTCAAGAGTTGGCAAACATCAAAACTAATGATGTCGAGAACCATGGGCGGGTTCTTCTTGTCCACGTCAAAAACACAAAAAATAAAATTCCAAAATCGTTCACAATACAGGGGCCTTTTCACGACATAGTGAAGAAACACGAAGCGCTTAACGTTCAACAAAAGCGATGTCTAACAGATTTTATCAAAATTACCAAAATGGAAAATGCACTAGCTAACCCATTGACATAAATAAATTTGGAGCAATGCCGAAACAAAGACACAGGGCACAGTTTCAGAAGGTCCTCGGCTACATTGCTCGCCGATTGGTGCGAACTTATTGACACTAAAACGCCACGGAGGGTGGCGGTCGAACAGTGTAGCCGAGGGCTACATAGATGACTCGATGAGAAATAAAGAAGAAATTAGCTCCCGCATTACAAGGAATATAAATTTGGAGCCAAGTGTTGACTCTCGACCATCTACGAGCACACACGAGTACGTTCTACCATCGTCGCCGCCATCGACTGCAGAACTTTATTATTAAAAAAAAAAAAAAACTCTGTGGTCTCGTTTCTCCTACTTTCACTCAAGAGAGTGAGAGAGAGAGAGACTGGTGAAATTGTAACTAATAATAATAACTTGACAACATTAAAAATGCCAAGTGGCAACGTAGTAATCAATATTACATATTGTTTAAATTTTTATAACTGCTTTAACAAGTGATTAAAGATTTATTTGTTTAAGAAAGTCCGAGTTTTATTGTAAAACGTCGTATAACATACGTGCGCTTTGATAATTACAGCCATATTACAGCCTCTGCTTTCTTGTAGCCCTCGCCTACGCCTCGGGCTAGCAATATCGCCTCGGCTGTAATTTTCAACTTACCGCACTTATATCATAATGTGAGATGTGAGTGTAAGGATATTGTGTTCAGCTAGTACCTAATAAAGCGGAAGAGTTTGTCTGTTTGAAGACGCTAATCTCTGGAACTACCCCACCAGTAGGATTTGAAAAAATTATTTTGCATTTAATAGCCCAATTCTTGATGAAGGCTATTTAGTCTATTCAACGTAAGCTAGGATCTTTAGGAGCCGAGCAAAAAGAAAGAACGCTAAGCGAAAAGTGAAAATGAATTAATAGCGCAGACAAGCGATGCGACGCCGACGATGTGGGGAACAAGAAATTTCACGCGGTTGAAGTCGCGGGCAGAAGCTAGTTTTTTATAGATATAGATGAATTATTCGCTCGAGTGGGCGAGGTAACTCATTTGTGAGTTTGTGAGGACGGAGTACACCTCCCGTCGGCGAATGCGCGCCTCCGACACACATCAACGTGCCTTATTAGACTTCCTTTTTGATTCCTTTTATGTATACCTGCATTCAAAAACCGTTGTGAAATACCTCAAAGAAAAAAAAACTGCTTTCAGAAAATTGAAATACAAAACGAGCAAGTGGCTTAAATCGAATAATGTCGCCGTTCCGCCGAGCGGCCAGTCTAGTGATTTCCTCATTTCCTCAAGTCAATTTCCCTGCGAATGTTCTCAGTAATGAAATATGCATCGGCAAACGGTACTTAGCGCCCGGATCATAATTATTTTGACGGCTTTGTCGTTTTGTATATCGGTCTGAAACTTAAGTGGCAGTGGCCAGGGCACATTGCTCGCAGAACAGATAGCCAATGGGGCCGAAAGGTTCTGGAGTGGCGACCGCGTACCGGATGACGTAGCGTTGGAAGGCCTCCCACAAGGTGGTCCGACGACCTTGTGAAGGCCGCAGGAACTTGTTGGATGCGAGAAGCACAGAACCGGTCGAAGTGGAGGTGCTTGGGGGAGGCCTATGTCGTATGTATGTGTGTGCCGGATTGTGTTGTTCTCAGTTGTGCGGCTGAGACTCATTCAAAATGGATGAAGTAGTGGCGTTGCATTATATGTATATCGGTAAATTATTATTTATACATTTGTACGAGTATCAGTACAAACAGTTACGCTACAAAGTCTGGACGACACTGAAGTAACGTAGGTGTAGCCACCCAAGCGAATATTATAGCGACAAATCCCTTAGATATGAATTGATTGTATGTTTTTGTACAAATAAATTATATTGATGTGGAAACTCGTCCCTTTAAGGTACAAGTTCCTAGCCGATTGCAGACGACAGCAGCAGGCGACATGTCGCCGCGACACTTAGGTTTCTATATATTTTTATGAAATACCATCCGTAACTAGCGACACGTCGTCTGCCACGTATTTTTATAGAAATACTAAGAAACCAGTAGTGTCGCGGCGACATGTCACCCGCTGCTGTCGTCTGCAGTCGCCTACGAACTTGTACCTTCAGGCTTCGCAAAAGTGACAGACAAGAAATCCTACCTGGCACACATCTCGCGACATAATAAAACCACTTACCGACACAAGTGTACAGCTCCATCGCTCCTTTCAGCAGACAGCCGTCCTCGCGATTCAAACCGGTCGTGAAGTTGAGGCAGAAGCATTCCTCATCATTATTGAGAAGCCATTCATTTGCGGCGAACCTCACAGTCGGGATACCCTCGTATACTGTATCGAATTCGTATCGCAATTCCACAGACCTGAAAATAGATCAGTCATTTCAAAGGCATCCAGAATTATTTACTTAAATCTATAGGTACGATTGGTTATCGGAAACTACCCGGTTTGTATAAAATATTCTTTTAAATTTCCAATTGTTTTACTTTATGGTTACCTACATAGATGTAACAGGGTTTAAAAATTACAGGTAAGTAAATCTATATATATATATAGTAAGTCTTGAACTCATCGAAAGTACAAGTAGATACCAATATTCTGAATTTAAATACAATTCATAAATTAAATGACAAGCTGAAGCTGAAACGTGTCTCAATTTTTACATTTTTATAATACATTCCAAGAAATGTTGGCATTAATAATTGACCTCCAACTTCACCAGATTAGACAGGCTCTGACTTTTTCTGTAGGGTTACATAAAGGGTGGGTCGTGCTCCATTTTGAACAATAAAAGCAGAATTCAGAAATGTGTGATTCTGATAGTGAAATAGTATATAAACTACTTATACGAAAATTCGGTGGAAAAACACGATGAAAAGCAATCGCATAATTTTAATCCAGCAAAAAGCTGAAGATTTCAAACCATCGATTTTGTTAATGTTTAAGCACTTTAGTCGCTCGCAGCAAAAATCGAATAACCACAGCCACGAACGTGATTTAATTTTGTGCAACATTGACTTTAACTCACTTACAAATTTCTGCTGTCGCAAAATCATAGCATATGTGTTTAGCTACGTTTTTACGCTGACTAAATAATTACGTATATAAGATTTTTGTTATTTAGATCTTTAACTAGTAGGTATATAAGTAAACTAGGTATAAAATAATAAAATTATTTCATTATTTCAAGACGTCTAATGTTAAATATTGTTAAGAATTTTATAGTCCTACAATTACCATAAAGTATGCTCATGCCGCCTGTAATACAGGTTTATCCTAGTACAGGCATCTAACATTATTATACCTTTGTAAATATTTTTTTATTATTATTATTATTAATTCTACCAATTTTAATACTGAATAAAACATTTATTTATTTATCTTTATGTTATTTTTCATACAATATTGCAAAGTCTGTATTATACAGGCAGGCACGTAGTGACAGGGACACCGACGCGCAACCAGTCACTATAGATTCAGTTTCTGAATCTCCTGCGATGAATTATATCATCATCAAAAAAAAAATATTGGTGTTTCATAGATCAGTGCAATACCTATAAGGTCAAAATGTATGGAACAGCAGATTTTTTTTATAACCGTCGAAAAATTTCACTTTCGCCCTTAATTATGGGAAAATATCAGGTAAAAATTTAAGCTTGTGTACTTCCAAATTTACCACCCTCTAAAGTTCGTTGTGATCCAGTGGAAATACTCGTCATTCTCCCATTTGCGTTACTAAAAATATGGTACCTAAGCCCTGTCATGTCCGCTGTATCCTCAGGACATGCTATTTAATTACTCGAGCTGAATTTACTCGTATAAAGTAGGGGTGCCACACCTACACAGCCATCAAGTTTTCATCCTGCATAAGCTTGCTTAAAAGCCCTTTATAAGCCCCTCAAAAGACTTCACAACATTTGTATTTTTGTTTTTGCCACTGACTTCCGAAGTCAAACAGATATTACACTTTGTAGAGATGTTTTGGTCTGTTGATTTTTATGCAGTAAACGTTTTTATTTTTGCATTTTTTAGACTACCTAGAGCGTTTTTGCTTTGAAGACCGCCGCGCACCCCACAGGCCCGCTGGCACGCCGGCAGCCCCCGTACCTACATCTGTGTGTGTAAGTGATCGAACGAAACAAAACAAACATACCGTCGCTTTTATACAGGGTACGTAATTGTTGGTGGGTTCATACGATTGCTAAAATTGACTTCATCACAGCAAGTACATGTAGCTAGCTAGTAACGTTACGTTATTGGATTAGCAAACGCGAAGGTCTGGGTTCCAATCTCGAGATGAGACTATTATATATCTTTCAAGTTTTTTTTAATATTCGATAGATTAATAAACGAGAATAATAATGTAATAATTATTACATTTTTTAAATTATATTGTTATGCTTAAGTTATATGGGGTTAAAAATAACAAAGTTAAGTAAGTGATTTCAAAATGTTTAAGTATTCGTTATAATTTTAGAAATAAATTTCTAGTTAAAACAGTGATTTTTTTCACATAGAACAATTTATTGAAGTAAAGCAGGTACTCATCAATCAATCATTGAACTACGACCATTATACTTAAAATATTATTACATAATATCTTAGTAATATAATAATATTGTTCTATAATTACTACCGTTACTCCAACAAACCACGACTAGCAAATATATACGCACGTAAAAAAAAAAGTGCAGACTCCTTCACAATAGGACATCACAATACAATTAAATTACTCAGTGGTACCTACTAGGGCTTTCAGTCTCGATGCATTACTGAGTCCCGGAAAAAAAAAACGAGACTCGATGTGGTCTCGAAATTCCCGGGAAAATCGAGTCTTTTGAGACTATTTCAAAACTAGGTTTCTTACTTATAGGCTATGCAATTAGGCAGCCAAAACAAGATATTTTAATCAAGTACTTTATTAAACAAACGCAAATTAAAAATAAAAAAAAAATTGTTAAAGTTTTTTAATTTTTGTTGTAGGCACTGAAGAAAGGTTTCAGACGGAGAGGACCTAATTTTATTACAAAAGTAACACGCATCTCAAGTCTCAAAAGTGTCGTTATTCCCGTGTCCGAAAATGTTAGTCTCGAAAATACCAAAAATCGTCGAGACTCTCGAGATTTTCGAGACCGACATTCCCGGGATTAGTACCTACTACTTTTTGTATACTGCCAGTGCACTATCTCAAACATCAAAGTTAACAAATCGTATTTATTAAGACTTATTGTGGTTATAGCTTAAGTATTCATTTTCATTATGGAAAGAAGATTGAAACTAAACCTCAAAATAATCCTTGTTACGGATATGACACAATATTATTTTAATATTACTAAAATCAATTTGTAATTTATAACTTAATACTTTGTATAACCCCCATTATTATCAATGCTATCAAGTAAACGCTGGCGCACGCATCCTATAATATTTAAACATAATATAGATCTTCATATTTCCATGAATGCAACTTCAACTGTTCATCAGATCTTTCATTCCGTGCTTCCCATCGCTGTATCTTATCGCAAAATGAAAACGTTCTTGTTTATGACTTCCAATCAAATATGGTTTTTAAAATTATAAAATAATATTAGGTACTATTTTGAAACAAAATTATTTTGAAAATCTGGGGGCACGGGAGTGCCCTCGCCAAGACGAGCCAAGCGAAGCGCAAGGGCGCTACCTACCTTTTCACGAAGCGCTTCGTCGTATTTTTGAACCTTCATAACTTGGGTTTGGATTATACCAGATAAACAAAATTTTCGGAATATGATGTCAGTGGTTGACTTATTAAACCTATAAAGTTTCAATTGCATAGCTCTTATACTTTAGATTTTATTGATATCTAAAATACCCCGATTTCGTCACTGACTCACTGATGATCATAAATATTCTAAGGGTCTTCCTGAAGTCCTAGAAAGCTGAAATTTGGTATGTAAGCTAGTAATAGTACACAAACAACAAAAAAACTCTAAAACTTGGAACTTTTACCCTCCAACCCCCTAAAATAGGGGATGGAAGTTTGTACGAGACTTCCGCAAATTTTGATGCTAGAGTTCTGAAAATTGATATAGGGACTCCTTGTTATAAATAATAAAATACTTATTTCAGGATTTTCAGTAAATAACCCCCCAAAAAAATATTTTTTATTTCATAAGTAACTTTCAAAAAGATGTGAAATCCCACCAAAAACATTTTCATGTAAAATGTTGCCAAGACGATCGTGACCACATATGGCTCGCACTGTCAAAAAGTTATCAGATCTCATGTAGAGCCAAGCTTCTGACTCTACACGCCCTAACTTCACAAACTCTACACCTTAGTCAAAATATGTGGCTTGGCCGTTTCGCTACCATCACATGGGCGTAAGGTGAAAAATTTATTCACTGTTCATTACTTTTCTGTTATACAATAGTTCTTGTAGTAACGAAACGGCCAAGCCTCATATTTTGACTAAGGTGTAGAGTTTGTGAAGTTATTAGGGATTTTCGATAGTGAAAATTGACAAATGTAAAATTTTATATGTTTTTGTGCTGTAAACTTTTTGTATTGTAATACTATGTTTATTGTTTTGTTTTAATGTTTTAGAATAAGCTCAACAATAAATCAAACAACTAGATACGAGTGCCACTACCACGATAGTTTTTTGTGCATAAGCCAAAGTTGACAACCCTAGCGCGACCGCCGAGCGTAGGTATGAAAAGTGAAGTACATACATGTGATTGCCTTCTGTACTATCTGTATTTTGTGTTATTGCTTTGTAAATTGGCCTATGATGGACTTCCGGAGCCAACCGTACAGTCAGCAACAAAAGTCGATTAACACTTCAGTTTTTTTAATCTCAGTTATTGAGCAAAATATTTTTTCAAAATTGCAGCAGAAGTACAATGCAATTTTAAAGAAATATTACAAATAAAAGAAAATACAAATATTTTGCTCAATAACTGAGATTATAAAAACCGAATTGTTAATCGACTTTTGTTGCTGACCGTACCTATCCCACACAAATTCGATTAATATTCAATAATAAAGCTAAAGTTATAAGGTAGTAAGGTAGACGACGAGGAGAGGGTGAGGGCCGGGGGGAGGATTATCTGCCGGACCGTACGTCATCGGAGAGTGATTGAATGAAATGCAGGACCTCCTCCCCCCGGCCCTCACCCTCACAGCAGCGCTTTGTTGCTCTTTGTCGTGAATTCGTGACAAGATAGGCGTGAATTGCAAGCAACAGGGGGATCGAAAGGAAGTTCTCGTATAAATACAAAGGCAAACCTGGAATTGAAACTACGGTCAGCTAATTTGTCTGGCATTCAAATTAAACCAGCAGGGTAGGCTTTTCAATCACAATCTGAATGATTTTGAAGAATATTGCTAATCCATTGCATCTTATAATGTTCGAAAAAATTGTCTGCACAACAAAATAACGCAATGAATGTTGTTAGACTGTCAAAATGAAAGCCATAGATAGCGACAGAGGACCTACCTATCATATCTTATTGAATTCGTTGTTAGGCAAATAAATTTTGATACGTCGAAACAAATTAATTCGAAGCAAATTCATTTTTAAATTGAAACAGTAAGTCGTAGTTTTCTGATCGCTCTATGGTGAAGTCTGAAGTACTCAGCATCGCTAAAAAAATTCAGAGAAAGAGAATCCTAGTTTATTTCCAATAGATAGAGGTAAAAAAAAAATCGCATAAACCTTATGAAACGTCAGAAGCAAGATGCACGGTTTCAATTGGTCGTTTCCTCAACGGTAAAAATAATTGGCTTTTACAATGTTTTCAAAAGGACAGTATAGGCCTGTCAACGAGTACCTACTAACAAACAAAATAGAAAATGGACGACATTGATGATGGATGGATGGATAGACGTTCTCACATTCACATAATATCAAATAATGTATTCATAAGATAAACTAGATGACATGATTGCAAGCCTATCAAAAAATATCAATTCAGTAATCATAACCAGGACACCGACAAGTGGGAGGTTAACGTCCTCTCATGAAAGGGTGAAACGACACGATAATTGGGAAACCGGGTAACCCCAATTTGAGCACAAGTAGACGAAGGCTTTGTATTTCTCGCTGCTATTTATTAGTCGAGCTGTTTTTGCACCTTGTTTGTGCGTCAACCTTGTTGATTAGGAGGTAAGTGTAAAGTATCTTAAATGTATATCTAGGATCATAGATCTATGAGTCATAGAAATATGACAATGTCATATGGACATATGTATCATTTGTGAGTTTCGGTATTTAAAATACACATTTCTTATAATTCATCTAAATTCGCTGAACGGCTGGATAGATTTAATAATAAAAAATAATAACAAAAAAGGGGAAAGAACTATTGGAAAAGTGTCCAGAACATTTGATGTTGTGGATTCTTCTCCAATTTTTTCGGGATAAACTGAATGTGCGTTTCTCTATGGGATTTTTGTATGAATTATTGAAAGAGCAGGAATGACTGTTGGGTTCAGCTTGTATAGGATAAAATATTAGATCCTATATATATGATACTGTAGTTACCCCCATAGACACAACGCTTTAAAGTGGTGGTTGTGATAAGTAGGGTCTACCAAGAGTCTCTTCATTACCGCTACCTACCGTTTCCTATCTTCTCTCGTACCAGGTCCATGGTTCTTTTAACCTAGATTACATAATAGTACCTACTAAAGAACCGCCCAAGGACAGCAAAAGCATTTTTTTTGGGTAATGGTTTCGGTAGCTGGAGCTACCGACGTAGCTTACAGAGTAAGCAACCTGAAGTGGCAATGGGCTTGCCATGTTTGTCGAAGGACCGATGGCCGGTGGAGCAGACAAGTCCTGGAGTGGAGTCCGCGTATCGGCAAGCGTAGTGTGGGATGCCCCAAAGCTAGATCAACCGGCGACCATAAGGAGGTGGTTGGGACAGACATGGATGCGGAGGGCGGACGCAGGTTGTTCATGAGTTTTTTCACTCACGTTCGATTGCGATTTATATGGGAAAAAGTTATAGCGCCACCTGGTGGTCATTAGGAGAAACCTAATTTCCCATACAAAATTTTAACGCGCTTGCAATCGAACGTGAGTCGAAAAAACACGCACTAAGGCCCCTGATGTAGCCTGGGAGAAGCATAGATCCAACAGTGGACTAAGTATATGCTGAGTTGATTGATTGATTTAATGGTTAGTAATGGTAGATGATTTTATTCACAAGCATAATAAGGGCGAAAAGTCAATCAATTAATTTATACCAATAACATTTTTACCCGATTACGTGACAGCAAAGACAAAGATATATTTTGATCAAAGCGATTAGTTGGACACTTAATATAATAAGCTACCCCATCATTGACCGAAACAAAGCGCATCCGTATACCTACCACTGCCTTGTAATCTTTATAGTTTTTGAACTAGAGAGCTGCATAATTTTATTTAGGTACTTTCATTGTATACTAATTTGCTTTCGCATTTCTCAACGAGATGTTGAGTTTCATTGTATTCAATTGGTTGGGTGATACGCTGTTGTATCGTCCGACGGGAATCTTCTGTACTTTGTGCGATACCTATTGTTGCGGTCGATATGAATGGTTGTTGGATTCATGCTGGGTTGTGTACAATCACAATAGACTCTTTGTCTAGATACTGTTTTGAAGTGGATAAACAGCGTTGGCATCAGTGTGCCGACTTAAATAATAAAGTTTTTCGTTACGTTGTACACATAGCATTATCAGCGTATGACGTTCCCACTGCTGGGACACAAGTCTCCTCTCTTCGAGAGGAAGTGGGCCCGGTGGGCCGTAATCGAATTTTTGGTTCTGTGATGTTTTCCTTCACCGTTTTCGAGAGCAGTGATGATGAAATTATTTACACAAAGTAAAGCGCCTGTCTTCGAACCCACGACCTGCGACTCGTAAGTCGGGGCCATTAACACTGGGCCACCCCTGCACTACTTTGTACAGTTTAAGTAAATTTTTATAATTGACCAATCGATTGTCCGGATATAGGTGAAACCAAATAACGATTTATCTCGGAGAGTGAAAGTAAACATGGTAACGTAGATGCGTTATGTGCATGAGTCTGCCTTTACTGTGTAAACGTTACTTTGCATGAGAGCGATAGAGATAAAATTACTACTGCACTACATGCTTTTAAAGTAAAGCTCTTGCATGTGTGAGCGTTGAAATTCATGGAAATTCATGAATGTGTGCAACAAGCCCCGCCTCGCTGGACTCACACAGATGTATCTCTGATGACGCAAACAACGTATGAAAGGGACAAACAGCCACCAAACACCACCACCATCCGTCACCTATCGCACCTTTCGGACAAGGACCGCCGGAACGCACAAAGACTTTGTGCAACTAAGTGATACAAACAAAGTTATTACGTTTTATTTACTAACAAAATAGTTACTATATTATTATGTTTATGTAGGTTAAGGTATGTATCTATGGGTCTATAATACAGGGAATACAGGCCTCTCGGTCTACTGCTAGTCTATTTATTTAGGATCTCCAACAAAAGATGTACACAAGACATGACACATAAAAATAAAGGGCAATATCAGGTATTAAGTAGGTGCACTCCTTCACTTATGGGACCTGATATTGACAGTCATTACACAAACATCCTCTTTGATGACTACCTGTAGCATTCTTGGTACAGACAGGCGGGATAACGTATCTCTGCAGGTCGGTAGCTACTATAAAGGACTAGCAGAGCCCCCATTTTTTTTAGGGTTCCGTAGCCAAATGGCAAAAACGGAACCCTTATGGATTCGTCATGTCTGTCTGTCTGTCCGTCCGTATGTCACAGCCACTTTTTTCCGAAACTATAAGAACTACACTGTTGAAACTTGGTAAGTAGATGTATTCTGTGAACCGCATTAAGATTTTCACAAAAAAAATAGAAAAAAACAATAAATTATGGGGGTTCCCCATACTTAGAACTGAAAATCAAATATTTTTTTTCATCAAACCCATACGTGTGGGGTGGGGTATCTATGGATACGTCTTCAAAAATGATATTGAGGTTTCTAATATAATTTTTTTCTAAACTGAATAGTTTGCGCGAAAGACACTTCTAAAGTGGTTAAATGTGTGCCCCCCCCTGTAACTTCATATATGATGTACATTATCATGTAAACTTCCACCGAAAATTGGTTTGAACGAGATCTAGTAAGTAGCTCGCCGGTGAAAATTTAAAAACATGATGGTACGGAACCCTCGGTGCGCGAGTCCGACTCGCTCTTGCCCGGTTTTTTTTTTTGTGTTTAGGTCCTATAGGCCCCTACCCCTAGTAATTAAACACCGATAGGACTTCTTTAAATAATTATGGGCGTTTTGGCCGATATGTCCAATAAAAATCACATATACATCAAACGACAGTTTATATCATAAGCATCAATTTTCATTATGAGCAGAAGGCTGTGAAATACCGGGTTAATGAGATATCAGACCTGCAAGTAGGTACCATGTAAACGTATTAGTTTATGACGCTTATGTTCACTGCAGTTCTCAATAATATTAGTTATTGACTCATAACATTGAGGGGGCTTACGGCTAAGTAATAACAGCCGCACGGGTCGATCGATCAGGTTAAGCTGCGCTTGCCGCGGTTGATCCCTGGATGGGTGACCATTTGTACATACCAAGACCCCTCCTTGCCTCGGAAAGAATGTTGCCGTTGGTCCCGGCTGTCAGTCGTGGATCTTTGACAGTCGTTATCGTTAAAGAATTTGTAGGTATGCGGTTTGAGTTGATTGGACAAAAACTTGTTGACATAATACGTACGGGGGGTGTGATAAGGTAACCCGCGAATATGTACTTACAGAATTAATATTATTATTTAAATCATCAATACAATTCTCTAAGTTAGAATTGGCTTCAAGTGACATAATTTCATTTTAAAATCATTCAATAGGGCAATTCGAACTTGGAAAGTCACTTTGCATAGTGATTTTGTTAGTTCCACTGGTTGTTCCAGTTAAAGCCACCGAATCAGGTAAGGTAGCTGCACTAGGCATATCTAGTTACCTACGTAGTACCTTCCAATGTAAATGAATACTGCCTGAATGCACATCAATGCGTTTGTCATGTCCACAGAGCGCGGAGACGCCTCGGAGGCCGCTGCCACCATTACTCGCCCAGAAACGATGTATATTTTTTACCGTTTGCAAAAAGGAGAACTTTTGTAAATTGTGGATCGATTTAAGAGTGTTTACGCCGTTCGGCATTTCATTCAAACTCAAACCCTTGTTATTCGAAATGAATGAACCGATTGAATTGATGAAACTTCATACGCATAGGCCAGGATACAAAGCTGCTCGCGGACTGAGTGAGAGCGAAACAGAGTGCGGTGCTGGGCGGCAGGCAGCGCCAATAGTTTAGGTAGGTATTTGCTTTTTCCTTTTGTGGTAATTAGAAAAAATAAGAAACATAGTACCTGCTTCATATTTAGTTCAGTTGTTATGCATAGTGTCATGATCTAATTTGGAATATTTTTTAATAGGTACCTACTAGCAGTTTATTGTTCTGTTTGGAGGTAACTTTGGAATATTTTTCTATCGAGAAAATTTTATGGAATCGTGTTTTCGCCAAACATAGTACTTAATATTAAGCCTCAACTTTACCTATTTATTTCAATGAATGCTGCAATATTTTCGACATAACCGCTGATCATGCTATTTGAGGTAGGCCCGTTTTTTGTGACTTGCGCCTGTCTTTGTGATCAACGTTCCATTCGAAGGAACGCCTAGAAGAATCGGGATGCGGCCGCAGCATGGAAAAGATGAGACGTACTTGGATTTTTCTCTGTTGAATTTGTTCCTTGTTTGGGTGAACTAGCAGAAGCTACATAAGTTCGTATAGAACCACTTATTTCCAATCTATACTCAGCGCATTCTTATAGACCACTCCTCTATTATCGCGCGATTACGCGTATAAATAACTTACCGGCAGATATCCGTGTTAATGGCATACAGGCTTTTGCTGGTCTCCACGAATGGTGCGTAGATTCCGGAGTCAGTTCCATTGATGTCGTTGCAGATACTCATGCCACCCTGCGGCGGATTGGCCCATTGGGAGAAGTAGCGGGACTGTCCATAGGTAATGATACGTCCCAAATCTGCGGGGTCCTCCGTACCTCGTAATACTTCGTACTCTTCACTGGGTAACTGTTCTTTCTGTGATCAAACACAAATACGAAGTTAATTTCTGCGGCTGCGACCGAAAATATCCCATATCTAGAAATGTATTGGCTTAAACAACACAGAATACGATAATCAAACACATAAATAAAAACACACAAACAGACATAGTAGATAATCTAATTAATTAAACAATATCCATATCCCAAGCACTCATGTGCACTGAATATATTTTTTCATGTCTCGGTGGCGTTTAGGGGGAGTGCTAGTGCCTTGTTACAAAATGAGACCCGTGTCACCCGTGTGCATAGGCTTTTAGTTTCTTATTACAATAAGTAAGGTATATCGATGGTTCAACCCACGTCTGAGGATAAACCTTGTACTGTTAAAAGACCGAAAATGTCTAGAACTCTAGCAATGTGAAGTCCATTTTATTAGTAAACGCTGACTAAAGTTACGCAAAACTTAAAACTCTCAAAATTAATCTGAAGGTTGAAGGTTGTAGGTAATTCTACAAATTAACCCGGATGGATTATAAAGGTGAAGTTACAAGTCATAAGCCAACTTCAAGTTACTCAACTTTAAGTAGTTAGATAGTTTTACGAAGTATAGATATCAATACGAAGTTCCTACATGCATTGTTAACTTTCACAGGCCACAAGCGCATTGGAAATTCTGAAAAGTTACCTAAGTACCTACTTAGATTTCATTCGATACGAGCGCAACCAAATAATTTGGTAGGTACGTTGCGAAGTAAGTATTTGAAAGTACCTACATTACAGGAAAAACATTTTCACTAAATTGTGCCCAGTGAAGATAAAGATAAAGATGCATTTATTTGTTTAAACATGTGTAACATGACACATAGACATGCACATATGGATGGAAAAAAAAATATTGCTGGTTCAACATGTTTTGCCATATTCGGCGTACAAAATAGTTTTAGTTTGTAGTATTTAGTAGGACTTATAAAACGAAATAATTAAATTATAGTCAAAATACATTCAATACAAAAATATGTAAAAAAAAATTATAATAATTAAAACAATAAAATTAATTTAGCTCTCTCTTGAATTAATTAATATTCATGAATTTTATTGTATATTAATGGTGCTATGCATAATTGCATATTACACTTTTTCTTAGAAATGCTGTTTTGGCGGAGAGTGATTGCACCCAAAGTCTGTACTTCTCGCGTCTATTTCTATAATCCGAAGGGGAAACTAACTACTAACAGAAATGGCCAGTAACCCTTTACCCGACATGGTTATCAAACCCAGGACGCTCGAAAGTACCACAACTGCTAGTAACTAGACTAACGAGGGAGTCCCCTTTTAGTTGGTAAATATTAGGGAATATACATATTTTTTTTTACATAATAAAAGACAGTGATATAAGCCCAATAAAAGTATTAAAAGTCAAATTCTGACTAAAACTATCGCTTGCTGTACAAAACAATATTAATCTTCAACAATTTTCTTCGTTTTACCGTCGCCATTTTCCATGATGTGACGACATTAGCCATAAAACTGCTTTGTTTCATATTTTTTACAAGCTACATATATTAACCTGCTTCGCTTGTATGTGTTTCCAGTGCTCTAAACACACATCAACACACGTCAACGACAGCAACTGCAACTTTCGACGGCTGCCGTCAACGCGCGTCGACGGCTGCAGTTGCCTTTGACGTTGACGCGTGCCGCTCGTGTGTATGCTTTGTCGTCCACTTTTTGTCCCAATTTTTTTTAAGTCAACCTACACTGTGTTCTAGCAGTGGGAACATTATAGGCTGATTGATTTATGCTACGCGGGCCAAGCCGCGGGTGAAAGCTAAGTAAACAAGAAACAATACTTATCAAGTGTTAGCTGCATCCCCAACCTATACCCCTCCGGCCAGCCCGGAGTGACGTGCTCGAGTCCATATAAGACGACGCGCATTGTGCCCACGGGCTCAATCCCCCCGAACCCGGCGCGGCGCGCGCTTTATTGTTCACTTAATTAATAACTCCTCAATTTTGTATTTTTGTAACTATTTTGATTATAAAGACTTCCTTTGTTAACCTCTTGATTATTCTTTCATTTTAATTCAAATCCCTAAAATCAGAAGCGGAATACGACACTCATTTTCCTACTAAACTAAACAAAAAATGTCGAATAATACCGGCCCCAGAAAAAGATGTAAACGTGAGTGCACGCCACCGCCGCCCGACCTAGCTCATCTTAGTATTACCTTGGACGCAAAACTTAATAGGGTCTCTGCCTTGGAGCGGCATTCAATTTCAGAACCCCGATCGAGCGTGAAGCAGCAGCCGCTTCCTGCCATTACCGGCACGACTAGACCGTCCGAGCTTGAGCCACATGAAGAGGATTTGCGTACGGCCAGCCCTCCTGCTGTCATGCGACCTGTCCCGACGCCACAGGCGCCGTCGCTGCCGCCTTCGCCTTTAACATCGGCTGCAGGGTTCGTCGCAGAGCGTCTGAGATCAAACCATCATTACGTGTCTGATTTCGACCCTAATGTTCAAGATGTCACTGCATGGTGTGAAGAAGTTGACCGCAATAAATCACAAAATAGATGGGACAATAAAGAGTGTTTGGTCCGTATCGGTTCGTGTCTGAAGGGTGAATTTCACTCTTGGTTACGCGATTGGAACGAAACGGATCGTACTTGGTCTACTTTTAAATTACAGTTAAAATTACTCTGTCCACGACGTGTCGATGTCGCTAATGTCCTTTATGACGTTATGTGCACTGAGTCCGATAAATATTCAACATACTCGGAATACGCGCGCAAATCCTTAAGAGCATTTACGCCGTTCGGCATTTCATACAAACTTTCAAGCCCTTGTTTTTCGAAATGAATGAACCGATTTTAATTAAACTTCTTAGCAAGATACAAAGGTCTAAAAAGTTACTTAAGAAAATTTTCGAATTGTCTTATTTACAAAGATAACTGTCTAAACAAAGATAAAATCTCTGTTTCTATGAAAAATTTAAAATCGGTCTAATTTGACTGTAACACAATTTTTCGAAAATGTTCTTAAGTAACTTTTTAGACCTTTGTATCTTCGAGTTTTAAAGTCACAAGCGATATTCAGAGTGCTAATGCCAATTCAAATCTCCCGAACATGAAAAACTGTAAGTGCAAGTTTTGTAAAAAAAATGGGGCATACGGAAGCAAAGTGTTTTGCTAAACAGCGATCGGAGTCGCGCAATAAACCCAATGTCAATTTTTGTCCTGAAATTGAAGGAGATACCTTGCCAAGCCGTGACGTGACACCCGCAGGCCGCAGTGTTGTGTGGTGTATCTACGGACGTCTTAATTGACAGCGGCTCGTTTGAGTCGTCTGTAAGTCTGTATCCCTCATGTTGCTCATATCTAACGAACATTTTTCTTGCCGCCGAAACCCTAAGGGTCAGTTCACACCGAGACGCGACGCGACGCGCAGTTTTCAAGATAGAAATACATCGCGTCGCGTCTCGGTGTGAACTGACCCTAATGCTCAGATGTTGCGCAGAGTAAGTGTTCGTTATCAAGGTGTATTTACACTTTGCCTAAACGAGTTCTAAGAAACAATTCACGTCTGATTAGCATTTGATCGGATAAATTCATTCGACCAGGAAATAACTCATTTTTTTTTTGTTATTTAATAAACATTGCCCCACACTAGGAATTTCTCCTGTATTGTGGGTGCGTTTACAAACATTTAAATTCATTTAAACAAACAGCCAGTCATTATAACACTCATCAGTTATCTGCTGTCATATCTATCACTTAGATGCTCACTCTTGATTTTAAACGTGCAGGTTCTGATGACGAAGAGAATGAAGTAAGCCCACAGCCGAGAGCACCTCGTTAGCAACACCCAGAAATGGCGAGTTGGAGGTAGCTCCTTTTAACCTCTTGATTATTCTTTCATTTTAATTAAAATTCTTAAAACTAGTTCATCAAATGTAAGACTGATATCAGTTTCATTCATATTTCTCGCTAGTGGAAATGCTGATTTAATAAACGAGACACGCGATCGCTGAAGCCTGTTAAAACTAGTTCATCAAATGTAAGACTGATATCAGTTTCATTTATATTTCTCGTTAGTGGAAATGCTGATTTAATGAACGAGAGACGCGATCGCTGAAGCCTGAATAGGTACAATTCAGGTGCACAGTTTCTGGTTACGTTCCTATTCCAATAAACGAAATATCTATCTAGTTCCAACTACGTTTTCCTCTACCATAATTAAATTGCAGGAGATAATTAAATTGAACTACGCAGGGCTGCAGCGCTTGTTAGTATCTGCAAACTGGGCCCCGACGGGAACGAGTTTCCGTGGTAACCTATTTCCTCTTCCTCGCGTTGCCCTCGTCCTAGTTACAACCAAGAAATTAACTTTATTATTTGCAGTTAGTAAATTTTCAGTAGAGAAAGTAATCTAAGGTTTCTGAAAGGAAGTAATGGATAGTGGTAGACCGCGAAATTCAAATTTTCTTACGTTTGCAGGTCAGTGTCAGATTGTGAGTCTTGATCGAAATATGATTCGTGACAATAACAGGTACTTAATTAGAGAATAATAATCATTAGAATCATTCATATATCTTTCTAAGTTAGATTTCTACCACCAACCTCTTATGGAAAAGTGTTACCTAATGGTAGAAATCTAGCAATGGAGAGGGCTATGCTTGGAGATTCCCTGCGTGATTGAATTAGAAATGAAGAGATCCGCAGGAGAACCAGGTAAAAGACATAGCCCGAAGAATTGCCAAACTTAAGTGGCAGTGGGCAGGGCACATTGCTCGCAGAACAGATGGCCGATGGTGCCGAAAGGTTCTGGAGTGGCGATCCTTATTAGCGACACTATCGAATTGTGTGGGTTTTTTTTCACTAAGTCAATGGGTTCGATTCCTGGCTAGAAATATTGATTTTTCAAAAATCCAATGATGCAGTTTTAGTTTTCATCAAAATCGAGCCCGAAACTCCTTTGAGTACTTTTCGCTATTCCTCATAGTTTCGGATTTGGCCATGCATGCCCACTTGAAAAATTCACCCTGTATTATATATCAATTACCTATCCAGAACAATTAGAACATTTAAAACATCCCCTGCGGCATTGCGCGTCATGCTTCGGTATCAGTAATCAACGTTTATTTCTGATATACGAAAACTGATATACGTTTTTAAGACCCTAAGAAACGTGACTGACGATAAAATAAAAAACAATGGTATACTATGCTCTTGCTCAGTCTTTAATAACATACTGCATCACCTCTTGGGGTGGTGCTCAAAAAGTACCCTCCTGGTACTGGAAAGAGCACAGAGAGCCATTCTGAAGGTTTCTTTGTCCTTACCTTATCGCTACCCTACAGCACTAATAAACCAAAAAGCAAAAGTCTTGACGGTGCGTCAACTGTTTATACAACAAACCATCCTGAAACAGCATAGACTACTAACCTACAATCCTTCACTGCCTCGAGCTAAGAGAAGATTTAATCCTGTAGTCAACCACCATACTTCGCCTTCAACATCTTTTTCGAAACGTTTCTTTCATCACCTCGGTCGGTATCTCTACAATAAAGTAAATAGGGTCATACCTATCTATGAACTCACTAAGATAAAGTGCAAAACGAAACTATATAGTTGGCTCCAAGAACTCAATTATGATGCAACTGAAAATTTATTAACAGTTTTAACATAAACATCATTTTGCAAATATGCTTCGATCAAAACAAACACTCACTGCCACACCCAACCCCCCCACACACATAACCCCCCCCCACACACACACAACCACTGCACACGATTCTCTAACTACACAAACTACACATACACGCAGTACACACTCAACCTCACTCCCACCCTGATACTGAAAAATAAAAAAAAATGTTAACATGTCTTAACTGCAAACCGTTTGTACGAGTACATAACATAATTGTTAAAATTTAAATGAAGGAGTCCTGGTGTCCTGAAATACAGGCCTTGAGCCTAGTTTAGGCACCAGTCTCCCACAATATAATGCCCCTCCTATATGTCACCGTAGAAATAAATGTAACAATTAAGAGTATTATTGTGGAGAAAATAAACTATTTATTATTATTATTTCGATAGAAGGAAATCTGCATGGCTGCGTGTCGTGGGCGTGGCTTCGTATGGGGTGGCAGGCAGGGTGGCGAAACGCTCGACCGTTTCCAAGAATTAATCTGGCCGCATGTGTATTTACTACACAGGTTTCCAATCCGACTTTCAATAAAATGGACCCTGTATGTACACATAACAGATAACATCACGCCTGTAATCACTGAAAGGTTAGACAGAGATGTATATTTATGACAACCAAAACTACCATTCAACCTAACCCCCACCCGATATACGCAATATCAATTAAATTAATCCAGAAACCGTCCTTTTTCGGCCGCTCTTGTTGTGATCAATAGTGTACCTATCATGCATGATACACTAAATTATATATATTGATTATATGATTGGTATTTCGTCCAGTTTTTCATGAAAAACTGGACGAAATACCATTAATTAGTCGGATTTCTGAACAGATTCGGACCTTGTTAGTTGTGCAACAAGTACAGCCGGTCTATGCAGTGAAAATCTCACCGTTAAACTTATATGAAGTGAGCTGTCATTCAGTAGCGTAACTATGGGGTGGCATTGGGGCACATACCACGGCCCCCCAGCCGGAAGGACCCCCGGCCCAAGAGGGCCATGAGCACAGGAAGATCATAACATAAGGACAGAAGCAGTGTTCAATTTTGTAGGGGAAAATATGAAATGTATGCGGAAGAAGTCGCTGGAGAAGTGCTAATAAAAAAAATACTATAACGTTGGTTGAGCTTCTTTACATTGAGGGAAGGCCCCATCACTTCAATTTGCCACGGGCCCCTAACGGTATAGTTACGCCACTGCTGTCATTCCACCAGAAGACCAATTCCCGTAATTAAAAACGTTCAAAATATAGTCGCAACCTCATCTCAGCGACAATCAACGTCAAAAATTTGTCAAATATCTATGGAAATTAAAGGTATTTTTGACAGATTGAGACTGAGATCTGACTGTGAACGTTCTTTAAATTACGAGAAATGTGTCTCTGATGTTAGGGATGACAGCTCCTTTCAAGCTCAGTTTACCTACGTTTTCATAGTGAGATAGGTTCGTGTGCGTGACTATTAGCTTGCATTTGTTTTACATGGAGGTGTCATCAAGGTAGCGAGCGAAACCGCGACAGCGAGGTATCGCAGTGAAGATCTTCGGCATGTAAATACTCTTAAAATAGATAGGACGTATCTCGCAGGAGCCTTTTGTTTTGATGAAATATCGTCGATCGCATGACTAAAAGTCCTATCTCATTGTTCTATTTTTTTTGCTGATTTGAGCAAGGACTACTACATTTTTCTATTCGTGATTCTTTACACTTTACGCTAACCGTCGTACCTCTATTTGGATCTCAAAACATAACCATTTTGAAAGGCAACAATACGTAACAAAGGAACAATGAGTTAGGACTTTTAGTCATGCGAGTGACGATAAATGTAAGTTTTCTAGTCCACTTAGAGAACTCGCAAACTATGCGGCCTCGACCATGACAAAATTGTCCCACGATTAGTCTGATTTCATCTGGATTTTAGGACCCAGATTAATTGGAAAATCTAATGAATTCCATTTCATCGTCATTATTCGTAATCATAATCCACAGTCCGACTTCAACCACCATACCAATTATTTATTTATTTATTAACACTTTATGCACAAGTAAAAGAAATACTGTACAAAGGCGGACTTAATGCCTGAGGCATTTTCTACCAGTCAACCTTAGGCAATTACCATAGGCGTCTCATTTCACGTGCTAATCCCTTCGATCAATTAATCCCCTATAATATCGTCCGCTCGTCTCGTAGATGACGTAATTCTTTATTATGTTGTATATTATATGTTTAAGCAATAATAAGAAGGTGCAAAATTGTTAGGTACATTTATTGAAAATAAAGAACTCAAGGGTTACCACTCCGGCCACTTGTACCAACTTAATGACTGAACCTACTTACGACAATTCTTCTTTCCTTACCCCACAGACGCGCTAGCGACCACCATAAGGCATGTGTGTAAAACTAACGAATACCAACGCTAACTTAGTTCAAGCTATAAAAATTAAGCGATGTTATTAGCTGATCACACGCATCCCTCGCGACGCATCCTCGCTCATCTCTGGTGGAAACGCAGCCTAAGAGCAAATTTCTTTTTTTTGTACCCGACTGCGCCAGAAAACATAACCCTCCTGGGTTATTTTTTTCGAGTGTATGTATTTACTTAAACTACTCTGTCCCACTCCCGAGTAAAGACCTCCCCCAAAATCCTTCCAGGCATCCTTTTCTGGAGCCATCTCGCTCCAACTCTTGCAGTACGCGTCAAGGTCGTCTCGCCAACTGTTCCTGAGTCTGCCGAGAGCATGTGCAAATCCAACAAAAAAAAAATACTTACATAATCCAAAATCGAGAAAACTAGCGACCCATCCTCCTTTATTTCTATGTTCCGAGCGTTTTGCGCGATTTCTCTAATGATGTCGCACGCAATAGCACCGATGAGACTGGACCCCGGCTCACACAGCGGGATTCCGCTGAACAGCAGCTCCCTTACCGAGATGGTCACGAAAGGCTGGTCGTATTCACCGAACACATCTTTCATCGCTATGTTCAGAAGAGTCATCAGAGTCGGGTATAGACGCTCCGCTACCTGTATTATAGCCTGAAACAATGATATAATTATTTTAAAATATAATTTAAAAGAGTGTCCATGGAGTTTCTTGTCCGTTCTTCTCCATAGGTACCTACGCTTTGGAATGGGCAACTAGCTTCATATTTTCTGACTGACCGACTTCTTGACAATTCAAAAGAGCCTGTAAATGGTTTGATTGAAATAAATGGTTTGAGTTTATTTTATACATTAGGTCTAGGTTCAAAAAACTTAGAGTTTTGCCCTTTAATAAAAAAAAAAATTAAATAAGTACCTATTGCCTGTTCAAAAGTAAACAAGCATTTTGAAAGTTTCCAAATGCTATTTACCGACTTCAAAAAAAGGAGATTATCAATTCGACACGTATGTATGTAATATTATTGGAACTGCAATTGTATGACACATAATGATAAACTATTAGGGCTTCCAAACAAATGTAAAAAAAATTATAGATGTTTGTAGGTATGTATGTATGTTTGTCCACGCATTTATCCGCAATTTTTTAGGATTCCGTACCAAAATGGTAAAAAGGAACCATTATAAGGTGAGACTCAGTCTGTCTGTCTGTCACAGCTGGATATCTCTAGAACTACTAATGCTATCAACTTGAAATTTAGAATAGTTTTAGATGACGTTTGCCCAACTATTTTGCAAATTAGAAAGAAATAAAAATATTTGTACATTTTTTGCAACACCCCGGTCCGAAAAATTCGAAGTGGGCCTCCTAGAGCATGTGGGTATCATATGAAAGAGCGCAGTTTGCACATTCTCAAACATTTTTTCTTTTTTTAGGTCGCATAGTTTTAGACGTTTGATGAAAAATGTAAAAAAAAACCGTTCCCTGCCCTCCTTATCTCCGAAGTTTGCAAAGAGAAAAATCTGAAATAATTCTATGTGATAGAAGTTTATGTAAAGGTTACGGGAAAAATAAAACGAAGTCTCTAAATGGCACACTTTTTGAAATAATCAACAAAAGTTACATTAGTTCCACTATCGGTCAAGAGATAACGCTGACATAAAACTACAATATTCTACACCGCAGTGCACAGTGTTAAAATTCTTTGACGAATAAAGGCCTCGCCGATGAAAAATTAAATGAAAATGATGGTACGGAACCCTCGGTGCGGGAGTCCGACTCGCTTTTGACCGGTTTTTCTCAATTTCTTGCTTAATTCTCATCAGCTGTTGGCAGTTAGAGATCCGAATCGATGGTTTTGCCCGGCGGTAAAAGCTCGTAATGAACGATGCTCTTCCAGTCCCATCATTCAGCATCGCCTCCGGGTTTCGCTATAGTCTGTGGAGCTTGACTGACTTTTGACCATGATCTTTTTCGCGCGTTCTTGTCATGATTCACTTTTCATCACCAGTGATCGATCTTTTCAAAAATGGTACGGTTTCATTAGGTTTCAATCGATATCCGTGGTTTCAATAGAGAACCGCAAATGAGTACACGATTCATTAAGAGCGTTTACGCCGAGCGTCATTTCATACAAACTTTCAAGCCCTTGTTTTCCGAAACGAATGAACCTATTATATTGAAACTTCATACGCATAAGCAGGATACAAAGGTCTAAAAAGTTAGTAGAGAACATTTTCGAAAAATAGTGTTACAGCCAAATTAGACCGATTTTCAACTTTTCATAGAAACAGAGATTTCCAGTTATCTTTTTTTAAATAAGACATTTCGAAAATGTTCTCTACTAACTTTTTAGACCTTTGTATGCTGCTTATGCGTATGAAGTTTCATTAAAATCGGTTCTTTCATTTCGGAAAACAAGGGCTTGAAAGTTTGTATGAAATGCCGTACGGCGTAAACGCTCTTAAGCTTCTTTCAGTGAGCTCGTGTGGCACCTAAATATCGTGCTTTTTTTGTACCCAGACCTTTACAAATGGGTCAAAACTGTTTGAATGGCACCCTATTTTTATTGTCATATTATTCAAGGTCAATAAATTACTAGTGTATATATAAATTCTTATCCTGTAAGTACTTGACACTATAGTAACATTTATTCACTAGGAATTTTTGCAGCTTCGACTTGAATTGTTGAACAGGTAACTTTGTTACATCATCAGGCAACTTGTTGTAAATCAATGATGCCATACAAATAATACTTTTATTGATTAGTGCTGTTTTTCCATACGGTATTATATCAATTTCTAATCTTTTTTTGTCTCGTAATTGTCTATAGTAGCTTTTAACAGCAGTCTTAAAATAATTAGGATTCAATTTCACAAAAACATTAAGTTCTTATATGTATAACGTGTCAGAATTTTTAAGCTTTTAAAGTAGGGTTGACAGCTGGTTGTGTTGTCTACATTACACATTGCTCTAATGCATTTCTTTTGAGCTATAAATACAGATTCCTTATCGACTGAGTTGCCCCAAAATACAATACCATATCTTAGGACAGGTGCAACAAGTCCGTGATAAGCAGCTAATACGGCTTCTTTAGTAACAATTTTTGAGAGCTTGTACAGAGCAAATGAGGATTTATTAATTCTTTTGCAGACATATTCTAAATGTGCTTTCCATGACAGTTTATTGTCAATATTAATTCCTAGAAACTTTGTGTCTGTCACAGGATGTACTATTTCGCCTTGGTAACTAACGTTTATATTTGTCAATTGAGTTCTCTGGTGAAAGTGTATAATTTTCGTCTTGTCCACATTTATTTTTAGATTATTTTCAGTTCACCATTGTATTATTGTATTTAATGTTTGGTTGATTTCGTGCTCGTAATCATTTTTTTTGTCGTTTTTTATTATTACTGTGCTGTCGTCTGCATATACATAGTACCATTGGTCGATTTATGTGTTCATTGATATATATCATGAACATCACATATTTTTTTCGCGGCTTGTGTCGCATTTTTCCCTTTTTATAATAAAACTTTAAAATGTATCGAATTTCTTCGTTAAATTCACTTATTTTGGCGGAAAGAAAAACAATTGAAAAGTTGTGGAAAATCGTTTCTACTTTTTTTTTTAATCTCAACTTTTAATGGTATCAAAACCAGCCAGATACAAACAGTACAGCCAAAGAGATTTTACTACAACTTTATACCTATAAAATATGAAAAAACTATTTTCCCTACCATGCGTACGGAAAGAAAACAACGGACTTCTAAAATTAGCTCTACAAATTGCTCTTTGATGTAGAAAATCAGACAGTCTGGCTAGATATTTCCATGACCACTAATCAGACAGGCAACAGACTGCCCAATAATGAGCTGCCGAGTCTAACTCCATCGTTGATATATACGTTAGTTCCGACATTGTATTTCAATTATTTAATTATCCGCCGAGTCTAGCTGTTAAATCAATTTTTACCTAGGAAGGGTTAATAGTAGATTATTGCATCGAGCGCAAAGTGAGTTATTAATGCACGAGTGTTATGTTGTTGGCTCACGTGAGTGCATTAATTACTCACTTTAGCAAGGTGCGTAATCTACTTTTCTTTCAACTACTACCTACTTCTACTACCTACTCAAAATAAAAACTCAAGTTAGTGAAAACAAAGTTTAATTCATCTTGTCCTAAAACATTTAAAACTTACAATTATTAAATGTGCAGTTATGAAAAGTGAAATTTGCACTTTTACTTGGAACATTTGTTCTAGTATTTGTTTGGTTTATTTGTAAATAGTAATTATTATCATCAGAATCAGACAATACAGGTAGACGCGGACTCAATTTCAAATCATTTCCATGAGAAGTAGACGGACGTGGTGATGTTGATCGGTGCAAATGAATTGATTCCGTTATGTTTTGAGTGATTTTACTTTTATTTTGTACCGATTCCTCTATGTAACCTTCTGCTACATGGTCCGATTTCCATCCACTATGACGCTTGAGCGTAGTCAAATTAGCACCGGAATCAGTTAACAGCGTTGCTGACGTTCGGCGGAAACAATGCCCGGTGTAGACTTCCGGGTTTTGTAGGTTCAGATAACTAGCAATTTCAAAAGGCAATTTACCCAATTTGTTTCTGCCGATGGCTTATTTTGTGCATTTTCCATTCTGGTAATTAAAAAAAACCGCTTTGTGTTTATAGAACTTGGACGCAGCGCCATGTAAATTGTTATATTAATTATACCTAGGTATGTATCAGAATTTAAAAAAATCTGTTATGTTAAGCTGATTGTTAGAACTAAGTGATTGATATTAAATGAAATGTTTATTTCTGTAAGTAGATCTTCTAAGACACTTTTACAAGTCAAATTATGGTCAATATACTAAAACTATTAGATAGATGGCGCCGGCATTTCCTGGCTGTTGAAATGTCGAAACAAACTCTGAGGTCTGAGGTCTTTACATTATATCTAATTATTAAGATTTTATGTGAGTCTAACAATGGAGGGCCATGTCTGGAAAGGCCTTTTGAAGTAAGAGCCATTGCAGCTTTGAGTTGACCTGTCCCGACTGACGCGACGGCACGCATGCCTCAGTCAACCCTATTTTATGGAGCTCAACGATTCTTCTGGTGACTAACCGATCATGTCATCTAAATTGAGACACAACTCGTTAATCGTACAATGGGAGATTTATTTATTTTATTTATTTATTAACACTTTATGCACAAGTAAAAGAAATACTGTACAAAGGCGGACTTAATGCCTGAGGCATTTTCTACCAGTCAACCTTAGGGTGATGCAGAGACAAAACATGGCAGGTGCAACAAAAGGGATAAATAGCTAGGAAATGACTATAAAATACAAGAATAAATACTAATACATAGATAGATACATACATACATACATATAAACAAAATATATGGATATACATAATACGAAATATAGGGAGATAATTGCTGCCAACACGTGGAGTTATAAAAACTGCGGAAAAAAGCGGTACAATGGCATGCGACTAAGTTGCCATAATTGCGTTAATTAGGGCAGGTTCTAAACGCGTTTTCTCGGTCTTTATGAGAGAATGTCTGCCACAAGTGGTTTCCTTGACAGCCATCATTTAGGTACATTAATAGCATTCCGCCTAGATTTTGCCACAGACGTATGAATGGGAAGAGTTCGCTGATGCGCAAAGGTAGAAGATATAGTCAAAGAACGTTAGCACCTTAAGGTTAATTTTTAGGGTTCCGTACCCAAAGGGTAAAAACGGGACCTTATTACTAAGACTTCGCTGTCTGCCCGTAAGTCCGTCTGTCTGTCACCAGGCTGTATCTCAAGAACCGCGATAGCTAGACAGTTGAAATTTTCACAAATTATGTATTTCTGTTGCCGCTATAACAACAAAATACTAAAAACAAAATAAAATAAATATTTAAGGGGGGCTCCCATACAACAAACGTGTTTTTTTCGGCGTTTTTGCCTTGTGGTACGGAACCCTTCGTGTGCGAGTCCGACTCGCACTAGGCCAGTTTTTTATTATTATTTTTCGATCTGCTCCATCAATACCCTCGTTTACATACCATACAGATGTTGAGGAATTCATACACGCCGTTTGGTATTTTCCATTGGGAGTCGTATTTACTCGCCCGTTTCGGGCGAGTAAATAAATCCAGGAGGCTACTCTTTAAACACAAAGTCCGTAGTTCCGGACGAAGTTACGGTCTACGGTAACTGCTAGGTTTGGGCCCCGAACTAAGAATGAATGACAACGCGATTTGACAGTGGTCCTTACTTTAAAAAGAAAAAGTTAATTTATCGGGAGTAGTACACTCCGAAATATGAAACTCCCGCATCTTCGTTGAAGGACTGGAGTAGTACCCCTGCGCTGTCGCGGGTACGAGCAGTGGCGTATTTTAACACTTTGCGGGACACTTAACGCCTCTCGACGTAATAACAATAAAACTTCTATTGTGTCTCGGTCAGTGTCCTTCAATGTGTTAAGATTCAGCGCCCTGAGCCTGGGCCTGTAAGGTTTGCCGCCCCATAAATTAACGAAACAAAGCAAAAACTTTTAATGAGATATTTAATAAAATCCAGCAGTGTGTCGATGTGGGCTGAAAATGATTATATAAATGAAAAACTAAAACGTCCATACAAAGAAATAAACACCATTTATTTCAATATTTTCATTTTTTCCGATGAACACACACGTTAGGTACAGTTTAGCAAACTCATCAATTACACTGTCATAATTAACGCAGTTTGTCAATTAAGCTTCTATATTCAGAATAGCTAAGCCGTAGCTAAACTGTTTAAACGGAACGTAGATAATTTTTTATTCTTCTATGTATGGTTTTTTTTTTATTTCTTCATGCCTAGAAAGTAAAAAAAAAAAACTTTGTGCGCCTTGCACAAAGCTGAGCGCGAGGTGCGGCTTGCACCGCCCCTCATAGGCTGCCGCCCCGGGCCGTGGCCCTTTTGGCCCTAGGGTAAATACGCCACTGCAGGGTACGAGTCTCCTTGTCTCTCTAATTGTAATGAATGTTTCAATTACTTTGTGATATACCTCGTTCCTAATGACAGTTAAGTACAGTTCGCCACATCTACCATTCTTTAGCCCTGTGCTGGTACAAATGCAATTAACAGCACCAATTTCCTCAAGTTGTATAACAGTTGTTGATGTTGTTTGTTGAATAGAAAGGTGCTTTTGCTAGAGTTTTTAGTTTTGTGCAGCTGGTGACGGGAAGCGTTCGAAGTAAAAATTAATTTAAAAAAATAAAAATTATATTATTTTATAAAAAGCGATCAAATTATTGGACAGAGTTGAAGCAGCGGACGCTAGTAATTTCACAATTTTATATAGAATTTTTAATAAGTACTGCATAAAACGTAGCCACCGAAGTCAGAAAATGGCGCTTCCTTTTTGATGACACATTATTTTTATAGGCACTAGAACCCTCAAAAAATGCTCAAATTTGCCGATTTAAACCGCTGTCAACAGCGGCCTAGTGTACAAATTTAACAACTATTAACGTAAAAAGAAAACATAATGACACAGTATATATCTTCTTATTCAGTTTATGAAATATCTCTTAAATTGGTCCAATATTGGAGGAGAAAATAGGCGAGAGCCAAACCTCAAATTATGACTTTTAACTTAGGATTTTTCAAAAGTCTCTCCGACCGCATTTCCTCTTAAACAATAATTTCTTTATTTCAATTGTTTAAGAACTTATAGCATTACCTACTCCTAATCATTATTTTTAAGGTTCCGAACCTCAAAAGGAAAAAACGGAAACCTTATAGTATCACTCGTGTCCGTCCATCTACCACAGCCAATTTGCTCCGAATCTAATAGACCGATTAAGTTGAAATTTGGTACCTACACATATGAATCTCTGTAACCCAAACACGTAACGTAAATAAATGAATTTTGAATATGGGTTCATTTTTGGGCGGTAAATAGAAAATTTTAAAAAAAGTGCAATCTGTACCTTTTGACATATCAATCTCAAATATATTTTTTCCATAATTTTAAAGTAAATTGTATTAAAGTTATTTAAGAAAATATACGAAAATTGACCATTCCCCCATTATCTCCGAAACTACTGAACCTAAAATTTTGAAAAAAATACAAAAAGTAGTTCTATACCGATTACAGGAAAACCTATAAGAAGAACATGGTAAATCTCTCAATATTGTGCGTACAAACTTACATTTTCAGTTGAAATGTATGGGAGAACATGATTTTGAACTACAATGTTAAGTTTGTTCTTGGTATAAATTCATTCCAACTACGGAACCCTTCATTGTGCGTGCCGACACACACTTGGCCGGTTTTTTTAAATTATTTCTTTATCATTATTTTATTTCGCTTATCGAAATCTGTACATCAAATTAAGTGACATTGCACACAAATTATTGGTGTTAAACGACTTTTATTTTTAGTGTGAAACGTCGCTGGTTCTATCGCGCAATATTACGTACAAAACTTTGTGCTTAACGGCATTAAAAGTTAAGTTTTATCAATCAAAACTTGTTTTCGTAAAAAAAAAGTAACGTTGGAACTGTGACCTTCAATATCACCTTAATCAGAAGGTATGGTCCAGTACAAAAAAAGAACATAATGACGGGAAGAACCAGTGACTCTCGTCTTCGTTAAAGGCATCTTTCTACACCCTTAATAACAAGTATACCCAAACAGCTGAGTCGCATCAGCCCCAGTGCCCCAATGACCCCATTTTCCCCTAGATACAGTTTGGAACATTTCGGGTGCAACAGCGAAAACGCTCCCCCCATAGACAAATGTCTACCTATAGATAGATAGGTGCTCCGGTGTGCCCCAGTGAAGTTCCCTCCCGTTTCAAAAGAACGACGAGCTTTGTAATTAATTAATTATAGATAAAAACTGTGCAGCCGGTCGATTCTATAGAAATCTTACCGTGAAAACTTTGGTGAAGCGAGTTTGTTTTTTCTAGAAATTGACACTATTGACAGCTCACTCCACGCTCACTTCACCTAAGTTTTCACGGTGTGATTTTTACAGAATAGCACCGCTGTAGTGCTATTTTGTAATTTATCTCACCGTGAAAACATAGGTGAAGTGAGCTGTCAATAGTGTCAATTCCTAGCATGAGGTGGAATAATGACAGTTCACTTTAAGCTCACTTCACCTATGTTATTAGGGTGAGATTTTTAGGGTTCCGTACTAAAATGGTAAAGCGGAACCCTTATGGTGAGACTCAGTCTGTCTGTCTGTCACAGCTGGATATCTCAAGAACTACTAATGCTGTCAACTTGATATTTGGAACAGTTTTGCCCAAATATTTTGCAAAAAGAAAGAATTTTTTTTTTTTGCAACAAAGACTGAAAGGGTGTCTGAAAAATTCGAAGTGGGGCTACAAGGGCATGTGAGGTATCATATGAAAGAGCGCAGATTGCACATTTTCAAAAAATTTTTTGTTTTTTTTAGGCCGCATAATTTTTGACTTTTGATGAAAAATGTAAAAAAAAAATACCGTTCCCCCTTATCTCCGAAGTTTGAAAAGAGAAAAAAGAAAAGTTTATGCAAAGATTACAGGAAAAATAAAACGATGTCTCTAAATAGCACACTTTTTCAGAAATCATCAACAAAAGTTACATTAGTTCCACTATCGGTCAAGAGATATACCGCAGTGCGCAGAATTAAAATTCTCTAACGAATATAGGCCTCGCCGATGAAAATTTAAAAACATAATGATGGTACGGAACCCTCGGTGCGCGAGTCCGACTCGCTCTCATGCCCGGTATAACAGAATAGCAACGCTGTTATTCATTTAGTAGATTATTTTTGCAACAATCCTGATACTTAACAGCGGGTATAATTAATCTTTATTTTTCTCTCATTCATTTTCGTGAGTTTTAATTACAATCCTGTTTATATTGTCTGGGGCAGGGGCAGCAATAAGTGGTGGCCCAGTAGTAATAGCCCCGAATTACGAGTTGTAGGTCGTGGGTTCAAATCCAGGCAGGCGCTTTACTTTGTGTAAGGAATTTCATCACCACTGCTCTTAAAACGTTGAATGAGAACATTGTGAACCGAAACCGGCATGTCCTAGAACCACAAATTCGAAGACACGTGACATCTACCAACCCGCACTGGGCCCGCGTGGTGGATTACGGCTCACTCCCTCTCGAAGAGAGGACACCTGTGTCCCAACATGCATATTTCCATCATATTTATTCAGTTGAGTCTGCAATCTCTATTCGCTCACGTGGAAAAACCTAGATACGACACTGCAAGGCACGGCACTGCTATATACATCTGTATAGCAGTGCCACTATGCGATCTTACAATCTGCTTGGGGGTGGCCACAGAGCATCTAATGGCCGCTCCGGTAGAGATGGCAGCGCCTATCAGATTCTTGGCGCCGAAATTGCATAGAGCGCAGAACTTCTGTGGCAAACCGCCATTCAAAGCTAACAGTTTCCCAACATGCATATTTCCATCAGATTTATTCAGTTGAGTCTGCAATCTCTATTCGCTCACGTGGAAAAACTTAGATACGACACTGCAAGGCACGGCACTGCTATATACATCTGTATAGCAGTGCCACTATGCGATCTTACAATCTGCTTGGGGGTGGCCACAGAGCATCTAATGGCCGCTCCGGTAGAGATGGCAGCACCTATCAGATTCTTGGCGCCGAAATTGCATAGAGCGCAGAACTTCTGTGGCAAACCGCCATTCAAAGCTGACAGTTTCCATACGTCATTATTAGTACGAGCAAATGGTGACACGCGTATAACAGTGTTCATAATCCTATTCTACTAACATTTTAATGTGAAAGTTTGTGAAGATGTTTGTTACTCAATCACACCGTAAACCATTGAACAGATTTGGATGAAAATTGGCACATAGATAGACCATTTCCTGGATTAACACCTACTTTTTACCCCGATACTACCACGGGATCGAAACTTACACGGGTGAAACCGCGGGGCGCTGCTAGTCTCAGATAATTTACATTCCATCGCCACTTAATCAGTTATTTAGTTTAGTGAAATGTATTTTTAGTTGATTTTTGAGTCACCATTTGTAACGAAAAGGTCTTTACGTACTCGTATAATTTTTTGGTTGCAATGGAATTTGAACTTTGATAAGTATTTCATTCAGTTTGTTGTTCTATGACTTGAAAATTATCTCATATTCTTAATTCAAATATAGGTTACTAGCTTCTGCCCGCGACTTCGTCCGGGTAAAATTTCACCCTCCCCCATTCACTCGGTGGAATTTCGAAAAACCCTTTCTTAGTGGATACCTACTCTTCACAAAGACCACACCATCCAAATTTCATGTCTCTAGGACCAGCGGTTTAGGCTGTGCGTTGATATATCAGTCAGGACTTTAAATTTTATATATTTATACATAGATATGGGAAGTGTTGGCAATGCACCTCTAGGACCTACCGCCGAGGCGCTTCCGTGCTCTGTGGGGCGGCGCGTCTCACATTGAGTCAATAAAGGCGATGCAATATAAGTGTCGGTATGTTTGAATTGTAGGGTTTGTGAGCGGAAAGAAATAGTTGTTTTACATTAGTGTACGCCTCGTCCGTTTGTGTGGTGTCCTGAACACGTGGCGGTATTCAGACACCTGCGAATGTTCTATTTGAGTGCACATCACCGTGAAAACAAGTACAGGAGTATTATAAAATACTTACATCCGCATGAAATATTTCTCGAAATCGTGTTATTTGCAGCAAATATTATTTTCGAGAACATCATGAGGAAACCGGCATGTCCTAGAACCAAAAATTCAAAGACGTGACATCTACCAACCTACACTGGGCCCGCGTGGTGGATTACGGCCCACTCCCTCTTACAGAGAGGAGGCCTGTCTCCCAGCAGTGGGAACATTATGGGCTGATTATGAAAGAACATACAAATTCTGAAACTTTTCCATTACTCGGAACCGGGAGAAGTGATAGTAATGCTGGTTTCGAAACACTTTACTTTCTGAGGCTTAGAGTTACAACATAAAGTTTAATTCTTAAAGTTCTTTTTCTGTTTTAATATTATACTAACATAGTTTATAAGTTAATTTTAGTCACTAACACAATGTGGGCCTATGTAGTCTGTAAATAAAATATTTTTATTTTTTTTAATGAACTTCTTTAATCAATCATGTAACCCTGATACTATTTCCATTTGAGCTCTGTTCTCCTAAAAGGGGAAGAAAGCACGTTGAGTAATGCCATTAGTTTTTTATTCGAACTGTCATGGTACTCAATTTTTTCTCGGCGTGTAATAACCTAAAGGGACGTCGTTGTTATTCATACCTACATCAATTTTTTAACCAGAAAATGATCGAATGTTTTGCATTTTACAGTCACCTTTACTTCGATCAGTAGTGGTGATGAAATACTTTGTCATCACTGCTCTCAAAACGGTAAAAGACATCGGAGGAAACCGGCATGTTCTAGAACCAAAAATTCGAAGACATGTGACATCTACAACGCACGGGGCTCGCGTGGTGGATTATGGCCCACTCCGTCTCACAAAGAGGAGGCCTGTGTCCCAGCAGTAGGAACATTATTGGCTGATTATGGTTTAATTCGTTACGTCAATTAATTGAAAAGATAAATAAATAATCCTGCGATTAATTAGTAAGAGCAGATTGAGCGCCCACATTCCGACGATTTAGGTATGTTCCTATTACATAATATAAAGTAAACTGCCCCGTTGGTCCCGTGGTTGCAAGCGCGACTGCTGAGCGTGGGGTCCTGGGTTCGATTCCCAGGTCGGACAAAGTGTTATTAGGTTTTCCATTAGGAATTTCTTAGTAACAGCCCGGAGTTTGGAAGTTGGCGGTTTAATACCCCGTGCCTCGCAAACCACGTAAAGCGCGTTGATCCTGCGCCTGATCTCTCCAAGGTCGTGTGGGATTGTCGTCCCATCGGATTGGATGAGAGTAAAGGAACAGAGTGTGTTTTTGTGTTTGCACACTCACTTGTGCACTTTATTATCTCCTGCGTACGTACCCAGCATTTTTTTTTTAAATCTCAAAGGAGATTAGACAGGTGCGCACGGTCACGGTGACCGAAATCGGTCGGGAGGCTATTATTATCCTATTAGTAAATGGATTGATTATTTATTATCAGCAGCAAGGAGTCTGGACTTGTGTCCAATAGGCTATTTGACTGGTTTCTGATAAACATCTCAGATTATTTAATGGTGTCTAACGAGCCCACAAAAACCTATTACTTCAAATTGCATAATGTATTTCTTTTAAAAAATAGTAAATAAAAATGTACTGTTTAAATAAGCCGCCAAAACGCTATCTTTAACAATATGGCGTCGTGACGTCACGATTCACGTAAACAAACGTTGAAACGGTCGAGATATTAGACAAAAGTCATCTGTTCTGTCAACGATAGACAGAAATTTACTAAATCATGACGTCATCTTAAGTTCAGCCAATCCAGACCGTTTTCGATTACGTGGCGCCAGATTTAAAAAGATGAAGTTTTTTCGGGAAAACTAATGCAAATCGATTTTAAAAGCGATAATCTATACGAGTGTCATTAATTATGACCTTATTTTTTACATTGTCAAATAGCCTTGCACTCGCCCCCTATTACATGCATGGGACTCAAACTATAACTACCACACGAGCATACTGTAGGTACATGGAGCATGTACTTACAGCCTACAGAGATGGCAACGGAAAAAATAATGTGAAATAACAATTATGTAACGCAACTTTGGGATACACAATGCCCTCAAAGAAATAAGCAGTAAATAAAAATTAAAAAACATAAATCTGAACTGCTTTAAACAGTTCCATAAGAGCCTAACGTTCAAAACAGTACTTTTTACTGATCTGGAAACAGTTAAAGCTTGAGGCAAAATGTTACCGTCATGACAGTAAACTTTAACGTTTTAAGTAGCTAAAAGGTCACAAAATTAACTGTTTTATTCATTTAGTGATATCTTTCAAACCATTGAAATTTCTTTTAGTTGGATAGGTTTTTGGCCTATGGAAGTGGAATTAAGTTTGCCGCAGTTAAGTAGGTAGTTATAAGTAGTTTAGTCATAGCTTTCTTCAAAAACAATTCTCAGTGATTTCGCACCTTATCAACAGTGTATTACTATAATCCCATTACCAAACCCTCACACTTGAACGCATATCACGCGTGATAGCGCAGATTAAAAATTACAAGAAACAGGACATCGTTCCTTATCTGTTTATTTACGCTGACGACATCGTTCTAATCAAAACGTCTATAATAATATCTAAGCGGGTTTGCGTAAACGTACTTAGTATTTATTTCATGCATAATTTATTTAAATTATAATGGTTATCTTGTTATATCGTAAATTGTTCTACGTGTGGAAATTTCAACAAACATTTGTTTCAGTGTCAAAGAGAATTGGCGCTTTGTTTTATGTATAGCTGCATCACTTTGACCCGTGCTTTTACACACTGGAACAATGATCAATATCCCACTTCCCTTGGAGTTGGACGGATATTGGCTGACTGCGTTGTTGACACTTCTTGCATTCAGGAAGTTCGTTGTCAAAGTGACTATACGGCGGTTCGTTGTCAAAGTGACTATACGGCGGATGGAAATTAAACCAGCTATATTCTGTCGAACATTTCATAAAGTTCCTCTCAGCTTGGCCGGGATATCATTTTCCAATAAATGCATTCAAAGCGACCGTGAGTGCTCTTTTTCGAACAATAACTCATTTAGTTTAAAGTGGCTCGACTTTTTTATTTGACCTACGGGGTAATTGCGTAACACTTGTGACGTTGCAAAATTAAAAACTTACATACCTACATATATATGAACAGTGCAAGCTAAATAAAAGCTTGTAAAAATAGGGGTAGGTATGTGTAGGTAAAGCAGGCGCCATATTTTAAAGTGCAATTTTATTTCCTATTGATGAACTAGTGGCTAAATAATAAAGGCCGCACGGGTCGATCGAAGGTAAAACTATACTTGCCGCGGTCAGTTCGTGGATGGGTGACCATTCATTACACATTGAGACCCCCCGTGCCTCCGTTGGTCTCGGCTGTCATTCGTAGATATTTGACAGTGGTTACGAGCAGTCAGAAACCCAAATATCTGACAACCAGTCTTACAGTGGGTTGTGTCGTAGGTATATAAAATACTTGACTATTCAGCTGCGTCCGGTTAGGCTGGAAGCCGACCCCAACATAGTTGGAAAAAGGCTAAGCTTTTTTTTTTTGTGTGGGAAATCATCAAATGACCCGTCCCGCTCTGGGTGGAGCGGAAGGGAGTGTCAAACTGTTACTGACTAAAACCCACCCGTGTTCCTTCCTTAGCCCTTTATGTTCCGGACCAGCGGTAACCCGTTGTACCTTTTTGTGCGAAAAGTTTAAATAAATTAATTAATTAAATCACTTGAAGTTGTAAAAAGGAACTTATGTATCTACCATATAATTATGACACAATGAGATTACAACGCCTTTCCGATGTAAAGGAAACTTAAGGAGGATACGCTAGGTAGCCCCCGAAATTCAAATGTTACTATTTGACTATTTCATGAAATATCATTCAATAAAAAAATAAAAAAAATAATAAAATATGAATTATATTTTCGAGCCGTTTGGGGTTGAAACCCTCGGGCCGTGGGGTCCGAGAGCCCATGGTCTTTTTAAAAAAAAATCGAAACGGCTGGTTGACACTTCCCGTGACCTGGGCTGGCTTTTACCTTGGCCAGAGGCTAAGCATCGCCATACAACGTGGTAATGCCGCCAGCCTCTTGGGTACATTACCAGTCGACAGCGATGCGGATGAGTTTTTCGACGCTATTTTCTAGTTTCTGTTACATAGTTTTAGTAAAGTTAGAATTTAATTTTGTTATTTTTACCTGTCTAAATAAATATATTCAATAGGAATAAATTAACTTACAGGGTTGTATTGATGATTTTAATGATTATGATTCTGAAATACATAATAGGCTATTTGACAATGTAAAAAATAAGGTCATAATTATTGACACTCGTATAGATTATCGCTTTTAAAATCGATTTGCATTAATTTTACTACAAAACAATGTATTATTTATAAAAAAAATCCCGAATAAACTTCATCTTTTTAAATCTGGCGCCACGTAATCGAAAACGGTCTGGATTGGCTGAACTTAAGATGACGTCATGATTTAGTAAATTTCTGTCTATCGTTGACAGAACAGATGACGTTTGTCTAGTATCTCGACCGTTTCAACGTTTGTTTACGTGAATCGTGACGTCACGACGCCATATTGTTAAAGATAGCGTTTTGCGACTTATTTAAACAGTACATTTTTATTTACTATTTTTTAAAAGAAATACATTATGCAATTTGAAGTAATAGGTTTTTGTGGGCTCGTTAGACAGCATTAAATAATCTGAGATGTTTATCAGAAACCAGTCAAATAGCCTAATAGGCTTACGCTCGCGAATCGTATTTTAATCAACGTTCAAGATAAACCTGATGAAATGCAAATTGCAAAAAACGTAAGAAACAGTTTCTACCCTAGCGCTTCCCCAAGCGCTAAGTCAATCTAAGGAAAACATCATTATGAGAGGATTGGACCGGAGCGGCTAGGGCCGAGATGGAAGCCGCAGTCTGCGATATTTCCTCATTATTTTTCGATGAAGTTGTGAGTTACTTATACCGTGGTTGTTGGAAACGAAGCTAAGGCATACAAATTGACATAAAAATTTATCTGTCGTTTTAGCCTAGCAGTCGACCTAGTGATATTACTTACTTGAATATACCCTATAATTAACAACAGCATAATTATATGTATCTGTTTAACTAGCTCTTGCCCACGACTTCGTCCGCGTGCTTGATATCAAGTAATAAGTGACACTATGACATACTTTTAATCTAATAACGAACAAAGTGCGGTGTGCGTCTCATTGTTGCACCAAATGGGAGTGTATAGCAATTCACAACCATCCGACAGGCTATCGTATCGAAAATGACACATTTCGACAACATGATTTGTCTTGCCATCGACAACAAACAGCTTTCGGAGTAGCGGTCGTCTGTTTGATTTAAACTGACAAAATTTTCGGGTTTTAGACTTGTGAACGTTAGCGTTAAGAGGACTTCTACGATTTAATAACATTAATTGATGTTCGATACGCTTCCGTACCGTATCGTGCAGCTAAAATTCAATGTGGATACAGTTTTTTCTTCATCATCATCATCATCATCATCAGCCTATAGCAGTCCACTGCTGGACATAGGCCTCCCCTAATGAGCGCCATAGCGCCCTGTCTTCAGTTTTTTCTTCGTTACTTTTTTATTATAATGTACAGATTACATCGCCTCTTTGGTGGACATTGCATATGATAGACATCATATATCAATAAGAGCGCAGTGGCGGCCCATTGGTAACGACCGCGACTTACGAGATGTAGGTCGTAGGTTCGAACCCAGACAGGCGCTTTACATTGAGCAAATTATTTCATCACCAGTGCTCTCAAAACGGTGAAGGACAACATCGTGAGGAAACCGGCATGTCCTAGAACCAAAAAATCTGATGACATGTGCTATCCACTAACCCGCAGTAGGCCCGCGTGGTGGATTACGGCCCACTGCCTCTCACCGAGAGGAGGCCTGTGTTCCAGCAGTGGGGACATTATAGGCTGATTATGTAATCAGCCTATAATGTTCCCACCTCCTTGATATATACTCATGTATCATATATCGTAATAATATATCAATAATTGTTGATCGAACCGGTGTCATTGTGTCATACCGTATGACACAATGACGAAGTTAATTAATGATGATGTTAATCTGGAGCATGCACTCCAGATTTACTTAACGCTAATGAGCCACATTACTTCCCCCGTTAATTGGCTTATTGAGAACCGCAGACTGCCTTGTGTGAGAATAATCTGGCAATTTTGACATTATCTAGGAATAGTTTTATTTCACCACTGCGCTTTCAAAATGGTGAAGGAAACATTGTGTGAAAATGTCCTGACTGCAGTTACCACTTAACAACTTACCTATGGAATGCAATAAATGATTGAGTACCTATTGATGTCGCGTAGAAACGGTGTAGCTCGGATATCTATGGTGTAGCTCGTAGGCGTGGCGTAGCCTTACTGCCTTAGTCGCGTAGCCGTAGCAGCGTAGCCGGAGCTGCGTAGCTGCGTAGGCGACGTTTGTGTAGATGTTGCGTTCGGATCGTTTACTAGTCGCTTTTCACTAGTTATTTTCACTTGTTAAATAAACAGCTAACTAGTAAATCCTTTTAAACAATGTTTTGAGTGTGTTAATAGTCAATTCTTTTACATCTTAAGGTTAAATAGTAGTGTCAGTGTAAGTGTACCTATATTTGAAACAAAATGGAGGAAGGACAATTGGGAATGAAGGAATTTCAAAAGACAATAATAGATTTAATCGATTACAAAGTTTCCTTTACATCGGAAAGGTGTTGAAATCTCATTGTGTCATATGGTACTTTTTACCCGTAATCGGGTAAAAAGTACCATATGACGACGCAAAGGAGTGGTAATGTGTTCATCAGCCTATGTATGTATGTATGTTTGTATGTTCCTTTGAAGCACTATACAGACCAAACGCCTGGGCCGGTTTTTATGATTCACACGTCAATCGATTCCTCTTAGTCCGGCGAGTGTCACTAAAGACATGACGTTAGTGAAAATTCAATATGGCGACTACTATGTAGGTATGTATGTATGTCTTCAAAAAAATTTTTTTTCTCAATACCTATCGAGTGGGGTATCAAAATAAAGGACTTTAAAAGATGATTACAAAAATATAAACAACTTATATGGTTAAAAGTAATTCGAAGTGATAAATCATAAAAAACACGTACCAAGAACTAAATCGTCAGCGAAATCTTTCACATTTGTAAACTAAAAAGCTGGAAATAAAAAAAGTTATTAAAAAAAAAAAAAAAAACCTGACTGCGGTAAAAACTTAAGTTAAAAGAACGGAAAAGCTAAAAAAAAGGCCCATTTTAAATTAAATAAAAGTTGGAAGCAGGCGTTGAATTTGAAAATATAATAAAAATGGTATGGGTCCCGCCTGCTTCCAACTTTTATTTAGTTGGCTTGTTTTTAGCTTTTCCGTTCTTTTAACTTAAGTTTTTACCGCAGTCGGGTTTTTTTATTTTTTTTTAATAACTTTTTTACAACTTCAAGTGATTTAATTAATTTATTTATTTAAACTTTTCGCACAAAAAGGTACTTACCGATACCGACTTAATGCCTTAGGCATTCTCTACAAGTCAACCAAGGGTGGTGAAGAGATTGGATGGCAGGTGCTTTGGTTGAGAGGAACAATGATAAAAAAAATTAAAACTAGGTACACAAATAGGTTGTATACACAATCACATACATACTATTGACTATAATATATACTTATATATATACATACTAATTCAAGGGAGAGAGGTGTTGAGATGACTCTACGCTATTTGTTAATAATGTGTGTTAATTCCACGTTAACACAAAAATAAAGCAGTGCACTTTATTCCACAATGAAAACAACACAATAAATTGTAATTTTTTGTCTGAGAAACATATAATCTAAAACATTGTTCGCAAAATTCGCTTTTCAAGTCGCAAACGGGCATAGCCATGACAGGGATATGGTTCGTTTAAACTATAAGAGCAGCATGGCTAAAGCTAGGTTACAGATAAGACATCGCTGATATCGCTATCTACCAAACAAAGAGATAAACAGGAAGACAAAAACATTGACAGTAATGAACTGCCCACAGTAATGATTTTTTTTCAAAATCAGTATCAAAATAGTTTGTTTCGCGTAAACCTACATGGGCACTTATGAACGTCAGAAGCTAGGTGCACGTTGCCAATTAATCGTTTCCTAAAGAGAAGAGCCAGCAAGAAACTCCACGGTTACTCTTTTAAAAATAATCTCCATTGTCGGCTTTGTCTCTGTCACATCTGACCAGCCAACCCAAATCAAATAAAAAAAAAAAATAGCAAATAATATTGTTAACAGTACCAGGTTTTCACTGCTAGCCAAGCGCTACACATCATACTCATAGCTACAAATATACTGCTAGCATTAGCACTCACTATACTACACTGCATAGCATGTCGGTGACGCGAACCCCCTGCCAAAAATGAGATATTCCCCTACCAAAAATCGCTCAACGGTCACAATCTTGCTAGTGGATAGTAAATACCATAGATACATGATTATTATATATGCATTCCTGCAATCAGTTTGCGATTCCGCTCTAACAGACTTCTCAAATATCATAGGAAGATTAATAACACTTCGCAAAGCGGATACGCCAGCCTTTGAATAATTTATTCAAGCACACATGATTCCAATTATTATGTAATTGTATACCGGACAAAGCATTTATTAGGGCTCCCGCAGTCGGGCAGACAGCCGACTGACCAGCGGTACAATACAGTCTATTATTCGCTAAGTGGGCATGCGTATAAAAGAGAAAAACCAAGATGGCGACGGTGATGTGGTGATGGGGCTTATTGGTCATACCAAACATAATTGCTCTAATTTCAGAAGCACCCACTCCACCATTTATTCACGGTGACATACGAGTATCAAGCTATACCTACATTCCCAGTACTTATAAGCTGACTTCTCATTGTACGAGAAACCAATACAATGCGAGGTCAGCTAAAACTGGAAATGTATAACTTTATAGATCGCCGTGTGTACCAACTGCCTGCTAAAAATCGCTTAGCACTTCAGTTTTAATTAATTCTTAAGAGGAAAATATTACATTAAAATCGGAAAAAAGGTAGTATGATAAGCTAAAAAGCAGTTTTTCGAAACATTAGTCAATTTTGATTGGTATGTAAAAGTGATAGTGTTAATGGACTGTTTTGTAGTTGACTATAGGTACCACTGCCTGCTAAAAGTCACGCAAATCGCGTCTCACCGGCTAAAAGATTGAGTTAAACTCAATCTTTTAGCCGGTGAGACGCGGGCTTGTGCGCACCACGTGTTTTAAACGCGCCGTTGACGCGCTTTTGTAGCGATACAGACGCGATACGCACGCGAGTCATACGCAGCCTGTAGACCTTCTGTAAGATAAAAGCTCGCCGTCGACGCACGTTTCTAAAACGCGCGTCAACGGCGCGTTTAAAAAACGTGGTGTGCACAGGCCCTTAGAGGAGTGGGCTTATGAATAGAGGTCATCCAGTCGAGAGTCTGTGAGAGCCTTTACCGCTACTCAGAACTGCCTTTGAGTAATTATCGTAATACGACCAGTAGTACATAGTACATGTGCATAATATATCTCAAAGGGTTCCGGCTACAGTGATCGATTCCTGTCTGTATGCAGGACGCACGCCAGTTAATACTTATACATAATTATTAACTGGCGTGCCTCCTGCATACAGTGTAAGTCTTCATAATGTACATATAACGAAATGATGGAAACATAGCTTAATTTTATCGACGGAAAAAATATTTGAAAAAATAAAAAAATATTTACTTACCTGCTAAAGTATGGTGATTGCAAGGCCTTTCTTTAACAGTTGATAGGAAATGTTGTGATTGAGTTATAAACATGGTATTTTTACGTTTAGAAATCTGATACGATGGAGAGTAATTTAAAGTAATAAAAAAGAGTAGGTAATCGGGGCTTTTATTGAGTAATTTTACAATTATTGTAAAAATTTACGAAAAAATATCAGATTTTTGTTAAAAAAAAAACATAATTCTTAATTGAGGGCGATTGTTTACACAGGGGTCACAGCAGTGAACAAGAATTTTAATAAAAATGCTAAAATTTTTTTTTTTTTTTTTTTTTTTAAATATTTTTTCCTTCGATAAAATTAAGCTTAGTTTCCCTCATTTCGATATGATTGTGCACATTAAGAAGACACACTGTATACCTCGTCCTCGTCGTCGTCGTTCCATTACAGACGCAACGTATTTTCATACAAAAAAGTGCGGTCCGGCCCGCTTGTAGCGTGCGTTGGTTCATAGAAAAAGTATGAAAGTGATGATGGAGGATGTTTATAATGCGTTGCAGTGCTAGGGGACAAGATTAGCTACTTGAGGCGAGATGAAGGTGTAAAATGTACATTGCACTATGGAGTTCCATAGAAAGAATGCTGAACGCATTTAGTAATGTGGACACTATCGTCGCTCGCATGACTAAAAGTCCTTTCTCATTTTTTAGCCGATTTGAGTCAGGACAACTACTCTCTTCCATTCGTGATTCTTTATATTTTGTTGCCTTTCAAAATGGTTATATATTGAGATCCAAATAACATAGAGGTACGACGGTTAGTGAAAAGTGTAAGGAATCACGAATAGATAAATGTAGCTGTCCCAACCCAAATCAGCCAAAAAATGAGATACGACTTTTAGTCATGCGAGCGACGATATTTGAACTTATGGCGAAATCGTTAGGGATAGCCCACGAGTGCAGGTTAGTATCAGCGGTGCTATTCTGTAAAAATCTTACCGTGAAAACTTTTTTTTTTTTTTTTATAAAAAACGTTGCCCCACACTAGGAATTTCTCCTGTATTGTGGGTGCGTTTACAAACATTTAAACTCACATACACAAACAGCCAGACGCGGAACAACTACTTGTAGGTCATACAAATATTTGTTCCGTGCGGGAATCGAACCCGCGACACGCAGCGCAGCAGTCAATCGCTTAACCACTGCGCCAACCGTGCCGTCTTAGGTAAAGTGAGCGTGGAGTGAGCTGTCAATAGTGTCAATTCCTAGCAAAAACAAACTCACTTCACCTAAGTTATCTCGGTGAGATTTTTACAGAATCGACCGGCTGGTTGTATGTTGATCTAAATATAATTCGCAGACCTACAAATATTTATTTATTTAATTATATTGGGATACCTTTTTTTTCGCATCATTATGCAACACTTTGTAGTCATCGATCGATTTTGAAAATAAAACTGTATTGTTACGGTAACCGAGATTCCAAAAAAGAATAAAATAATACGCCATAATACAAAAGTAATTAAAAAAAATTAAATCGACTTCAAAAAGAAATTAATTAACTCAAAATTATGAAATAACTTTAATTTAAGATTTTTGCCACCGACTTCCGAAATTATAGTTATTTCGTATTTTTGAGTTAATTTCGTTTTAAAGTCGATTTAATTTGTGTTTTGTTTTGTATATTTTGTTTGATAAAAAACTGGAATATTTGTTTTTAATAAGTAGGTAGTTTTGTTGTAAATATTGCACTAGAATTTGACCAAGGTTTTAGATGTTTTCCTTTTCCCGTAGCTCGTATCAATAAACCAGGCCGTCACACTAACACGTATTAGTCCATATCTTGAAAATGACTGAATCGATTTTTATGAAACTAGCACTGTTCTCGAAGTTGAAGTAAATATAAGCCAATAAAAAAAGGTCACGATCCAATTACATAATAGTTGCGGAGAAATGAGTGGACAAACATATTACATACATACGTCTATAAAATTATGTATATTTGTTTGGAAGCCCCATTAATAGATTGTCTTAAGTACAATGAATACAATATAGTTCCAATAATATTACATAGGTGCATAGTATGTACCTATGTAATATTATACATACGTGTCGAATTGATAAACTCCTTTTTTTTGAAGTCGGTAATAATAAATAAAAAATAAACTTACGTGATACGGTACGTTGATAATCGTCAGCAAGTCCTCTTCTTTGTTGGGATAAGAAAGGACCGGATCAAACATGAAGTTTTCATGTCGAATGTACTTGATGACATCTCCGTTTATTCCAAGTACTTCTCGGGTTTGATAAAGTCTGAGAAAAAGGATGATAATTTTTATTATTATTTTATTTTGCAACCCACTACATTTTCCACAGATTAAAACATAAATATTTACAATCTGATAGCATTATCTAGTTTGGTGTGAAAGGTAGCGTGATGGAACTACTGCTTTCGCCTTCTCAGACTGCACACGTTAGATAGTCATGATTCAACATTCTACGACCACACTTGAGGCACATGAGTAGACAAACGGAACAGAGGCAAAGCTTCTTATGAAACGTGCAAAATTGTTACCAATTTTGGTAGGGTTGTGACAATAGGTTAAGAAAAATTAAACAAAACATTTGTTAAATAGTTTTATTATTCAGTATGATAGAATACTTTATAAATGACTTACTTTTTATAATTTTTGTTTTTTAATAATTTATTGTTTCTTTTAATGGTGTGGTAAATTCTGAATCTAACATACTATAGTTTTTTCAAGTACCTAATCTAACGGGAAACACTCACATGGCATATCAAATTAATAGTATTAGGTATTATTACTAGTATTCTAAATTTCATCTACATGTGGTTACTATGGAGATTGGAGCTTAGTGACAAAACCTCAGATAAATAAATACAAATTAAAAGAAACTTAAAATATGTTTTTCTTTATCATAATACTAATAAAATAAAGGTAGGTACTTACTTGAAAAAGTAATAATCAAATATTTAGATAGGTACTTACTATTCTATTACGTAGTATTCTACTCCTTGGGTTAACTAAATTATGATATATTTTTATTTTATCTAGTATTACTCATACACACAGTATAATAAACAACCATTATTAAAGCGCTATCTCGAAAATCTAAAATACTCAAAAACCTACTAAGCGAGCGAAAGTGATGCAATTACTTATGAAACGCAAAAGAAGAGTGATGGCTATGGCCAACTTGCAACTAAAATAAATTAATAGTTTAAAAAACACTAGAAAAATACGCTTTTATAAATGCACGTAAAAACAAAAAATTCCATCATGAAGTTCCAGTTCATATCTTCCGGCTCCATCATCAGATCAGTTCGACAGTACCATATTATTGTATTGTCATCAGAACTACATACAACTGCCAATTTTCATTACGCTACGACCCTTAGAAGATGGTTAAATTAGTTACCTAGGATTCCATTACATAGTTACATACAGGTCGACCTAATAAAAGCGTGTTAAAAACAAACAACGTGCGTCGCGAGATTGTCAACTGGCTGTGCCAGCGTAAACTGGATTTGTCCAGTCGCAGTACGCGACAAGCGGCCAGTGGTCACGCACACATGCCCCGCGTGCTTGTAGTAGTGCAACCGATTCGGAAGCTTTATCTCTGTTCCGTTTGTCTACTTTGTGCTTCAGGGCCTAGATAAAGTGACACTATCAGCGCTAACAAAGATGGAAAAATAAACATGTAATATTGGTACAACACATGGAATTAGTCCATCCGAATAGCCTTTACCCAACTATGTTGAGGTCGGCTTCCAGTCTAACCAGATGAAGCTGAATACCATTAATTTACTTGGAGCGACTGCCTATCTGACCTCCACAACCCAGTAACTAAAAAAATGTTCTTAAGTAACTTTTTAGACCTTTGTATCCTGCTTAGGTATGCGTAGGTATATGAAGTTTAATTAAAATCGGTTTATTCATTTCGACAAACAAGGGCTTGAAAGTTTGTATGAAATGGCGTACGTCCGCGTCGTAAACGATCCGCTGTGTTAGTGTTGTAATTTGAAGCATGACTATGATTGGAGTTAGATGTGCGCGCCGAGTTAATAAAAACCAGCGGCGGCGCGCCTTCAAAATTACGTCAGCGGCGGCGTGACGCCGGCGGCGTGAGAATTTTAGCTTATTTTGGTTTAATAACTGTAAATTTAGGTGATATATTAAAATCAATCCTGTTTTTGAAAAAAAACTTTATTAAAAAATCAAAATCAAGCAAGGATCACTGAGGAGGAGGAGGAGGTGTGGGCGCGTTCATTGAGGCGGCGACCAGCCAGGCGGTTGAACGCGTCCCAGAGGGTCATGTGGCCATCCGGTTAGTCCGGGGATACCGCACGGTCTCCGGGGAGGCAGCGAGCCTCCTTGCCGGATTGCCGCCATGGGATCTGGAGGCTAAAGTCCTCGCCCACATATGGGAGTGGCGAGAGGAGGTGAAACGCCGTGGCGTAACTCCGCTGCCGCGAGAAATCGCGGTGCAGCGGACAGAGCTCCGGCGGGATCTCATGGCGACATGGAGAGTGCGACTGTCGCAACCCAGTGCTGGGCACGCCACAATTGCGGCGATAAGTCCCCTCTTTGAGGAGTGGCTAGAGAGACGCCACGGCGTCCTCACCTTCCGCCTAACGCAGGTCCTCACCGGACACGGCTGCTTCGGGAGGTTCCTGTTCCGAATAAGGCGGGAGGAAACGCCCGGGTGTCACCATTGTGTGGATCGCCCGGAGGACACGGTGGAGCATACGGTGGAGATCTGCCCAGCTTGGGCAGAGCACCGCCGTGTCCTCACGGCGGCGATCGGCGGCGGCGATCTCTCGCGTCCGGCCCATGGTACGGAGCGAGAGTGCATGGGAGGCTATCGCCTCCTTCTGCGAAGCAGTGATGCTCGCGAAGGAGGAGGCGGAGCGCGTGAGGGAGAGGCAATCCTTGCGCCCTCACGCCCCCAGCCGCCGCAGGAGACGCCCCGGGCGTCGGGAGTCGATAGCCGATTCCCGGCCACCGTAGGCGCGGGCTTGCGGGCGGCGAGCAATGGTCAGCTCGCCGTCCGGTAAGGACCAGGCCCGGGTCGACGGCGCGTTGTGTTCCACGCGCGCCTCAAGGAGATGTCAGCACCAACTGACGGGGTCCGCTAGGGGCGATGCCCGCCAGGGTCGCGGGTTGTTCGAAAGAGATACCGTGGCCCCTGGCACAGGCAAGTGAAGGAACACGGGTGGGTTTTAGTCAGTAAGAGTCTGACACTCCCTTCCGCTCCGCCCAGAGCGGGAGGGGTCATTTGATGATTTCCCACCCAAAAAAAAAAAAAAAGGATCACTCTTTGACATCTTTTTTGCATTGCTTGTAATTGTCATGGACAAATATTATTTTATTTAGTCTCCGGGGGCTCAGGCGAGATCTTTTTGCAGTATTTACGAGCCCTGCAACAGAAAACACTCGTTCGCTCGGAGTGCTTGTTGCAGGAATGCATAATACTGCCTGTGCTAAGGATGACAACCATCAACTCGGCGCGGAAATTTTGTACGGTCGGCGGCGGCGGCGGCGCGCTAGGACTAGGTGGCGGCGGCGCGCCGCGGCGGCGCGCACTTCTAATTGGAGTAAATCTGTTTCCTTTTATTTTATCGTGTTATGACATCGATACCTACCACGTCTGTGAAGTTTACACAAAACATTTTAACTAACAGCTGTGCATAAAGAAAACCTGTTTATATGGTTATTTTTTTAAACAATCGGTTTTCTCAATACCTCTTCAACAACTCTGAAAGTTTTGAAACTACCTAGAGGGCTTCTCTCGACCTTTTTTTAAATATCGCAGCGAAAAACCATTGTAAAGCAAGAGCGAAGTAAAGTCAGGGAATTTAATTGTTCAGCAAATGAATTACCAACTTAGGGCGGGTTGTTTCACGTCCACGTGACGCACGAGTATATGTCGAAAATGGCGCTAATTATCGTCAAATCAAAAAAGCGTTGTTTCAAATTACAATTACAAAATTATGGCCTAGACTTACATCAAATAATTACGATTACGTACTCGTTATTATTTGACGTAGGTACTTACCTACGTATGTTACGATTTTAAAACCACCGGCCCTTATATTATACTGTCATGATCAGATCTTATCTGTCAATAATTGACACTTGTATGAAATGGCTGTGACACGGCAAATTGGCGGAGTGTGTCAATTAGATAAACAATTAATTTCTCTGACTACACTTTTTGTTGTAAACAAACTTGCTGAAAAGTCACGTTACCAACACGGGTGGTTTCCACACAGTTCATTTGTTTTGTACAGTTTGAATCATTTCACTTACATAATTTTCTTAGGAGGTAGTTACGACACGTTTTCACTTGTGACGTTCAAGAATGCCAAAGTTAACCTTTGCAAACTTAATATAATGAACAACCCGCAGGGTATTTGCGTAACACACTATCAGTAGCAATGGGTTTCACTTTGACAGTTCGACAACATTCATTGCGTTATTTGAGTTATTAGGCAGACAAATTTTTCGAACATATGGAGCAATGAATTAGAAGTATGCTTGAAAATGATTCAAATTGAGAGTTATACTCTATTGTAGCATTCAAATCCATAGAATAATTCTATGAAACGGTAAGTGTATGTGATACTGAAAATATGGGTTTCTGCCAATCTCCTTTATGTTACGCGATATCTCCGGCAATTGTAATTCGATTTAAAAAAAATTTATTGGATATTGCAAAGTTAATAAAATTTATGTTGGTCACATAAATTTTATTAACTTTGCTAAGATAGTTTTTGAGTTACCTTCAATACTACGTATGGCCACTTAGTTTTATTGATGATGTTATAACTTTATAGTTTTATCCTGTCACTGATATACATAGCAAGTAACACTACTTGCTATGTATGTATATCAGTGACAGTACACGAATTTGTGTGGGGTAAGTACAACATAAAAGTGAAAAATAAAAACTTTTTGTCGTTGGGTTCGCATTTTCGTTGTTTGCCACCGACTTCCGAAATTAAAGTTATTTTTCATCTTGTAGTGCCTTTTTTGGAAGTCGGTTGTTTTATTTGTAAAAAGTTTTTAAATGTTATTTTTATAGAAATACTAGCTTCTGCCCGCGACTTCGTCCGCGTGAAATTTCACCCTCCCCTCATTCACCCTCTTAGGGGTGGAATTTCGAAAAACCCTTTCTTAGTGGATACCTACTCTTCACAAATAACACACCCTCCAAGTTTCATGTCTCTAGGACCAGCGGTTTGGGCTGTGTGTTGATATATCAACAATCAGTCAGTCAGTCAGTTTAACATTTTATATATATTTTAATAATAGATTTTAAAATGTAATTTATAAGTATTTCAATGAAATAATTGAAATAATAATGTACTCACTTGTACACGTAGGGTCCAACTTCGTTGACAACTGGCACACCACCGGCCATCACTACCTCTGTGTTGGTGATGTTGAAGATGCGGACCGTAAAGTTCATAGGGAATGGTATCGCCTCGAAGCGATCCATCTGTATTGTGTCTTCAATTAATGCCGTCTCCTAAGACAAAACAATTATTAATTAATAAATAAAATTATTAATCACCTTCATAATCATTAGAAATCAGTGGCGAAATTGCGTAACGCACATACAATGACAATTAAATTGATCGTATTTTCTTTCAATTTGACAGTTCAATCACGTTCGTTGCGTTATTTACGTTGTTGAGCAGACTTTTTAAACCTATAAAGCAATATATTAGAAATATCGTTCAAATTAATTTATTATACTTATTCCGATTTTTAAACAAGGTAAAGCATTATTTTGTAGTATTTATTCCAATTTGTTGTAGCAGTACCTTTTTTGGCGATTTAATTGCAACTTTAAGCATTTAAGATGCATATTTTGACCATTATAAGATGCATACAGTCCGGTCTCTATTTATCTATCATGATCCTAATTCCCCTTATCCATAATTTGTTTGGGGTCGCAGCACCTCTTTCCCTACTTCTCTATTAGCATCATCTCAGGGTTCGGTTGCTTCCTAGATATAATTATCATCATATCAGCCGTCCGTAAGTCTCCCTCAAGCATCGGCTCAACTATAAACATCATTGATTGGTTCATGAAAAATTTATAATGCTTTACCACTAATTGGAATATAGATAGTCAAATGCATTGGTAAATAAAAATGAATGAACAAAACACATGTATCGTTATTCGTTAAGCGAAAATTAAACCTGCCAGTTATATTTCGTTAGCAGACTTTTCAATTACTGGATGTGCACAATACAATGCAGATTCTATAATACTATATTCACTGCACGCTGGGTTGCCTCCGGCACGCGACTCTCTGTGTTTGATAAATGTTTACCTAAATATATGTTATTCTGCTTTTTTCTACGTATCTGTAAACAAGCTCGTTAAAAGTTAGAGTATTTGCTGCCTTCTGACATTTTAATATTGTAAAGATGCGGATGCGTTTAAGGCTGCCCCGACCGCGCAGTGGCGCCCTCATCGTTTGTTTGGTTATTTCTTTTAGAGAATGAAAATGCAGAAAATAAGCACGTTAATTTGTGCTCCACAAGATTATACGTTAATAAACGGTAGTTTTACATTGTTTAGTTTTATTATAATCACTAAAACGGATAATAGTGGTCACTTTTTTCCGGTGTAGTGATTATAATAAAACTAAACAATGTAAAACTAATAATCTTGTGGAACACAACATAACGTGCTTATTTTCTGCATTTTCATTCTAAAATAAAATAAATAACTAAACAAACGATGAGGGCACCACTGCATGGTCGGCGCAGCCTTAAAACCTTTGAAGCGAGAGGTTTTCTCTGAAATTCACCGAACGTCGAATGGCTACGGAAACTTTATTGAAGTACGGAAATTATACTTCAGCAAGACAAGCTCGATAACCAATCTATCTGGAAACCTGTAAGGCCAGGGGGAGTATTTCACCCGGGAGGAGTGATTCGTTCCAAGAAGCCATGGCTCTAGTTTCGAGAGAGCAGTTACTAGGTTATCATTGGTATCCAGTCTAACCGGATGCAGCGTTACTAGGTACAAGCACTTAATTGGTTTTGCAGAAGGTAACTGAATACTTCAATAGAGGTAATGTACAAGTTGAATAAGTATTAGGTCAGTTTGTTTCCCGTAGAAACAAAGTAAAATGGCGGACAAAGTAAAATACGTGCTCCATAGGTACATGTAATAAAGCGTAACTCGACAAAAAGTAAAAGAAGTCTGCGTGTTTTCCACAGTTTGTCTAGAATCGACGTTTAGCAATTCGGTAATAGTTGGGCAGATATAATACAGTCTAAAACTCTTAGGGGTGTTCCACACGTTTTCGCGCCCGGCTGATACTCGGCATGATTTGGCCAGCAAATAGCAAAATCGAATATCTATACATATAATAAATTTGTAGAAAAGTGGTGTCTGTACAATGGAAATATATAAAAAAAAAGTAGCAGGGGTTGTTATTATATCGATGCCGAACCCGAAATTGTAATTAATTTTTTTTTTGTCTGTTTGTCTGTTTGTCTGTTTGTTTGTGCACGCTAATATCAGAAACGGCTTATTCGATTTAGATGCGGTTTTCACTAATATATTGTAGTAGGCTTAACTTAACATTTAGTGTTTATTTCATGTCAATCGGTTCATAAATAAAAAAGTTATGTCAATTTAAAGAATCACGGCGAACATTTGATAAGGTATTCTATCAGAGTACGTACACGCCTCGGGCCTGCGCGTCCGATCTTCGGAACTACTGGACGGATTTGAATGATTTTTTTTTTGTTGTATAGTTATTATGGCTGGACAACATTCAGGCTATAATTTTTCTTGAAAACTTGAACACCTGATGCAGAACCGAAACAGACCAGCTTAACTATAAGAGATACAAAAATGGTACCATAGCAAAAATTGTTCCACGTGATGAGGATTTTCTGCTGAGAGAATAAATTTGAAGATCTGGAACACCTGATGGGGAACTCCAAGAGACCAGCTACACCATAACACATAGGAATGACGTCTTAGTAAAAGTTATTCTGTCTGATGGGCATTTCCTGTTGACTTATAAAAATCGTAGATCAGAAACATCTGATGTGGAAATTAAAGCTATCACTAATTTCACCTCCACGCTGTGAAGGCGGTAACAGTTTAGGACTGATTTTCGATGACGATGGTATATCATTGAAAATTTGACTCTACTGGCCAAAACTCCCATTTATTTATTTTTTACGTGAAGAAATGCTCATGCATTGTGCACTACCACGGGGAGATAGTGCAGTTATGTGGGACTCTAACCCACTAAAACTCCACTGTGTCCTCCTCTGCCGCTTACGGCGGGAACATGGGCACGCGTTAGCACTCATCCGTGAACCCGCCGCGGCTATCCGTCACCGGACCCTCCGCTGGGGAGTACTCCCCATCACCGGCGCACCAGAACACATAGCACGCCGTGACCACCCCAGGGACCAAACCAGCACATGGGCGCAAGACGATCCCGTGTCTGGGCACCCTTGGTAGGGGAGCAGTCACTTAGATTTTAATTGATCAGGTATCTTCATAATAAAACTATAACCATGCCTAGAAAGAGGTCAAATCTTTCCCAATGTTCCAAAGGAGCTAAAAGATTGAGGATCATAAGATCCCAAGAATCTACCGAAGAGCGTCAGGAGAGACTTGATGCTGTTTGAGAACATTAGGCTGCAACTCGCTCCGTGGAAACCTCTTCGGATCGCGAAGCACGCCTGCGTTCTCAGCGTATTTACGCATCTACATCCAGATCTCTAGAGACCAGTGAAGAATATGATGCGCGACTGACCGCTGATACGGTGAGATTATCATACATTGTTCCGAACACGCACACAACAAAATATTCATAATCAGAAAGTGAGAAAGAAAGAATTGCTGGAGTACGGCATGAAGAGACAGATTAAGAAGAGCGCAACGAACGTTTGAATTCTGATCGACTTCGACATTCTCTGAACAGAATGTCGATATCATCTGAAGAATCGGATGTGTCTCAAGATATAGCCGTAGGGCATGGCGACCTTCCTTGGGTTGATAAGGAACGGAGTGCATTTACGTATACTCCTATGATTGACTACGCCACATATTCCGCCATCGGAGGTATAGTTAAAAATTTTACTTTTTGTGAAGCTGTTAAATAGCAAAAAGAAACAAACGGTATGTGTTGCTCAGGTGGGAAAGTACATATTGAAATATTACAAAATCCTCCAGAAATGTTAAGATCACTGCTAATCGGTGACCATCACAGTCAAAAAATTTCTTGGACAACATACGTTCGTACAATAATGCCTTTCAAATGACATATTTTGTTGCGAAACAGATTTCAGAAGGCCCATTTATGCCAACATTCAAAGTGCAAGGCCAAGTTTACCACCCTATTGGTTCATTATTGCCTGAAAATGACGTCTCGAATCGTCTCGCGCATCCCGTTGTTATCCAGTCCCCAGGCTCTTAGATTTCGACATCAGACGTTTCAGATCTTCGATTTTGACTACCCCGTTGTCGCTGGCATAAGCAACAGGTTCCGCGTACGAAGTCGCGGGCAGAAGCTAGTTATATATATGTCGCATCCGGTCATTCGTTTGACTATTCGGAACGCTAGCGCCATCTGGTAGCGCTTGACAGAGTCTAGCCTGAGTTCGTGGGGGCTCGACGACAGCGCGACAGAACGATGTGGAGCTCTCTTGGACATTGGACCAAAGACTACAATATAATGCTGTATATTGGACATCGTACGGACAACATGTGCTCAGAAACTGTCCCGCGTCCCGTATCTGGTAGTGCCGTGTACCTACAGTGTGTGATTTTCTGGTGTGATTAAATTGTTTGTGAAATTATAATCTGATTTGAACTACAAAACGGGTTTTCTATTGCGCAATAACCAATACATACCCACAGTACGCCCACAGTAGTTAAAATTTGGCTGATGATAACGAGACACACATACCTTCTCTGTCATGTATTATTTATGTTAGATGCAGAACGGAGTTCGACGATCAGCGAGGTAATTGCAATTGGTTTCATTTTTACACAGTGACAGTTCTCCCTTTGCGTTATCAGACGAATCTTAAAACCTAAGAAGCCATGTATTAGATAGCAATATCCTTCAAAACTCTCGGATTGCCATTGAAAGTAGGTATCGGCACGGCAGTCAGAACACCCCTAATAAATAAAGGAGAACATGTTTGTATGAAGAAAGATACCTAACTATACTTAATACAAAATAACTGAGTTGAATCTAAGTACCTCACTAAGTGCCCGCCCGAGCTCCCATACTCAACATTTTCAATGAACTTACAATATTTAAACTTGCATCCAATAACTTGTGGAGGTACTTCAAATGGAAGTGCTTACTCAAAGGAAAATACTGATTACCTACTAGCAGAGCTAATAATTTATTATACGTAGTGCTTCATAGAATGTCGACTTACTTTGACATGATAAGAAGCCGGGAACACGCGACTTAAACCTAATGGAAATTCGAACGATTTCTCAATCGAAAATGCAAAGTCTATCCTTTAAAACCTGTTAGAATTTCAATAACATGTTTCAGTAACAATAACACATTCGTTCCAATAAGCATCGCAAAGAGTATTTTTGAATAATGGACAGCTCATGTGTGGGGCTTAGAACCACCTGAGTCCACATACCAAAGGTCCGGATTCATTTTGCGATGATGCTGAGAATGCTCCACGAAACTCGTACTTAATTCCTTCTCTTATCCATTCTGAGTTTTTGAAACGAAGTTATTTAATACGGCGATACATCGAAGTGTTTGTATAACGCTGCCACGATGGCTGTCCAGATCCAGGATAATAAAACCATCCACATCCAACTGCTCAGGGGAGTGAGACAGGGGAATGTGATATCCCCGAAACCGTTCTCCAATGCGTTGGAGGACGTTTTTAAGATGCTGGACTGGGTATCAACGTGAAGAGCAAGTAGGTACATCTCATACCTTCGTTTTGCCAACGCGTCATAATGGCAGAGTCGCTGAAACAGTTAGACCAGATGCTGCATAGCCTAAATGGAGCCTCTCGGCGGGTTGGCCTCGGGATGAATGTGGACAAGACGAAAGTCATAAACCTACAATTCGCACGACTTGCCGAGTCCAATCCACATCGTGTGGCGTAGCATGGGAGAGGCCTGCATCCAGCAGTGGATTATGATAGACTGAGTTGATTGAACTTCATCTTTTATTTACCGATCGAAAAATTGAAAAAGGCGACATTAAGTTTGAGATTATTATTGTAACGCTCGAGTTCCATAATGGACTGCAACTGAATTACAGCTTATAAGTTCTTTTTTCACATTTATAAAATAGCCTGTTGATAGCAAACAAATTATGTTTACACTGTTAACTGAATTAATTAAAAAGTATATATCCTATTGAATAGCCCAGATCCAATTAGAGCATCCGTGTCTGTTCGAGAAAGCATATCAAGCTATTTCTTTTACAAAGCTGAATACACATTGCACCTGAAGTACAATTAATTGTAAACAAGGAATTTACTCGTACATCGGTAGGTAAAAATAAATCTTTGCAGGATAATATTCTTTTAGTAAAAGCTAAACGTTTTAATTTATTTTTGGTTTATTTGACAGATAGTTCACCATAATCAGCCCATGTGTCCGTTACTGGGACACAGGCTTCGCCTCTGTGAGGGGGAGTGGGCCGTAATTCACCACGCGGGGGCCCAGTGCGGGTGGGTAGATGTCACATGTCTTCGATTTTTTGGTTCTATAATAATAATAAAAAACACCTTTATTTTTAGGCTACTATATGGCCCATAGATAAATACCTTACAGAATAACATAATATATTATAATAGTACAATGTGTGTCTATGACATGCCAGTTTCCTCACGATGTTTTCCTTCACAGATTTGAGCGCAGTGGTGATTAAAAATAATTTACACAAAGTAAAGCGCCTTTCTGGGTTTGACCTATGACCTACAAAGCTCGCTCTAAGATGATTATTTTTTTCTTTTTTGTTGCTGAAAATGGTTTTAAAAGATATAAGTAGTAGATATAGTGGAAAGTATGAAAGTTAATTTTAGCCTAGGAAAATGTTGTCACACTAGCAATAGCAATGGCTTTCATTTTGACAGTTCAACAACATACATTGCGTTATTTACGATGTTGAGCAGACAAATTTTTCGAACATATGAAGCAGTGTATTAGCAATATCCTTCAAAATTATATGAATAGCATAGCTTACAGGTTGAGTTTATAGATGTATAATTATACGGATTTCTCCAGATCTATATCACAGGCATAAATCAAAACAGACTTGTGTTCATAAAATCGGACACAATAACCAGAAAAACATCCTCCTCCGTCAACGGAAACGGATACACTTAATTTTCTTTTGTTTACAGTTCGACGTTATTGCCAATTATATCCTACCTTGTGTAGGTTGGATATAATTGGCAATAACATCGTATTAGCACCCTGGAAGGACTAATTTAACGCAGGAAAAACGGTTCAATGGCTACGAGAGAGCAAATTGGCTCCTTTTAATAGGGAAGGTGATTCTGCTACCTTTCTTTGTCATCGTTTTTCCCCCGCAACGTATTTTTAGGAATATACTATTTCCAGACAAGATACCGGTCGGTAAAAGTAACGAGTACCGAGAACAGAAGACCAATTTCCGTAATTAAAAACGTTGTCGACGTACGGACGCCAGCACATCAAGTTACTACAATCTGTCAGATTTCTTTAATAGATTTTCGACTTTATTGCTAAAGCATAAGGTTCAAGGTTGATTGGGAAAATCTGACAGTTTCGGGTAGGTTGACCTGCTGGCGTCTGTACGTAATTTCCCTACATTTTGTCATTTGTTTGCACAAATTTCAAAAACGTGTCAAAATGTGGGGAAATTAGTGGTATTTTTGACAGACTCAGACTGTGAACGTTATTAAAATAACGAGAATTGCCCCTCTGATCATTGACATCTACACCTTGAATTTACCCGCTCGGTATAAACCTCTTTACTTCTTTTTCTTAGCGTCTTAGCGATGACAAAACATTCAAACATCTTTGACCCAAAATTAAGCAACGCGAACTCCGCTCACTGTTACAGAATATCATCAAGTGTACAGGGGGCAAGTTCTTACCATCACCTCTTAAAGCAGGGCAGAAGTTGAACTGCACTACTTTTTTGTATGACGTCTTAGTACAAAAAAGTAAGTAGTGCAGTTCAACTTCTGTCCTGCTTGACGTCTTAGTACAAAAAAGTTATGCAGCGCAGAGGTGACAGGTTATGCAGCGCAGGATGGAAGGTGTGAAACCTCTTTACTTTTTCAAGACGTTCGAATTTATGCATCACAAAAAAAACCGACTTCCAAAAAAACATTATTATCACTAAAACAAAATTAAACTAAAATTAAAAACACTATCGAAATTAAAGTTATTTTTCGCTTTGTACAAGCGAAAAATAACTTTAATTTCGGAAGTCTATGTCGATCTGTATTTTAGTTTTTGCCGCCGACTTCCGAAATTAAAGTTATTTTTCACTGTAGTGTTGTTTTTGGAAATCGGTTTTTTTTTTTTGTTAAAAAGTTTTATTTCTCGCTTTTTAGTGGGTCTGTTTATAATGTATCTAAGTTACAATACCCTAATGTCAACTTGCCCATCGCCTTTTACAAAATATTGCTTTTCCCGATGCAGGGACGTTAATTGTTGAGTTGAGACTCTTGGTATTCCACCATCAGCTCTATTTCACCATTCGCATTGTGACGAGCATAAATTGCTTAGCAACCATATTAAAGTAAGTAATCGGATCGCAACCCGTGAAATACTTAGGTATTATTGAGTAGTTCCGGTGGCTATCTGTGGTCTTCTTCATCAGTTCCACTTCACCAAATGGTGGTTTCCGAGAGCAAATGCATGAGTTACTATAAAAAATACCCAAATCGCTATAGGTGTGCCTATAATATTTGAAGAGTTCCCTCAATTCCTCATGGATCCCATCATCAGAACTGGATTTCGATAAAAACGCAGCGGTGATAAATAACAAAAAAATTAAAGTCGACTTGAGAACCATCTTCCTTTTTTGTTGTTGGTTAAAAAGACCAGTTTTTGCAATACTTACGCTGATGATGACATTCTTGACTATTTCAGGGACCCAGACGTAGCCGATGAGACTGCTGCCCACTACGAGAACAGCGCCGATCGCTACGGTCACCACGCTACCGATAATCCCGCACATTTCAGCACTCACAATTCCAATTAAACAGTGATAATTAAAGGTGATAATTACTGACCGTGCCGTAATACTACACGCTTCTGATTGCGATTAGTGTTGTGCACCACATTTTTTCCCTGATAACGATATCCAAGATTTATATTAAGGTTCTTGATAGGAGGCGTTATCTATAAAAGTACCTATGTATTACGTATGTTTCACGTACTTTTATTTTCAGGAAGGCAATTCTCGCGTTTACACTCGTTCATGACGCATTCGTCATTGCCGCTCGTCTCCTATGTCGCTTATAAAATGGTGAGATTATCTAGAATCATGTATTCGATCATAAATCACGAGTCTAGGTACAAAATTGTTGCCATTATGCGTCGCAACGAGGTAATCCTTCCACGGCCATCTTTAATTTAATTTTGACCATCTTTATAGCTGATTTTTAAGTCAAAAACATGCATATAACAGCATTATAAAAGTATTTCATAAACATTAATTTGTCAATATCATCATCATTATTGATTTCTTATCTCCATTTTATTTTATTAATAAAAATATTCCTTTAAATGGCGTTGCCCTCAAGTAAACATTGTGCTCCGTACATTTTAATTCAAAAAAATGTTCTAAGTGATAATTTGCTGTATAGTGTCTAGTGTTAAACTAATCTAGATATTTTTTTTTCTTTATTTATTTATAGGGGCTACGCATAGCGTATTAATCTAGATAATGTAAATATCACGTGACATCACTATCTCATCCGAACTCTCACAGTGAACATTGTTACAATGATTTAAAGTTTTGAAAGTAACTATAAACAGTGTCTAAGTATATCAAGGTGTTTGTGTTGATAACGTGTCATTCACACAATCATTATTGCACAGACAACAATATAATGCAGGGTAATAATGACATGTCCATCATGCTATAATTTCCAAATTCTAGAGCCTTAAGTTTTAGGTATTGTCAATGATTGGGTATTGTTATTAATATTTTACTTAAAACGTGGTCGGGGTCAAGAGCGGGCCCAAAAAAAAACATTTTAGTAAAGAATGAAGGTATGTCATACTTACCTATGTTGCTGTAGAGTTATTTTGCCTGTTAATTATTTATATTTATATATAATTTATTGTACACCATAAAATACATAACAAAAAAAAATACGGTTATTAATACAAAAACAATGGGCGGCCTGTATCGCTTTCTGCGATCTCTTCCAGGCAACCTTGGAATGGACAGTTATTGCGTGGATATGAAAAATGGGGTTGTCAGTGGTGCAAAAAATAGATATATTATATAATGCTGTATAATAAATACATACTAAATATACATATAAACAACGAAAATAAATAATGACTATAGCTAGGTATGTCCGCAAAATCTCACATTTCGCCTGCCTGTAGCTCATGCAGGGGCCGGAGCGAGGGTGTGAGGCGGCCTCCCACGCTGTGCAGGGATGCATGGCGGCCCCCGCCCGGTGGGTGGGTGTAACATCTATATAAGTAACTTTTTTTTATACAAATTGGATTAATCCCTCTCTTAAACCTCTTCACATTTCAGATATTTTATGAACGATATACGGATTTCATCGGAAACAGCATTTCAGAGAAAATAAAACAAAAAAAAAATAAAACAATCTATTCAAGTAGCAAAAGAGCTTTCCCGTTTGGTTTGTTTGTGTTTGCTCTGTATCTTTACATATTATACGACTAAGTCGCTCCCGCGCTGTCTGTAAGCTTAGATCTTTTAAACTACGCAACGGATTTTAATGCAGTTTCCAGCAATAGATAGAATTATTCAAGAGGAAGGTTTATATGTGTTTAATAAATGCATAATATAGTAGAGAAAAGTCGGGAAATTAAAAAGATTTGTAATGTGATGTCGTAACAAACATATTTTTGTGCGCTTACATTGCAAACGCTCGCTGGCTAAACCTTACGAAATAAATCAAATTATACGGAATACGGATCAGTACTACGGAATTGTAAGTATCTTATAAATATCGATAAAAAAGTTTTCGATGGTATAATATGTTTATCTCCTAAGGATAGCCCACAGTACCTAACCATTTTTATCTTTTACATTTTTTTTTTTGTTTAGCCTATACTGTCCCACTGCCGGGCAAAGGCCTCCCCCAAGATCTCAAGATCTTTTACATATTACAAAAAAAATATGGGTTATTTTACCAAGCTATTTTAAACAATTCGGTGTTATTCCTTATCAATGAATAGAAAACAAAAAACATTTGCCCTAATTTTATATTTAGTGACTGGGCAACTAGAGGTAGGTATTAGGATAAGTAGGGAAAGACTGTTCGAGCTGTATGGCCTTAAGCCTTACATCAATACTGAAACTTTTAGCAAGTATGTTGCTACATATTCCATAATTTTTAAAATACTTGCAAAATAGCCAAAGCCTAGCCTGCCCTACATTAGCAATAAAATCAAATCAGCAGAAAATAAAATAAAACCAGTTTGGAAAATTATAAATAACGAAACTCGTAGAAATAAAAAACGAAACACTGTTTACACATTGGAGACTTCACGTGGTGCCATAAGCTCTAACTTAGAAGTAGCTCAGGAATTTGTAAATTTCTTTACTAATAATCCATCAAAAACGACGGAAGCCTTTTATTCCTCATCCGACGTACCAATTGATTTGTTAAGAGATCAACGTTCCAGCCTGCCCGGTTGAATTTAAATTTAAACATATTAACCCCGTAGCAGTATTAGAAGCTTATAAGCAATTAAGACCAAATTGACCGAACATCTTTGGGGAATGTCCATTAAAGTCTGTACCTCCATAATTGAGACTATTGTACCTTACATAAACTGTATTTAATTCGTGTGTTGATCAAAGAGTCTTCCCCGATTTAATGAAATACAGTAAGGTAATACCTACCACTTTCAAATCCGGGGACAGTAAAGACACCAATAATTATAGACCCGTATCTGTGTTCCCGGTTTTCAGTAACGTGTTTGAAAAGATAATGCTTAATCAAATGCTCAATCATTTTAACACGTATAAAATCCATCACGATCAACAATATGGTTTCACCAAAGGACGTTGTACGACCGAGACGCCGGTGTAACCTTATTACAACACATTTTTAACGCGTGGGAAGAGGCTCAAGACGCCATAGGAATCTTTTGTGACCTCTCTAAGGCATTTGATTGCGTCGATCACGAAACCTTGCTTTTGAAACTTGAGCATTACGGACTTAGAAAACTTACGCGCAGTTTAGTTAGTTCTTATTTAAATGATAGAAAACAGCAAGTTCAAATAAATGGTGTCAATTCACATGGTTTAACAGTAAAAATGGGTGTTCCACAAGGCTCGATATTGGGTCCTTTCCTCTTTTTAGTGTATGTTAATGATCTACTCCATTTATTAAAAAATCAACCACAAAATGGTGTTATTTGCTGATGACACTTCCTTAATTTTTAAGGTAAATAGACGTGCTACAAATTTTGACGACGTAAATAACGCCCTACTGCAGGTCCAAAATTATTAGCAGTGAACCAATCACTGCTAATAATTTAGTATTAAATGGAAAAAAAACTAAGTGCATAAGATTTAGTGATATGTATATTAAGATAGTGATTGTGAGATAATATTGAATCAAGAAAAACTAGAATTCGTCAATAATTTTTTTTAAAATAATTCGTTTTCCTAGGGATCACGCTCGACTCAAGGGTACAATGGGGTCCTCATTTAACATCTCTTGCAGGACGGCTAAGTTCAACAGCTTATGCTGTCAGAAAAATCCGTCAATTTACTGATGTAAATACCGCGAGACTAGTCTATTTTAGATACTTTCATAGTATCATGTCTTACGGTATTTTATTTTGGGGACGGGCTGCAGACATCGATTTTATTTTTATTCTGCAAAAGGAGCCACCAGAGCCATATATATTCCGGGTCAGCGGGATTGTCCGAAAGGGTTACCGCTGGCCCGGAACATAAAGGGCTAAGGAAGGAACACGGGTGGGTTTTAGTCAGTAAGAGTCTGACACTCCCGCTCCACCCAGAGTGGGAGGGGTCATTTGATGATTTCCCATCCGCAAAAAAAAGCCATATACGAGTATTTATATTCTCCGCAGGTGTGACTCTCTAAGGGAACTGTTTAAGGAAATTAACATCATGACGGTGCTTTGTCAATATATCTACAAAAACATTATGTATGTAAGAAAAAACTTACATCTTTTTAATATAAGAGGTGAAAGACATAATTATAGTACTAGAAATACACACACCTTATAAAGAAATACCACACATTCTTCAACTGAATGAGACAAAATTCAAGTCTTGTATAAAACGCAAACTATGCAGTTAGGTATATTATAAATTAGGGGATTACATCGCTGATAAAAATGTCTGGCTCAATGCTGGTCCTGCTCCACAACCAGAACTAATTGATTAACACTTGAAAATACTGTTGGAGCTGCTGAATATTGTAAGACTATCTTTGCATTGTATAAACTCAATTTCCTTTTTTATTGTTTAATTGCATATCACAGATGTGAGTTCTATGTATGTACTATACCCTATGTACCATTTACCGGGTAATATGTCTTTCATTGACTTTAATGTAATATTTATATATAACTTTCATTGGCGGCTGATAGTATGTCATGCTCACACAAATGCCTCGCTGACGGTGGCGTGTGTGTTGGATCATTTAGCTCCCTTCAAAATGGTTGAGCTGAATGGTGCTGATCTAGATGCGTCATGTTCGTGAACGGGCGCCGTTAGTTGGGGCTGGTCATCACTTAGCTGCCTCGGCTTATTTTTAATTATTTTATATTTGGATTGTTTTGTTATTATTTGCTGTACTCTGCACTTTTTTGAACGCGTACGTCGTTCTCACATATAATTATAAATTCAACATTAATGATGTAAGTAACTAATATTTTTGTGTATAAATAATTTAAAAGAGTGTCCATGGAGTTTCTTGCCCGTTCTTCTCCATAGGTACCTACGCACTTCATATTTTCAGACCGACCGACTTCTTGACAATAATTAAAAAGTTGTAACTAAATGGTTTAACAGAAATAAATGCTTTGAGTTTGAGTTTTTTGCGTTTATCCAATTAAATACGTACGTTGTGCATTTCACGTAGATCAAAATTGCCCTTTCCAGCAGAGATTTAAAAAGCGGGGGCAAAACGGCTGGCGGGGCGGTACGAAGTTCGCCGGGTCAGATAGTTTATTTAATAAACATTTATAATAAGTACCTAGGTAGGTTTATTTGTTAGGCAATAGTGTTCAAACCTATTATGTAGATGCTGAATGAAACAGGTATCCACTTCAGCATATTGAACAGTCTCTGATTTCAGCGTAGTAGGTATAGTGTAAATAGCTCGTAGAGTCGTAGCCGCGTAGCCCCGTAGGGGCGTAGGCGCGTAGGCTCGTAGGGGCGGAGGCGCGTAGGCTCGTAGGGACGTAGGCGCGTAGGCTCGTAAGGGCGCAGGCGCGTAGGCTCGTAGGGGCGTAGGCGCATAGGCTCGCAGGGGCGTAGGCGCGTAGGCTCGCAGGGGCGTAGGCGCGTAGGCACGTAGCATCAGAAGTCAGTACATAGCCCTTTAATTTATTAATAGACGTTGGCAGCTACCATACAGTGTGTTTCGAATTTGATTTAATTGTGAACCGTAGAATATGACCTCAGTATTTCAATATAATTATAACAATTATTCAGGTACATATTACTTAGTACTACGAAATTAAAGTTGATATTAATAAATGAATCTGGTAGAAATAGCTGAATACATTGCGTCTACCTCATTTAAAATTAGCTACCTAGGTAGGTACTACTGAAGCGGTGATGTATCTATAATTCAATTCTCCGATGACTGGCAGGCGTTGTATTTTATGATACTAAAGTGATTTATTCTCAATAGCTAATATGCTTTTCGTTCATGGTAAATAGTACCTCGGCCCCAACAGTACCTGCACGCCCCAGTTGTAAGCGTAGTTGTAAGCTAAGCGCATATTACAGCAGTGCAGTGGTGGCCAAGTAGAAAGGGCCGCGATTTACGAGTTGTAGGTCGTAACTTCAAACCCGGACAGACGTTTTACTTTGTGTAAATTATTTCATCAACACTGCTCTCAAAACGGTGAAGGAAACCGACATGTCTCAGAACCAAAAAGTTCGAAGACAATGTAACATCTACCAACTCGCTTTGGGCTCGCGGGGTAGATTATGGCCCACTCCCTCTCACTGAGAGTAGTCCTGTGTCTGTGTGTTCCCAGCAGTGGGAACATTATTGGTTGATTATGCTATACTTATGCATATTGCGCGATGCGGCCCGCCGGAGTGAACGATGCGATGTTCAAAGAGTAAAATGTACGAAAGTAATGTAGGCGAAATTTTTGCGATGCGGTGCGGCCCGCCTTCATCTGCGCTAGCCTTTACTGGTAAGCTCATCTGACATGCGACAGACGTCCGGCTCACTCCATTAGCAGGTTTTTAACGGACAAGGCTGACGTCGTACCAGGTTAGCAGGCGGAGTAGCAAGTAATATCTATGTACTGGAGGTTTGAGGTTTACCGATAGGTATTTATTTTGAACTAGCTGTGTCCCGCGGTTTCACCCGCATAAGTGTCGATCCTGTGGGAATATCGAGATAAAAAGTAGCCTATGTGTTAATCCAGGGTGTCAGCTACTGCCATACCAAATTTTATCAAAATTGGTCCAGCCGTTTGTGCGTGAAGAAGTAACAAACATACAAACACTCACAATCTTTCGCCTTTATAATATTAGTGTGATAGTACTAAATGTGAATCACCGTTCTCATCATTCTCTAGCCCTAATCTCAATTTATTTGGGACAAAATGCCTTCTTCCATATTTCTCTACTAGTCGCCATTTCAGTAATTTTTATTAAACTTTTTTATTACTTATTTGTTGTTATATCGGCAATAGAAATACACACTCTGTGATCATAATCATAACTGTTTAACTATTACGGTTCATGAGATACATCCCGTTGACAGTCAGACGGACAGCGAAGGTATTAGTGTGGTAATAGGGTCCCGTTGGCCACCTTTGGGTACTGAACCCTTAGAAAGTAAAGTATATTTTCTAAGATCATTTGTCACAGTAGATGTAACAAGAGGTAAAAGTTCTCCATTGCACTAAGACTAAAGTAAAACTAATGGTATGTAAGGTACCTATACCGGCCATCGCACCTTTATCTATCCTTGACTCAGATGATTGATTACAGTATCCAGGCCAATAAAATTCTTTCACCAGATTAACTCCTACTTATCTAAAAAAATTGACCAAGTGCGAGTCGGACTCGGATACGAAGGGTTCCGTACCACAAGGCAAAAACGCCGAAAAAAAAACTCATTTGTTGTATCCCTCTTAAATAATTATTTTATTCTGTTTTTAGTATTTGTTGTTATAGCGGCAACAGAAATACATCATCTGTCAAAATTTCAACTGTCTAGCTGTCACGGTTTATGAGATACAGCCTGGTGACAAACAGACAGACAGACGGACAGTGGAGTGGAGTCTTAGTAATACGGTCCCGTTTTTACCGTTTGGGTACGGAACCCTAAAAAGTAACCCAGTATCTCTTATCACAGTATTTACCTAGGTGCGTTATCATAGTGATTATAGATAGTATTGGGTAATTATAAAATAAACACTTTGAATGTAAAGATTTTTTTTATTATTTATTTAATTAGGGACTATTAATACCGCAATGATATTCCCATCGTACCCTAAATACGTACTGCTATGAATTACAATTGGGTCGTGAACCTAAACAGACTCTTCGCATTGTGCCCATGTCGGTTCAACCTCAAGACCAACAACAGATCAATTAAAAGTAAAAGTTATGGCGGGGGCACTCCCGTGCCCCCAGATAAAGGTAAAATGGTAGGTAGTTTAGTTTTACTTTAGTCTTAGTGCAATGGAGAACTGATGAACTTTTACGTTTAACTTTTACTTTTAATAGATCTATGAGACTCATATCAAACTCGGTCCATCACTAAAGGCCAGATTTTTCAATCATCTGATAACTTTATTTGAGGAATAATTTTGAAATTTATTTCATACAAAAACTGTCAAACGTCAATTTTATTCCTCGAATAAAAGTAATTTGTATTTTTCAATCGACAGATAATTCTTATTCGTGGAATACATTTTTACGTCTGACAGATTATGTATGGAAGAACTGTCAAAAATTCAAAATGATTCCTTTGATAAAATTATCTGGCGTTGCAAATATCAGCCCTTAGTGATAAAAGTCTACAACTCCACACCCCACACGAAATCTTATGATTATTAATTTATTATGATGAACTCAACATGAAACAAACGAAGACATGTAACATCTACCAACCCTTTTTTTTTTTTTGCGGATATGAAATCATCAAATGATCGTCAAATGCTCTGGGTGGAGCAGAAGGGAGTATCAGACTCTGACTAAAACCCACCCGTGTACCTTCCATAGCCCTTTAGGTTCCGGGCCAGCCGTAACCCTTTCGGACAATCCCGCTGACCCACACTGGGCCCGCGTGGTGGATTACAGCTCAATGAGAGGAGGCCTGTGTCCCAGCAGTGGGAACATTATAGACTGATTATGCTTCATGAAACATGAAATGCGACAAATTTTCACTTACGATTGGAATTTGAATTTATCTACTTGTCCTACGTCGTGTCCAGAGCGAGAATTCATTATTGACAGACTAATACCCGATATCTGAAGTCCTCAAATAAAATCTCAATAGATTGTCTTTTTTAACTGATTTTTATTTTGTGTGTTGTTTTTGTTTCGTTTGTTTTATTTTTGATGTGAATTAGAATTAGTTTTTAAATGTGTGTGTTAAAATATGGATATTTTCTGAAATAAATGTTTATTATTATTATTATAAGATAGAGCCATAAAAGCAGCATTTACAACAATTTTTACTGAATTGTGATTTTAGTAAAAAATATTGTATGTGAGTGATTGAAGTGATTGTAAAGATATTTGTTTTATAGAAACATAAAGATAAGAGATACTGATTTATCTACTTTTCTCGTACTGATGTGTCAGGATAATAATAAAGAGAAACTTCTTTTTTTTATTAAAAGATTTTGTTTGAGACTTAAAAGTTATATTATTATGAATCGTTGAGCTCCTCAAGTTCTGAGTTGAGCTGCACGATTTTTGACAAATGCGTGCACAGATTGGACAGGTCCGCTCAATCTGTGTGGTTCTTTCCTCAAAAGACCATCAGACACCGATCTACATGGTCTTCACACGATCTGACCAAGATTTTTGTCTGGACTTTAAAAGAGACTGTGACTTCTGAGTTTGTTTCGGCCTTTCTTCTCAGAATAGTCAGATAGGAAACGCCGACCTCATCTAGTTTAAAAAAATATGATTGACGTGTAAAAGTGTTTGTACAAACCTACTTACAGAAATAAAATCATTTATCATTTATGTCAGTCATTTAAGATAAATATCGCAAAAAAAAATGCGCTGTAGGTACTGATTTTTTGATACTTACTAATTTACCAATCAATAGTGTAAAATCAATTTTGCAGCTTCGATACACCTGTGCTAACTGCGTGGTGCTCGCAAAACTTCGTTTACTTTTAAAAGTCAAAAACTGAAAGAAGTCCAAAAATTTCGAGGTTTTTATCCTAACAAAATCCCAAAAAATCAGTGCTGTGCCATTTTGTGTCTACGGTGACTGGCCTATATATATTATATACAAATAGCTATAACAATAAAGTGATGTTATAATTACATAAAAAAAGTTATAAAAAAAAAAATAAAAAACCCGACTGCGGTAAAAAACTTAAGTTAAAACTGAAAAGCTATTTAATCACTTTTTTATATCTAGCTTTTTAGTTTACAAATAATCTATATCTTTTAAAGCCCTTTATTTTGATACCCCACTCGATAGGTTTTGAGAAAAAAAAATTTTTTTGAAGACATAACATTGCGCCAAAAATTGGCCATATTAATTTTTTTTAATTTTGATATACCCAGTGTCACTCGCACAATTATGACGAATCTAACGGCACCTCTCAAGCTGAAAACGATCAATCCTTTTAAGCTACAGATCGTGCCAAAGAGATATAAATACATACTCGTGCATACGTACATAGTAGTCGCCATATGGAATTTTCACTAACGTCATGTCTTTAGTGACACTCGCCGGATTATGAGGAATCGATTGACGTGTGAATCATAAAAATCGGCCCAGGCGTTTGGTCTGTATAGTGCTTCAAAGGAACATACACCCACCAATCCACTCCTTTGCGTCGCGCAGTCGGGTAAAAACGGTATTTAATTGTATTGCAGTGAAACTTATCTCAATAATATTATAAAGGCGAAAGTTTGTGAGTGTGTGTGTGTGTTACTTCTTCACGCTCAAACGGCTGGACCAATTTTGATAAAAAAAATATGGAGGTAACTGACACCCTAGATTGATAGCATTAGTAGTTCTTGAGATACCCAGCTGTGACAGACAGACAGAATTAGTCTCACCATAAGGGTTCCGTTTTTACCATTTTGGTACGGAACCCTAAAAACCATGTAGAAAAAAAAACTAATAACTGGATTCCGGGATCCCGGTATTAGAAGTTTCTATGCGGTATTAATACGATGAGCTCCTTAGTATATCCACTCAGTGTCATCTTCGGAGATTATTAAAAAGTTGTGCCATTTAATTATGGTCCTCCAGGAATAACTAATTCATTAACTATTAAGAATATTATAAAAGGGTACGATGGGGCTGACATATCTTTAATAAAAGCCCCTAAATAAAACTAGATAAAAAAAACCAATGTGTCACTGGGCAGTACAGCTCTAGTATCAAATATACCTGCAATGAATCGGTCAGCAGTGAGTGGAAATCGCACATGGTTCCGTAAGCATAAAAGCTTTTTTTTGCTCCATATTCTTTCTTGATTTTCAGCCACACGGGTCGATCGATCAGGTTAAGCTACGCTTGACGCGGTCGGTCCGTGGATGAGTGACCATCCCTACTAGTGGTGTTCAAAGTTGCTATAAGGCAATCACTTGCTTAATGCTTAATGCTTTATATTTTAATCATGATTTTTTATATGCTTTATTAAATCATGCTTTTTTTATACGCGTAGGTACTTGACTTGTTATGTTACGTACGGGCGGGTGCAAATAAAGCAAGCGCGGTGACTGACAGCATGCTAAAGAATATTACATCGCGTTTATGAATTACGATAAAACAGATACAATCAACTCAACCAACAACAACAACAACTCAACAACAACATCAACAACAACAACTCAACAACAACATCAACAACAACAAACTCAACAAAATCAGCAACAACAACAACATCAACAACAAAATCAACAACAACAACAACTCAACAACAACAACATCAACTCAACCACAACATCAACAACAAAATCAACAACAACAACAGTATCAAAAACAACAACATCAACAACAACATCAATAACAACAAACTCAACAACAACACAACAACAAAATCAACAACAACAACTCAACAACAACATCAACAACAACAACAACTCAACAACAACAACATCAACTCAACAACAACATCAACAACAAAATCAACAACAACAAAATCAACAACAACAACAATATCAAAAACAACAACATCAACAACAACATCAATAACAACAACATCAACAACAACAACAGCATCTACAACAACTCAACAACAACAACATTAACTCAACAACAACAACATCAACAACAAAATGTACAACAACAACCCAACAACAACAGCATCAACAACAACAACTCAACAACAACATCAACAACAACAACATCAACAACAACATCAACAACAACTCAACAACAACATCAACAACAACAACTCAACAACAACATCATCAACTCAACAACAACAACATCAACAACAAAATCAACAACAACAGCAACATCAACTTTCCTCATACTTATACATATCCTCATATACCTCATACGATATTTATTAATATATAATTATTTATTTAGGTACACTAAAAAAGTACGAAGCAAAATAATCACAAAAGTAAAAAACACGAACCAAATAGCATATCATTAATTATATTACGTATTTACGTGAGCCGCCCGAGATCGCAAATCACACGCGGTGCTTGCTTATAACGATTTATTATTATATTCATTGCTTAATGCGTTTCGCGCGATGACAGAGACAGAGTGCGATGTAAAAAAGCAATAAGCAAATAGCAACTTGTGAGAGCCACGATAGCGGTTGCTTTATGATGTGTGTATTAAGCAAGGTGCTTTATTTTGCTATATGATATATTAACCACCACTAATCCCTACATACCGAAACCCTTGGAGTGCAGCAGTACCTACTTAATTAAATTATTATATTATGACTTGATTGTTAAATTTGTTTTTTTTTCTATAATACCCTTTTTAACGTGACGACGCTGTGTTATTAGGACATTCTTTAAAAGTATCAAAATGGTTTAAGTCGGTGTACACATCTTATTAGTCGTAACAAATACAGCAATGTCCATAATTATTATGTCAGATTCAAAACTGGCAAGGTCCGAACTTCATTTTCCAATTCAGTTAAGTCCATCACTTTTTTGCTTTTTAGACGTTTGTAAAGTATAACAAATTAATGAATAACTTACGTAGTAAGGCCAATTTCTCCAAAGACACAGAAACTTAATTATTTAGGTAATACTACAAGAAAACATCACAATTTTTTTATTTCTGGATTATTCACGTCACTGGACTTTGCGGTGTTTGAAACTATACGGACTATACCCCTCTGTTATTGTTTAATAAAACTGTCTCACTAGAAAAATCAAGTTTCGATTTTGTGTGAATACTAAGCATATTTACTTTATTGATAAAAAAAGTTATGTTAATTCGATAATGTTTTTATTTAGGACATTTTTATAATTTTGTCACTAAATGCATGCAAAATGCTTATTCTTGGTGCATTTAGGGTTTTATTCTAACCTATTTGTTTATTTTTCAAAGGTAAAATGCCAAAAACTAAGAAAAAGAAGTAATTTTAGCTAGGACAAAAGAACTTGAAAAAAAAAGATATGAAACTCATTAACCTGTACGATATCTCTATAACCTGTAAGATAGTTTTTTGAATAGCTGCATTTTGTCTATTTATGTGATTTTTTTATTCCCTTAGAACAGTTCAACATAAAAGACATACCCAGAATGGATTTTTAAATAAAAAAAAAACAATATTTGCTACATTTTCTCAAAATGATAAATTTATTCGAGCGGTGCCACTTTTTTGAGAACGACCCAAACATAGCACTTTACTTAATTGTTATCATCTATCGTTTAGGTTAGCACTTGGCTTCGGCCCGTGTTATCCTATAAAACCGGCACTTGAATGCCGAGATACAAAAATGTATACCAACAAATAATAATAATAATAGATTATTTCAAAAATGGGATTGCAAAGTTTACAAAAGTTGCATGCAGTTATAGGTTCAACTATACAATAAAGACGGGTGAAGTACTGTTCTTCTAGATAGGCTAGAATTTAGCCTGTGTTAAGGAGAGATAGTGCCGGTCCCCTGATTGGCGGATTATTATAATATTAATATAAAAGACAATAATTTCAGCCAAAATTAAAATCATAAGCACAATCAAATTCACAATCAAAAACATAGGGATTTACAAGTAATTAATATTTATTATTCTGTAAAAAATCATTGCTTTAAGGTCATTAACCAGAAATAACACAGGCGAGAGCATATCTATGGGCGAGAGCGTTTCTATGGAGAAACGACCATCCGCATTTCCTTTATCCGCATTTACCAGTACTGGCCAGTATTAATTATTTACCTAGGAACACTAGCACGTCAATACTGAATGTGGCTTCAGTATTGACGTGCTTTGACTACAGTACAGCACCGTTTCAAAGGGCTAACAGTCACAAAGCGACGTTGGAAACCTACGGGAGCGGAATTACGTTTACATTCAGAAGCTGATAACTGAACCTGCTTTGAACCTGATAGATCCAGAGTTTCTGTATTAAACTGAATAGAACATTCACTGTTTAAGAGAATAGAACTCGTGAATACCAATTCAATCTATATTATTGAATGTGTTTTCATGAATTCTATTGCACTGCTAATAGAAAAACGGATGAGTTGTCGGTTGTAGTGATTTGTTTTTTAGACCATGTGACCAATCGGAACTCTAAGGATACTTGCACATGGGCCACCTGCGACGGCTCTTTGAATGGTAAGCAAAGAACTGCCAGTTTTCAATACTTTTCATAGTGTTTTGTTTTTTTTATTTTTATTGTAGCTGCAGGTGGTTGATTGGTGGTGATTTGTCCAGCGGGGTACCTAATTGCGTAACACACTAACACCAGTTACCACAGACTAAGAATAGAAGTTACCTTCCAGTGGCACTAGCAAGGGCTGTCATTTTGACAGTTCAGCAATATTCATATTCATTGCATTGTGTTCATTGCGTTATTGAGCAGACCAATTTTTCGAACATAATATGAAGCAATGGATTATACGTGTCTCGGAAAGCACGTTAAGCCGTTGGTCCCGGCTGTCATTCGTGGATCTTTGACAGTCGTTACGGGTAGTCAGAAGCCCGAAAGTCTGACAACCAGTCTTACCAAGGGGTATCGTATTACCCAGTAACTGGGTTGTGGAGGTCAGATAGGCAGTTGCTCCATGTAAAATACTGGTATTCAGCTGCATCCGGTTAGACTGGAAGCCGACCCCAACATACATAGTTGGGAAAAGGCTAGCCAGATGAAGCAATGGATTAGCAATATCCTTCAAAATGATGATTGCGTAATCAGGGTGCAGGTGTAACGTTATTGTGCAGTCAGCAACAAACGTCGATTAACAGTTTAACTTTTACGTAACATCTAAAGTGATACAAAGAGATTCGATACCTTGCTCTTCTGCATTTCATGTAAAAGTTAATACTCATAAAGTTTTATAACATTAAATACAGATTTTTATAAATATTATGCTCAAAAGATAATTTTTTTTAAACTGAAGTCAGTTTTTTAAATCTTTATTATCTTTTGAGCATAATATTAATAAAAGTCAGCTGAGCAAAAGTTTCATTAACATTTGTTAATGATACTTTTGCTCAGCTGACCGTATATAGGACTCATGAAAATTGCTTTTATTTTCCACATAACAAAATCCATTACATCGACCCATTTTTTAAAAGTCAACTTCAAAGATTGACATTAAAAAAATTGGTTTGACGACCACTATTCACTTAAATAGGTAGCAACGCAATGGGTGTCACAAAAAAAATCTAAAAACCTTTTACGTCCAAACCATAGACAATACACTTATAAACTGACTGCCACTGGGATATTTCTGCTTGTTCGTTGTACCTAGGGAATGCAATCCGGATTATCCGTAATCCGAAATATCCGGATATCCGCACATTTTTACTGGACTTCCAAATCCGGATTTGAAAATCGAATCCGGATTTTTTGAATAATTAAGTTTTTAAGAAATTGTAACAAAAAAATCGAAACGAGCGAGTTTGCTGTTCGCGCGTCGCGTCTCGCGCGTGTGTTGAGTCTATCAGCTCTGGAGGAAGCGAGCAGGACGCGGGACGCGGGTCGAGAAAGTGTGTGAGGCGTCCTTGATCGTTCCGTTCATTCCGCTTACAAGTGTCTTCAGTGCATTCCGCCTACAAGCGTCGAATCAGAGCGTGCTTTTTCCGCAGCAGGAATTATGTGCAACCCAATTCGCAGCAGGAGCCTGTCCAGATGAGGCGTTTTACGCGCGAGTCGACTCGCGCGTAGACACTCGCGCGTTCCCGAGATACTAGAGCTACATAAATATTCCGTCCAGATGAAGCCGCGCGTTTCCTCACTCACGTGTAAAACGCTGGTAATGAGTGAGACTCTCGACCGCGCATTTAAAGCGCGAGCGCCGCGCGAGTCGAGATACTCGGGCGCCATTGCTGCGTCCAGTATTACGCGCGAATCCGAAGCGAAAAAAAAAAAATTGCAAATCCCTCCCAGCGAAGGAACGCGCGTAAAGCGTGCTATCTGGACGCAATATAATTGAAACGCGCGAGTCCGCTCGCGCGTAAAACACTCATCTGGACAGGCTCTAAACGACAGCACTTTAGATGCCTTATTATTTTTGAGGACACATTTAATGTCCCAAAAATTACATTCGTACGTAAAAATACGTTGATAAATTTATGTTGATTTAAGTGAAGTTAAATTATTATTTTGTTACTTTTGCATATTATATTTAATAATTAGACAAGGTCTATTTGTCTTTATTTTTGTTCTTCGGAGTTTCTTTTAATTTGTACTTATTAATTATTTTATCTCCTCATTTCTAATTCGATCCTCCATCCATTGCCATCTCCATTGCCCTTTGAGTGACCTTTAGCCTTCTAATAATACCCATTGTGAGCGACCACGTTTCAGAAAGTGCCTTATGTCATCACTGACAACACGCACTGGGCACGGGCAAAGACTTTTGTGTTGAGACACTGCGGTATGTGGGACGGGAAGATATTGCGTAGCTTCCCGAAGTTGGACCTACCTAACTGGACAATTTGTCCTAGGTAAACATATTCGTCCACGATTTCGAGTGTAGCGTCTCCGACTTCGAGTGTTCGAGTGTTACATGGGCATTTGACAAGACCTTCGTTTTGTACAAGTTAATTCGGAGGCTTTACTGAGGTCATCGAGCATTGTACCGAGGTCCTCCATGGTCCCAGCCATGACTACGATATCGGTGGTAAACCGAAGGTGAGTTACGTACTTGCCATTGATGTTAATGCCAGCCCCTTTCCAGTACAGAACCTTAAAGACATCCTCCAGTGCACCGGTGAACAGTTTCGGAGAGATAACGTCTCCCTGTCTCACACCTCGCTGCAGAAGGATAGGTTTCGAGGTCTGATCCTGGAATCGGACTGACATAGTAACATTTTCGTACAGACACTTCAGCACCTAGATGTACCGATAGTCGATCTGGCACCGTTGAAGAGACTGCAGTACAGCCCATGTCTCGATCGAATCAAAGGCTTTCTCATAGTCCACAAACGCTAAGCAGAAGCAGGTTATATTCTTCGGTCTTCTGTATAACCTGTAGCAGCGATGTAGTCTACGGTGCGAAAGCCTTTACGGAATCCAGCTTGTTCGAGAGGCTCAAAGTCGTCAAACCTGCGCGCGAGACGGTTCGTGCTTGGAGGAGACCTATGTCCAGCAGTGGACGTCTTTCGGCTAAAATGATGATGATGATGATGAATTATTTTATCATCGTTACTCAGCACGCGAGTCACAGACTGATTATTTTAATAAGAATAAGTACATATTATTATAGCAATAACATCATAATTATGGTATTTAATGATGATAGTTTAAAAATTTAAAAAATTGTTTGTTGTGATTTTCGTGTGCTTTTATTTTAATCCATTTACATAAATATAAGAAACATCATATTAACAAACTAATGTGGGTAGATTTTTTTTATTTTCATGAAAAATCCGTAATATCCGGATAATCCGGATTGGACCAAAAATCCGTTCTTAAAAATCCGGATTTCAAAACAGAACGGATTTGCATTCCCTAGTTGTACCGCATGTATATTAGCTATGCTTAAACTCGTTACAGAAAATCTTGACAAGTTATTGGAAAGTCGGTTGGTGAAGCTGACCCGACAGGTCAGTTGATCTAATCATCGTTCGGGTCTTGCTACTAGCTCGTTACGTGCAGAGATGGGAACGTGTAATAGGATTTCACACGTTCAATTTTAGTTCGAACAGCTTCGAAATTGCTCTTAATTGCTCACGGCGGCGTGCAGTACCTAGATTTCTGCATAGACACATACATACATACATACATACGTGGAAAGCTAACTTCGAGTATCGTAGGTAGTTTAAACATAAGGGACTTTAAAAGAAGTAGCCAACATTTTATTTTTGTAACACTAGCTTCGTATAATCACGTGTCATGATAATTAAGTAAGTACCTACCGATCTATTAGGTCAGTATCTAAGTTTTAAACTTTTTTATGGGAAGTACCCCGTAAAACAGTTTGCGTTCCTGTGTGCTAATCAGCCGTTTAATATCCTAATCAGCCGTTTATTCGTGATTGAGTTGGTAACAAACATCTTCACTCATTGTTACATTTATAATTACCAAAGTATTGCGAAAAAAAAGTTTTTATGTAGGAGAGACTGGCCATTTATAATCTATTTTGAATATTTATGATTATTTGTAAGTAAAAATAGGTACTTTAGTTCCAATTTCAAAATTTCCATATACATTGTTAGCGAGCTCATTTAAATTAGAGGTTTTCATTTGAGTAGGTATTAAAAAAAGACATAGTTTCCAAGAACTCTATAGTTGGCGTTGAACTGACTACGTTACTAGTGCCAAAGCCAAAACGCTTGGAAAAAAAACATTGCGTCACATCACATACGCTCGTTGACTGACACTTTCGTTTGCTTTCGTTTTATACTATCTCAAAATTACATCCAAGTGAAATAATCAAAAAATTATGTGACGTTCCGTTCCTTGCTTACCAAGTTCAGCGCCATCTAAGTATCGCAGCGACTAGGGAAGAGTTAAAAAAAAAGAAAAGAAAATCCCTCATTATCGTGTCTCATTAAAAAATGGATCTGCGCCGGGAACACTTTCGCGCTATGATTTTTTCGATTTCAAGTGTCGCCTGAAACCGGACGAATCGTACGATAGACTTCTAATAGCATTCATGGATGAAGGCCACTTTAAGGCAAGCGTGTATCGTTCGTTGGTATAACGAATTCAAGCACGGTCGACTAACTTTGGGAAGAAGGAAGAAGGAAGTGGTCGCCCTTTGACGGCTGTTACGGAAGAAAACGTGCTAGCAGTGAAAAATTTAATCCAAGACAATAGGCGAGTTACGTACCTATCAAGAGATGTATCTCTTGATAGGTACATACTGCAGGTTGCATCGGGAAGCCTTCACGAAATTCTACACGTGCATCTTCGCGTGAGGAGGATAGTTTCAAGCTGGTTGCACGCGCACAACCTCACTGATGCTCGGCCCGGGTGGAATGGTGCCGTGATATGATAAACAAATTTGAAGCAGGCTCGTCTCGGCGTGTTTACGACATCATTACAGGTGATGAGTCTTGGATTTATCAATTCGATCCAAAAACGAAGCGCCAGTCGGTGGTTTGGGTGTTTCAAAACGAATCAACGCCTACCAAAGTGAAGCGATCGAGAAGCGGGAGGAATATTTTGATCGCGAGCTTTTTCATTTTGACTGGCTACTTGGTGTCAATTCCTTTACGGAACCAAAGAAGCATCAACGCTGAATGGTATACTACCAAATGCTTGGAAGAAGTTTTCTCTGTTGTGAGCAACAAGCGACCAAACACAAGGCTCCGCGGGCTACTGCCTAATACTCCACCACGACAACGCGCCCTCGTACTCCCGTGTACTACACCGCGCTCAAAACGAGGAACTTTCTGGACAGCACGCCGGTCAAACTCCTGGGTCACCCGAAAATAAAAAAAACTGGCCAAGTGCGAGTCGGACTCGCACTTGGCCAGTTTTTTTTTTCAGAAAAAAACACGTTTGTTGTATGGGAGCCCCCCTTAAATATTTATTTTATTTTGTTTTTAGTATTTGTTGTTATAGCGGCAACAGAAATACATAAATTGTGAAAATTTCAACTGCCTAGCTATCGCGGCTCTTGAGATACAGCCTGGTGACAGACGGACGGAGAGACAGCGAAGTCTTAGTAATAGGGTCCCGTTTTAGCCTTTGGGTACGGAACCCTAAAAATCAGCTCCAAAGGATACAATTTTATTTACGTCGCCGGAAGATACGCTGTCAGCGTTCGAGCAGGCTATAGGTAAACGAGGTGTCTGCGGCGGACTGGAAAAAGTATTTCGAAAACTGGTTCAGACGCTTGAAACTTTGTATAGAGGTTAGTGGAGAGTACTTTGAAAAGATTTAATAAAAAAATATTTACATAGGTTTAAATCAATTTTTTTTTGTTCGCAAAACTTTCTGAGTGTCCCACGTAGGTATCTCAGGTGCTTAGTTAATAACCTAGTGGTAAGATAAGATACGTGAGATTATTGAATTTATTACTTAAAAAAATATTGGTAGGAAGTTTTTAAATTTAAAATGGTAAATTGAGGTCAGACATTTTATTATTCCGGCTTAACATGCTTTCCGAGGGTTCCGTGGCTAAATAATAACAGCCGCACAGGTCGATCGATCAGGTTAAGCTACGCTTGCCGCGACCATTTGTAAAGTCAAAGTCTAATCATTTATTTCAAATAGGCACATTAAAGGCAAAAATTACAACTAAATAGAATTGATTCTAGTCGCCCATTCCAAAAGGTAGTTTTCGTATGGAGAAGAATGGGCAAGAAACTCCACCGTTACTCTTTCAAAATGTTACACAGCGAGCTCCTCCGTATGTAAATGTTTACATACCGAGACCCCTCCGTGTCTCGTCCCGGCTGTCATTCGTGTCATCTTTGACAGTCGTTACAGGTAGTCACTGCAGAAGTCGGAAGAGTCGGTCAGAGTCGGTCTTACAATAAAGGGGTTGTGGAAGTCAGATAGGCAGTCAATGTAAAATACTGGTATTCAGCTGCATCCGGTTACTGGAAGCCGACCCCAATATAGTTGGGAAAAGGCTAGGCAGATGATGACATTTATTTATTCAATGTATAATAATGTTTAGTACCTACTGTGTCTAGTTTTAGAGGGTGTTCTCACCATTCACACTTGGTTGAAGGAATAATCCATACATCCATACTAATATTATAAAAATTCGAAAGTAACTCTGTCTGTCTGTCTGTATGTTTACCTTTTCACGCTTAAACCGCTGAACCGATTCAGATGAAATTTGGGATAGAGATAGTTTGAGTCCCGGGAAAGGTCATAGGATAGTTTTTATCCCGATATTCCCATGGGATCGACACTTATGTGGGTGAAACCGTGGGGCACTGCTAGTATCAGTATAACCTCTCGGCTGTGCTCCCAAAGGTGCAAGTATACCTACCTATAAGAACTGTACCTATACACCCAGATTTCGCGATTGGCAGTCGGGGGACCTCTTAGAATAAAAGGTGTTCCACAGAACGATCCCCCAACTGCCATAATATGAATTTATCTGTTTTAGTCTCGAGCATAACTCAAACGGTGGTTTCCGAAAGTAAATGCACGAATTACTATAAAAATACCTAAATCGCTATAGGTGTGCCCATAATATTTTGATAAGTTCCCTCAATTCCTCATGGATCCCATCATCTGAACTGGATTTTGATAAAAAAGGGACCAATCTGGAAGTATATCCTTTTAAATAAAAAAATAATTTTCCATATCGGTTTATAAATGAGGTAAAAAAAAAAAAATACTACCGTATTGAGAACCTCCTCCTTTTTTGAAGTCGGTTAAAAAACATATTTTCCGTGTTACATTTTGACAATACACTACATAATAGGTACGCTTGGTCCAAATTCCGGCCAGCTAAGTGTATGTCCTAGATCTCGGCCTAAAATTTCATACGTTCCACTGATTAATATTCCACCGAAGCATTTCAGGGCAACAGGTTGATTTGAACGCAGCGTTCATTAACGAAGACTTCGTTGTGTTTGCATGGCTTATACCTGAACAACGGGATACGGGACTACGGGACGGGAGTATGTTTGACTAACAATCACTCGAGGACTAGTATAGTGTTCAAATAACAAGCTTTTGTATGATATACTCCACTACAACGACTAACTAACTAGTCTCTATTTAGATTGGAAACCTTAATTCAATACCTAGGTAATTTATTTATTGAATTATCCTCCTACTGGTACGCCTTACAGCAATTACACCAGCGGAAAGGTAAGTATGATAATAATTATTTTCCAGATACTTAGACCGGATGAAGGAAAAACTGTGAGGCCCTGTGGTGTTCACTATAATCTCTTATTAGGGGCTTAGGGTTTAAAGTAAAACTACCAGATTATCAGTAAGTACTCAACAACCCAACGGGCACGTCCAGTCGCCTCGGGGAGTAAACCGTGACTGACTCGAGCAGTGTTGCCACTGAGTTGTGTCTACATTTAATAGTACATCACAGGCCCTAAAACTGATAGTGTACGTACCAGTGCAGCCGACACGAGAATGCGTTCTTGACTAGACTAGTGTCATACTTGACTTGTTTTGCGAATTTGATCTTAATTAGCTACTAGACTCACTGACAAGTGACAGTAACGCAATATCTCGACGGCCGGACTTGTAGTCAAGGAAACGGATTATTTCAATATTATGTACAGACGCCAGCACATCAAGCTACTAAATTCTGTCAAATTTCTTTAATAGATTTTCAACTTTATCGCTAAAGCATAAGGTTCAGAGTTGATTGGGAAAATTTGACAGTTTCGGGTAGCTTGATGTGCTGGCGTCTGTACCTACCTATTGCAGTATTAGTAATTACTGCATATTATGTTTTCAACATTCCATCCTTCTTTAAGACTTTAGGCAACATTTTTTGGTCATTTTTCTGATTTAAAAATCAAACTTTTGAATATTGAACTGCTTCTGTCAAGTGATTTTTTTCTCTTAAAGTTTGTGTCACTTGTTGTTTGGAGATCACTGCTGACGGCTGGAGCTATTTTTTTCTTTCGCTTTAAAGTGCTTATAATCGTAAAAATTGGATGAATCTATGATGAATATATGATGATATTGATTTGATCTGGATCCGAGAGACGTCTGCAGTGTATAATTCTATTTGATCTTATCAGGTATGTGTATTTCTACTCGTTCTTTTTTGGTAAAAGAGGTTCAGCTTGTTCACCATTCTTATTGTGCGTTATTTTGTCTAGGATACGCCTGAAGATATACGAGTAACAAGCCGAGTTTTCGGCCCTACCCTACCTCCACCTATCCCCTTCTTACTATTCTGTTCCCGGATCTTAAATTGAGGAGAGAAGATTCAGGGAGCAGTTTCTTAGAAGTTTTTCTGGATTTCCTATTCAAGATTATCGACCAGATGAGATATGAAATATAAGATGCCGAAATAATCCTGGATACAACAGATATTTCTTACATTATTCTTCTATTCTAGTATTTTTGTCGTTAAATAATTGTTTCGTGTAGCTTACGTACTAACTTGTTAAACGCAGAATACTGCAGGTTTTTTTTTTAAATCGTACAATCGCTATTTTTCGTCTGTTTATCTATAATTACGTGATCATCCGGTTGCAGCTGCAATTAAAATTCGCGTGCGGACCTTAATTTTGAAATATAATTAATTGTAACTACAAAAACCTCATGTATTAGTTTCCTTTTTTTTTAAATTTCAATATCAGCCGCCAGTCTAGTTTTCTACTTTTATATCAGTTTTTGTAATTTTTTTGTAAGTTCGGTTATTTTTTATACAGATAAATTATACGTTTTATTAAGTGGCGAAGAATTGTGTTTCCTTTTAATATCGCTACACTATGTACCTACGTAAGAACGTAACATACTACAATATAATGCAGGGGAGTAGTCATGACCAGTCATTGACCAGTTGACACGTACGTACGTTGTCATGTCGACCGGCGTATGAAGGTCAAACAATGGACATCACAGAGTACTTTTTGATAGACTAAGAGTGAGTTGCATCAGCTAACTATAACCATAACCAATCTCATGACAGCCGTCAAATCTCCGGTTAAGCAAAATTCGGGTTGCATCGTATTGAGAATTGTTAAAATGACGTCATAAATAACTATAACAAGCCATTTTTAACTATAATCAAAGCTTTGACAGACGTCAAATCTCCGGTTAAGCGAAATTCGGGTTGCATCGTTTTAAGTTTTGTCATAATTGTTAAAATGACGTCACACATAACTATAACATTAATCGACCAAATTCGGCCGGTTAAGGGCTATAGTTACGGTTAGTGTCATTGTAATGTCATCTGCTTTGCAGTTGTAACCTATAAAAATATTGTGTTGTTGAATAAAGTACCTATTAAAACAAATTAGGTATGTCTTTACTCCGCGAAATATTGTGGGAATAAAGCTCTTCTAGCGATGATAGTGACAGTGAATCCGATTTGCCAGTTAGGAAGAGAAAAAAAATCACCATCGCATTGATCGATTTCATAAGTGTGATGAGAATAAATTTTTGGACAGATTCCGGGTTTTTAGTTCCCAAGGGTTCTTGTTTTCAGCAAGGGTCCTCCCTTGCTGAAAACAAGAAACCCCTGAGAATATTTTACTTAAGAATATCGATTTCTAATTTCAGTTTTTTTATTTTTAGTTCTAACTTCACTGTTGCTCTTCAGTGTGTTGCTTTAATTGCCAAAGAAACTTAAGCTCTAGCGTATGCTTCTGCGTATTCTTCTGAATTTTTGGTTCTAGGACGTTGCACGTGTGGCAACACTACAGCTAACAGCTGTTTAGAATTTGTTCTCGAAATTTTTATCTTAAATATTATATTTCATTGTTTTTTAGGCCTATTTTCCAATTACTCTTCAAGTAATTATGATAATAATGTGTATTTTGTGTTAGATTCACATAGCTAGTGCAAATTAAGTGTACATAATTCAATGTAAATCGGTGACAGTTGCCGGCACAAGGAAACTTGCATTGTCATCTTGATATCAGGTACAATACTTTATATTTTACTTGCTATTAGTTAGTTTACGTACTACAATTAGTTCAATTACACCAGCAATTACCTACTTTGTTCACTTTTAGTAAGGCTACTTGATGCCAATGACCTTTGAACGTAAACATAACCTTACTTAGGTTTGGTGACAGAACTCCTTTTATTTACATCTAAATTTCATTTTTCCCATTGACTTATATATTTTACTTTTAAACTAATCACCTTTTCAACTGCTGCCACAACAACCTTCTCTATTCTTATTTCTTGTCGCATCGCTTCCTTACTTTTAATCATGATTATGACTCGCAGCGCCCGTGCTCGCCTCGAAGAGTCCAAACTCAATGAGGCTTTGAGCGCTTTAAAGGCGTCAAAGGAGTCCTGTGACCAACTAATTAAGGAAATAGATGACAATGAAAGGGTGCTCTTTGATGCCCATGAAAAGAATAGGAAGTTAAAAATTGAAATGGCTCAGATATATACTCAATACACTGATGCCATAGAAGAACGGGATAGACTTCAGCTTGTTGTGGACGGGTTCAGCCAGTGTAGCGTAGAGTATGAACAAGCTCTTAGCCACAAACACTTATTACAACAGCAGCTACATGAGGCTCAAAGTCAGATTACACAACTTGAGACTACAAACCTTAACATCACCGCCTCGCTGAATCAAAGTCTGTTCAATGAGTTGGTGTCTATTGCCCCGTCAATGGTTTCTGCCATAAACCCCACTATTGATTTGACAGGTGATGATGAATCAAAATCATGTAATTCAGTGAGGGTAGTCACTAGTAAAAATAAACTTAAAAAGTACATCAAAATTAATAAATACATTGTTAAAACCCAAAAAATGGTAAAAAGACAAAAGTTCTTTATTAAAAATGTTAAACTTAATAGGGAAAGGTTAAATCTACTTAAACAGCTAGATATGTATTCTTTTAATCTGGAGCAAAGTACTAGGAAATACAACATTGACACACAGGACTTGCAATCTCAACTTGACCAGCTGCAGGAGAAACTAAGATCAATGACTAACAAATATAATACCTCTGAAGATCTAATGAGGGAATATGTGTTGGCAATGAATGAGCTGGTGAACTCACAAACGAACAGCTGTGAGCGCTGTCAAACACCATCCAATGTACCTACACCAGACCATTCATTATCGGCATGCAATACCACATTACCGCAGCCTTGTGTTGATTTGGCAATTCCCTCTGTTGATAGTACCATTATACCATCTAAAGAAATTGTAAATCATGATATTATATTATTTTGTGATGAGATTGGAAAGGAGTTAGGTCACTTGTTGACAGATGAATATCCGGGACACTCAATAATAAATTACTGTATGCCTGGTTGTTCTTTATTTGATATTATGAAAGCAATTGTTAAATGTAACTTTAAACAGGAAACAACTTTATTAATATTTATGGGAAATAGGGGTAATTTAAATAAAGGAGAATTGCTCCAATATCATAGAACATTGTGCAACCTTAGCTTAAGAAAAATTGTTTTGTTTACATTACCTTACAGTAACAGTTTGCCACAGGAAGAAAATAACTTAAGATTTGATATAAACATGACATTGCACAATTTGACATATAATGATAACTTATTCCAGTTAATTGATACTAACTATTATGTTGGTAATAATTTATATTTGACAAAAGATAGATATAATATTGTTATGTACTATCTTTCTAACTATCAAAAAAGACAGATAGCTGTGTCGCTATCATATTTTTTTTCTATTTCAGCCAAACATTTGGCTAAACAAATTGCTCCTATTGAGCAATGCAATGACTTTTTAAATTACTCTGGTAATAATTTGGTTGAAATTATTGACATTAATCATTTAAATTAGAATTTAAGACAATAGAGGCAACCTCTTGCAAAAATGTAAATAAGTCAAATGAAAGTGTAAAAAAATTAAATAGTATCAATCTGGTGCATCAAAATATTCAAGGTTTTTCAAACAAAGACTTAGAAGTAGAATTATTCCTGAATTGTTACAATATAGATATTCTTTGTATGACAGAACATTGGCTTAAAAGTCACCAGTTCATGTTCAATTTTAGTAATCACCAGGTTGGTAGTTCATTCAGCAGAGTAAATGCTATACATGGTGGCTCATTAATTTTAATAAATAACCAGCTTAAGTTTAAAGACCGAAAGGATATTGTGAGCCTCTCTGTTGAACGGACAATTGAAATAGCCTGTATAGAATTGGAGCAGTTCATTATATTAAGTGTGTACAGACCTCCTTCAGGATTGTATGATTGTTTTGAAAAAGTTATGGATGAAGTGTTGCACAAAATCTGTAATACAAACAAGTCCATCATCATTTGTGGTGATTTTAATGTTAATTTGTTAGAAAATTCTGGGTTAAGTACTAAAATTATAAGTTTGTTTCAGTCATACAATCTTGCAAACCAATTTTTGGAGCCCACTAGAATAACTCCTACTAGTGCCACATGCCTAGATAACATTTATACAGATGTTATACCAACCCACAAAGACATTATTAACCTAATAGACTCAGATCATTGTGGACAATTAATCACTATTCCAAATAAAAACAAAAAAGTTACTAAAAAAGATATCACTGTTAATCCAAAAACAACTAATCGCTTGGAAACATTTAAAACTAAACTCATGGGTAAATTACCACTTTTGTTCACTAATGATGACCCTAATCAACAATATAATGATTTTTTTAATATGTATTGCACACAATTTGATAACACATTTATTCCAAAAACATTATCGGTTAATAGTATTGCTTCCTTCAGTGACTGGGCCACCATTGGTATACATAAAAGTAGAAAACGACTTTATGAATTATATGAAGAACGGATTTGTATAAACACTTCTGAATTTAATTTATATGTTAAGAATTATTCTAAAATATTTAAAAAAGTTTGTAGCATTGCCAAGTCACGTTATTTGAGTTCAAAAATTAAAAATAGTAGTAACATTATTAAAACGACTTGGAATGTCATTAATAGCGAAACGGGAAGGTCATGCACCCGAAGTAGTGACTACAGCCTTGTTATTGATGACAATATAATTAAATCAGATTGTCAAGTCGCCGCGGCCTTTGAAAATTTCTTTGCAGAGATTCCCGTATCAACTACTAAATCTCTTAACTCATCACCCATTGCTGCAGAGTCTTTACTTAAAGAAAACGTTCCAGTTTGCGATTCTGAATTTCACTTCCAATATGTAACCTGTAAAGATATAATTAAAACTTTTCACACGTTAAATGTTAAAAAGACCGCAGATCTATGGGGTAATTCTGTGGATGTTGCTAAGTCGATTATAGACATTGTAGCACCTACTTTAGCTGTTATATTTAATAATTGTATTGACCGTGGTGAGTTTCCTGATCTTATGAAAAACAGTAAAATAATACCGTTGTTTAAATCGGGTAGTACATCAGACCCTACTAATTATAGACCTATTTCAGTACTACCTACCTTTAGTAAAATTTTTGAAAAACTTATTTTAAATCAATTGCAAAGATTTTTTAACAATAATAAATTACTACATAACAAACAGTTCGGATTTACAAGGGGTCGTTCGACTACCGATGCAGGAGTTGAACTTTTAGGACATATTTATAATGCATGGGAGGACAAATGCGATGCTTTGGGCATCTTTTGCGATTTGTCCAAGGCATTCGATTGTGTTCTTCATGAAACATTAATCAGGAAACTGCACCACTACGGAATCCGGAACGCCTCTCTGGATCTTCTTACTTCTTACTTGAGTGATAGGATTCAGAGAGTTGATGTTAACGGAAAAAGGTCACCCGGATCTGTAGTAAGAATGGGGGTCCCCCAGGGCTCAATTCTCGGCCCATTTTTATTTATTATTTATATAAATGACTTGCCTTACCTCATAAGGGATGAACATGATATAGTGTTGTTTGCAGATGACACTTCACTTTTATTTAAACTCAAACGTCAGCAGCTGGTTACTGACAATGTAAATAACGCCCTTGCAAAAGTAGTTAACTGGTTTAATGTCAATAACCTACTTCTTAACGGAAAAAAAACTAAATGTATTAAGTTTACCATACCCCACGTTAGACAAGTAGAAACTAGTGTTCTCATTAAGGATGAAGAGTTGAAACCTGAAGATACCACAGTATTCCTAGGCATAACGTTGGATGCCAAGCTTCAATGGGGCCCCCATATAGATAAATTGTCAAAAAAGCTTAGCTCTGCAGCATACGCCGTTAGGAAAATTCGTGATTTAACTGATTTAGAGACAGCCCGTTTAGTATACTTTAGTTATTTTCATAGTGTGATGTCGTACGGTATTCTGTTGTGGGGAAATGCCGCCGATATTCAGACAATTTTTATTTTACAAAAAAGGGCAATTCGTTCCATTTATAAATTAAGTCCCAGACACTCCCTCAGAGACAAATTTAAAGAGATTAATATAATGACTGTGCCTTCTCAGTACATTTATGATAATCTTTTGTATGCACATAAAAATATTAATCTGTTTAAAAAATACAGTGATATCCATAACATAAATACTAGGAACAAACACAAATTTGTTGTTCCTACAACAAGGCTCAAAAAAATAGGTGGCTCGTTTAGATGCCAATGTATACGTTTTTATAATAAACTTCCTAGCCACATTCAAGAACTAAGCCTTAATAAATTCAAATCTTTTATAAAGCGAAAACTATGTCAGAAAGCCTATTATACTGTAAAAGACTATATTGAGGACAAAAAGGCTTGGGATTGAGCTGCTCCAATAGGTTTAGATTGTTGTTTTTATTTTTGCTATTTTACACTTTAATAATTTTTTTTTTTTTTTTAAGTATCTATTTACTTAAATAATGACATGTACATTTACTGTATAAAGTATTATATGATTTTAATTATTGTGAATGTGAGGACTATGTGGGTAATTTTTTGTTTTTTCTCTCTTCGTTTTAATCATGATCTGGCAGTTTGAGTAGTTTATGCGGCCTACCCAAATGTCCTGTCTTTGGTATTGTTCGTCGAATCGTTGAGCTCCTTAAGTTCTGAGTTGAGCTGCACGGTTACTGACAAATGCGTGCACTGACTGGACAGGTCCGCTCAATCTGTGTGGTTCTTTCCTCAAAAGACCATTTCAGACACTAATCTACATGGTCCTCAAAGATTATGTCCGGATTTTTTATATACACATTGACATTGATGAATTTTATTTAGACATTGACATGAATATTTACTTTGTAAGTAATTTTTATTATTTTTTTTTTATTTAATTATTGTGAATGTGAGGACTATGTGGGTCATTTCTTTTTTCCTTCTTAGTTTTAATTATGATCTGGCAGTTTGAGTAGTTTATGCGGCCTACCCAAATGTCCTGTCTTTGGTATTGTTCGTCGAATCGTTGAGCTCCTCAAGTTCTGAGTTGAGCTGCACGATTTTTGACAAATGCGTGCACTGATTGGACAGGTCCGCTCAATCTGTGTGGTTCTTTCCTCAAAAGACCATTTCAGACACCAATCTACATGGTCTTCACACGATCTGACCAAGATTTTGTCTGGACTTTAAAAGAGACTGTGACTTCTGAGTTTGTTTCGGCCTTTCTTCTCAGAATAGTCAGTTAGGAAACGCCGACCTCATCTAGTTTAAAAAAAAATATGATTGACGTGTAAAAGTGTTTGTACAAACCTACTTACAGAAATAAAATCATTTATCATTTATCATTTATCATTTATCATTTATCATTTATCATGCCGGTTTCCTCACGATGTTTTCCTTCACCGTTTTGAGAGCAGTGGTGATGAAATAATTTACACAAAGTAAAGTGCCTGTCTGGGTTCAAACCTACGACCTACAAGCTGTAAGTCGCATCTGTTACGACGGACACACCACTGCTCAGCGAGTAGGGGTGTTTTCAAACGTTAAAAAAAAAAACACATAAATTGTACATAACAAAGCATTTTTATTTCTGTAAGTAGGTACCTACTTATATTAATTTCAACGTCACACGACTTAGAAGTAGGTAATATTTCATCTAAAAAATATGCAGGTCGCTCCACCGATGAAAATACATAAATACCGCATGCTCAACATTACATGTGCACAACAGCAAACTATACCAACGTCTGCCCACCAAACAGTTGCAACCTTGCAATAGCATCCAGCAAGAGCAGCTCGGTGTTATAAGCGTATTCTAACTAATATTATTATTGTTCTTTTTGGTGTGCTGGAATCCACTGCAAAATAATGTTCTTTCCCGCATTCATCAGGCACAGTATGCGTTTGCTGTGAAAATCGCCATATGATGTAAATATTCCTGTATCCAAATCTCCATAATGTATAACAGTTTCAATACTTTCTTGCATTGTCTATACGCACTTTCGCTAAACTGCACAGATGATTTGATTTGCGTTCGTGAATCCATGCGTTCTCAAGTTACCGCACATCTGCAGCAGTCTCGGGCAATGTTTTCGCACATTGCGTTGCAATCTTACTGAACAATTAACTCAACATCCTTCTGGAGTAAATGCTGTAATGCATCTTCCAATAATACAAGCCTTCAATTACATACAGGAAAACAGAAATATCAATTTCATGCAATTCGAAAGAAACGGAAAAATAAAATGAATGTTATTATCACTTGACGTCTTGTCTTTCTGACAGTGTCAGATAGTGATGCGGCTCGATTTTATTTAACTCGTTACTCAAATAAAAAAAAAATAAAGAATCGAGTCCATTTTCTCTCGATGTGCCACTCGGTTTAGTTGCGGTTAGATAAATATCATCAACACTGCCACACTAGTTAACTATCATTCTTGGATAATAAACCAGGTAATAAATATATTTCGTGTAATAAACCGTCATAATACTGTAATGTACAGAGTCACAGAGTTTTAATAAGAGAAAATACATGTTCTGTGGGTTAGTGCTGTCAGATAATAAAGTGTAATTTTTCATTAAAACTTCACTGATTTTATCAGATCAATCTGATAATCAGTGGAATGTAAGACAAAAAGCTCTTTACAAAGTCGAACAAAGCCAATCTTAGCCGAATTATTATTATTATCAGCCATTTCTGTCCCACTGCAGGGCAAAGGCCTCCCTTCCTTCAGTCACTGACTTAAACACCTTGGTACATTACCAATATAGAACGGTTACTGTATTTTTGATCTTGCTATGATTCTGTTCTTGAGTTTTTAATTTACATAATCGAGTCAATCGAGTGCCTGACCGTTAATGACTGAGTAACATCACTAGTGTCAAACAAAGAAAGCGTGATGACAACAAGCTTGAAGTGTTGCCCTTGTCAAAAAATTACCCACACGTACATTTTGGGGAAATATGACGTCTTATCACTTGTCACCCTTTTAACTTTAACTGTAAAACATGTAAAATATATGACGGTGCAACAGCGGATAGTAGATTCTATGGTCGTACCATAACCATGACCATAGAATCTACTATCCGCTGTTGCACCGTCATAATTATATTTTACATGTTTTACAGTTAAAGTTAAAAGGGTGACAAGTGATAAGACGTCATATTTCCCCAAAATGTACGTGGGTAATTTTTTGACAAGGGCAACACTTCAAGCTTGTTGTCATCACGCTTTCTTTGTTTGACACTAGTGATGTTACTCAGTCATTAACGGTCAGGCACTCGATTGACTCGATTATGTAAATTAAAAACTCAAGAACAGAATCATAGCAAGATCAAAAATACAGTAACCGTTCTATATTGGTAATGTACCAAGGTGTTTAAGTCAGTGACTGAAGGAAGGGAGGCCTTTGCACTGCAGTGGGACAGAAATGGCTGATAATAATAATAATTCGGCTAAGATTGGCTTTGTTCGACTTTGTATAGAGCTTTTTGTCTTACATTCCACTGATTATCAGATTGATCTGATAAAATCAGTGAAGATTTAATGAAAAATTACACTTTATTATCTGACAGCACTAACCCACAGAACATGTATTTTCTCTTATTAAAACTCTGTGACTCTGTACATTACAGTATTATGACGGTTTATTACACGAAATATATTTATTACCTGGTTTATTATCCAAGAATGATAGTTAACTAGTGTGGCAGTGTTGATGATATTTATCTAACCGCAACTAAACCGAGTGGCACATCGAGAGAAAATGGACTCGATTCTTTATTTTTTTTTTATTTGAGTAACGAGTTAAATAAAATCGAGCCGCATCACTATCTGCGCCTGTCAGAAAGACAAGACGTCAAGTGATAATAACATTCATTTTATTTTTCCGTTTCTTTCGAATTGCATGAAATTGATATTTCTGTTTTCCTGTATGTAATTGAAGGATTGTATTATTGGAAGATGCATTACAGCATTTACTCCAGAAGGATGTTGAGTTAATTGTTCAGTAAGATTGCAACGCAATGTGCGAAAATATTGCCCGAGACTGCTGCAGATGTGCGGTAACTTGAGAACGCATGGATTCACGAACGCAAATCAAATCATCTGTGCAGTTTAGCGAAAGTGCGTATAGACAATGCAAGAAAGTATTGAAACTATTATACATTATGGAGATTTGGATACAGGAATATTTACATCACATGGCGATTTTCACAGCAAACGCATACTGTGCCTGATGAATGCGGGAAAGAACATTATTTTGCAGTGGATTCCAGCACACCAAAAAGAACAATAATAATATTAGTTAGAATACGCTTATAACACCGAGCTGCTCTTGCTGGATGCTATTGCAAGGTTGCAACTGTTTGGTGGGCAGACGTTGGTATAGTTGGCTGTTGTGCACATGTAATGTTGAGCATGCGGTATTTATGTATTTTCATCGGTGGAGCGACCTGCATATTTTTTAGATGAAATATTACCTACTTCTAAGTCGTGTGACGTTGAAATTAATATAAGTAGGTACCTACTTACAGAAATAAAAATGCTTTGTTATGTATAATTTATGTGTTTTTTTTTTAACGTTTGAAAACACCCCTACTCGCTGAGCAGTGGTGTGTCCGTCGTAACAGATGCGACTTACAGCTTGTAGGTCGTAGGTTTGAACCCAGACAGGCACTTTACTTTGTGTAAATTATTTCATCACCACTGCTCTCAAAACGGTGAAGGAAAACATCGTGAGGAAACCGGCATGTCCTAGAACCAAAAATTCAGAAGAATACGCAGAAGCATACGCTAGAGCTTAAGTTTCTTTGGCAATTAAAGCAACACACTGAAGAGCAACAGTGAAGCTAGAACTAAAAATAAAAAAACTGAAATTAGAAATCGATATTCTTAAGTAAAATATTCTCAGGGGTTTCTTGTTTTCAGCAAGGGAGGACCCTTGCTGAAAACAAGAACCCTTGGGAACTAAAAACCCGGAATCTGTCCAAAAATTTATTCTCATCACACTTATGAAATCGATCAATGCGATGGTGATTTTTTTTCTCTTCCTAACTGGCAAATCGGATTCACTGTCACTATCATCGCTAGAAGAGCTTTATTCCCACAATATTTCGCGGAGTAAAGACATACCTAATTTGTTTTAATAGGTACTTTATTCAACAACACAATATTTTTATAGGTTACAACTGCAAAGCAGATGACATTACAATGACACTAACCGTAACTATAGCCCTTAACCGGCCGAATTTGGTCGATTAATGTTATAGTTATGTGTGACGTCATTTTAACAATTATGACAAAACTTAAATCGATGCAACCCGAATTTCGCTTAACCGGAGATTTGACGTCTGTCAAAGCTTTGATTATAGTTAAAAATGGCTTGTTATAGTTATTTCTGACGTCATTTTAACAATTCTCAAACCGATGCAACCCGAATTTTGCTTAACCGGAGATTTGACGGCTGTCATGAGATTGGTTATGGTTATAGTTAGCTGATGCAACTCACTCTTACTAGGTAAGATGGCATTTTATTTGCAATTTTATCACAAAGCAGGTCGTACAGACCTACAGCGTGTGCGTGTGGAGATTGAGTGCTCTTTTTAAAAAGTTTATTATATTTTTACGAAATCAAGGAGGAATTTAGGAAATAATTGTGAAAACTTCATGGTGAAGATAAAAAAATTGTGAAATCAATGGTGAGAAAGTTGTGGTCAATTCACTAGAACACTCAATCTGCTAACCTGAGAAAATACTGCAACTCGTGTCTCAAAATATAATAGATATACGTTTATCATTTTTATGTGGAATAATTGTATTCAATTTGTGAACAGTGTACCAATACAGTAGCGACATCTGTTATTTGAGGCTGCAACTAATTTTAGGAATTATCTAACCAGCTCACCAATTGATACTAGATACTCCATGATCTTCGCATAATAAATGCCGATCTAATTGAAAAGCTAATGGTTAGACGCGTCTGCAATCGATTTGCGAATGTAAGCTACACAAGCCGCGGTCTGTCCCTGGATTGTTGATAAAACCAATCTCCGTGGCGTGACTGATAAGTTCAAGTCATACTTTTCAAGTAGGTATGTAGTACTAAATTACTAATAACAGTAGGAATATATTTTCAAGCATTTTTATTGTATTTTATAATACCAATGTTTGTGTATAGGTAGGTACCTATAGGTCTGTTGGTACCTACTCTAAATTCCTGAGAGGCAGTGGCGGATTTACATCAGCCACTTTTGAGAGGCTACTCTGACACTGAAGCAGTCCTGTGTAACTATATGTTCCTGAGCACTTTATGCGCCCTGCCCGCTGACCTGTATTATACATTTTAGTCTATCAAAAAGTACTCTGTGATTATACAAGTAGGTACGCTGGACTTCATCATACTAACGATGACAAAATGAAGACATTAAGGTGAACGAATAGTGGTAGACCACGAAATTCAAATTTTCTTGCGCTTTTTGCAATTTGCAGGTCAGTGTCAGATTGTATCTTGATCAAAGTGTGATTATAATTCTTTAATTACGTACCTGTTACTGTCGCGAATCATATTTTGATTAAGATACTTACAACCTGACAGTGACCTGCAAATTGCAAAAAACGTAAGAAAATTTGAACTTCGCGGACTCAACTACCCATTGATTTTCGCCAATTTGGCGCTGATAGCAACGTGAAGGTAGTGGAACTAATATTAGAGATGGGATATATTATCCTTCGATAAAAAAATACTTTTATGAGTAGAACCACGAGACTAATTTTTTGTGTTATCAAAATTAAAATCCCTGATGGTGGCTCTGCCAGTCAGTGACACCAAGGTTATTTCGCTGCCCATTACCTTTTATATACTATCTGAAATCATTGTCAGAGACGAACCAGACAACTCAACGTCCATTTGGGAATACACGGAAAGAACGTGCTAATTTTAGTTCCTGAGATAAATAATCGGCAGAAAAAGCAACTGTCATTTCGTTCAGTATGTTTACTCCAGCGTACTTGTTTAATAGAGGTCAGTGGCCCTACCCAAATGTCCTTTTTCCATTTGTGGTATTGTTCAGTCATTGAGCTCCTTAGGTTGAGTACTGACAAATGCGTACACTAACTGGACAGGTCCCCTCAAATCTATAGGACTCTTTCCTCAAAAGACCATTTCAGACACTAATCTACATTATATTAGACATTATAAAACTTGCATTTTTTGCGTTTAGGTTCTGTAGTTCCCAGTAACAGAATGAACAATTTCATTTCATTTCAGTGAATTGTCAAGAGGAGTTTAATAAATAATATAGTAGGAAATATTAAGGAGGCAAGGTAAGCAAGACAAAATAACAAACGCTATTTGTAGTGATTTAATATATTTAAGGTATTTCTATTACATTTGGTAATTGACTGAAAATGATAGATCCAATAAATGCAACAAGATTTTATCACCAAAGAGCATGACATCGTCAAACATAAATTTAATTTGGATGCATAATCAACATAATGGATTAAATCTAATTACAAACAATCAGTCATAATTTTTCGTTACGATTCCCTCTAATACGAGATCATATTTTTGTTGTAAAGAGTAATTACAAAGAAACATTCAATTTCGTTTTTCTGTCAAGGAATATTTCTCAAGTATTGTTTTTGATTTATAACATAACATAATTGTAGACCATGGACCATGATGCACATTCCATACAACAATTTGTCGAAACTACAAAGCTACAATAAAAATATGAACTCGTGAAATATCAGTACTATCGACTGAGATCACTTCATATGAAGTTTACAATGGTCTAAGCACACTATGCTAAAAAATATTTCACCAATTCCTATTAGAATAGATTCAGGTTCATAGTTTTAGTGTCGTTTAAACCAAAGGGACAGTAGTAGGCCGAGCTTAGCGCTAAAAGGTGCGCATTAAAGGTATTCAATGCAGAAACAAACGAAACTTGTAAATAATTAATCTTTAACCATAGAGGATAGAGGCACCTCGGCGATGTTTACTCTACAACATGCGAATCTGTGCGAATAGAAAACACTTAGCGCAAATTATGCGGCACAAATATTATTAGTACGTAGTGCCTTCTCTAGTCTCTGCTCTGCGGGTACACAACCTTTTTAAATCCATAATAATATTATAAATGCGAAACTGTGTCTGCCTGTCTGTTACCTCTTCACGCTTAAACAGCTGAAGCGATTTAAATGAAATTTGGTATAGAGATAAACAGTCCCGGGAAAGGACATTGTTTTTATTCCGATATTCCTACGGGATCGACACTTATGCGGATGAAATCGCGGGGCGCTTTTAGTATCAACTAAATATAAAAACGTGATGAGCCCTGAATCTTAGCGAATTGGTTAAACAATTGATACTTAAATTAACTTAAAATAGAAATTACTTAATTAAATTTTCGACAGAAAATATTGTTTGTTTGGAAATGAAGCGTAAGACAAAATATACATTTTGCACCCAGTCGTTCCAACAATAAACATTGTTTAAACATTCTCGTTCCTTTGGAAACACTCAACCTTGCTTTGATAAATATCAGAAAACGACAAGAATAATTTGCTTTTATTGAATGTACTCGTATTTTATTGCAGTATTTTTTGGAAATTGTTTTTTTGAGTTTTAGGAGCATTTGACATGTTGTCTGGTAAAATCTAAACCACATTAAAGTACCTAATGTTGTGAAACGGTTTTGTGCCCCATAATATAAATTCTCCGCTGTATTCCTATTATTGTAATATTATTATGTCATTGTTTAAACAATGTCTATAAATAGAAAATAACTGGCCCAAAGAGCTGTAAAAATAAACAATGCCAGTCCGACTTACCTAATCAAATAAAATCGTAGTCAAATGTAAAAAATTCAACCCATTCAAAACAACATTCCAAATATTTATTTCATAGCGGTTTTAGCATCATTTAAATCAAATTACTTAAATAAAATTTTGAATATTTGGAAGGACGTGACGACATATTAAAAAGTAGTTTTCAAAAACGCAAATTTGGATAAAAATTATACCTACAAGAATAATTTGAAATCTTTCGTTTCGAATATGCGTATTTAAAATCATAACATGAAGCTGCATTGAAATAATAAGTCTATCGTATTACCTACATTTAAATTATACATGATGTCATGACATGAAACTTAATTGTTTTGATATGAATTTATTTTAATTAAATTTCAATAGTAGAATTTTGTAGTTGTCAAGTTAGAATGAAATAGTTTTGGATTGTTATAATTTTATAATTTCAGTGCACTGGGAGATACCTATCAGAGTCCAGCTAGTTGAAGAAACATCGAGATACATTGATACTGATCTATAGTGAAATTAACACGTGAAAGAAAAGGACCGTCTTGAAAGGTGCAGTGGAATCACCTACGATTCCAAGAGCTACGACTGAGATTGAACATCTTACATACCGCAATTTTAACTATAGGAACGCTCGCATGCAGACATCGGTCAGTTTTCTGTGTTGTCAAGTACGTGACACGTACGCGAGGTGTTTGCAGATATACGAGAACAATGTGCGTTCCCAAGACCCCTTGCTATCCGATCCCATAGCTGCTATATGCTATAAGCATTGTCTAGTAATGTCAAACTTTAAAAAGAAAGCGTGACCGCTATCTGTTTGCGTGAGCTCTCAACACTGACTATCCACAACAAATAGAATATAGTTTAAATCTACTAATTATTAGACTGCATTTAAACAGCTTGGGACAGCACAAAAAGCTCCGCATTTGAGCGGAAGGTAGGCTAAAAGACGGTCCAATGACCAAAGCGAGAGTGACTGGCCTGGTAATTACTAATTGATTAAAATGTATTATTGTTATATTGAAATAATCATGAATCCACTTAACATTCAACACCGATAAATAGATGTACATCGATCAACAACATTGAGCTTAGTATTATTTGATAATAATATCGATACATTCATTGTTTACGTAAAGTTGGATTACATTAGGTAATAATGATGGCTTGTACTACGGCCCGTTGTAAGGGGTGTATACGTAGCTGACGAGAAGACGCCAAGGTCAAGGACATTAGCGAAACTTTTCACAATATATCGAGCGTCTACATTCCACACAACGACTTGACTCGATCATCTTCCTCTGACCCGAGAGAAGCGAGACACTTCTCTACGTAGCACGTAGTACTCATCAACAACACATAAATCTGATGCAAACACCTATAAGTACACGAATCTTAAAGGAACGTACGCTATCACATCGTGAATATACAATATAATACTGAATCTGTGCTCGTAAACTATCAAGAAATTAATATAGTTTATCGGGGCCACGTCTCGTCCTTCAAATAGATTTGTGCGGCGCACATAGATACCAGGACATAGATATGCGTCTCGCGCGGAATACAATTACAACTATTGTTATACGTATCTAACACATAGATTTACGGTACATCCAAGAACATCGAACAGCAGCATTACTTCTAGAATTACTTAAATCGGTGCAATAATCTTATGACTACAATCTTCGGACATAGTATACAGTTGCAACAACGATTTAAACGAACATCGCTGTGCAGACGTGGCCCCGTACAATACACGGTACATCATACAGAACATCTATTATTACCAAGCTCCGTGTGCCGGTCATTAATTGAAATACTGCAAATATTAATAACAATTATTAATTTACAGCTAACACACAAGAGTTTACTATTTTAATAATAAATAATTAAAACATGCATCGATAAGTAATCATCCATCGGTTACACAGTTCATAATTTACTTCCAACATGATTCCAGGCCAACGTCTCCAATATAATCAATCAATATTTTCGCAATCCCGTGCTACATAAAATCTATTACATTCATTATCATATACAAAATGTTCAGTATCCCCAGTCTACAAAGTTTCCATAACTTACGGACTTCAGCAAAGGAATATTTTCCTGCGGTTGAACATTATTTTTAATGACAACGGTAGGAAGTTTACTTCCTACATCGTCATAGTCATATTTTATATTTCCGTAACCTAAATTCTATTACATATAGTTCAAAATCCTTAATACTAAAATAATCCGTCGTTCAAAAGAACTGACTACCCAAACAGATTAAGATGTTGATACAGTCGAATATATGATAACACTTACAGGATAAACCGCACTTCGCGTAATATACTCAGTCTGTGGTGCCGTGACCTGAGGCCTAACCAAAGTACTAACCGAGGCTTCTACATCGATTACACAATGTCACTAGTTGACCATCGACACAATGCGTAAATATTATAGTCAAGAAATGAAATAGGTTGTTACCAACTTTGGTCCAAAGGGGACGCCTATTAATAATTAGGCACAAAAAGTTGGCAACCCTAGAAACAGTATCATATTAAAAGCACGTTAAAACCGTACATTTATTCTTAAAAATACACCGCGATATAAGAACTATACATACACGAAGCATCGGTTTCGTACTTAGTAGACCAACAGCATTCAAGATATCAACCTCGACACGACTAATAAACGCTGAAACCGCCCAAAAATATAACACACACCTGTGCGTTAAATCTAGTATAACATTAAGAACTTTAAATACTACAATAGTGCAAGCTCTGCATAGAGCTGAAGCACAAGATCGTTCGTAAGCCGACAGAGTCAGCCGAGTCCTTGTTGGGTGGTGGCAACGAGATGGAGCCGCGCAACAACTCGCTCCTTCATGAGCTAAACAACGCAGACACTGAATGTGTACTAAATTCCGACACTGTCAATTATGAGAAGTCAAATTGTAGTAAAAGCCACGTTTTAAAACCAGGTAACGTACAATGTGGCTTCTAAAATTGTAGTAAAAGCCACGTTTTAAAACAAGGTAACGTACAATGTGGCTTCTAAAATGCGACTAGTGTTTAATTTAGTTGTTGAGTTTAAGAATGGAATCGATGGAAAAGTCGACCCTGCGTCGTTGCTCGAGCATGATGAAGGTTTGGACGGTGTGCAGCGCTGCCGGGTTGGCCGACGACGGCCCCGGGGCGGCAGCGTCGCCGCCGCCTCCGCCGCCACCCTCTTGCTTTCAGCTGGGCTTTTGCTGCACCTCACGCATTATAAGCTAAAACAATTAAATGCACTGTATACTTGGGCTCCAGAATGACAGGTTTTATACGACATTAACCTATTGACCGCCCTATTAATACGACCATGCTTTTGTGCCCGTGCCGCCCGTGTGAACATACGTTATTTATTTAATGTATTATTTTTGTACATACAGTAAAATACATAGTGACATAAAGAAACATGGGGTTCTTTTTTTTTTGTTTTTTATTTCATCCCACGACCCTATTCTGTCGTAGATATTTATTTGTCGATTCATGAGCTGGGCGGGTACGGGAATCGATATAAAACCAAGCGGTCAATAGGTTAAGTGACACTTAAAGCTCGTTTTCATAATATTCGTTTCAGGGTTCCATTACTAAACTGTCAGCCCATCGAAAGGTGTTGACAAATAATAGTAATAGAGCAAAATAAATAGCAGCATCTGTTTTCTTGCATGAAGCATTCGAGCGCGCAGCACAAAATCATAATGGAGCGTTAAACGGCTATACCTAGTTTAATATCTTAACGAAAAATTATAATAACAAAAGTAAAGTAAATAAACGAAGTTCCTGTAAATATTATTGACGAGCTTGATCTAATATGATAACACTATTCATAAATGAAGCTGTTATTATACTGTTTGGTTTATGAAATTATTCTTTAGAAATCCAAAATAGTTGAAAATAGAATAGTCAGTGTTGGAATCGACATAGTTTTGTAAAATATAATGAAAGGAGACCTATCATGCCATACACCTTCACTAAAGGTATGAAATTAAATAAAATTGTTTCTTTCGTAAGTGTAAAAATGATTTCTATAGTCCATGATTTAGGAATCATTTTTAGACGTCATATAAAAAAAAAAACTATTTTTTTAGTTTGTGTTAAATAAATAACATGATTTAAATAGATACTAGAATATACAATAATACTTTGTTGTATCCAAAAATATAAGAATTATTTCTTAACTATGGGATCCTGAAACGAATACACGTGAGACAGTGCATCACTGTTATATAGTATAACAGTGCGTAGCAGTCCACGTTCATCATGCCATATATAGTATATACTACTAATATGGAGACTATACTTTACGAGCTCTGAGCGCCCATCGTATTGATTAAGACAAAATACTTTTGTAGCAAAATTATAAAACAAAAATAAACAATTAGAAACTAACTGCTGATCACTGAAGCAATAAAAAAATATTAAAATTATAAATATTTTTAATGCTCCAAACTAAATAAAAAGCATTTGTATGATCCATGGCACATAAAGCGGATGCTTTACTAACACTAACAAAATTAAATAAAATTTTTGTTGATAAAAAAATAATATAATACCGATTTCATTAAAAAGAGTGATAGTGACGAAAGTGTGGGGAGTGACGTTACAAACATTATGGAATTAAGTGGGGGGTGAGCAAATGGAACTTTTTCTAATATCAATTTATTTCTGGCAAAATAATTTTGATTGCGTTTGTATGTCAAGTGCGTCAGTCATAATGATTACTTATGTCTGTCTGCCGCGATTGGTTCGCTAAATATCAGAGAATCTAAGAGAATCCTAGGTTAAATATATTAAGAGGTATTTATTTTATTTTTTTATTTTTACCACGGATGCTCTCGATTTGCACTGATGCGTGCACGGTTCCATAATGTCTTCAACATTTGCATCTGCCTGCAACAGGCCATACAAGTGAAAAAATTTCTGTTTTTGTATAATATAAAGATTTAGCCCATCTTGCGAGCGTGTCGCGAGCCTAAGGCAGCACTGCTAGGTAGTCTGCTTAGCGCCTGGGGCCTGGCTAACTCTAACATATTTTACTGTTTAAGCTTCAAGCTAAGCCACTAGCGAATGCGCCAAGCTCGCGATGCGGCAGGTAATAACTAAAAAGTTCGCGCTTGTGTTGCCATATCATTATCTAAATAGGCACCAGGCGCTAAGTAGAGAGTAGAGAAAAACTGCATGAAGATGGGCAACTGAATCAATTATATTAGTCAATTATCAAGAGTTAGACGTAGATATTGCCAGAATCCGGTCGTAATTGAAATGCAACTCAGAACCTATGGTAAGATAATATGGAATTGAGAGATTTTATCGTGATTTAGATTACAAGCAAATTAATGTTAGATTATAAAATTAATGAACTACACAAATAGCGTGTGGAAGTTTTCAGAGCTAATATTTACAGCATTAGAATCGCAGACTATTAAAAAACTAGTTAAAAGTAAATCTCACTAATTACGTAGGTACAACAACTAGTTAGAGAAAATGGAATTAATTGTAGTGCATTAGAGGGGTGCGGTTTTTTTTTAACGAAATGTTTTTTTTACGGCTAGAGATATAGATTTAAAAAATCTAATGAAGCAAGGGCAGATTACGCTAGAGATGCCACGGCAATGCTCAGGTGACATTATGCGAGTTAAATAATACACTACATTGACTAACATTTAAGTTATTTTATTATAGTAACTCCCTCGGGCGGTTAAAATAGCGTTTTGTTTTTAAGATGTTATGTTATTAACAAAACGCAGTCACCTTCATTTCTGAGGTTATAAAGACCAATATTTTCTGGCAAGCATTCATTTTTTATTTGAACTATCATGGGAGTAATATACAAAGGAGCCACGAGGGGAGTTTAGCAATTTCCTGAAACCAGGGATGCACAGAGTGCACCACAAGTTATCAGCCTTTCTCTACAAGTGAATTTTTGAACATTATTGAATAAAGGGGAATGGGCTAAGGTAGGCCGCGATATTCAAAATCCGAGTTTTTCAAGAATATAACTTACTGCCGCTTATCACATGATCATACGACCGAATGTAGAGTAGCAATCGAAACGCAAAAAAAAATAATTCGCGAGCCTACATTCGCGCATTCGCCTTAACTCAGTTAAATGATTAACGCCAGGTTTTGGAACGAAAATTAACAAAAACAAAAAGTAAACAAATTGTCAAGCGCTTGTACTGCTGTGATTGTTTGACTGATTTATCAACAGAGAATCACTTGACATGCGTTTCATTTTGTCACGTTTATTTATTTATAAAGGTAGACTAACAGCTTCTTTACATTATATTATAACACATCATAACTACTATAATAGCCTCAGGCTTACTCATTATTGATTTTCGTTCTTGAAACCGTGTGTTAAAATGTTGAGATGTTCTTGTCAAAAATTCACCCTAATCTGTATGCTACCAGTGCGCCCGTAGGCAACAAGGTCGAAGTTATACCTGATGAGGGCGCTCCGATGTGACGGTCTCGGTGGCGCGCACCGGCGGCGGCGGGGGCCGAATCTGCATCATCTGCGGGCCATTCTCGCGTGTGCAACGACTCGGTTCGGGCGGGCCAGTAGTCACTGCGCAATTGTACATCACTTGAATTGTAACATCTGTCCCCTAGGAGCATTTCTGTGACAGTTTCAGCAAAAAAACAACGTTAATTTCCATTTTTATTAAGCACACACACAAAATAAAAGAAATCATAACGAAAAGCTTCAAGGTACCCAATTTGATGAGGACATGGATGATAACTTGCACCGTGCCACCAATCGTACTGGTCCTAAATACAATCAATATCTATGTTAATACTTTCTTGGGCCAAAGCAGATGTACATTTCGTATTTTATAGTATAAAATACATTAAGTTGAATTTCAAACAAAAAGCCTTTTGCTATATCAAAACATACAAACACAATGTTCTAACATCAATATATTTTTTGAATAACAGAGAATAAAGATTAATAAAGTAACTGCACAACATCGATTAGCTCCCTTTTCACTATTTGATGATTTGCATGAGATGTAGCAAAACTAATTTATGTAAAACTAGCTGCCCCGGCAAACTTTGTACCGCCGATTTTTTTGTTATTATTCCCATGTTTTAATAATTATTCTGCTCTTCGGGGCGAAGACAAATCCAACAAATAAAAGATCATAAAAATCGGCCCAGCCGTTCTTGAGTTATACATGGTGTAACTAACCCGACTTTTGTTTTATATAATATAGATATGATTATTTCTATATAATGTTATTTCTATTTTATTGTAACAAATCCAAACTTTTTTATGTTTTAAAAAGTAATTTCCCTAATGTTTGTTCCTATAGGCCACGATAGGTCTCAATCGTGCAAAATTACGACGACGTTAACACATGCGTTCTACAGATGTGTAATGCAAATAATCAGAAAGTGAACTGAGAGACATTTACACGAAACACAATTATTGCAATTTGTAATTATGAGAATTATTTGAAAGGACATTTTTGACCCAAAAAAGCTTCCTCTTAGGTACGCGTCTTCAAAAACACGTTGAGGTAAAAAATTTCATAACCACTATTCTGATGACTCATTCTCCAGGCAGACATGTCCAAAATTCTGTAGAAATGAATCTGTAACTGAACTGCCAATGATAGTAAGTACATCAAAATTAGGGGGGGTATTAACCACCACATTTAGCATGCAGGGTTACTAAGATAGGGTAAATGTTCGAAAAACCTTAACAATTTTTTAACATATCTTTATCCTCCCTTTGCTGTCAATGTTACAGTAGTTTTAGAATGTTTTAAGTTGTTATTTAACAAATCATAATCTGTTTAATATCGCATAGCGTCAGAATTTTAATAAGTTGAGGGCGATTTGTTGAAAATGTTGTTAAGATTTTCAGGATATGTTCCCAAAAACACGTACCAGTTGTTAGCGGTATAGCTAGGCGAGCGTTTACTGCTAGGAGGTGGTCGCGTCGTTGGAGCAGGCTTCCTACGTGCTCCTCCAGTCGCACATTCTCTGTGCGCAGTTGGTGGAGGCATGATAACAGCGAAGCGACTGTGCACACGTATCTTATGTTAGCGGTACATACAGTAACAAAATACACCATTCTTCTAAACTTAGAACATCGGCTAGAGACGGCAAACCCTTTCCCTACAGTATTACAGTACTTTACAGAAATTGTGAAACGTCGCGCTTTAGAAAGAGACAGCTGCAGGGCCCTATTACCATAACACTTTACAGTTACAATTTACAAATGTGCACAGGTGTGCACCACAAAACTCTAAGCCACATAATTGCAACGGTATATGTAAATTGACAGTGACAAGTCTACAATTCACAAATTTGTAGTATCTGTGTTACGCAAGGTCTTCTGTAATCACACGAGGTATGGATCTTGTATCTCTTGACCTATAACTTTCGCTTTTGGAAAGAAAGAAAGATAAATAGGTTTTTGGTTTATCAATTTTGTAGAATTGTAGAATGTTGTAAAGTTTTGTGGTATAGGGTTGGCCCTATACCACAAAACTTTATACCAATTGTCGTCTGAGAGCCTGTTTCTACTCACCGGTTTCGAGGTTCATATATGGGGGGTGTCTCGTCGCATCTGCATACAAAATACTATTGATAATATCTCATAGATACACTTTATTCCCAAACGATAGCTGTGTAATTCACTATTCTCAATGATTCTATAATGCAAACTGTTATTACAGGTGAAACGAAATTTCATGGCACATTCTGAATTGATAGAAGATAGAATAGATGCTGTTAAGTTTATAGCTAATAAAACAGAAGTACAATTTTTTGCTTGCAATTTCATTATGCTCGTGCTCTATATTTCTTTTGTCTTATTTAATTGTTCAACAACAACCCACGTTATATCAGTATGTGTAAGTTTTACGATTCGTTTTTTGTATGCAGATGTTACACAGAATACTAAGATTTATGTGAATGCTTTCATATTCATAAAACTAACGCATAATATTCTTTTTTACTTCTCATGCTCTAAAAGTTCGTCTTTAGGTTGTGCGTAGGCGACATAATACATATAGCTTTTTATGCTCTTGTGCATTAAGTAATTTTTTTTCCAAGACTAAGATAATCAGGCCCAACAGCCACACGCACAGTATACGAGGGTAAGGTAAAAAGTTCTCGGCCTGACAGTGAAATACTGTGATTTCCAGTTAAAAAATTATTTTAATTTTCTACATAATGTTCCTTGACTTCAACGCACTTGGTGTAGCGCTTCTCCAACAGCAGTATTCCTTCCCAAAATTGAGAATCTGGAAGGCTGTGAAATTATACATCTACGGCCCGCTCAACTTCATCATTAGATGCGAAGCGCTTCCCAGAAACAATTTTTTTCAAGTTTAGGAACAGTTGGAAGTCTTAAGGTGACAAAACAAAAGAATAGGGGGGGGGGGGGGTGACCGAGTAAATCGTACGCCAAATCCCGCATTTTCTCAACGCGCCAAGGGTGCGTTGTCCTGGTGAAAGACATTCAGCAAATGCGGCACCCATCTTGCGCAGAGCTTTCGCATCCCTAATTCTGAGTGCAAGATGTTTGCCACCCTTTCTTTTGATATCCGTACAGCCTCAGCTATCTCACTCACCTATAGTTCAACACGATATCATGCACTTTTTCGATGGTTTCCGTTGTGGCTGCAGTTTTTGGCCATCCTTCTCGTGGGATATCTTCGAGACTTTTAAATTCAGCTGCCCGCTTTTTAACAGTTGACATGGAAGGAGCAGTCTCCGTAAAGTTTTGTCAACTTTGGATGTGCTTCCTTAGGAGTTATCCATCCAAAACGAAGAATTTTATGACCGCACGATATTCAAGTTTATACATTTTAGCAAAAAACACGCAAGACATCTAATGCAAAAATAATTTGCAAAAATTCGTGTAAGGAAACTACTTGCGAGAAAAAGTTGAAACTTGTTATACGAACTAATGACACATGCACCCAGACGGGAAAAATAATTTTTTGCTGATTGGAATGCCATTTTTGTGTAAGGCCGAGAACTTTTCACCTTGCCCTCGTAACGTCGCAGATTAAAGTCGTTATTTTATTTCTTATGCTTTAATTTATACCACTTCCGTGTTTTGTATCGTTAATTTAATAAAACCAGATAAAATAGTTGTCATTTATTATTTAAAAACGCAAAGAAACGTTTTCATAACTTGGCAGTATGAAGCACCCAAGTCGAATGACACAAGCGTGGAAAATAAAATAAAAAACTTTTAAAAAGTTTCTTGGCGAGAATTTGCTATTATTCTCTTCTTTAATTTTGCACCATTTTTGAACAGTGAAAACACTGTTACATACTTTAGGCCTGTTTCATTTTCTCGCAATCGAAATGAAAAGCAGAGTGCATAACTCGGGCATAAAAGAGCCATTTTACACCTCGACTTAACTATACACCCGCGGTAAAATGGCTTGTTTTATGTACTAGTCGTACAACATACTATTTTTTTTCCTTGGATTCCGACCAGGTTTTGGTATGTATCTAGACTAGGTTTTTAAAAAATCCCGAGTTGCAAGCACAAAGCATGCCTTTATAAAAACTTTTACAAAAAAAACAACCGACTTCCAAAAAACACTATAAAGTTAAAAATAACTTTAATTTCGGAAGTCGGTGTCTTTGGATTTGTATTTTAGTTTTTTGCCACCGACTTCCGAAATTAAAGTTATTTTTAACTTTATAGTGTTTTTTGGAAGTCGGTTGTTTTTTTTGTAAAAGTTTTTATTTTTCACTTTTTAGTGGGTCAGTTTGTAATTTATTTAAGTTACAATAGCCTAATATCAACGGATCATCACCTTTTACAAAATATTGCTTTTCCCGATGCAGGGACGTTAATTGTTGAGGAGTTCTCCTAGTAAGAACCAGGAGAACTGGAGCTGATTGAGAAGTCACCATCAGCTCCACTTCACCATACGCATTGTAACGAGCATAAATTGCTTAGCAACCATATTAAAGTAATCGAATCGCAACCCGTGAAATATTTGTCATTGAGTAGTTCCGATGGCCATCTGTGGTCTTCATCATCAGCTCCACTTTACCAAATGATGATTTCCGAGAGCAAATGCTCAAGTTACTTTAATTATTGAGTAGGCCACACGACGAAAAATGACGCGATTACGCAACTTAAATTCGGTTTCAAATTGACGCATCAGCATGACTAGTAGGTAGTGGTCGTCCTATGTAAAACTACAATCTTAATTAGGTAGGTATTATTTTTGTACGACCTGAACATTTTGGCGTATTGAACCGTATGAAGTAAGCCCAACAAAAGGTAACTGCTGTAAATCGTTGAGGAATTCCCTCGACTGTCTATGGTCTCCATCATCAGACCTGTAATGGCACTTATAACCCATATGGGTGCAAAGTTTTTCCTTTGCCATTACAGTTCTCATAAATATAAATTAATTAATTCCAAACACAAGGTAGCTACTGTAAACTGTTGAGGAGTTCCCTTAACTGTCCTTCGTCTTCATCATCAGACCCCTAATGACAGTCACAACCCATCTAGGTGTAAAGTTCACATCAATACAAATTAATCAAGCCCAAACACAAGGTAACTGCTGTAAATCGTTGAGGAGTCCCCTCGACTGTCTTTCGGCTCCATCATCAGATCGACTCCAGGCCTTCATTAAATTGTAGTGCTTTAAAATACTTAACGAAAAAATTAACAAACGCACTAGTCGCTCCTACGATTTTCGAATGTTCCCCTCGGTTTCACTGGGATGCCATCATCAGATCCTGGTTTCCTTATCATGGTACCACCCTTGGCATATCTCCTTTCCAACAAAAAAAGAATAATCAAAATTGGTTCATAAACGACGAAGTTATCCGCGAACACACATAAAAAAAAAAAAAAAAATATACGGTCGAATTGAGAAACCTCCTCCTTTTTTTGAAGTCGGTTAAAAAGACATTTTATGCATTTACCAACAGTTTTACTATTTAGTTATCAAAGAGTTGTAACTTATAACATTATTAACACGCAACATTAATAACAGTTAAATTACAAACCGATTCATTTTCTAATAAAAAAAAAAGTAAGTACTAAAATTACAATTCTAATTACTTAATCTGGCATTATTCAATTTTTTTTTTAAATACTTGTGTGTTTCCAATCAATTTACTAAAAACGCTTTACTTAGCGGCTTATAATTATATGTAATATGCTTTTCATTCTCGTGTCGAGGTGATCGGTTTTACCACGCACAGGAGTTTATGTTCATGGGAGGTTACGGCACTAATCCACTACTATAAAACTACAATTTTATCAAAGCATATTATGTTTAAAATAAAAGGATGACTGTTATCACGTCGAAGACTACATTGGCTCTCTTTTACCAAATGTCCCTTTCTTGAGCTCAATCTTTCATAATTATTGCAAAGTACTGTGTCTATCACTTTATTTAGGGAAAAAACAAAGGGTAGAAATAAAACAAATATCATACATAATTATTATGAAAATGAAAAATTACTATGATAATAATTTAACAACGACGGATAAAGAATTAAGTAGGTACATAAATTATTTCATGCCATGTGGTCAAGTTTTTGACGAGGGTGGTGTATACCCCACATGCCGTCTCCAGTAAAAGTGCTCGGAATATAAGATACATCACAGATTAAGAGAATGCTGAACTACTCTAGATATTGAAGTGTTTCGTGTGGCAAATGTTTACTTACTGTCAAAGTGTTGGGCTTGTTCCATGAGGAACTGTGACCCCTGCTCCCACTGACGCTCGAGCAGCTGGTCGAGGCTTTGAGCGCTCGACGATCGTCCGGAACTGATACTGCCGCCCTGTTATTACACAGTTTGTTAGGTTTTTAACTATGTGAGTACGTAAGTAGTCAGTTCGCACTCGCAAGCACAACTGAAAAGTCCTAGAGTGTATTCATCAGGAATTGTTCATCAGCAGCCCGGAATATCTGGATTTTTGCCCGGTTTATGGCAATAGGCTCGCCATAAAACATAAATGGCGTAATGTGGGTGAACTATAGGTACACCCCTCTTCTAACCCTTCGGGGATTACAAGCGTGATGTTATGTTTATCTACGTTATCTGACTTTGCAATTATAACACAAATTATCTTCTAAACGGTGATAACAACTGAAACTAGATAACTATGAAAACTAGATTTAAACTATAGGCCGACCGCTTAAAGGTCATAGCACACATATCAACTCGGACAGGGATCGTCACCGTATCAACTCGAGCCATTCACTATTCTTTGTATGAAACTCCCTACTGCAACGTACACTAATCGGAATCGTAACATAATCGCCTCGCCTCGCGAGAAGCTCACGAACCGCGGTGCGGTGTGGCTCGCCGTCCCCGCGCTTACGTCTCTTCGTCCACCCTTGCCCCTCACCCCTCCGGCCTGCCTGCTGCACCATCAACCAGCGGTCGGTGAGCCGTAAGCGCGGCGTCGCCTAGCCGTAGCCGAGTCGACGTATCGGAGCTTCTGATCCGCTTTGGTTACGTGCTTACTTTAGGTTGACGCCTGTTTGACAGCGAGGCGTAAGGCGATACGGTGACGATCTCTTTCCGAGTTGATATGTATCTATGACCTCAACTGAGACGTTGCCTGAGGTAGCAGCGCGGTGCGGGAGGGGTGTGGTGACGTGATGCGAGAGAGCTCAGTATTTCGTCAACTTGTGACTAGTTGTCACAATTCAGCGGTCGGCCTATAGAAAATTATTATGGCCGCCAAATCATTTCTAGTTAAAGAAGGAAAGAAAAAGTATTTATTGCGACTTGTACAGGAAGATCACAAACTAAACACAGTAAAAAAACTGACCTGCAAATTGCAAAAAACGTAAGAAATTTTGAATTTCGCGGGCTACCCTGACGCTTTCGCCTTAAGATAAGGTATGGTAAGTAGTGGTCACGTAAGGTCAAATAACTTACAGCTCCAGCCTTGTTCATAAGCGGTGGCGGGATGAGAGTATCTCCGCCCGCGCTTCCAGCGGCATGAGCAGCTAATTCCGCAGTCAGTTGCTCCTGAAGACAGGCAGCCGCGCCACTCTCGGGGTTCAACTCATTGCCTAGCATGTGAGGGGCTGTGCAGGAAGCGCCGATCCTGGGATACATGAAGGTTCTGAGGGTCAGTCATAGTACATTGAATATCCTCGATTATAATCAGCTTCGGAATAAACCCTCATTTAAAAATGATTGAGTTTTGTTATCACAACGTAATACACGTTACGTACACTCGATTTCAAAACAATACCAAAAATACTTACTAACTATTAAAGAGTTCACAACCGTAACATCAAATCATCGGAACATAATGCAATGTCAAATAAATTATATTTTTAGAGGAAGTTGTTTAAAATTAGCAAACGTTCATCTCATAATAGTGACAAATACTGCTTGCAAACGAGTTAAGTCTAAAGGCTGACTTTCCAATAGTCCGATAACTTTTATCTGAAGAATAAATATGGCACTTTGACATATTTTCTATACAAAAGCTGTCAAACCGCAATATTTATTCCTAAGATAAAAATTATCTGACTATTGAAAAATCTGGCCTAAAAGTAACAACAACAGCTAAACGATTGTGAATTTTGTGTTTACAATACAACTGTGGTTCAACAATGATTTTGTTGTTAAACTCAAGCATAATATGAACTGGAAGTTTTTGGTACAGTAATTAAAACCAAGAGATATAATATTCTCAGAAAGAACACGATCATTACCAGAACTCTAACGCTACTCCTTGTATGAAAGCTCTTCAAAAATAAAAATAACTGAAGCCGATTTCACATTTTATTTTTAATATTGAACAAATACTAAACACGGTACTTACTTAGTCTCCATCTTGGGCCTCAATGGTCTTTCCGAGCCTGTAAAATAAAACATACATATTATTACATGACACGAAACGTAAGCAATGAATAAAACAAATGATACGACCTTTGTTTTCAAATGGTTACTATACGACTATCAATGTGGGTCATTCGAACCACATTATGAAATTCAAAGGAGGTGAGAAGTTTTTTATTTGCAGAATAATGTGGCATGTTTAAGATGTCTTTTTAGTTTCCACATATGACAAGAGTAAAGTTTTATTGATTTACTTGCAATCCCAGGGCAATAAAACTACGTATACCCAAATGAAAAGCATCCTGTATGTTTATCCAGATCAAAATCATTTATTTTTCAGAATATGATACATTATAATAATGGTCTTAAAATTAGTCAATGGTCATAGTCTACCCGTGTCCCACACCAAATGTCATTCAAATCTAGTTAGTTGTTAAAGAGTGATCGAGTAACAAACATAAATTACAATCCTTCACTTTTATAATAAAGTATAAATGTGACTCCAGGTTATTAACGTAAAACATAGCTTCAATCAACCAACACTACAGTTAAAAGAAAAATCTCTGGCAATACCTACTGATCTGATTTCAACGTTTTTTTACTGTCAAAATTAAATTATTCCCTCTAGTGGGTTCTGAAACTTTTGATGCCAGAAAAATGCAATGTTCCCGTTAGAATCTTCATACCTAACCGGCACTCAGCTACAAGGATATTTTGCCGGTGGGCAAAGGGGGCTAACGCCGCTATCTTTTATTTTTTCAATCCTACTAATATTATAAACGCGAAAGTTTGTGAGGATGGATGTTTGTTACTCTATCACGCAAAAACTACTGAACGGATTTTGATGAAACTTTACAGTAATATAGCTTATATATTAGAATAACACATAGGATACTTTTTTTTCCGATATTCCCACGGGATTGACACTTATGCGGGTGAAACCGCGGGGCGTATGTAATAATTTCTGTGTCAATTTCACAAATATTTGCAACGTCACTGTCATTCGGGGGCCAAAAGATCCTTGTAGCACTCAGTTGAATACAGAAGTATTTGTACCATAATTATTATAGTTTGACTTACTTGGAGAGCTGGGCGGAGAATCTTTGATGGTCTCCGAGTAGATCGGCGGTGGAGTCGGCTGCGGCTGACGGCGCACGCTGGCGAGAGTCTGAGTTGCCATAGACTCTGAAATATTCCCGTTACTTTAGCTACCTATACACCGTTGTGAACTATAGTGTGTTCAGAAAAGGATGGGTTGAATGACACGTGTATGTAAGAGCTTTTAGGGGAATATTGGTTATTTGATAATCGATTATTTAATTATTTTTTATTAAAAAAAGTGTTATTGGAACGACTCAACCTGTCAACTAAACCTTGGTTCTCGTAGTGCCAAAAGGAACATTGAACTACAATTCGAAACTGTTAGTTGGTTGCTTTTTTCAATGATCTGGAATTACTTCTACTTGTTCAAGCCAATCATATGGATCAGTCATGTTATTTATTTTATTGTAACCAACAGACGTCAACCACATCAACCTACCGTATCTAAGTAAGTACCTACCAATTTATTATTAAATATGACCAACCGGGATACGGAAAACCACATGTTTTTAACATCGACACACACAATCCCATTTATTCATAAACGTTAATTTTTAGTTAAGTAGTGGTTAGCGAATGTTTAACCATACATTTTTGACGTTTGAACGTCACTTAACTTTAATCATGGTTTGTAAATAAACCTCAATATGTACAGACTGTTTAAACTCGACGCTTTTTTTGTCAAAACTAGCAACATGTATTAATTATTTTAAGCTTTATACATCCTAACAGGAGAACTATGATACAAGCTAAGCACAAACATCTTTGCCACAAAATTCAGCTGCGTTAATGCCGCTGGTTCAGTACAGTGTGCGTCAAATAACTTTGCCGCTCTGAAGTAGGCAACCAATCACTGCGCAGTAGTTAATCCTATGAATAAAACAGCAGCGCGCATGGCGCGGATTGGCGCGGCTAGCAAAGAGCCTAGCTTCAGAGCGGCAAAGTTATTTGACGCGAACTGTACATGAAGTACTTACGAATAGCCGATGCGGTGTTGGCTACGACAGAAGTGGCCATGGCAGCTCGTTTCTTTGTCCTTACTGTTGTGGGCGGCATAGGCGGCATCGGCGGCATGGGCACCATGTTCAAAGGCATGTCCGGCTGCTTGCTCGGGCCAGGCATGCCACTCATACTGCAGAAGAAACATTTCTTTTATATCTCTAATTTTTTACCAGACTGCGTCAGGAGGGTTATTCTTTATTTTTCTAGCCTACGCTGTCCCACTCCAGGGCAAAGGCCTTCCTCCACTCCTTATATTTCGCGAGCCCGCGCGTCCTCCTTCCAGTTTTGACGCTATCTCTACTATATCGCGTATAATTACTATAGCGTGACCAAAAACGGAACTAACGTCGCAGACGTAGTTTTTAATATATTTTACAATACAATCGCACAACAACAGCCACACTGTCAACGTCATTTGAGCGCGAAAAGATCCCGGTAGCACTTTATTTATATCTTCGATCAAAAATACTTTAGATAAGGATCACAAACAAAAATGTATTGCTGAACAGGCCACGATTCGATAGTTTTGTACATTTTTATTTGCCCAACAAACGTTCTCGAACGTCCAAATTTCAATAATTCATACAAAACTTCCATAGAAAAAACCATTATCAAGTGTTCCCGAATTTTTAAAATTTTCCGGGCTCTTTTTAGGGTTCCGTACCCAAAGGGTAAAAACGGAACCCTATTACTAAGACTTCGCTGTCTGTCCGTCCGTCCGTCCGTCTGTCTGTCACCAGGCTGTATCTCAAGAACCGCGGTAGCTAGACAGTTGAAATTTTCCCAAATTATGTATTTCTGTTGCCGCTATAACAACAAATACTAAAAACAAAATAAAATAAATATTTAAAGGGGGCTCCCATACAACAAACGCGATTTTTTTGCCCTTTTTTGCTCGATATCAATAATGACAACAGGTAGGCACATGAAATATTCACAAAATACTGTTGTATTTTTACTTTAATAATAAATATTAAAATAAATATTTAAGGGTATACAACAAACGTGTTATTTTCGGCGTTTTTACTTTGTGGCACGGAACCCTTCGTGTGCGAGTCCGACTCGTACTTGGCCAGTTTTTTTTTAATTTTTCTTTCCCTCAAAACCTTAATCGGGCTTTATCGAACATTTAAATAGAAAATTAAACAAGTCGGGTCCAGCCTTTCTCAAGTGATGCACATACCAACGAACAGCAAAAATTTTTTTTTTCATTTTTCATATTCGGAAAGTAGTGTTTGTTTGATTCGAATAGCGGGTGGAAGACGCTGCTTCCCACCTTTGGGCGGGAAAGACTCATAGTAATTGCTTCCCTCTCTAGGGCGGAAATGAATTTTAAAAATAGAACTAAGTTTGGTTAGGTAGCTGAATACGAAATTTTTTACATAATTATGTTAAATGCTGCGGTCTTGTGAGTGTATAAACAGCCAGTGTGAATTAAAAAAAATACCTAGTAAGCGGGACGGCGCCGCGGTGTGTTCCATATTTTATCAAATTTAAAAAGACTTAATAATTAAACACAAATTGTTCAAACTTCTCAATTACATAATTTAAAATAGATACTATTCATGTTATTAAGTTATTATCCTATCCTAGCTAATATTATAAATGCGTAGGATTTCACAATATTATAGATGCGTTTTAAACCGTAAGCCCCTTACTAATAAACGTATTATATCAGATCGATTTCTCTCTTTCAGTCGTCAGTAATTCGACTTTCGAAAGAAGAAGACGTTGTGTACAAACTATACAGACGTTATACAACGTTTATTAGTAAGGGGCTTAGTTTTTTATGATACCTACACGATTTCTTTAAGTAATAGTACCTATAATCAGCCTTTAATGTTCCCAATGTTCGCACAGGCCTCCTCTCTTCGAGAGGGAGTGGGCTGTAATCTACCACGCGGGCCCACTGCATGTTGGTAGATGTCATGTCTTCGAATTTTTGGTTCTAGGACATGCCGGTTTCTTCACGATGTTTTTCCTTCACCGTTTTGAGTGTGGTGGTGATGAAATTATTTATATGAAGTGAAGCGCCTGCCTCGGTATGAACCCACGACATACAACTCGTAAGTCCTTATTACCACTGAGCCACCACTGCTCTTCAATAATAGGTAACTATGAAAGCATATTAACACCATTAGGTACATAAGTTGTTATCTTATTGGATACTTTTCTTAGCAATTCATATTTTCTAGTCCTAAAAGTTGTTTTTCTGCCATAATATATTTTCTCATTTCGCATGTGCACAAACAAGTAAGTCGCAATTTAAATGTGTAAGTATAATGTATTTTGATTTATTCGCGATAGATACACACAGAGGCTTGTTGCAATTTACATGATATAAAGAGAACCCAAGGCAATAGAAATAGAGTAATAATGATTTTTTATCACATCTATTCAAAAATCGCTAGTGTATTCTTCGTAAACAGGGACTAAAATAGCTCTTTAATCCCTAGGGACTAAAAGTAATTTGAATTTGGAATGTGAATATTGTTAGTAAAAGTTCCAATCACATTGTATAAGTAAAAGGCTGTATGATATTTTGATAAAGTAAAACGCACGCCAGCCAAATTAAAAAAGTTTGTGAAAAAATAAAAAAACACTCGAAAAGCATTCTGCCTTCGTTCGTAAATCGTAATTGGTTACTGATAATTTGTATCTAAATAAATAAACGTACTTTTCTTATTCATAAGTTACACTTACTTATTTTTTCATAGAGGGTGATAAAAAGTAGTGTCCACCTCGGGAGCAACACTATTTGAAGCTCGAGTGACGTATCAGAATAGTTGTTTGCTCCCTTGGCAAACAATCTACTATTATTTGATGTAAGAATGAAACAATCATTCTTACTTTGACTAAAAGTTTTCTAAGTTTATGATTTGGTTTAGGATTTGTATCTTAAGCAAAATCAAGAATACCTAATTGAAAATGGGTTTATCATCGGGCACAGCCACAGCACATAACATAATATTCTTATTACGATACGCCCAGCCCTCTACAGTTATTCTTTTGAATTTTGAACAATTTATTATAAACTATTAATTATTGTAATTTGATAATAATAATCGTAAAGTTTAAATTTCTTAGTGCTAACGTGTTAAATATTGTATTGTATTCAGGAATATTAATAATTATGTGAATCACAATCGACGCGCTGCTAAATACATACATTTCGCCAGGCAAGACACTTATGTAGAAATATTCTTAATAAAATAGCTACAAAATAATGTACTTATACATAAAGTTTATTTTTCCTTACTTGTCTTATTTGGTAAACAAATAGGGTGTAGTACCTACTCATTTTGGAATAAGTGTTGTATGTGTTCCATAAAACGTTCCTAAGCGTAACTTAAAAAAAATACGAAAACGTGATTTTTTTACCAAATAAGTCACGTCAAGGAAAAATTACTGTGTACAGCCAGGGAACCTAATTGTTGAGCGATTGATGCAATTCAATTAGCCGTGGTCAGTTATATCGACTAACGGTTGTGCGGACAATTTCAGTCGATAATAACAAAAAAAATAAGCAAATGTCGTGAGGAAAGTTGCGATTAAGAAGGTAGGAGTACAGTAAGACCAAAGAAACGAGGCTAGAAAATGGGGGTGACTACCAAGATGACGACTAATAGAGAAGAATGGATGAAGAATATTGGGATAAGGGCAAGAGAATGATGATTAAGTTGATAATTCGTTGATCTCAGAGCTAAGTTCGTATTACATTTTGTTGTTGATATGAGAGGGAAGATGCAATAATATTTTAGCGTTCCCCTTGTCAGAAACCGCCAGGCTATTGTATAACCTTATGCGGACTGGTATTCGTAGAAGATAGTTGTTCACATTTAAGGACTGTATTACGTTTATAAAATGATGTTTATATAATATTACATAAGATAGCCGGAGCGACTTAGTCATGTTGACCAAGCTCCTTAATAAAAATAAAAAACAAAAAAAAGTTGATAATTAATTCGCTTATCAATCAAGTACCCAGGCTGTACAACGGTATGTCGTAGTACTTACCCAGCTTTGTTGGGATCTTGTTGCATCTCGTAGGTTACGTTAAGACCTCCCCAGGAGCGCCCGGGGTGAGCGTGCGGTGAATGCCCTGTCATACCAGTGTCCATAGCCGGCTGGAAAGAAACATTTATTATAATTATTATTACTACTGATTTTATAAACTACTTCTTCGTGTCGATGGTGTGACAGTAAATTGAATTAATTTGGCCCAAAACTTTAACCACTTATGTATCGAAATGTCTTGTTCTGATAAAGTGATTAAAGGTTCTAGTTTCTGTGATAGTGTTGGTATACCGGCAGGTCTCTTACTGAACGATTGTATAAACCAGAAAACAAAATGATCTATGAACAATTAAAGAAGATGTACCTACGGACTTCTAAAACATCGTCACGATTATCTATAATTTATTTTTCTTAACTTTTCATAGGTCATAAAACTTATAGCCGTATTGACCGCCTACTGAATTATATGTTTACAATGACAACACAAAAAAACTACTCGTGTTTGTAGAATCCTACTAATATTATAAACGCGAAAGTTTGTGAGGGAGGATGGACGGATGGATGTTTGTTACTCTTTCACGCAAAAACTACTGAACGGATTATGATGAAACTTTACAGTAATAATAATAAATAATAATAATAATAATATTCCACAACTATCACACAACGCCGTCTAGTCTCAAGCTAAGCAGAGCTTGTGTTATGAGTACTAGACAACTGATAAACATACTTATATATTTCTAAATACATACATATATAGATAAATTACACCCAGACACAGAACAAATGATCATGCTCATCACACAAACATTTGTCCTGGGTGGGAATCGAACCCACGACCTTATAGTAATATAGCTTATACATCAGAATAATACATAGGATACTTTTTATCTCGATATTGCCACGGGATCGACACTTATGCGGGTGAAACCGAGGGGCGCTGCTAGTGTATAATATTATTAAACATATTCGCGTCTCCCAACATGTGTTCACAGAACAAGCGGTATCATGATTCTATAAGTAGTTCCATTTTTTATTTTTTCTATGTTGGCACCTTGTTTTTATATATTAATGTAATTTGTTAACATTTCATTGTGCTTATGTGCGGTGTGCTGTCTTTTGTGTGCACTGAATAACTGTTTTATCTATCTACGAATTTTAATTAATATTATAATTTTTATAAATGCGAAAATAAGTTTGTTTGTTCCTAACCATTTCTCACGTAAATCACTGAACCGATCATCCTCAAATTTTGCATATACGTTGTCAAGTGTACAGAAACGGACATAGGGTACCTTTCATCCCGATAAAATGTGCTGTTCCCGAGGAAAACAACAATAACTTTATTACGAAAATAGATGGCGCCACGTCTTTCTAATCAAAAACAGGACGTAGTCAGCTAGTAGTTTATAAATGGCATGTCGTTGCTAAAAACAAATCGTTTCCAGCTTATTATACGAACGTTTTGAAATAGGTCACATCAATGTGGCATCTCATTACTACGAATTGTGGTTTATTTGACATTCGTAACGAGACGAGAGTAAACGGAGCGAATGATATTTGAATATGATTTCGATCTGGCTGCATCTGGTTTCAAGTCCTTCAATGTTTGATGGTGTCATTTATATTAACAAGCGACCCGACCCTGCTCTGGCACGGGTGCGACATGTCAAGATTTTTGTGTCGTGTTCTTAAAACTATGGAAATAATCGCAAAATCTATTGTGTAGTTTAGAAGAACTAAGCGCGCACACACAAAAGCGTATTTGCTTTATTATGTATAGATATATAGGGTGTTTGGAAGTCGGATACAAAGCCTTAAGGGGTGATAGTTGACACCATTTAGAGCATTTTCAGCCATACATGTCGTATGCCGAACTTCAGTCGCGTACCTTCGGCATAATGTGTTTAGACACTTAGACGACGTACGTTTTTTTATTTTTTTCCCAGTTAAAGTTGGTATGTTATTTTTGACTAAATGTTTGTAGTTAAAAATAAATAAAACATACTTCGTCTAAGACATGTATGGCTCAAAATTCTGTAAATGGCTTTGCACTCAGCTTCCAAACACCGTTTATCAATGACAGTAGAAAACTGAAGATACAAACACGTCTTTGGTGATACAAATAATTAATTTGAAATAGCTATTAAAATATTAAACAATGAAAAATGCTGTCGTAATTTATGTACGGTCGATCTACATCGTGGTACCTAAGTAATTGACCCTCGTAAGTTAAAAAAAACTAGACTATTTTTAGAGTTAAGAAGTTACATGGCAAAACACATTGTATTATTAGCAAAACCTTAGCATGCTGTGATAATAAAAGTGTACTCACGGGACTCCATTTGATTGTATATTCTTATAGAAATGAACATGGAAGCTGATTCTGAATATTCTCGCCGTTCCTATTCAACACTATAACAAACCGAAGCTGGCACTTTTCTAGTCTCTATTATAATAACTATCGTGAAGAAACAAATAATAATAACACACAAACTGCCGGAAAATATCTCAACAACTGACAAGTTACGAACTCGAGTGAATCTTGAAAACCGCGGGAGGAGAACACGTGCTACACAAATGATACGTACACATTCGCACTGACACAAACATGTGTAAACTCACCATTACACGTAAATTGTTTTTTACCCGTTTTAGTTTACGATTACCGCGTTTTATCAATAAAATCATTGCAGTACCACAGACAGATGTGTCGTTACCAAGCGTCGCTTTCTGACTGAATGAATGAAGGGAACTCCATGTGGTCAAAAACTTCGAAGCTTTGAACCATCGTACGAGGCAGGTAGGCCAGGGGTTGCGTGCAGGTACAAAATCGCAATATTTATCTTTGCTACGGTCCTAGGGTGATAGGCGCGCACGAAACCTTTCTAAGAATAGATTTGGCGAATTTAGTCAAAACATCTTCTATTATTAAATTACAAGATTTCTTAATAGATACTAGTTATTTTTACGTGTAATTAAGGATTTATTTTCGAAATTAATTCTGTTTTAGGAGCTTGCTCTCACCAATTATAATAACAATTGTGCTCTACAAATCATTACGTCATAGACAACCGAAAAAATCCCACACACCCGGTAGAATTATTATTGTTACACTTTTCTAGAGTTGTCTAGGGGCTCCATTGTCAGTCCTGCACCATGTTCGTGCCAGTTGTGTAGACAAGCTCATTGTGTCGGTTCTTTACGTTTTTTATTTACACCCCTGTTTTTGAGAAAGTCAAGTCCGTTTGGCAGTTACCAGTTTATCACATAGTATTTTTACTAGTCTAACATTTGGTAGTTCTAAAAACTTTTCGCAGATTATGATAATAGCTATTTATTATCATAATCTGCTAAACGTCTTTAAAAAGCCAAAAATGTACTGAAACGTAGAGAGAACTATCTGTGGAGTTGAAAACAAAACCAAAATCGAACTGACTGCCTCCTGTGGTCTAGTGGTAGCAAGTGATACACTGCTTAACGTCAGGTCCTTGGGTTTATGCTTGACGTCAGGTCCTTGGGTTTATGCTTGACTTCAGGTCCTTGGGTTTAAGCTTGACGTCAGGTCTCACGTCAGGTCTGACGTCAGGGGTTTATCCATAAGAAATTTCTTAGTAGCAGCCACAGACATTTAAGAGTAGTTATATGTCTGTGGTAGCAGCCCGTAGTCCGGATTAGTGCTCGGTTAATGGCAATTAGTGGTGGGTCGTTGTCGAATTTTTGACGGACGAAACGCAACCGTTCTCCCGACGACGAAAACGGTTGCAGCTTGCAGAAAACGGTCGTCGTCGCCACTGGTTTGAAGACGGGTTAAAGGACGAAATTTATCCAACATGGAATATAATTGCGTTTTCGAGGTTTTCGTTTTTGAACGACTGTTTTGTAAACGAAAACGAACGCGGAACGAGAGACGACGCGACGGAAAAGCGTGATAGAGTTGAACCATTGCATTCTCGACTATATTTTCATGGGCGTAAAATAAAGAATCGCACCAAGTAATTCGAAGACTGGTTTCTGCAACGAAGACTGTTTGAACCCAGGACGTAAAACGGTTGCATCGTTGCAGAATGCAAAGCGGTCTTTGTAAACGGTTCGTCGTCGCAACGCCCACCCCTTATGCCAATAGGCTCGCACCCAAATTTACATGGGACTTAAATATTACTGGCAAATGTGGGTGTACACCTCTGCTCAACACTACGAGGAATACCGGCGTTATGTTGTTAACGCTAAAGACATGTGATTTCAAGAATTAGGATAAGGACAAGAGAATGTTTATGATGATGACTTTGCGAAATGTTGATTAAGCGTTTCCCGCTTAAATGAAACCATCGATTTGTTATATTAGTGTCGATCCCGTGGGAACTTCGGAATAAAAAGTAGCAGCCGTTTAAGCGTAAAGAAGTAACAAACATATAAGTAAACACACACACACTCACAAACTTTCGCCTTTATAATATTAGTGTGATGATTTTTGGCAGCATGCAAAGTTATGTCTACCTTTGCAGCAACCTACCACATTTTGCCTAAAGGGCGGAAATTACGCCAGCTGTCTATAATGTAATATTTTCATTGAATCATTAGCCTGGCTTGACGCACTATTGCTTCCACAAAGGAAAATTGCATGACATGTCATCAATTATGGTACAAAACCTGTCATTACCGTAATTCGCGGTCTGTCCATAGGCTTTGAGACCGTAATGAAAGCCACATCAATACAGTCGTTTTTAGGGTTCCGTACCCAAAGGGTAAAAACGGAACCCTATTACTAAGACTTCGCTGTCTGTCTGTCCGTCCGTCTGTCTGTCACCAGGCTGTATCTCAAGAACCGCGGTAGCTAGACAGTTGAAATTTTCACAAATTATGTATTTCTGTTGCCGCTATAACAACAAATACTTTTTTTTTGTTCTTTCTGCTTCACAGCAATCTGTCGTAAACGCCAATAAGCTGCTTCTTTGTCCGAAATTTCTGAGTTTTATTAGGTAATAGAGCTTGGTGAGAACTTCGTAGTTAAGTTTCTCATTCCAATTAGATGAATCTGTCCTGGAGAGTTGGGACGCTATGTCTTTTCAATCTCTTAAATTGCAGGCCACCATCACCGCTTAGTTTTAGAGCAAGTTCATTTTGATGTTTTGATATTCTCTTCTGGTATTTGTTGCTGTATTGTGTTATCTCTTGTTTGACTGCAGATATTTTCAAATCTTGATATATTAGCTTGTTACTAATGTATTGTGGTATGTTAAAGATAACTCTTAATATCTTCGACTGAAACCTTTCCAAAATCTCAATATTACTTTGGCTGGCCGTGCCCCAAAGCTGGATACCGTACGTCCAGATTGGTTTGAGAATTGCTTTGTAGACTGTCAGCTTGCTGTCTGTGCTCATTTGTGAGTGCTTTCCTATTAACCAGTACATGTTTCTTAGACTTACATCCAGCTGCTTTCTTTTCGTCCATATATGTTTTCGCCATGTTAACCTCCTGTCCAGATGCATTCCTAGATATTTGGCGTTGTCATCTTGAGGAATTTCTTCATTATCCAGAATCACTGGTGGACAGGTATCTCTTCTGAGGGAAAAAGTTACATGCGTGGACTTGCTTTGGTTTGCCCTGATTCTCCAGACTTTAAGCCATTCTTCGATTTTGTGAATGTGGAGCTGTAGATGTTCTGATGCAGTGACTGGATTTGAGTGTGTTGCAAGTAGGGCTGTATCATCTGCGTACGTTGCCACTGTGGTTTTTTCCGTAGCCGGTAAGTCAGCAGTGTAGATGATGTACAGTACTGGCCCTAGGATGCTACCTTGTGGTACCCCTGATTTTATTTCATACAGGTCCGACAGTTCGTTTTTGTACTTAACTTCAAAACAACGCTTCTCAATGTATGATTTCAATATGAGGAAGAACGAGTGTGGTAGCGACTTTTTAATTTTATAAAGTAGACCCAACAACAACAAATACTAAAAACAAAATAAAATAAATATTTAAGGGGGGCACCCATACAACAAACGTGTTTTTTTTTCGGGATTTGCCTTGTGGTACGGAACCCTTCGTGTGCGAGTCCGACTCGCACTTGGCCAGTTTTTTATTTACATTTATCATCGAAAGGATAATTAAATAATTAGTGTGTGTTGTGGTTACTTAAGTTTTGTATTGATATACTTAGACCGACTAAAAAATATTTTATTATACTTTTGTTAAGGATGAAAGCTGAAGATTCATATAGAAATATAGAAATAGAAAAAAAAATGTGCTAAAAGGCCATCCACCCTAATGAGGAACGTAAAAAATATTTTAGCGTTTATTTTAAAAGGACAATTAAAGTTAAACGACGTTTAAACGTCAAAAATGTATGGTTAATCAGTCGCTAATCACTACTTAACTTTAACCAACGTTTATGAGAATCATTCAAGAGAAGATAAACCAGAAAGACAAGAACGAGTTTAGTTTGAATCTCGCAGTTCCATTATTAATAACACGCCATTGACAAGTGGTGTAACACTTCAGTGGATCAGTGTACAATGTGGTGACATTAAAGATTTCCTGTGGTCGACTCGTCCTTTACTTTATGACCTAGACGACCACGTACAGTCGACAACAAAACAGATATGTTTCTAGGCTGGTAGAGTAGTAATAACTTAACCAACCTGCAACCAACTTTCTTTTTAACCAATCTGTGCATGTGCTGAGTAATCACATTTTTAAGGTTCCGAGCAAATGATTATTGGAACCTTTATAATCTCACTTTTTTACATTGTATTAGAGTATATTTTATGCCTTCATTAAGCATGTATCTGCTGGGCAAAGACCTCCCCTTTTCCTTCCAAATATATCTATGTTGTGCGTTCTCTGGCCATATTGGCCCCATTAGTCATTTAATTGTTGAAAATAATAAACAATATCTTTCTTACGAAAGTAATTAATTCGTGAAAATAAAACTTACTTTACTTACTTGCTTTTGTGGTTGGTGGAAAATGTGCGGAGTGGGACCCGGCAGATCGTTTGGAACCTAGCAGAGAAAAAAAAATTATTTCATCTGCGCTTGCGTCTATTTCATAAACTTACACCAATATATTACGTCATAATTATCAAATCTACGTTTTTCTTTTAATTGTATACACAATAGGTCACAATAGGTCTTTAAAATGAAGGATGTTATATAAAATATAATTTACCAGCTCCAATATTTGCACAAGCAAAGCTTTCGTTGCGCCTGCGCCGTAGGGAGAACATGCATCTCCCAATTTGATGGTACGACGCACACGGGCAAGCGGTTATTGTTAGTAGGTAGTTGTAAAAAGCATGTTTGAGTGAACACACAACTGTCATCAAATCATTACGTCATTAGGGCCGTCGTTCCCTACTTTTACTTAAATACCTATATACCATTTATATACCTACCTACTTGTTCAGTACTTACGATTTGTTGTGGCACTTATCAATTAACACCAAAATAAGTATGATGAAAAGGTATACCTACCATTTTTGTTTGAGGATCTTTCTCCGATGATTGATAAGACTCACCTTAAACCAAATGATACCAAATACCGTCCTTCATAAACATTTAAGGGTACGAAATAAAAAAAATAAAGATCAATGAAACGAGAATAAAACCAAAACCTGTAGCGAATATCGATAGATTACTAGCAATGTCTAGGTTGCACATTACTAGTATTCCTTTTTTTAATCCTCCGATTGAGCTAAGGGCTAAGGCACACAATACACATCCGTGCAGTTTTAGTAACACAGTCAAGCCGTAGGCTTTGTTAGCATTTATTGAAGCGCCGGTTTGATAACACAGCCCGTCCTCGACACGGCACGGAAGTGTACGGTTATACCTAGCAGCCCCCGCCGGAGTAGGTTCACTACAATAGCACAACGGAGAATTTAAACTAGTTACAGCCATTGGACTATTGTCGCTTCAATCTAAGAAATGAAACTACGTAAGTCTACTCTTTATTCAGAAAAAGTTACACTCTCTATTCATGCAGTGACGGGTCGCACGACACGTGTCAAATGACTAATTTATATTTGTAGGAAACTTAGTGAGTGGTTTATTTTTTTAATAGAAGTTCGTAATTTAAAAAAATAAACGGTTTTGTCGTGCAAAATTTCCACGACACATGTCGTGGGACCGTTGCTACCGTGAATAGTTTAGTTGTTAGCCATCGACAGTTATGCGTCCATCATTAGTCATGAACCTGTGCGTGCGCGGTGAGGTTGAGTCCGTGGCTGGTGGAGGGCAGTGGCACCGACACGAGAAGCGACGCCGGACCCTCGCGATCGCCCTTGCCGCCCTACACAACCCACGCATTAGTACGCTCTGGGACGCCTACTGTTACACGGAATACTTACAAATGGAGTGCTAAGGGCTACCAATTGTGGACACCAAATTCTCAAACGTTCGCTATCAACCCTTGTGAATAACTGTGCTGACATCTATTCACAACTGTTCGATTCGCTATCGGATACCATTGTGAAGGTTCGTATAACGCAAAAAAAAAAATTACATTCATGCTAGAAAATGTTTAAGTGTCAAATAAATTATTATTATTAGGTAGAGATTCCGTACCTCAGAAGAAAAAACAGAACCCTTATCTTGAACACTTTGTTGTCCGTCTGTCATGATCCATTTTCTCAGGAACGCGTGGAGTTATCAAGTTGAAATTAATATCAAATACTCAAGGCTGCAATCCCTTGAAGCAGTGAAAAAATCAAATTTCTAAGTCAAGGCAATCAAAAGATACGGACGTTTATGTTCCGTTTATGCCGCATATTTTGACACTCGCAAGGGAATCAAAACCTATAGGGTACTTCCCGTTGACCTAGAATCATGAAATTTGGCAGAAGCAATGTCATGTCACAAGTGGAAAAAATCCGAAAACCGTAAATTTGTAGTTACATTACAAAAAAAATATTTTAAAACTATTTATATCCCTATAAATTTGTACGGAACCCTCGGTGCGCGAGTCCGACTCGCACTTGACCGGTTTTTTTATTTAGATACTACATCTTAGGCTTGATTTCACCCCACCTCTTTAAAATCCTTTCAAACCAAACTTCTCAATTGTAATTTTTGTGTTGTGCAAATCGTTGCTTTAAACGAGAGACTATACATGGTGGAAAAAATCAATGGGCCCATCCTCAAGTGACTGAGACAGCATAAGCCTTTACAACAACTTCAAATAGACGCGTTTGAGAATTCGGTCGTTTATGAAAACCGCACCAACGTAAGCAAGCTTGAATCAGCACTTCCATTTGTGCAATACTCCGCGATTGCATGCGATATGCATCGATGAACCAGACACTTAGCACTTATTCGATACTTATAATTGTTGCATAATAGTTTCATAGAGGATTATACTGCTTCAAGCATAGTGTCATTCGCCTTTCAGTATTTTCGACTCATGCATAGGTATAAGTATATCTTATAATGGGAAAAGGGAAGTTTATGCATGTATTTCTCTTTCTATGGGCGTGAATATGTAAAATCAAGGGAACCAAGTTTTTATTTCATAAATAAAATACAGTCGGGTATAAAAGTGTTAATAACTAAGCATCGTCTTTTAATGAGAAAACATTATAGGTAAGCATAATTGAAGCACACAAAGGCATTCGTCAAAAAGCAAAGCTCGTTTCGTTACTTGATGGCGAATTGAAGGAATATGTGTTGCTGACTTTTTTTTATCAATTCATGATCACTTCATTCATAAGTACACATAACAATATTTGATGAGGAAATCGAATTCTTTTTCCTCCCATGTTATTTGAACAAGGCGAAATGTGGCTGTAAAATACACCTGTTTTAACACTTTGTGGGATACAGACATGATGCTATGTTTATGTTGTTATGTTGATATTGTACTGAAAATTGCTGTAAATGTATTCTTACTAACCTGTGGGTTTGACGGAGATCGTATGTTGGACACTTGATTCATCCCACTTGGGCCCGGCATTGGACTGGCCATCTGATGCCTGTGGGAAAGAAATCAGTTTTTTATACCTTATATTATAAATACAGGCTATTATCTCAGAAATGCTTTCAAACGTTTTGGTTAATCTTCACACCACGGCACCACCTCGTTTGTACATAGAACTAAAAGGAGAATTACTGTATTAATAGCCATATTATTACGTTAGTTTATGCTGAACAACTCCCTCCATTTTGTGCTGCAGCTGTTTACATAAGTGGTCCACTCTCGGCTCGGCCGGCTCCCCCGCTTTGAGGTCGGAAATTATCCCACGGGAATGTACTACAGGGATAAACAAGTACTAACTCAGGTCATGGTGTACCTGTGTGCCAAATTTCATCCAAATCCAGTCGTCAAGGCGTGAAAAGGTAACACATACAGACGTAATATATTAGTATGGATGTTATGTATCAAAAGGTACTAACACATACCTAGGGCTTGGGTTGGAAGCCGGGCTATGAGCGGGCGGTGGCGGCGGCAGCGGCGGAGCGGGACTTACGCTCGCGAAGTGTGATGTTGGCACAGGGATCGCTTCCAAACTCTCTGTTTTAGCCTGTGTATGTAATAACCAGATTAGAGACAGATCGAAGAAACTAAAATCTAGAATATTGCACTTAGGCTCGCTTGCACCACTCACTAAATACATTTTATTACCGTGTTTAAGACATAATTCTGTCTCTGGCATCTTCAAACGATTGACAGCGACAAAGCGTTGTATTAAATATGTTTAGCGTCAAATGCATTTAGTGGATGTGTGGTGCAACCGGGCTTTTGTATATTTTAGTTTACAGGTTAAAGGTACAAAACAGTGTTAACACAGAACTTTTAAACACAAGCAGTTGATTTACGTTTTTTTGATCTACGTCTGAGTTTGGGAAAATTAAGAAAGAATAGCAAACGGTGTGGCCCTTAAGAGCCTATACTACCTCAGCTAAAATTCACTCTTTATCTCGCTCGCACGATACTGCTCGCGGACTGTGTGAAAGCGAGACAGAGTGCGGTGCTGGGCGGGAGGCAGCGCCAATAGTTTAGGTATTTGCTTTTTACGGTGAAAATAAAGGTAATTCAAAAAAACTAACTAACATAAGACCTGCTTTATAGTTAGTTCAGTTAGTATGCAAAGTTTCATGATCTAATTTGAAGTATTTTTTGAATACCAGCGGTTTATTGTTCGGTTTGGAGGTAACTTTGGATTTTTTTTCTATCGAGAAAATTTTATGGAATCGTGTTTTCGTCTAACATAAGACCTTACATTAATCCTCAACTTTAGCATATATTTATTTCAAAATTAATGCTGCAGTATTTTCGACATAACGGAGGATCGTGCTAAGCCATTTGAGGTAGTATAGGCTCTTAACTATAGCATGTAACTAAATAAACAGCTTGTGTATAATTAATATTTGAAATCCAATGTTTACTAAGATATAGGTGCCGAGTACACTATTTGTACAAAGTCAATATTAAATAAGTGCGTAATTAACTCTAAAAACTAAATGATATATTTTTGAACATGTAATGAAGTACAGCCACTATGGAACGTTTAACTACAGACTACCAAGTTACTATGACACGCAAGGAGTTAAGCAATGAAAGCTATAAATGAGGACAACAATGAAGATACCTTTTTAATAATTTTGTCAACGGATTCCAGCGGACCATCAGCTGGTATGTGCGTGGCTTCCCATACACCACTCCCTTGAGAAGTGCCTTCTCCCGCCTAAATGATTTCAATTGTAAACTGTTACTTTTGCTTATTCTATGTCTATTTACTTTTCTAATAACCTAGTCTAGCTCAAAAGATAAATAATCAGGTGTAACAAAACCAAATAAAACTATCATTTTATGCACATTTGTAATTACCGTGGAACCAGCGCACTTCGGCGGATGGTACAGCATAGGATTTTAAGTTGATCATAGTAATTTTTAAAGATGAATTCAATATTATTTTTTATCTCATCGAAATAAAACTAGGCAACTATCAGTCTTAAGAAACTGTCAGTTTTTCAAGAGCGACAGTTGTATAGTAGCAACTGTACTTATAATCCTCCGCCGTTCCTTACACCAGATTTCCCTTGCCCAAATTATTTTTTTTTTTTAATCCTGCTCTCTTACCCCAGCATTAGGAGGCGTATTAGAAGTGTAGTCGACCGGCGCGTTCATATTATTAGCTGCAGCGATGGCCTTCCTCTTCTTAGTCTGTTTGGTCTCCACCTGGTCAGTGTTAATGATGACCGACTCTTGGTATGTCGGCTTTGAAGTCGCGACTTGTACCACTGAAGCAGGCCCTGGAGTGCTGGGCAAAACAAATACAAAGTGTTAAAAAATTAACCCGACAAACTTTAAGAGGAGCTTTAGACCATTCAAATGAACGAGTTTTACTACGGGACCAACTCTGAAATGACGAAAAAAAATTAGCTGTTTCATACATTTTGGTCAAGGCCTATGTCCAGCAGTGGACTGCTATAGGCTGATGATGATGATGATGATACATTTTGGTCAAGTAGGTGTTGAACTTTTGTATTAAACAGATGTTTTTTTTTTTTTTCGTGATTTCAGAGTTGATCCCATAGTGAAAGTTGTTTAGGTTAATTTTTTAACACCTTTTAAACTATTTATTAACTAAATTAAGTTTTTTATTGAATTATAGAAAGAAAATTACGCGGGCCATAATGATAAATCAGAAGAGATCAGATGGCCGATACTCGTTCTTTTAAAACAGTCAAATTCATGTAGCAATCTAATGCCTGAGATTAGATTGCTCATTTAGATTGCTCGGTCACATTTTTCAAAAAATCCTCTAATTTACATGGGTAATTTAGAGGATTTTTTGAAAAATTGGAATGCGATTTTCTTAAAAATACGGAAACAGAGAGCGTTCCCTTTAACCGGTAATACAATATTAAAAAAATATTCCCATTTTATTTTAGTAAAAATAAACTATAATTTCGGGTAGGAACTAGGTACTTACATAAAAAAAAATTAAAGAAAGTTATTATAATACAAGAATGTGCTAAAATTAAATATCGATAAAAATTATCGACCATCTCTTTCGACTCCCTAATTGCATGCGTGTGCATTGAATGTTCGCAAATAGCAAATGTTTACAAGTGCCCCCCACCCATTCTATGTATGTGTATTATTAGAAATTGATTTAGTGTAGCTGCTTTCTTCTTAGTGTGCGTGTTCAAATATTAAGTGTGTGTCGTAAATACACTATTTGTTAATGTTGTAATTATTTGGGTGGGAGATAAGCGGTGGCACTAGGACTCCTTACTATTCCGCAATGAAGGCATATCTCCGGATATCTTTAGGTGGGAGACAAGCGGTGGCACTAGGACTCCTTACTATTCCGCAATGAAGGCATATCTCCGGATATCTTTGGGTGGGAGATAAGCGGTGGCACTAGGACTCCTTACTATTCCGCAATGAAGGCATATCTCCGGATATCTTTGTAATTATTTGGGTGGGAGATAAGCGGTGGCACTAGGACTCCTTACTATTCCGCAATGAAGGCATATCTCCGGATATCTTTGTAATTATTTGGGTGGGAGACAAGCGGTGGCACTAGGACTCCTTACTATTCCGCAATGAAGGCATATCTCCGGATATCTTTGTAATTATTTGGGTGGGAGATAAGCGGTGGCACTAGGACTCCTTACTATTCCGCAATGAAGGCATATCTCCGGATATCTTTGTAATTATTTGGGTGGGAGATAAGCGGTGGCACTAGGACTCCTTACTATTCCGCAATGAAGGCATATATCCGGATATCTTTGTAATTATTTGGGTGGAAGATAAGCGGTGGCACTAGGACTCCTTACTATTCCGCAATGAAGGCATATATCCGGATATCTTTGTAATTATTTGGGTGGGAGATAAGTGGTGGCACTAGGACTCCTTACTATTCCGCAATGAAGGCATATATCCGGATATCTTTGTAATTATTTGGGTGGAAGATAAGCGGTGGCACTAGGACTCCTTACTATTCCGCAATGAAGGCATATCTCCGGATATCTTTGTAATTATTTGGGTGGGAGATAAGTGGTGGCACTAGGACTCCTTACTATTCCGCAATGAAGGCATATATCCGGATATCTTTGTAATTATTTGGGTGGGAGATAAGTGGTGGCACTAGGACTCCTTACTATTCCGCAATGAAGGCATATATCCGGATATCTTTGTAATTATTTGGGTGGAAGATAAGCGGTGGCACTAGGACTCCTTACTATTCCGCAATGAAGGCATATCTCCGGATATCTTTGTAATTATTTGGGTGGGAGATAAGCGGTGGCACTAGGACTCCTTACTATTCCGCAATGAAGGCATATCTCCGGATATCTTCAAACCAGACTGCTTAGCGGCAGAAATAGGTATTGTGACAGTATTTCCGTGGAGCGTTTTTCGTTACCTAGTCGGATTTGTAGTGATGGTGGACACGGAGGCCACGGCCTGTGCCACCGAGCTGATGACTCCAACTGGTTCCACTGGCTGCTTACTGGTGCTGGGCGACGCCGGTGGTGGTGAGACCTTCGATGGACCGGCCACTGGAGTTGAGCTGCCTGACGCTGCAACAAAGTTTAGGAATTGGTGACATGTATGAAGGTTTTAGAAAACATTGCATAATGTAAACTTGTGTGTCACAAAATATTGACAAAAACACTTTGAAGATAAGTATAGTGATACATTTAAAAATACATTCTTAGTTAATATTGTGATACATTTAAATAAATTTTTAGTAAGTATTGCGATACATTTTCAAGTTTTACTACCTATGTCAAATAATCGAAATTCCGGAATCATAATTGACTTCTATCACGGACTTGTTTGGACTTATAATTTGAAACCACCACACACATACCTAGGAACCTTAGTTTCCATCTAAATTTACTACACTGAACATCAGCAGGACAGGAACCAAATCCGGAATTCAAAGGTTGGATTCTTATCATGTGAGGACATGTCTCAAGGGCCCATCTTATAGGCACAAAGGCCTTGCACTGCACTGTACTCAAAGAAGTCAATAGACCAGTTTAATACGCATACCTTTAGCGGTCTGTGTAGATGTGGATTCCATGCTATGCTGTGGTGAAGGGGCTGGGGTGCTACTCTTGCTGCACGAGCCCCCGTCTCCGGCCGACGAGCCGCGACGAGACGGCGATGGTTTCTTCTTGTCTGACGAATGGTGTAATTTGCCACCTAAGTATCATGGTCATATACTGTGACTACGTATTCTTATAAATAAGGGCAAGCGTAAGGAATGGTGTGAAGTTAAAAGGATGGTTGGAACTTAGGTAGGCTAACACATAAGCAAAATGGAAACATTAATTGGAGGATTCTAAAGGAAATTGTATATAAAAAATTGTAACCAGAATCTGAACGCAAAAAAAACTTGAACTTATCAAAAAACACTCATGAATCATTCTCCAAACCTCAAACCTTTACTCTAAACGACATCTAATTACCTTTACGTAGACATATACATGCATAACGAAAACATATACCCGTAATGTAAAAAAAAAACAAGCAACATCTATCGTATCACACTCCTGTCCTCCCACGTATTCTGAAAGCCCATTAAGCCCTCGACTGTTAGATCTCTTGTCAAGTGATTTGGTTGGTTGCTGACATCTTCGCTAACCAATCACAGCTAACATGAGATACGTCAGCAGATTAAATGATCAGAAACTTAACTAGGCTTTCTGTATACAGGACTCCATCACTTGCCAATTTCGTAACTACATTTCGAAATTGAATTACCGAAAAACCGAAAGCAACTGCTCAATCGTATTGCTTCTATATAAACGCTAAAAGAGCGGTAACATCAAAACATTATTTTGTAGTATTTTAGAGCTTGCATGTCAAAGGATTATGGATTTATAATGAGTAGCTTCTTGCCTGCAATGGAATACTTAATAATTAATAGAAATGGCGCCACCGACACCATCGATATCTTTTGTTTTATTCAGTTACGTGCGATTGCAATTGATCCAGCCTTAAACCAAGTTTTCGTGCGGTGTGTATGTTCTGAAAAGCATTACAACTAACATGGTCATCTAGTTTTCCTTGTCAATTATGATAGGAACTTACTTACATGAGTAATTGCCCAGTATATGCATACAAACGTATTCGTCTGTTTTACCGAGAGAGGGCGGATTTTATAAAGTTTCTCTCCCAAAATTGGTTGTTTGGCAGTCCCATGAAATAAGGACCGAAATCAATGCCATTTCAAACACCAGTCTCATATGATTTTACACCCACACCTTCAGAATTAAGCAAGGAGCTATTCCTCACAAATCGTACTCCAAAAACAGTATAAGCCACATGACAAACGAGCTAACATGCGACAAAGGTTTACGACATACGAAACAAACTTTTCTCGGTGGCCTTGTGTTTTCTTAGGACAGGGCCCGTGCACTCTGTGCTGTCTTGTGACATATCTAGTGGCAGCGAGCGAAAAAAAAAAATACGATTCCGATTAGTTTTATTACCAATAAATATTTACAAGTACTCTTTATTCCCTACCACAATGTACAATGATTTCATTAATTGGGTTTGAATACCTTAGAAAAAGTGACTAAATAAACTTGGGTACATATACATAATATTGTTTTATATTATTTCAAATCTCAACAATAGATTAATTATTGATATGCCTGTGGGTTCTGGTAAAGGCATCAAAAACACTGAACTATGTTTCTGTTGCCTTTACCCAAACCCAATTTTGTTAGGTACTTATATAAGTACCTAACTGCACAGTAACATAAACACACAAAAAATATTCGTCAGTGTTACTGAAAGAGTTGAGCAGGAGTGTAGATTTTAAACAGTTTCTCTCCCAGAATTGTATTGTGTAGGTAGTCCCATAAAATAAGGATCGAAATAAATAACTTTTCAAACACCAATCCCCCATGATTTTACACCCACACCTTCAGAATTAAGTAAGGAGCTATTTCTTATAAATCCTAGTTTAAGAACAGTGTAAGCCACATCGACAAACGAGCTAACATGCGACAAAGGTTTACTACATACGAAACAAACTTTTCTCGGTGGCCTTGTGTTTTCTTAGGACAGGGCCCGTGCACTCTGTGCTGTCTTGTGACATATCTGGTGGCAGCGAGCGAAAAAAAATACGATTCCGATTAATTTTATTACCAATAAATATTTATAGTCTTTATTACCTACCACAATGGACAATGCTTTCATTAATTGGGTATGAATACTTTAGAAAGAGGTACTAACTAATTTTGGACGTGTACATATATTGATTTACAATATTTTAAACCTCAATGGTGGAATTATTACAAGTCAAACGTTGTTTAGCAGTGCTCTTCACCACAGAAAAGATCACCACCAAGACACGTTAGGGTCAGTTCACACCGAGACGCGACGCGACGCGCAGTTTTCAAGATATAAATACAATTACAGACCTTATCTACTACACTAAAAGGTACACAATTCAGTGTCTACCTACTACGTCGAGTTACGCAGCGCGGCGCCGCGGCCGCGCGGCGTAGCTCACTGAATCGTGTACCTTTTTGTGTAGTAGATAAGGTCTGTAATTGTATTTCTATCTTGAAAACTGCGCGTCGCGTCGCGTCTCGGTGTGAACTGACCCTTAGTGTCTTTACCCTGACTATTAGAAACAGGGATACAGGGTCAGGCATCTGCTTGAGAAGATTAATTTTATCCATAACTCGAAATATCCATATTTCATGCACAAAATATTAATTTTAACAATAAAATATCATTCTAAAACAATATTATCAATTCTACATTGAGGTAACTATTTAACCTAATTAAGAGGTCGTGTTAGATAAAAACAAACGCAAACGGGAAAAACTGTACAGTTATTATGAATAGCAGTCCATTAAACATGTCTTTTTGTGGACAGAAAACATGTTCATGTCAATAAAATAAAAGTAGTTTTTTTTTATTTAAAAAGCATTCATGTTCTTATATTCATGTGTATCAATCATTTGGACACTATTTTAATTTCTAGCTTCTTTATACACCTGTTATTTTGATAACAAGCAATGTGAACTACTTAGTAGTTTTGATATTTTTACCAACGTATTATTATTAGTTGACTTTACAAAAGTGTATCGAAATACGATGCCTGAACTACGTCATTAACATGTTTACAATTGTTTAAAAATATTTTAATTATGACAAAAGAATTGGCAGCAAACTTCCTGTGTGTTGCGGTCATCTAGCATATTTCTAAGGTTAAATAGCATATAGTAAGCAATAAATGTACTCACCCATAGGCTGAGCAGGATTGGGAGTCTTCGACGAGTTCGGAGTACTCTTTCCTGATCCCGACACAACTGTGCTGGTCGCATGTGATGATGACTTGCGCCCCGGCTACGAATAAAAACATACAGTCAAAGCACCATTTAGCTAACTTCATAGTTATTAGCAACATACAACTTAAAATACCCATAATATTGTGTTACGTTACATAAATAATAATAAATAATTAATTGCACATATTTTACTAACCAAAGTTATTGCGATACTAACTTGTTACAAGTATGCCACATACCATAAACGGAAAAATATATAATTATTACACATTTAATTCAATAAAAAGTACCCTGTTATTAACGGACTTCAAATTGGGTTGATTAGAATACGAAAACTTAAATCTGTTCCAATATTTGTCATGGATTTTTTCATTCACTTAGTCATTTCATTTCATTCATTTCTCATTTTCGAGGAACAAAGGTGAAGCAGTTTTGGGCTAGTATTATCAACTAGAACTAGAACGGTGATTCTAAGAAGCACAAGCATAAAACCATAAACTATTATAATAATGGGCTGAATGGCAGATGGTGGGAGCTATAAATACATAGATTGGGCGGCTGTGCTACAGGCATGAGACGTACGTACCCCTTTGGACTTGCCGGCATGCGTCGGCGTGGCGCTGCCGCTAGCCTTGGGTGAGCATGAGGGTTCGCCTTCCTTCTCGCAGCTCGAGTCGCTCGACTGACTGTCGTGCGACACCGGCTTGTACGGCGGGATGGTCTTTACGTTACCGCCCTTTTTCTGCACAGTCAACGTTCGTCACCGTATCACACACCGCTCATTAACGCCGGCAATAATGTCGGTGTCAAATTATAACGAGTTCGCGCTAAACCGCTACGAAACAGGATATTTTTATTCAATAATTGATAAACTTTTAGTTATGGTCAGTTAGACATGTACACTACTCTACTCTATTGAAATTACTTCCAACAGGCTAGTTGACAGTAAGAATAAATATCTAATGAATTTTGTTTTGGTTCTGGACAATAAATATCAAAACTCAATTTAATTTTGTAAATTAGGTATTTTAATTTGATTTTAATTAATATTTAAGGCACACGTATAAACTCGGAAAGGGATCGTCACCGTATCAACACGAGCCATTCAGTATTGTTTGTATGAAACTCCCTACTGCAACGCACACTAATCGGAATCGTAACGTAAGCGCCTCGCCTCGGGACAAGCTCACGAACCGCGGTGCGGTGCGTGGTCAACTTGCAGTTTCCGCGCTTACTGCTCGTCGTCCCCGCGGTTACGTCTCTCCGTACCCGAGCTTATGTCTCTTCGTCCACCCTTACCCTCTCACCCCTCCCGCGGCCTGCCTGCAGCACCATCAACCAGCGGTCGGCGAGCCGTAAGCGCGGCGTCGTCAAGCCGTAGCCGAGTCGACGTATCGGAGCTTCTGATCCGCTTTGGTTACGTGCTCACGTTAGGTTGACGGCGAGGCGAAAGGCGATACGGTGACGATCCCTTTCCGAGTTGATATGTGTGCAAATAGATATATTATATATATATTATTACGCATATACCTTTATGCGTTATAAATGTGAAAGGATGAAGCCAATGGTCACGTGACATTGAACGCGAATCAGAGCGCGCCATGTCATATTTTTGTATCTGTCTGCTACTTTCGAATTATAAATAAACAAACTTTGTGCATCATACAGTTCCTTTTGCATTACCAATAATTGTCCAAAAATAATGGTCTTGAAAGGAGCAACACTGATTGGTTATGTGTCCCTCTCGCACAATGTACTGTAGCACTGTCATTAATCTACTGAATTAGTAGTTAACAATTAGAGGATGGAAATCGTCTAACACAAGACTGATAAAGTAAGCATTAACACAAAATAATAATTATTTGTCTGCTTTGAACATTATTTTTTATATTTAAATACCTTGTGTATTAAGACTTTCGAATTCCGACCGAAGTAATAAATATAGTTTGTGTCCAGTTAGTACTGTGAAAAAAAAGGGGATTTGACGGGAAAAAAGTATAACGACACTCGAACAGCCATGACAGTTGTTATGACAAACAAAATTAAATTGATTTATAAAACAAAAAAGTTCTGATAATGTTAAGTAAATATTCATAGTTTCAGAAATATAAACTACAAGGAACATCACTAATTGGTTTCTCAAAAACTGTCAGCTAGCCTATTGCGTTTATAAAATGAAATGGTTTTAGTAATGGTTTTAGTACCTTGGCGATGATGGTGACATCATGATTGGTGAACTAAAAAAATGATAATGAATGAATAAATCAATTATCATGCACAAATTAGTGGCGACGTAACGCAATAATTAGGTGCAGTAGGCCGACATGATAACAAAATGACAAAGTGAAAATGTTAAACACTATAAACGCGTACTCAACACAATAATCAGCTCTTATGACCGAACGAAGTGATCTAAATGCTGGCGCGCATTACTTCTGTTACCGGAAACAATACATTTATGTTTGTATGTTATAATTGAATTACCAAACTGTTATGCCTAAATATTCAGCGTAAATTCTTACTGTTCCAGTATACAAAGTAGAGACGACATTCCGACAACGAAATCCCAGTCTGCATACAAAAATTCAATCAAATATATCCAATAGTTTAGTCAATATAGCTAATCAAAGATTGGCAAAACCCATAGTCGACCCATCACTACTAAAAACACTTAAGACTGCTAAGATTTATTTTGATAGTTCAAAAATACGTTATGCATTATTATTGTCAATGTTTTCATTCATTGTCGTATTGTTGTCTCCACATTGTTTAGCGACCTCCTTCCTGTAGGTAATAGGCGCCAGTCTTTAGACTAGAAGACCGTCACAGTGTGAACATAAATCTAAATGGCAGTAAATGTGAACACAGACAATGATCTAAAAGAAGTGTACGGCGACAGTTCTAGAATGATCTTGATTGTGCATTGACATAAAAATGCTAGGTAGGTACTATAAAATATTTTGGCCACATCTTGTAGTTAAAGCAAAAAAGTACACAGAATTTCAAGTTCATAAATCGACGGTCCAAATCGATTTAAAGAACTCTTAGACAACCAGTACATGTATTTCGTGATCCGTGGTGCAAGCGGGCCTAAAGCACACATCGCAACAAACATACATACACATTTTATGTTCTGGGCAAAATATTAGCACCATACCAATTATTTTAAAAGATTACAAAAAGTTTGCATCACTGCTTCGTCAGCAGCATCCTGTACTTCAAATGTTGGGTCAGTAATTCCATAATTACTTCTTTATTGATATCTGTGATAATTTAAGAGAACAGAGACATACAGAGAGAGGGAGAAAGACAATTCGAACTAACCAGTTTACTGTAATGGTGTTGGCAGTAGCCGCAGTACTTTACGTTGTCCAGATAGTTGCCTGCTTCCTCGCAAAGCAAGCCAAGGCCTTGCGCGCAAGTCACGTGAAACTGTTGCTTGCAACCTTGTGAGAAACAACCCGGATAAAGCAACATGTCGTCCTGTTATTTATAATTTGTTAATTATATTATACAGGACTGGTGATAATAGGTGAAAGACAATATTATATTATTTGAAATGAATTAAGAAACATGTAAGCCACGTTACGCAACAGGCTATGGGCAATAGTGTACATGTGTATTTGCATTATCAGCCTATAAAGTCCCCACTGCTGGGACACATGTCTCCACTCTGAGAGAGGGAGTGGGCCATAATCCACTACGCGCGCCCAGTGCGGGTTGGCGGATGTCACATGTCTTCGAATTTTTGGGCCTAGGACATGCCGGTTTCCTCAAGATGTATTCTTTCACCATTTTAAGAGCAGTGGTAATGAAATAATTTACGACCTACAACTCGGTAAGTCGCTGCCGTCACCACTGGCCCACCACTGCTCTTGTACATGTGTATAACACACCCAAATGGCGCCAATGGTCTATTTACTATATTTTTATATTAACAAAACAATCTTGAAGTACATTTTAATTGGACCATGTTTCATACAATAGGTTCTTATACAACATTATTTTTAGTATATGCGAAACCCGAAACACGTGTCTAGTATTTTTATGCCTAACCCCACTTTTTTTATCAAAATAGGTGGCATCTTGCTGAGATAGGTAACCTGTTGGTAGGTTGGACTATACCTTTCACAAGAAAGCCCTCTACTGTTAGTGACTGACATAAAACATGTAGGATAACAATCATAGAATCGCAGAAAACAGTACTCTATGAAGTTTCAGCAGTAAAAATAATAATAAAAAAATCTAAACTTACCAGTTTTGTTACACTGCATGCACGCCCCAGCATTGGCTCGGTGAGTTTTACCCAAATCTTGGCAGATGTAGCAGGTCTGGAAAATGTCATTTAATTAATTATAGTAATAATATAAAATGAAATAACTGCTTACAAAATAACTAAATAAATAAGAATTATCTGTTTATATTAAAGGCAGGTTTACATCAAAGGGGAGAGATGTCTTGTCATTGTAGAATTAATGGAAAGCTATGAAAATCACACCCTCATGCACCTCCTTTGGTCTGCTTGAGAAACCTCTCCTCCCTGGTTTGTCGAAACTGGCTATAATACTTGCTTACAAAATTTAGAAATAATTAAAAAAATAGTGATAATTTAAATATATCTCCCTTTTTTTAACTATTTAGCTATAGCTTTATCTAGCTATAGCTATAACGGAACTGGGAAGCTATCAAGCGGCCTTTTTAAACAATAGATCATCAGACGACCATATATTTACGCTTTTTTACCTGCACGCCATTCTTCGTCTAAGACCCTTTTCTTAGACGAAGAATGGCGTGCAGGTAAAAGAACTTATGTACTCGCCCTCGACATAGAAAAGGCCTTTGACAATGTCGACCTCAATGCACTGAGGGATATCCTATTACAATGAACCAACAAATCGCTAACCAACAGGATAATCAAGGTATGCTTGAATGAACGAACATGCATCAAATGGTGTGGCCAGCAAAGCAGTTGGATTATTAAAGGTAAGGGAGTAAAACAAGGTTGCCCGCTGTCCCCTCGCCTGTTTACACTGTTCATCGACGAAGTCCTTAGAACCCTCGACGAGGAAACCCAATTAATAAAACTCGACCAGGATCGTGAAATCTCACTCCACCACACCTACTGCATGCAGCAATGCAGTACAAGGTCAAATCCAAGGTCGGCCGACCTATTTTACACATGGAACGACAATCTAAAACAGGACATGAAGTACTTCGACAAGGGAATCTATTTTTAGATGGATACAGCGAAAGATAGAAGTAAGATCAAGATCGCTGCTAGTGAGATTTACAAAAACTGGAAATGGATAGTAGCAAAACTTCCGTCGAAGACATTGAAAACAGAAAGATCTAACAACACAGCAGAGCAATGACATACAAAAGAACCGAGAAAGCAGGAGAAGCCCGCCAAAACACGCACCGAGGAAGCTCAACTTGAACCAACCTGGCGGCAAGGTCGATAAAAGATGCCCATCCATAGATAATAATTACCCATCTCTCCACTAGTCCAATGCTTACTCTAGGATGCATATCCGGTAGGCTCTTAAATCCTTACCTATCCTACGGGCACGTCTTCCCTACCATTACCGCGCCCCCCGGTCTATTCCTTGATATGCAATGGTCGCTTACAGCACCATGAACACATGGCTACAGGAGCTAGTGCGAATCTTGGGGTTCATTCGATTAATCGAGTCTGGTTTAACCGCGCTGGGATCGATGCAATTCATTCATTCATTCATATAGCTATAGCAAGCTATAGTTTTTCCTGTATTGCCTAATGGGCCTGCTCTTGACCTTGACCTCGCCTGATGGAAAGCGATGGATTAGGTCTATTATGGAACAAGCATGCCCAGAAGATGCCTGTTCACTCTTGTTTTGAAGGCCGACTGGTTGAAAACACAGTAGAAGGGTTATATGTGGTGGTTCTTACCTTGTTGAATCTCTCTGGTGGTATGAGGCGCAACACGATCGGTTCCATAGATGTGACATTGCCGAACCGAACCTCTGGTATGTAAAGGGCGCAAACGACATGCGCCCATCCTCCAGTGTCCGACCGCTTCAGAGCACCCGACTTAGACGGGCATAGCTCACAGCGCTGAAATATTAAGCAGTTCATATTAGAATATCACCCGAGTAAAAAAAATGAAACAGCCAATTACACCCCTATTGTGTAACACACGCACAATCCCCCTCATTTTGATAATACATACAATACAACAGAAAGCTAATAATTGTGCTATGATGCGTTAGACCCTATGAGGCTGGCATAGTCATCCAGAGTGCAGTACTTCATCCAATAATTCGAAAGCAAAGCAAAACAAGGATATTGTACTGTACATAGATGTTTTTGTTGTACATAGATGTTTTTGTTGTACTTTGAGAGCGAAATAAATTATTATTATTTGTTTATTTATTTAGTTAACTTACTTTCTTACATTTTTAAATATTTCTTAAAATATAAAAAATAAGTATAAAAATATTTAAAAATATAAAAAATAGTGATCCGCCGGTGTCGGGAGCAGGGTCCAAGCTACCGGTGGTTAGGGCTCTAGCGACAGGAACCTCCTCACAATGCGAACCGTATCGAGGAGTACTGCCTTCTGAATCAGGCCCTTGATCCAACCGCCTAACGAGTGCCTCGATAGATGTTGATCGAGGCTTTCGGTCATCAGTCCATTGCCATTGGCCGATACGACAATCGGCACAATGATAGCCGAGCTCAAATTCCACATGTCAACAACCTCGTGTGCTAAGTCGAGATATTTAATTTGTTTCTCTTTCTCAGCTTTCACGAGGTTCCCGTCATGTCGAATGGTAACATCGACAATCATTGTGACAAACACTGACACTGACAAACACTATACCAGGCTTATTGGCAACAATTATCCTGTCAGTAATGATAGACCGATCCCAGTACAATGTGACATGCGTCATTTTCAAGAACTGGGTCGGGCACATACTTGTAATACGATACCTCAGAATCCACAAGTTTATATTTCAAAACAAGTTACTGGTGAATAATCCTAGCTACTTGGTTATGCCTGTGCAAGTACTCGCCGTTAGCCAGACGAGAACAACTATAGATAATGTCTGATAGACTTGGAAATTGGGCACAACTTGGAAATTGGACGTTAGCTAAACGACATGCCGCCACAGCAGCACAGTACAGGATCAAGACGTGTGTATTGTATCAACGAGATCCTCGTTGCTCTCGAAGAAATTCTTGAGCTGCGAGTCCAAGGCACACACCAGCGCCCTATTTTTTTTTGTGCATGGGTAACCGTGGTAATCGGGGTCTAATTTTGGTTGGAGTGAATCTATACTCGAGAAACGCATCCTCCAGGGCGCGACGACGTTCTCGTTCATAGACTGAGTCCATCTCATGCGCTGCACACAACCACCGGCAGCGGGGACCCAGCCCGGGGTCGGATGGCCCCTAAGTCGCTTGGCTCCTCGATGGCCGGCCTCTTCCCTGCCGACGTACAGGTGTTGGCGACGTCGGCGGGAAAAAATATTCGTCGCTCGAGTTCGACGCAACTGCTACGGCCGGTGTCACAACACTCTCGATGGGGCTGGGTCCGGCGGTGGCGGGGCGGGGATGAGCGACGAGTCCGGAGGTGGTAGGCGTGCACGGCGAGCTGCTAATCTCGTCAACATTTTTTCATAATAATATTGTCACTTTCATGTTTTTATATATCGGACAGACCGGCACCCGCGGCGGACTCCGGTTCGGCAGTTTTTGATGTAGGTTTATGTTTATTTCATAGTATTTTTTAAATTATTTTTTGAGTAGGTATTTCGATTTTGATTTCACATTAAATACAAAAATTATAAATATTACTGCTTCTAAAAATTAAAAATTTGATAAGTATAAAAAGATGACAAGATTGTATTGTGTTGACGTTGTTGTTTATCATCATTATATTGTTGAATTTTCAAAGAGAAGGGTTTGTGATTTCTACTGTGTTCTGCAATAAGGCTGGTACTGGATATTATACAGGCTGCTGTTGGGCCGCTGAAGGATTGATTCTACTCTACCTGTCATACTGAAAAACTTTTTACCCAATAAAACTCACCTTTGAACAAGATTTTTTTTTACTTTTTTATTATTGATAAACTTAAATCCAAAACATTAGAAGAAAAACAATAAGTATGACATGAAATTTCAGAATAAATCAACAACCTGTATCATGCATGAACCGCTGTACTTACAACCTTGTTTTTAGTATCCGGACATTCACATTTTCGACAAAACCATGGTCCTGTTGGTACTGTCACTATGCCGTAGCACGCTGAAAATATATTGAATTTCTCAGTAAAGGGTAGAATTGAATACAAAACCAACCCAAGTAAACATTTTAATACTCTTAAGATATTTCAAGTTTAGAAAAGGTACTAGTGTTAAAACGCTGATGCCTCAATGAGTTCACACTCTGCACAGGCATCAGCTATTGCGAACACTAGTAGAAATACCTTGATGAACAGCGACAGTGCAGCCATTTCCGTCACAGTAGACAAGCGGGTTGTCGGGCCAACCGCGCTCGTCAGAGCACACGCAGCAGCCTCCTACCATCTCCTTCATTGTGTACTCCTCATTATTGACTTAAAACCTACAAAACCCCACACTTATGAACTGGAGTAAATACCACTGATCAACATTCAATTTCAGTGACAAGGCCATGAAAATAGCAATTTATTAATTTGTAAATGTGCTTAAAACGAATACATCACCAGGTAATTTGACCCTATGGAAGCTTAAGATGATTTAGATGACAACACAAATGATCTTGTATCATGTATGTGTAAAAATGATTTAACAAATGCAGCAGCCATGAAAGTCTCTATCACTTCATATTGAATTATGCTCTTGCTTTCATATTTTATGAATGACCATACCTATTTACCATATTTCAGCTGTTTTTGATGCTAAGATGTTGCAAAATTTTCAAGTTTTTTAATGAGGTGGCCATGTTTACCAGCAAGCACAAGTAATTTTCTAATTAACCCTGTAAAACACAGTCCATTGTTATTCATAATCATGCTTACAGACAAAAGGCATATGAAAGTATGAACTGCATCTACTACCTATAACACTTAACACTTTGCGGGACACTTACGCCCCTCGACGTAATAACAATAAAACTTCTGTTGTGTCTCGTTCAATGTCCTTCAATATGTCACAGAGCGGTTCTGCACTACATCCGCTCCGAATCCGAGGAATACCCTTCCGAAATTACCATAGTCCTATTTGTATAAGGGGTTGTGCACTAGTTCCAAACTCGTATCTGTCCGAATTTAGAACATTCCCAATTCAGATTGAAGTCGGATCTTTAATCCGGATCGAATGTAGTGCAGAACCGCTCTTAATGTCAACATTATGACAGTTTCACTTCTTCCTGTTGAATACTGCCCACCACTATTTACTAAACAGGCAAATATGAAAGTGTGTGAGTGTGTTTAGTTATATTTTTCTACTTTAGTATGGTTGATTGTTGATATTCTCATTGGCTTACCTATATTGTTGCTGCAGTAATATTAATGTTAACAATAGAATGGCCACTGTCAGATCTGCCAACCTAATTACTGGGCAAAAAAGATTGAATGGTGCTATACTATTGTTACTCAACCTATATTCAGTTAAATTAGCTGTGGTAAAAGGCAAAGCTTATTAAAAACAATGTTGCTATTTGAATGAATGAATAAATGAATTGCACCAATCCCAGCATGGTTAAACCAGACTCAAATGAATCCCAAGATACGCACTAGCTCCTGTAGCTTCATGCTCATGGTACTACAACGACCATTGCATATCAAGGAATAAACCAGGGGTCGCAGTAATGGTAGGGGAGGACATGCCCGTAGGATAGGGAAGGATTTAAGAGCCTACCAATTAAAAACATGTTGCTATTGTATGAAAAATCTTTTTGGGTTATTGTTTAAAAACACTATAAGTTAGACATAAGTTTCCCATAATAGAATAAAATAAATAAAGCAAGGCAAGTGAATACTAAGTCAAGTGTGTCACACAAAGCATGCACATGATTATTGTATAAATATAATATAGCAATATTAACCCTTCGCATGTCGCATGTACAGGGTATGTACCGATAACAATAGAATTTCTATTGTGTCTGCTAATTAGACATGCGACGGGAGGAGTTGTGTTTATGTCATAGACTGTATGTAAAATTTCAAGACTGCTTAAAATTTGAGAATAATTTGAAAATAGAAATATGAGAATTTTCCCAGAAAAAAACAGTTCCTACTTTCAGTTTGAATCTTCAACAGCTCCTATTAACTATAATGTACTTGTATTAAGGGTGGTGCCCACTGACAGCTATCTTAGTTAAGATTAGCTTCAAATATACACTGCAGCTTATCATCGGCTCGAGAGCTACCGTTGGTACAAAAAATTAAGAGAATTTGGGTATAAAACTCGAATCAAATCCATAATTCATATTTTACTCACGAACACTATAATAATCTAATATTAAACTATTTCAATGTGTTTGTTACATGTTGATAAGGAGATAATCAAAGTTGTAAATTTGCACATTTAAAAAACTGAGTTAACCAAGATAACACTAATATACCTATCATAGACCAATGGTAAATGTTACTAAAAAAATTGGTGATACTGTCTGTGGAACTTAAGAATAACTCAATTTCAATTATTCAGATTTTCATAAATTCACTGAAGTTGTAACTGTATGTTGCATTGCTACATGTCCACATAAAGTGGGACATAGTTATGGTAGTCAGCCCAGAGAGTTTTTGAGCAAGCATATTCAGGGCGAAAAGTTGATAGCTGAGTAGGTGTGGCATGAGGCACACGGAAAATATATTTTAAAAATGTCTGATACAAGCCCGGTGGTCGGGAGTCCACTTTCAAATTTAAAAAAAGGGACAAAATAAAGAGGCTTTGATTTTGGCATGATCGGGTGTGGCCTAACCCAAAGCCAATTTAGAGTGTCCAGCCTGTCTAGTTTTTGTCAGGATTTTTAGATAAAGGATAAAAAAGCACGAATTTACCTACAACAACATTTTCCATTTTAAAACAAAGACATAAAATTCAATATTTTCTACACAGACAAAGATTTAATGTTTAAGGTGTTTGGCCTAATCACCCAAAAATCTGGCTAAACTGGCTGGTCTGTTCGGCTTTCAGGGTTTAAGGACCTGGCAACCCTAACTGTAAGGTCTAAACAACACAGCGCTTGACACCCACCGAGTCATTAATGCCGCATTCAACACTTAATACAAATCGATTTTCTACACAATGTCTTTACAGACCCTGCAAGTTATGACCTACCATGCATTCATGAGTGAATATAGTTCTAGGTATTCTTACTGGATGAACTTAAAATATCAGTAAGTATTGATTTTAGATAATGTTTGGAAATACCATCTAGCTCCAAAATTATGACAGTTCCATGAGATACAAAAATTGAATAGAACTAAAGCTACTTCCATGAGTTATTGATGAAATAAGATTACCCTAGACGTAAGTTTCTTTAAGTGTGCCTAAGCAGATGATGCTGATGAACTTGCTTATCTACCGTAGGACATAAAAAGCAATGAATAATAATCCAAAGCAAGAGCTAATACAATATGAAGTGTAACACCGATGGTCCCGATGGATAATGCTGTGAATTTTAAATGACAATGAATAACTTACAGCTTCCATCTAGTTATATTTACCAAAAGTAAAATTATCCGTTCATTGATGCAGAATTTCCGGGCAACAATTGTTTAATTCATCTTTAATTTACAACTGATATCTTTTATCACCTCACCTGCGCCTAGCAAGAACGATAAAATGAAGTCTAATTACACAGAATCTAAACTCGTCGAGTGATTTTATGTAAAACCGGCCAAAACTAGTTCAGAACTCTGATTAGAACTGATTTTACAACTGCAATTAACACTGATGTTAGTTTTTGTTGCAAAAAATTCGGTAAAATTACACTCGCTCGCTCGCTGCCATTAGCTAGCTACAAGCAAAACCAAAAGCCATGTTGAATTTTGTTTGGAACGCATTTCAATAAAGATTTATAATATCTTTAGCATTTGAACTTTAGAGAAAAATAGCAATATACTCAGTTTGTAAGCGCAACAGAGATAACTTGATGTTTCAGCATTCTAATAGAGAGTACTGGAACGCGCTGATTTAGTCTATCTTCCAGACTTCTGCTAACTAGTTAGGTTTGCTGTGTTGGTACTGATGGTAACATTGTAAAAAATAAAACAAAATAATAACGCGTTCATTGCGCGCGCAGCGTAGGTAGTTGCATTTGCAGCCTGTATTGATCGATTTCCATCTTGGGTCCGGGCGAAGCTAAAATATGCCTCACACAATGATTTCAAAACCAGGATGATGATGATTTCAAATACCATGAAGTATGAACCTAACAAAATACTAGCTGGCTTTAAACAAAATTATGTAGGTAACACCACAGGGTAACACCCGCTGAGATGATTTATTTTCTACAACAATGGTAACACCTGTTATCTAGTAGTAATTTATTGTAGTTTTATAATCACGTTTTTATCAGAACCATTATCTAAGTAGGTACTATTTCATAGTACACTCGGAGAACGTGACCTATTTTCGAAGAACTAGATGCCGATCAGCTATCCCTAGTTGTTTAGAATTAAAACTACTTATTATATCAATGATTAAAACAGTCACGTGGGGGATTGCATCTTTTTTTTTTCTTAGGGACTGTCAAGACATTGACACTGTCAATGTCAGTGTCACAAAATGACAGAAACAAAAGCCAAAGTATCTCGTGATCTCTCGTTAGAGAGTAGTTTAATCCTTGCTCGTGATGCTCGTGCAATGGAAGGAAGGGCAGGGGCGAGGGGAATCTTTTCAGTCTTTTGATCAAGTTAAATGTTTGGCCTTGAGGGTAGCCAGTATACAAATACTTAAAAAAAACTAAGAAAAAAATAACTAACAAATGAAAATAACATATATAGGATTGCGTATAGGACAGATGCTCGGTTTCCAAGAACCAGTAACGCAAGTAGATATTCATATACCCATGTAGCCTAGGTTAAACGATCAATACTGGAGCTCGACTAACCCGATGCTAAGAGGCTCCGGTAGACAGAGAAGACACGGCCCATCTTGCTGGCTGTACGTCCTGCCAAGGTCATGATGAACGATGCACGATGACAAACAACGTGAATGGATTCAACGTTCGTCGATAATTATTATTATTTATTTGCTGGATTTGCACAACTATTTTGGATCGAGTGAGTGCCCCCGCCATGCGCCACCGCGAACGTCGTCGTGCAGATAGGCAATGAATAACGCGGACGTGCGTCCGAAGGATCGTGGCGTGCGTCGTGCGTGCTTGATTGTGTAAAAAAAAATCTCGCTTTAAAATCTTTTAAATGTAATGGACCAAAGTCCGATTAGTATAAAAGGTAAAATGAAACGATAAGTAGTAAATTAAAAATGTATATTGTCCCTTAAATAAAACATAATTATTTATATTATAAGTAAAACACTTATAATATCATTGTGTTTAATAATTGTCGTTTTCACTGTTTTATATATATTTTTAATGAATGAATATCTTAGGAGATATTATCATAGTTTTATAAAAACTCCGCAAGGCGGCTGGTCATGATGGGTATAAGTAATACTCATACAGTAATGGAAATAGACAGGGTGAAATTGAATACATGCGACAAACCCAAATGGGAGATTGTACTCATCATTATGAACAACTTTTACTAAGGGACCAACGATGCAATCGCGAAAAAAAATCAACTGTTCCCTACATTGTGACGAGATAAGCGAACATAAAATATAGGGAACAGCTGATTTCTTTTTTCCCGATTGCAGCGTAAAAGTTGTTCATAATGATGAGTACAATCTCCCATTTCGGTTTGTCGCATGTATTTAATTTCACCCAGTATAAGAAAAATTACAAAAAAAAAAACAATACTAGCAGGCTGGATGCGCACACGACAGTGTGTATGCTACAAAGAGTAAAGTAACTATATAGGAAGTATGCTACGTCCAACACCGCGGCCTTGAGCGGACGTACAGCTGGAATAGACTGTGTACAAGAGGCTTAAGCGTAACCGGTAACTTTCAACCTGGTCACTAGGGCGCTGGGAGCGCTGCAATCGCTTGGTGGCTAAAAATAACTTCAAAGGGTGGGATGGGTGCAACGCGGATCAATATTTGCATCCCTCGCCCTGGTTGTTGCTAGGGACAGTCCGCGAGTCGGGAGTAGTCAGGACCAATTTTTTTTAAGCTCGCGCATGCGTGATGCTCTTCATATTTTGCTAAAGGCCTACCAGCGTCTACTAGATGACCTTAAAGAACTTGGGTTTGATGCGTAGAAAGAGAATTGTCTGTCTACGTTTTGATGCTAGGAAAAATGTGTGTTGGGAGCTGGGCTGCCAGTCGGTATAATTAGGGTTCCATACCAAAATGGTAAAAACGGAACCCTTATGGTGAGACTAAGTCTGTCTGTCTGTCACAGCTGGATATCTCAAGAACTGCTAATGCTATCAACTTGAAATTTGGAATAGTTTTAGATGACGTTTGCCCAACTATTTTGCAATTAAGAAAGAAATAAAAATATATGTCACTATCGGTCAAGAGATGGTGCTGACATGAAACTGCAATATTCTATACCACAGTGCACAGTGTTAAAATTCTCTGACGAATATAGGCCTCGCCGCTAAAAAATTTAAAAACATAATGATGTTACGGAACCCTCGGTGCGCGAGTCCGACTCGCTCTTGCCCGGTTTTTTGTTTTCATCTGCTATTATCGATGTGTTGACAAACATTGTTCCCGCATCCCATACAAATAGCCAGTCCCGGTACAACAATCCGTAGGACATTCAAATATTTGTACCAGGCGGGAATTGATCCCCGCGTACACCACACGCAGCTAGGAACCAATCGCTCAGCCATTGCTAGCCATTGCTAAACATTGCCAGCCATTGCTACCTAGTGCCAGCCATCATTTGGTGTTCTGTATTTTCGCGTTTTGGTCTGATGTTGGTACTCAAAGCTGGCTAATCCATACGACGAATTTCAAACTCTTGTATATACGTTTCGACTTCGCCAGAGGGCGCGAGCGTTGTTCTCCCTATTCCTACTGTTTTTCTTCTATTCTGAATTCGTAATAGCGTCTCCTAATCTTATAATTTCTAGAAAAGGTTGCATGGTAGAACCACACAGGTACAGTACCTACGTAGGCAGGAAGAGAAGTACCTGCCTACCTGGTCACGATAACTAAACTTAGACTATGATGGCGAAGTAATTTCTAGTATTTTTTTTTTCTGTTTTTCATTGGTACCTAAAGAATATGAAAGGTATGGTAAAAAAACTTTGCTTACGACATCTATACGGGCTCATTAGAACTACGCCATCTACGCAGTCAGACAGCAAGCTATAAACAAAAAAATAGCGCTATTATAACACTGGTAACACTGCCGATGCCGCCACACACACAATCTTACCCGCAAGTAATTTCCTTAGAATGTTTGATCAGCGTTTACGCCGTACGGTATTTCATACAAACTTTCAAGAACTTGTTTTTCGAAATGAATGAACCAATTTTAATTAAACTTCATACGCATGCAGGATACCAAGGTCTAATAAGTTACGTATGAACATTTTCGAAATGTCTTATTTAAAAAACCAGAACTGGAAATCTCTGTTTCTATGGAAAATTTAAAATCGGTCTTATTTGGTAGTATTAACACTATTTTACGAACGGCGTATACGCTCTTAATTAAACAGATGACCGTAACGTATAATTATACTATCCACTAGGCAAAACAATCTGCCGTTGGAGAATATCATTATAGTTCATAGATTCAAGTAGGAACAATGAAAAGGATACGGTATGGGAAGAGGGATTATCTTTATATGAAAGCTGTTCAAAGCAAACAATGCAGTTTCCGGCGACAGCATTTGGTATCATGTGATCAAGATGCCTTATTACCTGGCGTTCGTACGTGGAGTGGAGCGTTTCCACACTGCATGCGTGAACAAAACGTCATAAAAACTTCACAAAATTCGAACGAATGGAGTACAGCCGGTCTCTTCTGTAGAAATGTCACTGTGAAAAGATAGGTGACGTGAGCTGCCATTCCACCTGCCGGTCGATTCTGTAAAAATCTCACCGTGAAAACTTAGGTGAATTGAGTTTGTTTTGCTAGGAATTGACACTATTGACAGCTCACTTCACTTAAGTTTTCACGGTGAGATGGTAACAGAATCGCACTGCTGATACTAGGGTTTGAATCAGACTCTGTTGACAGCTCACTTCACCTAAGTTTTCACGAAGAGATTTTTACAGAATCGACCGGCTGATCTAGTGCGCGTCATACAAATAGTGTCCGGTACCTACCTGTCTACTGTCTAAGTCCGCCAACGAAATCGTGGTAGGAAAGTCCCGTAATTTCGCCAGAAGCTATAAACTTCGTGCGAGTAGACCCCCTGAATCGGATGCAGTCCGATAAGTAAATACTGTTACCGAATACCTAACTAAGTAAGTAGGAAAAGAAAAGCCAGTCTTACCGTGTCCAGTAGGGCAATGCTTACCTTCGCATGAAGTCAGTGATAATGTCCAAGATTAACAATTTAGAAAGAATACAAGTAGATACCTAAAGAGGTTGAATGGTACCTACTTGCTAGGTTAACCCCGTGCTTGTGCTTGAGATGTGGGTCTGTCACTGACCTATTATACAAGTACAGTCCCACAAACTTATCTGGCCCGGTGAGGGAGTCGCTGATATCGCATTTGGTGTCGCCAGGAAAAATAAATAAAGTGGGAATGCAAGTCGATCACGATGTAACAAAAACATTTTGGTCCAAATCTTGAAAACTACTGAACCGATTTTTTATGCGACACCAAATGCGATATCAGCGACTCCCTCACCGGGCCAGATAAGTTTGTGGGACTGTACGCTGTATAACACAGGTCAGTGGGGCCTGTTAACTGCTGAGCTGTCACATTAAAAACGGCAAGCAAAAGAATAAGCAACACGCAAAAAAAAGTTCAAAACAAAGTCTTCTGAAAAATAAAACTAAGTCGGTAGGTATTGTTACTTTAGGACTGATTTTTCAATCGACAGATTTTTTTTTATTCGTAAAATATAATTGACGTCTGACAGATTTACAAAATCTGTCAGACGTCAATTTTACATGGAAGAACTGTCAAAAATTTTAAATTATTCCTCGGAAAAAATTAACTGGCGTTAGAAAAATCAGCCCTTAGTAAACTAAGGGCTGTTTTTTTAATAGTCAGATAGGTATCTAATTGCCTAAAATATTGCCGTTTGACAGCATTTGTATGGAAAAAAAAGAAAAAAAAAGAGATAAAAGGTAAAAGTTAAAAAAGATAAAAGTTATCTGACTATTGAAAAATCAGCCCTGGCCGCAGTTAGACGGCGCGAAAAATTTCTTGCGGCCACCGCGTGGCGGCCGCGCGGTGGCCGCGTGCTAGGTAGGTATGTGTTCAGTCATAGCAATTCTTTGTAACTTACCGCGCGGCGGCCGCGCGATGTCGACACGGTCGGCAGGCGGTCGATCTCGCTCGAAAGTTCTCGATGTACGCCCCCGCGCCTGCGTCGCCCGGTCACTTCGCAGTCACTTTACAAATTTTAGCGCGCAGCCGCCGCGCAACAGCCGCACAGCCGCCGCACACCCGCCGCGCGGCCGCCGTGTGGCGGCTGTGCGGTGAAGGCACGAAATAATTATTTTCATTAAAACGCGCCCTTATCTATAGGTAGTGTTTTTTTTTTCCGCAAAATTTTGGACTTTTCTTTTTCACGTGACAAATTTGGGTTGGAAACCCAAACCTGTCACATTAATTTAAGAACGTTCACACTCTGATCTCAGTTTCAATCTGTCAAAAATTCATCTAAGTAACATACCCTACATTTTACTAAAACTTTTGACATTGATTGTCGCTGAGACGAGATTGTGACTAGATTTTGAATGTTTTTAATCATGGGAATTGATTCGCCTTCAGGTATTTCAATCCAGCGTTTGGAGTCCAGTCCGAGGTCCATCTACGAGTGGTATGGACAAAGCTTGAGCAAAAAAGGACAAATGAAATAAATAAACTCACTGTGTTGCCGAGGTCAGCCGGAGGATATTGTGTACATACCGCGGGAAACCTCTGCGGTGCCTTTCTGTTCCTGATATTTTTTCTGACACTTGTTCGTTTCATGATGTAGGTACTCGCTGTGGTTGACTGAAACCCACAATTATACAATGCAATTATTGACTTCTACCAGTCAGTTTCTGGGGTAATGTCTAAACGGACATTGGCGCCGATTCTGTTGTGTCACAAACTAAACTAAATTTAAGTTCAGGCATCTTTTTCTTTCTATTTCATTAAGAAAAGGACAGAAGATAAATATTTGTTTAGTCCTGTCAAATTAGTCAGCGCCTGACGTAAATTGACGTATTTTTAATGGGTATCATTTAAGCTATCACCAATTTAATTAGTTTTGTGTTTCTTAAATAATAGGGTTTGTCCTCCAAATAGTAGATCTGTCACCAAAATGTAGTCACCAAACAATGCAAAATCAGTTCCACAATAAATCACCTAAAATCCTGAGATATAAGGTCTAGTACCAAATAAATGTTTTTGTATGTATTATAATAGGTGTGTCCTAATAAGTATTTAAGCAGACTAATTTAAAGAGATCCCACAATAAATCACCTAAAATCCTGAGATATAAGGTCTAGTACCAAATAAATGTTTTTGTATGTATTATAATAGGTGTGTCCTAATAAGTATTTAAGCAAACTAATTTAAAGAGATCACCAATAAATCATAATTATGTTACTAGAAAATTGCATTAAGTTCAAATAAAAAATTAGGGTTGTCATCATAATGCAAAATCGAAGGATCGATAATCGATTTATATGGTGACAGATCTACCATTCTGAGCACAGAGCTATTATTTAAGGGATGGTATTTAAAAGTACTTCAATTTATTCCCATTTCATTTACCTAATTTTGCCTGTGTTCCACCAAATATACTGAATGTGCACCAAAATATGTTCATTAAAATATGTCATAACGAGCATCTATTTAACAACTGTTGCAAATTTGTAAAAATAGTAATACACCTAATTTTAAAAACAAGCATTTATTTTTTTAAATAATAATAATTTTTTTTAAAAATAATCTCTTTTTCCATATTTTTTTTCTTTAAAATTTAGTCGTTTCTGGCACTCGCCGGCCGCTGCCGCGGCACCGCTCGCTTCGCTCGCTCGGCTCGTGCGTAGGAGGTCACAGTTTTAACCTAACCTAACCTAAGCATTTTTTTTTAAATAATTAACCTCGTAACTAATTCGGTTCTCGATAATGTACATTTCAAAAAAATTAAAATAGTAAGTTACAAATATTTTGTAATATTTGGTGCACGATCAGTATTTTTCGGGGAAGAATAATATTTTAGAAATGCATACATAGATGTACCTTTAGATTTTTGGTGAACACAAAAATATTATCCTTATTTAAGTAACAAAACTGTTATTATAAGAACGAAGTTTATATTCATGTAATGCAATATAATTTTATTGGTTATCGATCTCTTATTTTACACATATATTAACATTAATTTGATAATTCATACCTGGGAACAATTTTTGTTTATCTGAGAACGAAAATATTTCGTGGCGATAGATCTATTTATTAGGTGATACAACTTGATGACAAATATAAATTTTGGTGATAGAAAATATAGTTCCCATTTTTAATAGCCATTTTTTTAATCTCGTCTAAATTGTCTATGGAGTATCTTAATTTGACAGGACTAAACTAATATTTATCTTCTGTCCTTTTCATAATGAAATAGAAAGAAAAAGATGAATGAACTTAAATTTAGTTTAGTTTGTGAACAACAGAATCGGCGCCATTGTCTGTTACTTCTTCTTTTGCCTTTCTCGATTTGTCCTGCTACTGTCGAGTTTGTTGCGCCAAATTTCTTTCCGCAGCGTAAGCACTAGGAAGTGGTGAAGGGCGGACGTTTTGGGGGACTGGCTTGCGTAACTTTGACGAAAGGGCTGATTCTCAGCCTAATTTAATTAGATTTTGTCCGACTTAAGGCTCCCGCAGACAGGCGCGATGCGACTCTTCTATGAAAATTTAATGGAAATCGTTTTACTAGAATCGCGTGGCACCGCCGCGTCGCACCTGCCTATAAGAAAATTTAAACGTACCTACCTACCTAATTCGGTAGGTAGTATGAATCGGCGTGAAATAATATGTTACCAACAAAATAAGGTGATCGAAGTTTTACACAGCGTTGCCCAGATGTAGGTCTTTTGTTACGAGGGTTTTTAGGGTTCCGTACCAAAATGGTAAAAACGGAACCCTTATGATGAGACTAAGTCTGTCTGTTTGTCTGTCACAGCTGGATATCTCAAGAATTACTAATGCTATCAACTTGAAATTTGGAATAGTTTTTGATGACTTTTGCCCAACTATTTTACAAATAATAAATAAATAAAAATATATGTATATTTTTTGCATCAGGGATTGAAAGAGGGTCTGAAAAATTCGAAGTGGGGCTACTAGGGCATGTGGGGTATAATATGAAAGAGCGCAGTTTGCACATTCTCAAACATTTTTTCTTTTTTTTTAGGCCGCATAGTTTTCGACTTTTGATGAAAAATGTAAAAAACCTACCGTCCGTCCCCCACTCCCTTATCTCCGAAGTTTTCAAAGAGAAAATTCTGAAATTATTCTATGTGATAGAAGTTTATGTAAAGATTACAGGAAAAATAAAACGAAGTCTCTAAATAGCACCCTTTTTCAGAAATCATCAACAAAAGTTACATTACTTCCACTATCGGTCAAGAGGTGGCGCTGCCATAAAACTTCAATATTCTACACCGCAGTACACAGTGTTAAAATTCTCTGAAGAATATAGGCCTCGCCGATGAAAATTTAAAAACATTATGATGGTACGGAACCCTCGGTGCGCGAGTCCGACTCGCTCTTGCCCGGTTATTTTTTTAAATAAAAAAAAATCAGAAAAATATATGATATTCTTCAGGATATCTCCATTTGGAATAAGATTAGACATTTAAATATACCTTTTTACAGTCCGTACAACCGATATTGAATTCTATTACCTCCTTATCCTTATGAGAAGACGATGTGGGGTCATTTTATTCTTTTTTTTTTTATTATTCTCTGTTCTGTTAGTTTTTTTTCATGGTCTCGCAGTTTGAGTAATTTATGTGGCCTACCCAAATGTCCTTTCTTTGGTATTATTCGTCGAATCGTTGAGCTCCTTAAGTCTTGAGTTGAGCTGCACGATTTCTGACAAATGCGTGCACTACTGACTGGTCAGGTCCTCTCAATCTGTGCGGTTCTTTCCTCAAAAGACCATATCAGACATCGATCTACATGGTCTTCATATACCTAACCTGACCAAGATTATGTCTGGACTTTAAAAGAGACTGTGATCTCTGAGTTTGTTTCGGCCTTTTTTCTCAGAGCACTCAGATAGAAAACGCCGCCTAGTTTAAAAAAATATGATTGACGTGTAAAAGTGTTTGTGCAAACCTACTTACAAAATAAAATCATTTATCATTTACGCCTGCGGTATAGAAGCCAAAATCGGTTGAACGGACTGTAAAAAGGTATATTTAAATCAAAGACTACAATATAATGCTGTATATTTAAATGTCTTTTATGCCTTATTTCAAATGGAGTATAGCATATCCTGAAGAATATCATATATTTTTCTGATTTTTTTTACTGTAGGTAGTCGATCATAATTATACATTTAGTGCTTCTAAAAGTTGCGTTTTACAAAAAATTAAGGGCCAAGCACGGGAAGTGGTCCAGGAACTATTAATTTTGATTTTTGTGTTGTGCAAAGTCAAAAATCTGACCCGACAATTTTGAGAAAAAAATATACAGGGGTATTGACTTCGATCAATAATTGATCGAAGGTTATTGGTAAACATTAACAACCTCTTAAGAGGGTATCATCATTATACTCATCATTATAAAAAACTTTTACTCTGGGACCAAACCCGAAATCGCGAAAAAAAAATCAGCTGTTCCCTACATTTATGTTCGTATAACTCGTAAAAATGTAGGGAACAGCTGATTTTTTTTACACACACAGTCATAAACTGTCGCCTTTGTAATATTATGTACAGGGCGAATTTTTTTAATTTGTGTGGATGGCCAAATCCGAAACTATGAGGAATAGCGAAAAGTACCTACTCAAAGGAGTTGATTGTATACAAAAAAAAAGTAAAAAAAAAGTAGTAGTAGTAGTTCTTTAAAGTATACCATCCACCGCATCCACGCAACTGACCCGCAAAGAAGACCTACGCACACGCACTTATATTAAAAAAAAAAAAAAACTTATATTAAAATTCACTATTATCGGAATGTAAGCGGATTTTTTTCACCTAAACCTTTAATTCGCATTAGGGAGATTTTTACAGATTATAATATACATAGTACAAAGTACAGCCAGTGTTACCAACCCATAACAAAATTTGCCCCCAAGATTTTTTAAAAATCCCCCTAAAAAAACCCTAAGTACAATTCACATAAGGTAAATTTCTTTGATGCAGTGCCTAACTCCCTAAGTCGTTCGTTACTTACAAAATAAAACGCATAGGTACATAGTTTGTTAAAAAAAAGACTAGGTACCTAAATACCTAGGTATTGCTAAACTACTAACTAAATTGTAATATTGTTGATCAGTTCCAGAACGGCATCATCATCATCGCCAGCGCTGCTACTGGTCAAGGTCGATGTATTTTTGAAATCATACATTCGCACTTCGCACGCTAAAGGCTTTTAACATACATATTTGCCGTAGGTTCAAACTTAACGCAAGACCCATATTTTCTGATCACGGAGGTAAAATCTATCTTCATTATGCTCTGAAGCATATTCAGGGATAAACGATTCCTAAGTATTTCTAAATAATGGCATAAATAGAAAATGCACGCTCCACGGAGGCGTTGGATACGGGCAGCGTCAATAACGCCAAACGCCACAGCAAACTTTTAGCAAGCCCCTAAAAATAACCCCAAAAAAAATCTGTCCCTAAAAATACCCCTTTTAAGACTTCTTCCCCCTAAATCTAGGGGGAAAACCCCAAAGTTGGCACCACTGAGTACAGCAGTCACAATAACATAAATTACAGACGATCACATGAGATAGAAACAAGTTAGGGTACCAACCTTCTTTCCCACAGAAGAACGCGTCCGCGGATGATCACTCATACTCCTACCTATATTATATTAATTATAAAACAAGCGACCCACCCGTTTTGCAAGAATTTAACGGCTTGACAAAACACCTTTATTTTATTAAGTGTAATAATAATGTATTTTACATAAACCAAAAAAAAAAAAAACCAATTTAGTGCAGTCATTCGGAAGTTATGCGCGTACATGACATAAGTACATTTCGGCGATTAATTTTTAAAAGACTGACTCAAGGAACATTTCGTGGTGACTTCAACCCGAGGAATGATCGACTACTGGGATATCCTTTGCTTAAAATACCTTTTTCACTTAGAGTAGGTACCTACTTACAGTTTCTGCCCAAGAGTTAAGAAGAAATGGCGGAGCTGCACATGCGTAGGGCTTCGGAAAGAAATCGCGACCCGACTTTGGACACCGGCGAAATGATTGAGTCTTTCGTTCACGCCTGAAAGTCGACTGTGGCATGTAACTAATGTCAAATCACCGGCGCATAAAAATTATTGATGATGGCGTGCAGTGCACTGGCCACAAAGTAGCCGCCTATAGCCCCTGCATATTATCAAACGATAGCAACGCCTCCAGAACTCTTTTCCTGTCAAAAGAAATGACTGTGACGGCAATAAGCTTCCACGAAAACTGTCATTTGGACGTCACTTCAAAGGATTTCATTATGTCCGGATTGTGGGCTGTACGGTAGTTGGTTCCGGAATATCCGCTGTATACGTAGACAGAGTAATCTATAGACTCATGGTATCCGTGTCACCGAAAGGGACAAAAAATTCCGGCAATCTTCATCATACTATCATTTTTACAGCTTATTACACTGCACCTTACCATTTTCACAGTTGCGCAACTGTACTATTATTGAATTATGCACGAAAAAGATCTTATTTTCCGTTTAATCGCGGTGTAGTTTTTATTATTTCATTCATAAACGTCAAACTTGTTGTGCACATTGATGTGCTTAGCCGACACGCAGTAAGGGAATGAAAAATATTCTTACTCTATCTCTTTTAATTGCTAGTAACGTTAATATATTTCTCTTTTTCTTGTGCGAATGAAAAAGAAGATATTATATGCAGCAGTCTAGTTTACTCTGTCTACGGCTGTATAGATGCTAAGTCGTAAGACGAGACGATGGCGCTGCTAGCGACATTTCCCAGTAAATTTTCTTTGGAAAAATATTTTTATTTTATACTAGCAGGTTACACCTACTAGATTTCACGCTTAAGTGTCGATCCCGTGGGAATATCGGGGTAAAAACTATCCTATATGTCCTGTTCCGGGACTCAAACTATCTCTATACCAAATTTAATCTAAATCGGTTCAGCGGTTGAAGCGTGAAGAGGTAACAGACAGACACACTTTCGCATTTATAATATTAACTTAGTATGGATGGATAGTATGGATTCCTTTTTACCGACTTCAAAAAAAGGAGGTTATCAATTCGATACGTATGTATGTACTATTATTGGATTTGCATTATATTCACATATGATGATCTATTAGGGCTTCCAAACAAATATACAAAATTTCATAGACGTATGTATGTATGTATGTATGTATGTATGTTTGTCCACGCATATCTCCGGAAATATTAATCGGATCGTGACCATTTTTTTTTATTGGCTTACATTTTCTTCAACTTAGGGAACAGTGCAAGTTTCATCAAGATCGATTCAGTAATTTTCAAGATATGGACTAATACGTGTAAGTGTGACGGCCTGGCTTATTGATAAGAGCTACGGGTGTAGTGTCAAAGGGAAAACATCTCAAAACCTTGGTCAAATACTAGTGTAAAAACTAAAAATTACGAAATAAAAAGTAATTTAAAAAAATTATACCGACTTCAAAAAGAAATTAACTCAAAATTATGAAATAATTTTAATTTCGGAAGTCGGTGGCATAAAACTAAAATACAGATCCCAAGACACCGACTTCCGAAATTAAAATTATTTCATAATTTTGAGTTAATTTCTTTTTGAAGTCGGTTTAATTTTTTTAAATTACTTTTTATTGCCTCCTGCATATAGTAACAGAGTAGGCCGGACGTGGGTGGTTACAATTCCAGTATAAGCTGGCCACGTATTTTATTAAAACTCCGTACTACGTCAGAAAAAACCAGCCTGTAATTGTGTCGCTGCAGAGCATAGGCCATTTCTCTTCCAGGCCGAACCAGGAAAGACCAAGGCAAAGACTACGACAGTGGACTGGCCCGACCCTCAATTATGTCTTTTCAGGTATATTCTTGATGCATCCTGAAAAGAAATTTCGAGTTATTGCCCAGGAACAACCAGATGGTAGATTATGGCCCACTCCCTCTCATTGAGAGGAGGCCTGTGTCCCAGCAGTGGGAATATTATAGACTCATTATGCCCAGGACCGAGATGATAGGCGCCAAGCCGTACAAGATAATGAATAGAAGTGTCCCTATACCTAAAAAACTGGCCAAGTACGAGTCGGACTCGCACACGAAGGGTTCCGTACCACAAGGCAAAAAAGCCGAAAAAACACGTTTGTTGTATGGCAGCCCCCCTTAAATATTTATTTTATTTTATTTTTAGTATTTGTTGTTATAGCGGCAACAGAAATACATAATTTGTGAAAATTTCAACTGTCTAGCTACCGCGGTTCCTGAGATACAGCCTGGTGACAGACAGACGGACGGACAGTCGGACAGACAGCGAATTCTTAGTAATAGGTTTCCGTTTTTACCCTTTGGGTACGGAACCCTAAAAAGTTAAAAGTAAGTACCCCAGAAGTCCAGGTTTCTAAAAGGTGGGGTTTTTTCCTTTCCTGTCATGGTATCTGTAAGGCAATCCATTTTAGTTCAAAAACAATTAAAATTATTGAAAAATATCATGCATTTGTTTACTTGCCAGTAATGCCAGTCTTCGGACCTGCATCATAGTTATCTAGAAGCGGCTATCACGTACATAGTAACAGTAAAAAACCCCTTTTCGCTAAGCCAAAAATTACCGACTCCATCGCTTCCTACTCTATGTAACATGAACATTTTGAAGCCTTAGCAACAAACAACGCCTACTTGTTTTCATTCACAAGGTCCCGCAATGATTAAGTTTTTAAAGAAGTTTCCTAAGAAACTATTTCTGAAACTGTTTCTTATATCCGTTTCTAAAGATCTAAAAATAAATAAAACAAGGAAACCAAAATACTTTCTGTAAGGGGGATGTTATTTTATTGATAGCGTATTTTTAGGGTCCTGTTGTAAACAAGAAACCCTTCCAATTGAATGTTATTATACATCTTCTTAGTGATTGATGGTCTAGTGGTCGCAGCACTCGCAGCGCGACTGGTGAGTGTGGGTTCAGGTTCAGCAGGGTAATTGCGGAACACACAAACAGTCAAACACAAGATTATGTCTGGACTTTAAAAGAGACTGTGACCTCTGAGTTTGTTTCGGCCTTTCTTCTCAGAGTAGTCAGATAGGAAACGCCGACTTCATCTAGTTTTAAAAAAACATGATTGACGTGTAAAAGTGTTTGTACAAACCTACTTACAAAAAATAAAATCATTTCATTTCATCATTTCATTTCATTTCAGTAGCAATGGCTTTCCTTTTGACAGTTCAACAACAACATATAAAGCAATGGATTAGCAATATATTTCAAAATAATTCAGGAAACTGCGTGTTACGCAATTGGGGTGCAGGTCAGGCAACAAGTTCATCAATAATTTTACAGTAACAACCCGGACCATTTCACAGTAGCATTTTTGGGCTCACATGTACCAGTACTCAGCTATCAACATTTCGTCTTGCATAATGTTTGGTCATTATCCCTCTGGGCTTCTCTAGCATAAAGTGCACGCCAGTGTGTGATGAAAAGAGCTTTTCATATAATTTTGATAGTTGGTGCTATTGTTTCGATATTTTGACTCATGGAAGTACCATATTGCAATAAGATCGAGAGATTCATCATAATCAGCCTATAATGTTCCCACTGCAGTGACACAGGCCTCCTCTCGGTGAGAGGGAGTGGAGCCGTAATCCATGACGCTGGATCCACCAGATCGAGAGATTATTATTGTGATATAGAATCTACTAGCTGCGTCCCGCGGTTTCACCCGCATAAGTTTTGACCCCGTGGGAATATCGGGATAACAAATAGCCTATATGTTAATCCAGGGTGTCAGCTACCTCCATACCAAATTTTATCAAAATTGGTGCAGCCATTTGAGCGTGAAGAAGTAACAAACATATAAACACACAAACACACCCCCCCCCCCCCCCACACACACACACATTCACAAACTTTCGCCTTTATAATATTAGTGTGATTAGACTTTAAGGATTGTAGAATGTGGCAATCTATACTGTTTCGCCATCGGGATAAGCAGAATCCGGTCGTCGAAAAGGCGTAAATTTATGTCAAATTAAATTACTAGGACGCGGATCGAAGTATTTTTAATAGCACTCATTAAAATTCATTAAGTAGAATAGCAACTTTGCGAGGACACCGGCATGTCCTAGAACCAAAATTCGAAGACATGTGCCATCTACCAACCCGCACTGGGCTCGCGTGGTAGATTATAGCCCACTACCTCTCGAAGAGAGCAGTCCTGTGTCCCAGCAGTGGGAACATTGTAGGCTGATTATGCTATGCTAAGCAGAGGTGGAACCCGTTGGATGCGAGAAGCACAGAACCGGTCGAAGTGGAAGTGCTTGGGGGAAGCCTATGTCCAGCAGTGGACGTCTTTCGGCTGAAATGATGAAGCAGAGGTAGAGGTACCTTAGTATAGAACGTTCTCATTAATTTGTCATCCGTATTAGGTAAGCATGCATGCACGATTAGAAAAATGGCACTGGATTTAATTTATAGTCTTTTCCGGCATTTGATGGCACAATGCATAATAGAACGGTAGGTCAGTGCAGTGCAAGGACGCACAGATTAGATTACGTCAGCGATTCGCTTTTGTTTGTCATCGCATCAACTCTGACCATTTCTTGATTTCTTGCATGGTGCTTTCAACGTATTTCAGACTCATTTGGAAATTAATAAGTGTTACATAGGTACTCACGGGTAGGTACATATCTAGCTATAGGTACATAACCAGTAGGTATAAGCTGACTGGTTGTATGAAAAACCTATACAATGCGAACTTGATGTGTCTATAGGTACCCTGACAACGTGTATGCACATGCAGTTCAGTGGATTAGGCGTGAAAAGGTAACAAACAAACTTATTTTCGCATTTATAATATCAGGTAGGATAGGTATATGGTCAAATTAAATTACCTAGCGAAACTCCGCGGACGTGATGTTGGGTATAATATCGTTATCCCAAAGCAAACATTTTCTCAACGTATGCAATAAATCTGCCCTAAGCCATCCACGCCTGTCACCTCGTATTTTTCCAAAACATCGACGAGCGAATTGTAAAGATTGGCGGACATCTCTAGAGTGACTTTTGGGTCTTGTAATATCTTGCTGAAAAACAGCCTTGTCATTCATGTGCTAGCAAATACCTACTGTTTCGGTGCTGTTTCTGCCTTATGATGCCCCCCGAGACGTGATGCCCTAAGCAATTGCTTAATTTGCTTATGGGCTAATCCGGCACTGTCTACCTATAATACGATGCATAATGTATGACTATGTGATAGCTGCACAAAGCTGAATAGTTTGCACAAAAGCCGTACTGCCAAATGAGCTGGGACAAAGGAAGCTGGGTATTTTGCTGGGACAGATTAATTGTCCACTATCCTTTGTTTGAATCTAGACCACCAGAAATTCACGATATGGATCTAATTGGTTTCGATGGCATTCTAGCTTACAGTAAATGCAGTGGAATAGATCTATTATATTAGTAGGTACTAGGCAAATATCGAGACACAAGATGATGATTAAAAATATCAGGTTAAGCTCCTTTTACTTGCACCTTGTAATTTTTCCGACTAGGTACATATTTGCCAATATTTTGAATGAAAATGACAGTTCGAAAAGGTAACATGCGCCCTCTATGTGGGACAAGAATTTCTTTGAAAATTGCTTTAAAAATCCGCTCCTTGATCGTAGTCGTTGTATACAACAAACTGGACTTTACAATAGATGGTTATGTAGGGCTTCAAAAGTATAAATATGCGTAGATATTGCATTCTCGTATCGTGGTCTCGTGGAAGTCGTATCGTGGAATATGACATAGATTCTGTGGACATATTCTATAATAGTGGTGGAAAAAATTATTGAAAGTTACCCAATGACAAGTACCTAAGTAGGTCACCTACTTAACTATATCATCACGCCTAAATTCCTCGAAAGACGATCTGTATGAGTAGTTAGTAGTAGCCGAGGTACATAGTATAATTATGTCTACATCCACATTTCGCCATATTTTGGTCCCATGTAATTAAAACAGGCCGAGAATGCAGTTGTTTGAATCGCGCCGCAACGTCAACTTTCAGGCGTTCGTGGTGCGAGTACAACCTACATACTACCTGCACCTCGTCATGGCAAAGGACAAAGGGTTATATTCGTCGTTGGCAGAGGACAAAGACAGTGCTCGAGTGAAGTGAGTTTTACTAACATAGTTTTAAATTTATACACATTGTATTATTATAATATACAACATTAGTTTTTGTTTATACTAAACCCGAAAAGGGGTCATTGTACTCATCATTTTGAACAACTTTTTCTATAATCGCGAAAAAAAAAATCAGCTGTTCCATACATTTTGTCGATTTAAGGTCCCTTATGGTCAGGTAATCTGAGGTCCCTGAGATTTTTACAGAATAGGACCGCAGTATCGGCTTTCTGTTACAGATGATAAGTCCCTTCTGCACATGTGGCTTCCCTGGCACCTCATTATCGGCATAACTATGTAAATGTCTATTAAGTGCTCTCAAATTGCGATGTTTATTTTTTATTTATATTTTACATACTTCTTTGACATAATCTTTTTAATATTTGATATTTTAAACAGACAATTCAAATTTTTCACCTCTTTATTAGTGGTTGTAATGGGAATCATATCACTTGGTTTTAGTAGGTTTTTATATTTTATTTTTTATCTATCCTTTTGATAGATTCTTATTTTGTAAATGTTAGGATTTTGTAGGCCTTGTAGACTTTAGATCTGTAGCCCATTTTTTTATTTTATCAAGTACCTGGTACTTGTTGACAGGCCTACGCTGGCCTCCCATACTTACCTACTTACTTTAATTTGAAAACATTGTAAGAGCCAATTATTTTTAGAAAGAATAACCGTGGAGTTTCTTGCCGGTTCTTCTCCATAGGAAACGACCAATTGGAACCGTGCACCTAGCTTCTGACGTTTCATAAGTGCCCATGTAGGTTTATGTGAAATAAAATATTTGGTTTTGATGTAACAGAAAGCAGCGATGCTATTTTGTAAAAATCTCACCGTGAAAACTTAGGTGAAGTGAGCGTGGAGTGAGCTGTCAATAGTGTCAATTCCTAGCAAAAACAAACTCACTTCACCTAAGTTTTCACGGTGAGATTTTTATAAAATAGCACCGCTGATCAATACTCTATTTCAGATTTTTTTTTAGAATAGAACATAATATTGAAAACATCGTTTGAACATTTAACATACTTACCTATTTACATTAAGTATACAATTTCCTGTTGCGAATGGCGAATTTTTTGATGCTCTATGATTCTTTCCTTTTTATATACTTATACATATTATTATTATTATTTTAAGACTCATCATCTGCCTAGCCTTTTCCCAACTATGTTCTGGTCGGCTTCCAATCTAACCGGATGCAGCTGATACCAGTATTTTACATGGAGCAACTGCGCATGTGACCTCTACAACCCTGTGACTGGGTAATACGAGACCCCTTGGCACACCCGTGACGACTGTCAAAGATCCACGAATGGCGTGCTTTCCTAGGCACGGAGGGGTCTTGGTAGGTATGTAAAGAATGTCACCCTCCCACGGACCAACCGCGGCAAGCGTAGCTTAACCTGATCGATCGAACCGTGCGGCTGTTATTACTATTAGCTTTAAAATTATTTAAATATTTTAAGATATAAAGTAGGTATCCATAAACTCAAAGAAAAATTATTGCTTTTAATTTTTATGGCTTATTTGTGTTTCAGAACGCAGGGTCTTACGTAAAATCCAATTCTACAAAGTCCTAGGTTGTTACATAGCTTGTTCCCATCCCCCAGCAAGTACTTTCTCCTATGACGTCAAAGATGGGAGGCAGACACGGCGACGCCACTGCCATCGATTGCTCAGCTCATTCAATGCCAGGCGGGATGACGCCGTTCCACCCACTATGGGATACCGTCGTCGAACTGACCTTTCATCGAGGACTCGTTTATATGAATGAATGAACGGCTGGGATACATTGATTTGGTTTTAGCTATTGGACAAGTAGGGCAGGCGGTTTTTTTTTTTTAATTAGGTACTATTGCAGACTTGGTGGTCCGCGCCCTTTTTAGATTTTTTTATTTGTTTATAATATTTTCTTTGTTGGGGGAACAGTGACAGTACTCCCCATCGGACACATTAATACTAGGCATGCTATAAACGTGAGTCCATCTAAAATAATATGTGTATAATTATGTAAACTTTTTTTTTCACACGCATTCCATGCTTTTTTTATTTGAAAATATAAAATAATATAATACAGGCATTACAATTTTTATTAAAATTACATTTCTTACTTACATTTGTTATTTATTCTATACTAGGTTCTACTTATTCTAATTATTTTTTTAAATTATACTTATTACCTACTAAAGTTATATATAGGTATATACTTATTTTGTAAATAACACATTTTAAATACATTGTTACAACAATTTTATTACTCTTTAAATTTTTTTTTTAGTTTGTGCGGACGGGAGGTTTGTAGGTAGGAGTTTTTTTACCGTAGATACTCTATCTAGCTCTGCCCGTAGTTTAATTTACCTACCTATTATACTCTCGCACAGCAAAATAGACTGTATTGTAGAGATAAGGCAAATCTATACTAATATTATAAAGCTGCAGAGTTTGTTTGTTTGTTTGAACGCGCTAATCTCTGGAACTACTGGTCCGATTTGAATGATTCTTTTAGTGTTGGGTAGTCCATTTATCGAGGAAGACTATAGGCTATATTTTTTAAAATTGCTATTTTGGAACACAAGGTGTAAAATCGAAAACCTATTTTTGCGTGCGCTGCAAAAACTATTGACAATAGAACAAAATGATGTACTACGGGTTTGTAGAGCCCATTAAAACCTACAAAAAAGTCCGCGAGAACATATATCTAGCTATCATGGTTTAATCACAATAACCGATTTTGTGTTCAAAATAATTATTAAATCGTCTGAAGAAAAAAAAACTACATTAAATATGTATCGTAATACTAATCTTTATCGAAATTAAGCATTATGTTATCAAGAGTATTTATGAAGAAGTAAAATACTTTTTGTTTCATCTCAATCGGATATTTCGTTTAAAAGTTATCACGTGTGTAAGATGTTAAGAGTTGGTACCTATTAAGGAGTTATGGGCCATAGAGTTTTTTATCAACATAAAATCCTGTAATAATCTTTTTCGAAATATATTTGTTGATGATTGTAAGTATAAGATCTTTGAAGAGTGTCTTATACTAATAATAAAGCTGAAGAGTTTGTTTGTTTGAACGCGCTAATCTCTGGAACTACCAGTCGGATTTGAAAATTCTTTTTTGCATTTGATAGCCCAATTCTTGAGGAAGGCTATAGGCTGTTTACCATCCCGCTAGAGCTCTTAGGAGCCGAGCAAAAAGAAAAAAAAAAGATCGCGAAACCGAACTAACAGCGGGCAGGCGATGCGATGCGACGGGGTCGGGGAACAAGAAATTTTACGCGGACGAAGTCGCGGGCAGAAGCTAGTACTAATAATAAAGCTGAAGAGTTTGTTTGTTTGAACGCGATAATCTCTGGAACTACCGGTCAGATTTGAAAAAATCTTTTTGCATTTTATAGCCCAATTCTTGAGGAAGGCTATAGGCTATTTAATATCACGTTATGACCCTTAGGAACCGAGCAAAAAGAAAAAAAGTCAGAATGAACGCTAAGCGAATACGTACTGTTGCGACGGGGTGGGGGTACAAGAAATTTCACGCGGACGAAGTCGCGGGCAGCAGCGATACTCTCATGGAATGAATTGTACTCAGTTCCAAGCAGAAACTTACCTTACTTATTGTTACCGCCAACTTACTACTTAAGTATATATATCTATGGTAATCTTCTATATATAATATATATTATATGTATCTACTAACGGCCGAACCCAAGAATCTATTGACAGATAGTTAATATAACGTCAGTATAATAATAATCATACAGATCGCTACTAATACAGATTATTGGGTCGGATTTGAAAACTTCTTTTTACAATAATTGATAGCCCAATTCTTGAGGAAGGTTAGGAAGGAGGAAGGCTATTTAACATCACGCTAGGATTCTTAGGAGCCGAACAAAAAGAAAAAAAAGTAAAAAAGAACGCTAAGCGAAAACGAAATAGAACAATTTCACGAGGACGAAGTCGCGAGCAGAAGCTATTGGTAATATTATAAGAAGGTAATTTTTTTGAGTTTCTATGTAGGGAAAATATGCGCAATCTTCGGAAATAGGTACTGATTAGATTCCAAAAAAGTCGTATTTAAAAATTAGGTACACATATATTTTTATTTCTTTCTTTTTTGCAAAATAGTTGGGCAAACGTCATCTAAAACTATTGCAAATTTCAAGTTGATAGCATTAGTAGTTCTTGAGATATCCATCTGTGACAGACAGACAGACTGAGTCTCACCATAAGGGTTCCGTTTTACTATTTTGGTACGGAACCCTAAAAACGATTGGCAGTAGGCTTTGAAAAGCGTTACCTTAACCTGAGCCGTACAACGTGCAAACCTGTGGCCCCTGTGGGCTAGGTAACATGCCACATCAAACAGCCAGCGACCTGCGCTCCCATCATCAACGTTGTCTTTTGAATCGTCTTTAAACTTAAATGATTTTATTTCACAATTTCGAAATACAATTGAAATTTGTAGGCTTCAACAGAAACTTCGGGGTTTGTTTTTTTGCTGAAGCCTGTGTAAGGTAGGTCATTGTTGTAGGTAATTTTGGAACAATGGTCAGGTTGGGTAAGACAATGTTTTGCGTCAAACCAGTCCCTATTGACGTAAAACATTTAACGTTTTCTTTTCGTTTTTTGTTATTCAAAAGAAAGCCCGAATTCTATATTGTCCTGTACTGTGAAGACTGAAAGGGGTGCTATTGCAAAGGTTATTATTTACAAGGATAAAGGTAAAAGGTTATTTTATGAAGCAAAAAAGGGGAAACGGCCAAGTGCGAAACTTGCACCTATTGGTTCCGTACAAAATCTTGTCCCTTAGGAAGAAGATATGGTAGGTGTGTGTGTATCATTTGGATTTTTCAAACTTACCGTCGTAACTATAAAAACTAACATATAAAAAAACCAATATAACTAAGGTTGAATGTAGGTAGGTAACTAAGTTACTACTTACTTATTCATGATGCAGCAAATAATTTTCTAATAAAAAACATTGATTAAATTACACTGGTCTTTACTATTTGCACATTTTCCCACTTAAGCAGGTAATTATTTCTTGCTGATATTTCTGCGAATGTGGAATCGTTTTCGAACGCTAACTAGATAAGTCTCTTTTTTTTTTGAGGGTGGGAAATCATCAAAATATGTGAGCCTTCCCGCTCTGGATGGAGCGGAAGGGAGTGTCAGACTCTTACTGACTAATCGTTGAGGAATTCCCTCGACTGTCTATGGTCTCCATCAGACCTGTAATGGCACTTATAACCTATATGGGTGCAAAGTTTTTATTTATTTATCACATGAAATGTTTCTTTTACCATTACAGTTCTCATCAATATAAATGAATTAATTCCAAACACAAGGTAGCTACTATAAACTGTTGAGGAGTTCCCTTAACTGTCCTTCGTCTTCATCATCAGACCCCGAATGACAGTCACAACCATGTAGGTGGAAAGTTCACATCAATACAAATTAATCAAGCCCAAACACACGGTAACTGCTGTAAATCGTTGAGGAGTCCCCTCGACTGTCTGTCGGCTCCATCATCAGATCGACTCCAGGCCTTCATTAAATTGTAGTGCTTTAAAATACCTAATGAAAAAATTAACAAACGCACTAGTCGCTCCTACGATTTTCGAATGTTCCCCTCGATTTCACTGGGATTCCATCATCAGATCCTGGTTTCCTTATCATGGGACCACCCTTGGCATATCTCCTTTCCAACAAAAAAAGAATAATCAAAATCGGTTCATAAACAACGAAGTTATGCGCGAACACACATAAAAAAATATATATATATACGGTCGAATTGAGAAACCTCCTCCTTTTTTGAAGTCGGTTAAAAATAACGCAATGAATACCTAGGTACTGTTGAAATATCAAGACGAATTATGTACATTACGCAATTACCCCGCAGGTTTCCTATGATGTCTCATTTTACCGCCAGTCAGCGTGTAGATAACTAGAAAAATAGGTACCTACCTACATAATGCACACAAGTACGTACGACCTATTACTTTTCCTACCTCAGACAAAAATTAAGACATTTTTCTCGCCATCTGATAATATATAATTATGTTACGGCTAATGTGCGTAAATTAGTTAGTTAATCTGTTCTGCACCGTTAAACTGGAAAAAAAAATGTTCTAGGATGAACTAGTTTCACCTAGGCCAAACCAGTTCTTCCTACACGGGTTGCATGGCTGCGGTCGGTCGATAGGCGACGTAGTATGCAAGAGTGAGCGAAGTGCACCCAGAGGTTTGGTTTGATTAGGTTACTTTAAACCCATTACACAGAAATAGGAGCCCCGCGAGACGGGGCTCCGTCGACATAGGATGCAAGAGCGAGCGTATGAGAACTGGTTTGGCCTAGGCGAAACTAGTTCATCCTAAAATCGGGTTTGGCCGCTAACATATTCAGATTGTACCCGGCAATTTGTAGATTACCTAGTTAATGCGCATATTAACGTAAGTACTAGCTTCTGCCCGCGACTTCGTCCGCGTGAAATTTAACCCTCCCCCTATTCACCCTCTTAGGGGTGGATTTCGAAAAACCCTTTCTAAGTGGATACCTAGGTACTCTTCACAAAGAACGCACCCTCCAAATTTCATGTCTCTAGGACTAGCGCGGCGGTTTAGATTATGCGTTGATATATCAGTCAGTCAGGACTTTGAATTTTATATAGGTCTAAGTATAAATACCGAGTTTCGAGTTAATCGGACCGCGTGTTAAAATTCTTCCATACTAATTTTTACACCCCCCAATCCCCCTTTGGTTTGCACGTGATGACGTGACAGACTCGTGTCTATTCAAGTAACGGACTAATTAACCCGTCAATAGAAGTTATAGTAATTTGTTTGTTCTTTATGCTTCACTAAATTACGGCACGGCAAACCTATACCTAATTATAAAGCAAGAGCAAAATACTGGAACTGAATTAATATCTCGATTCTCGATCAAGGTGTCATTCTTCGAATTGATTCACCTGTCCATATCCCGATTTATGTGGGGTCGGCGCAACATGCGCTATTTCATCCATCTTTCTCTATTAGTCAGCTGCATCCGGTTAGACTGGAAGCAGACCCCAACATAGTTGGGAAAAGGTTAGGCAGATGATGGTGACTTCTTTATTAGTCGTCATCTCGGTATTCACACCCTAGACGATCAAGCAGGGGATCGAGGTAGGGGGTTGGAGGGGGGGTTCAGGGGATCAGAACGGAATAACTCTTTCTAGCAAGTAGAAACGAAATGAAGAAATTAAAAAAAGCACCTTTACCATAAAAAAAACATGAGGGGGCAGGAGATCCCCGGCAGGAACGAAGTTCAAAATGAAAATTCAGACGCGACGGCTGCTAAAATTTGGAAACCATTTCAAGCCCAAAAAACGACATTTAAAACTTTGAGTCGCTAAGTTTTCTAGACTCGATTTTCGATCCAGTGTGCGGCGCAGCTTTTCACGTCAGCGTTCATCCGATTCGTCTCTATTTTTCAGAATTTCAATGGACCTCTCCACCCAAATTAGGGTAGAACTCGAATACTTGATTGTAAATTGTAACCAAAGCTGACTATTAAAACAAAAAATTGCTAGCCAATTTGTTAGCTTATCTACCGTCATATCCTGTCCAAGTACAAATTATTTGAAATTATCCATTGATGCCATCTCATTGAGACTAACAGGCTGTTCGTATACAATTATTGATAATTATATTAAAATTTGTACCTACCACACAATAGCAATGATCCTTTACTTTGCTCGAGCAAAAAAAATTAAAATTATTAGTTGCGGTTGTTTTACCAAGATTTTGAACTTCATCTCTCTCGTCAAATGTACACGGCACGGTTTCTTTACGGTACGGATAAAAACCGCACGACATAAAAAACGTGTCCGCCAAAAAGCTTCCATAGTGATCCGGATCCAAGTAACACTGGCGAACCGTGCCATCTCACGGCATACAAACCGCGCCGTAGATAAAACGTGGTACGTCAACAAGCTTATAGCCATAGTGATTCATACAACACAACACTGACGACCGTGCCTACATACGGCAAATAAACCGTAGTTTTACACGGCAACAGAAACGTAAATCTCGTAAGAAGGTGGTATAAGAACATGTTGCAGTCTTGGAAGGCCCACCAGGATAAAATACTTAATAAATTAGTGACAGATGTCTCAGAAGTAATGCAGCAGAATCTCTTTATTCAAAAATCCTTAGAAAGAGATTGAAAAATGTATTAAATTCTATAGTATAGAATACGAGGTTATGAAGACTCGCATAGATACCGTGGAGGCGGAGCACAGAGAATATGTGAAGCGCTTCCATGAATTGGCCAGCAATAACAATTGCCAACATAAGGTGGCCATGCTTGAAGCGAAAATTGACTCCATGGAACAGCAGGCACGCCAGTGCAATATTGAGATTTGCAATGTGCCCGAAAAATGTAATGAGAACCTTATAACCATTATGGAGTCTAAAGGTAAAGCCATTCATTCACCGGTGAAGTACCACCGCAAAATGAAGTCGTGGCAATACATCGAGTCCCACATGCACAGCAGCAGGATAGCAAGCCTAAGAACTTAATTGTTAAGCTCAGACGCCTACCGTAATACATAGAGTCTCAAGTCAGATCAGATAGGAATTCCCGTCTACTTGAATGAGCATCTAACCCTGAAAAACAAGGCTTTATTTCGAGAGGTCAACCAAAGTATTCGCCAAGAAACAAGGATTTAAATATATTTGGATCAGGATCTTTTTCCAATGTAGCAGCATACAGCAGCGTGCACAGATGAAGAGTGACTTGGACCACTCAAAGGGCCAGGAGAGGTGACACGAACTTTTCAAACGTTATAACCCTTGTATTGTACCCGCGGCCTTCTACCCTCAGCCGCGATGCCTCCCATAAGACATCGCGGCCCGCCTCAGTTGCGATGTCGCCCAAGCGGCACCGCAACCTACATGTTGGCCGCTACGTCGTCGGCTTGTCGGCATAAACCCTGACGAGCGGCCCCTCCTCGGGTTCCTCTTCGCTTCACCGTGTGTGACCAAGCCACGGCTACTGAGCCCCCCGCCTCGACAATGCGGGAACCCACCGGGGGGGCAGGCGATTGTTACTTGATGTCATGACATTGCACGCATATGGTCATGCATATATGCAGTAACTTTGATTGTATTGACCTAACAGACAAATTGTGTTACAAGGGACCCAGAAGTGTTATTCGAAGGGGGGTGCGCGTCCCTCAACTATTCCATACAGACATATGCAGGACTAACGGTGGGGAACGTGCACCTCTTCGTCGCCTTGTTGATTCTTACAACACGCATTTTATGTATTTTATCTATCTAAGCAATCATTTAAGAAAATGGCTCTGGATATTTTGTTTAGCGAGTATTTTAAGTTAGACTAAGCTAAGCTAATGTAACACAGCAATATCATTGTGGCAGCGACTATTGTTTTAATTTTCTCTTTCTTTTGTATGTCTTTAGCACTTCTAACCTTTAGTTAAAACGTGGATAATGGTGTGGGTTACATGTTTGTTAATCTTATTTTTTTTGTATTTTGTATCATCAGTGCCGGGATTAGCCCATAAGCAAATTAAGGCAAAAAACAGCACCGAAACAGTATTTGCTAGCACATGAAAGGCAAGGCTGTTTATCAGCAAGATATTACAAGACCCAAAAGTCACTCTAGCTAGAGATGTGCGCCAATATTTTAAATCGCTCGTGGTTGTTTTGAAAAAATACGAGGTGACTAGTGGATAATAGGAGGGCCTACAGGCGTGGATTGCTTAGGGCATCAAGTAGTCTTAATCCGGCACTGTGTATCATGTAACTGTTTTGTGTCCCTAATAAATAAATAAGTTTAAATAGAGCTAACTAAAAAGGTGGCAACATTTCTTGAGTCTATTAACTTCTAAAATCGAACGATGAACCCGAAGTAGATAATAATTATAAAAGAGGCACATCCAACGTGCATAGCGAAATGCCAATGATTTGCAACTCTCATACCGACGCCAATTCGTCAAGCCTGTATTATAATAGGTACCATGTCATGACACAATACTTCATAGTTTCATACAATCAGTTCATCTAGGAATATTCCGATACTCTCAATGCTAATTAGTTTGGCGCTAATATTTACAGATTTTTTGCTGTTGTCTGAGGATGGTAGCCAATGTTTTTAACGCAACAGACGCAAGGCAAGACTACCCACTCTCGATTTCTTTAAAGTACGTCATGAACTAAAACTGGAGCCAGAAAAGTTGGCGCGTTGTATTCACAAGATTCACTTGTCTTTTGTAAAATTTGCGGCTTTTGTTTACCTAATGTTTGTTCTTTGGTTATACTAATTATAATACAGAAATACATACAATATTTTGTCAATGTTGTTTCAACTTCAGGTTTATTTACAACTAAAGACCGACCGAAAATGGAAGTATTTTCGGCTGAAGATGATAACGAAAGTCAGTCCAAAACGTTGTTTAAAAAAAAAGTTGTTTTGATTTTAGATTGGTTTTTGTGTTTGGTTTTAGTAGGTGAAAGAAATACAGTGTCGATCTTTTAATGATTGCATCAAACCGTTTAAATAACCATTATGTGGAGCACTGACACAGCAACAAGATGTCGCGGCATAACGTGTAAAAGCGGAGATAGCGGGACAGCTAAACAAAACCAACGACCAGTGGTCCACATTAGCCTTGAATTTGAAGAGCTGGAAGTCTAGTCTAGCCTATTCCCAGGGGCCCAAGTCTGCTATTTTTATAAATTCGTCATTCCAACACGATCCCATTGTCATTTTGCTAAAAGTTCGTAATCTGCCAAATTAATAATGGTCGATCATTGGTCGGTCAATGGCACAGAACATATACGATACTCGTAACGAATTAAAAGCAATGACTGCACAATGACGTTCTAATGGTAGGTTACTGATCAAAGGAACTGTCAAAATTTTAGCAGATTAACGCCTAAGTCAGTCATTCATTTGTCTTTAAGTACGAGATTACCCCTTTAATTGGCAGAACAATCATAATAATAAAATTTTGTTTTTGCCACCATGAGTCAATTTTCAGTATACTCGCTTCCAAATTTAGTTTTTATCAACGTCCAGCCGGCTACACTCTGTCAATTTAGGGGTTACCATTCTATGCCATTTCTTTTAATGGAGTGTCAGTGGTTGACCATTGGAAAGATGTTGGAAAGTCACAATGATGCCATAATATTAGTAGATTACCAAACTTGTCAAAATCAACAATAATTATGAAATCAATGATAGACCATTCTGACACTATTGTAATAGCAGACTTGAGGCCCAGGAGTGGAACAGGCTGACAGTAACCAATAACCATTCATTTAAATTATGTTAAATTATTTTTTCTGTTAATCTGGGCAATGTTATAATGGCTGAAAAATGCCAACACCGAAAACGAAATTCGACTATATTTACAACATCTATTTCTAAAGCACCAAAGCCAGTTCAAAAGAGTGTTTTGATCTTTTTGTTGTGGTTGTCGTCAAAACAGTGTTTTGAACCTGATCTAAACTTGGTTTAATTGGCATGTTTTCGTTCAGGCGTAAAACTCGTCACTTGTCTTCCGAATTTTAGATTTAGTCCGAAATCCAGTGGCTAACAGCCAAAGAGAATATGAGAATATAACAACCAATTACTTAACTGTTTCTAATTTAATATGTTCAGAGCTTCCTAACTTACGTAACTATTGATTTTCACGCAAAAAATGCGCATTAAGGATTTGCATAAACTTGTTTGTTTTATTGTCGCCATGGCAACTATCCAGGTTCCTGTAGTTTCCGTAAACCTTTTATTACAGAATAGTCGTATAATGGTAGAAAATTTAAAGTTATTTCCTGGAACTGCCTGAAACCAGGGTTTTACCGCGAATTTCCGGCTGATATGTACTACCTACTAATTTAATTTTACTGTAAATCTAGGTATTTTCGTGCCTACAGTAGGTATATTCAGCCGTTGAATGTGTAGGATAATATTATAAATGAATCCGAACGGGCCTCATGTTTCGAAAACATCTACTTTTAACTCTTTTTTGACTTTATGGACCATTTACAACTAATTCAAAAATATTAAAAATATTAGTGTCATAGTCGGTTTTGTTTGGTACGAATGCTAGCTATGCATTTTGGTGTTTATTTATAAACGATGATTAAAATGAAGTAACGTATAAACGACAAAATATGTGGTTAAACAGTCACTAATAATCACTGCTTGACTTTCAGCAACGTTTATGAATAGAGCGGTTAATGTGGGTAAAGTCAGGGAAATTAACTGTTTATCAAATTGACACAAGATTCATACAAGTGTCAATAATTTAGAATGTCTGTTGTGATTTGATTATAAGGACGGACAGTGTAAGTAAGTAAGTAGTCAATTTGGTAGAATATAGGTACCTACCTACGACAAGTTTATCGTACCTATATTTTTTACCAAATTGACTACCCCATGCACACAGTCGTCGTGTGCGTGGGTTGCTGTCGCTAGAAAGGGGTGGTTGCGACATGATGAGCCGACTACGAGCAAATAACATTGAGCATTCGTTTCCTTGCCGCACCCCACCTCTACAATACTTCGTAAAACACTGTTACCGCCATCTGGTGAACAACTTACGAATACAAGTAAAAAATCACAGACCTTAGAATGCACAGACACGGCGTTCAATAAATAAAAAAAAAATATATATATTTTTAAAATATCTTTAACAGAGAAAGGTGACGGAGATAGGAGGGTCCTGAGTTACAGATCACCCGGCAGTCAATAGGACGGACATGTTAATTTACAAAAAGGTTAGAGTCAAGATTATTATACAGGGTTATTGGTAAAACATTAACAACCTCTTAAGAGGTATAGTACTCATCATTATGAACAACTTTTACTATGGGAACACACCTGAAATAGCGAAAAGAAAATCAGCTGTTCCCTACATTTATGTTCGTATTAACTCGTCAAAATATAGGGAACAGCTGATTTTTAGGGTTCCGTACCCTCCGAACCCTCGTCTCTCTGGCTGTCACAGCTGGATATCTCAAGAACTACTAGTGCTATCAACTTGAAATTTGGAATAGTTTTAGATGACGTTTGCCCAAATATTTTGCAAATAAGAAAGAACTAAAAATATGTATGTATATTTTTTGCAACAGGGACTGAAAGGGGGTCTGAAAAATTCGAAGTGGGGCTACTAGGGCATGTTGTGGGGTATCATAAGAGCGTAGTTTGAACATTCTCAAGCATTTTTTTTTAGGCCGCACAGTTTTCGACTTTTGATGAAAAATGTAAAAAAAAAAAAACTGTCTCCCGTCTTCTTATCTCCGAACTTTGCAAAGAGAAAAATATGAAATTATTCTATGTGATAGAAGTTTATGTAAAGTTTACTGGAAAAATAAAACGAAGTCTCTAAATAGCACACTTTTTCAGAAATCATCAACAAAAATTACATTAGTTCCACTATCGGTCAAGAGATGGCGCTGACATAAAACTGAAAAATTCTACACCGCAGTGCACATGATTAAAATTCTCTGATGAATATAGGCCTCGCCCATGAAAATTTAAAAACATGATAGTACGGAACCCTCGGTGCGCGAGTCTGACTCGCTCTTGCCCGGTTTTCAATTACAATTTAATAATGGTATTCAAACAATAATGGAAAAGATGTGAGATATAAAGATGAAACTTCATTGAGTGATTGGGTAAGAGCTTAACCTGAACAGGATTTGTTTACACTTTTATCAGATACATTTGGATCAGACTATAGGACTGATTTCCTTTTCTATATAACAAAAAGATAGACGAGAGATAAAAGGGTATGAGGTGAAACGATAGTTATCTACATCTTGAAATGTTGTCAAGACTAATAAAGTAATTGGACTCGACTACTATCACGTTTCAACATCACTATATACAACAAAGTTAGACGTAATCACATAATAATGACCTAACACAATGGACACTAAAAAAATGGCGGCGCTAATCGTAGCAATGCAATGCTTCCTTCAATTTAGTCGTTAGGTACCTACATTTAATACTAGTGCTAGTCACCCGTCTCTGCTTCAGACGGGTGCGATCATTACGGCGACGGAGGGAGGGGGGGGGGGGATTGCTGTCGAGCCTACCTTGAAGTACCTGGGACTGGTGCTCGACAGCCAGTGGGACTTCGGCCCCTACTTTCGGTGGCTGGCGTTCAAGTTGATGGGGCGCGGCGGGCGCGCTCACAGCGTTGCTTCCCAATCTGGGGGGCCCGAGCAGTAGCACCGCCAGTAGGAGGTTGTGCCTAGGAATCATGCGATCCATGGCCCTGTACGGGGCCTCGGTGTCGCCCTCTGACCTAAAGGCCGGCAGCATCGCAAGCTGCGGAAACCGCAGAGGGCGTTGGTCGTCAGGGCTATCAGGGGGTATCGTACGATTTCTTACAAAGCGGCTTGTGCACTGGCCGGATTCCACCTTGGGATCTAGAGGCGACAGAGTGTCACTGTACCGGTGGCGCGAGGAGGTGCGGACGCGTGGCGTTGGAATGGTGCAGCGGCAGATCGAGCTGCGTTGTTCGTAGCTCCGCGAGGTCCTGGTGGCGGAGTGGTGGGACAGGCTGCTGCGCCCTACCACCTCGCTACAGGGGGACATTAAAAAAGAACAAAAAAAAAGGCACCGTGGTTGCAGGTCAATTAATCAGATTACACCAAGCGAATCATGAGGTACACTGTACACAAGGGCACGCAGAAATTGAATTCAAACAACCTGCACTTCCTTCGCGGATGAGGAGAAACCTTGAATCGGCGGCACACGGCATATTCGTAATATGCTGGATGAATTCAATTAAGGAGAGGTGCTTAGGGTAAAATTGGATGAAGAACCATAAATAACTAATGAAGAATTAAGTACAATGAACACTGTATGAATGAACTACTGGTAGATACAATAGGAAAACAATTTTAGTCATACTCAGCATTAGATAGATCATCATCATCGTCATTATCATCACTCTCGTGCCCGTATCCCAATTTATTTGAGGTCGGCGCAACATGTTTTTTTCTTCCATACATCTCTTCTTTATTGTCTTCATTAGTGCTAGCATTGCGGCAAAAGCAACTGTAGCCCTACGGCGGCCCGCGTCGACGACAGCCGTCGATACTCGTCGGCAGCCGCCGCCAACGCGTCTAATGCCGGCCATCCACGATACTTCCTATCGTCCAATCAGCATGACGCTGCAGGCTTGATCCAATCTGCAGTTCGTCTATATACACCACACACGATCAGTTTAAACTGTCCAATCGGCAGCGACGTTCAGTTGAAGCCATGGCGTCACCGGTGACAAATCTTGACCAAATTGAACTGACGATCGGCAGACCGCCATGCACGGTCCAATCGGCATGATCCAATCGAAATGATCTAGCCAAAAGAATCGAAATTCGATTGTGCCGTCAAGTATAAATGTCATGCCAATCCACTCCCACACACGGTCAATTCTAACTGATCCAATCCAAGGCTGACGTCGACGGCAGCCGCCGACTCTGCTGTGTATGAGCACTTAGTCGTCATCTCGGTAGTCACCCTCTTTCTAGCGTTAGGTGTACGATAGTTATAATAGATCATAAACCGTCGCATGTCCAATTAGCAGACATAATAGAAATTCTATTGTTATCGGTACATACCCTGTACACGCGACATGCGAAGGGATAAAACTGTTGATGCGTTGCCGACTTTCTCTCACCTTATCTCTGACTTCACAATCTTCACATCAGCCTACAGCTGCCCATTGCTGGCTTTTCCAATTGTATCGCCAGCACATCAAGCTACTAGAATCTGTCAAATTTCTTTAATAGATTTTCAACTTAATCGCTAAAGCAATAGGTTCAAAGTTGATTGGGAAAATTTGACAGTTTCGGGTAGCTTGGTGTGCTGGCGTCTGTACATCACTGAGCTCAATTTACACTCCATTATCATTAGCATTTCTGAGAAAATCCTTACTATCTTTCTCTCTGCCTCTGCCTAGGGTTTTCCCAACTATGTTGGGGTCAGCGGTTGCAGCTGAATACCAGTATTTTACTTGGAGTGACTGCCTATCTGACCTCCACAACCCAGTCATTGGGTAACACGATGCTCCTTGGTAAGACTGGTTGTCAGACTTTCGTGCTTATGACGACCCGTAACGACTGTCAAAGATTCAAGAATGACAGCTGGGAGTCCGGGACCAACGGCTTAACGTAACCATCATATATTGAATATATTTTTTCGAAGACACATAAAACCACAAGCAACGAACATTCCTGTAACAAAAACAAATAACAAAATCGAACCATCAATGTTCACAATTGGATATTGCATGTTCTAATCAAGATCTTCCAATGCGATCCTTTTAACAATATTCAAAGTTCAAATCATTTAACCGACCTTCATCAGCTTCTGATCGAACTGGGTTATTGATTGATTATTCTGTTAGTTACTTGTGTCAATAATATTTTTTTTTTCAATGCAAGGAGGTTCAGAATCCGTGATATAATATCAGCTGTTGTGTGTGTGTGTTGTGTTGTGTGTTCATGTCCCTGGCAGCCTGTATAATCTCGTGTTGTACTTTGTATCGCATTTCAAAGTTCATGTTCAGTGTTCGCAAACTACATTACGATTGGTTACGAGTTACGACATTTATTTGTTACTGTTTTATTTGTATTTCTAATTATAATTATTGCGGAAATAATTAGGTAGACTACATACGTAGAGAGAATATTGTGTTGTTAAACACACAGCAGGTAATATAATCAACCTCTACATCATCATTTCAGTCGAAAGAGGTCCACCCACTGCTGAACATGGTCCTCCCTTAGCTTCGCCACATCGACTAATGTAATGACGTAATGTTATGGTGGGTAGAAACAGTTAGACTCGTGGAGGAGCACGAAATACACGGTTTAAAACCAATCTACAAACCGAGGTGACCTTGAAGTTTTTGTTGTTGCGAGATGCCTGCTACACGGTTAAACCAACATCTTCTTCTGCCACTGGTTTGCAATGGAGGCCTTTCTACCAAGAACGTTTAAAGGTCATACGAATTTGGTTTCAAACCTCTGTCTACACTGTTTTAAACTTAGGTTTGAAACCACCGTTTTAAACCGTGAATTTCGTGCTGAAGACTATCGGATTGTCCTTTGTACGCCCAATTCCAGGGAAGTTAGGGTGATAGTTATATGAAAATGGGTACTTTTATTAAATAAAGGTAATAATATCTAATTGTTTAATGATACCAGATTACCAGTTATTTTCCGACGCCAGGATGAAAGCTTCTTGTTCACTCTTCATCAAAATACAGAGAAAGGTACAACTGCGCGACTTCTGACTCTTGTTAATGATCGTCACGAGTTTTTTTCCTGCTAACTTAGTACATACCTACCAATGAAGTATAATTATAATAATTTTATTATCAGGCAACTAAGGCCCATACAAAATACACAAAATAATCTTATACAATAATAAACTAAGTAATACATATTAAAAACCTTAAAACTATGACTATACGTACCTAAGTCGGCGTCGTGTTTCGCTGCGTGGTGGTGTCGCGTAACCGTCCTAGAAAACGTATACCTTTTCGGCCAAAAGTCCTCTTTCAGGCAGGTCTGTAGATGTTGGGTTGGAACTCACACCATGATAGGTGGTAGTATGTGGTAGTATGAATGAATGAATGATATCTTTATTTGCTAGAATATAGGTTAGGTAGATGTTATACAGTTTGTTTGTTACACTATATTCAACCTTACGGTTGTGAAAATGTTAAGTCAAAATAAAATAATAAGGAACAATGACATTTAACGTTTACAATACAGCTTCATGCAATTTTAATATTGATTAACAATAGCTTAGTAAGTCAATAAAATAAGATCCAGTCAATTCCCAATAATTGATAACTGCAATATTTAATAATATTTTAAATTAATTTAATTTATAATAATTGTATTAGCTCAAAATAAATATATAGCAATTAAAATTATAGATGTTTAAATGAAATCATAGTACTTACTTATATAATTTAAAATTATCATGCAGTCTTACATTGAAAAATATAAAAATGTCTTTTTTTTTCTAGTTAGTGAAATATTGCCCAAATTCAATGTTTTAAGTTCATAAATTCATCGATTGAATAGAAACATCTGTCACAAAGCCAATTATAAAGAGTCCTGTTAAATTCTAAGCTTGACGAATTTCTTATGTCTACAGGTAAGTTATTGTATATTCGAACTGCCATAGTGTAACAGTTTCTATCGCACAATTTAAGCCGATTTCTTGGGACAATAAATGGTTTCTGAACGACTTTTCTTTTAAATGGAGCTTTATCGTCCTTAATAAAAAGTGATTGATTATTTCTTACGAATTTACTTACTTCAAATATGTATAATGCCGGAAGTGTAAGTAATTTTTGTTGCATAAATATTGGTCGACAAGAATCTGTCCACTTAAGATTATAAATCGATCTAATACATTTTTTTTGAACAATGAATACTCTCTGGGCGTCCGTAGAGTTACCCCACATGATTAATCCATATCTTAGAACAGAGCAAACATGACTATGGTAAACCATCAAAGCAGTTTCTAGATTTGTTAGACTCTTTATTTTTCTAAGTGCGAAAACGAATTTGTTTAATTTTTTACATACACTATCTATTTGTGGTTTCCAATTACAGAGTCTGTCAATAACTATACCTAAAAATTTAATGTCATTAGCCTCTTCAATGTCATGATTTTTGTATTTTATATTTATGTCTATGTCAGAGTTTTCCCTATTTTTATTAACTGTAGTGTATGTCATAATATGGTAGGTAAGGTAAACGGACGGGTGGATAATATTACGCCTGTATGCTCCGAAGGAACATAACTGTCGAGGTATGGGTGTACCGCATATTTCGCCAGTTATGTAATAGAGGGCGAGCCTATTGCCATCAACTGGGCCTAAATCTAGACTCCGGACTGCTAATGAGAAATCCCTGACGAAATAACCCAATAGATATGACTTTGCCCGACCTGGGAATCGAACCCGGGACCTTATACTCAGCAGCAGAGGTTGACAACTAGACCGACGGGGCAGGCAAAACCCGGCATATTTTTGGTGCAGAAAGTTGAGCGGAATATTTCCACAACCGCTTGCATTTACACGGACAACAATGGCTGACGAAAAAGTTTAAAAAATTTTAGTGTCCGGAATGGCCGGACCAACTGAAAATATTGGCGAGTTATACCTACTGCGACACAGTTTGCAAACTGAAGTGGCAGTGGGCTGGCCATGTTTGTCGAAGGTCCTATAGAAGGAGGTGGAGCAGACGAGGCCTGGAGTGGAGACCGCGTATCGGCAAGTGTAGCGTAGGACACCCCCTGCTAGATGAACGGACGACCAAAAGAAGATGGCTTGGACGGACTGGATGCGGAAGGCGGAGGACAGGGTGTTGTGGTTGTGGCGCAGCCTGGATGAGGCCAGCAGTGGACTGCAATAGGCTGAGTTGATTGACCTACTGCAACAAGCAATGTGCCCAATGGGATCGCATCCATCGGATAAAATTACGAACTTGCATGCAATCTTTGTATCACTTGTTTACTGAAATTAGATTCTATGCTATGGGTTTGGTTTCCGCAATTTAGTCCTTTAAATGGACCATTGTCCAAGGGGGGCTCTTATACTACAAACGCGATTTTTTTGCCCTTTTTTGCTCGATATCAATAATGGCAACAGGTAGGCACTTGAAATATTCACAAAATACTCAGTTGTATTTTTACTTTAATAATAAATATTAAAATTAAAATAAAATAAATATCCCATACAACAAACGTGTTTTTTTCGGCGTTCTTGCCTTGTGGTACGGAACCCATCATGTGCAAGTCCGACTCGCACTTGGCCAGTTTTTTAATGTTTCCGAGCCACATTTGGCAATTGTTGCAGTCACACATTTTCGGGAAAATATGGCCCGTGTAGGAGCACCTTTTCACGTCTTGGAAAGTCATACTGGTAAGTACTTGCTGCTTGTCCCCAATTTTCAAACCACAACCAGCATCGTTTATGAGAAGCGGGCCCATGGCCACGCCATTTATTATTATTCTTTAGGGGCCGATTTTTCAATCGTCAGTTAACTTTTATCTGGGGAATAAATATGACAGTTTGGTTTTGTATTGAAAGTGTCAAACCGACGAATAATTATTTTTTGCAGTTAAAAAATCGGCTCTAAGTCTATAAAATTCTAGATCAAGTTTTTATAAGCTCATAAAAAGTCTTGCCCCTCGCTTATTACCTACATTGCACCCCCATTTGTCACTTTATATCATCTTTCACTCCTCCTACACGTTATCCCCACCAAGCGGTTGAGTACTGACATGCTCTATATTCGCAAATCGGTCAAGGTTACTCGGTTCAATTACGATACTGACATTTGTGGAGTAGGTATCTTAGTTTACTAAAAGGGATTCGACCGACCACACTTCATTCATTGTTTTTTGAGGAATTATTATCTATTCTTTAAAAAATAACTATAGTTTAGTTAAACTAGGCTTGTCTACAAATTATTAAAATAAAATTATAATATCTTAACCTAATTCTAACTAGGTATTGAAAAACTAAAATATTGCGTCGAAATATTCCTCCGCATCGCTGTCGACTGGTAATGTATAGGAGATGGGCGGCATTTGCCGCGTTTTATCTTTTCTATTCACAATCTGATACTATAGGGAAGGCCTTGTAATAGCAGATTCTGAACAATAAGAAAAACATTGACTAATTCAGTAGCGAACTGATAACGATGACCGTAATATTCGAGTTTCTTCCGAATTACTTTAAATCTCCTTGATTATCTTCGTGTGGACTCTTAGTTTAAGTATCTGATATGAGTCATCATGTGTTTCAACCAAACCAATCGCGAAATGACGCAATACGATCTATTGAAATAATGATAGCACGAGGAATACTTGAACAGGAAAAACACAGTCACTAATGATGATGCTTTTGTAGCCAGGTATAGAAAACGTTTTCAATAGGTACTTACCTATATGTATAGAAAACGTTTCAGAATTATGAAGACGTATAAGTTCACAGCATGAGTTCCTTGTGTAACGTTAGATACAATCAAGATACAATCAATGCACACACTGTTTGCGTTTTACTTTTTGACGTATCTGTAGTCGCCAACATTTTTCTGATATGTTCCTAGGGTAGTACATCTACACACTCTACATGACATGAAACAAATGTAGTGAACTCAACTGGAAAATCAGGTGCACAAGATTTAAATTCATTTTCATTATGCTGAGATGTTTTATAAAATTTCTTGAAAATTTGATGGGGATTTTATAACTTTTTATAAATTTTCGTTATCCTATAACATGGATGGCGGACCAATGGCACGCGTGCCATTGATGGCACGTAACAAAATAATTTAGGCTCGGCATAATTTCAGGAATTAAGATACCGAATTCATCTAGTTTGCAACAGCAGAAATAGCACTAATTTATAATTTTGTTTAAATAAATGAAAAACTATCAATATTAACATTAGTCCTACACCAATCGGGGGTTGTCCTTAGGTGCACTTGCATAGTGCGAACACAAGATAATCGTGGGTTGGTGTAAAACGTTTAAAGTGCCTCTACGAGTTAGTTTCGGCACCTCGTATGCCTTCCAAAAGGTCCGGGACCCTGGAGGCCCGAGAAATATGAAGAGAGATTAGAAATAATAATAATAATGCGAAAGTATATAGTTTTTTTTTCAGTAATCCCTAAGCCAAGATTGTTTGTTGGCACGTCATGGCCGTGTGAAATATTTTTTTTTCCTTCCAAACCTCCCATGTCTTGAGCGATCTCTGGCCATGATGGCCCTGCAAACCTCGTTAGATCGTCACACCGCTTTCGCCGTGGTGTACCTCGTCGGCGATGTCCTCCTTCAGGCGTCCAGTGAGTGATGATCTTTGCCCATCTCTCCGGGTGCATTCGTGAGACGTGTCCGGCCCACTCCCACTTCAGCCTGGCTGTTTTTTCTCGAACATCCGCTACTTGAGTTATATTGATGGGAGTCACTTGATGTGAAAATATAATAGGTACTCAGTACTTAGTAGGTACTGTGTACTACGTGTAATATTGTGCATAAATAAAACAATATCTTTCAAATAAAAAAATATCACGGATTCGTTTCACGTTTTTTACATATTTTTCTTTCTCACTTAGCTTTTCACTCTTGTTCGCCTCATCTGACGCTTACTGTTTTCTGCCTTCTCAATTCGTAGGCGTTTATTACCAATTTATCAAAAAGGTTGCAAGCCCAAACCATGCAGATCATAATCTCTACAGAAAAACACGACACAAAAAAACATGAAGACGGCAACTCGGGTCTCAGGTGGAAATGATGACAAAAACCAGGGGGCCTAAAAAGGCCACTGTGACAGAATCATAAAAGGATAACATTATGAATCATAATATGGCGAAACAGTCCGTGTTTTTCTTTTTTTCGGTGCACTACGTAGGTATAATCAAAGAGATTGGGATTGGATTGATTGGTATTTTAGCACAGACAAAAAAAAACAACTGAAAAATCCTTCACCAGTCGGATTTGATACGATTAACTTAACAGTTAACTGTCCATTATGATTCATAATGTTAACCTTTTATGATTCTGCCAAAGTGGCCTTTTTAGGCCCCCTGATCTGAAGAGTCCTAGGTCCAAACCAAAGATAGGCAAAATTGATTCCGTAATATTTGTCACAGTGGCATTGGTTGCTTATAGCACTCTGTTTCAACCAAAGGATATATTATTAACAAGTCGATGACCTTGTCGAGAAACTTTTTTTATCAAGTTTTATCATGTGTACACATACATGAACCATAATCGCTATAAAAGCTATTTTGGTACGCACAGCACGACGTACGAATTCAAAATTAACTGCTGTCATCCATAGAGTTGTGATGGATGAGTTGAGGTGGATGATGAATCCACCTGATAATGACTAGAATAAGGTGTGTTGGTGTGTTGTTTGTCTACAAGGTCAAGTTAAATTAGCTAGAGAAACTCTGCACACGTATTGTTTTGATATCTAAACACGATAAAGTATAAACAAAATGATTTGATGTTTTTTTTGGGATTCACTGACCGCTGTTTTTGTTGTTACTTAAAGTATGAGTTGAGCAAATCGGTTTTCTTTAGTTTTTTCGTGTTGAGATATCGATACCAATCATGTCTGTGAAGTTTACACAATAAAAAGCAGTTATTTGAACTGATACTTCAAGTGACTACACTAGCTGCGGTCGGCGACCCCACAAAAACGTCAAATTAATTTCTTTTTTGTTTGATCGTGTTAAAAATTAAAATATTGATAACTTGATAGGCAGTACTGGTCGCGGGCGCATCACGGATTGATTTGTATTGTCAATTTCAAATTGTCAATGTCAATTAATAATGTGAGTTGTCTTTGGTCCCTGGCCCTGACATCAAGCAATGGACAAAATTGTCAACATTTTTTAAGCTTGAGTACGAGGTTTTTGACTAAGTACATTGCGTGTGTATATTTTATGTCGTTTTTAATTTTTTTTTAAATTATATTTGCAATGTGCGTTTTGTTAGTGCAGAATAAACAATTTTTCTACCTGCCACGTCTGTGGAGTTTCGTTAGCTAATTTAATTTGACCCTGTAGAAACCATGAAATTGACCGATCCATTAACACCACAAGAAGTGCTAAACGATTACCTTCTCATTGTTTCGCACGATTGTTTAAATTGTATGACGTTTCCGCAGCTTTATTTTTCTGTACCAACTATTGATTTCAGCTCATCAACGAAACCAGAATCATCTTGATTCTATTGCGCACTAAAAAATACTCAAGTATAAAGCAATTGAAGGAATGTCTTGACATCATTATTATTACAATGAAAACTTAAAAATGAGGCCATTCATTATTGCACCACCATTATGAAACGTAGAAGTGATTGATTTGCATTTTTCAGTAAACGACAAACACATAGATAATATTCATTATGATCAAACATAACATCATAGCTTCACCATTATGTCTGGATCTAGACTGACTCTGAGTTAGTTTCGGTCTTTCCACGGATATATGGGTCTTTCTTAGTAGAGTTGTCGGTTAGGAAACACCGAACTCATCAGTTTTAAAACATAATTTAATATTGACGTGTAAGGGAGCTTACATAAAAAAGCGGGTTTTTGGTCCCGACTCCCGGTACTGGGGGTCTACTCCGAAGCGGTTAACCACTGTATCGGCCGAATGTTCGGTCATTTTCTACTACCATTAATTTCCTGTATTGACTATTGGTCCCGACCAAACTGTGCCAATCCGAACCTTTTTAGAACCCTTAACCCTTTTTTTACCTTTTTTTTTTAATCCGTAGTAGGACAACAATATTCGAATCAGAAAATGACCGAACATTCGCCCGATACAGTGGTTAACCGCTTCGGAATAGACCCCCAGGTTTCTTCGGAAGGAGACGGTTACATATTTTACCTCTTTCTTTATGTGTGAGCGCATAAGTTAATGTTACTCTTTCACTTGCACTGATCGGTATCGAACCGCACAGACTCGCCTGCACCGGAAACCTGTTTCTTTATGTAAGCACCATTCACTTACCTATATATTAGTAAGCACCCTTAAGCCCGGCTTGTTTCACGTCCACTTGACACACGCTTATACGTCAAAAATGGCGCTAACTATCGTCAAACGAAAACCAACGTTGTTTTAAATTCATCATCATCATATCATCCGAAAGACGTCCACTGCTGGACATAGGCCTCCCCCAAGCACCTCCACTTCTACCGGTTCTGCGCTTCTCGCATCCAACGGGTTCCTGCGGCCTTCACTAGGTCGTCGGACCACCTTGTGGGAGGCCTTCCAACGCCACTCCAGAACCTTTCGGCCCCATCGGCCATCTGTTCTGCGAGCAATGTGCCCTGCCCACTGCCACTTAAGTTTGGCAATTCTTCGGGCTATGTCGGTTACCTTTGTTCTCCTAAATTATAATTACAAAATTATATATATTAATATACTTAGTAACGATTACGTACATGACGTATAACGCCGTTTTTTATTTGACGTACCTACCTATGTTACGTTTGAAACAACCGGCCCGCGGCCCTTAGAGTGTTAGGACCTCCTGCTCAGCAGTAGCACTAGACCAACGAAAACCTTCCTTATATTAAGGTTGTAGCTGAAATGAATTGTCTTTAAAATGACTCATTTCACAAAAATGTAAATAAGTACTTACCTACTTATATAAACAATCAAACTCTATTCAAACTTCAAAGTTATCACAGCTAAAACCATTGCTGTTATAATTAGTTCCTTTTTCAGCGAAACACTCATAATACCTTAGTTAACGACTGCTTTAAGACTCGGGTTTCGACAATACAGTTTTATTGACAATATAGTCACTTGGTAGGAAAGATTCCGTGGCGCCTGTCGAGGGGAATTTTCCATAGCTTTAAGTACCTCCAACTTTTTTTATTCTAATGTGTGCTCATCGTAAATCCTTATAGGATTGTTCGTTATGCATGTGGTTACACTGCGATGTTATCGCTTAATTCCATTTAAGTCCCGATGTTCAGGATTTTATTGGCAGTTAACAGTCACAATACTATGTCTACAAAGTGTATTTTGGTATTCAGTCATTTCAACGATTAGATCACCGGGGCTCGGTGTTACGTCTTTCTGATATTGCAAATGATTTTCCTTGTGACAATCTGTTGCAGGTTTATTCGTGTCTTCATGTTTTGTATTTTTGTTTATAAGGGTAGGCTAAAAACGGTTCATTTTTTTTTGGAGGTTCTTGGAATCGAAGGTGTCTATTCAGATATATCTACAATGCTTTCGGTATAGCGACAAGGAGCCATTTGTTTTTTTTTTTGTAAATTTTTTCGTTATACGTCCCCAGACCCAAAAATGTTTCGGAAATATTTTGGAATTAAAAAGTATTTTTGTGACTCAAATCGCATGTTTTGTGGCCATACATCATCATCTTGGCGAAATTCTGGCGCTAGCAATATTGAATCTAATATGTATAACATAGAGAGTAGTGATAAGAGAGCAGTGGTGGCCAAGTGGTAACGGCCGCGACTTACGAGTTGTAGGTCGTAGGTTCGAACCCAGACGGGCGCTTTACTTTGTGTAAATGTTTCATCACCACTGCTCTCAAAACGGTGAAGGAAAACATCGTGAAGAAACCGGCATGTCCTAGAACAAAAAATTCGAAGACATGTGCCATCTGCCAACCCGCACTGGGCCCGCGTGGTGGATTACGGCCCAGTCCCTCTCACCTAGAGGAGGCCTGTGTCCCAGCAGTGGGAACATTATAGGCTGAATATGTATGTATAACATATGTACAGTCAACAGCAAAAGTATATGATGAAAATCAGAAATTCAATACTAATGAACGGAGTTCGCGTCAGAACACAGCCACACAGTCTCTGCACACAGCTCAACAACAACAACAGCAACAGAACAGCTCTGCCATATAGTTCTGATGCGAACTCCGTTAATTAGTATTGAATTTCTGATTTTGATCATCTACTTTTGCTGTTGACTGTACCTATATGAAAAACATGAAACAATTAAGCAATTTTTTGACGTGACAACGTCTTAAATTAGGTTGCGGCTGGGAGTCACTTATGAAAAAGTGTAACGCTCGGTAACGTTACGATGAGTCACCGAACGAGAGAGAGGCCCGCCGAATGCCTTGCGTCTCTCTCCCACTCAACTATCATTCAATTCCTTGTTCCTATTGTGCAATTTAATTATATTCATATCAATAAATATTCTACCGAGAAAAAGACGTTGTCACGTAAAATCTTCGCCCGTAAAACCGACTTTACAGGCAACCATTTTTTTTTTATTAAAAAAACATTCCTAGACTTGTCCACAGACTGAAAGATTTCGTCATGATTGTAATAATAAAGATTATGTCAGGTTTGAATGAAATCAATTTGATTTTCCTATTAAAATTAATGATTGAAAGCAATGAACAAAGGCAAAGAAAAAAATAATAAGTAAGTACTACTACAATCAACATAAATTGTTTTCTTTAAAAACATAACCCTCCTTCTGACGCAGTCGGGTAAAAAGGAACAATTGAAATACACACATCAAAAGTGTCTAGGGATCAACATATATTTTTGCAATAACTTTTCTCCTGATTGATATTAATTAAAATTTTCTTTAAGGATTCATCAAATAATGTGTTTTCGTTTGTCACAGTAACGATAAACCAAGTCACCTTTGCATTAATAAAGAAATTTGCCATTTTCCTAATAAAGGGATTTTTGACATTTGAACCACTAACACAAAAGTTCGAAAAAAAGACTGAAATAACAGTTTTCTTTAAAATTTTATTGGGTAACTTAAACAATTAATAATCCGTGTTTCTACCGCGAACACTAACAACACAAGAACATCGGTTTGGCATACTCAAAATGAGTTCATCCAAATCACGCTGTGGAATGGCCGCCCATGTTCGTTGCAACAACAAAAAAAGGTCTTCTTGCGACTGGATACCCTCCATATTCGGCAGAGCTCTTCTCTGTAGCATATCCCATGCATGCTCAATCGGGTTCAAGTCTGGCGACTGAGCAGGCCAGGGCAGGACATTGATGTTAGCTGCGGCGAGAGTCTGTCTTACAACTCTTGCGGTGTGCGGTCGTGCATTATCATGCATTAACTGAAATAAGGGACCGATTTGCACTTGTAGAGGAACGATGACGTCTGATACAATCGTCTCAGCATAAATTTGAGCGTTGAGGTTGCCTCTGATCCAAATCAACTCAGTTCTTCCGCCGATCCAAATACCCGCCCATACCATGATGGTTCCACCACTATAAGGATGGACTTCCTGGCAGGATTTTAATCGCTGTTGGCGTCCAGGGGTTCTCCAGTGTCGTATACGTCTTGTATCCGGTCTCATACCAAAACGAGACTCATCAGAAAAGCACACGAAACGCCATTGTTCTTCTGCCCAATTTCTGTGTTCAAGAGCCCATTGATATCGAATCCTACGATTGTGCATTGCTATAGGTGGTACCCGTAGCGGTCTTCGGGAATGAAGGTTCACTTCATGCAAGCGGTTTCTGACTGTTTGGTCGCTAATTAAGTTCCCTGAAGAGTGATGAAGCCTCACGGCTAACATCATGGCGGTTATTGTTGGAGCTCTTCGAGTTAAGATTTGAATGTATCGGTCTTGTCTCCGTGTGGTGCAGCGATACCGTCCTCCATGGCGCTCAGCCACGGTACCAGTGCTTCGGTAACGTGTCCAAAGTCGACTGATAACACTCTGACTTGTATTCAGAGCTAAAGCCACAGTACGTTGCCGGGAACCAGCTTCTATCATTCCCACGGCTCTGAGCATTTCTTCCCTGCTTAAATGACGTCGCCGCTCCATAATAACGTTGGTTTTAATCAGTAGTAGGGAAACAGTAGCACTAATAATGTCTTCAATGCGTTGTATGTTTTTATAGGAAAAATATTGACAGCTGATTTTCATCTTTTACTCGAATTTGATTCACAGTTCCTGATTCAAATTATGAAATGCACCAAAAAGGATCCATATAAATTTATAAAATCATAAATTTATTACAAAGCCACATCTCAATCTCAAGAAATCCGCATAAAAATGCTTGATCCCTAGACACTTTTGATGTGTGTAGTTAGCATGCAAAATAGGAGTATAATATTTTTTTTTTTCTCTATAGGGTTTTGTTACCGATTATATGCCATTAGCTGCGTCCCGCGGTTTCTCCTCGCCTCGATCCTATATCCTAACCCAGGTCATAGTCTACCCATTTATTAAATTTCATCTAAATCCGTTTAGTCGTTTAAGCGTTACTAACAAACATACAAAAAACCAAATCTTTTATAATACCTATTGTGTTTAAAGTATAGTTTAGACTAGCGACCCACCGACTGATTTGCACAGGTGCAAAGGTGAAATGTCCAAACGCCTGTGTTTGATATAAGTAAAATATTAATGTACTAGCTTCTGCCCGCGACTTCGTACGCGGATCCTGTTGCTTATGCCAGCGACAACGGGGTAGTCAAAATCGAAGATCTGAAACGTCTGATGTCGAATTCTAAGAACCCGGGGACTGGATAACAACGGGATGCGCGAGACGATTCGAGACGTCATTTTCAGGCAATAATGAACCAATAGGGTGGTAAACTTGGCCTTGCACTTTGAATGTTGGCATAAATGGGCCTTCTGAAATCTGTTTCGCAACAAAAGATGTCATTTGAAATTCATTATTGTACGAACGTATGTTGTCCAAGAAATGTTTTGACTGTGATGGTCACCGATTAGCAGTGATCTTAATATTTCTGGAGGATTTTGTAATATTTCAATATGTACTTTCCCACCTGAGCAACACATACCGTTTGTTTCTTTTTGCTATTTAACAGCTTCACAAAAAGTAAAATTTTTAACCATACCTCCGATGGCGGAATATGTGGCGTAGTCAATCATAGGAGTATATGTAAATGCACTCCGTTCCTTATCAACCCAAGGAAGGTCGCCATGCCCTACGGCTATATCTTGAGACACATCTGATTCTTCAGATGATATCGACATTCTGTTCAGAGAATGTCGAAGTCGATCAGAATTCAAACGTTCGTTGCGCTCTTCTTAATCTGTCTCTTCATGCCGTACTCCAGCAATTCTTTCTTTCTCACTTTCTGATTATGAATATTTTGTTGTGTGCGTGTTCGGAACAATGTATGATAATCTCACCGTATCAGCGGTCAGTCGCGCATCATATTCTTCACTGATCGCTAGAGATCTGGATGTAGATGCGTAAATACGCTGAGAACGCAGGCGTGCTTCGCGATCCGAAGAGGTTTCCACGGAGCGAGTTGCAGCCTGATGTTCTCAAACAGCATCAAGTCTCTCCTGACGCTCTTCGGCACATTCTTGGGATCTTATGATCCTCAATCTTTTAGCTCCTTTGGAACATTGGGAAAGATTTGACCTCTTTCTAGGCATGGTTATAGTTTTATTATGAAGATACCTGATCAATTAAAATCTAAGTGACTGCTCCCCTACCAAGGGTGCCCAGACACGGGATCGTCTGGCGCCCATGTGCTGGTTTGGTCCCTGGGATGGTCACGGCGTGCTACTCGTAAGTGTTCTGGTGCGCCGGTGATGGGGAGTACTCCCCAGCGGAGGGTCCGATGACGGACAACCGCGGCGGGTTCACGGATGAGTGCTAACGTGTGCCCATGTTCCCGCCGTAAGCGGCAGAGGAGGACACAGTGGAGTTTTAGTGGGTTAGAGTCCTACATAACTGCACTACCTCCCCGTGGTAGTGCAGAATGCATGAGCATTTCTTCACGTTAAAAAAAAATAAATGGGAGTTTTGGCCAGTAGAGTCAAATTTTCAATGATATCCACATCAGATGTTTCTGATCTTCGATTTTTATAAGTCAACAGGAAATGCCCATCAGACCGAATAACTTTTACTAAGACGTCATTCCTTTAAGTGTTATGGTGTAGCTGGGCTCTTGGAGTTCCCCATCAAGTGTTCCAGATCTTCAAATTTATTCTCTCAGCAGAAAATCCTCATCACGTGGAACAATTTTTGCTATGGTACCATTTTTGTATCTCTTATAGTTAAGCTGGTCTGTTTCGGTTCTGCATCAAGTGTTCAAGTTTCCAAGAAAAATTATAGCCTGAATGTTGTCCAGACATATAATAACTATACAACAAAAAAAAATCATTCAAATCCGTCCAGTAGTTCCGAAGATCGGACGCGCAGGCCTGAGGCGTGTACGTACTCTGATAGAATACCTTAACAAATGTTCGCCGTGATTCTTTTAATTAACATAACTTTTTTATTTATGAACCGATTGACATGAAATAAACACTAAATGTTAAGTTAAGCCTACTACAATATATTAGTGAAAACCGCATCTAAATCGAATAAGCCGTTTCTGATAGTAGCGTGCACAAACAAACAGACAAACAGACAAAAAAAAAATTAATTACAATTTCGGGTTCGGAATCGATATAATAACAACCCCTGCTACTTTTTTTTTATATATTTCCATTGTACAGACACCACTTTTCTACAAATTTATTATATGTATTATTATATGTATAGATATATAGAAGATATAGAATAGATATAGATTATTTTGTAGGCCTTGTAGACTTTACATCTGTAGACCATTTTTTTTTTTGTTAAGTACCTGGTACTTGTTGACAGGCCTACACTGTCCTCCCGTACCTACTGTAATTTGAAAACACTGTAAAAGCTAATTAATTATTTTTAAAAGAGTAACCGTGGATTATCTTGCCGGCTCTTCTCCATAGGAAACGACCTATAGAGGAATGAGGAACAGGGTGTAAAGTTCACTCATACTCCATAGAGAAGGGAGGATTTACGACCCGCTGTTGCATAATGTTATTTGAATTTGGAAAAATTCGTATGAAAACTTTTGCCATACATACCTACATAATAGTAGATTATTCACTACGGGGATAAAGTAGTGTCTTATTGTCGCGTTCGCTATTTTGAATCCTGAGTGCAGTGAGGGATTCAAGGTCGTCCAAAACGAAGACACCTTTATCCCCGCGGAGAATAGGTACTCTACTTTTCGCACCTACTGCGATGTCGATGTAATAAAAAACCGGGCAAGAGCGAGTCGGACTCGCGCACCGAGGGTTCCGTACCGACATAGGTTTTTAAATTTTCATCGGCGGGGCCTATATTCGTCAGAGAATTTTAACACAGTGCACTGTGGTATAGAATATTGCAGTGTTATGTCAGCGCCATCTCTTGACCGATAGTGGAACTAATGTTTCTTTTGTTGATGATTTCTGAAAAAGTGTGCTATTTAGAGACTTCGTTAGATTTTTCTTTCTTATTTGCAAAATAGTTGGGCAAACGTCATCTAAAACGATTCCAAATTTCAAGTTGATAGCATTAGTAGTTCTTGAGATATCCAGCTGTGACAGACAGACAGACTTAGTCTCACCATAAGGGTTCAGTTTTTACCATTTTGGTACGGAACCCTAAAATCCAATTCTATTATCGAATTAGTAGATAGTCTATGAAACTGTTAAATAACCGGGGAATACCTAGTCACGCGCAGTGTCATACACCGTTTACCCGACTACGTGGCAGGACAGGGTTATGTTTTTTATGTCGGTATCTTTGTATGTGGAATTCATTATACCGTCGAAGAAGCATCCTAACGACCGGATGGATTTGAATACAGAGTCTATCGACTCGTTTGGGTCGCGCGAAGATTATAAGCCAAGTTTCGTTTTTATAAAATCAAAATGGCGGATTTTAGGTTATGGCAAAGAAAGGCCTTGAAAACAAAATAGTACCATTACTATGTGGGGTATCAAAATAAAGGGCTTGAGGAGAAGATTCCAAAAATATTACTCACTAAAAGGATTCAATTAATAAAATGACAAAATCAAAACGTTACCGAGAGTGGTGTGAAAAATATTTTTTTCTTTAAAATACAGCTCGACTAAAGAGATTCACTATTCATAGGTTTTAGTCGAGATATTATAGTAACAATTCATAATCATCATCTGCCTAGCCTTTTCCCAACTATGTTGGGTTCGGCTTCCAGTCTAACCGGATGCAGCTGAGTACCAGTATTTTACATAGAGCGACTGCCTATCTGACCTCCACCACCCAGTTACTGGGTAACACGATACCCCTTGGTAAGACTGGTTGTCAGACTTTCGGGCTTCTAACGACCAGTAACGACTGTGAAAGATCCACGAAAGACAGGTGGGACCAACGGCTTAACGTGCTTTCCGACGCACGGAGGGGTCTTGGTATTTTTAGTAACAATTTTAAATAGATAAAACAAAAATAATTACTTACCACAATAAAAACAATTGTTTTCTTTATATGGCCAAGTCCAGAATGATTTAACTAGATTCCTTCGTTACGTTCGGGATTCAAAATAGCACCCGTGAGACACTGCTTTTTCCCATTATTTTATAATCCACTATTATTGAATTCCTTGAGTTTTATTTCAGACCACGAATCCTTAGAACCTGAATCACAAAAACCACAAGCCTGCGGGTTGGTTTTAAAAACAGGCAACAGCTGTTGTCAATGGACAACAGCTGTTCTGTCCAAATTACGGGGTGATTGTAAACAACAAGCGAATAAAAGTTTGCAAATTTAGGATATATAGTGCAAACTTATGTAGAGCCAGAAATTGCTTTTCAGTTTTTTACCGCAGTCGGGTTTTTTATTTTTTTAATTCCAATCAGTGCTTGCTTGCAGAACCGGAGTGTGTGAACTGGTGTGTGTCGTTTGTCCAGTTTTATCAGCTTCGCGTACTTAATTCTTGAAATCGCCAATAGAGAATTGGCGATGAAGAACTACGCGAAGCTCTAACTCATGTTTTGGAAAAAGAAGCAAGGATGAATAGTCAGTATTCGTTTGTTTTGTCCTCACCAGCAGGGCTAGCATGGGCTGGGGATAAAACTTTTGTCCACCGGTTATTTCCACTGACAAGGGATAAAATTATTTTATCCACCTGCCAAAGCACGGCAACAGGGGGAAAGAGAATTATATCACTTTTTGACATTAGACGTGGATACTCACCCCCCACATAGAGCATGGCGACTAGTGGAAGAGAAAAATTACAGATATTTTGACTTAACAAAGGGAGAAATTTGTCCTCGTCTTTAGATGGTGGGTTTAAGTATATCTCTTGGAGAAAATATAATTAATTGTAATATAAAAATGTCTCGTGCTTACTGGAGCTTAGTGTTGTCGTCGGAAAGGGAGAAAATCGAGCGAAAAATACACCGGCGTTCAATTCGCGATTCCTAATCCCTTTGAATTACCCGACACAGAAATCCGCCGGATTTTTTTTTTTTTTTTGTTTGATTTTATACTATAGGTACTCGGAGACATTGACAACAAAACAAAATAAATATCCAGCACAGATGTAATAAAACGAAGAAAGTACTTTGGTTTACGACGATATTCTCGACTATTTTGTAATTGAATAAAAAGTTTTCTCATAATGGCAATAATTTCGGGGACAAGCGTTTCCCCTGGTTTGTCCACCGTGATAGTTTATCCACCCATGTCGCCATGCTCGGAGGGTGGACAAAATTGACAGAGGGGAATAGTATTTTGTCCTCTCCCCGTGGATAAAATGTCTCCGGCCATGCTAGCCCTGCTGCACTGGAAATGGGGGCTGGATTTTGTGAAACATGGATTAAATGAAAGTCAGCGGAAAGGTTTGGTGTAGAATAATGGAAATAACGTTGGCTTGTGGTAAAATAGTGGTGAAAGAAGACAATTATTGTAAAACTAGCTGTGCCCGCGACTTCGTTCACGTGGATGTCGGAACACAATAATGTGTCGCTTAGGAAAGGTGTAAAAGGAAGAATCTTCCGATCTTGTCTGGTAACGCTTCCCTTGCCTGGGGTTCTCAACCATAGCCCTTTCGACTGTACAGCAGTCACTGCGTCTTCAGGGTTCATAATGACAATGCGACGAAGTGTCACTTTGATTTTTGAGGATAAATAAAAATGAAAGCGCCTGCTCGAGGCTGATTGTCTGACCAAATAGCCATATTATGTCCATTTTATTTTGCATTTGTTGTAGAATACTAAGTTAGACCGGAATAAATCGTAAAATCATACCACCATTTTATCTAAAGTATATCTGAGATTAGTAGGTGAAGTTTGAAGTTAGTTTTTATAAGTCTTGTCTTCTTCTCTGCCGCTCTGCGATAAATTTAGAAATTCTTAACTTGGTATTGTAGATATCTTACATACCAATATTAAGACTTTATCATAGCGTCGAGATATCTAGAAGATAAAAAGAAGAATACATCAATGGTGTTACTCTTAAATCGTACCTACTGAAGTTTATCTGAAAAGTAGTTTGAAGTCTTTCTTAACTTATTCTGTAAACCTGTGCCCACATTTGCTAACTACGCACTACGCCGGGGGGAAGATTCGCTTCCGCGGCAAATCGGTGCGGAGCGGACAGATCTCCGGCGCGATCTCATGGCGGCATGGAAAGAGCGACTGTCGCTACCCAGCGCAGGGCACGCCGCGATAGCGGCGATAAGACCCCTCTTTAAGGAGTGGCTAGAGAGGCGCCACGGCGCTCTCACCTACCGCCTGACGCAGGTCCTCACCGGACACGGAAGTTTCGGGAGGTTCCTGCACATCATCAGGCGGGAGGAAACGCCCGGGTGTCACCATTGCTAGGATCGCCCAGAGGACACGGTGGAGCACACGGTGGAGGTCTGCCCCGCTTGTGCGGAGCACCGCCGTGTCCTCGTAGAGGCGATCGGCAGCGGCGGCGACCTCTCGCGTCCGGCCCTGGTGCGAGTCATGGTCCGGGGCGAGAGGGAGTGGGAGGCAGTCACCTCCTTCTGCGAAGCAGTCATGCTAGCAAAGGAGGTGGCGGGATGGCTCAGGGAGAGAGCCTCCCGTCCCAGCCACCGTGGGAGACGCTCCGGGCGTCGGGAGCCGCGTGACGACTCCCGGCCACCGTAGGCGCGGGCCTGCGAGCGGAGAGTAATGGGTAGCTGGGTTTTAGTCAGTAAGAGTCTGACACTCCCTTCCGCTCCACCCAGAGCGGGAGGGGTCATTTGATGATTTCCCATCCAAAAAAAAAAGGGGTCGATATGGTTTTAACCAAGACAATGGCTAAAAATTTAGTTATTGTCTCGAAAACATAATTTACAATACCTTTTTACGACATGGCAGTGCTACTTGTATTGGGTGTGCACCTTGACGTATCGCTGCCGGCCGTAGTCGAGTCGACGGCAGCGAAGAGTCCTGGGACGCGGTGGTTTCCTTCTGCGAAACGGTCGTCTCGAAAGGCTGTGGAAAGGGAGAGGGAGATCACCTCACCTCACCTCACCTCACCCGGCCCGCAGTAGGCGCATCGGGCGTCGGCGGAGGGCGGACAACGCCCTCTTCAAGCCCACTAAACGGGTCCAGGGGCGACGAATTCAGGGACGTCTGTCACCGCCAACACATCAGGACTTGAGCTGGCGGCGCGTAGTGTCCCACGCGCGCCCCTCTTTGCCGTCACCAGTCGGGGGTTGCGGAAGGATCGTACGGTCCCGCAACCCCCGGCGTAGGTGTGAGACGGAACACTGGGGTGATTTTTAGTCAGTAAGAGCCTGACAGACCTCGCCGCCCGGCCCAGGGCGGCGAACATCCATGAAGATTTTCCACCCCGAAAACAAAAAAAAAGGGTGTGCATCTGCCGAACCTTTACTCAATAAATCAACAGCCCGTCTGGAGGTGTGCGTTGAAGCGTTATCATGGTAAAGAAATTTTAAAAAATTCGAGAAAAAAGGCAAAAACTATGAAACTATGATATGATCTTAAAACCTTATGTCACTAAGAAAATGCCTCTCTATTAACAATGTTAGAAAGGTTGCTTGCCCCTCGAAAGAGCACCTACATAATGTTGCCCGTGTGTGTGTTTGTTTCGGCCTTTCTTCTCAGAGTAGTCAGATAGGAAACGCCGACTTCATCTAGTTTAAAAAAAAAACATGATTGACGTGTAAAAGTGTTTGTACAAACCTACTTACAAAAATAAAATCATTTATCATTTATCATTGCAATCTTTATCACTCAGAACACCACATCACATAATATTATCTTACATTATCCTCACTTTTTATTTGAAATTCTTTTAGCGCCACTAATCAACCAACATTATGTAATCATTATCATTACTTTTTCAAATAACACAGGCAGAAGTGACTGTGATAGTCATCTTATAGGTAAGCCTGCATGACGTGATTATTCACATAATAATGTTATAAACACAATAATTATGTTTTCGTTAGTACTATAAAGCGCCAATAGATGTCATTACGTGTATCCAACTTACGTAATGAAAGTTGTTGTAGAATACTTTAAATTGATTATATCTTTTGATACAGTGAACCGATTGCGATGAAACAAAAACTAAACACTACTCCGAGTTCTACACTATATTTGAGTATAAAAATTAACCATATTGGTTTGGTACTTTTTACGTTGCACCTGTTCAAATGAAATTTTGTCACATCCAAACAGACAAACCGACAAACCGACAAACAGACAAAAATTCTAATAATTGATGAAATGGCATCTGTTGGTTATCCTATAACACCCCAACTATTTTTTTTTTTAATATTTTCAATGTACAGAAACGCCTCGTCTACAGATTTATTATATGTATAGATAAAATATTTCGCGATGATTAAAAACGATCCGATTTAGGTAGTTATACCTATTTTAATTAGATTCATTATTCACAACACAGTGATAGATTTATGTAAGTAGTCGTAAGTATCTTTAGTATGCTACCAATAATCGAGGTTTGGGTGAGACTCGTTCTCTGCTTTAATGATACTGTAATCGCAAATCAAATACTTTTGTTTATCAACAAAATAATAACATTAGTAGCTGACCTTACTACGAGTATTTACACTTCAGGCTGTGATTGCCTTGATGTGGAATGAGTTCATTGTAAGACTACTGACTAGTGCTAGATATGCGATGAGATGAAACAGGCCCGATAGACCAACGTAGGGCTTTCTCGTGGCAAGTCGGTAATTATTCATACTTCCATGTGCAATTGAATAGAAACATTTTATGATTTTTAAAACATACATAGACAATAATTATGTACCTAGTCCAGAAAACACAAAAAAAAATTTACTCGTCTTTGCGTTTTAGAATTACACTCCGGGAAGTCCACGCAGTGATGCATGTGTGGACTTAATTATCTGGTCTTTTACTATAAATATGTACAAGATGTACATAGCCCACAAGAGGAAAAGGATTATAAGATTTATAAAACTCTTGACGCTGCAATCAGTGCAATACTTGAGGTAGTAATCAGTGCTATAGCGGTCGTTGCAATCACAGTTTATTGGTAGTCTACTACTGTGCTTCTGGACAAGAGGATCTATCTTCGACAGTGTAATGAGTGGTAAATCGAAGCTAGCTGTGTACACCATCAGTAATGGAGAACTCCACAATTCCAGCCCAGTCAAGTAAGTGCTTTGTATCGCCTAGCATTGAATTGAATAGCCGCGCTAGGATAATGTGATCGTGAGTCACGTGTTTTGAAGGCTAGAAGTGTTGTATTGGCGGTTCTCAGGCTAGGGGCGCGGGCGTGCTATACCGTCACACTGATTTGGCGCAACAGTGAAAAACTATGAGCAGACTAGATACAGCGCTTTAACGGCACCACGGCGGTTTTCAGGCCGCTGAATTGCGCGAGACACGCTTACGTCACTTGGCGCCTCCGCGGTCCGCTCCGCTACAGCGTCAGGCGACCCCTCAGCGGCTCAGCGGCTCGGTCTCGACGGCGGCGGCTCGGTGGCACGGCTCAGCGCGACTCACTCCTTTTGGCGCGTTCACTCGCGCCTCACCCGTTCATTTCATTGCCGACTTGACCGCAACCGTGGCACGACGTATGGTACACTATATTGCCGACGCGTCTCACTCAAATTAAAGTTAACTTTTTTGGCACTGTTTATCAAGTGTCCAAAAGTGAACTAGTCAAAAATATTTTTCTAGAAAACAAATCGATTTGTTACCAAATTCGTTTTTGCTCGGCGAAAACTTATATCGCAATTTTAGTCATCGGCAACTTGAACGCAACTCGTTTCAGTATACGATTTCTTTAGAATTGTTTTATAGTAACAAGTATAGTTTATTCAAAATTTGTGAGGATACCGCTAAATAGAGACGTGGAAGAAAAAAAGACCCGAAAATGTCGAAAAAACATCTTCACAACCAGGCGGCTATACCGTTAGCTCCGGCGGTGTTTAAGGTAAGTTTTTTTTTATATAAAACATACCTACTTTTTTATTTTTATGCGAATTTTTGTTTGTTGGATACTGTTCTGATTTATCTTTGGATTACTTTCTCTGAATTGCTTTGCGACCATACTTGAATCGTCAACTTGTATGAATTGATTGATTATAATTGGGCTTGTTTAGAAACCATTCGAGAAAATCGCCGTCAAACTAACTAGCTCTTAGAAAGAGTAGAGGCGAGTAAAACTTGGAAAACCGATAAAACGGGCACGTAAATAAATAAAAAATACGTCAGTTAACATGTAAGTATTTCAGAACGGAACCGTTCCGCTGCTTTTTGAAGTAAAATTTCATTGACGTTGTGAAATGACGAAATGCAGCGGAATAATTACTTCGGTCAGAATGAATCTTCCTAACCACTCTTCTCAGAAATGTGTTTTGAAGCTGTGCGATATATCATTAGAGTACCGATTTCACACGCAATTATGCTAGCTTGGTCATTATTTATTTAAAAATCATTATTAATTAAAACAATAGTTTTACAATAGGTACTTACTTCATTTTAGAACTGAAAATAAATCCTTGAAAAATCACATAAATACTTAGGTACCTATCTCTGTATGAGTAAAAAGAATGCGTACCGTTTGAAATCAGTACCTACCTTATTGTAAAAAATAGGTACATGCAACAATTTAAGTATCTACATACCTTTGTAAATTAGTAAAATAAAAAAATCTTAATTGGTGTTATAAAAACCTAGAAATGAGTTGGTTAGTAATGAGAAATTGTCAGATTTGCATTTGTTTATCCGGTATATATGCTGAGCTAGAGATTATATAGGTCAAGCAAGTGGCATCTCCGTTTATGCTTTTCAGAAATCAATAAGGTTCACCATAGTTCTTTTTATCTTAGCTACGGTTCACAATCTTACATCATCATCATCAAATGCCTAGCCGTTTTCCAACTAGGTATGTTGGTGTCGGCTTCCACTCTTACCGGAAGCAGCTGAATACCAGTAGATATTTTACATGGAGCGACTGCCTCTCTGACCTTTAGGTACTCTTACCTTACCTTTATAACTTACTGGGTAACACGATACCCCTTAGTAAGCCTGGTGATCATACTTTCGGGATTCTGGCTTGCTTTCCGAGACACGGAGAAGTCTCTGTAAGTAATGGATGATCACCCATCCTCGAACCTACCGCGGTAATAGCTATTAACCCGCGATCAACCCTTCTGGTTGTTATTTCTTAGCCACGAGCCCCTGCACATCACGGTCTTAACGTCTGATGTAATTTTAATGTTTTTTAATCACATCATTACCTCGGTACAAAGTTACTTCGCGTGGTTTATGCAATATCAGTTTACTTTTATTACGCTCAAGTGTGTTGAAACTTGAAAGTTTGAAACATCCCCCAAGCAATTTATTACATACTGTAATTTAGCTGTATTGATAAGATGTAAACCTGCAATATAGAGTGGTCCATCTAGGTCGAATCTCTTAACTTTTTATTAAAATATTGGAAATAAAAGAAAGGGTATATAATTAATTACTATTTACTGAGTTCGAATATAATGTGAAAGTAAATAAAACATAAAGAAGCCAAAAATACTTCAACAGTTAACACAAAAACTGCGCCTGAGGCCCTGAATTGTTTTTCTATCTCTAAACTTTCACAAAAATAACAGACTTTTTCGCATGAATGAACGTCAATGGATTCTATAGAAGATAGAAATGTCTTTTGAAAAGGACACTAACTGTGTAAAACTAACATTACAAGAACCATACAAGGATGTACCATAAATATTAGTATAGACAACATTATTATGCTAGTCAGAAAACCACAAAAGCAAACCAAAGCCGCAATGGGGATTTTTACAGGAAACAATATAAAAAAATCTAAAACTGTACATAGCTAAAACTAAGTATGCAGCGATGGGACAAAGACTCCCTAACTCATGTCAATCGACTTATGACCAAAAATGAACAAATCATAATGTCTAATTCCGTGCTACATGCTTGATTTGTAAAATCGTGATAAAGTACCTAACTTTACAACGACATTACACTCACATGCTCATAGGACACGTGACAACAGAACGTGCATACGTATTGTTGAATCAGGTTGAATCTAAACTTTAGCTTGAAGAAGCAGAAATAAATAGTCTATTTGTGGAAAAGGCATATAAATAAGTCAACATTAAAGAGAGGTAAGCAAAGATCCATAGTAGGTAGTAAAAAAACGCCAAGTCAAGTTGCATCAAAAATATGGCACGTTTAATTGAGTCTCTTCAAATGTATCGTTGTACATACGTCACGGCTCATGGCGACACACGTCAGCGTTAATTTTTTGTATGCAAAATAGAAGAATATACATATTATTACTAACTGAACATGAGCTGTTTGTCGCTGTAGAAGTGTAGACTGAATTCATTTGCGCCATTTAGTACCTCATAAAAGGCGTTTTTACCTGCGCATTATGGTAGAACCTAGATTGTTTTGATAGTGTTAAACAAATTCGAGCCTCATCATGCTCTGTCTTAACATTCTCGCTATTCCAAATAGATATAATAGTTTTGTTTTTCAGTAAACAAATATAATGAGTACCTGTTAGGGTATTAGTTGTCAATTAATCCGAGCGCACGTTATATTGTATTTTCCTGAAACCATAATAACAAAGTAAATATTCGAATAATAGTGGTATCTTTGCCATGGTTAAATTTGCTTGCGACAAAAGTTTATAGAAAGATGTCAGTTTCATGGCATTAAGCACCTCTCGTTAGCCATAGCCATTGTCACGGTCACGATGCGTTCTTCTTGGGATGATGGATCGCATATTTGCAAGATGAGTATTAACTACCGGTTTAGTATTTTAGTTGCGACACAAAACTGAGCCAAAACTGTCATTATTTCCTGGTGCTGAAAATAATTCAACCAATATATGCGCAGTATGAGTAATATAATAGCAAAACTGCTTAGTTTAGGCGTAAACCAAACATGGTAGACAGTAGACACCTAAAATTACTAAGTTAGTAACAGTCACAACCCCTAATTTAAAAAAAGGGTTTTATAAATTAAATGCACCTACATTAGTAATGTACGGAGGGGTTGCAGTATAAACTAAGGCATTAGGGTCTGTCAATCACTCCAAGGAAGGAACTACCTAACACTGAATAATAAAAACTGGGGGCTTTCATACAAGCACGGGTGACTAATCATTTGTTAAGTAATGGTGGAAAATATTCTGTAAAAGTTGGTGTTAAAAAACCCAAGTCTATTTTTGTTGTGAAGAACGTTGATGGATCACCTTCAAAATGTGATACTAGAAGTTCACGTGTAGATAATAATAATCATTCTTTAACTGACTGCGCAGGCAAAGGATTATAAAGTGTTGTGTCAAAATGGCTAGTAGTAGGTGCATCATCTTTTAATTCGTTCACGTAATCTTTTACCTTTAAGTAAATATTTACTTTTGGATTTCACTCGGTATTTCTTATTGGTTGAGGAAAACTGAAAATGCGGATTGTTTCTCTGTCTGGTATTTGTTGTTTACAAACGGATTTTGTGTAATTGTACTTAGGTTGGAAATGGGCTTGTTGCAAATGACTACACTGCCACTGAGGCCCGGACTCCACTGAAGCGGAGCTGGACGGAGCGGAGCGGAGACGTGCAGGAATCGTCCAATCACAGACGAGATGAGTGACGCATGAGGATTTCAACCATAGTGATTGGTCGATTCCTGCACGTCTACGCTCTGCTCCGCCCAGCTCCGCTTCAGTGGAGTCCAAGCTTGACAGTGTTATAATCCACTCACTCCATGTCCTCAGCCCCCGTATAGCTTTTGTCACTGATAGCTTTGTGGTATCCTCTCGTCTCAGAATAGTGCACTTGGGGCATTACCTCATCCCTTTTGCGTAGGATTATTGTTTCCGTCTAGTCTGATATGTTATCCGCTCCTTGGATTAGCCACCTTACATCATGTTCCTTAATTTTCTGATGTTCGTCTCACTTAACTTTTGCTTTTACAGTATCCTTTTGCAAAGACTCAATGCTATGGTAAAAAGTTTTTTCAAATACTTAGTCCTTTGTTACGAATTCAAAACGTTTTTAGATTATTTTCTTCTCGTTGAAAATGTCATTGCTGATTTTCTGCTCGTGTCTAAGTACCTACAAATCCTACAATCATTATTTAGCGTTGTTTTCTGAACTTGTTAATAAAAGTTAATGTTCTAGTTTAATGACTTAATGCATGGTTTCTGTGACTGAGGTTCCTAACGGGGATAAGTATAGTTAGACAGTTTATTTGACAGTAACATTTGCCATTCTCCATGCGGTGGTTGGCTCGTGAAATCGCACATACTCATCACTGTCACTTGACAGAGGTACTGTAATGTTCATGTAATGTTATAACAATTCTCGTGTCTTTATTCATCAACAGTATCAGGTGTTCATTGGGTATTGTCTACACGATCCGGTGCAAACGGACACTCGCCAGTATGCGCAAGCGCTTGTCCACCACAGACCCGCAGTCCGCACGACACACAATGCTTTAGAGGAAAACCATGAATAACGTTAATAATCGCTCGAATAACGTATTTTCCCATAACAATCGATTTCCTTGTTTTGTGTGGTACAGTGTTAAAACAATATAAACTCATTTGAATATTTCATATTCTATTGCTTTATTAATGTTACGGTGTTAGATATCATTTTATGAAATGACGATCACTTGAGAGCTACGTTCAAATAAATTTTTATCTTCTATAACCACTACCCGGTATAAGATTAATCTAGAAATAGAAGCGCTCGCGGTGCCCGTCTCCATTTCCGTCCAATGGAAAATAACCAAAAACGGGATGCCTTTAGACAAGGACAGATATATTCAAGTTCGTTTCATGTACGTCGTTCAAAGTGAAAACGTGTCTAGTGCCTTCTGTTAGAGTTCAATTTAGTTCCAGACGGTAGGCATATCCTAAGTCTATAGCGAATAACCCCGGCAAGGCTGGCCTCTGTATTACTGAAGCGTGGAGCCGAAAGTTGCGCGTGCGACTACACGGGCGGCGCGGCCTCCAAATTGGTGCCATGAGTGTAGAGGAGGCGGTCGCGACCGCGGACCGCTTCGGCTCCCAACTTTATTCACTTGATAACAATACAGAATCGTTTATATTCAATACCCATATTATGAGCATAAATAAGTAAGTCTCATTTAATTTTAAAATACTGTTTTGTCTTTGTACACGTACTTACCACATCCTTAGCAGTCACCTTTGAACACCGTTTAACATTCTAATGGCAATAATTTCACGAGTTAGTCTCGTAAAAGTTTATCGTGAACGCAGTCAGAGAAAACCATAAGTCAGCTCCGATTATCTGGACATAAAACGTGTGTAGTTCGCGAGGAGAGGCGGTGATCGTGCGTCTCTCTCTAGCCTTTTCGCTTGGTTTAGTGTGTGTCCGCGATATAACAACGGCGCTTGGGCAAGGCAATGGAAATTTCTAGAGACGTACTCGCCCCCCCCCCCCCTGTCGCCGACACCTGCCCCACCCCGCGCCGCTCGCTCGTTGTACCCAAATACCGTTCTCGAGGCGCTCTCCCCTTCGATAGAATCAAAGGATTTCATATTTCTATACAACAAACCGCTCCAGCTTGTTGTCCGCGCCATTCAAAAGGACATAAAGCATCATTGATAAATTGTTTAAAACCAGTTTCGGTTTTTTAAACTCGCTATTGTAAAATGTTCAATGGCTTTAGGAAAACTACTGAAGAGTGTATTATAGAAAAATAAAAGATTTGAAGGAGCAAAAAATCAAGGTCATTCATAAGTAAGAAGAAAGATTAAAGCGTGTCAGTTGGTAGCGTTGAGCGCCTCCGCCCGCACTTTGCGCTGCGGTAAAAAACGTCGCGGTTCGCTCCACGAATCGGATGCTTTGTCTTCTACGTAGCCACGTAGGTACCTGTTATAGATTGTTAGGAAGTCTAACAAGCGGTCTGGTTTTGTTTAAACAGTTTGTATTATTTACATCCAGTTACAGCTTAATTGTTCTTTTGATAGTCTCTACATTTTTTTCAGTACCTACTTAAGTAGAAAGCAGACATTTTGAGTAGGTACCTACCCACTGTTTGTTCATAAAAAAGTTAATCGACCAAAAAATTCACAATGTCAGTTGTTAAAAAAGTATGAGCAAACAAACAATTTTGACTTGTACAAAATATAGACTCTTTAAAGCGAAACTGCAAAAGGTTGATTCTAAGAAAGATAATTCTAAATGCCTTAGACATTAATGGACAGGCAAAATTGTACTCTATACTAAAGGAGTAAGGTATAAATTCGCATTTTACTCCAAAGGTCAATTCAGGTTTACATTTTGATGTATAGTGTTTCGCCGTGGTTATGCGCACAGTGGGTTGCAAACTCAAGCTGTAGTGACTCTTAATGTCTGAAAATATACTGAGAGATTTATCTTCAAAGTTACGTTTCATATTCACCTTTTATACTGAAGTATAAGATTTTGAAGTAGGTAACTTGTCTTTGTGAGTAGGTACCTAAGTTGCTTGAAGAAGACAAAATTAAAATTTTAGATTTCTATTTACAGTACAGACCTAGGTAATTATAATTTTAATTAACTGGCATCGTGTTGTTCTGATGACAAGTAAACGCTTCAGCCCCAAACATTTATTTACCAACATTCGTGACGACATGCTGTCCTCATGCGTGGTTCAGATATTTGTTAGACAGTTGCAATACCGTTACCGAAGTTTCTAGTCTTGTTAAAGTGCCAGACGAATGATTTAAAGTTGCACATCATAAATTCTAGACGTGGGTCTAACTTAGTGGGTGGTTGGCTTTAAAGTTGCGGATTACCTCCGCGGCTTTCACATACCATTGTTTTGACTGCACTTAAAATACTAATGAGGTCGCACGTCGGACGGCTAACACTCGAGGCTGTTTGTCTGCCAGTGACATATAGAAATATTATGATACCTACATTAATTGATACTTAACTAAAATATTTGTTGTAATTTTTTTTTTTAATTCTGCCGACCCCAGTGGTCATAAGGCTAATAAATTCTCGCAATTAAAAACATTCAAAATCTAGTCGCCATCTCATCTCAGCGACAATCAATGTCAAAAACTAGTCAAAAGAGAGGTATTTTTGACAGATTAATACCGAGATTAGAATGAGAACGTTTCCAAAAATACGGGAATGCCCCCCCCCCCTCTTTTTGTCCGGAATCTACATCAAATCCTTACCCAATTTTTTCTTTGCTAATTTAAGTGAGTCAAGTCTTACTTCGTTTAGTCATGTAAATAGACCTATTAATGTGAAACAACATAATATAAGAGCTATGTTGTGTGTGTGTGTGTGTTTATTTTCTAAACAGAAAAAAGTTGTAGACTAAAACCTGATTCTGCGACACGCGCCGGCGCGGCGCGGGCGCATACTCGCATAGCACGGAGAAGTGGAGGCGAGTCTGCAGACTTAGATAAACACAGACGAACTAAACTGCTAATGCTAATAGCCATTAGGGATACAGCTAAAAGTTAAGGCTTAGTGGAAAATTAAACAAAATTACTTAAAAACTCTCCACATGCAGTAATTGAATTTAATAAAGTGCAAAATGTATGTTAATTTTGCATCAGTGGCAATGCTGCCAGTCTTCTGGACACGTTTCCGAATGACAGCGATGCGGACGAGTACTTCGACGCCTAGGTGACCAAAACAAAAATATATTTTTGTATTTATTTGTATACTAGCTGCGCCCCGCGGTTTCACCCGCGTAAACGTCGATCCCATGGGAATATCGGGATAAAAAGCCTATATGTTATGTTAATCCAGGGTGTCAGCTACCTACATACAAAATTTTATCAAAATTGGTTCAGCCGTTTGAGCGTGAAGAAGTAACAAACATATAAAACATACACACACTCACAAACTTTTGCTTTTATAATATTAGGGTGATTTATTTAGTTATTTACATCATAATACAAAACTATTATTTGATAAGTCATTAAAACTGTCAAGTAAATGGTAAATAACACCAGGATTTTAAGCAAATGTGTGAAATCCAACATTTAATCAATCACACATGATTGAAAAAATCATCAGTGAAATCCATATAGTAGAATACTAGCTTCTGCCCGCGACTTCGTCCGCGTGAAATTTCTTAGGGGTGGAATTTCGAAAAACCCTTTCTTAGTGGATACCTACTCTTCACAAAGAACACACCCTCCAAATTTCATGTCTCTAGGAGCAGCGGTTTAGACTGTGCGTTGATATATCAACAATCAGTCAGTCAGTTTACCATTTTATATATATAGATTTTTTCAACTCTCAAATCGTATTGAGACTAAGGAATCTTATTTAGTTAGTTAGGTACTTCCAAAAGTGATAAAAAATTATAATTAATTATTACTTCTTGCATCGTCTGAAGTTCATAATATTACAGAGGACATTAGCATTTTAATCACGAAGTTTATAATGCATTTTATTAACAGAAACGATAATTAGTAATTTAATTACAAATACTCACGTTTGGTCGTAAGAATATTCGCTGATTAGGTATGTTTTTACGGTTTTCTGTTATTTTATGGAAATATTTCTACTATTATTTTTCTGTTTTCATCTTAGCAAAAGAGAAAACACAAATAGGTATAAAAAATGAATAGGTACCCAAGAGGCAGAGGTACCTAAGCACATAATTATAGTCTTGCTTGTTAATCGACAATGACCCTAATTCTTTACAATAACAAACAAACAACACTTGTACTTAGAATCTAAATCCATTAACGGTTAAAGTGTGCAGATTAATTCTTCTCAGCATCAGTACATTTTCTCTCTGTGTGCAGTCCTAGTACCGTGAAATTGTAATCTCAGGCACACGCGTTTGTGTACGCTCTCGTTACACAACGACTATTATACCAGACCGTAGTACATATATATCGATGAGGCTGAGAATCAGCGCAATACTATTATTAATTATTATTTTATGATTTTACATATCTCGGGACCATGGGGTCCCGGTCCTTTGGAAGGCGTACGAGGAATTGAAGCCAACTCGCAGAGGCCCATTAGGAAATTTTAGTGAAATGCGGCACCGACCGACGATTATCCCTGTATGCACTATGCACCCAAGGATAACCCCTGGTTAGTCTAGAACTTATATGGAAAAATAAAAAGTTGGACTATTAATTTGGGTGGCTAAAGTGGACTGGTTACCGAGCGAGAACTATGGAGGAACCCCTGCCTGATCAATGTTTTATATTACACGGATAAAATGGCAGGGGGTGACTTGCACACTCCATAATGGGCCCCCGGAAACGGTCGCTAGCACATACTGACGTAGCGACAAGGGGGCAACATGTCTTGAGGTGCTTATGAGGAGTGGAGAGGTATTCCGGAAGTACGGTCAAGACCCTACCAGCATCTTACTGGAATACTTCCTTCCTCCGAGCACGTTTGCTCTTGCGAATCTCCACTCAAGCCGGCCAATAAACAATAACGGCAAGACAGGTGAGGAACAAGACTTCTCCCGGGAGATAGGGTCCGTGGGGTCGCTACTGCCCAAAGAGAATATAACCTTTAAAGTCTTTGCTACTGCCCAACCCAGCTCGCCACATGCTGCCCTGCGGGTTTCTGTATCTCTCTTGGTCTGGCTCCTCATCTTAGACCTGTTCCAACTAAGTAAACTCTTGCCTTAAGTTCGGAGCGCGCAAGCCCCACCACGACGTCAACGTAGAGATACGGCGGTGGGGTTATTATTATTATTATTATTATTACATAAGCCAGTCCAACAATACTCTCGCCCTTCATCATTTCGAAGTGAGCTGTCAATCCCTAGGATCATAGCAAATGGCAGCTAATTTCACCTAAAATTACAGGGTGAGATGTTTACTTATAAGACCGGCTGGTGCTTATAAATTATCATCTTCATTTTCTTGCCCCTATCCCAATTTATTTGACATAACATGTCTTTTTCTTATACATACTTCGCTATTCGTCGTCATCTCAGTAGTCACTCCTTTCTAGCCATAACATCTTTCACACAGTTCATCCATCGTTGGTTTGGTCTTCACATTGAACATTCATACTAAAACTTTCCTCACTTCTCCGTGTCACATGTACAATCAATGTGAACAATCCACAATCTATTTATGAAACTAAAGCTTTCAAAATTTGCATAAATTCGCACTGCTGGGCCTTGAGGCGGGCACCTGTCTGTAAGAAGGCCGTGGTCGGACCTAATTCTCCACGTAGTCGGTGGACATCATGTCTTCGAATTTTTGGATATGTAGGTAATGATTTGATGAATTAAATAACTTAAGGTAAAAGTACTCACATCGCATCGCCTGCTGGTTTTGAACTTCAAACCTACGACTACAATTCGTAATAAATCGGGCCATTTGCCAGTTTGCCACTGAGCCACTCTTGTGGTACAGTCAACCGCGTCAAATTGCATGACCTTCCAGCTACGACACATAAACACTGACTTCACTGACTTGACTGAATGTCAAATTATTACTACTGAAGTGCGGTTGTAGGTTAGGTACTTGAAAACTTCACATGAATCTGGTAATTCGCAAAATTGGGGAATTACTTGCACGTTTTCATGTTTTCAGCTGCCAATTCCGATAGTTTTCCTTGACCTATAATGTTAATAGCTTTATGTCCGACCATTGGTAGTGATGTTTCATCTGCCCTATTTAGGTTGAAGAACCAATATTACCTAATGTTCCATTTTAAATAGTCGTTGTTCTAGTTGATATTTATATGAAGTACATAAGGATAAAGTATGTATGTATATACATTTGTACATATGTTCAGTTTTACCACAATCGTTTAAAAGGTTTTCAAGCGTTAAAGTGCTCATGTACTTTGATAAACATAAGTAGAAACCTTTTAAAATTCCAAGCTAGAAAATACGAGGTGGAAATTGCAAAATAACTTAGAATTTTAATATTAGAATTTAATATCAGGATATTACATTAAAGGTAAGAACTTCTTTTGCTGAGCTCGACGTGCAATACCTAGTAATTAAATTACCTATGTTTTAACTAGGCAACTACTTAATTACCTATTACTAGAATAATATTAATATGAGAACCCATATGTATTATGAATACAGGGTAATTAAGAAAATAAATTAGATTTCTTATTCAATGAGCTAACTATTGAGATGATATTATTAAGTTGTTTTTTAGAGTAAAACAAACTCTTCCTTGAGGTATGTGTAATAGTGTAAACATAATCAGCTTATAATGTGCCCACTGCTGGGACACAAGCCTTCTCTCCTTGGGCTGTAATTTACCACGTGGTCCCAGTACTACTTAGTTGGTAGTGGTACGTGTAGATGTCACATGTCTTGGATTTTTTTTGGTCTGGGACATGCTAGTTTCCTCACGATGTTTTCGTTCACCGTTTTGACTTTTGAGAACTTTTTGTAAATAATTTCATGAATCCTTTCATGAAATTATTTACAAAAAGTAAAGCGCCTGTCTGGGTTCGAACCCACGACCTACAACTCGTAAGTCAGGGCCCCACTGGGCCACCACTGCTCCTAACAGTGTAGCACTGTAAAGTACGGTTAATTTCTATCACATTGTTGTAATTCGTATAACAATCCGGACGGTTTACGATGTCATCGATTAAATTACCATGAGCACGCACCATGCCTCGATAAGATAAGGTTGTCCTTGGCACCGCCGTTTGTTATTAACGGTTGCATTCCCCCCTTTGTTTTAAAAAAAAATGAAGGTTAGGTTCAAACAGTGGTCTTTCAGAAACTAAGTTCTTGCACTTTTAAAACAACTCTCTGTCGCTGTCACCTTCAAACGATTGACAGAATTAACCAGTGTCGGACGATTATAACTGGTTATAACGATGATTTAATAAATATTAATTTATCGCTAAACGTGTTTAGTGACTTGTGGTAAAAACGGTCCTAACATACAGTTTCTGAGCGGCTTATCAACACAAAAATGAGGTACCTAGCTGTAAAACTTAAACATCAGGCTTGTATTTCCCGAAGGGTTAGGTAGAAGTGTACCTAGAGTAGGTACCTAATCTGTATTCGCGATTTATTTGCCAAAAATATAAACAAATATAAGTTTATGGAAAAATAACTTTAATCCTACACAATAAAGTTCAGTTTACGCTACAACTTCAAGCATTTTTATAACTTTTCAATAGTGCTAGTCACTCTGAAATCAACTTAATTTCAATTAAAATAAAGTTGATATTTGTTTCACTTGAAATAATATTAATTTGAAACATGTTTAAAAATAGACTTTATCACTTGACATGAGTTTGAAATGACGTTAGAAAAAAACTATCTTATCCAATGAGGAATATCCAAGTAGAATGCAGCTTTCTACATCTTGAACGCATTTAGATTCCCCATAATTATGTTGAAATTAAAGCATTGAAACAGATTGTTAACGATGGCGATATTATTTTGTAGACAGATTTCATAATGAATGAAATGAGTTCAGTAGCAGTCTGTAGGCTATATCAAACAACTGGTTTTACTGTATCATCTATAATTTAAAAATGAATCGCTGAATGTGTTGCTAAGCGCAAATCTCGAGAACAGCTGAACCGATTTCGCTAATTATTTTTTTAGAATATTCCTTGAAGTACGAGGATGGTTCTTACGCAGAAAAAATTTAATATATCTATGGGAGTAGGGTAGAAGTAGGGTAGGAGTAGGGTAGGAGTAGGGTAAGGGGTAGGACACCACGCAAACGAAGTAGCGCCGGGCAGCTAGAAATAATTTATATGGCAAAACAACGTTAGCCGGGTATATAAATGATCGAGAACTGAAAACATTTTGTTTGAAAGTATTTATCAGAGGTAATTATATTTTTTTATTTCATTATACTAATGTATTAATAGAGAAAGTAGTTACTTATTTTGGTACGGAACTTACCTATGACAAAACCTTAGCCCATTTATGTAGACTCACTAAAATGTCTTTAGCTAGATCCGTTCAGCCGTTTTACCGTGACAGCAGCGTCACAAACAATCAAATCTTTTCTTTTATTTATAATGGGTTCGTTCTTGACTCTAGTCTTTAGTCTGTCTGTCTGTGACAGCTGGATATCTCAAGAACTACTAATGCTATCAACTTGAAATTTGGAATAGTTTTAGATGACGTTTGCCCAACTATTTTGCAAATAAGAAAGAAATAAAAATACGTGTATAATTTTTGCAACAGGGACTGAAAAGGGGTCTGAAAAATTCGAAGTGGGGCTACTAGGGCATGTGGGGTATCATATGAAATAACGCAATTTGCACATTCTCAAACATTTTTTCCTTTTTCTTTAGGCCGAATAGTTTTCGATTGTTGATGAAAAAAAAAATAACGTTCCCCCTTATCTCCGTTTGCAAAGAGAAAAATCTGAAATTGAGCCACAATTGAGCTAATAACCTTCCTTATGAATTGAGATTTCAAATGCTAAAATTTTTTTTCAAATCCTACTGGTACCTAGTTCCAAAGAATAGCACGTTCAAACTCTTCAGCTTATTATTACTATAGATGACCAAAAGAGCAATTAAAAAATATTCGAGACAGTTACGATTGGTACTCGTACAGACGCCAGGACATCAAGCTACTACAATCTGTCAAATTTCTTTAATAGATTTTCAACTTTATCGCTAAAATATAAGGTTCAAAGTTGATTGAGATAATTGGACAGCTTCGGGTAGCTTGATGTGCTGTACAGTCAATAAAGGAGTTAAGTATACAGGAGCGTCGGATATAGTTGAAGTTTACTAAGAAACCGATGGATGTTCTGGACTGAAATTTAATTTAATAAATGAGCTGTTTGTTTTCTATTAATAAACTAAAATTTTATTCGAGAATATCCATCGGTTTCTTAGTAAACTTCAACAATATCCGACGCTCCTGTATACTTAACTCCTTTGTTAACTACAACATAAATTATCCGGTTTTGACTAAGTAGGTACATATATGTAGGTATGCTTTGCGCTTATTTTGGTCTCTCTTAGAAACTAGACTAGACTTCAAAAATCCGCCTCCGAACGTATGAATCTGCCAGAATCATCGCCCGTTTTTAGGGTTCCGTACCCAAAGGGTAAAAACGGAACCCTATTACTAAGGCTTCGCTGTCCGTCCGTCTGCCTGTCACCAGGCTGTATCTCATGAACCGTGATAGCTAGACAGTTGAAATTTTCACAGATGATGTATTTCGGTTGCCGCTATAACAACAAATACTAAAAACAAAATAAAATAAATATTTAAGGGGGGCTCCCATACAACAAACATGTTTTTTTCGGCGTTTTTGCCTTGTGGTACGGAACCCTTCGTGTGCGAGTCCGACTCGCACTTGGCCAGTTTTTATTTTGCCTATTTCTCGATATAATCGCAGGTCATCGAACTAGTAGCTTTTAAAAACTAGATGCTAGGTACACAACGTGACTAAAATAAATTGCGGCTGACTAGGTAGACATTAAATATCCGAGCAATTTATATTATCAACAAAAAATTTCGTTTCCGCCGCGCCGTTTGAATGTTCGCGAAGCATAAAAAGTTGACCTACGTGGCTAACAGTTCACAGAATGCTGAGAAGGCAGGAAGTTTGCATTGATGTCAGCTACCTAAGTACACGCGACCGCCATTTTGAAAAAAAAATCAAAATGGGGGATAGGTACCTAGGTATCTCAAGGACCTTCAAAGGCCCCTTAACCAAAAATATACCTAATAAAAACAAAAGTCTCATGCCTCCGGAAAATCCAAACATTTTGTCAAGTTGTAGCCTCACGGAAATATTATTAGATATCTAGGCATTTTCCATGGCTTTTATTAATTATTTCGATAGCAAAATAAATAACGGCACTCCTACATATCGTGTGTCAGAGTGGGTGCGGCCAGCCAGGCTTTATTGGCTTTACAATCAAATGGTGGATTATCATGAAATTCGCGAACGCACATTTCGCTGGGCGTACTTAGCTGCCTTAGAAAATTGTCGGGGAAAAACCGGCCTTAATTACCAACTGCATTCTTAGAAACTACAGCTAATAACAGGGCTGTTTGTTTTCTCGATAAACTGATAGTCAGTCGGGTTATTGTAATTGTTACTCCAGCTGTTTTTCCCATGACGCCTTTATATTCAGGGTTACAATGACAGAAAATTGTTCCTTATGTTATACTGAACTTGAATAAATATTGAAATGTTGCTATTTTTATAAATTAAATCAAGCAAGTTCCTACTTAATCACCACAGAGTTAATAATTATAATTTAGTACGCGTACCTTTCGCGGATTTTACTTTTATTCTATCTCTAGCAATTCTGTTCTGGTTTTATCTGTTTATTCATCGATATTGACATAAGTCCAAGTCCGCAATTACTCGTGTTTGACATCTGTCAATTTGACATCTATCAACAAGAAGTAGGTACTGAATTTATGAGTGTACGAAATATTGATTGCGACATTTATGAAATGTGCAATACTGGTGACTCTTCTACGTACTAAGTAATCAAGAGTTTAAGCGAAGATGGGTACGGTATCAGTACCTATAGATAGAGAAGTTCATGATCATCACGCATGAATCATGATCATAATTTTATTATTAAGTATCTTAAGTTCACAACTCTTGGACAAGATTTAAGCCTGTAATTATGGATGAAGTTTGTTTATTATATCACGTCGGTTTATTATAATCATATATTTTGCAATATTTAAATATAAGTCATATCAGATTATCGTGTCCGGTAAATATTTCTATCAGTGTTAAAGTTTTATTGTTGTTTATAATAAGTCACCAATAAATATATTAATGCGGGCCACTCACGATCACGAAACTTGACGGTGTATGGGGGTATGCATGAGTCGACTTATCATGCATATCCATACCCATACACCGTCAAGTTTACTGGACGCGGCTTCAAGTCCGCTGCAAACTTGACGGTGAACTTGATCGTGTATGGCCCGCATTACATACTTACTGACTGACGCATCTCCGTGTGGACTGTAGGTATATAGATAATTTTCTTTGATATCGATAGTTATCTTTGATGCGTGAAATACCTATCGATAAGATAGTGATGTACCGCGGAAATCACTTTCAAGATTGTTTTGGATATTGCGTTAACAGACATAGGTACTAGACAGTTTTATATAACCGATTTCCGAGACTATCGTGAATCATAATTTTGAAAGGGAAAGGAAGATAGCGTTCGGAAAAATTTCCGTCAAATTTAGATTATATTGTGGAAAGTTCTTTATAGGAGCCGTGATTAGAATCTGCATTATCTGAATCTATTGTCGAAGTTGACGTATTTCTGAGAAAAGTGACATAAAAAATAACAAATAAGGAAGGAAGTCACATTCTTTGAAACTGAACGTTGAGGTAAGAAAATACATGACATAAGCTTAGTCAATATTAAATATGTATTTAGAATACGAATAGGTCTTTGGTTATATTAATTAAGTACCTACCTATATATAGTTAATGTAACTAAAAGCCCTATCCATGAGTAGATAGATCTGAGGGATATTATATTGATTTATCTGCCAACCTGTGACCAAAATACGCATAATAAAACCATTTTGACATTCACAAAATAAAGAACCCGAAGCAATTTTCCAGGAACTATCTAATTCAATTAAATCAGCCTATTTCAGTCCACTGCTGGGCATAACTCATAAGCCCCTCCCAGGCTGCGCCACAACAGCCTGTCCTCCGCCTTCTTTAGGTCGTCCGTCCGTCCATCTAGCTGCTACTATCACACTAATATTATAAAGGCGAAAGTTTGTGAGTGTATTTATGTGTTACTTCTTCACGCTCAAACTGCTGGACCAATTTTGATAAAATTTGGTATGGAGGTAGCTGACACTCTGGAATCTGGATTAACATATTTTATCCCGATATTCCCACGGGACGATATTTACGCAGGTGAAACCGCGGGGCGCAGCTAGATTAATTATATTATCATATTATTGAAATAATTTTATTATTATTTACACCTGACCGCATAGGTATGAAGCACTAAAACTCACCTAAGTTGTCACGGTGAGATAATTGCAGAATAGATCCGCAGAGTTTGAAGTGAGCTGTCAATGTCAGCAAAGATGACAGTTCACTTCAAGCTCACTTCACCAAGATTCTCAACAGTCTTCAGCAAAATTCTCACAGTGAGGTTTTAACAGAATAGACCGGCTGGACAACCAGTGTTTTATTGTCTTCACAACCAACCATGTCAAAATTCAAAGGATACACTGGCTAACGTGTAACTCATAGATACCGATACACTGTGAACCGGTTACAGCCAGTATTGCTGCGAGTGTATAACACTACGCGAGCCCCAGTTTATAAATACCAGCCATATTGTGAGAAAGACTGCCCGTTAGAATCACGTATTCAGGCATTGTGCTGTTAAGAAATTACCGCACTCAATGGACATTTTACTAAGAAAGGATAACTTTCGAGATTGAATAAATGAATAGCTTTGCAGAACAAATATTTTTGATTCTTGGAATGGCTGAGATTTCGTTTGTTCTTTGGCTTGTTTGCGAACTTTTAAAGAAGACAAATGGGTTTAAACTGTTGAGCTAGCTAGTATCATATGGGCTGATTTGTCAATGGACAGATAATATTTTTATTCGTTGAATAAAATTGACGTCTGACAGATTTTTTATGGAAGAACTGTCAAAAAATCAAATTTATTCCTCCGTCGTATGAAACGCGTGTGCATTGATCATAACACACATGTATCATAATGTACTATTATTTTGGTAGCCATTCGATTCAAGTAACATACACAGTTTCCGAAATTCTGTAACGCACTGCCAACTATTATTATAGGGTGAGGTGACTGGTAATTAGTGACCGATACTTAAACACGTGATTTTACTCATCATTATGAACAACTTTTACTATGGGACCAAACCTGAAATCGCGAAAAAAAAATTAGCTGTTCCCTACATTTATGTTCGTCTTACTCGTGAAAATGTAGAGAACAGCTGTTTTTTTTTCACGATTTCAGGTTTGGTCCCATAGTAAAAGTTGTTCATAATGATGAGTAAAATCACGTGTTTAAGTATCGGTCACTAATTACCAGTCACCCTATATACTAGCGCAATATACAAAGAAAGGATTGAGGAAATTCATAACCCACTATGTATATTGCACTCAAGCCGAAAAGGGCAATATGCACCATATTGAAGAAAATAAATTAAGTTATTTTACTGCAATGTACAGACGCCAGCACATCAAGCTACCCGAAACTGTCAAATTTTCCCAATCAACTTTGAACTTTATAATTTAGTGATAAAGTTGAAAATCTATTAAAGAAATTTAACAGATTGTAGTATCTTGATGTGAAAGTACACGTGGGTGGTTGTACTTAGTGCGATAATGATAAGTTCCATGATTTCAATTCAACTGAAGAAGGCAGGCAAGCTAGCTTATCAGTGTGATAACAACTGCTGAAGCTTGCACATAGTGCCTACATTGTAATCTAGGCATGTAAAACATGCAGCAACCACATCGACGCCTAGTCACGTTTTCCCCGTTTTCGAGTATATATTAATAAATTAAACAAATATCACAGATATCTGTAAATATATCTCTATAATATGTCAGTTGATTGATTTAGAGAAGCACCCAGGATATTTGCTTAGAACTTCTTTAAGAATGTGATATTTAATTATCATTTACATAATCTATGCTAATATTTAAAATAATAATAATATGTACATTTATATGAAAAAATAAGCAAAATAATCATAGGGCATCAAAAAATTCGTCAGCGTCGCTGTCAACAGGAACAGTGCCCAAAAGACTGGGCGCTGACTAATATGACAGGATTAAACTAAAATTTATCTTCTGTTCTTTTCTTAATGAAATAGAAAGAAAAATATGCACTAAGTCACTTAAATTTAGTTTAGTTTGTTTACAAGGGAATCGGCACCATTAGCTTAGAAATAGATAGCCAGCAGAAGTTTAATAGACAGAACATGGAAACGTTACAAAATGTTACCCAACAAATACGTACATCCAGATCCGCATTTTTCCTTAATCACTTTAAAGAGCCGTAGATAAGCAAGTGTCAATAGTCAGGTACAGCTATTCTTAATAATAATATAGCTCAAGATTCCAATACGCATATCAACCTTATTTTCTTCCTAGATAAGAAGATTCAGGCAGACGCCGGAAACAGTAATGATTGTTGTAAATCTCTGGTTCTAGAGTGTCTTGTGGCTAAGTAATAACAGTAAGTAAAGCCGCGGTTGGTCTGTGGATGGGTAACCATCTTTACATACTAAGAACCTTCCGTGCCTCGGAAAGCACGTTAAGCCGTTCGTCCCGGCTGTCATTCGGGGATCTTTGACAGTCGTTACGGGTCGTCAGAAGTCCAAAAGTCTAACCACCAGACTTACCAAGGAGTTTCGTATTACCCAGTAACTGGGTTGTGGAGGTCAGATAGGCAGTGGCTCCATGTAAACTACTGGTACTCAGCTGCATTCGGTTAGTATGGAAGACGAACCCAACATAGTTGGGAAAAGGCTAGGCAGATGATGATGTAGATCTCTGGTTCTAAGAATAACTAGGAAAAATAATAAATAAATTTTCTATTGCAGTATTAAATGATACTTTTCCGGAGTAGTGCGTTTGGTTTATTGATGAATAAACGACTCATGATGGGTAGGTACTTTCTCATACGCCATACTGTGACGCGTTGACAATATGAAAACATAATGCTTACAGCGTTATAGGGAATTCCTATTAGCACTGCGCCTACGTCTATGTAAGAATGTACCTAATTGGAATTGTTGTTTACTAATTAAATGCAATTAAATCACGTTTTATGAAGGACAACGTGCTTTTTACTCGGTTTAGTTTTACTTATGACTTTGCTTACGTGACGTGAAAGTTAATTATGTTCCAAGAAAATTACCTAAGTACTTACACACATACCATGTAGGGAATTATAACTCAACGTGAAACTGAAGTACTCGTATATATACATTGATTTCTGTATATGGTTGAAAAGAAAATCTAACCTAACCTAACCGAATGTTTCGCCATTTCGGACAGTGTTCAAAAAATGAAATGATATTCTTCAAAAATGCTTGGTTTAATGCTGGCCCTGCTCCACAGGCACTTGGGCTCACTAGTTAAAATTTCAATATTTGGAAGGGGTGCTTCCCTTTTTCTTTTTTAGTGTTTCTGACAATATGAAAATAATATATTTTTTTATTTTATTCAAACAAGTTCTAATTGTTGAATACTTCAAAATTAAATATCTCTTCCTGTTTGGTAGTCAAATTCTATTAATCTCTTAAATAAATTTCAAACTACAGTTTTGTATAATTTAGAATTTTTTTTTTTATTATTATGTAAATGTAAGAACCATGTATCCGTTTATTATGATTTTTTGATGTTGACTTGAAAGAGCATGGCAGTTGAGAACGTGTCATGCTCACTTAAATGTCTCGTGAAATGTGTGGTGGTGCGTGTGTTGGATCATTCGGTTCCCTACAAAATAGTTGAGATGGATGGTGATGATCCACGCGTCATGTTCGTGAACGGGGCCTGTCGGTTGAGACTGGTCATCTCTTAACTGCCAAGGCTTAAGTATTATAAATCTTATATTTTGAATTGTTTCTTCATTTGTGTCTTTTTTACATTGTTCTCACTTAAAGAAGCAACAGGAATAATGTAACCAGGATTTTATAATATCTTGATTTAAAAGAGTGTCCATGGAGTTTCTTGCCCGTTCTTCTCCATAGAGGTCTACGTTTTGGAATGGGCAACTAGCTTCAACTTTCTGACTAACTGACAGACTATTTAATTTTGACAATTCAATAGTGCCTGTAGAAGTTTAATTGAAATAAATGTTTTGAGTTGAGTTTGAGTTTGGGTTTGGAAACACCTTGTATTAACTGTAGCTGCTCATGCATAATAACGGTGCACACGTGGTTTTTAGATGAATGAGGATAATAATGAAAATAATAGACATATTTATTTGCAGCATTACCTGTATAACTAAAATATACCATGTACATTTATTCCTTTTCTGTATAGCATGCTATGGTAGGTAGGTATGCGTAATGTGCTGTTTCGATAATGACAATGAGCCACGGAAAATTTATTAAAATAATCAACTTTAACGTAGGTAGGTACCAACAAAGTCACGTATTTATAGACATTATGTAACTCAAAATGTTACATTTATAGTTTCTTTGAAAACCGACTACAGTAAAGATTAGAATGCAATCTGTCATCCGCCGAGGCGTTAGGGTTTTAGGGTTGGCAATCAAACATAGTAGGAAGGTAGGTACTTAAATAAAAAAATAACAAACTTGGTTAACGAATATGTTACCTATAGATATTTATAACCAAGTAGATAAACACTATTAAACCACTCTACTGTCACGGAAATATCCAATTCTAAAAATAATAAATAATAATAATTTCGTGATAAACCTCACCACTCACAATAAAAGATTATTAGATTTCAAATGGGCAATAAAAAATGAGCTACATTCAGATGAGTTATTCTTATTAAAGTCAGTAGTTTGACAAGTTGATACGACACGATTCCGTAGAAAAAAAAGTAGGCAGCCCTGACTGAGGTATACGGTTGCGCAGGCGCACACGTGGTGACCGCGTGCTCCGCCCGAGCGCGAGCGTGCTCTTGCGTGCGCCGGAACAAGATCCGACCCGATTGCTCACAAACCGTCTAGCGTCTGTGTCATGTGTGGGTCGCCCATGTTACCAACAAAACAATTTACCATCTATTACCAATTTATCCTGTTAAAAGCTTTAAGGACTTTAGTCGTAATACGTTGCTCACAATGACTCTACATCTTTTTTCCTTTTCGATTCCAGACAGAAATGTAATAAAACTATAGAAATCTTCTCTACGCGAAATTCCTTTACGACTACAGCACGTCTATTTCATAATATTTGTTAGGAAATGAACGGAAATGTATGCATTAATGCATGTACACGTATCGGTATCACACACACACAACGTATCATCGCACGCACACACACCTCTGGGCCATTCTCAGCTTGCGTTTGCGCAGGCCGAAGCGACGAACGCGCCGCTATCCGCTATTTAAATTTCACATAGCGAAAACTGTACTTCACGTGCCGGCGACCTGCTTAATTAAAATAGAAATAAGTTTATTTTAGGAGAATTTATCTTGTTTATGGGATAAACGTGTGGCCAAGCGATTTTTTTTTTCGAATTTTAGACATGTTCCGGTGTTTTAGCAGCATCTCGCATTGTATCAAATGATTAGAATTGAGGCCGTCTCGTTTCTCTGCAGTTTCTATGTGCAGTGAAATCTACTGAGATGCTCATTTAATAAGCTATCTACTAACGAGGCAGTTAAAGTTATAGCCATAAGAGGGTTCACTATTAATATAACTTTAATGTGAGCCAGAGTAAGAGTCAAACTCAAGAATAGAATAGGTACCTACTCTTTATTATATAAAGATGGAAGGAGAAAAAAAAAGGAAAGAAGGATTGGGTTCCGTAGATATTTTGGAAAATCAATATTGAATGTTCGTTTGATAGCAGTTTGCGCCTGCACCATACATTTCTATTTCCTTTCTATTTTAATCTACACTGATATTTTTTATTAAAAACTCCTATTTCTATAAATGAAAATAATCAAACGAATGCACGTAATTTTATTTCACAACTCGCAGCGCCCCGCGGTTTCACCCGCATAAGTGTCGATTCCAGGGGAATACCAGGATAAAAACTATCCTATGTCCTTTCCCGGGGCTCAAACTATCTCTATACCAAATTTCATCTAAATCGGTTCAGCGGTTTAAGCGTGAAGAGGCAAAAGACAAACACACTCTTTCGCATTTATAGTACTAGCTTCCGCCTGCGGCTTCGCCCGCGAGGTATGTCGATAAAAACTATCCTATTATATCCTTCCCCGGGATGCAATCTATCCCTCTGCCAAATTTTATCGAAATCCGTTCAGTGGTTTAAGCGTGAAAAGGTAACATACATACAGACAGACAGAGTTACTTTCGAATTTATAATATTAGTATGGATTCCGTACATGAATACTGCATAGTACTTTTATCGACAATACTAAAATTCCACTAAGCGATAAGACTATTTTAGGTATATTAATGCAACACATCGTTTTACAATAGGTACAAATTATATACATAAGTACTTATTCCGTTCCTTAATTAGGTATTATTTTGACAAGACATAGTCTAGAGTAGACTAAGTCAAGTGAGCTGATAATTTCGATTAAATCATTAAAGATAACTTCAGCTGATTAGAACTTCCTGTATGTTTAAAGATGCAAAGGATGTTGCACATATTTAATTACTAGGTATTTATTTAAATAATTATGTACAAGAATATGTGTGCCTATTAGAAATGCGTTAATGCTATTTATACAAGTAATTCTATTTTCGCCTTTTTTTCTCTTACAAAGTTAAACCAGACGACTTTTTCCAGAATTTACCAACCCTATTATCACATTACTATCATTCCAGGGTTAAATGATTATATTTTGTAACGATAATATTTACATAATTTCAAATAATAATAATATTTATAAATGAAAAAAAAATAAGCAAAATGATCATAGGGCATTAAAAAATTCGTCCGCATCGCTGTCAACAGGAACAGTGCCCAAAAGGCTGGCAGCATTGCCACGTTGTATGGCAATGCAAATTTTTTGGCCAAGAAATAAGCCAGCCAGGTCACGTGAAAATTCGACTAAAGACACATTCCAGGGTGGATTAAAAAGTCTCATTTTTTCTCGAGCGGTGGTGGCCACTTACACGCATCTACCAACCCGCAATGGGCTCACGTGGTGGTTTACACAGTCCTTTCTATCTCGAAGGCTTTGTCCCAGAACTTTACAGGCTGATTATACATATTAATTATGTTTAAATGTTTTATCATTGTGTTTACTAGCTCAGCTCTACTGGTATACATCTACATAATAACAATACTTTGAAAATTTTGTGCTGTAATGAGGTTCAAGTAACCTTCATTATTCCACCTTCAATGGTAGCGTATTCAACTCTTTATTACATTTTCTATTAAATATGATCTCCTTTATCTCCCTATTTTGTTTGATCCAAGACTTTTGGCCAGCCTGTATGTACAGTCAACAAAGAAAGGAGTTAAGTATACAGGAGCGTCGGATATAGGTAGTTGAAGTTTACTAAGAAACCGATGGATGTTCTGGACTGAAATTTAATTTAATAAATGAGCTGTTTGTTTTCTATTAATAAACTAAAATTTTATTCGAGAATATCCATCGGTTTCTCCTTTGTTGACTGTACATAGTGGGAGTTTTCAGAGACACTCACGAATCGGCAAATTTGATATTTATTAAACTATTACTTAACTTACATAAAATAAAGAAAAAATCTTTTAAATAAATAAAACAAAGTCGGGTTAGTTACACCATTTATAACTAAAGAACGGCTGGACCGATTTATATGATGTTTGATTTGTTGGATTTATCTCCGCCCCGAATAGCAGAATAACTATAAAACATGGGAAAATTTCACGAAAAAGTAATATAGATAATATTGATTTTCTCATATCTACATTTTGTATTTATTGATTCTGAGGCGATAGCGACCCTCGCCGGGTTAGCGAGTAAATAAATGTGAGAATAGTAGCAGCCATCGAATCGGTGCAAAAACTATGTCCACCTAGAAAATATGCGCATGATTTCGAACACAAACTACCCTGGTATACATAAAACTTAAATAATCTAATCCAAGCGGACATGACGAGTCCAATCGAAGCGCACGGCATCGGCAGTGCGCAGGCCAAGTTCCAGCAAGAGGCCGCACGTACGCCGTGCACTATTTACCCGAACCGCTTCGAGCTACTTTTGACCATCCTGTATCTAACTATATGTCACACGAAATCGAATCAAACTTCACATACATAATACCATTACTGCTATTAGTTCGAATACCAAATTTCATGACTGTAGCTTTAATAGATTTGAAGTTATGGACTTTTCAAAATAGCTAAAGTGTCACTGAATGACTGACTGACTGACTCACTCACTTAGAGCTAATCAAAATGTTTAGGGACTTCTAGTAGGCCTAGAAACTTGAAATTTGGCACGAAGCTAGACATAAAATTAAAGGAAAAATTAAAAAAATGGTCAAGTGTGAGTCTGGCTTGCGAATAGAGGGTTCCGTATTAAATTTTTATTCTAGTTGGCCTAGAAACTTGAAATTTGGCACGAAGCTAGACGTTAGCATGAAACTAAAGGGAAATTTAAAAAAAGTGGTCAAGTGTGAGTTTGGCTTGCATACAGAGGGTTCCGTATTCAATTTTTACTCTAGCCTGTCTAGAAACTTCTAATCGAAAAAACAGCTGATAGGGAATGGTCTATACGTCCAAACATTGCCGCAGTTCAGACTGCAGCGGGGTCATCATTTAATAAAAAACACCTCGTAAAAGAAAAAATAATAAAAAACCACAAATTAAAAAAAAAGAAAACCTAGGCTGTACAATTAAATCCTACACGTGTAAACACTTTTTTAGATATCAATACAATAAAATTTTTCCAATTAAACTTGGCGGGTTTTCAGTAAACCATAAAACAATATAAATAGAAATAGAAAATTTTTATTGTATTGATATCTAAAAAAGTTTGAAACAAATTAATTACATTTAAAATTTTTATTGTATTGATTGATATCTAAAAAAGTTTCGAACCCAAATTAATTACATTACAACAGAATTGCAAAATAAGGCCGGTGTAAAGAAAATGGTTTAAAACTTGGCGTAGGTTTCGATTTCAACTCTTTTGCTGGTCAAACATCCACATGAAGTAAGGAACTTGGCCTTCTTTTTCAACATTATGTTTTTGGTGGGATTTATTTATAGTTATCTCATACAATGCTTCAAGTACAATGCAAAGTCCTGAAAATTTAAAATAACATCTTTTGTAATGTAACGTTTCGTAGATAAAATTGCAGGCTTATTTTCTACACACCTACAACTTATTTTATAGCTGTTTTGGACCAAAAGGCAACAGTTTAGCAAGACGCAATGCGCTATTCATTTGTCTCAAGCACGTCGCGGTTGCTAGTGTCGTAAAAATGTACTAAATGGCTGATTTAGTACATTTTTATAATGTTCCCACTGTTGGGATACAGGCCTCCTCTTTTTTAGAAGGAGTGGGTTGTTGCTAATCCGGACCTCTACCTTAGTGTACGTTCCGAGTTCTGAATTTTTCAACAAGGAAGCTGTCAGCATCACGTGTTTTTGCGCAGTTGTCTCGAGCAATTATTTCATAATCTTATAGTAGAACTAGGTATTTAGAATAACCGCAGTGAAACTTCTGGCACTTCCGTGGACTGGAAATTGCTTGATAATTTTTATTGCTCGTACGACTCTCGGGTGCAATGCGAGTGATATTAAAGGTATAGTTCTGTTGTAGTATTAGCTTCGTTATATTGCTTTGATTGCCATTTAGAACTAGTTTGATATCGATATCACTTAGTATCGACAAACGCCAGCACATCAAGCTACTACAATCTGTCAAACTTTAATAGATTTTCAACTTTATCGCTAAAGCATAAGGTTCAAGGTTGATTAGCAAAATTTGACAGCTTCGGGTAGCTTGATGTGCTGGCTGGCTGACTGTCTATACATAATGATGTTCATTTTTTTTGTAGTCAAAATCTTATTACTTAGAAACTTTTTTAGAACAACAATTGGAATATTTTTAATTTAAAAGTGTAAAACTTTATTAATTTTTGTTACAATTTATATGGCTTGTGTGCAAAACAGTTGTTTGCGTTGATTTTTTATTTTTATTGAATTAATCTTAGTTATCATAGTAGCTTTCGGTCATTTTTATTTAACGTTTTAATCATTTTATGTGATGATGGACATAATAATAATGTATTTTCTATCTTGTGTAAGTACATGGTAAGCAAACATTGCTAAGATTTACAGGTTTAGCTAAGGAATGTCGATTCGCATTGGGCTAGTTAACTGATGTTATCGAACCATTAGGTGTGAAAATTATAATTATCTATGCACATCGTCTTGTGTGTCTAGCGGAATGTTTGATCGTTGAATCACCGTTAATTACACTGTTACACACAGCCCAAGCTTAACTTGAGTGCAAATCATTAATCAATTTGTAACGTAGTGAAAACTTAATCTTATAAGGTTTTATGACCTGCCTACCTACGACTAGGGAATTGACAGCAGCCGTGTCTTCTTGTTTACTTACAAGTTATAACAAACTGCGATCATTATATATCAATCAAACGATAATTTGCCAAAAGCCAAAGTGGAATCGTTTTAAGTATAAAAAAAAAATTATAAAAAAAATCGTTTTAGACTTTGTTTTTTTGAATACAACATTATCATTGTAAAGTAATCCATTATACGCTCACATGCCGCCATTATGAGGTCAAGGATGCTTTTTATTTGCCGAACAAACTCTTGAACTAGCCTTTCGCTTGTAAAACGGTACGTTTGTCTTGCGATCAGACTGAAAGTCATTAAAAAATATGAAGAAACGATTGGGGCCAGTCTAAGAGACAGACAGTGGTTTGTAGATTATAATAAATCAATAAAAGCTGTTTAAAATTTTATTAACAGTAACAGAAAGTACTAACTTATACGATCTAAATTATGATTCAGTTTGAGTACAGCTTTAAAAGTATACATAAGTAGGTACTTGTTTTTATCGTCGTACTTGTTCAGCGAGGTCGTACCGCGTGCACTTTCTAGTTCTACAAACATCTCCCTGCGAATTGCATGGATAAATCTAAGAATTTCTATTTCTTGTACTGTATTCAATTTGCGAGGACAAACAATGATCACAATTTTCCAGTGACAGAGAAAACAATACAGCGACGGTTAAAGATAAACATAACTTGACATAACATTCCTGATGTATCAGCCGCTGCCATCTTAGTTGCACGCAATTGTAAGTAATAATATATTACTGAAAATGACCTAATAATCGTTTTTTGTGATGAGCGTTAGTCAATGCAGCAATCGTCACGTAATATGGGGCAGGAGGGAGGGGGGAGGTCTTTCGGATGCCAAGCTTTGGCGCCAGATTGGGGAGGCGTCCCGACAGTTGCGTCACGAGAAAAACATGCTTTTCCCTGTACTAGACCAAAGGCCCGCCACGCCACCGAAGGGAAATAAACGTCAACCTATCCTTTCAAAAACAACTAACAAGGTCGATTACAAGGCTGTATCGAATTATAGTATATATTATACTTTGTGAAGGATTTCTTAGACTGCTGATTTTTTAGGTTAATGTTACAATCACATCAGTCGTTAACTTCCGTAAAAATCTTTCCGTCAAAACTTAGGTAAAGTGAGAAAGAAAGAAAAAGAATTTATTGCGACTCGTACCTACAGGAAGATTACAAATCAAACTAAACACAGACAAAAAAAAAGTTATTAAAAAAAATAAAAAACCCGACTGCGGTTGTTTATATTTTTGTAATCATCTTTTAAAGCCCTTTATTTTGATACCCCACCCGATAGGTTTTGAGATTCGCGGCCGTATAAATATTTATTTATCTCACTAATATTATAAAGGCGAAAGTTTGTGGGGGGGTGTGTACGTGTGTGTGTTTATATCTTTGTTACTTCTTCACGCTCAAACGGATGGACCAATTTTGTTAAAATTTTGTTTGGAGGTAGCTGGCACCCTGGATTAACGTATAGGCATAGATTTATATTATAAATCTATGCGTATAGGCTACTTTTTATCCCAATATTCCCACTGTATCGACATTTACGCGGGTGAAACCGCGGGGCGCAGCTAGTAGAATTATATAATCATAAAAATCATCAATACAACTTGGACTCAAATGTCATGATTAGATTATTATACAGTCAGCGTGACTCTGTACTTTCAGTTGAAAAAGACAAATCATTTTAATACATTTGCGTTTAGTTTTCATAAATTTTCACTGATTGAACGTATTAATTTGTCTAGTCCTTTGGACACTCGCCTGCTATTACGTGTTGAACTATTTTGTCGCTTCAGAATCCTATTTCCGATCAGCAACAAACTATAACTTTTACATTTAATCAAAACAAAAAGGTTTCGATATTTTGCAGCTTTTCAGCAAGCTAAGACTTAATCTTCTTTGAATTTTACTTCTGTTCCGGTGTTAACTAAATATTTTTTGACAATAATTAAGATTTAGAAAGCTGAACTGTTAATCGATTTTTGTTGCTGACTGTACGATCACAACAGCGTAAAAAAAAATTAACAATAAACATGATGATTGGCTGGTTTCAATAATTACCCGACTGCGCGACGGCAATAAGAGGGTCATGTTTTTTCAGCAAGTCTTTATATACGTGGAAGTCGTTGGTTATGTGAGTCTTATTAATTTAAGAGACGAAATGTAATCCGACAGCTCATTCCCATTGTTCATTCCGCACTTTGTCATCATTCGGAACGTATCAACAAACAAGCAATAAGTATCAACAAGGGTTCCTGCTTGACCACATACAGCTTACCTAAGTACTTACTTTGAGGCGATTTCGCGTGATTACTGTAGGTAACAACCACTCTTACTAAGAAGTACCTATCGTTTTACACATTTCTTAGTGTATCGATGACAAAAAGTTCAAACATCTTTGGGCCAAAATACAGCTGCGCGAACTCCGGTCACTGACGCTGTCATAAGATCATCAAGTGCGCAGGTGACAGGGCGCAGGATGGGTGGTGGGCCATTGTTTGTGGGAAGGGTGTCCCATTTCGTAACCCCTTGTAAGATTTCTACAACTAAATGTGTAATTTTGATGGTATACATCACGGATATCGAGGGATATGTCATGGAGGCGTGGCACACGTCGCCTCCATCCGATCAAACTGACCAAACATTTAATTGCGTACACACAATCAGTAGCAATGGGTTTTGTTGGTACAACAACATTCATTGCGTTATTTACGTTGTTGAATAGACACATTTTTCGAACATATGAAGCAATTTTGAGCATGTGTACAATAAGATCTAGCACAAAACGTGTTACGCCTACTTTCTTGCGTGTGTGCCAAAAAAGCATCATGTGGGCCGTATCTATTTCTTTTGTTTTTGTGGGAGTTTCAGGAGTGGGAAAAAGGTGGCGACATTTGAACTCGAACAAATACACAAGAGTGAAGGCATATCTCTTGGATGTCTATGGTATACATAATGAAGAATATTCTACCTATCTGAGTTGTGGAGTTTAGATAGGCAGTCGCTCTATGTAAAATACTGGTATACAGCTGCATCCGGTTAGACTAGAAGCCGACCCCAAAGTGGTTGGACAAAGGCTAGGCAGACGATGATACTGTACTGTAATAAAAGTAGGCAGCTGTATATAGATATCCGATAGATATCGATACCCGTGCAGCTGTACTTACACCGGCGCAATAACTAAACCGATGATTATCATGATTGATTGTCAATTCATCACAATCTGCCCATAATGTTCCCACTGCTGGGACACAGGCCTAACATGAGAGTCAAAATGGCGGGTGTACCTTAACTAATCGAATCCTTCCATTTACCAAAAAAATGTACCTAAATTGTACTATTTAGTACCTAGGTTTAAATAAATTGTACCTTCTTCAGAACGAAATTATTTCGAAATTAAGGTACACCCGCCATATTGACGTCAAGATGGCGGGTGTTCTATAGTATTTTATTATTTAACCATTACTGATAAAATATAATTACACCAAAAAAATGTACCTAAAATGTACTATTAAGAATCTAGGTTTAAAACAATTGTACCTTCTTCAGAACGAAATTGTATTAAAATTAAAGTACACCCGCCATATTGATGTACATCAGAACGTTCAGCCTACCGAGGTAGGAGCTGGCTGCTACTCCAGTTTTTAGTGACGATTTTGTGACGCATAAAGATGCCAGCCAAATAATTTGTGATGTTCTGTCACAAATTGGCGGATAGCGACTGAAATAGGGTGACAATGTAACCTCGGTAGTCTGAACGTTCTGATGTACATCAATATGGCGGGTGTACCTTAATTTTAATACAATTTCGTTCTGAAGAAGATACAATTGGACTATGTGGGTCATTTCTTTTTTCCTTCTTAGTTTTAATCATGATCTGGCAGTTTGAGTAGTTTATGCGGCCTACCCAAATGTCCTGTCTTTGGTATTGTTCGTCGAATCGTTGAGCTCCTCAAGTTCTGAGTTGAGCTGCACGATTTTTGACAAATGCGTGCACTGATTGGACAGGTCCGCTCAATCTGTGTGGTTCTTTCCTCAAAAGACCATTTCAGACACCAATCTACATGGTCTTCACACGATCTGACCAAGATTTTGTCTGGACTTTAAAAGAGACTGTGACTTCTGAGTTTGTTTCGGCCTTTCTTCTCAGAATAGTCAGTTAGGAAACGCCGACCTCATCTAGTTTAAAAAAAAATATGATTGACGTGTAAAAGTGTTTGTACAAACCTACTTACAGAAATAAAATCATTTATCATTTATCATTTATCATTTTAAACCTAGATACTGAATAGTACATTTTAGGTACATTTTTATGGTGTAATTATATTTTATGAGTAATGGTTATATAATAAAATACTATAGAACACCCGCCATCTTGACGTCAATATGGCGGGTGTACCTTAATTTCGAAATAATTTCGTTCTGAAGAAGGTACAATTTATTTAAACCTAGGTACTACATAGTACAATTTAGGTACATTTTTTTTGTAAATGGAAGGATTCGATTAGTTAAGGTACACCCGCCATTTTGACTCTCATGGCCTAACCTCTGTAAGAGGGAGTGGGCCATAATCCACCACGCGGGCCCAACGCGGATTGGTGTATGATGTCACATGTCGACTACTCTGAATAATTCATGTCATTCATGAATGACGATTATACGAACTAATAATAACTAATACTTAATCAAAATAAATAAATATTTAGATGATTTTGCTTTTTATTAAAAAGATGTTGCGGATTATAAAGAAATAAACAGTAAACAGTTATTGTGTTACAATTGTGAATAAATTACGAATCTCAATTCTGTTATTGTAAGCTCGTCGAATAAATAGTCATGAAATTATAGGACATTATCGTCCATGAAAATGACATCAAGTTTATACGGCATTATTAATGGTAGACAATTAAACTCAACGACACATTTCAACATCTACATTTCAACCTACACTCTCAAGTCTATCAACAAAGATACGGGCTCGAGTAGATCGAAACTTAGTAGGAATGAACTCTACCACACTCTACTCCCGATAAATTAGCTTTTTCGGACGGGCAAACACACATTCGAAGTAAAGACAACTGTCAATTATTGTTGTCATTCATTCTTAGATCGGGCCCCTAATTAGTGCGTGATACTGATATGGAGACGCTCGTAACTTTGGGCGAAAAATTGTCCTTCGTTAAGCCCCCTTGAAGGTGTATTTCCTAAGTACGAAATCCATACCTACTATGTGTTAACCCGTCCGAAAAATGAAGTAGACACTTGGAATGACGGATCCATTACTTTCGGACGGTCCCGTAACTTCGACGACGTCAGTCTTAACTTTCCATTCGTAGCTATATAAAGTTACCAATAACCATTCGTGTGTCGATCTCTATAGAGTTACCAACAACAGCTCGTAAGATTTTACCGACGCATTGTTTGGAATAAGGCAAAGGCATTGTATTCGTTTCATTTACAAGAAACTGATAATGAATAGGTTGAATAAGTGCTTCAGTACTTGAAATCTGTTATGAATAGTCTATTTATGGACACAAGTAGTTAGGTAGGTAAAAAATGGCCAAATGACTCAGGTGATCGCTTTGATCTAGGCATTTGACGTTTGCTGAGGAGTGACCAGTGTGAGGACTCCTATCTTACAGTAGAATCAGTAAATATCGAATAACATGCGTAAAATAATGTCTTTCTTCTCTGTAAACGTGTAAACGGTCGTGTAGTAGAGTCTCATTTAACCAGTCTTACACCGTAATTGAATAACACACTGTCAATCTCAATATGAATCATTTTGAAGAATATTGCTAATCCATTGCTTCATTATGTTCGAAAAATTTGTCTGCTCAACAACTTAAATAACGCAATGAATATAGTTGAACTGTCAAAATGAAAATCATTGCTCCTGTTAGTGTGTTACGGAATTACCCCGCTGTTATTATAAAATTGCGAGCAAACTTATTGTCACTAAGACTTTCCTTCCAAAGTGAAACACACTCTTTGCTCTTTCCAGTATCACTGGTGCGTGATATCATTACCTAGACCACATAGATTACCAAAGTAGTCAGATTTTTGTTTTACCCAGGAACTTCAGTGGATATCTATTACAGTCCATGCATAGTTATTTTACATCTGACAGCAACCAAACGGCAACCATACTAGGTATAGTTCTTCGGACTGTATTTCGACCACAGCGGCCAATCTCAACGGAGACTTACCTATAGCCCTCGCCGCGGGAGATATTATAGTGCATAAGTGTGTGCGCAGACACAAGTGCACTCTCTCTTTTCCCTCACTCTCACAGTCTGATGGGAGGGCAATCCGACACGACCGGAGAGAGATTAAATCAAAACATCTATTTGCCTGAATATGGGTAGGTAGATCAGGCGCAGTCCCAACCTGCTTTCCGAGGCATGGGGTATCACACCGTTCTCTTCCAATCTCCAGGCTGTTACTAAGAAATTTCTAATGGAAAGACCACTTTTCCTGACAGGGGAAACGAACCCACGAGACCAACGGGGCAACCTTTAAACAACGCAAATAAAGATCACTGTGACTGCAAAATCAGAGGTGAAATAATTATGAAAGGACGGAAAGTATTTTATTTAGGTACAACATCGCTTGACAAGGACGTAGGTATGACGTATCTAGATGGGAACTCGATGACGACAAACAAGTAGATCTAGATAGGTAGATACCTACCTATGATAATCAGAATATCACGTTTATATCGCGTGGCTGATTGCTGAATATACAATATATGAACATACCTAAATAGCTAGATACGTATCTCAATATTGTCATTGAAAAATTGCTTGGCAGTTGGCACTCAATCATCACATCGAAATTCTAAGAATTCTCTATCAAATGTAGGACAGTAAAGACTTAAGTAGGTATAAATTAATTTGTTGTTAGTTTACTAGGTACTGTACTTTAGCTATGAATTTCAGTTTAAATATATGTAAATCAGGGTTATACTGTTAAAAAATATATTTATATATCATTGGGGTTTTAAACAATAATTTAAATAATCATCAAGTAAGTAAGTATAAAAAATATCATGACAATTTAAAATTTTCATAATACATAATATTGTATATAAGTACTGAAAAGTTTTTACACTGAAAACTTCTTCCTGTGGTGCTATTCTGTAAAAAATCTCACCGTGATAACTTAGGTGAAGTGAGTGTGGAGTGAGCTGTCAATAGTGTCAATTCCTAGCAAAAACAAATTCACTTCACCTACGTTTTCACGGTGAGATTTTTACAGAATCGACCGGCTGAAAACCAATTAAAATAAATAGACTTTACAACGGAAGTGACACTTTATTAGATTGATTTCTATTCATCATCTACACCACATGGACACATGGATGTTGAAACCTACCAACTTTGTTAAAGATTTCGATGTATGTATGTACACAGCTAAGTAAACACTTAGAACTTACTTTAAAGACGAGAGGTTTCCGTGTACGTTTGTAAGCTTTAGCTGAAGCTTATGGACTCACGAAGCGTCCGCTTTACTTGTACATAATTACGAACTGTGAATGTGTGTGTGTGTATTGTAGGAGCTCTCGGTACACTACGATAAAAAAATTAAGCAATAAGCTCTACGCAGAAGCAACAAAACTATAGCAAGGCTCTACCGCGTATTTATCAAAATATTCCTTTGAATAACTTAAAGGTACGATACGTTTAGAAACTAACTAATATGAGCAATCAAGGAAATCATCTTTTTCCTCGCAACAAAAACCTTCCTAGTCTATTTTCGTAAACAATTCGTAAAATTTACTGCCTAGCTCTATGTGTGTCCCTACGTGTATATTATTAACTAGCTGTTCCCCGCGGTGTCACACGCTGCGCGGCTCCTAAGGGTCGTAGCGTGATGTTATATAGCCTATAGCCTTCCTCGATAAATGGACTACCCAACACTAAAAGAATCATTCAAATCGGACCAGTAGTTCCAGAGATTAGCGCGTTCAAACAAACAAACAAACAAACTCTGCAGCTTTATAATATTAGTATAGATAAATATGTCATACTAATTCCCTTCTACATGGGAGGCGCGGGCGCAATCATCTCGTAACATACAAGTCCGTTTAGTGGCACTCAGTGAAGTGCAATGATTAGAACGGCCTTGCTCGTGCCGTGAGGAAGCACCGACAAGAATGGCTTTGTACACTCAACCACACTCAAGTGGCAGTACGAAATCGTCCTTACTGCTACGACATAAAGGTGCTAGTAAAGTAATTTTTTTTTTCGATCTGATGTGCTGTTGACTATACCTACCAGCTACCTACTATGGTGACCATCAATCAGCCACAATGAAAGACTATAAAAAACTCAAGCCTATTGATTCATTTGTAGCGTTCTCGAGGCTGTTTAGATTTCACCTCAATCACGTTTTGACAAGTGGTTTCATTCAGTTGATTTCAGATATGAAATACCTACGTATAGTACCTATTTACAGTATTACGCAATCATAAAACCTGATGATGAAATATGTTGACTTTTAATATACTTGCTGAGTACACACGGCGACACATCAAGTTATAAATAACCAGTATAAGCTGACTTCTGATAGTACGAAAAACCTATATAATGCAAGGTCAGCTCAAACTGGAATAGCTTGATATGTACCCGTGTGTATCTACTTATAAACACATGGGCACACAAAGTATAAAGTTGCATTTAAACAATGTATTATCAGAAACACTGGTATGTTAAGGGGGAAGCGCTAAGGTAGCCCGCGAAATTCAAATTTTCTTACGTTTTTTGCAATTTACTGGTCAGTATTAAGTTGTACGTTGATTAAGATATGATTCGCGACCGTAACAAATATGTATTACATAATTATAATCATTAGAATCAGTAATACAACTTGTTAAGTTAGTATAATCCTAAAATGTCAAGATTTCATGACATAGTCATTCAGTATTACTAGGTCTTAGAGAGTTGTGTTGATGAGGCGGAGCCAAAAACACGTGACATATAACCCATATTTTTATTATAATTATTCTTTTTAAGTATAATGTCAGAAAGAAAACATTGCCAAAAGGAAAAATATTTTGGCTAACAAAAAATGAAGGTACAAAGTGCAAGAAAAACTTCACATCTCCTCTCATTCTCAACTCGATGATTGACAAACTCGGTAACGTAAGCAAGTATGTTTGTTTGAGGAGAAAATGATGTTTTCGTTTTTGTCGCGAATACATCCGCAAAAAAATATAACACAGCTTGCCAAAATCTGAAGCTGTCAGTTTGTCTGTCCTCTCGTCGCGTGACCTTCCTATTTCTACCACGTCATAGTCACTGCTTTTGCTAATTATGATCACGACATTGATATTTCACGTAACAGATGGGTAATAAAGCAGGTTTTAACTGTAGATGTTTACTTTCATGACACCAGCAAAGTTTGTACAAACATAAAATTTACCTACATACCATCAATCATCTAGTTATGTTATGTTAAAAACACTAGATGTTAACAGCAGAGAGAGTTCTAATTATAACAGCTGTCATATAAACCTTTTTTTGAGCAGTTACAAAATGGTTGCCTTTATTTTTGAACTCGTTCTTTTGAAATACTTACGCAAGTCTTGTTTTATTCAAAGTTGAAGGTATGTTTCAGCGTAAAAAATACAATAATACGTATTAACATCTTGAGCTGTAGATATAATACTAAAAAAATTAAAAATTCTTTCATAAGTAAACATCATCAGTCTCCTTTGTCATTTTCGTGGCTATGCGTCGCATACCTAATTATTAATCTTGCTCGTGTCACCCACGCCTTTAGTTTACGAAACGACGCAAAACTTTATGATAGTTAATTTATTTTTTAATCATGACTAAGTAAGAATCCATACCTACAATATTTTATGCTTCATCAAGTGATATGTCACGTGCGACTGCGAAGTAAACAGTTTGCATTGCAAATAGTGCTATTTACCTGTGCAACGTGCATTAACATCAATATGATTTTCAATAAAAATAAATTCAATTATTGTTGCATTTTTAAGATGGTTATAGTAGCCTGAATAGCCTGATTCAAATTTTTAAACTTTGTGGCCGCTCGGAATATGAGGCGAGTCCCTTCGCTGCGCAGTAAGAAATTCACCTGTCAGCGGGGGTGAGGGGTGAGGTACTGGCAGCGAGTAGCGCACTTCCGAGCCGTCATAAAGTTTGAGTCGACGGCCTACTTTACAGGATTTGCCTAGATTTTTCTAGAGTAAATGTTAGTCTGGAAACTAGTTTTGAAATAAAGAGAAAAAGGGGTAAGTACATTTAGTTGCACAAAGATAAGTAGGTAATGATTAACGTCTACTTAACCCAAAGACATTAAAGTACCTATCTTAAATCTCTTTGACTTAAAAACATTCTCCAAACATTCTTGACATTTAAACGTCTCTTAATTTTAAGCAACGTTTATGAATGAAAAGGAAAGTTTAAAGTGCTATCTATCAAACACTAGCTGTTCCCCGCGGTGTCACACGCTGCGCGGCTCCTAAGGGTCGTAGCGTGATGTTATATATCCTATAGCCTTCCTCGATAAATGGTCTACCCAACACTAAAAGAATCATTCAAATCGGACCAGTAGTTCCAGAGATTAGCGCGTTCAAACAAACAAACAAACAAACTCTGCAGCTTTATAATATTATATAGTATAGATTAAATTCTATGTTAGAAACAAGATGTTGCCCTCGACTTTGTTCACAGACCAACTGCAATGCACACATGGTTTTCCTGAGCGGCACATTGTCTCAAGGTGATAGGTTCCTACCAAATTCTATGTTTCTATTCGCAGTAGTGTAGTGTAGGTAGTGTAGGTAGTCTGTCAGTCATTCAAGGCCCTTATTCAAATGTACAAAGGAGACAAACAGGAAGCCGTTTATTCATGCACTATCCAGCGGATCTATTTCAACTGATGTCAAGTTCATTCTTACCTCACAGGAATTAATGTGTAAAAAATCTGTCTGGTTCGTAACCGTAAGTGTAGTCATCCGGTCGTGACTCGTGAGGCAAGGTCGAGTCATTCAACTGAGTGACACTGTCCATTGTCTCTTGAGGGCCCAGCCTGCGCTATTTCATAATTATGATAAACGACACGACCTACTCACCGCCCCCTGTTTAGTACCTATTGGTATTCAAGTAGACCACCTTGTACTTACCTAAAATCCATGTTTTAAGTGCCTGTCCACACCACGTTTTTTAAACGCGCCGTCGTTGACGCGGGTTTTAGAAACGTGCGTCGACGCGCTTTTATCCTACAGAGCAATGCCTGTCAGTATCTGACTCGCGTGCGTATCGCGTCTGTATCGCTACAAACGCGCGTCAACGGCGCGTTTAAAAAACGTGCCTTAAAGTAAATCATATAGGTTTTTTTTTATGAACCCAAGTCTTTTTAGACGCGTAGCATGACTACGAGATGACGAGATGACCACTGTAAACGAAAGACAAAAGATTTCTAAGGCGCGATGTCAAAAATTTACAAAAGAACGCTCACTTTCTATTGAAAGAGCTATTCTTAGTCAAGGAGCTTAGTCATCATCTGCCTAGCCTTTTCCCAAATAATAAGTTGTAAATGTTGTAATACCAGTATTTTACTTGGAGCGACTATTTGACCTTCACAACCCAGGTAACTGGGTAACACGATACCCAAATACCCGTAGCGACTGGCAAAAATCTACGACTGACAGTTTTTTTTTTAAGCTGTTTTTTTAATCTCCTCCTGTCGTCTATGAAGTGCGTTTTATTGTACGCACGGCTTCACATCAAGCTATACGTAACCAGTATAAGCTGACTTCTAATTGTACGAAAAGCCTATACAAAGCGAGGTCAGCTAAATCTGGAATGGTACTATAGCTTGATGTGTAGCTCTGTGTACCTAATCTTGCTCTAATTGTAAACTAGATCTTATTGTATGTTTTGAATGCTGACTTCATTACTGAAAGTTATTCATGCTGTTAACAATGTTCGTAGATGACATAATCATGAAGTTATATTTTAAGTACATACTTCACAATGTAAAAGACTTTAAAAATACTTAGTCATACGTTGGCCTCTGCCTCTAAAAACTGACTAAAAATGTTTAATCCCATACAATTTTCGTTCCAATGGAAGTCTTGAGAAGGCCAATCCTCGTAATTAAAACGATCAAAATCTAGTCGCAATCTCATCTTAGCGACAATCAATGTCAAAAATGTAGGGAAATTAAATTAGAGGTATTTTTGACAGATTGAGACTGAGATCAGACTGTGAACGTTCTTAAATAAAGAATTGCCCTTCAGTTTAAAAGTATTTCAGTGCTTGACTCGCTGACTCACGGTTAAGTAAACTTAGTTAATCACAAGCGTATCATTACTCTGACAAGTACCTATATAAGCTAGCGTTAGTCAATGTTTACTAGCGAATGTTTTGCTAAAAGTGCACGTGAACTCACTACGTTTTAGTCAGGCGCACGTGTACTTGGCACCTCGCGAGTAATCACTCAATGAGCTACACGCCCCGTGTGGACTGAGCCAATAACCAACACTGTACAGTCTTCTTAAATAGATAATTACATGGAATCTTGACTCCTGTCCAATGCCCCCCACCAGAACGGCGCTAGAGGCCCTTCAGTGCGATGCTAAAATAAAAGAAGAAAGAAAAAAATACATACTTAAATTTATTAAAGCACAGGCTATAGGTATCAAATCGGAAAGGGATCGGCACCGTATCACCTTTCGCTTCGCCGTCAAACAGGCGTCAACCTAACGTAAGCACGTAACCAAAGCAGATCAGAAGTTCCGATGCGTCGACTCGGCTACGGCTAGGCGACGACGCCGCGCTTACGGCTCGCCGACCGCTGGTTGATGGTGCAGCAGGCAGGCTGGAGGGGTGAGAGAGGCAAGGGTGGACGAAGAGACGTAAGCTCGGGTACGGAGAGACGTAAGTGCGGGGACGACGAGCCGTAACGCACCGCACCGCGGCGCGGTTCGTGAGCTTGTCTCGAGGCGAGGCTATTACATTACGATTCCGATTAGTGTGCGTTGAAGTAAGGAGTTTCATACAATGAATATTGAACGGCACGAGTTGATACGGTGCCGATCCCTTTCCGGTTTGATACGTGTGACGGGCAGTGTGCTGACGAGGCACAAAATAATATAATACAGGCACATCCATCAGATAAAAAACAAATAAGAATCCATTAATTAAAAAGAGCGAAAAGTCCGATGTAAGTGCAGGAAAGTGCTACGAATATACCCGGTTCCCGAATAGCGTAACATACTTTCAATCAAAATCTGGATGATTTTGAAGGATATTGCTAATCCATTTTGACAGTTTGACAACATTCATTGCGTTATTTACGTTGTTGAGCAGATAAATTTTTCGAACATGTGAAGCCATAGATTAGCCATATCCTCCAAAATCATTCAGATTACAATTGAAAATTTGTTACACAACAATTAGGGTGCCGTTCTTTGTCAACTCAGGTCTAGACGGGCGATGAATATTATGCCCTTGTATAAACAATAAGGCATTTGTTTAAGAATGAGATACTCGGTAATTAGATTCCATGTTTCAATTGTCTCAAATTTCAATCTTTAGGATAACATTACCGTGCTATATAAGTAGGTACGGACAGGAAAGTCCTTAAGCCCAGTTTCCACCACGAGCGGAGCGGACCCATTAATGACTTATTTTACCTCGTAAAACTGTTACATGTGTTTACACCAACAAAGAGTTGAACGGAAATGACTCAGCGGACAAAAAGAGTAAAAATGAGCTTGCTCATTCTTCTGTTTCATTTCTCTTTTGCGGTGGGAATCAGACCACTAAACTCTTTCTTGGTGGAAACGCAAACCTATTTCATGAAAACGAAGTCCGCTCCGCTTAGCCATTTCCGGCTCATTACTCTTTCGTGGTGGAAACCGGGCTTTAGTACTGGCACAGAGCCTGTGACAGAGCTAATATAAGGTGTTCGGCTACACACCATACTCGTACTTATGTAATAAAGCCTCTACAACACGAGACTGAACACCGTCTCCCACTGAATTGGTGGCACTGAAATATCCTGTAGTAGATAAAAGTTTCGTTCAAAATTAAAACTTTAAACGGAACATTGCTAATATTCGTATCAAAGGATAGGCCGTCATAGGACTCCCCAATGACAACATTCATGTTATGGAAAAAAAAATACACATCCAATTTGAGAACCTCCTCCTTTTTTGAAGTCGTTCAATAAATGACAATAAAGCTATATACTTAGGCACATGACTTCCTGAAAATACAACGAGGCTTATGTATCATCATGGTTGCTATTCAAATATTTGTAAAGTTACAGTGTATCATATCATGTATATGCTCATATCCTAGTCGCTCTAGGTACTTCATTTACTCCTTTTAGTGGCTTGTATACGTTTCATAATATTTAGATAACCACCGGAAATTACGACGTTGATAAAAAATATCCATGATGTATCTTCTAAGTAATCTTCGCATTATCACTATCAATAAAGAATTTACCTACTACCTAGCAGCTGGGTACTTTCCTTCATATTCAGAGAGCATAATTAAAATTCTGAGCGAACATGAGCCAAATAACTTGATGAAAGGTCGCAGCGAGCGCAATAGTAACTTAATTTGTGAAGTAACTGCACATCGTTGCGGTTCGTGAATATCATTCAATTTCGCAGAGCCAAAAAGTAGTTACAATGTGCCCAATTTAGCTGAACTACGCACACCTATTCTGAGTGTTTACCTGACCAAGCTGACCAATGTTTGGGTACAGTGTGACCATTTGACTAATCAAGTTTAACGGCTCGGGAAGTAGGTCTCGCATGGTTGCATTCTCAAGGATTCCTCTCGAGTTTTTACGGTCACACCTCTCCCCTGTCAGTTCACAGACCATTTCAAGTGCTAAATCGTTCAGATCCGGCTTAGCACAAGTCTAATCAATTTTGCGATTCAATTCAATTGTGACACGGGACGCGACATTATGTGCAAATATGGACGGCAAGCGACAGACGAAGTTTATTTTAAAATCCTGTTTCGCACTATGTAACGTTCTGCGCTTTTTTTTTACATTGTTTAGGTTCTAGAGATTTTTAGAAAAGGCAGTAAATGACAACTTTTCGGAAAGAAAACTAAAGAAATCAACTACTATTACCTTATAACATAGGTGAAGCAAACATAATAATTTAAACACATTCTAAATGAATTGTGTATAAGGAGAGTCCACAAAAGTCCCAGCTATAAACGGTCCTATTTCTAAAACGTATATTATATCAAGATATCCGCCAAATTATTCTCAAAAGGCGCCAGTGTTCTACCTTGAATTCACGTATCTTTGAATATAGTTATTGGGTTATTTACCTAGTCGCACCATATCGAATCTACAGTAGCATACCTACCTAGTAATTTAGGGAGTCAACGTCACTAGTTATATTTTGTACGAATTTTACTTAATTTGATCACTTAGGTACATGTTTCTTACATGATAATAAATGTGATGATTTCAGGAAATAAGTTGTTTCTGAATGTAACTTGATGAAAACTAAAGTAAGTTTAAATAAACAGAGTCATCGCCAAGGTCACAGGACGTGTAGCACTGTATAAACGAGACAATGAATGATTTCAACGGCGCGGCGGCACAATGTTAAAAATTAACAAAAGAGCGGTCACTTTGTACAGAAAGAGCTATTCTTAGTCAAGGAGCATAATCATCATCATCATCTGCCTAGCCTTTTCCTTCCAGTCTAACCGGATGCTGCTGAATACCAGAATTTTACATGGAGCGACTGCCTATCAAACCTCCTACCTACAACCCAGAAACTGGGTAACACGATACCCTACTTATTAAAGGAGCTTAATATAGTAAACTCCTTTATAATTCATACGACTACTACTTACCTAATAATTCCATGTTCTTAGTAGAGAAGTAGTGAAGAGATTACAGCAGCTATGCTGATCATAGTGTTCTAACAGTTTATCAGACATTGAATGAAATTGGAAAAAAATAAAACGATATCTTCGGTATTTCAGGTTGTCACAGTATTATCATCTTTGGTATTGTTGTTTATATAGAGCAGTGGTGGTCCAGTGGTTTGCGGTAGTGACTTACGAATTGTAGGTCGTGGGTTCGAACCTAAGCCGGCGCATTTTACTTTGTGTCAATTATTTGATCACCACTGCTTTCAAAACGATGAAGGAAAACATCGTGAGGAAACCGGCATGTCCTAGAACCAAAAATTCGACGACATGTGAAATTCGCCAAACCGCACTTGGCAACTGTGGTGGGCCCTACTTCTCACTCACACAGAGGAGGCCTGTGTTCCAGCAGTGGAAACACTAAAGACTATTGTTGTTTATTACTGGATATTATAACCGTGTCTTTCACCTTTCAAGGTGACTCTAAAAGAAGACGTGTATAATGTTTAACTAATATTGATTAACGAGAGACGCAGAAATAGTAACTAATTTTGAAAACACCGTCGTCATCTTTTGAGGCTTTGCCAGAACGCTGTGTACGTATGAAACTAACTCATTTTGTGGGTGTGGCAATCTGTTCTGTTGGTTTATTTTTATTTATTTTGTATTCTCAGAAAATCAATGCCTAATCTGCTTTCGCGATTTATTTGCCAAAAATATAAACAAATATGAGTTTATGGAAAAATAACTTCAATACCTACACAATAAAGTTCAGTTTACGCTACCACTTCTAACATTTTTATAACTTTTTCAATAGTGCTAGTCACTCTGAAATCAACTTAATTACATAAAAATAAAGTTGATATTTGTTTAACTTGAAATAACATCAAATTGAAACATAAGTTTGAATAGACTTTATACGGACATTACAATAACCTCCTAAATACATACTTATATGAACTCGCGGTTTCTTCCCATTGGGGTAGGCAGAAACAGAACGCCATAGAACCTCTTATGTCCTATTGATTTACTCCATAGATATCCGATTTACTCCCTAGTAGGTACCTAAATCTTCTAATCTATCTATCTGTTCAGTGGCCTTAGTGAGTTTTTTCACTCGCGTTCGATTGCGAGTGCGTTAGAATTTTGTAGGGAAAAAAGTCATAGCGCCACCTGGTGGTCACAATGAGAAACCTAATTTCCCATACAAAATTCTAACGCGCTCGCAATCGAACGTGAGTCGAAAAAACTCACACTAAGGCCATAAAAGCAGTTCCAAGTTCCAACACATTTCTTACAATCTTCACTTCAGCAAGACTTTATTTAAAACAAAGATTTTCCAAATAATTTTAATCCTTAGCGAGTCTTAGCTTACAAGATACTATTAAATTACTAATTCAAGAGTCACAATATTTCCATTAAAAGTTGTAAATAAGTTGACGATCGTGACAGATACGATTTAGCATCTTATACGTCAGGCAGGAGGCGTGTCAACTAGACACATATAGTATAGCTAGTCAATCAAGCCAACCATCCTTGTCGCGTGATTAAGGTGAAAATGCGCACAACTTCTATATAGTAACAATGACCATGTGTCGTCACATAAGTGCTTTAACTATTAGACCATCGTGACTATTGCCACAAGCAGCTATTATGGGGGCCACTACGGTCACAATAGCCGGTCGTGCCATGCTATTGACATTGGCTATATCTGTCACAAATATTGATACTGTCACGCGACTACAATCAAGAACATCACGGATTGAACTGTATTCCATCTATGTGATTCTTTGCACAGTATCGTCTCAAACTCAAACCATTTATTTCAATTAAACCATTTACAGGCACTTTTGAATTGTTAAGAAGGCGGTCAGTCAGAAAATATGAAGCTAGTTGCCCATTCCAAAGCGTTGGTACCTATGGAGAAGAACGGGCAAGAAACTCCATGGACACTCTTTTAAATTATATTTTTACAAACAGTTACATCATTAATGTTAAATTTATAATTATATGTGAGAACGATGTAAAAAAGACGTACGCGTTCAAAAAAGTCCAGAGTACAGCAAATAGTAACAAAACAATCCGAATATAAAATAATTAAAAATAAGCCGAGGCAGCTAAGTGATCAGTTGGGGCTGGTCAGCCCCAACTGACGGCGCCCGTTCACGAACATGACGCATCTAGATCAGCACCATTCAGCTCAACCATTTTGAAGGGAGTTAAATGATTCAACACACACGCCACCGTCAGCGAGACATTTGTGTGAGCAAGATTATATATTTTCTGCAGAATAAAAATAGAATCGATGTCTGCAGCCCGTCCCCAAAGTAAAAAAATACCATAGACACAATAAAGTTGAGATAGGAAGAAACCATTGACTCGCAACACTGTTATCGTAACCGACGACACCGCGCGTGTTTTGTTTATAAGACGATTAAAAAAATACACACGTAATTGTTCAAGTTTTCACTTCTGTCGGCACTCCCGGAGTGCCACTGTTTTTTTTTTTTTTTTAATGATGGTACTTAAATTCCGTTTATTTAAATAATTTAATTTACAAGTGACACTTGTTATTTTAATCAGACGTAAGCAATGGCTTTATTACGATTAACCTTTTAACGCACGACGACTTAATATCAAGCTATACATTTTCCAGTTTTAGCTGACCTCGCATTGGCTATAGGCTTTTCGAACAATGAGAAATCAGCCGGTCGATTCTGTAAAAATCTCACCGTGAAAACTTAGGTGAAGTGAGTTTGTTTTTGCTAGGAATTGACACGGTGAGACTTTTACAGAATAGCACCGCAGCTGAGAAATGATTTCCCAGCACCTTAATTGCGTAATACTATCAATCTCAATCTGAATCATTTTGAAGGATACTGGTAATCCGGGTCAGCGGGATTGTCCGAAAGGGTTACCGCTTGCCCGGAACATAAAGGGCTAAGGAAGGAACACGGGTGGGTTTTAGTCAGTAAGAGTCTGACACTCCCTTCCGCTCCACCCAGAGCGGGAGGGGTCATTTGATGATATCCCATCCGAAAAAAAAAAATAATAATAATAAAGGATACTGCTAATGCAATGCTTTTCACATTTTCGAAAAAAAACTGGCCAAGTGCGAGTCGGACTCGCACACGAAGGGTTCCGTACCACAAGGCAAAAATAACCGAAAAAAACAAGTTTGTTGTATGGGAGCCCCCCTTAAATATTTATTTTATTTTAATTTTATTATTTATTATTAAAATAAAAATACAACTGAGTATTTTGTGAATGTTTCAAGTGCCCTACCTGTTGCCATTATTGATATCGAGCAAAAAAGGGCAAAAAAATCGCGTTTGTTGTATGGGAGCATTGGGAGCCCCTCTTAAATATTTATTTTATTTTGTTTTTAGTATTTGTTGTTATAGCGGCAACAGAAATACTGTCTAGCTACCGCGGTTCTTGAGATACAGCCTGGTGACAGATAGACGGACGGACGGACGGACGAACAGACAGCGAAGTCTTAGTAATAGGGTTCCGTTTTTACCCTTTGGGTACGGAACCCTAAAAATTGTCTGCTCAATAACGTAAATAACGCAATGAATGTTGGAGAACTGTTAAAGTATAACTCATAGCTGCTCTACTGAGAGGTGTTACGCAATTATCCCGCTGATTGTACCTACATGTTGTACGGTCAAGAATCAGACTTGCAGAATTAAATTCATATAGTTATCAAACAATACAACCCGTCTGCTACGTAAACGCATGCGAACGCCATAAATAATAAGACAATGTGATGTTTTGGGGTTACGCAGTGCGAATATAAAAACGATATCATTCACATTAGGGATCAGTCGTTCAACAGTTGAAAAAATAATAAAAATCAAATTACGTTTTCGGTTTTTTACGTTGATTCAGTACTCTTGGTGTAGTAGAGGTGCTAAAATTATTTTATGGCAATGTATTCACAAAACCGTTTTTTGTTTACCATACTGAACTGTGCTTTGATTAAAGCCACCCCCGCAGTCAGGCGCGACGCGATTCTGGTAGTGCAATTTCCATGAAGTTTTCATAGAAATTGTTCTACTAGAGTAGCGTCGCTCCTGTGTACGGCTACCTTAAGATCTTCAGGTAGGTACCAACACGATACAAAAATAATACAAATTACTATTATTTAATAATACAATTCTTGATAAGGATGAAACTTATGCAAATCATTATTATAAAACTCGAGCTGGACGATTTTTTTTCACAGTCCATGCGACCGGTTCCTTCCAAAAATGTTTTAAACCAGTTCAATCCAGTATCATGCGCAATCTGTCTTGTCGGCAAACAGAGACCATACTATATTAATGTACACATACTTTTCTGAATGATGCTCAAAATACGCACTTATGTCAATTCAATAAAGTTTAAAATTGCATAATGAAGGCAGGAAACCGCTTGGTTTGACTGAATAAAATTAGGTAGGGGAACTGAATCGCATGAGCGTGAAGCATTCAATACTTTTATGAGTCATTTTGTTGCAGCCGACAAGGTAGCACTTTATTTATATCCTAGATCCCATGGGGTGATAATTCTACACGTTTTCGTGTACCTAAAAGCGAAATTTACCAACTTGTTAGGAGAATGTCCGTTAAAGTATCGAGTTTGAGCCCTTTTCTGGCTCTCTTCTGTATCGATGAAACCTAGTGTTAAAACTGGTTTTAGTAGACTAATATTTTTAAAATCCTTTACCGGGTTTTCGAGATACATCGAGAGAAAAATGAAAATTATAATAAACTAGCTGCGTCCCGCGGTTTCACCCGCATAAGTTTCGATCCCGAGGGAATATCGGGATAAAATGTATCCTATGTCCTTTCCCGGGACTCAAACTATCCCTATACTAAATTTCATCTAAATCGGTTCGAGGTAACAGACACACTTTCGCATTTATAATAGTTAATATTAGTATGGATAACAATACACCAAAATACATAATATATTGGGATATATAATATGATATATGGGCAGGAGAATGATGATGATGAAGAAGATGAATTAACAATACTTACAACAGTAATGACACAAGTAATGAGTGTATTCGAAAACAAAACACATTAATTACACTCAAATTTAGGGTACAAATATATCTACACAAAAATATCCGTGATATCTACTCAGAATGGTCTTTTGGCTAGGGAAGCACGAGGGCGAGATTCCGGTCAGAGTTCAAGCAAAAAGTTTTTATAAATTCGCCAACGTTAGCAATCCTGTGGGAGATCTGTGTTTCGTACTTATGCGGTCGCGATGGCTATTTATGTCTTCCCGAAATAGCAACGGCTTGGTCACATGGCCGCCGAACCAAGCCCCTGCAACGAATACTGCCTGACGTCACAGTAGCGTCACATTCAATGAAACTTGTGTACATTCCTAATTCTGACACCTCTAACAATCACGATTCTCTACGCAAGCCAATTGTAAACCCATTAATCCTTGGAACAGTATCCTCATAAGGTCTAGCTTTTCTTTCTCCCGTTACAATTCCATAACTAAGTGCATTTTCTTTTTTTTTCAGAAACCTCAAATGCGGCCGATGATAGTTGAATATGACCCCAAGAAAAAAGGAGTCAAAAATGACTTATCAGATGTCGTTATGGTCAAGTAAGTGACTATGTTCCGTACATTCTGCAGTGAGGATGCCAGTAGAGCGATAATTACACAGCCTTGATCGCCCATTTTGTGTTGTCAATAATTAATTTCAGTTTGATCTGGTGCCATATCCGATCAATGATTATGTTGTACTGCTTAGTAATTAATTAGAAATTTAAATAAACATTAAAGCATGCTTCACAGCTTACCTCATTTTTGTTTCTATTCAGCAATTGATATTTTAATTGTGGAATATCTTGTCAGATTTGCCTTGAACCTAATAATTTTGAAGTTTTTATTTCTACAGGACATTGAAAAGAAAATGTATACCTATTAGATTTTATGACCAAGGTTAAAATATCCTAAATCGGTAGCAATTAGAAGTTTAATATGAGTGCGCTCCCAGGTGCGCCGAGCGTGCAGCTCTGCTCTGTCGGTCGCCCTGGTCGGATCTCACTGTTTTTTTGACAAGTTTATGTTTTGTCGTGGTATTTTATATTGTATGTTGACTGTTAAGTACTCGCTCCTTAAAATGAGCTAAAATGCTCGAAGCTGTACGGAGACGATCCGGGAAGACGAGTGCTGCTTCCACGAGATAAAAGTCGTTCGTCGACCTTGATCATCTTGCAATGGACTCATACACCGGTACATCATTCCATTTTATGGTTTCAATTTTGTTTATTTAATTTGTTTTGTTTGGTAATGGAAAAAAAATTGGAGATAATTGCGTACGAATAGTGCCCAAGTCCACTGCCATGGCGCCGACGCTCGCGCCGGCCGTGCGCGGCGGACACTCGTGCGCCATCTCTGTTCAGGCTCGGGATTGGCTCGCAAACTGGCGATTTGTACAAATTTGATTTAGCTTTATGTTCTGTTTACATGTCTCTACTTTATTTCTTACTAACTTCTGTAATCCTAGATATACAATATGATAGAATTATAATATAATTCTTGTCAAAATTTTTACTATTAAACAATCCAATCGTCTATGTAACCCCATTGTCCAATTGCCATCTTTGTCCGTTAAGTTTCTAGAGTTCATATTTTTGATTATAACGTAAAGCTGTATTGAATTTAACGGTTGAGCCACCTATTTGTAAATGCCGAGTCTTAACAGAGTGAAGCGCACACAAACAAAATATATTATACCTTATTTTGGAGACCATAATGAATGTATCACACTTCACACCACAACACTCACACAGAGTAATGCAGCTTACAATCAGTAAATAATCTTGATCATTCGCGAACAGTTCATAGTAGCCACAGAATCAGAATTGCGATGCGAGTAGTGTCATGTAACTTGTTGGAACCGCGGCCGCGACATCCACACCTCGTTCGTTTCACATTATAGCTTCAAATGTGGCGCTTTATGTGTTCTCGCTACCATTACATAGATCTGCTTTAAATTCAATGAACTATTAGAGACTACACTTTTTACCCACCTCACTTCTAACCTATCTACACCACTTTACTTAGTTTATAATATGAGGTTAGCCGAGGCACTTGTTATAACAGTGTTTGCGGAATGTTTACAGGTACAAAGTTGACCCAAATGAGATCCCAGTGGAACAACAGGCAGGCTCCACCCTGCCCCTCATGGAGATCCCGGGCAGGGACATTGAGGCTGATGAGGACTATAATCCTTTCGAGCATAGGAAGCTGGCGCACCCCACATCGTAAGTTTATCGTTTTAATGTGAAACTTTACAAAATTCCAATGTTATTTCATGCACAATATTAATGAATACTTTTCTTTCCAGGGATATGGATACCCTGATTCATTTGCTGAAAGGATCCCTCGGCAGTGGGATCTTAGCTATGCCTATGGCATTCCGCAACGCCGGCCTGTATTTCGGCTTGATAGCAACGTTCGCCATCGGAGGTATTTGTACCTATTGCGTGCACGTACTGGTGAGAACAGCACACGAACTCTGCAGGCGGTTACAGAAGCCCTCGCTAGGGTTTGCTGAGACTGCTGAAGCCGCTTTCTTATCTGGACCACCCGCTGTACATAAGTTCTCCCGACTTGCCAAGTAAGTTTCATAAATCAATAGACCATACTGATTCGTTATGGATATTTGAATGAAACCTTAATGTATTTGTTAATGTTTCAGAGCTATTATCAACTGGTTCCTTGTAATTGACTTGCTGGGCTGCTGCTGCGTCTACATCGTGTTCGTCGCCAAAAACGTTAAAAATGTAGTTGACTTCTACGCGAAGGGAACATCCTTTTATGACACGAATGTTCGTTACTACATGGCTGTACTACTTCCACTGCTCATTCTCATGAATATGATAAGGAACCTGAAGTATTTGGCGCCATTCTCAATGATTGCTAACTTACTGGTTGGAACTGGAATGGGAATTACTTTCTATTATCTATTCCAAGATATTCCTAGTTTGAGCGAACGCTTACCTTTCACTCGTGTTGAGCGCCTACCAACCTTTTTCGGAACCGCTATCTTCGCGCTGGAAGGCATTGGCGTCGTCATGCCCCTGGAAAACAACATGAAGACACCCACCCACTTCATTGGATGCCCTGGTGTGCTTAACACTGGAATGTTCTTCGTGGTTTCACTGTACGCGTTCACTGGATTCTTCGGCTATTTGAAATATGGCGACCACACCGAGAGCAGTATTACTTTGAATCTCCCGCAAGACGAAGTGTAAGTATACGTAGTCTGCTTTAAATTCTTAAGACTTTCAGACTTCGAGCTTCTTATTTGAGTACTAGCTGACCCGGCAAACGTTGTTTTGCCATATAAATTATTTCTAGCTGCCTGGCGCTATCGTTCGCGTGGTGTCCAACCCCTTACCCTATCCTACTCCTACCCTACTCCTACACTACTCCTACCCTCCTCCTACACTACTCCTACCCTACTCCTACACTACTCCTACACTACTCCTACCCTACTTCTACCCTACTCCTAACCTACTCCTACCCTACTCCTACCCAACTCCTACCCTACTCCTACCCTACTCCCACACTACTCCTACCCTACTCCTTTAAGTAAATAAAAGTATTAAACCCTATGTCCGTCTCCTGGTTCTAAGCTACCTCCCCACCAATTTTCAGCCAAATCGGTTTAGCCGTTCTTGAGTTATAAATAGTGTAACTAACACGACTTTCTTTTATATTTATAGATTATAATCATTATCATTACTTTTTTAAATAACACAGACATAAGTATCAGAGTTAATAATACAAATATTTTAAAGATCACAATATGTTTTCTTTAGTACTATATCGTCCCAATAGATGTCGTTACGTGTTTCCACTTATTGCAATAAAAAGTTGTTATAGAATGCTTTAAATTGATTATATCTTTTGATAGCCTGAAGCGATTGCGATGAAACAAAGACTAATCACTACTCCGAGTTCTACACTATATTTGAGTATAAAAATGAGCCATATTGGTTTGGTACTTTTGACGTTGAACCTGTTCAAATGAAAAATCTGTCAAATCCAAACAAACAAACCGACAAACAGACAAAACTTCCAAAAATAGATGAATTGGCATCTGATTCTGTTGGTTATCCTTTAACACCCCACCTATTTTTTTTTTATATTTTCAATGTACAGAAACGCCTCGTCTACAGATTTATTATATGTATAGAAGATTATTCTAGAATTCGGGCCTGAAGAAACTAATGTGAAGTTACTTGATTAATACGCAAATCGATATTGAATAATTCAAGTCAAAGTAAAATCATTTATTTCAAATAGGCACTTAAGAGGTTGTGATCGTCAAAAATTACAAGAAAAAAGAATTGATTCTAGTCGCCCCTTCAAAACGTAGTTACGATAGTTGACAAAATATTCATAAGTTCTAATATTGTTTTGTAATATTTACAGGTTGGGTCAATGCGTTAAACTGATGATAGCTGTCGCCATCTTCTTCACATACAGTCTTCAATTCTACGTGCCAATGGAGATTATTTGGAAAAACGTCCGCCACTGGTTTGGAGCTAAGAAAAACCTCGCCGAGTACAGCATCCGAGTCGGAATCATCTTATTGACATTGGCCACGGCCATCGCTATCCCTAATCTTGGCCCATTCATCTCACTGGTCGGCGCCGTCTGTCTCTCTTTCCTTGGCCTTATCTTCCCCGCTGTTATCGAAACCGTTACTTACTGGGACAGGCCAAATGGCCTGGGCCGCTTCAACTGGGTACTCTGGAAGAACATGTTCTTGGTTTCGTTCGGTATTCTTGGTTTCCTAACGGGAGCTTATGTCAGCATTTTGGATATAATCCACGGTGAGGAATAAGGACAGACGCGCATGACCATTTCATAGAATAAGGCTCAATAGATATGATTTAGGCTAAGGCCGATTTTTATAAGTATTACGGCTTCGATGGGTTAATTTGACTATGGCTTCCATTTTAATAAAATATTTTTTGAATAATAATTTTGTTTTACATGTGAATGACTTCACAAACACCACGTTTATCAGAAAGTAAATCTGCACAAAGAAACTCATCTAAAGTTTTTCTTATAAAATCGTTGACCTAAGTATTATAGTAATGTTAATTTCGCTTTTACCTAGTATTTTTATACTACTTGTGGTCATCGCCACTTTAATTTTGTATAGCAAAGTTGTATTCTCTTAATAGAATTGAGTTATTGTATTTAATTTAATGCTCAATTTGTATTTTGTGAGATTAGTCTTTTCTATCTAATAATACATTTTGAGTTGAAAATTAGTTGATGCCAAGCAGGTTGTGTATTCCTATTACTTACATTTATTTAGCCCCGAAACTCTGTAGACATTTTAGTTTTAAGCGAAGTGTAGATAAATCTACTTTTATAAATGTGTGAGAATCTGTCTAGTGCATTATCGAAATGTGATACAACTATAGGTTAACTGAAAGGCATTATGGTATTGGAAAATATTACTAAAATTGTTTCGAAAATAGACAATATTATGTGCTGTTGTAAGCAAAATTTTGACCTGGCTACAGCTTGCCAAGTTGTCCTAAAAATGGATTAGAATTTTGGGGTCTAATAGTAGAAACATTGTTCGTGATAATAATTATGGCATTTCCATTACCAAAAAAAAAATACATGTAGGTAAGTATATATAATATAACTGCTTATGTAGTATAAATATTCATATCGAGCTTTTTGGAAAATTATGAACTGAAGCATTTATCTATAGGTACCTATAGGTACAATCTTAAGATCTTCCGTCGAGATCGCTATTGATATATTAGAGAAAAACAAACTCAGGCGACAAAGTTGGTAAATCTCAATAGATACATAATAATTATGTACCTAAAGACTGTTTATAATATTGTATTTTTATGTCACAAAAATATTAATTTCTATCGTCCTTCGTTGTCTCAAAATTGAAGTTGACACTACTAGAAATAAGATACAAAAAAGGTTACTCATACAAATACTAATTACGTAAATATCGAAATCTTCATACGTGATAAGTGGTAGTAACCACAGAACAGATATCTGTGGTAGTAACCCTATTATTGTTCCTCGTACAAGTTTGATTCTGAATATTTATTTAGATACTAACCGAGTGAATGTCTGAGAATATAATGGCAAAAATTTAGATAATGAAAATATTATAAATGATCGTGTGATAGTCATTCTGTATTAGATAATAGGTATTAAGTGTTTGACTATTAAAGTTGGGACGTTTTTCCTGACTTGTACATTAATGATCATTGTTTTACTATTGACAAATCAGCTCGCTGCCGCGCTGTCCCGACGACTCTGTACGTATTCGTACTCAACGAAGCTATGTCAAACTTCCATCTTTTTTTCATTTTAACTACAAGATACAAGGCGAAGGCACAGCATTTTGGGGGTTAATAGTTATTGTAAAATAAGTGTTAATAAAAATAAATCAATTTGACTTCTAACAAATATCTAAACAAATTCACAAGATGAAACAAAAGATTGTCGCTTCCAGAAACATAGAATTAATATAAAGAACCAGTAATGTCAATTCTGTATCTAAAACATATTTTCGAACTGCATATATTTTTATGTGAAATTTTATTTAGTAGGTACCAAAAAAAAGATGAACATTATTTGCTACTCGGTATATAAAATTTATTATTCATGGGATATCATTCCTACATATTTGGTATAAAGTACCAGCCTACCTATTTTAGATACTTAGAAGTGGTTGTTTTGTTACAGTATTAAATAAATAATATTAAGGAATATAATGAGTTTCATTGTTGTATCCATAAATACTCCAAGATCGATTAACTGTAGCGCAGCAAATCGTAGTGTGTCAATCTGCTTAACCATTAAATTCCCTGATTGTACATACTAGTCATAGAAAAACCCTGTATATATATATCTATATACTAATAATAAAGCTGAAGAGTTTGTTTGTTTGAACGCGATAATCTCTGGAACTTCCGGTCAGATTTGAAAAAATCTTTTTGCATTTGAAAGCCCAATTCTTGAGGAAGGCTATAGGCTATTTAATATCACGCTATGACCCTTAGAAGCCGAGCAAAAAGAAAAAAAGGCACAATGAAATTTAAAAAAAAAAAACTAAGCGAATACGAAGTGTTGCGACGGGGTGGGGTTACAAGAAATTTTACGCGGACGAAGTCGCGGGCAGAAGCTAGTACATAAAAATAAATTCCCTGACTGTCTTCTTAGTTGATACATAATCATGGTTTAGGATGGATGTCTGTTTAGGTTCCTCTGTTGCCGGACGGCCTGGAGCCCAGGACTAAATCAACCGCAAAATAACAGTGACCCATAAATTCTGCGAATCCCACTCTCCTGGATACAGCTCGCAAAACAATACACCGCACAATACAACACACACAATACATAACATCAGGCGTGTATCCCCCGAAGTCAGGCAAAATTCATACAATAACAACCAAAATTTTAACAATTAAATTATTTTGACAAACTTCTGTTGGATGGACCACTGGAGCTGGTGTCACTGACTCAGGCAGAGCCACTATCAGGGATTTTAACAAAAAAAAAATTCCCTAATTAGTCGAAATTTGTCGCCAAAACTTGAAAAATCTGGAAAAATTCCCGATGATAGTGCATTTCATGAACTTTAAAGGAAAACTGTAGCGGTTATGATAACTTTATTAGTTTAGCAGTAATAGTCGTTGAACTTGGGTGTACCAAATACAAAATCCTTAGCATTAATCCTTTATAGTGACTACGATGAAAAGTATTTGCTTGTTTATGACGGGTAAAGATTTGCATTTAAAAACAAAATACGAAACAAAAAAACCTTAATAAATTATCATAAGTTTCACAATACTGCCGCTAGATGGCGCTGTACCAACGGTTTACGCTTTCATTCTAGTACATACCTATAGAAGTCACAAACGAACTTTGCATTATTTTCGAATTACGCGAATTGAAAGAAATAATAACTTGGCAGCAATCGTACTATGTTGTAGTGATAACGGGCTACTACTACACTGGGCTACACTGTGCGTGGCCCGACACGCACTTACCCGGTTTTATACTGTAAAACTTATTTCTTAATACGTTATTGGATATAACGTTTATTTAATCGAAAATCATTAGGTATATCCATAGATATCCGGGTATATCGTTTAAAATGTCCAATACTTAAACACGTGATTTTACTCATCATTATGAACAACTTTTACTATGGGACCAAACATGAAATCGCGAAAAAAAAATCAGCTGTTCCCTACATTTATGTTCGTCTAACTCGTCAAAATGTAGAGAACAGCTGTTTTTTTTTACACGATTTCTGGTTTGGTCCCATAGTAAAAGTTGTTCATAATGATGAGTAAAATCACGTGTTTAACTAACGGTCACTAATTACCAGTCACCCTATATAATTCCGACTCGGATAGGTTAGGTTAGAAGGCCTTCGTGGCTTCGTGGATTAAAATATTGTTATGTGCTACAAAAGTTAGTGACAGAAACGAATCGCTGCAAAACCGACTCCACGTAGTCTTGTCTGCCCTACCCCTAGAGTGTAATTTAAGCTCGCGTAGGCGCGGAGCTGAGGAGCAGGTGGGTGTAACCCAAGCCGAAGCTGTGGTGGTGAGCGTTAAAACCATCTGCGACGATAAGCTCCCGTGGGACCGCCGGAGCCCCGCCGCGCCGGAGCCGTGACAGAAACCATGCCTGCTACACGTTGCATGCATGCTTACATGCGGAATGCTTGCTTGCATGCATGGTGCATGGTATCATTATGGATAACACCCTGATTCCGTTTCCGAAAACATATTTATGAACAAGCGAAAGGCACCCTGAGGAAAGGTTTGGTTAGGTTACTTTACACCCTTTACACAGAAATAGGAGCCCCGCGAAGCGGGGCTCCGTCGACATAGAATGCAAGAGCGAGCGTATGAGAATACAAATACCTTTGCCTAGGTATATAGACTCATAGTTTTCAGTAGATGGTAATTTATGCTGGTAGAAAAGTATTATAGCAATAAACAGTCATGTTTATTTTTCGAAGATTTCAGTCTGGTATCTCATTCGGTCGTTTCGTCATTTTTATTCGGACAAAAGTATTCGGAAAATTAGTATTTTAGGCAGTAGATTTAATATTATACCTAAGTATGAACAATTCTTATTTTTTTGTCGGAGCTTTTATTACTACCCTTAGACTAAATAGGCCTTATGTCTTTTGAGTGGTACCTATATCAAACGATTTTTTATTAATTGTCTGTTCATCATCATCATTCTCCTGCCCTTATCCCAATTTATTTGGGGTCGGCGCAACATGTCTTTTTCTTCCATAAAGTCACCCCCGTTCTAACCATATCATCAACATTAATTATTGTCTGTTATGCTTATAGAAATTAGTTACTTTAAAATTATATAAATCGTATAATATATTAACCGATCAGTATATCAAATAAAATTATAGGTTCAGTTGTTATATCTTGAAAATATTAGAGGTTTTGTAATTATATCATAATAAATATTACTTACCCGAAGAAGTGGTCGCTCTTTGACGACGGCTGTTACGGAAGAAAACGTGCTAGCAGTGAAAATATTAATCCAAGTCAATAGGCGAGTTACGTACCAAGGCATTCAGCACATACTGCATGTTGGATCGCGAAGCCTTCACGAAATTCTACACGTGCATCTTCGCGTGAGGACGTGAGGAGGATAGTTTCACGCTGGGTGCCGCACAACCTCACTGATGCTCAGAAGCAGACCCGGGTGGAATGGTGCCGTGATATAATAAACAAATTTGAAGCAGGCTCGTCTCGGCGTGTTTACGACATCATTACAGGGGTTGAGTCTTAGATTTATCAATACGATCCAGAAACGAAGCGCCAGTCGACGGTTTGGGTGTTTCAAAATGAATCAACGCCTACCAAAGTGAAGCGATCTAGAAGTGGAGCGAAGACTTGATCGCGAGCTTTTTCAATTTGACTGGCTATTTTGTGTAATTCCTTTACGGAACCAAAGAAGCATCAACGCTGAATGATATACTACCAAATGCTTGGCAGAAGTTTTCTCTGTTGTGAGCAACAAGCGACCAAACACAGGGCTCCGCGGGCTACTGCTCCACCATGACAACGCGCCTTCGCAAACCGCGCTCAAAGCGAGGGACTTCCTGGACAGCACGCCGGTCAAACTCGTGGGTCACCCTCCTTACAGCCCTGACCTAGCACTGTGTGACTTCTTTTTATTCCCGAAAATAAAAAATCTGCTCAAAGGGATACAATTTTCGTCGCCGGAAGATGCGTCAGCGTTCGAGCAGGCTGTAAACGAGGTGTCTGCGGCGGACTGGAAAAAGCATTTCGAAAACTGGTTCAGACGCATGAAACTTTGTATTGAGGCTAGTGGAGAGTACCTACTTTGAAAAGATTTAAGTAATAAAAAAATATTTACATAAAGAACATTTTTTTTTTCGCAAAACTTGTGAGTTCTGAGTGTCCCACGTATAAATGCAACGTTCGCTAACATGATTCTGCACATGGACGTAATATATAATATAGAAGTAACTCTATATCCATAGACATCATAGATATTAAGGCCTCTACACACCAAAGCCGCCAGCCGCCGCGCCGCATCGCCGCGCGGGCCGCGCCGCCGCCGCCGCCGCCGGGTTTGTTTTGCTATAAATAATCGCCGGCGGGTTTGGTGTGTAGAGGCCTTTAGAGACGCGGCTATATAGCTTGTCACTTTTAAACAAATAAGCAAATGAGGTTGCCTTTCTAAAAAATATTACCACACTAACGGGTATTACTCACATTCTGTTCAAAAAACATGCAAATGAGGCAAAATAATACTATTGTCCCAACGCTTATTTATGAAAATCTAACGGCGCGGCGGCGGAAATAACTATTATTGTTGTTATCTTGCTTTAGCCTTTTCAACATATTTTTATTATGTTTACACCTAGGTTGTTTGGCGAACAGCGAATGGGTCTGATAAAGTATTAGTGTCCTGATGTAACATAATCTAGATTTTGGGTCAAATAATTAAAAAGGTACTCATCTGCCTAGCCTTTTCCCAATTATGTTGGGGTCGGCTTCCAGTCTAACCGGATGCAGCTGAATACCAGTATTTTACATGGAGCGACTAGGCATCTGACCTCGACAACCCAGTTACTGAGTAATACAATACCCCTTGCCCCCTTGGTAAGAATGGTTGTCAGATTTTCGGACTTCTGACGACCCGTAACGACTGTCAAAGATCCACGAATAACAGCCGGGACCAAGCACGGAGGGGTCTTGGTATTTTAAAGATGGTCACCCATCCACGTACCAACCGCCCAACCGCGACAAGCGTAGCTTAACCTGATCGATCGACCCATGCGCCTGATATTACTTAGCCACAAAGCCCCTCAAAAACGACAAACTACTATTAATTTCGGTCGGGGGCCTGGCTTAGATATTGCGACTCCGCCGAGACCAACAAAATAAACCAGGGACACACACAATCTGTTTTTATACACCCTGTATATCAATAATTTTAGTCACAATAGCTAATCCCTTTAGTTTGATTGTTTTTTTTTTTTTATAGTTTACAAAATTTTTCATAGTTTTAATTTAAAACACTCATAAGCTCTGGTATTGCCAGTATTTTTATATATTGTCCTATTGTTGTCTCCATATTGTATAGATTGTCTATAATATTATAAATATAATTTCTACTGTTGATGTAATGCAGTCTTTAGGTAATAATTGATGCACTCGTCAAATCGTCACACGTCTCCCGCCTCATGTCTCGTCGTCATGACCGGAGCCTAGTGCCTAACTGTACCTGACGAACAAACGCATACTCGCTCAAAAATTAATATTTTAGTGAGTGACAGTGCTATCGTTCAGTAAATACAGGGAAGCCAAGAATGTAAGTATTGTGATTGTAAGTATTTTGATAACGTTTTATAATAAATCCATTGTGAATCAATTACCAAGTATAAAGTGGAAAATATTTTTGCCGCTCTGGCAACTCGATTTAAACGTCAATGGCGCCGATTCTGTTGTTCACAAACTAAACTAAATTTAAGTTCAGGCATCTGTTTCTTTCTATTTCAATAAGAAAAGGACAGAAGATAAATATTAGTTTAGTCCTGTCAAATTAGTCAGCGCCTGACGTAAATTGACGTATTTTTAATAGCCAATATTTTAATCTCGTCTTAATTGTCTATGTCTCGTGTAAACTAATATTTATCTTCTGTCCTTTTCATAATGAAATAGACAGAAAAAGATGCATGAACTTAAATTTAGTTTACTTTGTCAACAACAGAATCGGCGCCAATGTCTCGGTGTCGTCTTCTGTCGTCCCCTAACAACAAAGACAAACTAAAACCGTAGTCTGTGGAAACGTTTTTGGCGGGACTTGGCGAATGACACTTGACATTTTTTAACCATACCATAACCATAATCAGCCTATAATGTTCCCACTGCTGGGACACAGGCCTCCTCTCGGTGAGAGGGAGTGGGCCGTAATCCACCACGCGGGCCCAGTGCGGATTGGCAGATGTCACATGTCTTCGATTTTTTGGTTCTAGGACATGCCGGTTTCCTCACGATGTTTTCCTTCACCGTTTTGAGAGCAGTGGTGATGAAATAGTTTACACAAAGTAAAGCGCCTGTCTGGGTTCGAACCTACGACCTACAACTCGTAAGTAACGGAGAGCAGTGGTGGCCGTTACTTACCACTTGGCCACCACTGCTCTCCGTTGGCCACCACTGCTCTCCAGACAATTTTTAAATCGTTCAGTAATTTACAACATCTATAGGTTACAGTCTGTTTTGTCTTACAAGCATCATAATAATATTATAAGTAACGCCTTGGATTTTCCTTTCCGTATTTCCCCCTGAGGTTTTCTTTTTAGGCATAAAATAGAAACACAGATCATAGGTGAGCATCAGGTTTCACGTAAACGCCCTAATTTACTTATCTAGACCTTAAAAGCGCAGGTCACAAGTTATTGATTTTAATGCAGGGGCGGGATCGGGGGTGTTTGGGGCGAGCGCGGGGAAAGCTGTAAATAGCCGCTAGGTATCCCAGCTCGTGCCTGAAACTTAGAGTGGAGCTACCTTGTGCTATAGAATAATATCGGTAACTAATATAGATGAACCATGTTAACTATGTTTCAATGAATAAGTATGTTTTTTATCAGGTTTGAGTTAGGGGAAGAAGTTACAAACTCCCGACATTGTATATGTACTTTTAACTCAAGTATTTCATAGGCATCATAACTTTTGTGTAGGTAAAATTCATCAGATTTGAACAAAAGTTTACTTGTCTTTCGGCCACTTTCACGATAGTAATTAGGTAGGTATGTCAAATGTTTCGAACTTTTTAGTTGCAGTCGTGTTTTTCATTTGTTCATTTATTTTGTAAGGAGCGGACGTATATAACGGACTCGGTATATAGGAAATCGGTTTATTAGGTTACATAATTATTGGAATTATAAACTTACACAGGTTATACAAAAAGTCTTATATAATCTAAATAGGGTAGGTACACTATCTATCTACTTGTCTACACACAGATTTTGATTATGAGTAGGTATGGAAAAGACGAAGAAAAAAATATAAACATCCAAATTTAGAACCTCCTCTTTTTTTAAGTCGGTTAAAAATCAATTGAACGGGTTTGTAAATGGTTCCGGGGGCTTCGGTTCTACGTCTTGCATGATAGTTGTTTGTTCCGAATCATTCTGCACATAGGCCTGATTACGAGCAACATGAGAGTCTGCTATACAAATACCTTTAAATTCCCGTCCTAATGTATGCACCTCCATTGCATTTTCTTGTCTCTCATTGGATTTTTGAACACCAGCATCAATTTCGTTCTTATGTATTAGTAATTTTGTTTGGTCTTCGCCACGTTGATCTCCATCCATTATCAGTTATTAATAAAAAGCCTTGATTCACAATCGCGTTCACGGAAGCACTTTTTGCTTAAATAAATCAGACATTTTGATTACAGTAGTAGGGATAGGTAATCTAAACACTGATGCACCGAATAAATAAAAAAGCGACGTCTTGAATTTTCACATTTAGCCACTTCCCCTGTTAGCCTCCGGTTCCTGTCGGGAACAACGACGAATCTCCTCCAGGACATCGACAAAGACACGGTAACAGATCTCCGCGCGAATCGAACTACATTCATCTTCAGACTTCGCAATGGCTAGAGCCTGCATCAAAACTGGACGCCACCTTTCTATATACTTGTTGTACGGGTGAAGTACGAAGTCGCCTCCTATTTCGAATTGGTCATCAGCCCCAATTCCTTGTCTTTCTGCCATTGTTGAACGTTAAATTGGTGCTTGGACGCCAGACACGATGTTTTACTCGATTAATAAACGGGAGAACGCGTTAGGGGACAGAGCTAGACTGCGGGCGAGACTAGTCTCAGAACAAAGGTAGGTACGGTCCGACATGAAACTAAATGTGTGGCGGAAAAGAGAACTAACATGAAAAGCACAGCAGCGCCGCCGCGCCGCCTCGTCGCGCGTCGCTTTCCACGTTTATTTAGTTAAAAATCAAGTTTCACCCGCGCCTCCTTGCCTACCCCTCTCATCAAACACGACGAAAACAAAACGCAACCCCTTCCCGCCAGCAGAAACTTTTCGCCCGGCCTTTATAATATTTGTGTTTGAATTTGAATCTTCTGTAGTACCTAAGTACATATATGCAAAATACGGGTCTACTCAATGTGGTACTTAAGTTTGATCGCTGTGCAAGTAGATGTTATGCAATATTATTGTATGTTCGTGAATCTGTTCTGTTAATATACCCTATGAATTTCCAATTCCAGATTGGAGGTCAAACTTTAATAGGTACGCAGTAAAAAATATTTTGTTAGATTGGAGAGTAAACCGAGTTGAATGAACTAAATTCAAGACGGCCTATATACCTATTTGCAATGCCGAATAAAATTACAAATGAACGATTTTCGGATATTTTACTGTATCTATTTGTGCTGCGAGACCCTGCTTCTTGCCAAATTTCTTGATTCTAGGTCAACGGAAATAATTAGAACCCTCAAGGTACACACTGTATAGGGTTTTAATTTATTATTAAGTATTATGCGAGTGTCAAAATATGTGACATGAATGGCATTTTGTGCCAGCTTCTACGTCAACGTCTTAGAGGCATGATATTTCTACAGCTCCAAGGAACAGTAGATCTAAGTATTTGATATTTTCAAATTGATACCCCCACGCATTCCGGGGAAAAGGGTCAGACAGATAAACAACGAAGTTATCCTATTATGGGTTTCGATTTTTCCTTTTGAGGTACGGAACCCTAAAAAGCAAAAGCACTTCCATCAAAGTATTATAGGTACTACATACTCCTGATCATGAATCATGATGAAAACAAACTCAATACAGGGGGATGCTCAATTTTGGCCATGAAACGCCCAACAATTTGCTTTTGTTAAAAAAAAAACATCTTGTTTTATGTTTATTAATCGCGGTTTTCATTTATACAAACAAGATTGCAACATAAGCACAAAAAAAGTACTGAAAAGATAAAAATGTAATTAGGAAAATCCGTAGGTAATTTCATTGGTTTGTGGATATTTAAAAAGTGTTGCCAATTACTAATTTCGTTCAAAATATATCTAATCGATTCTCTTTTTTTCGTTCGTTTTTTATGATGTTGATAATGCCAATATTATTCGGTAGCGCGTGGCGCGTAGATATTATTCAAAGAGTAAAGTAACTATCCACAAACTTATGCGTCCGTGTTCACTGGACTTAAAGTTTTTTCATCTGTAAAGATGACATTACTCCAATCGAAGTTTATGTTATCCAAAGCGAGCTGTAATCTTGCCCTTTTATGGTTTTCCATGAGCAAGAGTTTCACAGCATGCCTCCGATAATGCAGCCTTTCACTATCTCCTCGATCTAAGTTTTTTTAAAACTACCTACTAATTTTTATAAATCCATATTTAACCTACCCACCATCTCAAGTTTGAAAACTTAGAAAATCAGATACCTACCTACATTGATTATATAAAAACCCTACAAATTTAATTGATATTCAATTTTAAAATAGTAGGTTTATAGATAAGAACAAGTTTCTTTAAAAGTTATAAATTGTCTGAATGTTTGAAGAGACAAAAAGCAACTGTTACGGCCTCGCCGTCAGATGGCGCACGGCAGGACTTCTTATGACCATGCCTGCGGAGCCATACCGCGAGCCCAGCCGAGCCTGCGCCTCCACTTCGCGCCGCCCAGGGGTGTAAGTCGTCGTTTCACCATCGCTGTGAACGACGCTCAAATTCAGATGTCAGATTATTTTATATTTCAGAACCTTTTTAATACTCATTAAACCCATTGTATAAACCAGTACCTACCGTCCATTATTGGAAGCAATAACACAGCGGCAACAGCCGGAACAGCAACTACAAAAACCATTTTGTCATATAAAGCAAAGCAACGCCATCTAGTATCAGAATAATTAAATTTTGTTAGTCATTATCCTGGTTTTACGCTAGATGACGTCATTTCTCGCTTCACATGATTTGATTTCTGTACTATCCATGGACTTTTGCAGTCCACTGTACATGTTGGAATTGGACGTCACGGAATCTTGGTAGAAAATAGTGTTATCCAACGATTATCCAGTAAAAAAATCTATTAGTATAACGTGGATTTTGCTTTGCAGGATCGTGCAAAGTCAATAAAATAGCAACAGTGACACCCAAATAAAAAATTATATTGGTATGGTGGATTTTGCACTGTATTATGCAAAGTCAAATGGCATGTGTAATGAAAACCTTTCCAGCGCGAAGTACGAGTAGGAAAAAATCCCTGCCGAAAACATTTGTAGAAAAAGAGGCCAAGTTCGGCACAAAAGAAGTACAGGATTGTCGGATTTACCGATAAAAAAATTGGCAACTTTAAATAATTGGGTGCCAAAGTCGAAAGTTCATTAGGTTCCTCTTTTGTACAGACGCCAGCACATCAAGCTACCCGAAACTGTAAAATTTTCCCAATAAACTTTGAACCTTATGCTTTAGTGATAAAGTTGAAAATCTATTAAAGAAATTTGACAGATTGTAGTAGCGTGCTAGGCCCTGTTTAATACAGCTGACAATCCGACAAGTCCGACATTTATGTCAAAAAGTGACAATTCGACAATTTTTCTGTTTAATAAAACTTACAGGGCCCTGTTTAATAAAGCTGACAATTCGACATATATGTCAAAAAATTACAAAATTGTAAAATTGTCGCACATATGCTGTTTAATAAAAGTGACAAATATGTCAAAAATCGACAGGTGAAATCTTGACATATTTGTCATGTGAAAACGCGTTTAATAAAACTCGACATAATATGTCGAGTTTACAACTTACAGGCAACAAAATTGTCATGGTGGAAAATTCACAAATGTGTCGGATTGTCGTGACAATTCGACATATTTCTGTTTAATAAAGAAATTTAAGCGACAGGTGACAATTTGTCGTGAAAAACTTGTCAAATCTGTTTTATTAAACAGAAAATTGTCATGACATATTGACATATTTGTAGAATTGTCCGACAATTCTGACAGGAGCGTTACCCTCTGTCGCGATATCATATTTAGAATTTTGAAGGTCTAAGAAAGTGTTTTTAAAAGGTTTATTACAAAAAATAATGGTACTGTAATTATATCGAGCAGTGATAGTCTTTAGAGTCTTTATTGAAAATACATAATGTTGTTAATTTTTCGGCTATTTCCTTCCATTTTTTTTATTTTTATATCGTGGGTTAGTTGGTCACTAAACTTCCCAAATTAGTATATTTCTACTTTCATAAATAAGGCCCAAAATGGTAAGTTTTTTGTGCATTCCCATTTTACACGCGTTCAAAACAAACAATCGAAGTTGCACTAGTGATTGATTCATTATTTTACTTTGTTACTATTTTTTCTATTTTACCCTCTTTTATCTTCATAAAACAAAATTATTTGCAAATATGTCAAAAGTCGACATAATTGTCACGACAATCCGATAATTGTCACCGACAATTGTCAGAAATATTTTGACCGTGGTTTTTTGACATAATATGTCAAAATTTTTAATAATAAATAAAACTCTACATAATATGTCGAGTTTTATTAAACGCGTTTTCACATGACAAATATGTCAAGATTTCACTGGTCGATTTTTGACATAATGTCACTTTTATTAAACAGCATATGTGCGACAATTCTACAATTTTGTCATTTTTGGACATGTAGGTCGAATTGTCAGCTTTATTAAACAGGGCCCTGGCGTCTGTACCTAATTGTTGAAACTTTAGCTTTGAAAACTTGCCAAGACTTTTTTTTAACTCTATATAACTTAGCACCCATTTAGATCTCAACTCTTTTATCGGCGAAGCCGACAATACCAAACATTGAGATCATTTATAACCTTTACTCATCCCCACCATAAAAAGAAGGCTAGTCATGAGAACACTATCCTTATAAAATATTTCATCTGCACACGGTTTCGTACTTTTGTCCACATTATACTTATTACTCTGTTAATTTCCGATTTATTTCTTTTGTAAACACCAATAATAATATACCGTTAACCTACCTATAAGTTTCAACTTGATTTAGGGAATGGTCAAACGTTGCTCGAAATGGATCTTCTAAGGGTTACCTTTTAAGGAGTTTGTCAAGAAAAGTTGGAGTAGACGAATTTGGTTACTAAGTTAATCATAATTTATGGTGTAAAATCTCCAGCATGAACTTTCAGATGTACAGTCAACCGCAGAAGTAGATGATCAAAATCAGAAATTCAATAGGAGTCAAAACTGATCACGAATATATGACAGCTGTACTAGTAGTAAATGTTTGATATAATTTACAATCACATACTTTTGAATCACTTCGACGCCACACAGTCCTGAAGCGAACTTCGTTCATTAGTATTGAATTTCTGATTTTGATCATCTACTTTTGCTGTTGACTGTACCGCAAGAAAATGGACCGAAATTACTGACCTCTACCATACATTTTGTAATACAGGTCAGTGACCGAAATGCAGTGCAATGGCGCTAGTTGTACTATACCAGTCAGAAATCTGTCAAATACAAAAGGTTACATGCTCTGTCTGTGTCAAATACAATGTGTAATCTTGACTTTTCAACATTGAATTATTTGAATATTTTTATTTTATAGTTTTGCCTCGGTAGTCGGTATATAAATAATTTATCAAGTCTTATTGTTTTTAATAATCGTTTTGGGAGTGGCTTTAGTTATTATTCCATGTTTTCTATTTCACAATATCTTTCCTACAAAGTGATAAATTCAAACAAATTCACAGACCATGAAGGTGTAGGTGTAGATAATTTTTTTTATCTATATCTTCATGCCACAGACTAAGAAGAGAAGTTACCTTCTCTGTGCCGAGAGCGCAGTCCTCTCGTCTGAACCATGGTCTCAAACATGGTCTCAACCATGAAGATATACATAAAGTTAAAGGTCTCAACATAGTCACAGAACCATGGACGTAATATTCTATATATTACGTCCATGCACAGAACAGAGCACAGAGTACATTATTATTATACTGGGAAGCATTGACATAGAAAAGTATGGACTGGAAATACCTACAAAAAAAGGGTATAGATACCTTCTTATACCTTCATGCATACCTACAACTCGTATTGTCGCATAAAATGGCTGCCATTGCTAGGGTTGTGTCAATCAAGGAACATAGGTGTTACTATTATCGAGTATCGATACCAAATAGGAGTCTTACTAGTTAGCACGTTTGGATCATAATAACTTTAACTAGGGTTGCCAACTATACTTTATAAAAACGTATCCTACTTTATTTTAGATAAATATACTATAAAGTTTTGCATAAAAATTAAGTGTGCTAAAATACTTTATTTCGAATTATTTGTGATGCGTAAAACGAAAAACTCATGTCAAGTGACAAGTCAAAAAAGAAAATCTTTTATTTTCAGAGAAAAATAAGTTATGCATAAGACAAACCAGTTGTGAAGACAAATGGCAATATATACCTACTTATAAATGCATCTGATAGCGTAAGTACCAAATGTAAAAACAAATATTTCTTATTTACTCTCTGTTGCGTCGCTTCAGCTTTCATTGAATTTTTTCAGTAATGAATCTGCAGTGAGTGTCGAGAAGAGAGAAAAAGATAGTCCATAAATGTACTAAAAAAAGAGTTATTTATTCATTAAAATCAGTACCAGGTACTTAACAAATTACAAAACATTGCAAAAGCCAATTATTTTTAAAAGAGTAACTGGAGTTTCTTGCCAGTTCTTCCCCATAGGAAATAACCAATTGGAACCGTGCACTTAGCTTCTGACGTTTCATAGGTGGCCATGTAGGTTCAGTAGGTTTATGTGAAATAAAATATTTTGATTTCGGTGCTGTGAACCAGGGGCCCTAGCAAGGTCACTTGGACCGACTAAAACACAGGATTATTTATGTTCACATCGCAGAATATATCGATGACGTTTCCATAGACTACTATTACAAGTTGCGTCACACTGGTGTACACCATGGACGTAAACGTTATATTACGTCCATGGTGTACACTCGTGTTTTCTTTGTTCATTTTTTTTTAATTTATTTTTTTATTCTACTTTTAATAAATGGCAAGCAAAACCGATGTCGACTATTCTGCCAATGTTTAAAGTGAGCTGGAAAAACATGTGTGTATAACCGGTATAAGAGAGAAAAAACGAGAAAAAAAGGCTTTAAACAAATAAATACTAATATTTAAAAAAAAAATAATGAAGACTAATTGCTTTTCCATTATTTTACTCTTTGCTTTTGACATTTCAGCTTTACTTGCCATAATTAAAAATATAATAAAATAGAACAGCATAGAATTTAGTAAGTACTATTTATTATTTATTTTAATAAAATAATAATAATAATAAATAATTTAGTCTATTGTTTTAGTAAATAGTACCTGCTTGGTAATTTCATGGTGCTTTCAACTGTATTACACTACAAGAAAAACTCAAAAACTACATGAATTAACCGGAATGCTTTATTATTATTACGTTTAGTAATATTATTCTTATAGTTTAAAATTATGAATATTTTTCTTCGCAAATATTACATCGTAACCTCAGTTGATTGAACGGACTACAGATAGATTTTGACTAAAAAGCAATGAAAAAGTACTGTTCTAGTAAAATAAGGAAAACAGAACATATGAAATTTTTGATTTTCGCAACATTTGGAGGGATCATAAAAAAATAACTTCACTGTGGATCACATTCACATCACTCACTTCCACAGACTACTAGCTTACTTCACTTCACTTCTGTTCATTACCTCCGCCGCCATATTGCCGTCCCCGTGCGTGCGTTTGATATTGAATCATTCAAGCACTTAGGTAATTATAATCTAATTCCGTACTTATTGCAATTTCGATATGATCCGATACTTCTATTGAAATTAAACTGCCTATAAATCGCGGAACCATTCCTTTTTATTGAAAACGTATGTTAATTCTGTTCTTACCCTGCCACCTTGACTCTTGGATTGTGTGTTTCGTTTCAATCCGTTTGAGTCTCATACGCGAGGTGCATACGGTTTCTCAGTGTGTTTTCGTAACAAATGGATTCTTCTAATAATATTGTGGTTTGAACGGAGTGGCTGCAGCACTGTTTCTATTGTGATTTTATATCAGTCGGTGCTGAGCTAAACTACGTAGGTACCTAATCTACCTGTGCAAAACCATTATTATTCTTTATGCACTGTTATTTAGTTGATAAAAGTATTGAAGTTTTGTGTTTTTGGTGGATTCCTGCTGTAAATTATCCAACTAATGGTAATTTTTAACGAACTATGTTTAATTTAACGACGTCATATAATTTTTTTGATATTTGGGGGGTATGCTGGAGTGTTATTTGTTGAGTGTTAAAATACACTCGAAACTTAATTCAATGAATAAACATAGCTGAAACTCTAAAATGAGTAAGTATCTGTGTACTGTGGTGTTTCATGGTAAATATTTCAACATAATATTAAAACATGTAGTTTTGCTAATGCATTGTATTCACATTCATTTGCATACAAACTTACAACATTATTTCTTCTTTACACATTCCAAACAAAACTTACTTGTCTTTGCGTTGTAGTTTTACTGCAGTTTATTAGTGGTAACTTTTGGAAGTTATTATTATCAATTGTTCAAATTGGATCAAAAGTTTAGGTGTGCATAATAATATGTGCACAAAGTAGATGTAAAAAAAAATATTGTGGGTATCTCTGAGTCCTGCCACGGACAATCTTGTTGACGCAATGTTCATGTTGTCACATACCATGGGGTATATATAGTTTTTCATTATTTCTTTCATGATGATGCAAATCATTATAATATTTTTATATCTTCTCCAATAACAAATCGCCAGTTACAACCCCAAGGGTTGCCATCTTGATTTACCAGATATCATTGAAAAGTACCCATTGTGCAATAACCAGTCTTTCATGAACCTTGCTTTACAATATGTAGGCACACTACACAGGGAGCATGTTGTACCCCATAGATGTATTAATTTAGTTTTGTATACTATTTATATAACTCTTGGGTTTTTCTTGTTGCTGTTCTGATCAGAAACCTCTAAAACACTAACTGAAAAAAAAATATGGTAGGAAATGTAATAACAATAATAAATTAAATGGGCCAACTGTTACAATTTCAGTTATCAAAATTGTTTCTGACATCTGTCTCTCTGTTTTTTACTAACAATAATATTGTTATTGTAAAATAATTCAGAAAACAACTGTGCTGGCGTACTCCTTCATCTTTACAGATAAACAATTTTTCCATTGTAGTAGTTGTTTTAATAGGGGCCAATTGCGATTTCTATGCATTGTGCATGTTGTGATGCAAGCAATAAACAACCTCATGATGATTACATAGAACACCATTCAGTTTACAGTGATATTTTCTATCAATTGTCATCTAAAGTAAGCAAAACATTTGTTACTTTGAAGATTGAGAAAAGGAACTTGTAGCAAGTCAAAGATTAACTACTTCAGTTCCAATGAATTTATTCAAATTGTCTTATTGGATGTGTTTGCAAATGTGTGTGCAAACATATTATTTACTATAGTCTAGTTATCCCGTCGCATGTCCAATTAGCAGACAATAGAAATTCTATTGTTATCGGTACATACCCTGTACACGCGACATGCGAATGGTTATAGCTTGCGATTTCTCATCTTTCAACGCCACAAGTCCAAAGAAAATTAATCTTTTGTGTGCATTTATGCTGTGCGTTCATCTTAGGTTTTGTTTTTTAACAAAGTCCACTCTAAAATTACTTTACAAGTTGTGCTAAATATACTTACTACTATAATATCTTGTAGATATTCAACATGGAAAAATGTAGTCACCCTTTGAGTGGTATTATTTTCTGCAGTTAAGTGACCTAAGCAAGATTTTTTCTGTTTTGGACCTTAAGCCCTGGCAATACAGTTGAATTAACACCCATTGTTATTTTCTGGATTGACTAGTTCTTGATTCAGGATGACAATCACTTGCACAATGGGTGGATTGTGATTTTCTTTTGAAGATTAATAGGGATTTGATTCAGTTGCCCTGCAGCTCTGATACAGTACAGATTTGCATCACTTGTGCAGTTTGTGAAAATAAGGTCAGTAAAATAAGTACATACAGTGATAATACCTATAATATTCTGACCGCATACATTTTGTAATAATTGTGTTAGTTTTTGATACACATTTTTAATGAACTGTCAATATAAAATATGTGAATTGAATTTCGAGTGTATGTTACAGTGAAAACAAAAATTTGTTTAAGGAATATGATAAATTTTCTCAATGCGAATTTGCGAGTTTCCCAATTATGCGAGTATCTGTAAACTATGCATTATGCGTCAAAGCCATTTGTATAAGATAGTCTATCTTCCTTATAGCATTTGATAACCGCTATTCTAAAGGATGTGGTCTCATACAGCTAATAATGTATTGGTGGCTATATATGTTACCAAGTGGTAACATACAATATACATGTATATAGCACAACTATACATAGTATGTCTAATCGTTTTTTTTTCTTTTGTGTGCACCATGTTGGTCTCCCTTTATTGTTCCTATTTTTAAACTCTTTCTCTTCGATACTTGTTTTCTTATATTATTTTGTGCTTAAATTCAAGTGTTTGTTTCAGTTGTTCCTGCCTGCAGGTTTCTTAAATTCGACCAATATTATCTTCGTCAACAAGTATAATGGGTGACCGTAACAATCCCATAAAGTTTGGTCCGGAGTGGCTGCGTAATATGTCCAGAGAGCGTAGCGCGGCAAGGTTGAACAGTCAGATCGCCAATGCAGGCCCAAGTGCTTCGGCTTCAGGTGGCTCGCCCGGGGGTGGCACATCCAACTCTGCATCAGCTACTGCGTCTACAAATTCAAACAATGGGCAACCTAAGGTCCTCTTAGCTAAACAAAGGTATGAACCAGTAACACTAAAAAGCATTTCTTATTTTTAGTTTAATAACTATAACATTACTAGCTGACCCGGCCGGCGGACATGGTACCTCAGAATAAGAACGAATGTATGAGAAAATTAATTATATATATAGATTAATGTATTATATTGCTAACAGGTACGGCAGAGAAGAGATGTTGGCCTTATATGATAGAAATGCAGAAGCACCATCAGAGCTAAAAGTTATCGATACCTTGTATCAGCCACGCGGGAAGCAACCCGTTGCATTAAACAACACATTTGAAGACGATGTAGTAAGTTGATTACAATATTATTTTCATCAATATTTTTTAATGCAACCTAAAATGGTTTCTAGATGTAAGTAATGATTGTAGTATAAATAGAAATATTTTATCTATAGTCGGACTTTTAATTAGCTGCAGTATAATGACAGCTTATATGTTACCACTTTTTAACGAAATGTAAATTGTGATGTGACAAAATAATCAATTCATTCAATTAAGATTCAGTTCATAATCGATCCATGTTAAATTGATTTTATAAAAGAGGATAATATTATTAGAAGATGATAATATTTATAATGAAATTCAGGATAATACTAATATGTATACAACAAAAAGATTGAGCAACGACTAATTAATGTTTTTTTTCATCGCAGCTGTGATCGGATAGGATTTATAAAAAACACTACAAAGTGATAAATAACTTTAATTTCGGAAGCCGGTGTCGTTGGTTCTGCATTTTCGTTTTTTGTGACTGACTTCCGAAATTAAAGTTATTTTTCACTTTGTAGTGGTTTTTTTTGAAGTCTGTTGTTTTTGTTTCGTAAAAAAGTTTTTATTTTTTTTTGACTTTTTACTTGTACCTAGGTAGGTACAACTAAACCCCCCACACCAATTCATATAGCACTACTTGCTATTTTTTATTTTATTTTATAGGGACAAAAAACAGTTACACATTACAGTTTTGGTAAATCAAACTAGGGTAATAGAGGTAAACATGTAACCCACACCAATGTCCGCGGAATAAACTATTAAGGGAAAGAAACAAAACAAAACCACGCATACATTGTTGTATAAAATTATTTTATACATCAAAATGCTATGCTATGTGAATATCAGTGACAGGAAGTTATTGAACTCATCTGCCTACCCCTTTCAAGGGTACAGGCGTGATGTTATGTTTTGTGATTGCGTAAACAATGAATACATATGCTATAGCAGTAATCGCGGTTGATTTGCTGGCATTTATTGAAGAGTTCCGTTGTCTGTCTCCGAAACTCATTATCAGATCTTTACAAAATTTTAATGGGACCATTTCAGAATAAACCTCTATCGAACAAGAAAAGAATTTTGCAAATCCGTCTATGTATGAGGGAGTTATGCCCGAACATACATTATAATATATATATATATATATATTAAACATCCGAATTGAGAACCTCCTCCTTTTTAGAAGTCGGTTAAAAAGCAATAATTCTAACATCAAACGTATCTTTTAAAATATTCTTATTTTTGAGGTTTTTGGTGTTATGCAAATAATAAACGTTATTCCTAATGAAAACTTTAATTTATTAAAAAAAAATGATTTCTATCGATATAGTAAGAGTTTTAGAGTAAACATTGAAACAAAATTATCTTTAGTAGACTATGTATTGACGCTGATTTGAAACTACAACATATATTTTTATCCAATCAATACAAAGAATACTTGATTATATGGTTAAATCAAAATTGGTCAATTTCGAATATCTAAATTAAAACGATGCTTTATTGCGTTTTATTCACATTACTAGTAGAGATAGTGTGGCAACATTTTTTAACGAAATATGATAGTAAAAAGTGTCATTTTACTACATCTAATTAAATGTCGAACTATATGTATTTTTGTTACAGAGGGATAACTTGCGGAGTGCTCCACCTATAGGAGGGATGACATCTGGCGACAGATTCGTTCTAGCACGTGGAGCAGGTCGAGGTGCAAACAATGATGGACGTGGCAGGCCCCGCGGATCTTACATACGACAGCCGTCTATGGGGAGGTAAGTTGTAAAAAAGTCCCTTAGACTTTTGAGCTAGGATCAAATCCGAGAGGAAAACAGAGCCGGAATTTCGCACAAGTAATCTCGCTGGTTGTGGAAACGTTGCAGGCGCACGTTTTTTACCGCCTACCGCCATTTTTAGTAAGAGTGTGTACTAACAGAAGAATAAAAAAATTGCCGCCTTTTCCGTCATGTTTTACCCATAATGTGTGTAATCTTAAAATATTAAGGTAAAACACCTAAGTAGCATGGTTGATAAATACCGCATCGACCATGTTACCAATAACAAAACCCCTTTACATTTTCAAGGGCAACATCAATTTGGTCAGTCTTTTTGTTAGGCACCCTTCTGGATATTTGTACTGGCAGCTGCGCTATAAAACCCTTTTATTTCCGACTATTCATCCAGCCCTCCGTAAATAAAAAATATAATACAAATTGTATCAAGAGTTTGAATGTAGGTCATTGGTCATTCATAATAGTCACATCTCGCTCATTTGCTACAAGGTCGACATATCTCAAAATTGATGATTTTTTAGTTAATAATAAAGTTGTGTTGAAAAAATTGCGCTCCGTGCTTCGCTGCTGCCGCTGCGAGCTTAGAGAAATGTCGTTTTTACAGAAAAACGACATTTCTCTAAGCTCTATAGTAAGAGAGAGAGGGCAGATATTCACATTGTGAATATAAAATTAAAATTCAATTCAATTCAGCGCAATTTTTTCAACACAACTTTATTAACTAAAACATCATCAATTTTGAGATACCGTCGACCTTGTAGCAAATGAGTGATTTTTGCTGATGGCTCAATGATAAAAGTTATGTTTAAATAGTACCTAACATTGGTTTAACAGCACTATAATACAGATTTTAAAGTAACTTCTCATCGACTGTTGATATCTGTACTTTGGTAGAAAAAAAATAGTTTGAAAACACAATTTTGTTAGGGTAAGTGTAAATAATTTTATTAGTGTCTAGCTGTGCCCGCGACTTCGTTCGCGTGGATGTCGGGCGGGCCATCAATAATGTGTCGCAAAGAGGTGTAGTTACCATTCCTCCATTGAAAAGATAGAATCCTATTTCTCTTTTTAAGTTAAATTTTTTTGCATGGAACCCTGATTCTTTTTCTAAAATAAAAGTAGCCTCAGTACCTCTTTATAACGTCAGCTATCTGCCAGTTAAAGTCCGGTCAAAGCGGTACAGCCGTTTCGGAGATCAGCCGGAACAAACAGATAGACAACAAAAAAAAAAACTTGGTTTTTTGTTTCTTGCCCATTCTTCTCCATACAAAAACTACTTTTTGGAATGGGCGACTCGAATCAATACTATTTTGTTGTTCAAAAGTGCTTCGAATGTGCCTTTTTGAAATAAACGATTTGACTTTGACTTTGTTATACTTAAGCATTTGCATTTACAAAAAAAAACATTTTACGAAAAAAAAAAAAACAACCGATTCCAAAAAAAACACTACAAAGTGATAATTTCGGAAGTCGATGTCGTTGGTTCCGCATTTGCGTTTTTTGACACCAACTTCCGAAATTAAAGTTATTTATCACTTTGTGGGGTTTTTTTTGAAGTCGGTTGTTTATTTTGTAAAAATGTTTTTAACCGAAAAAAATTTCTTACTTTTTTAACCTACTTCAAAAAAGGAGGAGTTTCTCAATTCGGATGTTTATATATATTTTTTTATGTATGTTCGGGCATAACTCCGTCATATATAGGGTGAATTTTCCAAGTGGGCGTGGATGGCCAAATCCGAAACTATGAGGAATAGCGAAAATTTCTCAAAGGATGCTCGGACTCGATTTTGATGAAAACTAAATCATTAGATTTTTGAAAAATCAATATTTCTAGCCAGGAATCGAACCAGTTGATTTTGAGAAAAAAAAATAACACTGTATTATTACACCATTCGATAGTGTCGCTAATAAGGATCGAATTCTGGGAAGTAATGACATACGGCAACTTAAGGAAAATGTTTGATTTTTAATAAACTGCTTTTTATTTTAAAGTATTCATATCTACATTACCTGTACCTGTGTAACTCCTCAACTTAACAAGGTAGCCCTACAGTGATTTGAATCATTGGATTTGTCTTGACAAATACCTTACAAGTGAAGATGATAGAATAGGATCAGATGTATAAATAAATACTAATGCTAAAAAGAATAAAATATAAGTAAAAATCTTGTGAATACAAGCTTTATAAGAACTAAAAAGTACGTGATTTTAAAACTTACGTAAATATAGAACTATATTCAAAAGCTTGAGGCGTGAACGTCCTTCTTATACTTAAAGATAAGCCATAAGCGGGTAAAATGATTTAAAGTTCTATATTTCATTAAAAGCTTGTTATAATTATGATATTTGTTTATAATTTATTTTTAAGTTATCAGTCTTGGTTAAGTTAATGACTCACAGAATGTAAACAGTGTAGTATAACAATGTTGCTTTTATTTTTTATCATGAATTTGATGCGGCGTATGGTCTATTAGTTTTGGTTCACTATCTGTAAAGTAACCGGGTCATAAAAGTCAAAAATAATAATGATTTTTCTTTGTTATAGGGGGCAGGGGGCTTTGTGGCATGTTGGTGGACCGAGAATGCAATACAGTGGAGGTCAAGATGACGAAAGTGGCGCGAGTGGCACCAGTCGTCCCTGGACTAATAACAACCTTAACAACCCCAATAGGAGTAGTGGGGATCAGACAGACTGGACCACCAAAATGTATAGGAAGTATGTGATGCCGTATTTATAACCTCATTGAATTGTTGTCTGGAAGCAGCATTCTATTGACATGCAATTCTATGTTTTTAGCAAACGACCAGGCAATAGTACCAATTGGCGATCTTCGCAAGCCCGTGATGACAGCGAAGAGTGGCGATCTTCAGAACCGGGCAGAACCCGCCAACTCGAGAAATGGGGTAAAATAAATTTAACAATATTTTTTTATTTATGTCTAATTTATTGGACACCAGAAAATACATAACAAAAAATTACATTTAACTACAAAACATACAGTGGGCGGCCTTATCGCTTCTACGATCTCTTCCAGGCAACCATAAAAATGGGGTTATCAATAATGTTAATTACTTTGCATACTATTGTATAGGATCAAGTTCTTCTAACTCAACTGATAGCTGCGCTGCTGGGAAGTTTTTTGCACGCCTTCCAAGCTAAACCACTAAGAAGTGAAGGGCAGGCGTTTTTTGGGGACTGTCTTAAATAATCTTGACATTCAAAAAGTGATGATTCTATAGTTTTTGAACAAAGGAACTTCTTCGTTACTTCTGAACGGTCTATCTATATGGACAAATAATTTATGAACTTCAATCCATTTCACAGACCGCGACTGGGGTGACAGACCAAGCGGAGAGAGACCCCAACCCTGGAACAATAGGCGTAATTGGGGTGGGGACAACCAAAACAATGAGGAAAATTTGCCAGAATGGTAAAATTAACCTTATTATAATGTATATAGGATACGTTCTTCATTTTTTGTGTAGAGCTTTGACACATTATGTTGCTTATTAGGGCCGTTGAAAATGCTGAATGTGGAGGCACCTTTGACTCTTCGGGGGCCTTCCACGGATACAGTAATGATGACAGCAATTTGCCGAAACACCAAGAGGCTGCATATTGTAAGTGATGCTATAATAATGTTCATATCACTAAATAATGTTTTTCAGGTGAATTAATAATTATGATATTATTACGAGAAATTGTTCGGCGTAGTTAGTAGCTTGAAAAGTCTGAACTGAAAATCAGTCTAACATAATGGTATCTATCAATATCTCCTCTGTATTTCGCACCGTGTAAAATTCTAGTATTCAGCAGCATTTGGTTTGAAAGAAAGAAAGAAAATATTTTATTTGGGACACACAGCAAATACAAGTAGTAATAAAAGGAGCATTTAAAACTAACAAAGTTACTTTAAAAACAACCAAAAAAGACCTGTGCGAAGCGAAAAAGGCAGCATTATGCTGAGAAACGATAAATATAAAAAAAAAAAACTGCAACGCTGGTATTCTGATTGGCCCGCTGTGATGGTTTCAACGGTGGAGTTTCAATTTATTGTCAAAAGTGTTAATCGAAAATATATTACAGCTCTAACAAGATCCCACACACACGGCAGTTTTCCTCGTCCTAAGGTGGTAGAAGAAGGCTCTGACGAATGGTGGGCGTCAGAAAAAGCTAAGAAACTCTCGCCAAAACGTTTCGATGCCAGTGATCTCAAGGTTAAGAAGGTATGAAATAACACTTGTTTAGATTTCCATCAATTCTATTTTCTTGTAAATTTTGACGTTCACAAGTGCCTTTTGGCCTACTTAAAATAAATTATTTGCCCTTGACTTTGGGTTTGGTGATGAGACTTTTTCTTGACGTGAGTTGATATTGCAGCAGCCTGGTATTGGAATAGCAGAAGCATCAGGCTCAAGTACAAATAATCGGTCGAACTCAAGCAATGAAGGCGAGCTAGACAAGCTGGAGGATCTGTCAGCTTCAGGATCGGAACCCCCGGAGGCTAGCGCGGCAGGCCAAGGTGAAAAAAAAATTGGAAAACAAAGTGCTTACAAATCTAATAAGTTTACAGAGAGCAAAACTTTTGATGCACTCATGCGGTCTGATATTGATTTAGAGGAAGCAAGCGATGAGAGGGGCAACTTCCAATCAGTCATCATAAATTCAAACAACAGTCTGCGGCAGAAACATCAGCATCTTGTCCCTGCAATGAAGGAGGCTTCGGGTAAATCAATGCATAACATGAAAGGGTCAATGAAACACAATCAGTCGGACATGTATGTACATGCTCATTTAAAAAGTTATTAATTTAACCATGCACCTTTGTTTTACATTAACCTAACTGATTTCTTCTTTCCAGGGATCACATATCACACAAATCTCCTGAAGAATTACTAGTGGACAACATTTTCAGCATGTCCCTTGATGACAAGGATATGCACTCTACACCTTCCTCTAACTCATTTTCCAATTCGATGTCATCTGTGTTGGCTTCTGCAGCAAGTGGAATGCCACAAAACCAAAACATGCAAATGTCAAGCATGTCGAACATGTCAAATTCTGGGATACCCAATCACGGCATGAATATGGATATGCATTTGAACAACCAAAACATGCAAACAGCTGTAATACATCCAGTCCATCATTCACCTGGGATGCAGCCGGTTGTAATAAATGCAGGTGGGATGCAGCAGGGTATGCCATCAGGTATGCAGCAAGGTATGCCATCAGGTATGCAAGCTGGTTTACATATGCCTGGCATGCCTGTTGCAATGCAACCTGGAATGCAAAACACTGGATATCCATCAGTTGCTATGCAAAACATGCCTGGGATGCCAACTGGTAACATGCAGAATATGCCAGGAATGCCTTCTGGTGCCATGCAAAACATGCCTGGGATGCAAGCTCCCCGAGTACAAACACCAGGAATGCAACCAGGCATGCAGAATGTGGGTATAACCAATTCTGCACTAAATGCATCGTTAGGCCTGCCCATTGGCCCTAACATGGGACAACCTTACCAAGGCATGCCACAACAGATGCCAAATAATTCACCCCTGAGTTCATCTGGAATGGGCGGTATGGGGACACCATCTATGCAAGGATCTGGAAATATGCCCAATTTTCAATCAAGCGGCGCCATGCCAGGCATGCCCAATAACATTGCAAATAATTCATTGTTTATGGGACAAAACTCCAACAATACCTCTGTAAGTAACTGATTTTTCAAGCTTACGGACCTTAGTACGATAAATAATGGAACCATAAAAAAATATCATGTATTGGGCTGTCTATGTATAACCTGTTCATGTTATAAAAGACAATGTCTGTCTGTCCTTGCGTTAGTGTGCTTATACTCCAGAACAAAGAATCCGATCTGCGTGATGTTTGTTTGATTATTCAAGTTCTTTGGCAAGGTTATGTGCATATTAGTACCACACAAACGGAGCAGGGAGGGACTGCTTGAATTTTCAAAATATAAATACTTAAATTAAGCCCACCAACAGCTTGTATGGAACCGGAACCCTGATTGACCTGACCCTGAATTTGGGCTCGTGCACAGCCCAACTTATGTATCAAGAATTTGGCCTAACCTTTGGGAATATTGATGCCTTTTTTTTCAACAGATGTCATCAGCAAGTGACATGCCAATGTCCAATCATTCAGGACAAAATATAATGATTCAACTGCAGGGAATGCAAGGGTCACAAGGACCTTTTGGAAATTCGATGTATGGAAACAATGCCATGCCAAACGCTAACATGCTTGATCAATGGTATTATGAGGATCCTGAGGTATGCTTCTATTGTAGTGTTGTTAATCTTACCACTAATGCGCACTTTACCGAGGTCATTTGCAAATAAAATGGATTTATCAATTAGTGTTTGATGTTTTGAATTACTCAAAATAAAAACATCCACATCCATGAAAAATAAAACATTAGATATCGTCTAACGTCGCTCGGATACACATACGTCAAGACATTTTTATTTCGGTAGAGTTCGGAACGCTTACTAATCTGCGGATTAACTCATTAATTATGTGCACAATGACTTAAAACGAAACTGTATACAAAGTTTTTTTAATCATTATTAAAATGGTGAAAGAATAGTAACCTGCAACCTCTTCAAAGGCTACCTATACATGGTCAGATCTTCTTCATATTCGTCTGATCTGATCAAAATTCGGACCGTGTGTGGCTGATCTTCAAGATACATCGCTTACTCCGGCCGCAGCTATAACTATTTGAAGCAATCTTTAAAACTAAACAATGTTATTGTTTCATGTCTGTGCACCCATCCGGTCAGACGGATCTGGCGCAGGTTTGTCTGTCAGATTGATCTCTCTATGTATGGTAGCCTTTGTAAGTTTCTCACTATTTGACAATATCAAAGAGTTCATTATGTGAATATTTTACAGAGGAACATCCAGGGTCCCTTTACATCCTTAGACATGTACAACTGGTACAGGGCAGGCTTCTTCAGCCCAAGTTTGATGGTGCGCCGAGCTTGCGAATCTATAATGAGACCCCTGGGTACTTACGGGCCGGTGGTACCATTTGCACAGATGGTAAGTTGTCTAATCATTATCAAAGAAGTACTATAATCGAATCTAATATCTGTTTAATAAGTAGAAAGTGTTTTGTTATTTCAAATAAACACCACAGGTAAAGGACTAGTATTTATAATGATGCGACACACGACTTCCTCGTACCATAAGCGCGAACATTATTGTTATTATGTTCAAATTTAAATTAGTAAAGGGAAGGTAAGAAACCAAGGCCGTCCGAAGCGAGTTGGATTGCCGGAACAGGGAAGTATGGCAAAAGAAAGTGGAGGCCTGTACCCAGCAGTGAGTGATTCCGGGCTGAAATTATGTTGACGATAATGAAACGTTAATGTTATAACTTATTAGTCTGCATGAAACTTGTAGATGTATCTAACTATAGGTTACCCATTATTATGTCCAGTATTTATTCCTTCTTCTTGTTAAAATAGACACTAGATTAACAAATTAATAAATACTTTACTAAGACAAATGAACTTGTCGCAGGATATGATGAATTCATTCCCACCAATGTCAGGTGGTTTCGATCGTCCACAAGGATCACACGATAATAATATGATGAATGCGCAAGCTACATTGGCTCTAGACGTAAGTAAAGAAGTCCGTATATTCTGTTCATGCATACTAACGTAGAAGTAGACCCAGACGTAGAACAATATTCACTGGTAGTTAGCATTATAATAGAATTCTGAATGCCTTGTAATAATAAGGTTTTCTTGATTTCTAGGTGATGAATATGGGTACTATAAATATGCCCGATAATGCACCTATGGAATTACAATTCGGATCTGTGGGAATTATGGCAAATCAAAATTATGCCCAACCGCCACAAATGGTAATAAATTAAATTCCTACAATAAGAATACCTTTGTTTGTATGTTTGTTTTATGATTTCTTGCATTATGAAATCTACAAACAATTGCGGTGCGGTTTTGCATAAATGTCCCCAGATTGTCTTATAGGATTTTTTTTCGGGTTATATTAATCATTAAATTATTTAAATTCCTTAGTTGGAGATGGTTTTTAATTCTAACTTTTTTGGTTGATTTCATATTCGACATGCCGAGTTCAAAAAGTAACGAATTTCCATACAAACTTTCATACCCTATTTAAATCCTTCAGGGGGTGAATTTCCAAAAATGCTCACTTTCTTTATTTATGGAACTTTTCACAAAATTCATGTTCCCAGACCCAGCCGTTTAGGTTGTTTGTTGTCCACCAGGCGCACTCCAAGAATTGATCCCACAAAAATTTCATCATATTTGGGAATAATTGATTTTTACCATCATTACAAATAGGACCTACTACTAACCTAACATAGCAAAAGAAACCAGCATTTCAGTAAAAATGTGTTTGTAGGGTCTTTTTAGTAAGTTTTTATTTATTGTTTCATGTACCCTCAAATAAAACTATTAAAAGTTAACATTATAAAAACAGAAGATCACAAAAGTACTGCTTATTTCATCAGCAAGATTTTTTTTTTCAGTTTACTTTATTACACAATTATTAAAAAAAAGAAACAATTGATAGGTGTTGTGGACTTGCAAACAGGGTTGCTGCCGGAAGTTAAAAATGTGGTTATTTCAGGTGGACTCTCTGTGGGGCCAGGGAACGCCGTCATCGGCTGATTTATTGTGGATGCAACAGCCTCGCAGCCGCGCAGAAGCACGCGTCAATAATTTGCCAATGTTCTTCTCATGGGATCATCAGGTGGGTTCCAAGCCCATTTGGGATCTATAAGGGTTTCTCAAATTTTGTGGCTATATTTAAAAATTAGTATTAAATTTTTTAAACCTTTTACATTTATTTAGTAGTCCTTAGTAGTGTTTGTTTCTATGAAACTTCTATAGTGGTCTAGAACGTCTTTTTCTGTTTTCGCAAAAATATGGTCGCAAACTTTAGTTACACCTTAAGGTCATAGCACACGTATGAAACCGGAAATGGATCAACTCGAGCCGTTCAGTATTCTTTGTATGAAACACCCTACTGCAACGCACACTAATCGGAATCGTAACGTAATCGCCTCGCCTCGGGACGAGCTCACGAACCGCGGTGCGGTGCGTTATGGCTCGTCGTCCCCGCGCTTACGTCTCTCCGTACCCGAGCTTACGTCTCTTCGTCCACCCTTGCCCCTCACCCCTCCGGCCTGCCTTCTGCACCATCAACCGGCGGTGGTCGGCGAGCCGTAAGCGCGGCGTCGCCTAGTCGTAGCCGAGTCGACATATCGGAGCTTCTGATCCGCTTTGGTTATGTGCTTACGTCAGGTTGACGCCTGTTTGACGGCGAGGCGAAAAGCGATACGGTGCCGATCCCTTTCCGATTTGATACGTGTGCGATCGCCTGTTTGACGGCGAGTCGAAAGGCGATACGGTGCCGATCCCTTTTCGATTTGCTACGTGTGCTATGACCTTTAGGAGGTGGGCCTTATGCATAAGAATTTGAAAATTTTAGAAAGTTAATGCTATCTTTGTGTTACATTGCGCAGACCGACCTAAGCATAATTCATTATTTTGGCACTATGTGGATGGTATCTAAATCTACTAACTGCACAATAATAAATGGTGATATTAAATTACCATTATCATTAACGCGAAACAGTCCCCAGTTAGCTTATTTCTTTTTATTTTGCTAGTTTTGAAAAGGTAGATAAATGTATAGCAATTAACTTTACATGTCATGTATTACGTTTACATCGTTATCACTGAGTATCCATACGCTATACTTATTTTACCCTTTTAAGACTAGATTTTCGTGTTCCAACATGATCTGCCTTATTTGATCTTAGCATTTAAGTAAAGTTTTTCATTAGAGTTAAGCACTTCCTTTCTACTTTTTCATGTATATTTCTTGGGCTTTTTCTTACTTTTACTGTGTAGTTGAGGAACTTTGAATAGAAATACGAAATTATGCCTTTTACAGTCAGTTATTTCAGAAGAGTAACACTTTTTTTTGTTAATAACAAATATTTAATTACTTTATTTTTTGTAACGTCGTGTTATGTCGTGTTTCTATTTTGTTCACACAATTTGCATCCAGCAAGTAAAGGAATCATGAATGACATAAATTTAGTAAAGGAATCATAAATATGGCGTAACTATCAGAACATTATTACTTCCCATAATAACATTGTACTATGATCTCATAGATACAACCCTTGGTTAAATGTATTTAACAGTCTACAAAGAAAATTATAATTAAAAATTTTATAACGACATCCGCCGTAGTAATTTGCCGGTAATTACCTATTTTATCCTTCATACAAATAATAGTCGTGCAAGCTGTAGAGGGTTTTATTCATAAACTTTTTTTTAAAGATAAGTAATGATTAACGTTTGCTTAACCTTATATTTTGTGACATTAAAACCTCTCTTTAACTTTAAGCAATGTTTATAAATAAACCCTAGAATGTTTCTTAAGAGATTATACAATAACAATAGCTAATTATTCTAGTTATTTCTTTTATTACCTCAGAAATTACCCGGGGCTTTATATCTACGCGTAGCATCTTATTTAATAACCGATTCGCTCCGTCTTCCTGTTTTAATTTAGACATTTCTAAAATATTTATAATGACATTCTCAAGATCGGGGTCCAGAGCCACTATGTCTTAGCAATACCTGAGCACACGAAGAACCTTAACTTCCCTATAAGTTTTCCCTTCAAACCTAAATGAAGTAACATAGTGAAATTTCTTTCAAAAATACGATACGCTGTGTGTCTGGCATACTCCACAAAAGGCGTCGAATCTACAGTTGAAGTAGTAATAGACAAACCGAAATTTAATCATCGTTGACACTTAAATAATTTATTGTAAAGTAAGTACTCCAGTTTTAAGGTTTTAAAGGCATAGAAGATATCACTTTCATGATTCCTTAAAATGCTTAAAACGCTTTTTATATAATATTTGCATTGTATGTAGACCACCAGCCGCAAGTGAGCCGTTGTCATTAAAAACACATTAACACAAAGTGGTTTGTTATGCCGCAGTTTAAGAAATAGCAGTGACGTATGAGAAACATCTATCTTCTTTGAAATAATCTTGCTAAACCTTTACATAATTACTGAAATAACACCATGTTTGCGAAAATGTCATTGCTGACTCTTAAATGCAATAAAAAAAACTAAATAACCTGTTGTTAACCAATATTAATTAAGCTTTTGTAACTTTTCACTAATCATTGCATAGGCAATTACGTAATTGTGTGGTAATATTTGAGTTCAACAAGGGTCATTCTCATGAAAAGTGTTTTTTATTTGACTTTTAGAGTTCATAGCTCGTAATGTAGCATTTCCCATACCATCATTTTATGATATTGATGAGACCTTACCCAAGACTGCTGTTTTTTTTAACTAAACTTATGTGATCTTTATAATCAATTAATTAAGTTTAAATCTGCTTGGTGAATGAATGGGAGTCTGCACAAGCCTCCTGATTATATTAACAAGATATTAGTTAAAAAATAACATTTAAATGAATGAATTTGCTCAACATCACTTTAAAATGGGAATGACCTGAAAGAAAAACTCATTAATTATTGTGCCATAAATATTGTCCCTTTGAGATATTTACCACTTTGTGTTAATATTTTTTATATTTATCAAGTTGCTTTGAAGTAACTAGTTAGGGGATAATAGATAGATTCAGTTCTCACAAGAATGATTAGTTCGCCACACCACACTTATAAACGTTGTTTTATAAGCTATATTCATCGCGCGTTTTGAGTTTCCAGCCACATAACAGGTACGTAACATGCTAGTGAGCAATCAATTGCTATTAACGACTATTTGATCGAGGTCACTGTGTATGAACGTGGCGTGTAGGACAAGCTTAAAATATTTATGAACTTAGGTGGAAAGCATTCGTACAAAATTTCATCGCGGCTTAAGACTTTATTTTCCATTTTCCAGGCCAGCAAATGCTGATTCAGGTTTAGGCATTGACACCTAGCCATTTCCCTGACATGTTAGGGTCTTTGGTTTTGAATAATTATTTTACATAGGAGGCAGATAACACGTACTTTTACATATTTTAATTGCGGTATAAACAAAAGCTCCATCTGTCAAAATAGGTGAACAAATAATTAAGATATTGTATTGCTCATAATAAAATTATTTTCTATTCATATGCTTTTGTCGAAGGGGTTTGTAAAGTAATGCCAAAAAAAAGATGGCTCTGCTGTAAAAACTGAATTTGCCCATAGCCACCAATGTTGGCAGGCGGTTGGATGTAATTTTGTCAAATGTTTTTGTATTTTGATTTTAGCATTACCCTGTAGCCTAATAGCCGAACAGAATCACAGAAAATAGCAAATGCTTTGATTTTGACAGTACATTTTCAGTAAATTATTGTTTTGTTATAGATTTGTCATCTCAATAATTATATAAGTCTAATTTAACGCAATGAATAATGTTAAACTGTGAAAACTAAAGCTATTGCGACTGTGTTAAGCAATTAAGTTGAACTTCTAGTGGACTGTTTCGGAAAAGTTTTGATTTCAGTTCGAATTAAATTATTAGATTTGTAATATCCAGCCCTGGTCGTCCATGCCCATCAGGAACGTAAACCTGTTACTAAGTTGTGCTACGCGGGCTGCCAATTGGACTTATTGAGATGGACATCGAAAAGTGCAGATAAGGAGGAATTAACGGACTTAGCTTTTTTCACATAAATTCAATTATATTTTATTGTAGATCTACAATTTATATTTTTTTACATTTTAAATGAGGATGATGATTTATTGACCAAACATTCAATTCGATTTGGTTTCTCACATTTTTTTTATAATTCTTCATCACTCCGCGAGTAAAGAGAAATAATTAAAATTGCCATAAGATTTATTTATTGTAAATATTACAGTGTAGTTCCTAAACTTGACCACTATGCACATTTTCAGCTCCGCACTAGGTCTGCACTGAAACCACGTTCATGACCACTCAAACCTGTAACTCGTAACACTTGAAAGATATTTGCAAATGTGGTATATAGAAGAGCTTGTCGGAAAAAAACGCTCCGCAAAAGCATAATGAAATCCATTGCTGTCCCATTTTGGTAACTTTGAATTCTCTGAAATTGAAGAGGGTTGACTTATGATTTCATCGGTCTGCGTACGTAGTTATATATTATGTACTGTCTATATCGTTAGCCTGGCACTTGTTCTTAATACAAACTATTAATGTTGCTGTTTTTTATTGTGTTTAAAAAAAGGTTTCTCAATTCGGGACATTGAAAACCGAACAGTGCATTAACGTCCGTAGTTCTTTAAAGGGTATTCTCTTAGCGATGTCGTATATTTTTCACACCATTCATGTAGCACGTTCGTAGATATACCACAATCGTTTCGTTTTTTTTTTAGTTTGTCTGTGTCAGAATGAAAAGAGTGTACGTACGTTTGTAACGTCTATTGGATCGATGTGGACAAATGAAGTATTTCTTACCGTCAAAGTGGTGCGCATGTCAAGTCAATTTATTTTGAAACCTTGCTATTATTTGTTAATATTGGCTCAATTCTAAAGCAAGCGAGTCTATAAATGTGTGGTCTGTGAGCGTTATTATTTCTATAGCGCTCGTTCTTACATAATTATGCTCTGCTTTTTTCCCCTTTCAAGATATCTGTGCATTGTTAGCAACCATATAAGTTGGGGTTAGCCCACTTATTGTGGTTCCTTTGTTCCAGCTATCTACATTCTAAGTATTCATGAACTGGTAACTCGTTCTTCTTTCTTCAACATTTTCCCTCATTTATTTTCATTTATACGCAATATACAGCCTGGTGGACTAGAAAGGTTCCGTGTACTTATATTAAAATGAAAATATTACCTACATAAATAAAATATCTGTAGCAGAAATCCACATAAGACGATCGCATTTCACCAATGTGCCAATTGACATCCATTACAGAAAAGTATCATAAGATGTGGACGTTGCACAACACATTGTGTCTGTTTATGTAGCCTAGTTAGAATTATGCGCCACTGACTAAAATATACAGGTGTATTTTCAACATTCAAAGAATTTGTTCGCTTGGCTGTCACTTTATTGACGATGCAAACTCTTCACATGGCATAATTGGCATGATCTGTCGGGTCTATTAAGTTAATGTATTTAATTTTTAATAATCTAAGATCTTAATTTAGAATGACCTAAGTTAGTGGTTGAAAATACGCTGTGTATATCTTGTTCGCATAGTTTGACTTTCACTTTGTACCGCGATAGATCACATCACGAGTAGTAAGATCTTAGGGTGGAAGATAAAGGGATCCAATTTTGCTTATTTTTGCCAACAGTTTTACATGCAGTACATAAATGGCGTCTACACCAACTGAGGCTTTCAGCAATTTTAGCGACAGATGCTCTCCGAGATACCTTTTACTCTGATTAAGATTTTCAACTTTAAGTACTTGCATTTCTTATAACTTATACTCTGATTAAGATTTTTAACTGTACTGTACTTGCATTTCTTATTATAAATTTACTATATTAGTAGGTGTGAAATGTTTCAAGTGTGCATATGCCAAACATATTTGTAAAACTAGTTTTCAAAATCAAAATCATTTTTCAGAATCAAAAAGTAATTTTGATTATTTTAGAGGTTTTGGGTTTTAGAAAATAGAATAGTTATAAAAAATAAATTCACACACACAAACAACAGCATACAGTCACAACACAAACACAGTGTGTTTTTTAACCGTTTCTTTGTCTCCGACATTGAGGATAGTGAAACTATTTATAATTATAAAATATAGTAATAATAAACATGCACAAAGCATCTTAAAAAAGGCTTCACTGTGCCACACCATTCTAGATGTATAATGTAACGTAAACTAATTCATTTAATTCTTTGAGGTATCTCGGAGGCTTCTACATCGACCTTAAAACTATTGACTAAAGGCAAGTTAACTTTTTCATAGACTAGGTAGAATCCTGGGAATCAATAATTACTACGGCGCGATCTACTATTAATTAAAGGACATCACCTATTCCGTGATCTTTTTTTACGGCCATCTTTAGTAATTACACATTTTTAAAGTAAACAGATAACTCATTCATTATGTTTTACTAAGCCGTCGAAGTTGAGAACAATTTGGATTCGGAGATATATTATATATATGTATTTGGAGGCGGACCGAAAGATAAGATCGTTGTATATCTTTGTCCTCATATTCATTACAGCGTTGTCGCCATACAAATAAATGTTTCTACTACTGCGACCATTCAAATAAGATGTAATTAATTCCTGGCCGCCTACTTTTTATTATTTTTATCCCAAGTCGACGAATAAAATGGGTGATCTCCTTTACGTAAATACTTCACATTTTGAGATACTTGAATTTTTTTCCTTGAGCGATGGGGGAAATTGTAATGATGTGTTAATTTAGGAACGATGTCTTACAACAAACTAATAATATTATGTAAGAACGTCGGAGATGAAGCGTTTTAGGCTCAAGAAAAAGGCAAATGTCATAGGTTTAGTTAAAAAATGTTTTTTTGAAGAAATGGTCGTTCATGATTCCACTTATTTCTTTTTTTTTTTTGTTACTTACATAAGTAACTCGTTAAGTGAGCGCTGTGGTTTCAGACATTAATATTCAACGAGGATTACTTATATAAATTGATTGATGATTAAAGAAGACATTGAAGATTATTGTGAGTACGTAGGGGAGAGGGTGTAACCCTTTATTAAAAGTAAAGTTTAAAAGAAAAAGGTAATGTGCAAAGGTAAAGTGCATAATTATAAATTACTCAATATGAAATATATTATTGAAGTGTTAATTGTTTATGTTATACTTAAATGTTGTATCGATGTCATTGTAGTATTCATTCATATAGTTTGGACACCTATGTTTTGTCGACTTCTTCGTACTTATAAACTTATGTACGTACGATGAGTAGGCGAAACTTCACAAACCTTATGGAAAGTTATCGATATGTAATCGTTTAAAAGTTTCGTAAGATGAACTTGCAAATTCTATAAATTGTTGGTTTGTTAAGCGTTCCTGATAAGTTTAGTGAGAGCATTTCGTAATTCGTAAAAAAATGCTTAGTAAAGTGATGATGATTAGACTTTATTTGTTTTTATTATTACAAAATATCACTGCCCATCGGGCTTGTGAAGTTCCACCAATTATTGAATTAAAAGTATAATTGGTTAACAGATACATATGTTCTATAGCGTACCTACTTCCTCTCCTTTGTACGTCTATATAGAACTATATATAAAAGCAAACATTGTTATTTGTTTAAACATTAATTATCTCTTAGTTGTACTACTTATAAATGTAAGAAAAGCAAAACAAAAAAAAATATCTATTTGTTGTTAGAATAAAGGACCATGGGCGCGTATGTATTTACTCCTTCACAAGTCTTGTATCAAAATAGACTATTGTGGACCTGTTGTTCTTTTTTATAAGAAACAGGCTAATATGCTTAAACTGACAGTATTGAAGTTAAAATAATTATTATGTTCATTGAACTTAAATTTCTGGCTGAAGTGTCAAAAATAATGATTTATGTTGGCTGAGGGTTCACTCGGAACTATTTTATTAAAAAAAAAAAAAAACATGCTAATAAAACGTCAGTATATTTTTAGGACATAATTGAGCTGCAATAGTTGGGATCGCGTTTTAAAATTTCGCTAATGTCACATAATAAGCGTCTCAACTGCAACACAGTAGGAACTCAATATTAATATTTTTCAAAATAAAAGTATTTTTTAAATATAGGTTTTACTCATAAATGTAAAGTTCTTTTGCTCTACGTATTTGATTTTGAGTGTTAAAAAACAAAATGAAGTTGTAACAAGATGTTTAAAATGACATTAATAAATTGATACAAAACCTAAGTTGGATCCGCCCATTGTCATTTCCAAATATTTGAATAACTTGTTAGTTTACTATAACCGCGTTGTTACGACAGACATAATGCGCCTTTAAACAACGTATATTGTATTACAAGATGCATGCCATGAACTTAATCATAATGCAGTGTGAACTGACAAGTATTTTCAACTTCGGTTTAGAGATCTGATTAAGTCTAGTTCTAATTATACAAAAGTTAGATGTAAACCAACAGGTGTATTCATCGTTTTAATGGCTAAATGTGTTGTTGTTGCTATCTCTTGTCTTGTCATTTCAAGAACACATTATTAGAGATTAGGTCATTTAGGATACCTTATTTTTACGTAGATTTAATTTTGATATTTTTTTTAAAATTTAGGTTGAGGAGCGAGCTTTGTCTATGATAGGGCTGATAGGGTTGAATTTCATGGCAGGGTAGTAACAAAGTACTGATTATGATATGAATGTCGTTTATTCGTTACATATTGAGGTTTTTTGTTTCAAATCTCAATTTTGTGTAGAAGTTGTTGTATACGATGAAGTAATAATTCTTTGGCCTTAGTGGAAAAAATGAGTATGCATTTTGTTGTTTCATGCTTTAATTGCTATGTGTTCCCGATTTATTCATCGGGGCAGTATTTTTTACTGCAGAATATAGCAATAACATCAAAGTGAATCCAGGATACTTAACTGATATTGGTTGGAATTCTGCGTAAGCTAATTATTATTCTTAATGCTGTACGGCAGGTGGTAGTCCATTTTGTTTATATTCATTAATATTTATATGATTGTTTATAGGTAACAATAATGTTTATTTAATATTCAATAGTAAAGCAATTTTTCTATATTTATTCATATACAAACAACATTATATACAGGGTGACTTTTAAACATGGTATTCAATGCAATAACAAATGGTATGACAGAAAAAAAAAATTGGTAAAAAGAGTCATGGACAAGATTTATTTCTCAAATAGATAAAATTCCTGATTTCCCACTTTACAGAATTTGTTCCCTGGGACTTGGCAACACTGTCGCAACACAACCTCTTTTTTATCAACCTGTATTGAAATCTAGGTAGTGATTACCTAGATTTCTGCTAACATTATCTCCTCTTTAACCTCTTAGGTTAATTATGATTTTGAAATGCCCAAGAGGCGCCTTTTATATAAAAAATATTGCATTACGCTATATTAATTATTGCTGCCATTTTAATTTTTTGAAAACATCACCTGTCTTGTCACAAAAGTAATGGCATTTTTTTAAATCCTTTTTTAAAAAGACCCAGCTTTTTATAATTAATTGCAATCTAAGCCTATAACCTTCACACTTCTTCGAGTCTGAGATAATAATATAAACACTTCTTTCATGTGCTATTTATGTGTGTCAAATCTTACGGCAATTAAATGCATCCAACAGGTATGCTATGAGGGAATAAAACCAATCCTTCATACATACAAAGATACGCCCTAAGACATAGCCCTTCTTTGCACTCCAGTAAAATAGATAGCTTTGTTTGCCTCCCGTACGCAAAATACGCGCTTTGACGTGGAGTTGCGGAAACCAGCCCGTATTACCTATTTGCCTCCTAAATCGACCCCCATGACTTCTTTGACCACTATTCTTATAGAAAATGCTATATAAATGACATTCCTTTAAAAAAAGTAACCCTGAATTTGAATGTTTTCATATACATTCTGATCAATGGTTAATATTGAATCATTGATAAGTAGTCGGATAGGGTAGTTGACTATTTTTTAAATTGACTTATGTTGTGTCTTCTCTTGAACTGCATTTAATATAGTAAACATTTTTTTTTTTTTAAATTTAGTATGCATTTAATAGATAGTTCGGGCGTTACAGTGCATTTCTTATCAAAATTAATTCCTGTTGATTGGTATCTGAAACCAATGTGAAGATTCCTACTATAGGGACACAAAAACTCATTCTGGCGTTCAAACTTAATTTTGTTAAATTTACATTTATATTTTTCAAGCATAACTTCAGGAGTTCGGACAAAGATACGAACTGAGAACCTTCCTTTTGAAGCCGGTTAAAAAGTAGCCAATTACCCTTTTACTATTTTTAAAAACCCTTGTATAAAAAAAACCATTCCAAATAATAATATTTTTGGATGATTCTAAATTAAAATACGTATGTATGTACAGTAGTACCATAATTATTTTGAGGCTCGGTATTATAAATACGTTTTTTTGGTAAAACGTTTGCATTTTGATATTAGAACTTAGTGTCATAACTCGTACTACTTTACGTCCTCAGGTGTATTTTCATTTGGGCCGCAGAATTGATACTTGTTGGGCACAAGATTATACAAATTAGATGTAATCTCTACATCTCTATGTTATGTTTGTGTACGAATTTATCTACACTGGCTGTTTGCTAGAAAGACTGATTTAAGAAAGGTTACGATTTGGCGAGTGTTAAAGATGATGGGTGTATTGAGGCAGCAATGTTGATTACTAATTTAATATTCCTTTAAGTTATGTCCTAGTTACCAAATATAATGTTTATTAAGTTTGTTAGTTAAGTTTGCTCTATTTTTTTCGCAATGCGGATATAATATAACATAGACTTGTAAAACTTGTGTTGTAACTATCCGCATCTTAAGTTAATTCATTTAAATTATTGTTATCACCCGACTGCAAAGAAGGGTTATGTTTTATGAATTAAAATCTGACAAAGAAACCGCTTTTGCATTTAAGGGAGGCTTTGGTTGGTATTATTACAGAAATTGTGTGTTTTCCAAAGTTAATAGGATGTTATATGAAGATACAAAAGAATATATAACATAACGTAACATGATGAATACGAATGGCTATGATTACCTATTTTAAACACACATTTTCCGTAATGTAACAGTATTTTCCCCATTTATGATTTTAATTTTCAAAACGAATTCTGAGAGAGAGCATTATTGGTCATGCTTTATAAATGTTATACCTGCCTGAAGGCTGTGTCAACACCGATGCCATATGGCAATCGATTTTAGAATTCTTTTTCTACATAAAAGCTAGAACGACTACTAAATCTCATAAATAATTGACGACGACATGTGACTACTATTATAGGAGAAATATTTTTCCGATAAGGTGACTTGCATTTTTAATAGGGCTACCATTAAATGCACCATGAAAATTATTTTTTTACTAATAGGCTGACAACACTGGTGATAGATGGTTTTTAATTGACCATAACTTAGGTGTGTCGTAATTTTGCCTATACTACTATTGTACGAGGGGTTTACTTGCTAGACAGGGCAGCGATCTTAGTTTCCGCCTATTTATGCAAATGAACCAATAAGGGTACCTACTTACTTTGTAGCCTATTTTGAAAAATGGAGCAAGTAGTGATAATGTTGCACGCCATCCTCATGATTGATATGATTCCCTTAGATCCCCGGGCTCGTATGTTAAATCAAAGGTATCCATCAGTTATATTTTAGACCTAAATAAAAATTGGAAATCTTCAGGGAGGGTTCGCCCGTCTGTAATTGGATAATAGCTGCGATCTACTCCGCAACACTTGAGGATGTTCCTTCAATAAAAGAAGCTGATTGAATAATACTCTACGTTAGTAGTGCACGATACTTTACAGGATGCCACAGTTATTCACTTGTATCTGGATAAAACTAAATGACCACGCGGTGCATAATGCATTGCTTCTATCTACAATGAAATAAAAACATCAAAGGCTATTCTGAATTATTCTAAACAAATTAATGTACACACCATGTATGCATATGCCTTTCATAACCTCTTACAACGGCTACCGCTAAACATAATATAATAAAGAAATCGGTCAAGAGCGAGTCGGACTCTCGCACCGAGGGTTCCGTACCATCATGTTTTTAAGTTTTATTTTACATATTTTTAAAATTTTTCATCAAAAGTCGAAAACTAAGCGGCCTAAAAAAATTGTTTGAGAATGTGCAAACTGCTCTATGATAGAATACCCCACATGCCCTAGTAGCCTCACTTCAAATTTTTCAGACCCCCTTTCAGTCCCTGTTGCAAAAAATATACATATATTTTTATTTCTTTATTATTTGCATAATAGTTGGGCAAACGTCATCTAAGACTATTCCAAATTTCAAGTTGATAGCATTAGTAGTTCGTGAGATATCCAGCTGTGACAGACAGACAGACTGAGTCTCACCATAAGGGTTCCGTTTTACCATTTTGGTACGGTACCCTAATTGTCATGGTTTCTACATGTTTAAGGGGGATGCGCTAAGGTAGCCCACGAAATTCTTTACTTAGGTTTTTGCAATTGTTGTATTTTGATTAAAATTTGATTCGCGACTGTAACAAATACGGCTTTACGGAATTATAATCATTAGAATTAGCGATACAACTTCTTAAGTTAGAATTGGCCTCAAATGTCATGATTTCATTGAATAGCCATTCAATACCACACCATAAACCACTCAGAGTTGCAAGCCTTATTTAAAAAAATACAAAATCTTGACATTAACTTCACTTTTTATAATAGAAAATGCAATATTCTTAAGATCCAACCCTCACCTCTTTTCTCGCATGGCAAATCAATTTCCTCGTAATAGACGTGACAACAGTTGCTTACATCAATATAGAACGGCACTTATGCGGAAAAGTGTCTTTTGCATGGCTCCAAAAATATATAATAAACTACCTAAAATCTGGAAGCAGTTACCTGACGTAGCGTTTATAAAGAAAGTCAGAAATTTCCTAGGAGATAAAGCCTATTATAATTTAAACGAATTTTTCGATGAGAGATTTTGACCAGGCCTTGTTTACTAATTCTAATTTATTGTTTAATAATCTATAATATTTTTAATGTTCTCATATTAACATGACATTTATTTTAAGTGACATTGTGCTTTATTTTATTAATATTTGCATGCCAATTTTTAAGGCAAACGTGATGATCTGTGTTATCCCTACTTTTAACATCTCTTGCATGCTGACAATTTGGGTTGTATGTATTGTACTCATGTTTGAGCAAATAAATGATTATCTTATCTTAATAGGGTAATATGAACTTGAGAGTTGTATTGATGACTTTTATGATTATTTCGCGGGCTAACCTGTCGCTTTCGCCGTAGAAGGATTGGATGCATATTCAATCCTCGTAGAAAATATTTTTAAACAAAACATGTAGAAACATGATTTAGATTTTATGTTCGATTTTGTTTCAAGGTATGCCAACATATTATGATAAGTTATTTCCTTGTTCTAAACTTTACTATCACCTAATAAAGTGATCGTTAATTTGAACATTGCTTAGCGATACCTTAGATCGGAAACAAAAAAGACGAAAAGAAGAAAGCCGCCTTTATAAGCAGATTAAAATGGCTCGCTGTACATTCACACAGTATTATAATGATCTCAAGTAATCGTATGTACTACAAGTACTTATATACAGAACCCGGCTGTTAATAAGGCATGTGTAGTTTAAGAAAAAGTTCGGCTTTGTCTAAGACTAGTTATTATGCATTATTAATATCTGTACTTTTGAATGTACACTCCAAACAATATCTAAAAACAAGATAACTAATATTGTTATAAATGGATTTGAGGTTGGTACGAGTGCTGGCCAGGTATTTGTGAGTAAATATTTTTAAGCAGATAATATTAACAGCGTGACGCGACAGAATTGCGGAAATAGATGCTCTAACAACTACCCATAAAACACGAAACGAGAAACTAAATTACCTCCAATTATCGGTCTGTGGTTCCAAATATTGAATGCTTTCCCGGTTCACTCTTGCATCTGTACATGTTAATGAGCTTTTTGGCCAATAAAACGTGCAGTACGCGTAGAATGCTAACAACTTTTATTGTTTTAATAAATTCAATATACTAACAAGACTGGTAATGGTTCATAACAGAAAACAAAGTAGTAGTAAAAAGGAGTGTTTATTTGCGATCGATTAAGGTCAGCCGATGTCAATTGCTGCGGCGACATAAATAATTTAGTGCAGCTGTTGCTTCGCATACGCCGGCGCTCGTGCACCGCCAGACGCTACGACGCTCTCTTGGGAAGCACATGTTCAACGTGCTTGATTGAAAAAGTAATAAATATATAGGCACTCTCTTCATTTACTACTTTGTGGTCTTGTCTTACTACTGATAAAAAAAAGGGATGATGTTGGTACGTTAGCCGGCTTTAAATGATTAAATTTGGAGCCCTCTAATTATTCTATGTATATATTCTCTGAAACGCACTTGAATAATTCATGATCCCCCTTTAGATGTTGTTCATTTTATCACGAATATCGCCACGGTCCATGACAAGCTTACTGTGCGGTTGTGTGAATAATGAGCGAAGCTCACTGTGTGGTCACGTAGGAGGCTTAACCCGTCTCACACATTCGAACATTTATGTATGAGAATTGCCAATCAATTTCAGCCTTCTGCCATCAATTCGAATTCTCTCCTACCGGAAGAAATTACCAAGGAGATGAAGACAGAAGATCAGATTCTGGCGCAGCTGCGCGCTACACAAAACATTGGGCAGCCATCGCAGCAGTTTATGTCGGAGATGCAGGGCCCGCCCACAGCCACTCCCAATCCCGAGGACTGCTACGCGCCCAATGTCAGCGCCACTCCCAATATGAAGGAACTACACAAACTTATTCAGACTGAAATGCTTACTGGCCAACACAGCGTCCCCAATGTCGCCAGTGTCGCCGCGGTTCCTGAACCTGACAACACCGAACCGCAGGTATCAATGTTTAATTTGTCTTTATAACCAAACTACAGTCAAGGAATGAAAATTTAGGCACCGTAAGGCTAATTTTTGCTTGCACCTTACCATTTTTCTGACTACTTATTGCTAACATTTTGAATATAAATGACCAGTGAAATGTTCTAAAAGGTGACATACTGTGTGGGAAAATAATTTGTTTGAAACTTACTTTAACATTTTCACTCCTTGACCGTAGTAAAATAATCCAAAAAAATATGCATTTACCAAGTTCCTAGAGCTATCATGATTAATATAAAAATCTAATAAATATTTACAGCCGGTGACGCAGAAGCCTGGCAAACTTGAGCAGAGCTCCAGCGAGTCGAGCGTCATAAAGTCGTCATCACAGACCAAAACCACTGTGGAGCCAAAGACAACAAAGCAAGTGAAGGAAGCCGACAAGTCGACCAAAAACAAGGAGAATAACAACACCAAGAATAAGAGCAAGAAGTCTAAGGAAGAAAAGAAGGAAGATGTCGCTGATGGCAAGCTGAAGGACGAGGAACTTGTTAGGGCAGAGGTATGACGACTTAACAATGAAAAGAGACATGCCTGTGCAATAAGAAATTACAAAAAATAAAGCTTATTTAAAATAATGCACAAAATTTAAACGATAAAAAAACAGAGGAGCTACAGCGCAAGATTTTGAAGTTTACCGAGGTACATTCTCCGCACCTAGCGAATATTGTAGTTAGTGGAATTTTTGCTTTATCATGTTTACATAACTTGGGCAACACCGCAGAGCACGGAGGCGTCTCGGCAGCCGCCGCTAGAGGCGGCATTGTGAACACTTTCCGCACAAACCAAGCGTGCCACCGTTTACTCGCACTAAGACACAAATGACGTATAGTATAGAAACGACGGCTTTGAAGGCGGTCAGTGAGAGAATTAGTTCGCTCAACGCCATTTCGTCGCCTCGAATTTTAGTCGTACCGATTCTAGACGCTGCCGGCGCGGCGATTCCGTGGTCTGTGGGCAACACAAATACTTTTACTCGCGACAATCTAAGAAGTCAGATTAGGCAGCTATAAAAATACTTTGTGTACTTAGTGACTTTAAAAACAGATTCTCGACATCGATTGAGGGTAAGGTGTTTGAAATAAAAATAAAGTATTGGCTATTATATTCACTATCAGGACATGTAACACTATTGCACAGAATAACTTTTATTCGCCCTGAATATCCTTTTAAAAGTTGTCCAAATCTTCGTCAGATTTAGGGAAAGCCCAAAATTTCTTCATCAGATTTGCATATGTAAGTCAATTAAGGGTTAGGTTGGGTGTAATTATGGGTTAGGCCGCACACGATCATAACAAAATAAAAAAACTGGCCAAGTGCGAGTCGGACTGGCACACGAAGGGTTCCGTACCACAAGGCAAAAACGCCGAAAAAAACACGTTTGGTGTATGGGAGCCCCCTTAAATATTTATTTTATTTTGTTTTTAGTATTTGTTGTTATAGCGGCAACCGAAATACATCATCTGTGAAAATTTCAACTGTCTAGCTATCACGGTTCATGAGATACAGCCTGGTGACAGACAAACGGACGGACGGACGGACAGCGAAGTCTTAGTAATAGGGTTCCGTTTTTACCCTTTGGGTACGGAACCCTAAAAACGGCTCTGAAGATCACTTTATTTTTGACTCTTTTTTGAGATCTGAAAGTGGGGACTCCTGACCACGGGGCTCCTATCAGAAACTTTTTAAATATATTATATTCAGTGTTCTCTCATCATGCCGCAACTAGTCAGCTATCAACTTTTCGCCCAGCATTTGCTTGCTCAAAAACCCTGTGGAAAAAAAACCTTACCATTAAATTTGGACGAGTTTCAAAGCCAAACAAAGACAAAATAAAGCCATACATACTGATTTCTTCAGGAAGTTTTATGTTGATTGTTATAGTGTATGGATAACAGTAATTAATTAGGATCTTGAATTTTATTTTTCGATTTCTTACATAGACGTTCATACAAAGTTATCGCGGAATGTTGAAAATAGAAATAATATTTATTTGCATAAAACATGGTATATAAAGTTGTTTTAAAAATACATGCATAGCATGCAAATAATATAGGTTACGTACATTACAAAATGTTTCCCGTCAACAAATTCTTTTTGCTGTAAACATGATTATTATTCAACCATTTAGGTAGTTTTTTCTAAACAATCTAAGACCTAAAGTTAATAAAATCACTAGGAATTTTATTATATATCCGAACACACGTGGCTAAACAGCTTTTACTATATTTAGCCAGTCTTGGCAAGTCATTTAATATGAGCCTGTGAGGATCTCGCCGACTTGGAGAATACACACCCTCTGCCTTTTAAAAAATTATGATGAAAAACGTCAAAACCGACTTCTTAGATTGTCGCAAGAATAGAGATATTTCATTTCCTAGTTTTTTACTGGTTCATTTTATTTTTCTGATTGCTTCACAATTCCGAATAAAGAGAATACAGTCAAATACTTTCTTGTTCGTTCGATATCATAAATATTTTTTTCTTATACTTTCCTATTACTCAGTATAACGTAACGTCGTGACATGTACCATGGGGCTAGTCGTTGATTTATTGGCAAGGCTGGTTCGCGATCAGTCTGTCAAACAAATTGAACTCTGGCCTGGGGTCAGTACCTAAATGATACAGAAACAGGCTTGCAGTATATTGCCAATTTAGTCTCCAAGTGCGTCGTTCCAATAAAGGACGTCTTGTTAATATTAAGGGACGCTTTTGCTTTTGAGGACTGCTATGGTAGAAGATTTCTGTAAGTCTTGCTTAAATTATCTTTACACCATGGACTTTTCTAACTTAACGCGAATTGTAATTGTCGTGATAATTTTTCAGTAATTTTATATAGAAATATCTCTTATAGATTCGCGATCTGCGCTAGTGCGTATTTTTTTTTTCAAATATCGTTTCTATTTTGTGCATTCATTAAAATAAGGTTAAGTTTTTGTAATTTCATAATACCAGCTTAACCCTGTGGTCCCATCGAGGTGACATCGCCTTGATATCTCAAATGTCTTTAACAGGGTATGGCATGCTAGTCTGTTAAGGGTAAGCTTCCCGCGTTCGGCTTCCCTGCTGATTTTTGCTACTAGATTTCCGACTTCCTGTGTGAGCGATCTATCAGAATGGACATAGATATGGCTATTGATGTCGGTGTTCCCCAGGGGCTATTCTTTCTGCGACTCTATTTCTGCTGCATATCAACGACCTGCTACGGCTTTGTGCTATCGGGTACGCAGAAGCGTTGGAAGGCCTCCCACAAGGTGGACCGACGACCTTGTGAAGGCCGCAGAAACCCGTTGGATGTGAGAAGCACAGAACTGGTCGAAGTGGAGGTGCTTGGGGAAGGCCTATGATGTCCAGCAGTGGACGTCTTTCAGCTGAAATGATGATGTACTCAGAAGACGGCACATTCTCAGAAAGATACCTGTCAAGCAAGAGCCCGAATGAATTTGACCTTAAATCTCGTATCTCAGTGTCGCGATAATCTGGTCGAATTCAAAGTTCTGAAATCACAGGCATGTCTTTTCGCTGCCAAAAAGAGCCAGTTATAATTATCTCCTACTTTCCGAGGTGCATCTGTACGGTCTGTACCAGTTACCGGCTGCCTGTAGCTTTTGGGCAAAATAATTGGGTCGGTAGAACGCAGAGCAAAAAGGCTTACAGGCGACGAGATGTTGGTGGCTAGGCTTCAGAGTTTGGCTAGTCGGCGTAATGTTGCTTGCCTGTCGGTCATCTACAGACTGCACTTCGGAGAGTGTGCGCAGTAGCTCCACGACCTGATCCCACCTCGCCCTTTGACTACCGAACTACCAGACATACTGCAGGGTACCATCGGCACTTGGTTGATATCCCGACCAGTCATACTCAGCGCTTTTTCACTACATTTTTATGTGCACAGCAAAAATAATCTGCCATTGTCTGAGTTCCCTTCCACATTTTAAACAAGGACACAAAGCAAGATACACCTCATCCATCGCTTTCCATCAGCAGAGATCGAGGTCAAGAGCACAAAAAAAAAAGAACATTGAGCAAATAAAGGAGGTTCCCGGACTGACTATACCAACACTTAAAAATTAATGATGATTCACACAGCCATAATCACTTTGAAATTAATGATGGCTTATACTACCATGATTAATTAGTAAGTGATTTACATAATATATTTTAACAGAAAAGATCACAGGAATCATCCCCGTCCAAGACCAAGAAAGAAGATAAGAAGAAAGAGATTGAAAAAGAGAAAAAGGTAACTGGATTTTTAGATCACAATCATTATATTTATTGCTTCGTCAAAATGAATGTCATCTTCTAAATGCTACGATTTTCTAAACAGCTAGTATCTGATTAGCGTTTAATAACCAAGTTTACGTTTTGAAGTACAGCCAATGTTAATTTTTCAATACCGCTAATTTTTATTTGGAAATAGCAGTTCGATTTTAGGTTTCTTCTGTTTTTAACCCTGAGTAAAGGCATTGCCAGTCGCTTGGCTTTGTTTTTTTTAACGATTAGCTGATCTTTTTCATTGAAACCGAACAAAATGAACCTTATGTGTCTTCTTTCGTATTTTTTGTTTATTATTTTTATTTGGTATGTGTATAGGAGTGGATCAAGGAAGGCTTTACAATCGTGAAGGGTCCTGAAAAAAACGCCAGCAAGGATAACAAGAAAAAGGCGGAGGAAGCGCGTGTCGCCGACGAGGCCGAGCGTAAGAGGTCAGGCACAGACTTCTAATATGGACTCAGTCTCCAATACTAACAGAATGTTGGCTAGAATCCAACTAAAAAACATTCCCGGCTCCGTTCGAGCCATAAAATATTCCCTGTGTTCCAACAGAAAGAATCTTTCTGCATGGGCTGTTTGAGCTTCAATGCTCAGAGTCATCAGTAGCGCGTTACGCATTAACAAGTGAACGTCGAAGCACGCTTGCCCATAATAAAGTATTAGCACATTTCCTTTTGTGCAAGAGTGAGAGAGAGAAATGATCTGTATTGATATAATACGGCCATAAGGTACGTATTTTATCTTCTATATTTGTTTAATAACTTTAATATTACTCGTTTATTTAAGTTAGTGTGTGATACACCGCAACTTAAGATAATGAGTATTTTGTTTAATTTTGATGTAGTTGATAATATTAACAGGAAGGAAGAAGAGAAATTAGCGACCGACGAAGAAAAGAAGAAAAAACAGGTTGAGACGGCAAAGAAACAGCAGGTGTGTGTGTACAGTGTATTAATGACATCCGAATCAGTTACACCGGTAGTGTGGAAAGTGTAAAAAATCTGTAAACCAACGAATGTTATAACGAAAACAGATAAAAATACAATTACACATTACATTAAATTGTAATATTTTGTAAGTCGATTTAGCGTAATCCTTATTAGGATTTGTTTTTAACAAAATTATGATATAGTTTCCCCCTCCCCGCCTCATTCATTCACCTTTTTTGAAAAGTCATTACTCCATCTTGCTTAATGTCTCACGGAGTAATAACGAATGGAGTGATGAATGTCCGGGAATTTCCGTCCGCAGAAACTAGCCAGTGTAGTGTGCGCGTGCGCAGTACTGCAGTGTCACATACTCGCAATCAGCCTAATACAGCCGATTCACGCGCAAAACAAAAAAGAACCAGCAAATAATTGCACACCATCACACCATTTGTTTATTACCCTTTCTTTGAACAATGACTAATGTCGTGACTTTTACAGGAGCAGCAAGTTCAGCAACAGCAACGTCAGGCTTCTGATTCGGTGGTGAAGAAGGCACCGTGGTCCTCGGTCGCCAACCTGAGCATGCAAGCGACCAGTAAAGACGGGCTCACGCTCGCTGAGATACAGCGTCTCGAACGTGAGAAAAAACTCGAACAGATGAAGGAACAGCAGCAAATGATGCAAATCATTGCACAGCAACAAGCAGCCGCTCTTGCTCGGGAACAGGTCGGGATTCAACTTCAGCTTGGGGATTCAGCTTTGTACAGAAGATTAGAATTTAAGCTATACTAATTTTTCAAATTAAAATTAACGAAATTCGTCGACTTTTCCACTTTTCAACCATTTAGATGGTAAACGCTTACCGCACGTTTTGTTAACGCGTAAAAATGCCCACGATTAGCGAATTTATTAGCACTTTCCTCCAAAATCAATACTTAGTAATATTATGAATGCGAAATTAACTCCGTTACCCTTTCGTGGGTAAATTACGGGACCGATTGTTATGAAATTTGACAGATAGGTAGCCTGGGACCTGTAGAAGGACAAAGGCTACTTTTTACCAAGAATATTTATATTAAAAAAACTACCTTTTTCCAGAGTGTAGGTCGGAAATTATCCCACGGGAATGAATTACTGGGATTAAGAGAATCCTATGTCCTGAGGTTGTGTTTACCAGGTCTACCTGTGTGCCAAATTTCATACAAAATCCGTTCAGCCGTTAACATACAGTTACTTTCACATTAGTAGTATGGATGATAAAATACAAAATAGACGGAGACGAAATTTTCTATAAAACATAGTGCATACAATATCATCGAACGCTTTTGTTCTGTATACGAACTAATAATTTGGCCGTATTAAGATGGAAAGCAGGCATTCGGTGCTGATAGAATAGAAGAATAGAATAGAATACTGTTTATTATGTGCTGATCTGTCGGAGCTAGTCGGAACTGATCGGTTTGGCCAGAACCTGCCTGCTTTAACTAACTAGTGGCTAGCTTCCTATTATAATATCCTATTAACACTTTTCACAGGTCATTTCTGCATCATAAGAGCCTATAGCGTACCTACCGGGATTAACCCTATATCCAGGGTTAATCCAGGTAAGCAATGTATTAACTCAGTTCCATACGTTGTTTTCATATAACTGTATTGATTTACGCGGTGCACGCCACTATAGCTCCCAGTAGGCATGATATTTTCCAACATCTTCAACAATCATCGTCATATTTCACCTAAAGCTTCCCCATTAATCACTCTTATGGAAATCCGTTCCGATAGTTTTTGAGTTTATCGCCTTCAGACACACGCGGCGGGGACGACGACTTCGGTTTTTAGTATGTAGCTATTGTTTTTGACTAAGTTATGCTTTCTTTTATTTCGATAGGAAATGCAGGCTGGTTTGGGATGGGCCAAGAAGAAGGGGTCGACTCAATCGCAAGGGCAGAGTTTGGCCGAGATTCAGGTAGTTATGGAACTTATTTACAATACCTTGACAAATTTAATGTGTAATATTAAAATGTCAATCGTGGTCGTCACCACACCTGTCCTTTCGTTATTGGGTAAAGCAATGATATTTAGTACCATCTGGTGTAAATGAAAGACGATCAACAAAAGTTTTTCTGCTTACTTTGTTTAGAGATGGGCAAGACTACTGTGCGCGCAACCTTAATTAATTAATAATGTGATGATAAACAGGCTGAAGCTCGCAAGCAGCAGTTGGCGGCAGCGGTCGCGGCGGCCGCTAAAGCTATAGAGGAAGCCGAGGTCATGCCCCCTCTGCAGACCAACCACGCCCCATGGGCCAACCCTACCCACAATGGAGGTAATTCAACACTTATATGGCATGTATTTAATCAAACCTCAAATAATTCCCATTTTGCTTTCCTATAAATATTGTTGAACACTAATATAATGCGCCTCTTTTAGTGAACATTTAATAATTCCCATTTTGGGGTCCTTGAAATACTATATAGCCAAGTAACTCCGGACAACTTCATCTAGTTTAAAAAAAAATATGATTGACGTGTAAAAGTGTTTGTACAAACCTACTTACAGAAATAAAAACCATTTATCATTTAACTTGAAGGTAGAGTTCTTGGTCGTTCTAACCTAAGTTTGCATACAAGCGAGTGACACGTGTCGACGACTGCCGCCGACAACGCACGTGTTTTTGAGTACGGTGTCGGCGTCAGGCCGCGACGCGTGTCGGCACCAACCGCCGACGCGTGTCGCGGCCTGATGCTGCAGCAAAGATTGGATTGAGTTTAGACCTGTGTCCTACACACATTTAAACAGATACCAAAACAAAACGTCTAAGGACAGTGGTAGTGTTCAGTGGAACAGGGCAAGTTCTACCACGTTTGTGTTTGTCTACTTGAATATATATTTTTTTGTTATAAGGCGGTTTCTGGGACACTCAACAACCGAACTCATCGAAGGGTGAGAAGCAGCAAGAGTCGCAGAAATCGTCTGAGCCGACCAAGGCTAAAAAGAAGCCGACTCTCGCCATGCCATCGAAGAAGGACACCTCACCGGCTGTTGAGTTCGAATTCTGGTGCACCGGAGTGCTTTCTTCTTGGAGCTCCAAGATTGACGGTAAGTTCTACTCTGCTTAACGAGAATAGCGCATGCCTTGGCGAAAATATTAGCCAATCAGGAGTAGCGTGGCTGACTTCTCCAGGTGCGCAGGAAGTATATTTACAACGTTATTTTTAGTATACGCGAAACCTGAATATAGTTTGTTCAGAATAAGTAACTGAATCGATTCCAATAATTTTTACCCCATGTTATATTTTGTCCCTAAAATATTTAAAAAAGGGTAAAAGTTGGACACTGAGCGACACTAAGTAGGTTATCCAATCTCCGCGCCGAACGGTTAGGTACCTAGGTACTATTATCAATGAGCGCAAGACGGCGCGGCGCGAGCGGCGCGGGTGAACATGTTTTTGTACGGACAAACAGAAATTTTGTACGTAGATTCTTTACATAAAAATACTAGACACGTGTTTCGGGTTTCACATATACTAAAAATAATGTTGTATGTATAGCTGTGCTTAGCTGTACTTTAATGTTTGGTAAGGAGTTCGCGAGTGCTTTATTTAGTTACCACTGCTCTCAAAACAGCGAAGGATAATTTATCGAGAGGAAACCGGCATGTCCTCAAATCCAAAAAAATCGAAGCCTTGTGACTTCCACCATCCTGAACTAAGCCCACGTAGTGGATTACGAATTTACGGCCCCCTTCTCCTCGCAGTGAGGAGGCCGGTGTCCTATGTGTGGGAACATTAAAGGCCGATAATCCTGATACTCTTGCTCATGCCTCGAACCCCCGTACTGTTAGGCAGAAGTGTACCTACCTATAGTACACACATTTCGCCAGTTATGTTTAAATCCTTTGTAATAAGAGAAATTCCTGATGGGAAAACCCAATAACACTTTGTACTTTGCTTTTGCTAAAGACTTAATATTATTTAAAGGGCAAGCCATAGCGAAGGTTTTATCTGTGTGCCTATTATTCTTTACTACGAGCTTTTAATTACATTGTAGTTGGAAAGCAAAGCGTTTTTGTACTTGTACAGTTCTCCCCAAAGTTAATGGGTGCTCTTAAAGTCGCATAATTATCGTCGCGTTTCGGTGACTGATGAAAAAAAACAGCTGTTCTCTACATTTTGACGAGTTAGACGAACATAAATGTAGGGAACAGCTGATTTTTTTTTCGCGATTTCAGGATTGGTCCCATAGTAAAAGTTGTTCATAATGATGAGTAAAATCACGTGTTTAAGTATCGGTCACTAATTACCAGTCACCCTATATACCAACTGTACTGTAAATTATGGATAACTAGCAGGGCCCCGCGGTTTCACCGGCATAGGTGTCGATCCCGTGGGAATATCGGGATAAAAAGTATTCTATGCGCTAATTCTCGTTGTAAACTATATGTGTGCCAAATTTCATCCAAATCAGTTCAGTTGTTTCTGCGTGGAGAAGTAACAAACATACAGACACACTCACAAACTTTAGCCTTTATAATATTAGTGTGATCTTTGTGCAAACATCAGTATTTGTGGATTTTGTAGTTCATAATAATATTTTGTGCTGTGCTTACCAACGGCGTGTTTTGTGTGTCAAACTCCTCTCTTATAACTGTACTAAGCTTGTAACGTGTTGTAAGATGGGACATTACATTTAGGGCGAAAAACAATGATTCTGAGCACGATCAGCACATCTAAACCGCATTCAGGAGCTGTCAATGTCATCATTGTTCGGTTAGGGAATATTGCCACTGACAGCATCATTAGAATTGAAAGAAACACGTATATTTTCTGGTATACGCCCCAGCTTGCAGATGAACAAGCAATCGACATCGGAGCTACACTAGACTAAGGCGATTTATATGCTTAGACATACCATTGTTTGGATTTTGCTTTCTTTACAATCATATTATTTTGTTGTTTCCATGAATATGTAATTATAGCATTCTTTCAATAATTCTTATTATGAATACTTACTTAAAATAACTGGCGAAATGTATGAGTAGTATATTGGTTATCAAAACAAATGTTGAAATCCTGTATCATTCATGTTTCAGTGCCGACTTTCGTTGGTTTCCTGAAGGACATTGAGTCACCGTACGAGGTGAAAGATTACGTAAAATGCTACTTGGGCGAGTCGAAGGAATCTAACGACTTTGCTCGCCAGTTCCTGGAGAGAAGGTAACAATATTACAGAAAATTATTGCTTATTAATTTTGTTCCACTTGAAAAGGATTTAAAAATTAAAATTAATTATTCATATAAAAAAAATTTGTTGTAGTTTTTACATATTATTTATGTGATACCTGTTTTAATTCTAATTGTTTTGTTTCTTAATGGAACTGGTAACTGGAAGTGAATACCCTTTTTAGGGTTCCGTACCCAAAGGGTAAAAACGGGATCCTATTACTAAGACTCCACTGTCCCGTCTGTCTGTCTGTCTGTCACCAGGCTATATCTTATGAACTGTGATAGCTAGACAGTTGAAATTTTCACTGATGATGCATTTCTTTTGCCGCTATAACAAAAAATACTAAAAACAGAATAAATTAATAGGGGGGGAGGGGGGCTCCCATACAAACATGTTTTTTTCGGCGTTTTTGCCTTGTGGTACGGAACCCTTCGTGTGCGAGTCCGACTCGCACTGGGCCAGTTTTTTTTATTAAGTTGTCTTTAATTGAATGTTACTGTTCAATTAACTAACATACCTACTTTATCTATTAAATATTTGCATGCCATCACTACATGGTGGAATGTGTGGTACCTTTGGTACCTGGGTACCTTTGGTGCCTAGTGCCTACCACATTATATGCAAATAAACGATTTTGATTTGGTGCTTATTGTAAGCATAATTTGGTGGATCGTTTTGATTGAATATCATTCGTACAGGTCTAAGCTGCTGCGCGTCGGCATGGTGACGCCGTCTGACGACCTGTGCTCGCCCGCCATCGCCGTCAACCCGCGCACCGTCTCTGGCTCCGACTACCAAGAAGTGAAGGGCAAGGGGAAGAAAACAAAGAAGAATAAGATGCTGAAGGTCGACGTGCGCATACTGGGATTCTCAGTCACCGCATCTGAAGACCGCATCAACGTGGGTGACATTGATACCGTGTGAGCTGTCTGCGCCCCTCTCGTGTTCACTCTAACTCGCTTTGTGATAACCCATCGGAGATATAAACACTTGTGTCGACACTACTATTACTAAAGTTCGATGCCTCGGGTGCCTGGCCCGCACCGCTCGGTGGTATCCATCGGGTTTGCTCGCGAGCCTGCGTCACCCCATCGCACAGTTCATCCTCTCCCTCGAATCAATAATACTTACTCTCTCTAGCAATCATTACTTATTATTATGACGTGAAGTTGACGATACTACATTAAGTTAATTAATACTGTATTGCATGATGCATTCTACGACCGTACAATCAATTTGAACCTTCGATCGAATTGTATATTATTATTATTTTTAGCTTGCTACATCCTATTTTTTTATATTTAAAATGTATAGGCATGTAATATAATCAAATATGAAATCATTTTATTTTTATTTTAAACCAGCTAACCCGACAGATATTGTCATGTCCGTCACCATTCTGTTGCCTTTATCCCAATATATTTCAGGTCGGTGTAACATGTCTTTTGCTTCCATAGTTTTCCATTAGGCATTTCGGTTGTCACCTTGTTCCTAGCCTAATCATCTTTTACATAGTCCATTCATCGTTTCTTTAGCCTTCTACTCTTATAACCACTCACATTCCAACTCAAAACTTTTCGCACAACATTTTCCTCGTTTCTCTGCTTTACATTCTCATACCATGACAACCATTCCAATCAATTTCCACACCATAGTTTAGTCACCGGTGTCACTTTCAGACTTCCTCTCATATACTCATTTCTTATTCTATTCATTCGGTACACCACACATCCCTCTCGGCAGTCTAATCTCAGCTGCATTCAATTATCATCCCTTTCATTTTCATCCCTTTTGTATCCCAACATTTTGACCCATACAAGACGTGTAGGTCTAAACATTGTTTTATAAATCTTCCCCTTAAGTTTAAGAATAATTCATAGAAATATCCCATAGAAAAATGCACTTTCAGTTTTTTTCGAATTTTCTGGGCAAGTTATCCTATTTTCCTTTCCCTAAAATGCCTATCTGAACATTTTGAACATTAAAAAAAAATCTTATCAGTTCAACCGTTCTAAAGTGATACGCTTACCAAGGAACAGCATTAGATTTATATATGTAGTTGATTCCGCATTAGCCTTTTTTATCAAGTTCTAATTAAATGCGCATGTCAGTTTCAATAATTTTATTTGTTTAGTGTTACGTTACTACTCCTACTCCGATTTTCTCGTCTCGACAATGTCACGTAAATGTGAACCCTATTTCAGTCAAATCTGGTTACATTAATTAAAATAAAATAATTAATCTTTAAGAAATTCTGTGAAATATAGTAGTCCTGCTAGTTAAAACTATTTTATTGATTATCTCGGTACGGTCGTAGAACGCGTCATGGAATACGTAGCATCACCTAAAGTCGTACCGTCAGTGCCACTTGCTTATTATATACTTAGAATAGTTCTTAAGAAAATTGTATGTAATATTGAGCCGAGGGGTATTACTGGCTGTCAATTTCATCTTCAATACTTTTCTACTGCTGTGTAATAATCTGAACAATGTTACCGAATTGTTTTAATAATAGTAATAAAGTGTATTTGCCAGAGAAACCAGTGATCCAGCTAGGTTGGGCATGGTGAGCATGCCGGGCACATAGCTAGTGCATAATAAACCACCGTTACATTGTGCCTTCAGTGTGTTCTGGCCATTGAATGAGTGGAGGAGTGTCTTCTTCAGAGCATTCATTTTGCTTGTTTATATTGCATGTCATCTTTTATCAGGTAAGCACGAATTTGTGTTATCTGTTATACAAAAACATTCTTGGTCAGTTGTGACTACAAAGTTTGCGTATACTTGAGACAAACAAATCAAGGACTAATTTCTGTCCCATAATCTTTATAATTATTTATTTATGATTAATTTATTGTATACTGAGATTATTTTACTGATTTTTTTAAATTGTTGAATTTGATTTACAGTTAGATTCATGGAATAAGGGCCAGATGTCGTATTTGATTTTAGCTGACTACTATTTGTCATTTTACCGAATTCAATCATTATTATATATGGGACAGAGATTAGCGACTCAGGGCATCCTGTAAGAAATGTCCCTGCAGTTTTCTAGTCAATTTCTACAATAATAATAATAATGTTGAAACCCCATAAAGTAATTTTAAATATTACAAGGAAATTTTAAAATAACCAGAATATTTTTAATCAAACGGCATGCAATTGTTTATGACAACGTTTTGTTTATGTTTAAATTTAAATCTCGAGTAGCCTAAGCAAGAGGAATTTTGTTTTGCTCATCTAATTATAACGAATAAATATTGCGTGAACATTTCGTTATAATATTTTTGAACAACATGAATTTTATGTATTCTTTCAATTTCAAAAATAATTAATTTATAATATAAATAATTTGTATCCTTGTCTTAATAAAATGCTGTTTCTAGTGATTTTTGTACAGGGATCTGAATAGTATCTTTGCTAACCGTATGAGGTATCTACCTCATACGGTTGCTACTCATCTGAGTAGCAACTTTTTATGAATAATGTAAAAAATGTTTGATTGTGAGACGACTAGACTCTATCTCTCACGATCAGCAGCTTGATCCCTGTTAAACAAATCACCGTTTATATTACTTACTTTGTGTCTGTTTGCCTCCCTCTACATTGAAATTGTGATAATAATCCTTAGCTTGTATCTTGTAAGATTATTTTATAATTAGTTTGTTTTGAATAAACTCGATGATATCTCTTTTTCATTGTCCGGGGCAAGCTAGCACAAACTAAAATATCGTGTCTCCAACTATATCGAGGAATTTGTAATTTTTATCTTAATATTTTTGTTTACAAAATTTTAACTTTAGACGGGTATATCGGTTTTTGATGTTGAATTTATTTCAGAAATTACCGCAAAGTACTAATTATATTTTGTTTAACCTTCAACAAGCCACGCCTCACATATCATATTAGAATTTCACTCGATTCTTACAGATCAGGGATGTTGCGGATGCAGATTTTTTCACATCCGCGGATGCAGATGCGGATTTTAAGAGGCTCACATCCGCGGATGCGGATCTGTACAAAAAACTTAAGTGTGGGTCTTACGTACGTAAACAATACAGTTACATGTATGCGATGACACTTTTTAACAAAAAGCACAATAAAAAAGTAATAAATTTGTGATTGACTATTTACGACTAAACAACAAACGTGCGCGTCAGATCTTGTCACAATACAAATAATAGCGAGGCGCGTCACCGTCACCGATTCACCGAAGTCGAAAACAAAATTATTGCTTTCCTATTGGTCAATCAGCACGCGCGGTCGACACGCGCCACTCGTCGGGCCCGCCCCTTTATTGTCGCGACCTGCTATACAATCGCATCCGCATCAGCTCCGCATCGATTTATGCGAATGCGGATGCTGATGTCTAAATCGATGCGGATGTTCCGCATATGCAGATGCGGATGCGAATATTCGCAACATCCGTGTTACAGGTTGTGCTAATGGAAAGAGATCTTACATGAACAGATGATCGAGGTGATTGAGTTTTCACGCGACGATCGCTATCTATTAGGACACCTGGTTATACTAGAAATAGGTAGGTCTTGCTGTTGAGTCCCCATAACCCGTAAACCATGTGTTCAAATTCAGAAGCAGTATTCTCGAGCGATAGACACATTTTTTTTAAATTACATTACTGTCACCTCTCTAAGGGATACGCATTTTAAAACTATTATTCGTCGGGAGGTTATTATTGTAATGATTTTTAATTATTTATTTTAATTTGTGTAGTAGCATTTTCTTACATTATACTGTATATAAGACGACAATAGGTATATATACCTGATGGGGTAGTATAATGTGTAAAGTTTCGCACCTTCTAATATATTATTATGCCTACTTCTTTATGTCTAATTTGTCTATAGTTTGGCAGAAATTGTTTATGTCCGATTTTTTTTAAATTTAGTTTAATGTTCGAACTACATCATAAGGATTTTAATAGTATTTTATGTATATATAACATTTTAAAATATTATTTAGTCGTTTTGTATATACTTTGTTTGCTAACGAGCATATTTTGTAGTCAATGTACGAACATGCGGATTTTTATTTTCTATTTGAACTTTGCGATATTACAGAATGCTAAGAGACTGTTACGTATTTGGCTCTGTCTCTACTGTCAACACTGCTGGGGCCCAAGTCTGCTATTTTTATAAATTCGTCATTCCAACACGATCCCATTGTCATTTTGTGTAAAAGTTCGTAATCTGCCAAATTCATAATGGTCGATCATTGGTCGGTCAATGGTACAGAACATATACGATACTCGTAACGAATGAGAGGTTTTCTTTTTGAGTATTAAAAAAAAAACATGGTTTCCAAGAACTCTATAGATGGCGTTGAACTGATTACGTTACTAGGTGCCAAAGCCAAAACGCTTGGAAAAAAAACATTGCGTCACGTCACATACGCTCGTTGTCTGACACTTTCGTTTGCATTCGTTTTACGATCTCAAAACATCCAAGTGAAATAATCCAAAAAATGATGTGACATTCCGTTCCTTGCAGTAACTTACCAAGTTCAGCGCCATCTATCCAGCGACTAGGAAAAGTTAAAAAAAAGAAAAAAAAATCCCCCATTAAAAGTAATGACTGCACAATGACGTTCTAATGGTAGGTCACTGATCAAAGGAACTGTCAAAATGTTAGCAGATTACCCCCTAAGTCAGTCATTCATTTGTCATTATGTACGAGATTACCATTCTATGCCATTTCTTTCAACGGAGTGTCAGTGGTTGACCATTGGAAAGTCATAATGACGCCATAATATTAGTAGATTACCAAACTTCTCAAAATCAACAATTATGAAATCAATGATAGACCATTCTAACACTATTGCAATAGCAGACTTGAGGCCCTGGTCCCGCGGCGTTATATTTGTGTAACATGGCAGCATGAGTGTTGTCCGGTAAATTGGAGTATGATGACGACGTGTTTTTATATAGTTAGGCATAATTGTAACATGATTGTGTTCTGCATGATGAATTAAGTAATTAATATATATATATCAATGTAGACAGGTCATGTGCCGACAGGGCTTTTAATCGGTTTGTAATATTGCCAGTCGACTGTTTAGCTTATTGTTGCCATTGCCGATATGTTAACACGTGTTGTACGTGTGTGCATGTGTCTATTAAAACCAACATGTAATGTGAACTTTGATATTTCGTTAAGGTAAATGAGAAAGGTTAAATTGCAAGCTTAGCTTTTCGAAATAACACCTGATTTAGCCACGGTCTCGAACCGGATCATTTTGGGTTTCGCCTAAGGCCCATCTCAAAACTCGCCTTGTGTAATTAATTAATTGTAAAACATTTTACTTACTTATCGATGTCTTTCTTGAATTGTAGGTTTTAAATATTTTTGTGTGTCAATGATGTATTATCTCAATATGATCCAGTTACTAATCTAATATTACAATTTGCAATAACTGTCAATATGATTCTACTAAGTGTAGTTTTGACGATAACTGTGTTTTGTGTACCTGTGCTATATAATGTTGTTCAATATTCCTGAAGTATGTAGGTACTGTATCATGTGTAGATGGAAATTCAGTTATCCGTCTTGTGCATTTCCGTCAGTTTTGAAGTAGTGTTGTAGTTTTTTTCTTGTATGCTGATCTAAATGTGTTCTGATTTTACATATTTGTAGTGTCTTAATATTTGTAAATAACAGTCATTGGTGTATAATTAATAATCAAATCAATTTCCGCATTAAATGCAGTTGGCTGAATGATTCTGAGTGTATAATAGGCCTTACTCTCGACACCATGAAATAATGAACTACAAAATTCACATATTCTACAATTGATTCATAACACTGAATATTAATTTTAAAATAACGTATAGGAATATTTTATGTCTTTGCCAACCGTATTCAAGCTCCAGAAGAGTTTCATCTTAACCGTTTCATGTATACAAATATTTATAGTACAAAGGGGGCATTTGCGTGGATCGTTGTCAGCGGTAAGTTAACGTAGTATCTAGGCTAATTTGATGTTAATCGGTTCTGAAAGAAATACCGGTCTCAGAGACACCCCACTTGAAATGTATTTATTCCGTAAAATGGATACTTGGGTCACTAATAGTTTGTAATCTGGTGTCGGCATTCCCAATGTGACTAGTTCTGAGAAGATATACTGAAGCAAATTCATGATTCAGGTCTTCTTTTTTTCTCGACGGTTGAAAAGGCATGTCAAATATAAAAGCAAAGATAAAAGCAGTTTCGATAGAACTTTCCAAGTCGAGTGACATGAACTGATCCTATCGCTAGGCCCCCTGTACCAGGCGGACCGGTACACCGCCGGGAACTCGCTTATTTAGTTCCATGTGACGTGGAAGCAATTAATGCTAATAAAATGATTTGTTTTAGAATCGTTACTAGTTTATTAAAAACACCTTGTCTTCTACTCTTCATAAGTTGACACTTCGGAACTGAATTAAATTCATGAGTAAATTAGTGTTAAAATTTCTATGGACATTAACGATGAATGTGAATGTGTGTGCTCACATTGGAGCGTGTTGGTGTCGTGTCTAACCCTCGCGGAGATACCTCAAACTTTAGGCTGTATGTATGTAAATGTAACATTATTTATTAGGTAAGGCGGCCGGTATGCTATCATACCAGAGAAATCTGCTTGAACACATTAGGGTGGCATTTGCTTCAAATAGGGTACAGCTGAAATGGTAATATTTATTTAACATGCCATTAACCCACTTCTTTTTGTAACATCGACCTAAACTTTTTGACACTAAAATTGTTGAGATTACTAAGTTATCCTGTTTTTTATATTTTTGAGCTGACGTGTAATTAGTTTGTGCGCATAAAAAATGCACCAATAATTTATGACTGACAAAAGAATAAAAAGATAAATACTCATACCAATCAGTCGTAACTTCCTTCGAGCTACTAGGTTGACTGGGGTTGTGCAGGCCGCCTATATTATTGTCAAAAAGTTTCCCATACAGCCTTTGCCTAGCATCTCTTGTAGGGTGGTAAATGAAGCAATAAGTGTAGGTATGTACCGTACTGATGTTGTGTAATCTTTAAAAATAACTGTTACTGTTTCGATTACTTTATGGAAAAGTATGTTTTACTATATGGAAGACGTGTAAATATTAAATTAGAATTAAAAAAATAAAATAATGATCACTGAGCCTGGAGGTTTTATTTATTACATAACACATCACGCCTATGTTCCCCAAAGGGTTAGGCAGAAGCACATATACCTAAGCACCTAGAGCACATCGTCAGTCCTATGTAACCGTTTGTCACACTGGTGTTACAATCTGGTGTGACTACGAGTCGGTAATGAGAAATTCGTGTCCTTCACGACACAATCCCCACCTTTGAAAACTTAATGAAAATCAATTTTGAGAACGCCAAGAATTAGTGAACATCAGTGACCTGGCACACCATCAGGGATTTTAATTTTCAGAATTTGTCGGTCACTGGTTCAAAAGATATAAGGGTTTATAGGCGGCCGATCTGGAGACTCCCCAGCAGGGCCACATTTATATCTCAAAAACTAGGGCACCTAGCGAAGATCTGTTTTCTCCCATATCTTGTCGCCAATTAGTCGGAATCAGTGGCCAAATACCAGAATTTGTCGGTCACTGGTTCAAAAGATATAAGGGTATAAAGGTGAAATATTTTTTCTTGGCAATTTTTCGTGAACTCTTCGATCTAGCTCTTGGACTATACCTTATAAGTACTAATTTGAACTCATTATATCTCCTAAACTAAGACCCGATATCTGTGACTTGGCATGTCCGTGACTACCAACGCCAATCTCTTCCATATTTGTTAAATAATTAGTACTCAATTGGTACTAATTAGTACTCGAACCACAGAATTGGTACCTTAGTAGTTTTCGAGAAAATCGACTTTGAAGTCACGCTCCCTTCAGCAGGACCACCATGACCGCCGAAAAAGGGGGCACGCTACAGCTATTCTAAGTATACAAATAATTAGTACCCATAAATATGATTTATTTCGTAAAAAAAACAACTGTAACATTTGTATTTACCGAGAAATCAACGATGATAACTTTTCTCGCAATTGTTCAGCAGGACCACGATTTTGAATGTTGATTCCAAGTTAGAGAAACTTGTCGCTTTCCTCAAACCTACATACAAAATTAGTACCCTGCAAGATAAAATTAGTACCCAAAATTCAAAACTAGTACTCCAGTAGTTCACGAGATATACCGTGTCATTGGTGGGGTGGCGGTAGTCACGGTGCCAAATTTTCATTTCAAGATTTCCCTATTAAAAACTCTGATTTCTACCCAAATTTATACAAAAATTAGTACTGCTAAAGAAGTTATAGCGACCAAAATTTCAGATTTCTAAGTGTTGTATTTTAAGAAAAATTTGCTTTCATTACTTTTCCATACTAAATCTCCGCGTATAACCCAACCAAATTAAGTTGTCAATGGTAATGGCGCCGATTGCCTTGTTCACAAGCACAACTTAATTTGGTCGGGCTATACGCGGAGATTTAGTATTAGTAGTTATAAATCCTAAACGTGGCTTTGAAACGAATCTAAATTTTGTTTAGCAGCTTTCACAAATCCTTCACAGTTAATTAAAATGCAAATTATAAACACATAGGCAGTATATTCTTGGATACGCGTTATGGCTTTTTCTTCAGTTGTCCGATTGAGAGATCCAGTTAATAAGTTCTAACTTTCTTTGTTTAGGTTTCACAAATTTTATACCTTACCATGAAGTTTTCACAATTATTTCCTAAATCCTCTTATAATTTGGAGTGTACGACTATACGCCGACAGACACTACGCCGACAGACTGAACACCGACAAGACTTTACTTCGACGGGACTCTTCGCCGACAGGACACTTTGCCGACAGGACTCTTCGCCGACAGGGTCATCAGCGACGCAACTTATCTCCGATAATCAGATACTTTTTATTTTTCTTTTTGCGGATGGGAAATCATCAAATGACCCCTCCCGCTCTGGGTGGAGCGAAGGGAGTGTCAGACTCTTACTGACTAATAGGTACCCACCCGTATTCCTTCCTTAGCCCTTTATGTTCCGGGCCAGCGGTAACCCTTTCGGACAATTCCGCTGACCCGGCAGGCTTCGACCCTAAGACCCTTCCTTAATGCTGACATCTCTTTGAGGCGCGCGTGGAACACGTACGCGCCATCCAGTATGGGCCTGGTCCAGATCGGACGTTGAGCTACCCATTACTCCCCGCCCGCAGGCCCGCGCCTACGGTGGCCGGGAGTCGTCACGTGGCTCCCGAAGCCCGGAGCGTCTCCCGCGGCGGCTGGCATGGGAGGTTTCATTTTGACAGTTCAACAACATTCATTGCGTTATTTGCGTTATTGAGCAGACATTTTTTGAGCAATGGATTAGAAATTTGCTTCAAAATGATTCAAATTGAGAGTAATAGTGTGTTACGTAATTAGGATGCCGGTCACTGGTCAGGCCAATTTAAAACAGGCTCGCTCATAAATCTTCTGAGTATTAAAATGGCCTATATCTAGGGAGATTATTAACATTAAGAGACAAGTAATTTTAAATCACTATTTACTTTTTCTAGACATTCAAAAACGCTTATATGTTTAAGAACATCATGGACGTGCACGTTTTTTGAAGCACCGCCGACAAGTCTTCTTTTTATTACAGGAACGGTATTTTATAGGACGTCGAGCGCTGCTGCGGGATACGCTCGCCAAGTACCTGCTGCCCCGCCGCTCAAGAAATCCCAGCACGGCCCTCTTCTTTAACGTTTCTTCTGCCTTACACGTTAAGGTACTCCTCTTCCACACGTCCCCGAACATGTACTGCAAGTAGTTCGTGATATCTGCTGCCGTGGCGCCATCTTCATCTGCTACTTTAAAGAATGCGTTCATAACCAGCTTGGCTGTGTTCTGATCTTGCTCCTGTTGGTGATCACGTGACATTGTAACACATTTATGTTTTCTGCCTTTATGAATGTAACATTGTTTCGGAATTTGAGATGTTATTAAGGAAGCATCAGAAAATAAGCAAGTGTCAAAATAAAAATAAATAAAAAGTTCGAAAATCCATGAAAACGTCATAGAAGTCAGAAGTCACCAATGTCCTGTATTTTTTTTAATAGTTTTCGTGTTTTTGAAAGACCAGTGTTTGTGTCATTGATTGTATTATTTTATATCTATGGTTTTGTTTTGGGGCCATCCTTCAATCAGGTTGTACTGACAGACGTGGTAAAAAAAAAGCGTGCTCATAAGCTTGCTTAACCCAAAGACTACAATATGATGCTGTATTTAACCTTTTGAACGCCAGAGCATAAACGCACGCGCGTGCCCTCCACGCCAAGCCACAATTTTAAATATTTAAGGGATACAAATAAAAACACACAAAAGTAATGATTTAATTGTTTATTTCGTGATAAAGTGCACTGCATTTTTTGTCACATATTTGTGGCGTACTGGCGTGTACGCCAGCGACACAAATACACGGCACGGGCACACGCTTGCTTGTCACGTATATGTGACAATGGCGTTCAAAGGGTTAAAATTAGCATGCTCTGCAACTGTTTACATTTGCCAGCAATAAGCATGCTTGTTTTAAGCATCCTCATAAATAAGCATTCTCAAAGCAAACGTACGGACAGACGTGCTATTTGGCATAAGGCTCATTTTCATTATGAAACTTGTAAAGCCTCATAAGCATTAATTCGTGCAATATTAGGTATTTGTGTTTATAGGACAGACATTCGTAACTTCGATATTATGACACAAAAAGAAATGTTTTTTCTTCTCCCCAATGCGACATATTGAGGGTTTATTTCGTTTTTATTAGGGTTCCGTACCCAGAGGGTAAAAACGGGACCCTATTACTAAGACTCCACTGTCCGTCTGTCTGTCTGTCACCAGGCTATATCTCATGAACCGTGTTAGGCCCGGCGCCCACTATCGGCATCGGCACGGCTGAGGATTTTTATGCGACGAATAAAAATGTAACTTAATTGTTTTTTTTTTATTTTTTTTTTAAACGCTAGGAATTTCTCCTGTATTGTGGGTGCGTTTACAAACATTGAAACTCACATACACAAACAGCCAGACCCGGAACAACTACTTGTAGGTCATACAAATATTTGTTCCGTGCGGGAATCGAACCCGCGACACGCAGCGCAGCAGTCAATAGCTTAACCACTGCGCCAACCGTGCCGTCAATGTACAATTGTATGACAATAAAATTTAAATTTGACATTAAAACATGAAAATGGAAAATTGGAGTCCTGAATCTAATTATCATCTTTATAATAAACATCTCACTGAGGACTGTTTCGTTAAACACGCTACACGTAGGTACGCTCTTCCCCATACGTTAAACACGCTACACGTAGGTACGCTCTTCCCCATACGTTAAACACGCTACACGTAGGTACGCTCTTCCCCATACGTTAAACACGCTACACGTAGGTACGCTCTTCCCCATACGTTAAACACGCTACACGTAGGTACGCTCTTCCCCATACGAACACTACCTTTTGGATTGGAAGGGCCGACTAGAATCAATTCTATTTTATTGTAATTTTTGACGTTAAAAAGTGCCTGAAATAAATGATTTGACTTTGTTATTTTTTGTGTTTTTTTCCCCATTAGTATGCACGCTATCCAAATACCCAATAATGAAAATGGAATCCCTCTCCTTTCCGCTAGTAATGACTACATGGTAAGGTAATGTTACACGGCTCACTTTTGGCATTCAATTTGAGTGAATTCGATTGAATTTGTATGGACACTGTTGAATGGTTCATCATCATCTGCCTAGCCTTTTCCCAAGTAGGTTGGGGTTGGCTTCCAGTCTAACCGGATGCAGCTGAATACCAGTATTTTACATGGAGCGACTGCCTATCTGACCTCCACAACCCAGTTACTGGGTAATACGATACCCCTTGGTAAGACTGGTTGTCAGACTTTCGGGCTGTTGAATGGTTAAATTTTTTATTTTTACATGGTTCAATTCTTCCAAATTGAACACCAAAAGTGACTGTTAATTAATAGTCACTTAGGTAATTAAGTAGTGGCTATTACATAAATGTAATGCAATATAGCGCACGAAGAATGCAACTGCCATTTGACTTAGGTTAGAGCGAAATGGCAATATAGTAGCTCAATAGTTTTTAGTTCACATTGCGAACTAATGTGACCCCAGCTCAGCTTGTAAAACTAGTGTAGTTGAGCCAGGAGATATTAGCTCAACCATAGTAGTTCTTAGGCTAAGTTTTAAGCCTATCCAATTTAAAGCACACTGATCTGATCGTCATGCGCTTTAACTTTACTAGGACACTCACTATCCACTAGTTTATAGCTTGCGATCTGACCGCGCCCAATTATTCTAATAATTAAAAATGAAGTATAAAAATAACTTGGAGTGATTCGATATTTTTCTCTTAAGTAATATATTATTCTCAGTGGTTGTAACGATCGATAAAGTGCATAAAAGTATTCTTTTATCGAAGGATATATCCCATCTCTAATATTAGTTCCACGGTACCTCACGTCGTTATCAGCGCCAAAATGGCGATAATCAAATGTCTTCATTTTGTCATTGATACTATTAAGTCCAGCGTAGGTACTTGTGGTCAGTGGTACTATGTTGTGAGAACGTCGTGACCTGGCGATTTACCTCTTTGCATATTCAGATTAATGCAGTCGTTACGGCTAGGTAGTTAGAAGCCCGAAAGTTTAACATTCAGTCTTACCAAGGGGTATTGTATAACCCAGTGACTGGGTTGCGGAGGTCAGATAGGCAGTCGTTCCACGTAAAATACTGGTATTCAGCTGCATCCGGTTGGACTGGAAGCCGACCCCAACATAGTTGGATAAAGGCTAGGCAGATTGATTGATGTGATTAATAGAGTTTAGTTTACTTTTAATCACCCAATGGGAAGTAATTGTCGGACCAATACACGTCATGCTGTACCCGTAATTTTTTAATTGCCGCAACGCCTCCCGCTTTGTTGGTAAACACATAAACAGATGTTAGCGTTAACTCCGATTTTAGCCACGCGACAAAATATCCTTGTACAGTTATAGTTTCCTCTTTGCTTCTTTTCAAATTAGGAACAGACTATTCTTGCACCCCATCTTGAATATTTGGACATTTCAACAAATATGACATTCAAATCGATTCAATAATATGTGATTCAATACAATAATATATTTTTTGGTGAAACGTAAACAAAATTTAAAAGCCGTATAATTTGATTAAAATAATGGAACAAGGCCATACAATGGAGATAGAAGAGGAGGCGCCCAAGCCAGCCGAGTACTATTCTGTCCCGGGCAAGCCCCAGGGAAGGTTAATTATCGAATTCCTCCAGGAGATGAAGTCGGGGGCAACGATGCATGAGATCGTGCAGTTCCTAAGCGAAGAATGTGGGAAGGACACTGAAGAGTTGACTAATTCCGTGGTGACTACTTTAGAAAATGGAGCAGCGCTGGGGTTTTTGCAGAGGAAAGGTTCTCACTACTTAAACTGGGCGGCTCGTGAAGCGTGTTGCAGAAGACGACGCCGCAGACGTCGCAGACGTCGCAGCTGCGGACGGCGCAGGCGTAGGAGACGCAGCTGCAGGAGGAGGCGGCGGCGCCGGCGGTGCTGACTAGAGGACTTGCCCGATCCTACACCAAAATGCGTGTAGATGCTAAAGAGCATGAAAACAAAAACTGGCTGGGCTCCATGATGTTTTTATACAACTTGTGGTTATAAAAATTGTTTGTCCGCAATTTGTTGTGGTTTGATTCGTTACAGATGCTTAATTCACGAAGGCGCGTTAGTCTTAATTTTGTTTGTTAGTTTCTCGTGCATATTTTCGGCTAATATTAAGCGCTCCAGGGCTTACGCACACTGAAACTATGAGCACCATGCATCCGATCCGTGCACGATTATTCTTAGATGAAAACGACGTCGACGTGTCTGGCTAAAAAAAACGCACCCACAATACAGGAGAAATTCATAGTGTGGGGCAACGTTTTAAAAAAAAAAAAGAAAAGAAAAGAAGACGTAGCCGAAATCTGCTGCGATTGACCGACATCTACTATAACACCAGCCCCACGCTGGCGATTGACAAGAAACGAGTAGATTTAGCAACCAAAAATGAGTTGGCGAGCAGCGTTTGCGCGACTCCCTGGTATGCGTATGTATCAAGCGAGTCTCTCAGCGAGTTGAGCGAACAGTCGGCGATCAACGATTAATATAATTATGTGCCATCTCTTTTACTTACATGGGTCCTACATGCTGTTGTGCATTTCTTGAGCGACAAAATCGTCCATAGTCGTCGTGCCGACAGGTGCCTATACACTATATGACTATATAGTATTTAGGTCGTATTATATTAGTATCGACGTCAGCAGGTTTAATCTTAAAGGGGAAGCGCTAAGGTAGCCCGCGAAATTCAAATTTTCTTACGTTTTTTGCAATTTGCTGGTCAGTAGGTACTAGGTTGTACGTTGATTAAAATACTTATGATTCGCGGTCGTAACAAATATGTATTTACAGGATTATAATCATTACAATCAGTAATACAACTTAAATATTTCGTGAAATAGTCATTCTTGGGGATTACTTGGTCTTAGAGAGTTGTGTTGATGACTTAAATGATTATAATTCTGTAAATACATATTTGTTACGGCCGCGAATCATATTTTAATCAACGTACAACTTAATACTGACCAGCAAATTGCAAAAAACCTAAAAAAAATTGAATTTTGCGGGCTACCTTAGCGCTTTCGCCATATTTTATTTTATTTTTATTTTATTTATTTTAGGAAAACTTACAGCTAAACAAATACAGTAAGTAATAATTTATACAAAAGTATGTTTAAGTAGACGTAGCACGGCATCGCCAGCTAGCGTAGCCTTGCTATGCCGTAGCTTTAACTAGTAGATCAGTCCAACACTATTAATTAAATTATCCTTTTAATTGTTGGCCGAAGCTAGCAAGTCCTTACCTACCTACCTTTCAATGAAGTTATACTTTTTGTTTTGTTTACCTATACTGTCCCAATAATGGGCAAAGGCCTTCCCCAACGTATTCCAGGAACTCCTTGCCCGCCAATGATTATAACACTTATAATATCATTGTTGCCCGCGCCGCGCCATCGCCACCTCGACCCAGGCCTAGTTTATACTAATATATATTTTCAACATAAATATATATAATATTTTAAACAATAAATATTTTCTATTACTATAAATAATGCCCTTGCTACACTGACAATCACTATGCGCCGAGCGCTCGGTTCAGTTGAGTAACTGGCGGAACAAACTGCGCTTCACGAGGAGGCTTCTTCATGCTTAGGCATAAAGTCCTTCTCACAATTTCACCAAACGTCGTCGAACATTTTTGTCTTGCTGACGCGGCACTGTCCGTTACTCCGTTCGTCCGTAAATCCGTCCATTCCTTTCGGCCGTCCGTCCGTCCATCTGTATGTCAGCGAGCTGTATTTAGTAGTAGACAGTTGAAATTTGAGAGAATGCGTATTTCTATTGCCGCTACGAATAATAAAAATAAAATAAATTCATAGGTAGGTACCTACATGAAACGTGTTTTGTTTTTGCAGCGTTTTTTTGAGTCCGAATCGTATTTGGCCGCTTTTATTCATTTAAAAAAGAATTGTATATATATTACTTTTATTATTTTAAGTCTGTCCTTATTATAATATCTTATATAAAAAATTGTTTATAGTTCCACATAATGCCGCGGAACGCAGGACTTCTCTTGTGAAACGGACGTAGTATGTAGGTACGAGATTCTCCCGTACGGACACGGACGGACGTACATACGTACAAGTACTAGGAACGCAAATCATCCAGGAGGTTGTTATTAAGGTGGTAGGCACTGCAGCTGCACCGGCACAAACATGAGGTAAATCAGCTCAGTGAGTTTGAACCTTTAAAGGGGGGCTCGGTAAATGTAGTTCGTATTAATAGTCTTTGTGTGCGTCATAGCATGGTGAAAAAGGGATAGATATTGTATTCTATGGTAAGAGGGAAAAAGAGCTAGCACACACAGAGATGTCGCTCGGGATATACAGGAAAATACACTAGCGTGCAAACAATCTGGCATGTTTGAATTTAATGCATTATGCATCAGTCTGCTTGTTGCTTTTGTAATATTTCATACCATGACACAAATACCTATATCGAAAGGTTTTTCTGCGACTTTTCTGTGCTGAGTACGAAATCTAAATGAGAAACTTGTCGATGCTCTCTTAGCCGCAATATTTTATACATCCAAAATACATACAATTAATTTCCTTTTTTTTCCATATTAGGTAGATTAAATTGGCTGATCAATTTTTGACGTTCCAAAAGGGTTGATTCTCAGCCTAGTTTGAATAAATGATTGAAATTTGAAATGTCGTAGTGCTACTTTCGCCTTAAATCTTAATTCAGAGGGGTAGGTACACGGATATCGACTAACTGCGCAACAAACTAACAGTAGTAGTAATGGCTTTCATTGTGGCAGTTCAACAACATCAGTTGCGTTATTTACGTTGTTGAACAGACAAATTTTTCGAACATATGAAGCAATGGATTAGCAATATCCTTCAAAAAGACTCAATTTGTGATTTATAGTGTGTTACGTAATTAGTGTGCTGATATCAGAGAGGCAATTCCCGTAATTTTAAGAACTTTCATAATCTTATCGCAGTCTGTTAAAAATACATCTAATTTCTCTGCATTGTTGACAAGTTTTTGACATTGTTTGTCGCAGAGACCGGATTGCGACTAGATTTTGAACGTTTTTAATTACGGGAAAAATAATTGTTCTTCAGATGTGTTGTTATCGAGTGCATTTTATTTAAGTAAAAAGTTCTCAACGAGTCCACCACTGCTTTATTCACCGAATTGGCTTGATTGTGACTGTATATGTAAATTAAAGTAAAATGTGTGGTGCCTGTATATGATTTGAAATGTGATTCTTTATGTATTTTTGTTAACAATATTACGTGTTTATATAAAATATAAAAATATATATAAAATATTAAATATAGATACTATCTGTGTTCTTTAAAAAGATGGGTTAAGTAGTAGGTCTTTGAATTTGATTAAAAAAAAAAAACAGTTTCCGTTTATGAGGTGAGGAGTGTAGGTCTACACTACAGGAATTAGATTTCGCAAAGAAGTTTCTAAAAGTTGAAATTAAAATATGACTAATTTTTTTTGCAATGAAGTGTAATAAAGTTATGGGGCACCCATACTGCAACAAGCAAAGCACACATTGAAAGCTCTGCTTATGTGTAGTGTCGAGCTTGTGTCGTTACAAGCTCAGATAAGCTCTTCTGTATGTTTTTTATACCATACGATACGATTTGCAGCGTGTTTGCATCCGATAAATCGTGACGGATTTACGAAACACTTAGGAAAAATCAACAACTTTTCCGAAAATATTATTTAGGCTCTGTAGCATTTTGATATACTTTTTAAAATACTTTGAAACCTGCACAGGATGAAAAATAACAATTTCAACAAAATAAATGTATTCTAAAAAACTGTATTCTTTCTGTTTTTATTACATTTAATAAGTTTTATTTGCATGTTTTTATGTATTTCTGGAATACCTAAGTCCTTATTTATGCTTATTTCTTAAGATCTTCAGTAAAATGATACTAAAACGAAAATAACACGTAAAATATAATTTTCTGCTTGAACATGTTTTCAAAACATTCGCCAAAAAGCATCGGAAGATGTTAAAACAGGGAAATTAAATTAAAATAAATATTGTTTGACGTGCCGTGCGAACAATGTGAACTTTACTCCATATTTTAGGGGTATTCTCCAACGGTGTTTTGGTGTCCTGGTAGCGAAAATCGAGGCGCCTCGTTTTGTATGGCTGCGCGGCTAAAATACCAGTAGTACGGGAGTAACCAAGAGGTGGTCAATAATAGTTCCCGCGCTTTTCATTGCGCAGATTGAAAGAGAAAGTGGCTTTCACTTTCGCACTGCGCAGATTTGCTTTTATACTCTACGGTAAAAATGACGTGAAACCGTGGATTGGAAGGTCGTTTTGAAGGGGAACTAGGTAGAAGTGTTGAGAAACTTTACATTAAAAAATCATTCGTTTCTCATTCACGTTTTGTATGTGTAAAGTATTCAGTATCTCTCTGTTTTTTTTACAGGCTACGTACTTGTGTATATAATTAGCAGTAGCAGTGGTGGCTCAGTGGTAACGGCCCCGACTTCCGAGTTGTAGGTCGTGGTTTCGATGCATAGATTATACAGTCTATGTTCGATGTCAGCATCGAGGAAGGGGCCCCTTAGGGCCGAAGCCTGCCGGGTCAGCGGGATTGTCCGAAAGGGTTACCGCTGGCCCGGAACATAACGGGCTAAGGAAGGAACAACCAACAAATACCCAACTAATAATGTTTAAAAAGGATGATACTTACAAAAATAGTTGCATACATTATGTTATCTTAGGTTTTGACAATAAATCGATAATTTGGAACGTTTATTGGAAGGATTATCTCCTTAATAACATGTTCAAGTCTCTTACCAATAGAATAACGAAGGACCACCGAAGTTAAAAGCCATTTCTGCCTTTGTGGCGGAGGTGGATTTGAATTTGACTTTTTTTTACATTATAAATTTTCGATCGATTAGACAGGTACATTCAACAAGCTAAAAGTTGCTGTGGCATGGGTGTGGCAGGGGGCCAGCTAGATAGAAACACATGGTGTCAGGCTGTCAGCTCAGATCACATCTTGCTGTGGAGGCGTTGCTATTGCTATAGCGCACTCAAGAAAACAAGACATAGGTAATGTAAATAAGGCGAAAGTTCCGCTACCTTGCTGACTTGTAAAACATTGAAAACATAATCGGCTTATAATGTGACTACTGCTGGCATTTATATACATTTGTCATCTAAAAATTATGTCACACAAATTTCATGATATTTGGGTCACTCTTTTGCAACATTATAAAAATCTCACCGTGAAAACTTAGGTGATGTGAGTTAGGAATGACGCAGCGCTGAAAAGAAAAACTATTACTCAATTTAACTTTTATCCAAATTGCCAGCACAATCATAATGAAAACTAATACATGCAAACGTTGCCGAAAATAGAATGAACAACATATTATGGGTATAATGCCTATTCAAACGCAAGTCACAGAACGTGTGCGGCTTTGTGCTGCCCATAGATACTTATATTATGATTTTTTTACATTTCTGTGGTGCTGCCTGACGAAGGGCGAAGTCAGGTGTGTTGGTTTCATGGTTACACGTTTGAGCACCGATGGCCCTGCTACCCTGTACCTACAGATGAGCGTAAGAGCGGTTCTGCACTGCATTCATATCCATAATCAGCTTATAATGTTCCCACTTCTGGGACACAGGCCTCCTCTCGATGAGAGGGAATGGGCCGTAATCCACCACGCCAGCCCAGTGCAGATTGGCAGATGTAACATGTCTTCGAATTTTTGGTTCTAAGACATGCCGGTTTCCTCACGATGTTTTCCTTCACCGTTTTGAGAGCAGTGGTGATGAAATAATTTACACAAAGTAAAGCGCCTTTCTGGGTTCTAACCTACGACCTACAACTCGTAAGTCGCGGCCGTTACCACTTGGCCACCACTGCTCCCCACTGAATGTCACTGCACTGCATCCGGTCCGAATCCGAGATAATATGTCGGTCCGAATTATCTAAAGTAATATTTGTTTGTATGGGTTTCGCATTAGATGCGGACTCTGTCCGGACGAATTTAGAGCATTCCCAATTCAGATTGAACTCGGATCTTGAATTCGGATTCGGATCGGACGCAGTGCAGAACTGCATGCCTGGTGCGGTCACTGACACCCCGGTCCTTAGGGCTTGCTTGCCATGCGCGGATGACGGGCATGCGTATGAGAGACGGCGATGTGTCAAAATAGTGGCGATATATGTCTGAGTGATGATTTTCGTGTGAAAACAAAAACAAAGTGTTTGTTTTATTATTCATGCTATTGTTGAAGATACTCCTTTTACATAAGTGTTTACATTAGACATATAGGTAACTGTTCAGGGATGGTGAACCTCTTTACATCTGCGTGCTGTTGCCGTTATAATTTTAGGCGGCATGGCATGTAATTTCCCCTACTTGGATATCCAAGTAAGGTAAACGGAATGATGATGTTCTCAAAATTTTACCTATGTGCCGAAGGTTCGGCATCCCTGCTATAGTTTGACGCTTGGATTTTAAGTTCATCTTACCTTTTATGTCGAGGATTGTCTACATCAACCATCTATTTTGAACTCTATTAACCAAACAATAAAAAAAATCTTGAATATAAACAGCTAATAACCCTCCTTTTGGGCTTCGCCGCAGTCGGGTAAAAATATCAACGAAATCCATTTTAATTTTGAAGGTTGAACGGGAATGCTTAGCGAGATTGTTTCAATATATCGGTAAGTATTCGCAATATTTATTTATTTAGAATAGAACGGCCGAAGCCAAATTATACTATATTATTTAAACATATAATTTCTTTAGCACAGTCATGCATTCTTCCTAAAAATGTCTTTCGATTATGCAAAAAAGTAGGTATTTAAGTACCTAGTATTTATAAAATATTTTTTTATATGGTCTAAGGAAATTTAGATAATACTTATGTTATAAGCTTTGAGTGAGATACCTGAAATACAGGTTTATTCCTAGTCCAGGTAGAATCCAATTATTTTTACTTAGCTACATCTATTTGGAAATATTTATGTAAATCAATTATTATTTGAATAAACAATTTCAATTTCTATTATTCAATAAGTAGGTAGGTACTTATTTAAATTATTTTTTATCACATCTATTCAAAAAGAGCTAGTGTATTCTTCTTAAACAAGACTAAAATAGCTCTTTAATCTCTAGGGACTAAAAGTGATTTGAATTTGGAATGTGGATATTGTCAGTAAAAGTTCCGATCACCAAAGAGATTAATCACGAATAACAACACGAACAACACGAACAAGTAACAGGCTGTATGATAAAGTAAAACGTGCGAGAGCCAAATAAAAAAAAAAATTGTAAAAAAGTAAAAAACGCGCGAAAAGCATTCTGCCTTCGTAATTGTTTACTCAAATTAGGATTTTACTTAGTTTTATAAAAAAACTAGTTGACCCGGCGAAATTTGTAAGTAGGTACCTACCGCTTCAAAATACGACTTATCTTAAAAAAAAAAATTCATGAATTTTTCCCATGTTTCTAATGGGTTCCCTATACGAGTTCGAAATACTAAATAGTTTTTCTGCTAAGTATTTGTTTGGAAGCCATATTAGATTGTAATAATATTACATACTACGTGTCGAATTGATAACCTCCTTTTTTTTGAAGTCGGTAAAAATAGGCCAGCGCTCTAGTCACGATGTCCTTTAAAAGATCACTCATAGCTAGAATCTATTTTCTTATATTCAAACGTTTGTTTTCTCTTTTCAGGATTCGGCAGATCTATTAAATTTTGAGACAATGGAACAGCCGGGTCTTGTACCACCTTCCCGCAAACGAGCCAGCACAGAACCACCAACATTTTCAGACATTAAGAAACCAGTGACACGTGATACCGAAATAGTTAAAACTGAAAGTTACAACGCTGATAGTAATATGCCAAAAGCCGAAAGTTCTACCGGTGATTGTGAAGTTGGGGTGAGCACTCAACATGCGATTCAAACTGATTTATTTGATGAGATATACAGCAGTGCAAAAGAAGTTTTAGATAGAATTCAGGATCAAATTATAAACGACTTTAATCAAACTGCACACGTATCTAAACAATAATTATAACTTTATTTTCTAATATTACACTAATTTATAACAATTCTGGAGATGTTACTCGCACTGTATCCAACGACCAACCAAACGACCAACTACCCGATATATTACTTTACTCTATGCGACCAACTGTCGATCATCTATTCAAATATTCCTGCGGCAAGTGTCGCCCCACCATTGCTTCGGAAGTTCATAACGGGACAATAATGGCGCGAACCCAGTGCTGCCAACTAAAACATGAATCAAATAATTTATTTAATTTTAAATAGCTAAACGTAGTTAATTTCGAGTAGCTCTTAAAAGACTATTAATTAAATATGTTTTAACAAATAATTAAATCTTAAATCAAAATAATGTTAACTTGGTAAATAATTCATTAGGTCGAAAATTTGTGTTTTGAGATAATGAGAATTAAAGTTTTTAAAAATAAAAATTGTTTTAACTTTGGCTTGCCTTTACATTTATTAAAATATATTAAATGTAAAGACAAGCCAAAGTTATAAAGATTTTTATTTCGCGACTTTTCGCTCTACGGAGACGATAATATGTATGTCTGTCTGTAAAGTGACAACCAAATAGAGAATAAATCCTAGAAATCTGTTTAAAATTTATAACTTTTTAACTTTTAAACCACAAGTTATGTTAAAAGCTTCAAATTCAAATTCAAAATCATTTATTTGAAAGTATGGGTAAATAATGTGTAGATGTTTTGCACGATATAAACGTTAGGCCGAAACTCGATATCCCGAATCACTTTATCCCGAATGAACGCTATCCCGAATCACTCTATCCCGAATGAACGCTATCCTGAATAACTCTAACCCGAATAAATGACAATCCGAATCAGGTTATTCAGAATGAACGCTATCCCGAATCACTCTATCCCGAATGAACGCTATCCCGAATAACGTGTGTCCGAAATAACGTTGTCTCCAACGAACGCTACCCCTAAAGCGATATTTAACCTTCACCCCTCCACCAAGACATATGTTAACTGGGCCGACTTAAATCTCTAATTATACTTCGAACTCAAGTCGGCCAGAACAAGAACAATCTCCACGACATGGGGTTCATAAACGGCTCAGGTCTCAAGTGCGTATGTAGCGTCTCACCACAGACAATGGCCTAAACCTTAAAGTAAGAAAGCTATAGAGCATCGGGTAGTGTGGCCACACATGAGACAAAAACTAACCTAACTAACATTGGCTACTTATGTAGCTGCCTTGAAAAAACTGGCACGCACTGAGAGACCAAAATAGTATAGCTTTATCCTTTTCTGTTACTTATAATAACTCAATACTTTATCCTTTTCTTGTGGAAATGAAATGGAGCTACCCGCCGTCTATACTTTTCTTTGTCTAAGGCCTAAACCAACGATTTTTACGCATGCATAAATTGCACACTATTCATATTGCTATCGGCAACAAAAATAAGTTTTGTGTTTTATGTAAAACATGAATTGGAACTACATATTTGCACACCGTGAATTCATTCTAAATAATTTGAAAAATTGACAAATCGTCCAGCCTTTCTCAAGTGATGCGCTTACCTACTAACGAACAGCATTTATTTGAGATAAAACTAGTAAGTAACTCGGCCTGTTAACTTTTTACTCCATGGCTAAACGAATTTCGGGACCAAGGTAGATCATGACCTGGGTTAGGATATAGGACACTTTTTATCCAGGTGGTACGTCCTCGGGATAATTTCCAGCCTCCATGCGGACGAAGCCGTGGATAAAAGCTATTGTATTCATAAGTTTCACTATTCACGCTCGTGATTTTATTTGAAATAAAAAGCAGTTTTTTAATTTGATTTGTCTAAACTGTTTTATTTGACTAACAGAAACTCTATTTAGCCCAGAAAAAATTTTGGTTTTTGTATTTGTTGTTACAGCGGCAACAGAAATACATAATTTGTGAAAACATCAACTGTCTAGCTATCGCGGTTCTTGAGATACAGCCTGGTGACATACAGACGGACGGACGGACGGACAGACAGCGAAGTCTTAGTAATAGGGTCCCGTTTTTACCCTTCGGGTACGGAACCCTAATTATCACCAGGGTTATCTTTATTCAGGTCTTAGAAATATTCTGTGCAAAAGATCATTGCTAATGTAGCAATGATCTTTTCACACATAAATAGTACCTAGGTACTTACGCAGATTATGAATTGTCAATTTGTGACCATTTTACGATTTTCAATATAATTCATAATATTATCCTATTACGATTAAGCTGAAGCGGCAATTTTTTTTTTGGTGTAGGTATAGCGTTCATTCGGAATAACATGATTCGGGATAGCGGTCATTCGGGATAAAGTGATTCAGGATAGCGTTCATTCGGAATAGCGTGATTCGGGATAGCATTAATTCGGGATAGAGTGATTCGGGATAGCGTTCATTCGGGATGGAATGATTCGGAATAGCGTTCATTCGGGATAAAGTGATTCGGGATTTCCGGCCTGACGTATAAGTCGTTTTACACTCATGTATCAATAGTATAAAAATATAAAATTAAGAATTGAGTTATTGATGAAATTAAGAACTGAGAACTAGTTTAAAAATAAAGTATAAAATTAAGGTTAAACATGAATCTTATAATTATTTTTATCATGAAAATACTCAGATACACTGTAATGAGCTTTACTGTTATTGTTAGCCTGCATCATCCCACAGCTGGGCAAAAGCCTCACCCCATGACTTCCAGCTCTTTCGATCCAGGCTAATGAGCTTAAAGCTCATTATAAAAAAAGCTTTTTAGTTAAATACCTACTATTGAATAATACACTATTATTGAAACAAGTGGTTTTAGTAGGACAACTCATTTTACCATTGTATCGTTTACTTTTTTTTTTTCGAAACAAGTAATGTTCAATCACAAAATGAATAATTTCATAAATGTACCTATACTTATGCATGGTTATGTTTAATTTGAGATTTTGGTAGGTACCATAATATGGATTCAGCATAACCATGGTAAGCAGACAGTACAGTTGATTGGCCATTTTGTAAAGCATGTGAAAAATAGGTATAGTAGGTATGCATATATATATCCTCAATGTGTGTTTTCCAATCTGCAGTCAATATTTGAACCCAAAAATTGTGTAGTTTTTTATCTGAGTATTTGATGTTGATGTTACTAAGCTGTGCAATTACTCTATTGCGAAATATAATTAAATTAGTTTTTATCGAAATTTAGTTTTAATTTGTTAAGTAGACGTAATTGGTTCATTCTATATATTTTTCGATTGTGTCATTAATCTCGTTTTCAAGTGTCACTCTGTCTTTAACGTTAAATACAATGGCAAACTCATCAGCAACCAGAAATGTTGGTTGTTTTATATTTTTGATAAATTATTGATGACACTTTACTTAGTGTACTTTTATAATAATAATAAAGTTAACTGTAAATACGACAACAATAATATAGCTTGTTTGTCAAATGAGTTAAGTCCCTATGTGATAATAAAATAAATATTTTAAATAAAAAATCGTTTTATTGTTAAGGCGAAAGCGCCAGGATAGCCCGCGAAATTCATTTTTTTTTACGTTTTTTGCAATTTGCTGGTCAGTATTAAGTTGTACGTTGATTAAAATATGATTCGCGGCCGTAACAAATATGTATTTACAGAATTTTAATCATAAAAATCAGCAACACAACTCTCTAAGACCAAGTAATCCTACTGAATGACTATTTAATGAAATTTTGACCTTTTAGGATTATACTAACTTAATAAGTTGTATTACTGATTGTAATGATTATAATTCTGTAAATACATATTTGTTACGGCCGCGAATCATATTTTAATCAACGTAATTGCAAAAAACGTAAGAAAATTTGAATTTCCCGGGCTACCTTAGCGTTTCTCTCTTAAACTCATATTTGTTTACATTTTTGGCAAATAAATCGCGAATGCAGATTAGGTATTTTGTGTACGTGCATTACTTACCTAAATTGCCATGCGAGCTCCGTCTGTATGTTACCATTTCACGCCTAAACCACTGAACGGATTTCGATAGAAATTGGCAAGGAGTTAAGTAGATATATGGAATTTCGGGGAAGGACATAGGCTTTTCATCCCGGCATCGGCAGCACGATCCCATGGGATAATTTCCGACATCAAGGCGAGCGAAGCCGCAGGTAGAAGCTAGTAGAGAATAAAAGGGCTTTGATACACGGTTCCCAGGTTCTTCTTATCGTGCCCGTTGGATTTTCCAAAAATCAATTACCCCAGTAGTCGACGGTGCCCAGTCCAATTAAGGCTAAGTTCATATGACCGCGCGGTGCCATGCGGAACTACTAGTATCCGCGCGGTACATGATCAAATTAAATAGTGTTTACAGGCGCGTCCCGTGCGCAAGTTTTAGCACCGCGCGGTACTACGCGGTCATATGAACTTAGCCTTATGCTAACAGTTGCATGATTGAGGTCCTTTGTTTGATGATGACGGCTTATTCCGTTTATCCACCCTAAAACAGCCATCCTAAACTGGCTACTCGGAAACTCATGCCCGAGAATCTACCCTAAGCCTAAAAAAAAAAAGCCTATAAATTTCGTTTATCCAATTAGGCCTAAGATGGATTCTCGGACATGCGTTTCCGGCGCCGCGTATCGGGTGGATATTGGTGGACAAACGGAATAAGCCATAATGACTAAGGTTCTAGAGAGCAACTGAATTGCATTAAATTGCATTGCATTGTCTGTTTGGTAACACCGAAGTTTGAGTTACGGTTCGGTATATGTCAATGATATTATAAGTGTTTCACTTATAATATCATTGGTATATGTGATATATTTTCGCCAGATTAGATTTGCAACTTTCTTGGGCGGGAATAAGCTAAAAGGTAAGTACAGAAGATAAATGAAACGACATTTTACTTACAGCTAGGATTATATATTCTTTGAGTGATTAAGTAAATGATACATGGATTTGATTACATAATATTGATTATAATACACTTATTAATTAATTATGTTGCTCAAGAATTAACTTTATCTGTCAAATGTCTGAATAATACAATTTTAAAGCATTGTTTTTGGGTCAATCTAGATCGGAACAAGAACATTTTACAGAAATCCTGTGTTTATTCAGTTTTCCAATATTTGGAAGAAGAAAAAAATAAAGAGAGTATCTTGTTTTTAAACTCGGATAGGTTAAGGAAACAAACCGTAGCGAGAAAAATGTTTTGACAGATAAAGTTTTCTTTTTATGAGTATGGTATATAATATGGAATTGATTAAACATGATTTAAAACATTCCTTAATAAATGCATGATTTATCGTGTTTTTTATACCTATGAATAATAAAAGGTGTATTTATGTAATCTGTTCTGGTTAATATTTTTTTTGGCGGCACGGTTGGCGCAGTGGTTAAGCGATTGACTGCTGCGCTGCGTGTCGCGGATTCGATTCCCGCACGGAACAAATATTTGTATGACCTACAAGTAGTTGTTCCGGGTCTGGCTGTTTGTGTACGTGAATTTAAATGTTTGTAAACGCACCCACAATACAGGAGAAATTCCTAGTGTGGGGCAACCTTTTTAATTAAAAAAAAAAAAAAATGTGAAATGCAAATGACTGATCTGTGTAGTTAGAGAGATGGTTATCAGTTCAGTGCAATTCAATATCGATGTATGGATAAATCTAGTGTGGTGAGAGTGGCCCTTCACCACCGTAGTTAGGACATAGATAACCCTACTCTAATAAGCCATTATAGAGTAGAGGTAATGTATGTCCTATGGCTATGGATGTGCCTGTGTAAGTATGTAGGTATGTATATCCTATGGCCATGGATGTGGCTGTGTAAGTAGATATTGCTTATGTTTGGCTAGATGTGATATGTTAAAATACATAGTCTTTATGGTTGGATATGTTATGATTAAATCTATTTCTATTGCTGAGGACATGGTTCTATTGGGTTTATAATGTCTATTGGTTTTTTTTGTGTTTTTTATTTTGTGTATTTTTTTTTTGTTTTTTTTTTGTTTATGTTTATAGACACCAAAATTATTAATTCTATTATAAAGGACATCATCCACATTTAATAAATGTTTGGTGCCAAACATATTAGCAGATCTCGTAAAACGCCATAACTACAATCGCAGATGTGCTCAGTTTACGATAATGACTGTGGATTTATCGCAGAGTTTAAAGACTTTAAAAGAATGAATCTTCTTCTTCCTCGTGTCAACGGCTCGACAGTGGATTTAATGTTGTTGGCCGAAAACTTAGGGCCTTCCACGGCATTTTCGGTGGATGCAGGGGTCAATATGGTTGCATTTTTTTAAGAATGAATGTTTAAGAATTATGTTTTATTCACCTTTGGTGTAAGTAAATCAAAATCAATCACGACGTGTAGGATCTGCAACACTATCTGGCACTGCCATGTCAGTTCCCTGTACCTAACTCTGTCAGGTGTTCATCTGGTAAATCATTCCTGACAAAAATTCTGAATGATATTCAGAATTCTTCTCACATTCTGATTTATGTATGGTTACTCGAGGGCTATTGCCATCCCGACATGTCCGAGCCAGACATTATTGCATAAACACGTCGTGATGATAGGTCACAAACTCACAAGTGGTACGACAAGCAATGGCTATTGTAGTACATAATTGGGAAAAAACACTTCGGTGCTGTTATATATTCAGGCCTGATTTTTCCAAAGTCAAACGTTTTATTTCCGTGGAATAAAATGAATGTCTGACTGTTCCACTAGTATGGAAAAACTGTCAAAAATTCCAAATTTATTCTCAGGATCAGACTAATTCTAGGTATAAAAGTTTGGTAAAATTCGCCCTTAGCCGGATAAGTTTTAACCGAATAGAGCACAAACAAACTGGGGGTCTACTCCGAAGCGGTTAACCACTGTATCGGCCGAATGTTCGGTCATTTTCTGATTCGAATATTGTTGTCCTACTACGAATTTAAAAAAAAAAGGTAAAAAAAGGGTTAAGGGTTCTAAAAAGGTTCGGATTGGCACAGTTTGGTCGGGACCAATAGTCAATACAGGAAATTAATGGTAGTAGAAAATGACCGAACATTCGGCCGATACAGTGGTTAACCGCTTCGGAGTAGACCTCCTGGATCGGATTGGATTTGGACCAAAACGGATGATGTCCTTTTTTAAGGTTAATTAAGTTTTATTTCTATGAATAAATGCGGTGTTACAGCTATTTTGGTTATGGTTATGTAGGTGTCTAGTTTAATGAATACTTGATTACATAATGGTAATATCGTTATGGTTAAGATTTTTGTTTTCAATAAAATTAGCAAGTGTTTTTTTTGCTACATTATCGGTACAGCAGTAAACTAAGTGATTTAACCTATGTATTTGATTATATTATATGATTTTCTATTGTAAAGGTATACTTACTTAGTATTCTTTTTTTTCCATGTTTTTTTCTACAGTATTATATGGTTGACTAGCTTCTGTCCCCGACTTCGTCCGCGAGAAATTTAACCCTCACCCTATTCACCCTCTTAGGGGTGGGTGGAATTTTGAAAAACCCTTTCTTAGTGGCCTACTCTTCACAAAGAACATACCCTCCAAATTTCATGTCTCTTAAGACCAGCGGTTTAGGCTGTGCGTTGATATATATATCAGTCAGTCAGCACTTTAAATTTTATATTTGTATGATTTGTATAGATCATTGATTAAATTAAAGAAAGCTTTTTTTTTTTGTATTTTTATGTACCTATGGTATTTTTTATAGTTAGTAATTCCTTTTTTTTCGCTTCATTAAGAGATCAGCAGATGTGCTGTCTTATTGTGTGACAGAAACTGTATCAAACGTAGAAGCTGAATTGAAGTGATAGGTAACACACAAAGTGGTTGTGAAAATAATACTTCGCAGTGTATTTTTAAGATCGAGAACGATCACATAAAAAGTAACCCTTTACGATGTTCAGAATTGATGGGTGATGAAAAATGGATCGCGAAACGTTTGGATAAGTGGAAAGTTCGTCCTTGACTGAACCTTAGTGGGGAAAAAAATTGAGTAGTGAAACAAAGATTGAATGGTAGAAATAGGTTGTAGAAAAGCATAAACCAGAAGCCAGAAGCCCGAAAGTCTGACAACCAGTCTTACCAAGGGGTATCGTATTACCCAGTAACTGGGTTGTGGAGGTCAGATAGGCAGTCGCTCCATGTAAAATACTGGTAGTCGGAAGGCGGCCCCAACATAGTTGGGGAAAGGCTAGGCAGATTATGAGGTCGTAGAAAATATTGTTAAAACGATAGTAGAGAGGGTAAAATGTTAAAAAGTATAGCGAAATACTTAATAGTATACTTTTACTTATATCTATATGGTTATATTATACTCTGTTTAAAATATACTGTATTAAGTGGATCAAAATATATTTTTTATGATTTTTGTGTTTTTTTTTTCGTGATAATTAGACATCAAACCTAATCTAACAGAACTGAACATATATCATCAGCTGTAGTCTATCTTATCGGTATAATCTAAGCTCCCAGCAGTTTCTTGACCGTGTATCCAGGGACTGCGTATACGAGCAGTAAGATCATCATAGCCAGAATGAGGACGATGGATGCCTTTAGGATAGTCCACTTGTAGTTGTGCCACACGATGTAGCGGATCGATTTCAGTGGGTTCAGGAACCACATGAACGACGCATCAGGGCGGCTGGAAACAGGGAAAAGATTTTTTAATAACAACACACAACTTAGAATGACTTCACGCCTGTATGCCGCGAGGGTGAGGCGAGAACTGACACGGGGACATTTCGCCAGTTTTGATTATGTCCCTTGTAATAAGGACCGAGTCTATTGCCATCAATCGGGCTCAAACCCAGTCTCTGGGCTGCGACTTAGAAATTCCAGGTGGAAAAACTCATGAACACTAACTATTTTGCACGACCCAGAGTGCTTTACGGTCGAAACATTTTCTTTGCCTCCTTTCTGCAACTGTTTCTATTGTTATACTAAGTACACAGAATATACCATTTGTATAGATAACTTAATCATAATAATCAGCCTATAATGTTCCCACTGGTGGGACACAGGCCTCCTCTCGGTGAGAGGGAGTGGGCCACCACGTGGGCCCAGTGCGGATTGGCAGATGTCACATGTCATGTCTTCGAATTTTTGGTTCTAGGACATGCCGGTTTCCTCACGATGTTTTCCTTCACCGTTTTGAGAGCAGTGGTGATGAAATAATTTACAGAAAGTAAAGCGCCTGTCTGGGTTCGAACCTACGACCTACAACTCGTAAGTTGCGGCTAAGATAATTTAACGGAGATTAATTATGTAAAAACAATTGATCTAATGCAGTAGAAACGAAAAAAACATCAAAATACCGTATTTCAAGTGTGAAACCTGAAAACATTGTAGCTTTCGAAAAAATCAATTAATTGAGTTTTTTTTTTAAATAGATTCGTTTCACCCATAGGAGGCTCTTTTATTCAAATAGTTTAATGTAATTATAATTAATAAAAAACGAACTAATCTATGGTTTTTTATACGATCAAATGAGCATTACTTAGTCGTGCACTTTTGGATTAAATTCAGATTCAAAAACTATCTGATCTACCGTTTGATTGATGGACTTACGTATTTTAGGCGTTCGTCCATCAATGCCTCTTTTGCTGGCTGCTGCAGTAAGAAAATATACCTAGGTACTTACCTAATGCGAATATAATTCTGCCTGTTTGTTACCTTTTCACGCCTTATCGGCTGAACTGATGAATGAAATGTAGGTAGGCTGATCATGACCTGCAGGTAGGGAATGCAAATCCGTTCGGTTTCAAAATCCGGATTTTTAAGAACGGATTTTTGGTCCAATCCGGATTATCCGGATATTACGGATTTTTCATGAAAATAAACAAATCTACCCATATTAGTTGGTTAATATGATATTTTTTATATTTGTGTAAATGGATTAAAATAAAAGCACACGAAAATCACATCAAACGATTTTTTAAATTTCTTGATTTGGAATTATTCAAACTATCATCATTAAATACCATAATTATGATGGTATTGCTATAATATGTACTTATTCTTATTAAAATAATTAGTCTATGTCTCGCGTGCTAAGTAACGATGATAAAATAATTCATCATCATCATTTCAGCCGAAAGACGTCCACTGCTGGACATAGGCCTCCCCCAAGCACCTCCACTTCAACCGGTTCTGTGCTTTTCACATACAAAATTAAAGGCTCCAAGGTCTCTGCTAGAGATTAATGGCCAGAGCCAGCTTAGGAAACTAACGACCGTTTATGACAGGATCGTGTCCGCCAAACCTGTGCTGTTAAGAGAGATCGAGAGGTTCTATGGTCAGTTATACAAATCAACAAGTAACCCTGTTACAAATCTGCCAAACTACCCAAGAACTAGATTTACCCAACACTACACCGAAGACATCCCGGACGTCAGCCTGTAGGTACGAGATGAGGATGGCTCTGAAGCAGCTCAAAAACAACAAGGCGCGAAGTGATGACGGAATTACGGCCGAGTTCGTGAAGGCCAGCGGAAAACCCGTTTCTAAGGCCTTTCAGAAGCTGTTTGGTTCCGTCATACTCGAGGGTAAATCACTACAGGCATGAAACAGAGGTGTGGTGATACTTTTCTTTAAGAAGGGCGACAATGCCCTTCTTAATAATTATAGGCCCATCTCACTTCTGAGCCATGTGTACATTCACAAGTAATAATATGTCAACACTTGGCCACTTTCAACTGCGATTTTTTCGTAAAATAACAAATGCAACGTTGAAATACGACACTTTACATAAACCTATGGGTTCGAAAATACTATGTTCGTAATAACATAAAATTTCATTAAAAAATAAAGGAGAAAATTGGCTTTGAATAAAGCCAAGTGTATACATATTTTTGCTCGTGACTGTACAAGGTGTTTTTGAGAGTCATCACGAACCGTCTCGCGCGCAGGTTTACACCACATATATACGCTGCGACTGGTTATACAGTAGACCGAAGAATATAACCTATCTCTCTGCTTAGCGTTTGTGGACTACGAGAAAGCCTTTGATTCGATCGAGACATGGGCTGTACTGCAATTTCTTCAACGGTGCCAGATCGACTATCGGTACATCGAGGTGCTGAAGTGTCTGTACGAAAACGCTACTATGTCAGTCCGACTCCAGGATCAGACCTCGAAACCTCTCCTTCTGCAGCGAGGTGTGAGACAGGGAGACGTTATCTCTCCGAAATTGTTCACCAGTGCACTGGAGGATGTCTTCAAGGTTCTGTACTGAAAAGGGGCTGGCATTAACATCAATGGCGAGTACATAACCCACCTTCGGTTTGCCACCGATATCGTAGTCGTGACTGAGACCATGGAGGACCTCGGTACAATGCTCGATGACCTCAAAAATAATAAGGCATCTAAAGTGCTGTCCTTTAACCTGCTGCGAATTCACATAATTCATGCTGCGGAAAAAGCACGCTCTGATACGACGCTTGTAGGCTGAATGCACTCTGAAGACATTTGTAAGCGGAATGAACGGAATGATCAAGGACGCCTCACACACTTTCTCGACCCGCGTCCCGCGCCCTGCTCGCTTCCCCCAGAGCCGAAACGATTTTTTTGTTACAATTTCTTAAAAATTTAATTATTCAAAAAATCCGGATTCGATTTTCAAATCCGGATTTGAAAGTTAGTAAAAATGTGCGGATATCCGGATTTTTCGGATTACGGATAATCCGGATTGCATTCCCTACCTGCAGGGTAATTGCGTAACACACTCAGTAGCAATGGGTTTCATTTGACAGTTCAACAACATTCATTGCCTTATTTACGTTGTTGAGCAGACACATTTGTCGAACTTAAGGAGCAATGGATTAGAAATAAGCTTCAAATTGAGAGTAATAGTGTGTTACACAATTAGCGTGCTGGGTTAAGACATAGGATGCTTTTTATCGCGGTAGTACGTTCCCCTGGGATAATTCCCGACCTCCACGCGTGTGAAGCCGGGGCCAAAAGTTAGTGGGAGATAAAATTAAGCCTTGTTTTACCTCTTTAATTTTTTAACTGTACCGAATGATTTTAAACTTTGACAGCCTTTCTTACATGAAATTGATCTGTGTAATACTCACTTGGGTTTATCCAAGGGGTCCGGTTCACTTCTGCCGAGTCCCGCCGGCACCTTATCGGCCTCCTCTCGGGTCAGGAGATGTATCTCAGCTTCCACTTTGCCAGTCAGTTCCATTTCTTCGGTATCACGTTTGATATAAAATGGCCACCAGCCCTTGACGCGCTTTTGTTTGAAGATATTCACCATCGGCACTGAGCCGTCGTATTGCAGCATGTCCAGAGTGCAGAGTTTCGAAGACTTGGCTCCGCGCGGGAACCTGCTCAAGTCCAGTGTTATGGCACCTGAAATGAAGAACATGTTCCAATTGAGTACGGGGTAACAGGTTACAGTAGTTCATGAATGCTTCTTGTAAGTGTGCATGCACACACACGACACACGAGCACACAAGCGACACGCACGTACGCGTGTCGCTCGTGTGTATGAGCACTAAGGAATTATTACATCTCAAAATTTTACTCAATATATGAAAGAAATGCTGCAAACCAAAGCAGGTTAGGGAGAGGTCGGCCGAAAAGCGAAAACACCAAGTTTATGGTGATGCTCTTCAAAAAGTTCGATTGACCCGATGCAAAATGGACGTCGTGTCCGTACAAAACAACAAGAGTAGGTATAGGATCAAGCGGCATTTTGTCTTTTCTACCTCCCACGGTGGAAAATGTAACTTACCCAAGAAATCATCAGCAGAGAAGTGATCTGCGTCCCACACTTGTAACTCGAGCCGCGCCGGTATCTTGCACTCGGTTTCATCCCAGGAGAAGACAGACTCCTTGCGGGATATCACTATACGCTCCTCGGCCTCCAGGTAGTCGAATGGATATATGAAACGCCAGTTGAAGTTGCCCTCTCCAGTCAGAGAGCGGTAATGAATGTCTGTGGATTGACAGTCGTCTGGACCTTTCACCCATCTGTAAGGAAATGGATGAATTTTTCTAATATTTTGCAAATAAAGGTGGAACAAAAAATGCTATTTCAGTAAAGCCTACAGCAATGGTTCACACAGGTTATGTATCTACAATACATCTGTAAATCTGAATCAGTTTCAGTTTGTTATTTAGCCAACAGTATCTAAAGCGAGGCAGATGGAATTTTTCAGGAATATCAATATGACTGACGGTAAATGGTAGGTAGTTCTAGTAAGGTACTTATTTGATTTAGTTATATAGAGGTAAGAGGAACAGGGTGTAAAGTTCATTCATACTCTATAGAAAAGGGAGGATCCTCCGACCAGACGGGTGTTGTGTCTGGCGGGCAACTGCCCGATGATTCATGTCGGGCCGTTGTATCTATGCTAGTTGCGCGGTAAACTGTGCTTGCGAGATGCAGGATTTGAGTGACGTCAGTATGACTCGTTGTTCGCATGTGGCGTTGTAGATACCGCTACAGTTATATTAAGAGAGAAACTTGAACTTTATTGGAAACCTGGTGTATGGGACAGTCATAATCAGCCTATAACATTCTCACTGCTGGGAAACAGGGCTCCTACTCTGTGATCTTCAATTTTCTGGTGTATAGTACGAAATATTCTAGAAGAATTCGTCGTGGGTCGTCAGAAGCCCGAAAGTCTGACAACCATACCAGTCTTACCAAGGGGTATCGTATTACCTAGTAATTCGGTTGTGGAAGTCAGATAGGCAGTCGCTCCATGTAAAATAATGGAATTCAGCTGCAACCGGTTATACTGAAAGCCAACCCCAACATAGTTGGGAAAAGGCTAGGTAGATGATGATTCTAGAAGAAGTCTATTAACTATAATCCCAGTAAGCATATGAAAAAGTGTGTGTTTACCCTTTAACATAGATGTCGGACATCTTCTCTCCAGTGAAGAAGGCGTCATCTTCCAACACCACATCATCAGTGTTCCAGATGATGACCCTCATTTCATAGGACTTGGGCTTGCGCGCGGATATGTCCATTGGGGGGCCCGGGAGAGGCATGTCCATGGGAAACATGTCCACCCACATCTGGAGCCGGCCTTGTTCGATACCTGATAGTTAAAAAGTAAGTTAATTATTGTTACAGATTGGTTTTAAGAACTACTCAATAGTAATAATTATTGTATTATGGTTTTCAGCGGCATAAAACATGCAAAGTTCAGAATTCTGTGCATGCTAAATATGTTGTCAGCTGTTGCCCAAACTGTGTAGAGCAAAAAGAGAGCGGCATACGAATATTTACATTACACATGAATATCAACATATAAAATACAGATACCTCTCTTCTTACCAGGTTTGCTAGGATTGTATAAAGGTCTGGTCTCAATGTGTTCGGTGACCAGTCGTGTGCCGACTCTGGGCACTTCCTGCCAGCGGCGCAGCACCACCAGCGCCATCTGTTCCTCCACAGTGTCGGGGTTGGAGAACAACTCGGTGTCGCTCATCGGCATGTTGAAGACCGTACGCCCGACCTTCACACGACCGTACTCGTAGATAGGAGGATCCAGTTTGCCGTCTTTGCATAACTTTGCTAGAATTTGTGTTGGCTTCATTGCGTCCCGCCAGCGATTGTAGCCTTGCCTAAAGATTTTGATGGGTCAGTATAGGAATTCATCATAATCAGCCTATAATGTTCCCGCTGCTGGGACACAGGCCTCCTCTCTGCGAGAGGGAGTGGGCCATTATCCACCACGCAGGCCCAGTGCGGGTTAGCGGAAGTCACCTGTCTTCGAATTTATTCTTAGACGTACTGGTTTCCTCACGCTGTTTTCCTTCACCGTTTTGAGAGCAGTGGTGGTGAAATTAAATACACAGAGTAAAGTGCCTGCCTGGGTTGGAACTCACGACGTACAACTCTTAAGTAGGGGGGGGGGGGGACACTACCACTGGGCCACCACTACTCTCTTACCAGTATAGGTATTATTGTTTGATAATAGAAAAAGTAATAAAAGAATACTTACTCCTCATATTTCATCGGCAGTCCACAAGTAGCTCGATGTCGACTATAGAAACGATTTTCCAGGTCTATCTTTGTTTCTCCAATCAGATCATCAGCTCCGAGTAAATCCCAATCCAGAACTTGTATCGTTAGCAAGGAATCTTGCGGAAATGTTGCTTCTATTTCGAAACACTTTCCAAATACTGGATTCAGTTGCTTTGAAACGTAATGGTCTTTATCACTGATTCTTTTTGATCCTAAATGTAGCACGATATAGGGATCAGCTTTTCCATTCAGGTCCATTGGATGCAAGTCAGTGGCTTTTACAATGTACACGCGGACAAGCACGTGGATGGGTTCGTTATTCGGAACTCCTTGGAAGAATCCATAGTTCGGATCGAATCCCATAACGGTGTGGTCATCAATGCCTCGGGGGAGAGGCCATTTGTATACTTTGATAGCGCCCTAGAAGAGAACGTGATCACGTGACATTATGAAGATGATATAAGAACGAGTACTTTGTTCATTTGATTGTAGGATCCAAAACAACAGCACTTATTAATTTATTCAGAAGCATTAGTTTTACAATAATACGTACCTTGAAGACTCCCACGACTCGGTTTTCATCATCATTGTCGTCTCCAGTCTTCTTTCCCCTGTAGAGCTCAAAGGAATGGAGCCATTCTTTGAATTCATCATATTCTGGCACGGACTCCAGCTCATGTGGGTATATCTGAAACGTAATTAATTTATGATAATTTGCAATACAAAATCATGGAACGATGGAACGAGCGAACCCAATTTACTTTGGTCAATGCTGAACGTGGTATTTCATTTTTCTTAGCCATTATTGGGCTGACTATAATTTTCGGTGAGGTTGGTTGCCTTCTCCTACGTTCACGGTCACGCTCTCTGTCTCGTTCCCTTTCTCTATCTCTGTCACGCTCTCTATCACGATCCGATCTAGGCGATAATTCCTCGCGAGGTGATCGCACCTCAGTTATGTGGACCCCGTGGGATGGCTGCAGGAAACCTTGCCTCTCCCTTTTAGCCTCTTTTTCTTCTTCGATCATAGATTCTACTGAGGCAAAGTATTTAGTCCACCAATCTTTACTTCTCTCATCATCATCTAGCAACGACTCCGTGCTAGCCTTGCGTTTTTTCATGGATTCAGTTTTGTTAAACTTCTTTCGCATAGCTTGTGACTTTACACCGGAACCATAAGAAATAGCCCCTTTACTATCCCTTACTAATAACGGACAACTTTCCTTTTCATTTTCGACGGTGAAAGCGTCGTCTGGGATGATGCAGTTGGCTCGTAAATCAATATTTTGTAAAGGAATCAATGATTTTTTCCTCTCCTCGATGTCTCTTTCGCGCTTGCTCATCGGAGTATAAATGTATTTGTGAATAGAATTTATTGTATGAGTTCCCACAAGAGTGATTCTTCCGAAGCTGCGACAATCCACCACACGAATTGTAAGTGGTGGTCTGTATAAATCTTGGTCGGGCAGCTCTACATCAACATACCTTATGGGATTTGTAAAGTTGGGATTGCGTTTCGCATTCTGTATGACAGATGAGCACAGTATATTACCAGCACATTCGATATCAACTCGTGGTTTATCCACCGTCAGAAGGTGGATCCGTTTCAAATCACGCAATCCCCAGAACAGTACTTCAATGCGATACTTTGATAGTGTTGGACGAATCCCTCTTGGTACGGGGAGGATTGGGCCCTTGTTGATATCAATGGGTGGCTTCCCATTGCCGTCCCTCGGTGATGGTAGATCAGGAAGTATCGAAGAATTCTGCTTCGGAGGTATTTCAAGCATTTCAAATGTTGCTAGTAGTTCTCCAGCTCGATCGTCACCACGTCTGATTTCATACCACTCTAAAGTTGGTAAATTTTGTGAGCCTCTCTGGACATCTTCGTAAGCTTTGATGCGTGGCTTGGCTAAAGTCCGACCTATAAATTCGGACTTGCCGACTTTGTCTTGATCAAATATTTCGATGACGATTGTGGGTGGGTCAGCCCTTATTCGTTCGATGGTGCTATACAGCAGCACGTCATCAATCACGAGTAGCTCATCCCAAGTGGGGCTCAAGGTCTCATCGATAACTTGTGTGACTGCGGTGGATTCGCCGATAACGATACGGGCAAATGGGTCCGACAGACCAGACGAATCAGAGCCGATCAATGATCGGGCTTGGTAAATATAGGCCCGCATTTGGAAGTTCTGAAACATAGAAAAAATTATTTTGTTATTCCATTAATCTTGACGAGCAGCTTGAAGAGGTTTCATTAAACTTACATGTTTTTCGGCGTAAAAGATGGTAGCTGGGGCATTCGACCGTAGTTTATCAGCATTTCTCAACTCCGAGCTGACTTCATAGCCCTGAGGCAGTCCATCGATGTAATGTTGCTTATCTTGCAGGATACCGAGCCACAGGTACACACTGATCTTAGCTGGAATCGACCATCCGCTTGGCATTGTTGACTTTTTGCCTGGCCACTGAAATTAAAATAGCATCCATAATATATATTTAATTGTACTGTTTTTAAATATTGTAAAAATGGATATAGGCAATCTCCTTCTGCCCACCATCTGCCATGTTACTTGTGTTTAGTAATAATCATCCCACTGCAAATAATGTTCCCACTGCTGGGACACTGGCCCAGTCTCTGTTAGAGGGAGTGGGCTGTAATCTACCACGCGAGGCCAGTGCGGGTTTATATATGTTTGTTACATGTCTTCGAATTGTTGGTTCTAGGACATGCCGGTTTCCTCACGAAGTATTCCTTGGCCTTTTTGAGAGCAGAGGTGATGAAATTATTTACACAAAGTAAAGAGCCTGTCTGGGTTCGAACCCACCACCTGCCTCCTGTATGTCGGGGCCGTCCTCTGGGCCACCACTGCTCTACTGCCAGTGCTTCTGCTTTGTTCCTAGTGTTTGGCGTAATGTTTCATCTCTAATATGGAAAATATTAGAGAACATTGACATCGATATATTGATACCTCTTTTTACACAATCCTTGGTCAGTTTACCTTAAGGAACATTGTCTGCATCTTGCCGCAATATTTTCCAGACTCAGCAGTGTAATCAGAGTATATAATATCTCTGGCTGGGATACGTTGGTACGCTAAGCGCTTTCCGTTGCTTATCATCCAGATGAATATGTCTGGCAATGCGTGCTGGGCCTGGAACAGAAATAAAATAATATTAACTTCGTGGTAACGAGCTGCACGGTCAAGTGACACGTATCTTGCGATATCACTGTGGAGACAACAAATGAACGAAGTTTTTTGTTTTTGTACTTGCGGAGGGGTGGAAGGAAACAGGTGCCTTAGGGTAATTACCTACATGCCGAAGATGCCTCACTGCGATACCTCGCGGTTGCGATTTAGCTCGCTACCTTGATGTCATCTCCATGTAAAACAAATGCATGCTAATAGACACGCACATACCTGGCACGTATGCCAGGCATCGAGGTGAAACCCCACAAAGCACCCCGCGGTGTATCGCAGCCCTTAGGAAAATAATATCAAAGAGGATACTAATAGAAAAATCTTCTAGAAATGAATAAAAATCACAAAGTCATTTATTAAAATTAATCTTAGAATCAGCACTTTTTGAACGTCAAATTACTTAAAACGTCAACTCTTCACCAGTTCAAGTTGTTTTACCTTATCATAGCTGAGTGGCGAAAACCAACTCACCGACTACGTGCTTGTTTTGCAGCTTTCGAATAAACACTTACCTACTATGCATACAAATCTAACTAATTACCTACTATTTATTATTTTTTAATTATTTCTTGGATAAAATGGGAATGTTTAATGTGTGGAGGTGTTGAAAGAGGCTATAAAAGTAATACTTACATCTTCACAGAGATATTTCAGTTTATCCAAGTATGAGTACGCGGTGCGCAGACGCTCTTTAATCGAGTGTTTTGTGATCAAAGCCTTAAGACTTTTAGACATGGAGGCAATTTGATCCTGTAAAATAATACATTCATTGGTTAGACTTGACCTACATATATACCTACATATTTGTATGCCACAAAGGCCGAACATGACGGATCTTTTTTTGTTTATGAACAACCTGCATGCCTTGTATGTATACTCATGTTTCTACAAATAAATGTCTCTTATCTCTCTCTTATCTCTTATCTCTCTTGATGGTACCTTATTCTATGGAGTGAAGTTTTTTTATTAAAAGAGCTATCATCAACAGAGGGCTACTTCCAAAAGTAAGGGATATCCTAAGATTGCCGATACACTATCCAGCAGCTACCACTGGAGTGAGTGAGCGAGACAGAAAATCAAACCCTCGTGCGGCTATCGTCGCACCTTGAGTCTACGAGTGCTACTTGTCTGGAGTCAAAGCATTTATTTCAAATAGGCACATAAAAGGCACTTTTGAACGTCAACATTTACAATAAAATAAAATTGATTCTAGTCGCCCCTTTCAAAAGGTAGTTTCGTATGGAGAAGAATGCGCAAGAAACTCAAATTGATTGATTGTTTGCCAAGGGCGCAAACAACTATTTTGAAGGCGAGAGTGTTTCTTTGAATCCAGAGCGGAGCGAGGGATTCAAAGTACGTCACTCAGCTTAAAATAGTATTGCTCCTGAGGTGGACACTCTACTTTTTATCACCCTCTATGAAAAAATAAGTAAGTGCAACTTATGAATTAATAATAGGGCTGGTTCGAGGTGGCGCGGGAAAAGAGTTCCTGGAAGGATTTGGGGGAGGCCTTTGCCCAGCAGTGGGACAGCATAGGCTAGCAAAAAAAAAAAACTTATGAATAAGAATAGTACGACATACCTACTTATTTTTATAAAACTAAGTAAAATACCAATTTGAGTAAACAATTATGAACGAAGGCAGAATGCTTTTCGCGAGTTTTTATTTTTTCACAAACTTTTTTTTTTATTTGATTCTCGAGCGTTTTTCTTTATCATACAGCCTGTTACTTGTTCATACAATGTACGTGATTGATCTCTTTGGCGATTAGAACTTTACTAACAATATTAGTCCCTAGGGATTAAATAGCTATTTTAGTCCCCGTTTACGAAGAATACACTAGCTCTATAAGAATAGATCTGATAAATTCTTTCTTTCTTCTTCTTTTCTTTTTTTAAAATTAAATAATGTTTTACTATATTTTGTATACTTACATTAAACTATGTGTGAGGATGATGCACCTAGAATAAAATTACTATACCTAAAACACTATGGGTAGGTATCTGAAAACATGATCAATTACTTAAATCTGATTTTAGAACATCATGCCAATGATTTGACTTGCTATTTCGGTAAACCAATCCTTAAATCCATCCAACTTACATTAGATGAGAAAGAAAGAAAGAAAAAGTATTTATTGCAACTCGTACAGGAAGATCACAAATTAAAGTAAACACAGTCAATAATAAAGAAACCAAATTATGTAAAAAAAAGTAACAAAAAGAAAAATGAAACAGTAAGTCTTATACGAGGCTAAAAGGCTCCTATCTCAGCATGATGCAGCGCTGGTATTCTGCAATGATAGAGCCCGCTGTGATGTCACGGGCAGTTACAGAAATAAATTAAGTAAATAATAAAATAGATATATGTAAAATGAGCTGAATAGGCTGTCAGAGTTTCAAGCTCTGGTCAAATTAAAGTATTTAAACCCCGCGTGGGATGAGGGACAAACTGCCGTCTTCCCATTCCTACCGATTAACAGAGTTTTTAAAACATTGTAAAAGCCAATTATTTTTAAAAGAGTAACCGTAGATCTTCATAGGAATCGACCAATTGAAACCATGCACCTGGCTTTTGACGTTTCTTAAGGTACTTATAAATATTTTTTTTTTTGTTGTTGTACTTACTATTTCAAAGATGCAGAGTTTCAGCCGTTCTTTGTCCAGCTTGGTGTTGCCCAAAGGCGATGCGATGGTCATGTGGCGCACGTAAGCGCTGCAGGCTCCGCTCACCGATTCAAGCGCAGTCTTGAGCATGAGCACGCTGGTGTTGTCCGGGAGTAGTTCTCCGTCGATCGCTATTTGACAGTCGGCGAGTTCTCCCTCCTGGAATTTGTATATTCAGATTTTGATGTTAGTCTTTCAGGGTTAAGTAGGACGGATCTAGACCCGTGTGGAAAACATACCTAATATTTTTTTCATCTGGAATCTCAAAATTTCGGAGGAGGTGTTAAATGCTCTTTCTTTCTAAGCATGAAAATCAGGTCACTGCAATGCATATAACCTCTGGATAAAATTCGATCGAATTATTTGGGGAAAAATTAAAAAGAAATCCTATTATATTATCTGGTGTATATAGCAATCCCGAGATAGAGAAACAAACCAGTACCTACCCCAATTGCGTAACACACTTCTAATCACAATCCTAAGGATTTTGAAGGAAATTTCCAATCCATTGCTTTACATGTTAACAACTTTAATAACGCAATGAATGTTGTTAAAGTTTCAAAATGAAAGGCATTGCCATTGTAAGCGTGTTACGGAATTACACATAAGTACAATTACAGTGGTTTTTAAATCATATGTATACTGACGTATTTTTCGATGATATTAGCGATGAGGTTGGAGTTGTACATGCGCCGCCGATGATCAGGCCATATGCTGCGTATATGCATGCACTGTTTGCTGTCCCAATACGGTAGGTAGTAGTAGTTCTTGTCTGTGGACGAGGCCTTCGCCGGCTGCGTCGTGCTCTGCCAGTAGCCTGTGTCAGCACTGATTTCATCTGTTTAGGTCGAGAGAAGTTAGAAAAAGGAAAAATGGTAGCTAAATCTTTAGTTTCACCGCTGCTTGTACCGGTGAAATAATGCAATAAAAGTAATGAATGAACTAGAGTTTGTATTATTTATAAAGGATATTAGGGTCAGTTGAGTCAGTTTGGTCCCCAATTACATTAACCGCTCTGCCAACCATGATAAGAAGCATATTACATCGTAAGCATATTACACAAGTAGGTATATACAGCACTAGAAGAGGTAACAGCAAAACTAATAATGTAAAAAAAGAAAACAATAATTTTAGCCATACCTTCCGCATCTAAGTCCTGAGGAAATAATAAATACAACATAAGAAGAATTGTAAAAAATAATAGTTTTAAATCTTTGGCACACTAACTTACCTTCAGCAGTTCTGAGAGAATAATAAAATCAAATAAATAATGATGGAAAAAAAGTTTTATTTTTCTTCCAGAAATTAAAAACTGCAATAATAAGGAATAATGAGTAACAATAATAATAAAATAACTCCTAAACGAGAAAATCCTAAACAAGAATTCGATAAGAGATTGCCGATCTAAATATATAAGTGCACTTGGACAAAAATAGCATTTTAAACAATCAAATATTAAGTAAATTATCTAGGAGAAAGACAGTGAATTAAATTATATTAAAGAGAAAATTTAAGTACACTAAAGAGATAGAGAGATAACTTAATTAAGTATATTAAAGATAAATAGAGATTTAATTATACTAAAGAGATAGAGAGAAAATTTAATTATATTAATTTAGGTGAAGTAAGTAATGTCAGTAATGATTGTGTATTCTGTGGATGTATCCAAGGATGTCTGTTGGTGTTAAAATTTATGAAGTATTTATTACCAAGAAGTAGACTTCCTTAAATCTCTTTTTACTTCTAGCTTAAACTTCTTAAATTCTTCTACCAAGTCCATACCTAGTTCGGCCTCTAAGTCGTGTGGTCTCTTGACCGACTCGTGGTGACCATCCAACGAATTTCCTGAGTTACCAATGCTGAGTTCAAATTGCAAAGGTTTGTCAGTCAGACGCTTGTCTATCATATTTGCTTCAAAGACGCTGCCGAAGAGAAAGAACTCTTCGTTTCTCTCGAAGCTGGTTTCGGTGATCGGTGGAATGGGCTCCGATACCACATCCGATAGAGGACCTTCAAGTCCTTCCATTAGTTCGGTACGAATCGAGATGAGGAGTCTGTAATGGATATTTTTTCTGGTTAATTTTGGTGCACGGTGTCGTAACAAGGATACACGTAATATATGTATGTATAACAAGGACAATTGTGGATTGTGAAAACTAGTTGCTACGTTGCACATTTGGTACATCAAGAAACTTCTCTTCACATTTAGGTATCAGTCAAGCAACAGAAGTAGATTAACACTGCTAATATGTCTATAAAAAAAAAAATGATAATGAGATGTCCGCGCATCACATGTGAACGGCTGGACCGATTTGGCTGTTTTGTTTTAAAATGTTTGTTATTAGTCGTTTTACATGAACGACAAATACAAGTGTGCGCTTCCAATTTAAAGGAGACCACATTATTCACTCATTATCTAGGTAGGTACAAGTTTGTCAAGGACGAAAATATATCACAATAAAATACACGAAAATCATAACAAATAATACTTACTATCTAATATTATAGAGATAGTTTGAGTCCCGGGAAAGAACATAGGATAGTTTTTAACCCGATATTCCCACGGGATCGATACTTACGCAAGTGAAACCGCGGGGCACTGCTAGTACAAAATATATTGTGATTTCATTATAATTCTATACAATGGTGTTCAGTATTTCATAATTTTTTATCTATTCCATATTTATTATTGAGGTTAATCTTTATTATGATTACTGCAATAGTCCTACACCAACCGGGGGTTGTCCTTGGATGTACTTTGGTCCCTCGTACGCCTTCCAATGGTCTGGGAAATGACAATTATGGTAAAAAACTGAAATGTTAATCGATTTCTGTTGTTGACCGCACTCACGTAAACAATCTTGTGGGATACTTTGCAAATAATTATGATCTTTGTGCTTTGCTAGTATGACAAAGATGCATAGGTAGGTACCCACCGCGGCACTTTGCATGCATTCGACCTTTAAAAAAAAACATAATTGCCATTAAAAATTAGCTCTTATTTCTTTAGCAGCACCCCAATTGCGTAACACAGTTTCTATCACAATTCTTCTGACAACAGTTAATCAACGTAAATTATGCAATGAATATTCTTGAATTTTCAAAATAAATGACATTGGGATTATGAATGTGTTAGGTACGCAATTATCTCCCTGCGCCTGCTTAAATTAAAAGAAAAAGACATAATTATGAATAAACAAATAAAAAAACAAAGAATGATAGTTACCTTCCCCTATAAGATACTCCTTCGCCCATGCCGGTGTTGAGGCCTGCGTGCTGATCTAGGATGCTGTAGTTGCGGGTGGAGCCGTACATGTAGATATAGGCAGGCCCGAATGTCGGCAGGAACCCTGGAACACAGCAGTCTGACTTAATGGAAACGTGAGGTGCATTTAACTTGAGGTAACATAACACCAAGCATGTCTTCTATGAAAGGTTAGGAGGCAGAGATGCTTTTCTTACCATTTCGCCAGATAAGCTTAAGTTCCATATAATAAGAAGCAATCAACCTGCACCCTAATTTCGTAGCACACTATCAATCACAATCTGAATAATTTTGAAGGATATTACTAATCCATTGCTTCATAGTTCGAAAAAATTGCCTGGTCAACAAAGTAAACAACGCGATGTACGTTGTAGAACTGTCAAAAAGAAAGCCATTGCTATTGATAGTGTGTTACGCAATTACCTCGTAAGTAAAGAAATTTCAAATAAAAAACCCAACCCCTCAAATCCAGGACCTCGTGCTCAGCAATAGTACTTTTGACTACTAGACCTATGAGACAGTACGTATTCTTGAGGTGTAGTGTATATCCACTAGTGTCCGACCGAAGGTGCAATTCTGGCCGAAGCCGAAGCCGAAGCCGATTAATCGGTATTCACCAAAACCTTCGGCCGAAGCCGAAGCCGAAGCCGAAGGTGTCATTGACCTTGAGAAATACGATAGTTACTTTGATCTCAGAATATACTAGATACATATTGTGAGAACTTTAGAGATTTAGCCCAATAACGAGCCGAGTGACCAACATATACAAGTAGGTAATAAAATATTGTCTAAAATAAAAGTTTCAAATATGAAATATTTAAAAACAAAACACTTATTAGAATTTTAAGACGCGCTCTCAAACTTGTTTTGACTCGTTTAGTTTACTAACTGCGATTCGTTTGGTCCGGTGCGGCGGCGCGGCGAAACTCTGCTGCTCTGCACACTCTCTGTCTCGCTCTAGCATCGTTCAGTAAATTTCAAATTTTGACAACTAGCAAACCTTCGGCTTCGGCCAAACCTTCGGCAAATTTTTGGCCGAAGCCGAAGATTTGGCCGAAGGTGCTTTTTTGGCCGAAGGTGGCCGAAGCCGAAGCCGAAGCCGAAGCTTCGGTCGGACACTAATATCCACACTGTAACCTGGGTTCGATTTTAAAGCTGTAAATACCTTTTGTTAGTCGCCTTTCATTCATCATCTGAACATGACCAAACCATCTAAGCATACTCTTTATAATTTTTGTAGTTTAAAAAACACGTTTTTGTGTTTTTTTTTGTTTTTGTAAAACTACAAAAACAAAAAAAACACAAAAACACAAAAATTTAAACAAATTTTTGTAGTGACAAAAATTTTAGAGAGATTTTTTTAGAGTTTATAAATAATAAACTCTCATTCTTACCTCTATCTCCGTCGTTGGAGATGGTTTTCAGATCAATGAAGTGTGTGCCAATGATGGTGGGGTGGACGGGGTCGTAGTCCCGCAGCTGCAACTTGATGCGCTGGCACAGTGGTGGAAACATCTCGGTAAACACTATTTGCTCGTTCCAGACTGGGGTGTAGGTGTTCTTGCGCACGGATGTCGTTCCCTGGAATTGGGTTATTATTATTTTAATTACTATAAATGTGAGAACCATGTGGGTATTTTTCTTTTTCAATAAGTTTTTAACGATGCGCGATGGTCTGACAGTTTGAGTACTTTCTACCCAATCGTACTTTCTTTGGTATTGTTCGTCGAGTAGTTTAGCTCCTTAAAAGTTCTGCGTTCTACACGATTACTGACTAATGCGTGCACAGACTGGACAGGTACACTCAAATCTGTTTTATATTCACAAAAGACCATCTCAGACACTAAACTGACCCGACCAAAATTATGTCTGGACTTTATAAGAGACTGTGACCTCTAAGTTTGTTTAGGTATTTCTTCTCAGAGAGTCAGATAGGAAAACCGAACTCATCTAGTTTTAAAACATAATTTAATATTATTGACGTGAAATAGTGTTTTTTTTAAACCGATTTACAGAAATAAATACGGCTTAAGAAAACGGAAAAAGATTTCCACACTTTCGACATTACGCTGAGTTGGGGCTGAAATTGTATAAACGGATGAACGGGCTCGGGCGACTCAGCGCCGGAATAGATTACTAAGACCCTAAAGACTCCTACACACTATGCCGGCGGCACAGCCGGCATAGTGTGTAGGAGTCTTAACGATGAACGATGGTTTAAACGAGTTTAAAATATCGTTCTGTTTCTGTCAATCGCACGCCTTTAGTGATTTGTGGTGAAAGCGGGTTTTATTAAGTATAAATATAAGCTTGTACACGCCCTAACTTCACAAACTCTACACCTTAGTCAAAATATGTGGCTTGGCCATTTCGCTACCATCAAATGGGCCGTAAGGTGAAAAATGTATTCACTGTTCATTACTTTTCCGTTATACAATAGTTCTTGTAGTAACGAAACGGCCAAGCCTCATATTTTGACTAAGGTGTAGAGTTTGTGAAGTTAGGGCGTGTAGAGGTAGAAGCTTGGCTCTACATGAGATCTGATAACTTTTTGGCAGTGCGAGCCATATATGGTCTCGTCTTGGCAACATTTTACATGAAAATGTTTTTGGTGGGATATCTACTACTAAAATAATCTGAGACTTACGATCATTCCAGCGAAGCAGACTTGGACGTAAGGATCCGCGATGTCCTGGCTTTCTCCTGTGAAGGCCTTCTTCATGTTGGCCAGTAGAGAGTAATTCATCTTCGGCACTCCATCAGCTTTGTGAACCTTCACGATGAACCTGGCTCGTTGACGTTCCATTGGGATTCCGTCAGGAAGAAGCAGATTTCTAGAAGAAAATGTTAGAAAAAGTATTAGTTGAAGTAGGGGATAATCTCAAGTCTCACTTGTCTTTGATAGTGTTAAGACCCTTAGCACGTCCGTTTATGATACTAATCCGTTTAGACTGGGCAGATATTATCTTGATCCGGATCAATAGGATAAAAACTAGGTAGGTAGGTTTATTTTAAAAAGAGGGGAAAAGTTCCTGGAAGGATTTGGAGGAGGCCTCTGCCCAGCAGTGGGACAGTACCTATAGGATAAAAAAAGGTTTATTATCAGTGTCGGTAACGTCAATTGATTTTTTCCAAACTAACAGAAAGTGCATACATACGTGGGACACTCAGAAAGTTTTGCGAAAATAAAAATAAATGTTCTAGTAATATTTTTTATTAAATCTTTTCAAAGTATTCTCCACTAGCCTCTACACAAAGTTTCATGAGTCTGAACCGTGTATTGCCCATGGTCCACCCGGCTAGTCCCAGTTTTTGAAACACTTTTTCAGTCCCCCGCAGACACCTCGTTTACAGTCTGCTCGAACGCTGACAGCGCATCTTCCGGCGACGAAAATTGTATCCCTTTGAGCTAATTTCTTATTTTCAGGAATAATAAGAAGTCACACGGTGCTAGTTCAGGGCTGTAAGGTGACCCAGGAGTTTGACCGGCGTGCTGTCCAGGAAGTCTGTCGTTTTGAGCGCGGTGAACGAAGGCGCGTTGTCGTGGTGGAGCAGTAGTCCGCGGAGTCGTGTGTTTGATCGCTTGTTGCTCACAACAGAGAAAATTTCTGCCAAGCATTTGGTAGTATAGGTACCATTCAGCGTTGATGCTTCTTTGGTTCCGTAAAGGAATTGAAACCACTACTTGGTTTCAATTCGTAACGAGTCAAATTGAAAAGTTCGCGATCAAAATCTTCCCCCCGCTTCTAATCGCTTCACTTTGGTAAGCGTTGATCCGTTTTGAAACACCCAAACTTTTTTTATTTGCTAGCGCTCGTTTTACTTTATCATACAGCCTGTAAAGGTGGTGGTGGTGGTGGGTGGACATTCATAATCGTGGTGCCGTGCCTCACCACGAATATGAACATCCACACATAGCAAATCATGCGATAAGCGCCGTGCGCTGCGCATGCCTCGCAATGTCTGTATCCGCCTTTACTTATTTACTTTACAATGTTAGGTGATTGGAACTTTCACTAACAATATCCACATTCTATATTCAAATCACTTTTAGTCCCTAGGGATTAAAAAGCTATTTTAGTCCCTGTTTACGAGGAATACATTAGCTCTTTTTAAATAGATGTGATAAAAACTTTTTTTTGCAATACTTTCTGAGTGGCCTGGTAACTCACGCCTTCTACCCTGTGGGGGGTAGGCAGAAACTACAACACACCACCTTCTACGATCCTTACATAGGCCTTTTGCCTCGTTTACTTTCATACATCTGGTCATACGCGCACATTCATTAGCAGTGCATAAGAAATTTGAGTTTATAAATTACAAAATTAATCTGGACCAATAAAAAATTAAAAGTCCTAACGCATTCATTTCTTGATAAGTACCTACATTTTTAATCAAGGAAAACATAAAAGATAATTACTATCCGCTCCCTATATCTAACGGTCGAAGTTTATGGGATTTCATGAAAGAACTCATTTCATTTTGCAATATTCAGTCGGCTGGGGACCACATTCGCGAAAAATTTACAGCTTCATCTAAAACGAGGTCAGTAAAAAACATAAATATGTATGGTATAGGTACCTACAGTAATGTAGCTGGTAACTAGAACGGACAATGATTAATCCTTTGTATAAAAAAAGTCGCCAAAATGTCTGTACGCGCATAACTTCCGATGGACTGCACCAAATTGGATAATACTTTTTTTTGTTGTGTTCGGTATTGCCGGGACAAGGTTTGTATGAAAGAAAAATTAGGAAATTAAAAAAAAAAAAGCTGGGGCTAAAACTTGCGTTTTTTGCGTTTAGGTCCTGTAATCCCCACCCGTCGCATGTCCAATTATGTGTCTGCTAATTGGACATGCGACGGGTGAAAGATAGAAATTCTATTGTTATCGGTACATACCCTGTACTCGCGACATGCGAAGGGTTAACTTTTAAACATTATTTTTGCACCTTCGTGGATGAATCTTGGAGACAAATATCTACGATAATATATATACTCTTTGCAAGACGATATCTAGGTAGAGGTATGTACAGACGTGTAACTGTGGCCCCATCGTGAAAGTTACGTTATGACTTTTAGCGTGCACGCCGAACCTACGTTCTTTTGTCTTCGTTGAAAATACTTCCTACTTTGGAAGTAATATTAGTTTACCACTTGGAATGTTGCCTAATAAGAAGCTTTTATGACAAGTCTTATAAAGTTCAAGCAGTGCGGTTATGGAATGCATTGTCGATAAGGCGTGCTATCTTGGTCCACTTTTAAAATTCTGTAAAAAAACACTTCACATATCTCTCCATAAACATCATCATTATCTACATATGTGTCTTGCTCTTATATGTTTTATGTATCTATTTATTGTATATGTAAATGGTACATCACTGACTACCTGCAGGCCTAGCACGATGGGTGGACAAACCCGTTTTCTCCACCCTTTGTCTCCTTGACAGAAGACAAAACGAAAATTCCCCTTTGCTAGCACGAGGGACAAAAATATTTTATCTCTTTTTGACAGTTAAGAGTGGACTAAAGTCCCAATTTGTCTCGGAAGCTAGCACGACATGGATATGAGGGGACAAATTTGTCCACTTTTGACATTTATTGAAGACAAACATCTCACTTGCAATGTTGGGTGAGGACAAGATATTTTCCAAATAAAAGAAAAAGAAAAAAATGTCTCGCAGTTACATAAACTATATATTAACGTTGTCTGGAAGAGCGGAAACTGCATCGCCGCATGATTAGGGAATGTAATGTAATGTAATGTCTCTCATTCTCCCCTGAATCCATCCAAATGTTGTCTGTAAAAGATCGGTTTAGCGATAAGACCGCTCATTGTGTCACTCTATGTAAAATTTCTACATTTGTATCTGTATTTTCATGGTGTAAAAAGAGTGTATTTATATACTATCTATGATTTCGATAAATCTTCCTTATCCACAGAACATTACCACAGTAAAGATATGAACAGTACGGAAAGTACGTACTAACGTTCGAAACAGCACACTGACACAGACGCGCGCATCTACGGTACAAGCGGCACCCGTGACTGAGAGCACCGCGACTATCGCTAGGGGTACCGTAGATGCGCGCGTCTGTGTGAGTGTGCCGTTTCGAACGTTAGTACGTAGTTTTCGTAGTGTTCATATCTTTACTGCGACATTACTCTGTGAGTTTCATTGTTTATCGCTTGTAGCAGACGAAATCATCTAGTACCAAATTGTTGTAAACGTTGTCATTTAGTACTTAGAAGGTTAATTGGTCACCTGTAACCCTATGTAAAATAAAAAAAACAGCAATAAATACTTTTTCTTTCTTTCTATGTTATAGATGGCCAATTAAACCTCGAAGCAGCCCTACCCTGACCGACTATAGACCGCTGCCATCGAGCCAGGCAAACGGCACGACGCGACGTCGAATCAACGTTACTTTTATACCTTATAAAGTTTGAAACTTCAAACATCATATACAATAATAATAAACGTATACCCCACATTTCGCCTGCCGTTTTGTATTAAAACGGCAGGCGAAATGTGGGGTGAAATGAGAATGGAAATTGTTTTTTCGCGGCCCCCAAGGGGGAGCGGCCGGCTTTGAACGAACACACGCGTTAACATAACATCTTTGTGCTGTACCTACTACTGTATACTGTGTTACTGGGTTATATACAGTAACTCATTATAGACAGGCACGAGGATATTGTGAATTTCACTACAGTTACGACATACAGAGTGATATCTACAGCGGAATCTAAGTACATTTGCCGTAGTTTTGAGAACAATGATTTCAAGTGTGATTTAATAACACCGCTCCAAGTTCAATCATTGAAGTAGGTACTATGTTCATTCTAGTGTGATCAACAGTAAACGCACGGTTTAATCGTGTCTAGTCTGTATTTTTTTTCAGTTGTTGTTATTTATTATAGAGGATAAAAAAATATACACTTGATAAACTTTAATAAATTAAGAAACAAACCATTTGAATATAATAACCTAACCTAACTAAAACTATTAACTGTGCTAATATCAAATTAAAATATGGTGTCGTAAAATTCCTCCGCATCGCTGTCAGGGTTTGTTGTTTGTTCAAAGTAATACACGGAGTACTTATCGAACAGCACCCTAAATGCGTAACACACTATTATTCTCAATCTGAATTTTGAAGGATATGAGGAAGGATGCTAATCCATTGCTTCAGATGTTTGAAAAATTTGTCTGCTCAACAACGCAAATAATGCAACGAATGTTGTTGAACTGTCAAGATGAAACCCATTGCTACTGATAGTGTGCTTCACAATTACCCCGTTGGTTACACGTTGTATAAATGAACAATCACCAAGTCAAGTTGATACAAACTCTCATAATGGGACAAAGAGACGTGCGATAGCTCCAGTTGCGACATAAAATTCATGTCAAGTTTCCAAATGTTTAAATACAACAGTATCGCGGAAAACAGCTCAATTGTTAACTTTGACGACGAGTCGACAATGTACATATGCGTAAGCCCCTGTTCGCATGGGTGCTTTTCTACACTTTGAAAGATGAGCAGAAGAACTTTTCATTCGCATCTTTAGAAGTACTTAAGTATTTAATTTGTGGAAGCTTGTAAATGGCAGTAAGCGCTAATTGTACTTTATTTACCTAGATAGTTGAAAATAAATAAATAAGTATAGTAGATACCGTAAGTAGATACAATAAGTATCGGCCTTGTCGATTTAAGTGGAAGAAGAATCGTACAATGTTATCCGCATCGCGATCTTTGGAATTTCTATTGTAAAACAGTGTAAAGTCCACATGGTAAAGTCCATTCAAACTTGTTTCAAATGAATATTATTTCAAGTTAAACAAATACCAAGTTTATTTTAATGGCAATAAGTTGATTTCAGAGTGACTAGCACTATTGAAAAAGTTATAAAAATGTTTGAAGTTGTAAGTAGCGTAAACTGAACTTTATGTTGTAGGATTTGAAGTAATTTTTCCATAAACCCATATTTGTTTACTTAAATTTTTTGCAAATAAATTGCGAATGCAGATTAGGGTCAGCAAGCCGCACGTCAGTGGTAATACTTTGACCTTGAGCTGGCCTAGTACGAAGTTTCAATAGACTAACAGACATTTTACTGGCATTGTTACCGCTCACATGGAACTTACCGCACAGTCAAACTAACTGACCTTTTATAACCTGATTTATCCACCCGAACATATTTTGGAAAATGAGAATGGACAGTTAGAGCGGTTTCGCACTACATCCGATCCGAATCCGAGAAACGCCGGTCAGAAGTGACCACAGTCCTGTCAGCTGTGAACGTGAGCTGTCATTCCGCCTGATGCTAGGGATTGACACTATTGACAGCTCACTATAAGCTCACTTCACTTAGGTTTTCACGGTGAGATTTTTACAGAATAGCATTACTGCGGTGCTATTCTGTAAAAATCTCACCGTGAAAACTTAGGTGAAGTGAGCTGTCAATAGTGTCAATTCCTAGCAAAAACAAACTCACTTCACCTAAATTTTCACGGTGAGATTTTTACAGAATAGCATTACTGCGGTGCTATTCTGTAAAAATCTCACCGTGAAAACTTAGGTGAAGTGAGCTGTCAATAGTGTCAATTCCTAGCAAAAACAAACTCACTTCACTTAAGTTTTCACGGTGAGATTTTTACAGAATCGACCGGCTGAACTCTATCCGTCCAGAACATTCCCAATTCGGAGTGCGAAACCGCTCTTACACGACAGGCTTTTTAAAATATAAAGGCATTTTTAAATATAATTAGCCAGGTCCGGTAATACGGCCCTATAATACAAACATCAACACAATCTAGGACATTTGTTCATGCATTGAAAAGGAACTAATAAAAATCCAACTTTATTTCTTTTCAATACATGAATAACTAAAATATTCCTAGATTATGTTAATGTGTCTATTATGGGAAACCCCATAGTTGCCTAAAACCCAGCTATTCTGCCTGCTCAGAATAATCAGTTACTATGTTTAGATATAGTCTGCAGCTGGCCTTGTGTAACCATAATTAAGTACTGTTGCTAAATTATTCTGCTAAATTTTTAAACCTCATTGGATGAAGTTACTGGCTCCTGAAATACAGGTACTCTAACCTAGCTCTGGAGTCAGGGTTTCACATTTTTTTAGACCAAGTTTTATTTAAATAAATAATGTATTAAACAACTGATCGTTTTACGGCCAATAAATCAAGGATTTTAAGTTAGCTACACATTGTACTTACGCCTCAATATCATCTTCATCCTTCTCGCTCTTCGAGGGAACCTTGATGCAGTCTCCCTTACCAATGACACAAATGTCACACTTGAGGTACCCCTTGGCACCAGCGCCTACATCTTCAGGGTCTGTCAGCAGTGCCCACTTGTGAAAGAACTGGCGATCTGTTGGCAAAATAAATTCAATCATGAATTCAGAATGTGTACCAAAATCGGGGTAAAGGTCTACTTTTTTGTTGATGTTGTGTTGTTTAAAGCACCGATGAGACTAAGTTATTCTTATGATGTCTACCTTCCTCTCTACTTAAAATATGACCTGAATGCATTCAAGATATTCATCTATTGTGCCATGGAATGTAGGTATATATCGTAAATTCACACAAAGAATATATGTATTTGTCAATATAAAATGCTACACATCAAAGATCTAATTACTTGGTTATAATTTTTATACCAGGACCCAAACGCCTAGAATGAACTGAGCATGCTATCAAATCGCTGGTATCAACATAAGGTTAGCTTATAATTGTGAAAGAAGTTTCCTTACACCTGGCAATGTGCAAAAGTAATTGGATTCGTTCTAACCTAACGTTTAATCTAAGTGCTATTGTGGTTTGGATTAGGAGTCGAGTTTTATTTGGAGCTAAAAACAGCAAACTTTGCTAAGTCACTTCTTCACTTGATCACTTGATCACTGTAATCTTTTCAGCTATTTATTATCGCAAATTCCCTTATAAACCGATTTCGTCAAAATGAGATTAGTCACTCGTAATGATTTGATGAAAAATATTGGATCGTTTTATATAATATGCGCTTAGGAAGTTTAGGATAAAATTACTGAAGAGAATGCTGTGGTCTGGTCTTACAAATGTTGCATAAAGAATTTCCCACATTTGAAGTAAATAGTGAATATCAAAGAAGCATATAATTTGGCGCCAAATAAAAATGATGTCCAAAAAACCCAAACTGAATCCTATGCATCAGCATAGAATTCAGTTTGGCCACCCTATATTTCCTCCGTTAGTATTAATCCAAAATATATAGCCGATAAATATCACATGTATGAATATCAAAGAAACACTCTAACAAGTCCGGACTTTCGCAAGATACTCGTATAATGCTCGCAGACCTAGACTGCGAAATCGAGGCAAATTTTTTGCAACGTCAAATTCAGTTGTGTAAACAAACTAATTATAGCATTAAATTCATTAGTATTTTGTCATCGGTAGATGATGTCGTCTCTATTACCATTCTCTTCTGGTCTGAAGAGAAAGAGTCAGAGCGTATAAAATAAACGAAACTACGGACCACGGAATCAACAGAAACAAGAGGATCGCAAGTCCATTTAGTCGAATTTAATAGAAGTCGGGATTACTTCATCGAGTAAGTTAAATATAATATACTATATTCAATAAAGAAAAATTCAATGACTTGCCATAGGCTAACAGGTAATTCTTAAATATTTATGGTTAGTTGAAATAGCTCGTAAATTATAATATTTCATTCATGAATTCGTTTGGCAATTTCAGTGGATACATTATTGATGTACAAGCATTAGGTGGTGCTCTATTTATGAGTAGATATTCGAACTACGCAGTTTCATGTTGTGGTTGTTTCGATTTTGAATTCTGTAAATTAGACAAGGTATCTACGCAGTTGTGTCTAGAATCTGTTAGGATTTGCGTCCTATTTTGCCCATAGGTAAAAAAGTATGTAAGTTGGAGTCTCAATTCCTACGAAATGAATGGGATTTCTTTTTGCGATTTCTGAATTTTCTATCACTCAAACCTCAGTTAGCCCCATATAGTTTTTTGATCCTAATAAGAAACAGGATCGATTGGCATAATTTTTTTTTATCGAAAACTGTCCATTTTCTCTCTGACGGTATATTTTTTCAGAATCTGAATGCCGATCTAAAATTTCTCAAAAAGTTAAGAACAGTCTCTGAATTAAGACCGTTCTCCGACAGCGGTAGAGGTACCTGCCCTTACTGCCCCATCTCAAAAATCCACTGTATTATAGCTAGACAGGTACTTGGAACTCAAATACGAGTACAACTTGGAATACAGTACAAATCATCATCATCTGCCTAGCCTTTTCCCAACTATGTTGGGGTCGGCTTCCAGTCTAACCGGATGCAGCTGAATACCAGTATTTCACATGGAGCGACTGCCTACCTGACCTCCACAACCCAGTTACTGGGTAATACGATACCCCTTGGTAAGACTCTGGTTGTCAGACTTTCGGGCTTCTGACTACCCGTAACGACTGTCAAAGATCCACGAATGACAGCCGGGACCAACGGCTTAACGTGCTTTCCGAGGCACGGAGGGGTCTCGGTATGTAAAGATCATCACCCATCCACCGACCAACCGCGGCATGCGTAGCTTAACCTGATCGATCGACCTGAGCGGCAGTTATTATTTAGCCACGGGCCCCTCCAGTACAGTACAGTACAAATATATTTCTCAAAGAGTACTAGAGAGCGAAGTTCTCTAGTCGTAATGTAAACAACTCAAACTTCCAAGAGAAAGTAGGCAAGTATTTCTTAAAATAAAAAGTAATTTAAAAAAATTAAACCGACTTCAAAAAGAAATTAACTCAAAATTATGAAATAACTTTAATTTCGGAAGTCGGTGTCTTGGGATCTGTATTTTAGTTTTATGCCACCGACTTCCGAAATTAAAGTTATTTCATAATTTTGAGTTAATTTCTTTTTGAAGTCGGTTTAATTTTTTTAAATTACTTTTTATTTCGTAATTTTTAGTTTTTGCACTAGTATTTGACCAAGGTTTTGAGATGTTTTCCCTTTGACACTACACCCGTAGCTCTTATCAATAAGCCAGGCCGTCACACTTACACGTATTAGTCCATATCTTGAAAATTACTGAATCGATCTTGATGAAACTTGCACTGTTCCCTAAGTTGAAGAAAATGTAAGCCAATAAAAAAAAAATGGTCACGATCCGATTAATAGTTCCGGAGATATGCGTGGACAAACATACATACATACATACATACATGCATACATACATACATACATACATACATACGTCTATGAAATTTTGTATATTTGTTTGGAAGCCCTAATAGATCATCATATGTGAATATAATGCAATTCCAATAATATTACATACATACGTATCGAATTGATAACCTCCTTTTTTTTGAAGTCGGTAAAAAACTTTTTGTAAGAGATAGGTATCGCTTTCCTTCTCAAAATAGAATAGATCTTGTTTTTTTCAATTTGAATTAATGAGTCATAGAACAGGTTTGAATAGAATTGGTTATGGTAAAGATGGGATGGGGAAAAATATCATAAATTGGTTTCATCTCATTAGGTAAGCCTCAATTCCCTTAGGCAGGAGTGTAATGTTGGGCCGTTATAACTAATATTTGCACAGTGAATACACTGTACACGTGTACACATCCATAACCCCGGGATGTTTATTACAGAAACTAACAATAACAAAAAAAAAACCTCTTCCTGGAAATGAAATAACATCACATAAAATGAATATCAACAAACCATGGTAACAAGAACAAACACAAGGGTACTGTGTATAAAAAACAGTACCATAACTAGTATGCTTTACTATACCTAGGCAGGTACCTACTTCAATTCATAATCTCGGATAATTTACATTCTTTTACGCACTTTAAGTTGGCTTTTCAGTGACCACTTGTATAAGGTCCTAAAATTACATTTTGGTTCCAAAGGAATTTGATCTTTGTTGTTCCACAACTTGATGATTCATCATAGGACATAGGCCTCCCCCAAGCACTTCCACTTCGACCGGTTCTGTGCTTCTCGCATCCAACGGGTTCCTGCGGCCTTCACAAGGTCGTCGGTCCACCTTGTGGGAGGCCTTCCAACGCTACGTCTTCCGGTACGTGGTCGCCACTCCAGAACCTTTCGGCCCCATCGGCCATCTGTTCTGCGAGCAATGTGCCCTGCCCACTGCCACTTGATGATTATCTGAATTCAAATAAAGCAGGTAATGACAATCTTTGTCATATTGCTAAATAATCATGTCATCATTCTCTTGTCGTTATCCCAATTCGTTTTGGGGTCGGCAAATCAAGTCTTTTTTTTCCATACTTTTCTAGTAGTCGTCCTCTCAGTACTCACCCCCTATCTAGCCATATTATCTTTCACACAGTTCATCCATAGTTTCTTTGGTCTTCCCCTCATCTCATAACCATCCAGATTCATACTATCATCATCATCATTTCAGCCGAAAGACGTCCACGTCGTCCTCTCAGTACTCACCCCCTATCTAGCCATATTATCTTTCACACAGTTCATCCATAGTTTCTTTGGTCTTCCCCTCATCTCATAACCATCCAGATTCATACTATCATCATCATCATTTCAGCCGAAAGACGTCCACGTCGTCCTCTCAGTACTCACCCCCTATCTAGCCATATTATCTTTCACACAGTTCATCCATAGTTTCTTTGGTCTTCCCCTCATCTCATAACCATCCAGATTCATACTATCATCATCATCATTTCAGCCGAAAGACGTCCATGTCGTCCTCTCAGTACTCACCCCCTATCTAGCCATATTATCTTTCACACAGTTCATCCCTAGTTTCTTTGGTCTTCCCCTAATCTTATAGCCATCCAGATTCATACTATCATCATCATCATCATTTCAGCCGAAAGACGTCCACTGCTGGACATAGGCCTCCCCCAAGCACCTCCACTTCGACCGGTTCTGCGCTTCTCGCATCCAACGGGTTCCTGATTCATACTATATGTAAGGCTATATAAGACCCATCTAATTATGGAACATCCAGTTACCTGACACATCCCGTAACCATAATTTCGGATTCGAATTATTGTTTGTAAGTCCTCAACTAGCCTTTTCCAATAACTTGCACTAACACGACATAGCACCGCATAGTTTTGCAGCAAATTACTATACTGATGTTTGAACTTCCTTGTTCACATGAAGTTTCACAATGTTGGACAGAAACAAGTTTGTTTGGGTTTGTTCCGACCAAAAAGGCCATGGGACCCGTATACTATGCCGCAGTTGTACGTAAACTCTGACTGGCTTGGTCAGGGGTGGGCACTTGAGCAGTACCTAAAGAGCAATCGAAGTGATGAGCGAGTTTCGAAAACAAAATATATTGAATGTCGGTGTATTGGAAACGTAGGTTTATTAAGCAAAGAAAGAAAAATAAAATGCGTTTATTGGTATTGGCATTAGAATAAAACTATAAAAAAAAGAAAACAATGCTTACAATGCCAAAAGGGCTTCAGCTCAGTATAACTATTATTATTCTGTGGATTTAAAAATCTGAAGAAAAGTTTTTATTTTTTTAACATCACAGGCCTTTGCCCAGCAGTGGGACAGTATAGGCTAAACAAAAAAAACATCAGAGGGGCAATTCTCATATTTTAAGAACGGTCCCAGTCTGATCTCAGTCTCAATCTGTCAAAAATACCTGTAATTTCCCTACCCAGATTTTCAACGTCTTTAATGACGAGAATTGTCCTTCAGATGACAAGACAAGGTATACCACCTCACTGACTCTCAAATAATAAACTAAGAGAATAAATTAAAGTTGTAAAATATCTTATACAAAAGCAAATAAACTGTTATGACATGCATGTGTGTGCATGTCTGTGTGTGTTGAAAAGTAAAATAAGTACTTCAACTTTTGAAACCAGTTTAACTAGTATTGGAAATTTTCCGAAACAGTCCAACACAAAGTTTCTGACGTATTAATCCAATCCAGTCCAATGTTACAGCCAATGCTGTAACATTCTAATTAATTTGATACCGTAGGTATTAAATTCTGCTCTATATTCTTATTAAGGTTAAAGTAAATATTGGAAAATAAATTACAGAATTAGTTCACTGCAAGTAAATTGACCTAACTGATTGGTTTTAAACCGGGCTGTAATTGAATCTTGTCTCCATAAGATGAGGATCTTAGTAGGATGTGCTCTTCAATAGTTACGTAAAGTAAAGGAAGAAAACACGTTTAATGTCAGATAAGTTGACCCCTACGTCTATTTGCCGTGTATTTTTTTCATTCAACTGTCAAAGAATGACAGTCGGAGTATGAAAAAATATATAATAATGATGATCTATTTTCTTCCCGTTACTTCAAAGGCAGGAAATTACTATATTTACTGTTATTTTATTGTGTGTATTAATAATAATAATAATCGTTTAATTCAGGCTTTAGCACCCATACAATTAAAATTACAATTTAAAACTTACACTAAAAATAAAACTCATGAAAATGAAAAATGTTTATTGTCCCAAAACAGTTACATGGATTATAAATGAGACATCCCCAGTAAGTAATTGACAATACTTGTGTTGGGGGAACTTATACTAAGGGCTGCTTTATTCGAGGAATAATTTTGAAATTTTGACAGTTGTTTCATACAAAAACTGTCAAACGTCAATTTTATTCCTCGAATAATAGTTATCTGGCGATTCACACCAGAGAAGACAAAACAAACGCACTCCGTAAAATGTTACGGGGCGTGACGGTACTGTTTACTATATTTTATTTCCAAATGGTGAAGAGAAAGTTTTAGAGAAAGAAAATAGGTACTATAATGTTAAGAATATTTTCAAAATACGTATGATGGTAGGTATCTATATGTGTAGATCTGCCATTCCCTAATAGAAATCCAATTAAATGTCAGATTCCAGTGCACTAAGCTTTTACTGAAATAGGTAAGCTCATTGCAATTAACTTTTGCAAAGCCAAAGGTCGGAATGAAGTTCTTTGTTGTTTTACGTCGAGGATTTCTACATAATACGTTTAATTAATTAACTAAGAGATGATTTTTCAATAGCCAGATAACTTTTATCTAAAGGATAATAAACCGCTGACAGTCTTATATTTTTTTTAGACTTGAAAAGCTGTCAAACCTTTTAAATGAATATTGAAAGATTAAGCTAAATAATTTGTTTTTTTTTGCTCTTTAACAATTTACTAAATTATCACTTATTTATTATGAAGCCAGCCATTGCTATAAGCGTATTGCTAAGGAAGGAAAAACTTCGGAATGTGATTGAAAATGTGTTACGCAATTGGGGTGTTGACCTTTCCACTAATGGCACCTACAACAATTGCGTAACACACTATCAATAACAATCTGAATCATTTTGAAGGACATTGCTAATTCATTGCTTCTTACGTTCGAAAAATTTGTCTGCTCAACAACGTAAATAATGCAATGAATGTTGTGGAACTGATAAAATGAAAGCCATTCCTACGTGGCTAAATAATAACTGCCGCTCAGGTCGATCGATCAGGTTAAGCTACGCTTGCCGCGGTTGGTCGGTGGACGGGTGACCATCTTTACATACCGAGACCCTCCGTGCCTCGAAAAGCACGTTAAGCCGTTGGTCCCGGCTGTCATTCTGGATCTTTGTCAATCGTTACGGGTAGTCAGAAGCCCGAAAGTCTGACAACCAGTCTTACCAAGGGGTATCGTACCTATTACCCAGTAACTGGGTTGTGGAGGTCAGATAGTCGCTCCATGTAAAATACTGGTATTCAGCTGCATCCGGTTAGACTGGAAGCCGACCCCAACATAGTTGGGAAAAGGTTAGGCAGATGAGTGTGTTACGCAGTTACCCCGCTGATCGTATTCTACTAATGTCAGAGCAATAGAAAAAAAAAAATGTAATAATGTAAAGTAGATTTAATTATAAGGCAATACTTCTTGTATTGCAGTTGTACACCCAGATTACTTATGAGGACTGTTTCGTTTTCATACAGGAAGATTTTTTTATCACCATCCAAATTTTTACAGGCTGTTCTAAGCATGAATATGTACTACTCTCACTATGGGACCAAAACTGAAATCACGAAAAAAAAATCAGCTGTTTAATACAAAAGTTCAATACCTACCTACCTACTTGACCAAAATGTATGAAACAGCAGATTTTTTTTTCGTGATTTCAGTGTTCCCATAGTATCAGTATAGTATCATAGTGTCATAGTATCATAGTACTCGTATCATAGTTTCAGAGGTCCCATAGCGAAAGTTGTTCATATTCATGGGTAGAACACCCCGTAAAAATTTGGATGGTGATAAAAAAATCTTTCTCTATATTTTTATAAGCCGACGGCTTACTAATGCTACAGCAGACATACAAATTTTAATAATAATATAAGACCGCCTTTCTCATTCAACCTCGATTGATAAGTAGGTACCTGGTAACGTGCAGCAGCGGCCCTTTGTGGCATTATAAAGTCTCTTGAGAATATTTTAATATCGGTTCTAGGTAACTGTTCTTCAAAAGCCCATGTCCGAGCCAGAAACATAATAAAGGTAGGTTGAATATAATAGGAAGCAAACCGCATGCAGTTTGAATCAAACTGCCTAGGTACTGGTCAAAATACAGTTCAACCGACAAACCACAACGTGAAACTAGGTAGTTATTTAGTTAAAAACTGTACTAGTTAATTGTTAGTTGCGACTAAAATACAAATTGCGAGGAAAACAATTGTAAAAATGTTGGTATAAATAATACAAAACTGAAAAATGTACCGCACTACGTACGGAAAAAAAAACATAACCCTCCTTCTGGCGCAGTCGGCTAAAACACTACAGCATAATCAGCCTATCATGTTGCCACTGCTGGGACACAGGCCTCCTCTTTCTGTGAGAGGGAGCGGGCCATAATCCACTACGCGGGCCCATTGCGGGTTGGTTGATGTCACATGTCTTCGAAATTTTGGTTCGAGGACATGCCGGTTTTCTCACGATGTTTTCTTTCACCGAAATAACAAAAAAACATCAAGATTAATCTCTGAAATCCATTTTCAGTAATGCAACACCCATTTAAAATCACATTTATTATTTTTTATACAAATGGGACAACACATCGCATCGCATTGCAAAGCATCGCAAACATACGCCAGCGATTACAATGAGTAAATTAAATTCCCAACTGACACGAGTCTAATTTGTATTAAAGTAGATCCATCCATAGCAGCTATCCTTACTTACATTTATATTTACACAAACGAACGTTCTGGAACAATGAAGTACGCGTACTCCTTTTTAGGTTATTCTTCATTTACTGGTTTTTTTTTTTTTTTTTTTTCTTATGGGAAATCATCAAATGACCCCTCCCGCTCTGGGTGGAGCGGAAGGGAGTGTCAGACTCTTACTGACTAAAACCCACCCGTGTTCCTTCCTTAGCCCTTTATGTTCCGGGCCAGCGGTAACCCTTTCGGACAATCCCGCTGACCCGGCAGGCTTCGGCCCTATGGGGCCCCTCCTCGATGCTGACATCTCTTTGAGGCGCGCGTGGTACACGTACGTTTACTGGTTTTGTTAGTCGCTTTTTAGGGTTCCGTACCAAAATGGTAAAACGGAACCATTATGGTGAGACTCAGTCTGTCTGTCTGTCACAGCTGGATATCTCAAGAACTACTAATGCTGGATATCTCAAGAACTACTAATGTTATCAACTTGAAATTTGGAACAGTTTTAGATGACGTTTGCCCAACTATTTTTCAAATAAGAAAGAAATAAAAATATTTATACTTTATTATTCAACAGGGACTGACAGGGGGTCTGAAAAATTCGAAGTGGGGTTACTAGGTCATGTGGGGTATCATATGAAAGAGCGCAGTTTGCACACTCTCAAGCATTTTTTCTTTTTTTTTTTTGCCGCATAGTTTTCGACTTTTGATAAAAACAAACAAATAAGATTCGTGACAATAACAGGTACATATTTAGAGGATTAGAATCATGAATATATCTTTCTAAGTTAGATTTCTAACACCAACCACCAATCTCTTATGAATAAGTGTTAATGGTAGAAATCTTACTTAGAACGATGTATTAATTAATAATAAATAATATGTATGTATTAATTAATTTTGATTCTAACGATTATAATTTTCTAAATATGTACCTGTTATTGTCGCGAATCATATTTTGATCAAGATACAACCTGACACTGACCTGCAAATTGCAAAAAACGTAAGAAAATTTTAATTACGCGGTTCAACTAACCCATTCACCTTAACAAAAGCGCACTGTTGCCTTTCCTATGCTCCGCTCAGCGTCAAGAGTTCAAATCTAACAGTGGAATAATATTAAAATTTAAGCATTTATATGTCGCTTACTGTTAGTGAAAATGGGCATAAGCCAAAGCTGACTGCTTAACCGCCCTGTACGTATGTGAGTCTTTATTGCGTTTAGGTACAACCGTATCTACTAGGCACATGCTACCAGAATTTTCGTTTGTGTTACCCTACGTAACAATCCTGTCACTGTCGCAGAAATGCAAGAGAGAGACGGGAACATGTCTAAGTCAAGGCTAAGTAGCGGTTGGATCTCGGCCTGAGGTTCAAAGGCCAACTGCGCTTAGTCAAGCCAATCTTGCTGAGTACCACGGCTGAGTACTTAGACCACAAGCCATATCTAGCAGTCTTCTCCTCCTTTGTCGCAACATGGCCTCGGGAACTTAGTCTAAGTTCACGTAAGAACTTAGGCTTAGTTCCCGACATGTTGCGGCAAAGACGATAAAGCTTTGGTTTCCTGAGAAAGCGGTGAACGGTCACACAATAACGGCCCTTCAAATACGTCGAGGTAATTGCGTAGCACACTTTTAGTAGCAATAGCTTTCATTTTGACAGTTTAACAACATTCATTGCGTTATTTACGTTGTTGAGCAGACAAATTCTTCGAACATACGAGGCAATGGATTAGCAATATCCTTCAAAATGACCCAGATGAAGATAAATAGTGTGTTGCACAATTAGGGTGCAGGCAGAGCGTTTTTTTACACCTTAATGTCAAATACTGGTGAAAATTACAGGACTCATGTCGGCCGTTATTATATGACGAAACCGGATTCTTAGGAAACCAAAGCTTTAGAATGTCAGAACGTTTTCAGTGATAAATTAACAAAATATTCAAATGAACTTTAAAAGGTTACTATCTAGATAAATGATGTCGGAGTCTGCCATGTTTAGCCTTGGATACAAAAAGTTTTGGTTTCTTGGCAGCTGGCTACATAGTAAATCAAGTTTTAGAAGGCCTTTTTAGCCCATAAGTTACGGTATCCTAGAAGAGCGGAGGCCGCCACATAACGGCCGCAGTCGCGGCTGTCATGAAAATTATGGCAGCTGGGTTTGACTTTACTGCTGTGGAGGGTAGAGGTAAGCAGAACTGTCTCTGTTGTGTAAAAGTGTCCGTCAAAATGCGTTAAAACCCTAATTTAACGCATTTTGACGGACACTTTTGGCGCCACAGTAGCAACAGGGTGCAACAATTTTAGGTTTTGTTTACAAAATTATTTTGGACTACGTAAATAGCTGAGGTTTGGTATACTGGGCTGTCACTATTTACTCTAGTCAGTAAGACTATTAAATTTTCTAACTCGGCATAATTCAATCCGTCAACAACTGCTACATTCATTCCCTTTGCCTACGCTAGCGCCATTTTGGAGGGTTTTTGAACTGTTATTTACTGCATAAAGCTGGACACTTTTTCAACATTCAATATGAGACGGTTCTCCTTACCTCTACCCTCCTTAATTACGGTGTCAAAAAACGCTCTCCAGTAAAACACACCATAAACACTTACTTTCATAAATAACGTTTCAGGGACGTAATTCGCCGGTAGATCTCGGATGCTATGTGGCAGCCACCGCTCTTATATGGAACCGTAGCTTAAGACAATGAGGCTAAATATAATGTTACCTTGTTTTTAGAAAAATGACAACGCGATTGAATAAAATCTAGAATTTCAAGTTTAAACGGAATCTAACGAGCCTGTACTATGTAAATATGTATTATATGTCCATGTAGGTATTATAAGTTTTTCATGTAGATTGCTTTTACGCAACAATGCGTAAAAGGTGCGCTTCCCTGGTGCGCAGGATGTGGGGCGGCTCCAACAGTGTCTTAAACATGGTTGCGAGTCGCCTTGCCTGTGTTTACGTGGGTCACTGTTGTGCCGTCTCTCATGGGATGTCACAACGGTGACCAACCGTTATTTCTTGTGGTTTTGTTTAGTGTCTGTGCTTACTAACATAGTCGTAAGTTTTACTAACAGTCTTGTTTGAGTTTGAGTCTTGGTCACTTTAATAAAGAAAAATTCTATTCTATTATACCCAATTCGCAGTATATATGAGGAGTTCAAGTCGTGTTGTAAATTTAGTCTAATTAATTATGTAAAAAGCTTTATGCTAATTATGCTGAAGTGCTCCAAAGTTTGCGGAACTATTAACTCTGTGTAATGCAGGTACTTACCTACCTATTATGAAATCATACAAAGGGGGAGATGATGTAGGTAGGTACATACCTCTACCTTCGAGCGAACAAGTAACTACGTGTACCTATATTACAGGAAACATGCAGGAAACTAAATAATGAACTCATTTACTGTTCACCTAATAAGTAGGTAACACAAATTAAAAAAAAAAAATTAAAATAATTAAACTACGGCCTGACTTTTTAAATACCTAGTCAGATAGCTTTTATCTGAAGAATAAATATGATAGCTTGACATATTTTCTATGCAAAAGCTATCAAACCGCAATATTTACAGCTCAGATAAAAAAATTCTGACTTCAGATTACAATCTGACTATTGAAAAATCAGGCCTTAGTCATATATTTAATCTCAGCTAGAAAAAGCACTACAATAAACTAAGATCACTTCGATAGCTCCTCGTTAATTGTGTTTATATACATTTTCGGACAAGTCTACGATAGTAATTAAAAATCAATTGAATAAAAACATTATTTCCCTTTGCTCCAGAATTTATCTTCGTTGAATCTATGGTAAAAATATTTTACTATATATCTAGGTATAATGGGGCCGATTTCTTTGTTCACAAACTAAGCTAAAATTTGAGACTTGACCTCTCTTAGACATATTTACATTTGCTTTAGTTACTTACAAAGTTAAGTTCAAGCTCCTACTTGAACTTACCGAGAGACTTGTGTCAAAACGTCACATTGAAAGTGACAGCTTTTCTTTGTGAATTGCCACGTAATAAATGTCAAAAGTAAATTAACTTCCTGCTTAACTAAAGCAAATTTAAATGGAAATTTCAACTACGTTTGTATGGTCGTTTTAGCTCAACTAAAATTGACAGCCCATAATTATAATGTCCGTCGCCGAGTCGCTTGCTTATAACAAGAAAGCGACGGACATAAAATTATAGGCTCTCAATTAAAGAGAAAAAGATGAAAACAGCTTAAATTACGTTTAGCTTGTGCACAATAGAATCGGCACCAATATCTATATAAAAATTACACAATGGCATTAGTCACATGACAAGAAGCTTTCAGGAATTATAGGTACTCATCACAATAGCGAAGACAGGCCCAGTGCGTTCCCAGGATGTCCTGAAATAGCGTGAAATAGTTCATAATAGGTGCACGGAAGTAAAACACAGATAAGGATCACATGCAAACATATGTCATTAGGAAATATTAATAAATAATATATTAATAAATAATAATAATAAAGAGAAGGCACACAATCACACAGAAGAAATAGATAAAAACAGTTATTTTATTTTAAAAAAACATATTTCATTAGCTTAGTAAAAGTACAAAAGTGGTTATTGTCTCGTCAATGAACTTTGTGAGATGATGTAACATTTGATAAGCAAAAAGATATGATGCGTCTTAAGAAATACCTGTAGGTTTATTTATATAATAGTGTTTTAAGAATCCAAGAGAAAACTTTGAGAGAAATCACAAAAGCAATGTTTCAGTATCAATCCACGAACCGGAATGATGTCAGATTTTGAAATCCTATCGTACATTGTTTCAAAAAGCTACAAAATATTATGTAAGTGATGTTTGAGCTAGACAAATTGCTTATGATCGCGTAACCTTGTGATCGGCACGCACTACCGCGCTTTTTTATATTTGTATGAACACAACAACTGTACATACAAACAACACTCGGCACAGTATGAAATATTTAATCGGGGTAAGTGCTTGATAGCTCTAAACGCTATTAAAAAAATTTTGCCGGTATTTGCAAAAACCGGCAGAGTAGGTATACTCTGCCGGTTTTTGCAAATAAATAAATCAATTGAATTGGTGAAGCAGCCTGGGTTCCAGCTGTTTTAGAACCCAATGGCTTGGCACGCGACGATAGGAAGAGGCCAGATGGAATGACCATAATGCTTTGGAAGTTGGGTAGGCCTTTGGTGTGAAATGCAACCTCTGTGAACACCCTCGCGCCATCCCATCTTCCTAGCACGGTGAGCTGTGCTGGGGCGGCTGCTGCGGGAGCAAAAAACCTCAATCGGCGCAAATATAACAACCTTATTGTGAGCTACGAGGGCAAGTTGAAAAGTTCTCGGCCTGGCAGTAAAAAACATTGATTTTTAGTTTAAAAATAAGTACATTTATTTTTCTACGTAGTCCTCCTGTAGCTCAATGCATTTTGTCCAGCAAGTCCCCAATAAATGAATCCCATCCCTTAAGGGTGATTCTGGAAGGTCTGCAATTTGCTTTTGGTCAGCCTTTAACAAATGCGGCACCCACCTTGCGCAAAGCTTTCTCATATTCAATCGTACCCTTTCTTCTTTCATACAATTAAAGTCTTTAACACTCTTTCAGTTCCTACAATCAACATCTGCCTGAATTTTCCCAACTACCTTAGGGTCGGCGTCCAGTCTAACCGGATGCAGCTGAATACCAGTATTTTACATAGAGCGACTGCCTATCTGACCTCCACAACACAGTTACCTACAGTACTTATATTAAAGACTTCAATTAACTGAAAGATAACATTCAAAAGGGTTTCTGGCGCATACAACAGTACCTACATAATTGCATGTTTACTGACCATAGATCCTTTGTTTATTTTAGTAGGCGAGTACCAACGTGAGCACGCAAGGTTCGAGTCTGACAAGTGCAGTTTCAAATAACAGGCATGAAGGTAACACTTTTAAAATGAAACCACTCCATTATTCAACGTTTTAATTTTGTTTGTTTTTTATGCTTTAGTTTCCTAGGTTCGTTATAATACAGGGTGTTTGGAAGCTGAGTGCAAAGCTTTAAGGGAGTGATAGTTGACACCATTCACAGGATTTTGAGGCATACGAAGTATCTTTTTTTTAACTGCAAACTTTTAGCCAACAATAACATACCAACTTTAACTGCGAAGAAAATTCTCTGTCATTTTATATCAGTATTTCTCCTCATCAATGTTAAGCTACCACTTAAGGGAAGAGCGAGACAGCTCCGATACAAGTACTTTTGTAATTTACTGGGAGGCATCCCCAGTAAATTACAAAAGTTTATATTTAGGTTGAAATAAATATTTTTGTATTTAGTATTTGACATTAAGTCAAACCCAACGGGGTTAAACTTAATGTCAAAGTTATTATTCCCAAAGATTTAAATCGCCAGATTTGCTCTCACCATACTTAGTCACGCCGTCACGCGAAAAAGCATACTGAGAAGAGTGAGCTCACACATTATTCAATATTGTTTCCATGATAATTACGTCAAGTCACTGCGTCATGGTATGTAGATAGTAGGTAGAGATGCAGAGGTATCAAAACGAAACAGAAAGGCGACTGTCTTTTGACTCGTTAACATTATTACAAAACCAACACCGAAGTTTACTCTTTTGTATTTTAATTTAAAATACATACAAACAGAGATGAAATTAATATTTACGTTTAAAACAACGCAAAATAGAGGTTGAAAATGTCAGTTGAAACGTGTTTTATTTTGAAACACGTTCGAGCAGCATAAAGCTCTAGTCAAACTTAGGCGAATCCCGTGCGGGACTCGGGACGAAACTCGCTCACTCCGATAGTGGCAACTAACTCAAGGAGGTGTTAAAACTGCGTGACTAATCAGTATGTAAATATCAAAACAATTGTACTCGCGTCTCGTGTCCCGCGCAAATTCGCCTCAGTTTGATCAGTCCTTTACGTAGGTGATTGCTCCACAGCAGTCTGTTGATTAATGAATGTGCATGTAAATATTTTTCATTACAACCAGTAATCTTTAAAAGCAACGTAAAATACGAAATAAATGAGAAATTCAAGTGGATGAGCTGTGAAAATTAGGCAAGATTACGAGTGAGTAGTTATATAGTGAGATTGCTTTGGAAGACGCCGTCTAGAGACAATGTACGAGCGACTCACATAAATATATATACGTTGGATTACTAATTACGTTGCTGCTGACGGAATTCGTCTGCTAAATTTACATACCGACATATATGTAGATATGTGAGCAGTGGTAACAGCCGCGACTTACGAGTTGTACATACAGGTGCTTTACTATATTGTGTAACTATTTCACCACCACTGCTTTCAAAACGGTGAAGGAATACATCGTGAAGAAACCGGCATGTAGAAACAAAAATTCAAAGACATGTGACTTGTACCATCCCGCACTGAGCCCGCGTGGTGGATTGCGGCCTACTCCCTCTTACCGAGGCATCTGTCCCAGCAGTGGGAACATTGTAGGCTGATTATGGTTTGTCATTATATCTGTCAATTGTCATTTATGCCCACCGTCTTTGAGTATTATTTTAGGGCTATTTTTAAACGGCAGCCAACTGAACTTAACAAAAGTGCAATATTTCCAGCACGTGGTTCAATATTTAATTTGATACTAGCTGACCCGGCGAACTTCCTACCGCCTCAGAATCAATGACTAGGAAAATGTATGAGAAAATGAATTATCTTCATAATGTTTTACTTACATGTTTTAATAATGATTCTGCTATTCGGGGTGGGGACAAATCGAAGATCATTACAATCGATCCAGCCGTTTTTGAGTTATAAATGGTTTAACTAACCAGTTAGTCAAAGTTGTCTGCCATTTTCATGAAACTGGCTAATAATAATAATGTCAAATCCCAAATTATGTAAGATAAAGTCTTTCGATTTAGAATTCTGAGAACTTCTTTCTACTAATCCAACAACAAAACCTGTAAAAACTAATTTAGAAGGCAAAGAAGAATATTATGACTGCAATATGGTAATTAGGTCTGGAAGTGTTGTTTTTAATAAGATGCCTGCAGGCTGCAAGGTAACCGTAACAGGGGGTGGTTTCCAGGTAAGACATAAAGTATGCATGCATAGATTATAAGTATACCCGTTATATGACGTAAAGTTTTAACGCGATACAAAGATATGCGCAAGAAACAGAAACCTTCTTGCAGTCGGTTAAATACTACAAAACTAATAAGACTAAGTAAAGATTTCAGACCTAGGTACTTCTAACAGTAAATGAAAAGAGACATTATATTATTTTATTTGAAAAAGTGTGCATACTGAGAAGAGTGAGCTCACACATTATTAAACAGTGTTTCCATGACAATCAAGTCAAGCCACTGCGTCATTGTGAGTCAGAGGTGTCAAAATGAAACAGAAACGCGACTATCTTTTGACGCGGTAGGGCAAATCTAACGGTTTAAATCTTTGCCGCAGTCATCATTTTCATGATAGCCTAACTTATAAGAGTAGAGATTTAAGACCTATCTCCAAGAGTAAGTAAAAAAATTTTATTATATATGTTCTAAAAAAGCATGAATAATAATGCCTTCGAAAACTATAAAGATAGAATTAAAAGAAAAAGATAACAAGAAAGAGATTGAAACACAATATTATTAATGTTTTTCTTATTATTATTACTCTGATTAATAGCAAATTATCTTGCCTAAGAACTTATTTAATTATGCACAGACTGGCCGCACATCAAGCTACTACAATCTGTCAAATTTCTTTAATAGATTTTCAACTTTATCGCTAAAGCATAAGGTTCAAGGTTCGGGTAGCTTGATGTGCTGGCATCTGTACTTTCTAAATTACACAACTCTGATACATGCTTGCAATATCATACATTCTTGTACAGAAAATCGAACCGATAGTAGGTATCTGGTATCCATGATTATTGTCAAGCGAGGAACCAATGAAGAAATACTTTGCTGGTACAAAATGAAGAAATACTTTACGTGAGGGAAAAATATTTCAATAGTATGGGGCGCAGTGAAAATAGTAACACTCGTAAAATTTCTTCATGAATTTATGTAAACCTTTCTCCAGTCATATGTACATATTTTTTCTTCTAAAGGGCATGGCGCGATATAATATATTATGTTATGTGGCCAGATGTATGAACGTGAACGAAGCAAAAGAAGTATGTAAGGATCGAAACGTATTTTGCTGGCCGTGTTTGTTGAAGGACCGATGGCTGCCGCGCCGGTGGAGTGGTAAATTGTGTAACATACTATGAATCAAAGTCTGAATCATTTTGAAGGATATTGCTTTTGTAGCGTGGACTGAAATAGGCTGGGTTGATAGCATGTCGCGTTCTGTAGTTTCTGACTACCCCCTTGGATATAGGGCTTGAGCTACAATGTATTTATGTGGCCACTACACATACATTATGCTTTGACAGATTTGGGGAATGCGGGTTTACACATGGGTGGTGTGTGTCTAGACATGTGAACCCACATCAGACAACAGATATGTTAGACCTAGCAAGTCTCTTTTATTCCACTACTCATGAAGGTACAACGCCCGAGGCGTGGAGCAGAGGTGAGGTGGTTCTGTTAAAAAAACCTGAAGAACTATAAACTCTTCTGAGCCACACAGTGTAGAAGCTGTTGTCAAGGGTTGTCACGAACTATCTCAGCAGGAGACTGGACGAGTTGAAGAACAACCCGGATTTCGAAAAGGTTTCAGTAGACCACGCCCATACTGTTCGTAATTATTAGTAGTTATTGTGCTCTGAATATCAGTGAAAAGAGATTTATAAACTTTATTTTTGTTGGTTGGCAACCCTACGTACCTACAAGACGCCCCATGTAGTAGGTATTGCGTCACACCAACCCGTATTAATATTACACTCTTTGCCTATAACGTAACCGATGCTCTTTGAATCGGAACGGAACACAGCAATGCAATATTTATGTGCAGTATTACTCAAAAGTGTTCACGGTTATTTCACCTAGAATCCTGGCTAAGCAGCCTGAGACCCTGTGAGAATGATACTGAATGCGTTCCTAGTCTCTGTAAAAGCAATCTTATTACCCTCAAGTTTCATGCAGTGCCAGGCAGTAATTCTGTAAAATGTGTTGGCTATTGTAGCTCTAGTGTCGCTGTGGTTATTTACTTTTCCTTCCAACACGTCCGTGTGGGGAATGTAGCCCTCATTGCCACTTCTACTCCACGTGAAGTTATCACCTAAAAGCTTGAATTTGTTACATTTGTCACACGTGACATAAATTATTAATGAGAGAATATAAAACATGACTTAAGAGCTCCCAAACGTGCCCTAGTCAAAGAGATATGCCTATGCTACTGAAAATATTTTTTTACCGTTGGATGTGGTGCCTACCTTTTTTGCTTCTGTGGGATGAAGACACGTCAAACAGAATAATCAAACACGCATAGCACTATACAGTTAACCCTAATTAACTATAGCTCGACTTCGTAGCTCATGAATAATAAAGGTCCGTTGTGTTAGTCATACTCATATTTCATAAATATTTAAAAGCTGGCCCAAACCGGGCTTAGTCCCAACTTGCTGGGTTTAATTATCTGGCTTATGTAATGTGTGCCAAGCTGTAACAATGCCTACCTGTTGTTCTGGTGTACCAACCAGCCCGAGATTGTTTGTTTATTGTGGATTATACTTCTAGTTGGAATGTAAGTTGGTATTAAAACATGTCTGGATTTGTATGTTTAATCCAGCGCCAGAGCAGTACTTGAAGATTCTTGGTATAGAATGTGATTAGAAATTCGCAAATAGCCTCAAGTAGTAATACAATTCATTGTCAACTTTCACAGAATTCACGTTTTTCCAAAGTCTAAAAGACTGCATTAATTGTAATAATTTTGTTTAATGCAAACTGCATAATCCTAACATTAGATGACATTCTTATTAGATTTTTACTAGAGATTTAAGATTGCTTTAATACCTATACCAGTAATCGCATTATCTACTAAATGAAATCACGGCCAGACTGTATTAAAATTTATAGTAGCCGGTGGGATAATCCTCAAAAACTAAGATCTAATATATTTTTTTTTTTAATGTTGGCTCCAGGCGTAGGCGTAAGCTACGCTTGCCGCGGATGGTCTGTAGATGGGTGACCGTCAACAAACCGAGACCACTCCGTGTCGTTGGTCCTGACTGTCATTCGTGGATCTGTGACAGTCGTTACGGGTAGCCAGAAGCCCGAAAGTCTGATAACCAGTCTTACCCCAGGTTTGGTAACCCAGTTGGGTTGTGGAGGTCAGATAGGTAGTCGCTCCAAGTAAAATACTGGTATTCAGCAGCATCCGGTTAGACTGGAAGCCGACCCCAACACAGTTGGGAAAAGGCTAGGCCGATGATGATGATATATTTCTTACTCCCAGACATTTACAATGTGGTGTAGTGTAGACACGATTTATAAAGATTAAGAAACGTAAATAAATCAGTACCCCCACAGATTATGTTAAAACCCGATAGATTCATTGCTGGACATGAATCAAAATTATTGTAAGTATCTTAGTAACTTGTGTCCATACAACATACCATAATTAGCCTATAATGTTCCCACTGCTGGGACACAGACCTCCTCTCTGTGACAGGGAGTGGGCCATAATCCACCACGCCGGCCCAGTGCGGATTGGTGGAAATAATTTAAGGAGCAGGAGGTATATGAAATAAAATATTTTGATTTTATTAAACTAAGAGTAGGTATTGTTATATAGGTACTCTTATTCGTAGAGTTACCCATTGATCCATACAACATCTCAATGGGTAAATCTAGGTTTATTTAGGAATAAAAGTATTGAACAATAAGAGTACTTTTAATAAAATCAAAACATTTTAATACATTAAAATGCCTATACTTATAACACAACTAACTACGAGTATTTACACTATTAGTAAATAAATCAAGTACAATATTAAACATTGACACCAACATGAAGCTCTAGACAAAAATGCTAGTTTCATTGTTCTGTTTGGTAGTTCAAGGGCTATTACAATTCCTCTCATAATGTTTATATGTATAGTGCCTCTACTGTTTCCCGGTGGTTGCGTAGGACATAAATTCTATATAACTCACTCAGAACGGTACTGCAAAAGCCCATTACGTCGTACCCTCAAATCATTCGGTTGTTTAAACCCCCGGGGCCTAACGACTTTCTATATAATTATAGCAACAATAATATTTTTGCTTTTCCACCAAAAACTGCTAATAGTGAGAATGGTCATTATTGCCTCCATAACAGTCTCGACCGGTAATGTACTGCAAAATTAAAGTAAACAAAAAATATCCACCTACTTTATCGTAGTGACTTTGATATCAAATGGAAAACAATGGGCTTATCCGTAGGTTCTTAAAGCCACCCGACATAGGGCGGCCGTAAACATGAAATGTAGATCGTAAAACTAAGTTTTATGGAAAACGACAAAACAAGATAATATAACTAAACAAAAAAAAAAAAATGCCGAAAACCAACTAAATTTGTCGACAGCAATCAGAATTTTTGTACTATTGTGTCATGCTTAGACATAAAAAAAGGCCGAGCGGAAAAGAAAGAAAAGAAAAAAAAAGGAGAAAGTATTTATTGAGACAGAAAGCATAATCAACTTATAATGTTCCCACTGCTGGAACACAGGCCTCTCTTTGAGAGGAAGTGGGCTGTAATTCACCACGCGGGCCCAGTGCAGGTTGGTAGATGTCTCATGTCTTCAAATTTTTGGTTCTAAGATATACGGTTTCCTCACGATGTTTTTCTTCACCGTTTTGAGGAGATGAAATTATTAACTCAAAGTTAAGCGCCTGGCGCACACAGGAAGAACACAGACTAAATATTAAAACACAAATATAGAGAAATAATAATAAATAAAAACAACAGCGGTGCTATTCTGTAAAAATTTCACCGTGAAAACTTAGGTGAAGTGAGCGTCGAGTGAGCTGTCAATAGTGTCAATTCCTAGCAAAAACAAACTCACTTCACCTAAGTTTTCACGGTGAGATTTTTACAGAATCAAACGGCTGTATACTTAAACAAATTAAAAAACAACAAAGTCCTGTACGAGGTCGAATGGTTATTTCAGCATGATGAACTAAGTAAATGTCGAAAGTGTTGTGTCGAAAATGAGTGAAGTGTTGCTTGTACCACTTGATTGTAGATAGGTACCTACAAAAATCATAAAGGGGTTCTCTAAATACTAAATTGAAAGTAAGTAGGTATCTTGAAACCCACTTTTACATTTTACATTTTTGGAACTTGCCGATTTATTCAATCATAAGATAATTGTAGGTATCTGATGAATAATGGTGGTTTGACAGCTTTTGTATTGTATGGAAAATAATGTTAAACCAACGTACTTATTTATTCTTTCGGACCTTAGCACATCTCCACCGGAAAATAATAATGGGAAACTGCTTAACGAATTTCGCTAAGAAACATTACTACATTATGTCGCGATTCGAATAGCGGAACATGACATAGAGAGTCAGTTGAATTGTAGTAATCGGAGTAAAATGTCGTCGCTTTCGACTTAGTAAATACAATGAACGGTCTAATTCGTACCTCTTAGATTAGTTTGTGCATATCGCTTCTGATTCGCTTGTCGCACAACGGACAAGTCATGGCGGAACTACTGCGGTTAGGTGAGCTGCTATGGTTGCGCGGCGGAGATGTGATACCCGCCTCAGAATAACAATCGGCCCTCAATTAACAAAACTAGCTCATTAGGTACGAAACTCGTAAAACCATCTTACATTGTTGTCGACAAGTGTGTTCCAACCTTCGCTTTTATCGATAAAACCGAATTTTTTATTTTTTTTCAGGATGAGAAATCATCAAATGACCCCTACCGCTCTGGGTGGAGCGGAAGGGAGTGTCAGACTCTTACTAACTAAAACCCACCCGTGTCCTTCCTTAGCCCTTTATGTTCCGGGCCAGCGGTAACCCATTCGGACAATCCTGCTGACCCGGCGAAAAAAACGGAATATTATCCTTTTAAGCGACCGAGAACCTGAACGGGTTATAGTCACCCTATGTAAAATTTCTACATTTATATCTGTAATTCATATAGGTATACATAATAAATAATATTATAATATAACCTAAAATTTATAAAAAAAGGTACATACCAGGCTGGGCCCACACCGTAGCCACATCAAGTTTGAAGCTGCCCAGGAGCTTGTTGGCTTGCAGAATGTTGCGAGATTGCAGTACCTGTAACAAACCTCACATTGCATGGCATTCGCAGAAACCTTAAACAGTATACACTAGAATAGGTACCCTAAAATACGCCCCTTCACTACCAACATTACCACATGACATAATCCGTTTACAGGAGGAACATATGATTTATTTTAATGTTGGCACTTCTGAATTTTTGAATGCTCGGCAGTTTATACATTCGCTTATGATAAACAGGTATCGTAAACCTTTTAGTATAAAATGACAGCGTGGTTAATAAAACTAGGTATATTGTAAAACCATCCTTTTCAACACACTTGCTCGTAAAGTGGCTCTTATTGAACCGCTTTTAGGTCAATAATGCAGTGAGTGCAAGATTTTGATCACCGGGGTGGTTTTAGTGAGGTAAGAATCCCACACTACCTGGTCTTTTTCCCCAAAGTCCAGATGCCTTTTGAAGGTTTACCCCCGAAAACATAAAAAAAAGGTCCCGTTCGTGTAAGTAAAAGAATTAGGTAGGTACCTACATATATTAATAGTTAATCGCAGACTTTTCACACCGCTGGCGAGTACTCGAATAGCAGCGACAAGAGCTTTCAAAGAGTGTGCTCAGCGACGCACGCTTGGAGGACAGGACACTCGCTGAGAGACTCACGTTTGGCACGGACGGATATTAGCGAATAATCGCTCGTCCTCGCCGCCGCGCCGTGCACATGCTGTTCGTTGCTCGCCAAATTGTTTTTATTTACTAGCTCTACACGCTTCTCGGTAATCAGGTGGACCGATACCTTGTCACCTGGGACACCTTTCGATAATAACGAGCACTGGCATATGAGGTCGGTACGAAATCGGAGACAATGCCATTGAATTTATCGGAAAACCATCTGGGTCAGCTATCACACGGTCGGATTTCTGAACAATACGTCTCAAGAGCTTTGTAGGACACTAGATTCGTCGTATGTAACGTGGATCTACGAGAGATACAATCGGTGGCGGATTTGCCAGCACGCTGAGAAGGCTTAAGCCTCGGGCGGCAGATTTCGGGACGGTTTTTTTAATTTTCCCGTTGTACGGAAATCATAAAGATGTCAGTAAGACGTTTTTCTGAATAGGTACAGACGCCAGCACATCAAGCTTCTACAATCTGTCAAATTTCGTTAATAGATTTTCAACTTTATCGCTGAACTATAAGGTTCAAAGTTTATTGGGATTTGACAGTTTCGGGTAGCTTGATGTGTTGGCGTCTGTACAATACAGGGTTATTCGTAAAACACCAGCAACCTCTTAAGAGGTCATTGTACTCATCATTATGAACAACTTTTACTATGGGACCAAACCTGAAATAGCGAAAAAAAAATCAGCTGTTCCCTACATTTTGACGAGTTATACGAACATAAATGTAGGGAACAGCTGTTTTTTTTTTTTAACGAATTAGAGCTACAGACAATGTCTGTAGCTCTAATTCGTTTTTTCAAGTTTCAATGTTACGAGTGTTTCATCAAAAATAAGTATTCGTCAGTATAATGTTTCTAAAAAGTAAAAACACACCAGCTGACATAAAAGCGGGCACGACAAAATTTCGTCCCATTATCTCGCGCCGAAATGAGATAAGGCATGTACGCATCTCGTTTCGTCTCGAGTGCATGAAACTCTAGACTAACTTTGGGTATAAAGGAAAAGAAAGTTTAAAATTGTTGCCTCCGTTTGAGTTTGTCAATGTAGCACATTGTTAAGACAAAATGACTTTTCAGTGTACCTACTTACGAGTTGTAGTTCGTGAGTTCGAACTCAGGTAGGCACTATACTGTGTGTAGGTACTTAATTCCATCACCACTGCTTGAATGAAAACATTGTGAGGAAACCGGCATGTCCCAGAACCAAAAATTCGAAGAATGTGACATCCAACTGGGCCCGCCTGGAGGCTTATGGCCGACTCTGTCTCAAAGAGACGAGACCTGTGTCCCAGCAGTGGGAACATTATAGGCTGATTATATGACTTTTGAGTAGTTCAAAACCGAGCTTAAGGTGCTAAAAGATTTTTTGGACGCTCCAATGACGTCTGGCAGGGTGGCGCTGTTGCTAGACATTTGTGCGGTTGTTTTGTGAAATGTATTCAAAAAGAAAATGGTGTCGTTAGTTTCGATTTCGACCACGCGTTAACAGGTCCTGTAAAGCTATATACTCGTCGAAAATGCACGAATCGGTACCTAATGGTGTTGTAATGCGGCATGGAACTGGTTAAAGGGCTTGTCATTATAACGTCGATGGGGTGGCAAGTAATATGTATTGTTAACGGCGTAATTAAAGGTTGCCGCAGTGCTACATATTGCATAGGAATAGATACTATTTATGCTGTCTCAATAAGTTCTTCTACCATAACGTTTGGTTGATCTCTAAAATATTGACAGATGGATTTACTGGGTCCTTTATAAAGGAGTAACCAATTAACGCTACGGCTACAGAGTAAAATTGAAAACATGCGACAAATCGAAATGAGAGATTGTACTCATCATTATGAACTACTTTTATTATGGGACCAAAGCTGTAATCGTCAAAAAAAAAATCAGCTGTTCTCTACATTTTGACGAGATAAGCGAACATAAATGTAGGGAACAGCTGATTTTGTTTTTGCGATTTCAGGTTTGGTCCCATACTAAAAGTTGTTCATAATGATGAGTACAATCTCCCATTCCGATTTGTCGCATGTTTTCAATTTCACCCTGTATATGGAACCTTTGACCTGTGTTGTAAACCCTTCGAAAACGTTGATGGTTTTTACCATGTTACATTTAACTCAATACAATACCTACTTTTTAGGGTTCCGTAGGTACCACAAAAGGGAAAAAACCGGACACATATAGGATCACTTTGTTGTCCGTCTGTCTGTCTATCTGTCAAGACCTTTATCTCGGGAACGCGTGAAGGTATCGAGTTGAAAGAAACTCAAAACAAACTTCTAACAAAAACTTCAAACTTCTAAGTTAACCTAAATAAAAGATACGGCCGTTTATGCCGTAAAAACGTATATTTCGACATTCTCAAGGGATTCAAAATGTATAGGGTACTTCCCGTTGACCTAGAATCATGACATTTGGCAAGAAGCAAGTTTGTAGTTACATTTAAAAAAAATCCCGTGATAGACTGTTTACATACCTACCTACTTTGTACGGAACCTTCGGTGCGCAAGTCCGACTCGTACTTGACCGGTTTTCTTTATGTAGATTTCCTTGGTAGGTACGCGTCGTTTTTCAAATTTCCATGTACAGTCAACAAAAGAGATAAGTATGCAGGATCGTCGGATATAGTTGAAGTTCAGTAAGAAACCGATGGATGTTTTCGAATAAAATTTTATTTTATTAATAGAAAACAAACAGCTCATTTATCAAATTCAATTTCAGTCGACCACCTCCATCGCAGAAATAATTAGGTCGATAACGGTAGATAAAACCTTCAGGCATTTTGTAGCGTTTTAATTAATAGGTACCTACATTTCTCTCGCTAGAAGGGTTGAAAGTTATCATGTAACTTTTACTTAGATAGGTACCCATGTAAGATTTACCAATATTTATTCTTATTAAATTCTATTCAGAACGTTTAATTCTGAACTGTTTCTTTTCTTTGCATAACTTATATTGTTAAACTTTGTGAGAGAAAATAAATTGACTTTTTATGAGCCTCGGTCCTTTATTGAGGCAAATTACTTTCTAGGAACGAATACACTTAATAATAAAAGTACTCAAGTTTGCAAAATTCATTAAGTGGTATTTATTTATTTATTACATTTATTATTTAGACGTAGGTATGGCCCGATTCAAACTTTTTGGCCACTCTGAAGTGCGCTACTCGTTGCTCAGTAATTTTTTTTTAAATTCAGTAATTTTTTGGGAGTTTGCTTGAAGAAGGATAATTTATTATATGATCTACTGGAATAAGGGCTAATTTTTCCGATGCCAGATAATTTTATCAGAGGAATAATTTTGAATTTTTGACAGTTCTTCCATACAAAACCTGTCAGACGTGAATTTTATCTATTATGTTTTTCTTTTATCAGAGTTTTTTGTTTTAACAGAACATAAAATTGCTGACTTATACTAAATTGCTGATTATAGTTACCAACATAATTAGAAATGACAAGTTACCATCCAAAGAGCACGATCACTAACTAGCACGATTTAAAATAAGTAAATTGTATTTTAACATTAACATCCCCCCAGCCAGTTCCTCTCGGCTGCTAGGCAATTTTATGAAATGAATTTATTATCCCGTCGTAGAGGCATTGTGTATGATATATTGCGATGTAGTGATATGAAATGCTAATAGAGACCTCGAAGTGGACCACGGACAATTACGAAGGCGCCACAAAGAGACCGCTGCTGCAGAAATCAATTTGCGACTGACTTCCTGCAGCTCTGTAGACCGGGGAACTGTTCTCTTGATTTAAATCTCCAAGCTCTAAACAGTGTGAGCTAATTAATTATTACATCAACAACCCTTAACAGTTTAAGGAAATCTAGTGTTTAGAGTTCAATTTTATTTTCACAAAAAGTGCTCGTTGTATCGTTATTATAATAATAAAACTGTGATTCTGAAATCTCTGGGAATGGGTAATACGAACCGTATGACGTCACGTTTAGGCAGAGTACTCATGGAATTTTAATGATCATTGGCCAGAGCGCTCCGGGCTGTCTGACCCAGTTTTGTCAGAATGTTCCTGTTCAGCGCTACGTTTCCTGTACTCTGCATTTGTCATTAATGTTTATATTATTAATATAATAATAAATCGTTTATTTATAAAAAGGGGATACGTTTACGTTACAATGAATTAAAAATATAGGTGTGTTTCTATGATATGTTTGAAAAGTATCTGATGAACATATAAATAATTGGATCAGAAAACTAACCTGTGAACGACAATTTGTAATGTCACTTGCATATTGAGTGCTTTGATTTGATTTGAATACAATAAAAAATACATAAAATTTGAATACTTTAACCCAAATGCTTTAACCCGAAATTCTAATATAATAACTCCTTATTTTCATACCTTATTTAACTATTTACACTAGGTACTAAATTAAAAAGACTAACTAACTATGTGAATAAATACAAAAACAAAAGGATATTTAGGCGACGAAGTAGTTACTCGTCGCATCGCTGTCATCCGGAAACGTGCCTAGAAAACTGGCAGCATTGCCACGTTGAAAGGCAATGCTAATTCTTTGGCCACAGAACGACACAGCCCTCTGTTCACGTGAAGTGTAGATCAGCCATCCAGAAATTTCTTTAAAAAGGAGACGCGCCCTCGGGCCCCATGACCCGAGCGATTAACGTGGATTTTCAATTGAAAATTTATTGAGGTTCATTTTATAACCTCAATTTCGTGTAAGCAAGAGTTTTTAATTACAATTTAATATTAATATTCAAACAATAACTGTTGGAAAAAGTGGTGACATATAAAACTGAAACCTATACAGATAATTTCTAATTCCGAGGGGCTTGTGGCTAAGTTTCAATCCCTTGTTTTTCGAAATGAATGAACCGATTTTAATGAAATTTCATGAGTATAAGCGGGATAAAAAGTTGCTGAAGGTCTAAAAAGTTAGTAAATAACATTTTCGAAATGTCATAGTTAAAAAAGATAACTGGAAATCCTCTCCCATGTTTCTATGGAAAATTTAAAATCGGTCTAATTTGACTGTAACACTATAATATTTCGAAAGCGTATGAAGTTTCATTAAAACCTGTTCATTCATTTCGAAAAACAAGGGCTTGAAAGTTTGCATGAAATGCCGTACGTCGTAAACGCTCTTAAGAGCTGGCAACTCAGCACAGCAGTGCAGCTGCTAGTAATTGATCTGTAAATCCACGCTTGTGAACCGGTGTGGATTACCGGTACATAGTTAGCTTCGAGGTTTTGAGTTTGAATAAAAAAAGCTTAGAAATTAAAAATGTAGGTACCTACTATGTTTTTATTTTATTTTTCAATTCCCCTCAAACTAAACCTGTATAAGCTAGGAGCTGGTTTATGCAGTACTATGCAAACTAATTGCAAAATACTATAACGAGCTTTTTTTACTTAATAATCGAGTACGAGCTCAACATTAGAAAGCGTTAAAAAGAAGAAATGTCTCGACGACAAATTATCTTTAAAACGCTTCTATAATTATATTCCAAACAAACAATACTTATGTTAATAAAGTCCATTTTATATCTAGGCTTTATTTGCGGACAGAACATACACGTGAGATGTTATTCAACCCAAGTAACAAGTACGACGTCAAGAGAAATTACAACATCTTGAAACTTATGCACTTTGAAGTTAAGATTGTCATTTCGCAACAAGGTGCACACACTTCTGAGCCATGTATGCTCTGTTGAGTGTACGAAATGCTCCGCCAGCTCCTGCATGCTTAGAGCACATCACATAGGTATTTTAGATTAAAGCCAGCGAGAGTATAAATTACGTCGGCATTATATCTCTTGGTTGAACATATTTCAACAATTTCGATACTTAGGTGCTCACGATGTAGAACTAAAAATACCTGCAACAAAATACTGTTCAACTAAAGATTTTTTAAAGGATATGCCGCCAAAACCTAAAACAAATAGCAATAATAACCGACTGTCTTACACGACCAATCTTAGCGAAAGGCAAAAAAAATGTATGCGAGAGAAGCATAGAAAGAAAGTTTTATAAGATTAAAAAATAAATACTGCAAAGTGTAGCGATATAAAAAGGAAACACAATCTTCGCCACTTAAAAAACGTATAATTTTGATGTATAAAAAATAACCGAATGTAACAAAAAAAAAAATAACGAAAATTTATATAAAAGTAGAAAAACTTGTGTCGATACTTCTGGCGGCTGATATCAAAATATTTAAAGCAAAAAATTAATACTTGAGGTTTTTGTAGTTACTTTGAATTATATTTCAAAATTAGATAGATTACGCGTCGAGTTTAACTGCAGTTGCAACTGAAATTTTCCCTACGATCGCGTAGAACTAATCACAAACGAATGATATAAAACCTGTAGTAATCAATCTGCGTTTAAAGTTAGTACACGAAACAATTATTAAACAACAATAATATAAGTCAAGAAAAAAATCAATGTAAGAAAATAATATCTGATAAATCCCTCCTGGACGTTTCGTCACTTCGGCGAGTCTTTCAGTAGCTCCGGAATGTTGATTGAATATTCTTTGTAACAATAGTTGTATGCAGAAATCTGCTGGATCGTATCTGTCGGCTTCCTATTGGAATACAGCCAGGAACATAATGGTAGTAGGGTAGGGTAGGGCCGAAAACTCGGCTTGTTAGTCGTATATCTTCAGGCGTATCCTGATAAGATCAAAAAGAGTTATATACTGAAGACTTCTCTCGAATCCAAATTAGTTGATTATTATCATATATTCATCATATTTTACGATTATAAGCAAAGAAAAAAAATAACTTCAGCCGTCAGCAGTGATCTCCAAACAACCAGGTCCCAAACTTCAAGAGAAAATTCACTTGACAGAAGCAGTTCAATATTCAAAAGTTTGATTTTTAAATCAGAAAAATGACAAAAAAGGTTGCCTAAAATTTTAAAGAAGGATGGAATGTTGAAAACATAATATGCAGTAATTACTAATACTGCAAAAGGCACTACCTCTAGAACACTATTTTGCAAGTAAATACATCTCGAGTAGATTAACCGACACAATAGATAGGAGACTGTATTCATTGTAAAATGTCTTGATAAAGCTCGCTCGCCTAATTACAATTAGTCTCTACTTAGACGAGCTATTCAAAATATTATAGATCAACATTAAACGAATGTTGCCATTGTTAGCGCAATGCGACGTGAAAGTACTGAGTCCCTGACTAGTATTAACGAACTTTGTGAACGAAACCATAGCGAGTTACAGGATTCCGACCAAAAGTGACAACGCCATCTAGTTACAATTCGCGAACTACTCGGGTCCATAACTATTATTTTGTTTGAGAATATTTTGCTGTTTTGCAAATAAAGAAAGATTGTAATAGGCAATAGGGGCTAAAGTATGAAATTGCCGATTTTTTATACTGGCTGGAAGATCGATATTTAAATTAGAATTAAAAGTTCAAATTAATTTTATAATAAATGATAAACAACATAATCTAACATGATTATGTTGTTTATCAAAATCAGTTGTTCATTTGTCTTCCCACCGGCGCCGTTCGATTTTTTTTTAATTTCGCTGTTTCTGTAAGCATGGAAAAATCGAAATTGGGCGATATGTTCGAATACGAGTTCCGTCAGGGCTCCACCGCAGCACAGACAGCACGCAATATTAACGACGTGTACATACTCGTATAGACAAGGTACCGCATGTGAACGCACGATGCGATTTTGGTTTGATCGCTTCCGTTCTGGAAATTTTAATCTCAACAATGAGACCCGTGGCCGACCGGAACAACGATGAATTGAAAGCCATAGTGGACGCAGATTCATCTCAAATCATGTTGGAAATTACAGCAGCTTTCAACGTAACGTAAGTGATAAATCGATACTGATTAATTTTCTTCAAATTGGAAAGATAAAAAAGCTCGGAAAGTGGGTACCGTATGAACTCGCTGAACAAAAACAACGAAATCGCGTCGAAGCACTGCACAACCGGCCGTCTCAAAACTACAGGAGTTGCGACTGGAAACTCTCCGTCACCCACCATACTCACCAGACCTTGATCCAACTTATCCCCATTTTTATTCGGAATTTGAATAACTTTTTACAGGGGAAAAATTTCAAATTTAACAGGCGGTGAAAAACGCCTCTAAGGAGTTCATCGATTCCCGTCGCTAGGATTTTTTTAGCAGAGCCATCAACGAACTTTCACTAAAATGGCAAAAGTACATCTTCACTAATGATCGATTAACGTAACACAAAATTTTCTTTAAAAAAAAATAGACATATTTCATTTTTCTATGTAAAACGGCAATTTCATACCTTAACCCCTAATATTAATATGAAGTCTCTGCTATAGATATGTATTGTTTTTAGTTACCTATTTATTATGTAAACTTCCTTTTGGCGGAGGTAGAACTTTGTAAATAGATCCTTGTTCCGTTCCGGTAGAAATATACCGTACATTTATTTTATAAGAGTTGAACTGATGCTGCAGCCAATAAGTATTGTATACGGACTATTGGTGACCTCCCAAACAGCCAAACAGATCATGGTAACATCTAATATGACATCTATCAAATGTCATAACTCACTTTTGGCCAAGATAAGCATTGCTAAAGAGTGTATTTCTAAATTCAAGTCATCCTAGAATTCAAAATAGTCTTTCAAATACGGTCTTCAGTATCCTCAAGTCATATTGTGGGTCAATATGATGTCAAAGAATTTAGTTTTGAAGAATTGGAAGATATCTACAATATCTTTTTAAGACATGACAGTACTACTAGGGCTACTGGTATCGTCTTAGGGCGGGTAGTTTCATGTTCTCTTGACACATGTCATCATCTGCCTAGTCTTTTCCCAACTATGTTGGGGTCGGCTTACAGTCTAACCGGATGCAGCTGAATACCAGTATTTGACATGGAGCGACTGCCAATCTGACCTCCACAACCCAGTTACTGGGTTATACGATACCCCTTTGTAAGACTGGTTGTCAGGCTTTCGGGCTTCTGACTACCCGTAACGACTGTCAAAGATCCACGAATGACAGCCGGGACCAACGGCTTAACGTGCTTTCCGAGTCACGGATGGGTCACGGTACCGTGGCAAGCGTAGCTTAACCTGATCGATCGACCAGTGCGGCTGTTATTATTTAGCCACGGGCCCCTCGTTCACTTGACGTATGTGTATAGGTCAAAAAAGGCGCTAACTATCGTCAGTCAAAAAAAAGTGTTGGTACAAATTACAATTAAAAAATTATGGCCTTGCTGCTCGTCAAATAATAACGAGTGCGTAATCGTTATTATTTGACGTACGTATATTACGTTAACCAACCATTTGCAGCATACTCGTAATCAGTCATTCAAGTGACCGCATACAATCTAAATTTACTTGTTTTTAAAGCAAATCGTCCGGCGGAAAGGCACCTCGGCTTCGTTTTTATGCAAAGGTTTTGAAAGAGTTCAATAGGTAACCAAAAAGAAGACGAATAGGAAAGCCCTGTGCAAGTCCAAAATAAATGTGTTTCGCCCTTAGTAAATAACAATTTCTTATCGCAGCTCGGGGAGGGACCCCGCTAACAACCTGCCATGTTTTGACATACCCTTAGGGTAGGCCTATGTAGGTACAGTGTGTTTGTCAAGAGCGTAACCGCCATTGTTCAAATTTTTGACAAATATCAAAAACTTATTTACTTTAACCAGTCTCGGGGGCCTTTTTAACCGGCTTCTTGTCTAAAATGACACTTACAGGGCTAATTTTTATAACCTAGCTTAGTGTGCCAGTGGCTTTTGTCAGATTTCTCATATTTGTGTGTTTTTGCATTTTCTTTGTTAAGCCTCTATAGCCTGTCAGAAAGGTGTCCTCATATTTAAGGGTGTGGTGCAGTATAGACAAACAAACTGAACAACTTCCTCCATGGGACCAACATCGTAATCGCGAAAAAATAATCAGCCAGCCATTTATATTTACAATAGCAGCGCCCCGCGGTTTCACCCGCATAAGTGTCGTGTCCCGTGGGAATATCGGGATAAAAACTATCGTATGTCCTTCTCCGGAATGCAATCTATCTCTCTGCCAAATTTTATCGGAATCCATTCAGTGGTTTAGGCGTGAAAAGGGAACATACAGACAGACAGACAGAGTTACTTTCGAATTTATAATATTATTATAGTAAGGATTTTGGTCCAGTAGGTATTGAAGTTTTGTATAATGGTCTGTCCTCGTCTTCCTCGTTCCATGAATCATGAAAAAAAAAAATCTGCCGGTCCCTACATTTTGACGAGTTATACGAACATAAATGTAGGGAACAGCAGATTTTTTTTTTGCGATTTCTTATTTGGTCCCATAGTAAAAGTTGTTCATAATGATGAATACAATGACCTCATAGGAGATTGTTAATGTTTTACCAATAACCATTTGTCTAGCCTTTTTCCAAGGATGTTGGCATCAGCTTCCAGTCTAACCGGATAGAGTTAACAGTACTTTACATAGAGCAACTGCCTGAAGAAATATTGGCCGACGAAAAGAAATATTGCCTGAATAAAATAGGTTTCCCGACGAACGAATTTAATATTGTATACCTAATCCAAAAAGAATAAAAGGTGGATCAAATCTACACGGTTGGAGAGCTAGCCTAGGCTAGCTCCCTAGGCCTAGGGGTTTTGATGACAAACCTCTGCCAATTAGAGTAGGTATCTAAATATAGAAAAACTGATTGTTGAACTTTTTAATAGAAATAGATGTTGATAACCAATGACACATTTGATTTTTTCATTTTCATTTGTAGTGTCCTAGTGCAATGTAAATAGTGTTTAGGTACAGTCCATTCAGTTATTTTTCCTCTGACAGCAGCAACCGAACAGCAACCTTATTATAACGAAAATAAAGATCATTGTGATTTTGACAGGCTTGTCAGTATCAGCAATCAACAGCAACCTTATAAGGAGTAATATTAACTACTGAAATAACAATGCGCGCGTTCTTGGTAGTAAAACAAAAGTATAATTATATTGTCCACAGACTAAGAAGAGAAGTTACTATATTGTCAATCAAAATTTAAAACCAAAAGGTAGAAAAAGCATAAACAAAAGGTAAAAAAACCAAAAGGTAGAAAAGATATGCACAGTAATAATACTCCTTGTAAGAAGTATAAATACCACTGTGATTTTGACAGTGCAAGTGATGCAAATTCAGAGGTAAAATAATTGTGAAACATTGGTTATTCACATTCTTATTCTATGTTAGCTCGTGCCGTGAATAAATTAGCTGGACAACTGGTTGGTAGAGCGGCTGACTATCTCGTGTGATTGAACCGTCATTCGAGCATCTTTTAATGAGAGCACCTGCGTCACCCTTTCATGGGTTGAAGATTATTCGTTTTTCTTTTTGACAGAGTACGATAAAGCCGCGCCGATCGCGTCTAGAGACAGTAGTAGGTTCTTGTAAAATTCGTGGCGCCGAAAGTGCGTTGTGTGCACAACTTCTGTCACGTACCGCCTTCAATGCCGTCTGTTCAAACTCAAACTCAAAGCATTTATTAAGCACTTTTGAATTGTCTAAATTAAATAGTCTGTCAGTTAGTCAGAAAGTTGAAGCTAGTTGCCCATTCCAAAACGTAGATATCTATCTCCATAGAGATCTACGAAGAACGAGCAAGAAACTCCGGACACTCTTTTAAATCAAGATATTACAAAATCCTGGGTACATTATTCTTGTTGCTTCTACATAAGTGAAGAACAATGTAAAAAAAAGACACAAATGAAGAAACAATTCAAAATAGAAGATTAAAAATAAGCCTTGGCAGTTAAGAGATGACCAGTCTCAACCGACGGCACCCGTTTACGAACATGACGCGTAAATCAGCACCATCCAGCTCAACCATTTTGTAGGGAACCGAATGATCAACACACGCGCCACCATCAGTGAGACATTTATGTTTTTATACGTCATTAGTGTCGCAGTGCGAGTAAACAGTGTCATGTTTATAAGTTTATTTTGTATGGACAGGGTTGAGCGGCCTTTAGCAGCGGCCGCTGAGGTCCCTGCCCTGCCCTGCCCGGCCCTGAGGGCCCTGCTCTGTTTCTTTCACTCCCAGTGTTATATTAATCTGCCTGCACCTTATTTGCGTAACAATCAATCAATCGTATCAATCTGAATCATTTTGATGGATATTGCTATTCCATTGCTTTATTGTTGTTGAACTGTCAACACAATGCAATAAAAGCAATTGCTACTCTTAATGATGCAAAATGTTATTACCCCGGAGGTGTTTTGCTACGAGATGCATAAAATAAATGAACCTAGTATCTTTAACCCAAGAAAAAAAAAAAAACGCTATCCAAAGAAATTCGTACCTCCTGAAAGCCGAGAAATCCTGTAAAGTAAACTTCCCAGACGTCTTCGTACATTTCAAAGCGGGGCTTCCACCACAGTACAAAGATTTCGTCTTCAAAGTTCCGAGTCAAACAGCTTGGAGTTTGTGTACCTAACTCCCGTTTACACCCAAATGCAAGTTGGCGATAAATTGTGATACTTGTTTTCGACAAGTCTTGTAAAAAAACATGGCTTACGCCCGCGTCTTTCTGCGCGTGAAATTTCTTGACCCGGACCCACCCCGTCGAATTACTTCGCTTTTGCTTAGGGTTTTTTCTGAGTTTTTTTTTTGCTCGGCTCCTAGCGTGATGTTAAATAGCCTTCTTCAAAAATTTGGCTATCAAATGCAAAAAGATTTTAATAATCCGACTGGTACCTAGTTGCAGAGATCAACGCGATCAAACAAACAAGAACACAAACTCCTCAGCTTCATTATGAGAATAGATAATATATAATTATATCATACACGTATTGACGCCCGAAAGTCTGACAACCAGTCTTACCAAGGGGTATCGTATTACCCAGTAACTGGGTTATGGAGGTCTGATAGGCAGTCGCTCCATGTAAAATACTGGTATTCAGCTGCATCCGGTTAGACCGACCCCAACATAGTTGGGAAAAGGCTAGGCAGATGATGAGCTGCATCCGGTTAGACTGGAAGCCGACCCCAACATAGTTGGGAAAAGGCTAGGCAGATGATGATTCACGTATTGACGTTGTTTCAGACATGTATTGTTCACTACATATATTGTTCACCTTTTTGACAAGTTTTGTATACAACTTGTTTTAGGTGTAAACGATGAACGAAAACAGTAGACACATGTGTTTTATATGTACCTACATTGTTGTAAAATCTAGATTCTGTTATAAATGTATTTAATATCTATGTAAGGTCACCAAATGAGATAAGTAAACATACAGGTAGCCAACGGATATAGTTCAAGTTTAGTAAGAAATCGATGTAGGTATGTTTTCGAATAGAATTTAATTAATTAATTTATTTATTTGATATAGGCACACCAACAACTTATTTACAAATAAGACATGTACAGACATTCACGATGGGATTCTGTGTAAATAAGTTACTTATAGGCATGCCATCATTCACAAAAAAAAGGACGAATCTGAATTACAATTGAAATAATTATCGAGAATAAAGTACATAAGGAAAAGTTAAATTAAAAATATAAACATTACTTACTTACATTGAATTGTACATTAAATTAAAATTAAATTAAGTACTAATAAATAAGAAAGAAATTACATTAAAAAAAAAAAAATACTATTAAAAGTCAACAATTGAACATTAATTACATTACATTATAATGGGATATGCTTATTCTGAATTATATTGATAAAAAACAATTACATTCAAAATATATATAATAATAATTTAAAAAAATAATTTAAAAAAAGTTAGAAAAAAATATCAAGGTACATAATAAAAATGTCTGTCTTGATTATAAACTAAAATAGAAATAAAATAAAAGAGTAAAGGACAGGCCAAACAATTGAATAAATTGAACTATACAATCTTATTACCTCTGAACCTATATTATTTAATTTCTGAACGCATATGACAGGTACGAACAGTTTGTATGGGACTGGGATAATAAAATTGTTGCTTTTACTATTTTCCTTACAACTATTTCATATTTTCTCACCTTTTAAATCTTTCTTGGACTTCTACAAATATTTCAAAACCAAAATTAGCCAAATCGGTCCAGCCGTTCTCGAGTTTTAGTGAGACTAACAAACGTCATTTCATTTATATGTTATATATAGATAGATTAGTTAAAGCGAGATATAAAAGATTGTTACGTAAATTTTCGCGTCGTCAAGGTAACCAATCTAAAGGGATCTGAGTATTTCCTCAAGCATTCAGATAACGTGATTAATCACTGAAAGACGTTGTCAAAAAAAAACAAAAATGATACTTAAATTAATTATATTTTTACAGGGTTCGTAGAGCGTAGTATAGATATCGGATTACCATTACGTATATAAGTGGATTATTCTTTAGAATTGTCGTTGTTCTTGAGTTGTCTAACGATTTCAGGTATTTAATTTGTATTGTAATTCGAAAACGACTTTTATATAAGACGCGTTGAATTTCAATTGGATAAAACAGGAAAATAGAAGAGATACCTTAGATTCTTTAAGTTCCAGGTATACTTATAGTAAGTTAAGTAACTCACTCCGTACGTAACACTTTGTCACAACACAATCTATCTCGTCTGCTGGACTGTCGCTGCAGGAATCCAGCAGAATATCAGCGTCAGGTATATATTTACCTGACGCATGCTGAGCTGGACTTGCATTTGTGCAACCTTGTTATGCAAACCGCACTTGTACTTATTCGTTATTTTGATTTTCGTATGTCATAGTGTCACTTAATTTTATAAGTAGGTTTTTATTTTTTGTATGTTGGCACCTTGTTTTTATGTAGGTATGCATGTAATTTGTTACCTTTTAATTGTGCTTTTGTGTGTGGTGCTATGTCTTTTGTGTGCACTGAATGGTTTATCTATCTAATTATATCAGGTTCAGTGTGAAGCTATGTATATAATATATGTATACATTCCTTCACACTGAGACTGAGAAATTGGTCTCAGCTCAAAGTTGCAAAGACACACATCGACAACTCAACTAATGAGTTTTTGATCTAAATGCAACTACGTAGACTTTGCTACGAGATCTCGTAGCGTCCTTCGTAGCACAAGTCGTGTGGCTCAAGCGTAGCATAATCGCTTAGCTATGAGTCTCGACTTACACGCTCAAGCGACACGCGTCTTGCTACAGCGACTGCGGTGAAAACAAGTGAAAAAAGTTGTTACTACGCTTCAATATTACGCCACAAATCACCGCCAACAGAACCTTACGTGAACTAATAGGATGCCTTTCTGATATTCATAGCGTATCATAGATATAAGGGTAATTAGCACGACTGGTGACTATGAAGCAATAAGTACTATGTAACAAACTGTTACATAGTGTGTACTGCAAAAATGTTATGCAGAGGTGTATTTATTATCACGCCCACATTTCGAGTGTCATGTTTAAGTCCCATGTAATAGAGGGCGAGTCTGTTGCCATTAACCAGGTACAAAGCCAGACAGACTAATCTGCATTCGCGATTTATTTGCCAAAAATGTAAACAAATATGAGTTTATGGAAAAATAACTTTAATTCCTACACAATAAAGTTCAGTTTACGCTAAAACTTCAAACATTTTTATAACTTTTTCAATAGTGCTAGTCACTCTGAAATGAACTTAAGAGGTAATGCGGTCGGGGAGACTTTTAAAAAAGCTGTAAAGTCAAAGTCAAAGTAAAATCATTTATTTCAAATAGGCACATTAAAGGCACTTTTGAACGTCAAAAATAGAAGACATAATTCGAGGTTTGGTTCTCGCCTATTTTCTCCTCCAATATTGGACCAATTGAAAAGATATTTCATAAACTGAATAATAAGGAATTTTACTGTGTCCCTATGATTTTCTTTTTTCATTAATGTCAAATTTGTACACCAGGCCTCTGTTGACAGCGGTTTAAATCGGCATTTTTTGAGGGTTCTAGTGCTTATAACAATAATGGATCATCAAAAAAAAAAAAATAGGGACATACAAGTAGTTAATATTTATTATTCTGTAAAAAATCATTGCTTTATGGTCATTAATCAGAAAGAAAACAGCCGAGAGCGTTTCTATGGAGAAAAGACCACCCGCATTTCCTCTTAATTACCTACCATTAAAATAAGGTTGATATTTGTTTAATTTGAAATAATATTAATTTGAAATATAAATTTGAACAGACTTTACTTACTATATCTATATAACAAAATGGAAGCACCTAATTTATCAAGTAGTCAAATATTAAGAGGTATATTATAGAGAGGTATATTTGTCTGTTTTAAAATAGGGTACCTTTGCCTATCAATAATAACAATGAGTGATGATTACTCAAGTGCCATGTCTAAAATATAATACAGGAGCTTTACATTTACTGGCAGAATAGAGGTAGGTACTTCACAATTTTGTAATCCTTACTTGTCTATAGTATGGTATAACAAAAGCCTTTGTCTAATTCGGGGCTCTCGCTAAACTATCCTCGTGATGGCTACAGACTAACGGACATTTTAATGACTGGGTTCAACGTTAATCAAGGGCAAATTCTATTACCAGGTTTAATACCTGGCTTATAAAATGGAGACACTAAAAGTAACGAAAGTGACCCTTGCTTTATTTAAGACCGCGTCGTCGTAGCGTTAACTGTCGCAGAACTGGCAAACTACACTTGCAAGACAGGCACGGAAACACAAACATGTCTAAGCCAACCTAAAGGTACGGTTAGCAACAAACTGCGATTAAAAAAAGCGTTAATATTTTGCTCAATAACTGAGATTAAAAAAAACTGAAGTGTTAATCGACTTTTGTTGCTGACTGTACCAGCACCTACTTTTAAGAGACGAGAACGTTAATTATCTTCTTTGTAACGACGATTCTATTTCCATGTAAAATAGTGGCACTACCTTTAGAGATGGCATGGGAGTCAATTACTGTGAGGTCTACTAAGGCCTATTCATACAAGAAACATCTGAAGGGGTCATTCACTAAGAACAACTTTTACAATAGGACAAAACGTGATACTGCAAGAAAAAAAAATGTTCCATACATTTTGACGAGTTGTGCGAATATAAATATGATAAATAAATAAATTCATTTATTTTCAGGCAAAGAACACCCATTATCACACGACATACATTCTTAGAAAAACATAATACTAAAATAAATTAAATTAAATAATTAAATAAAATCCAAATTAGAGAACATCAAATCAAATAAAATGAAATTAATATAAATCAAACTAATTTATACAAAAGAAATTAACTTAAAATAAATCAAAACAACTCGAATAAAATCAAATCAAATTAAAAAGTAATAATCAAAACAATAATATAAAAATAAAATAAAATAATGTCCATTTGGTTAGTATACACACAACTTATAGTGTTAGTACTTTTATATCTACCAGAAAAACAACAAACTATTCATTAATACGCCACAGTGGCCTACATGCCACTGTGGCGTATTAATGAATAGTTTCCATGTCTCCAATGTCCCAGTATGGGGCTGTCCCACCTATCAGCTATAGTTTTCAATATAATATAGGGAATATAATGTAGGGAACAGCTGATTTTTATTTCGCGATTTCAGGTTTGTTCCCATAGTAAAAGTTGTTTGTGATGATGAATACAATGACCTCGTGTATGAATAGAGAAACCTTATATATCTTGAATTCGGAGCACATAGGTACAAAATCATTTATTTCAACTTAAACTTTGTGTTATACATAAATTGAGGCACCTCCAGTAAGTTACAAAAGTACTTGTATCGGAGCTATCTCGCTCTTACCAAAGTAAAAAAAAAAAAATTAAAAATTTAAAAAACCCCCGACAAAAATAAAATTAAGGAATCCCTACAAAAAGCATGAAATAAAAAAAAAAATTTGAAAAAATCTTATGGAAGTCGGGGGACCGTTCTGTGGAACACCTTCTATTCTGCTTCTGAGGTCCCCCGACTTCCATAAGATTGTTTCAAATTTATTTTTTTATTTCATGCTTTTTGTAGGGATTCCTTAATTTTATTTTTGTCGGGGGTTTTTTAAATTTTTAATTTAATTTTTTATTTCATGCTTTTTGTAGGGACTTGCATTTGATACTTAGGTACCTATATTGAAGGAGTTGTGAAAAAAAAATGTAATTCGCCATTTTGTGGTGGCGGCCATCTTGGATTTGAAATTTTTAATAGTGTATAGTATTCTACTAGTCAAGCCCTTTCATTTGATACCCATATTGAGGGAGTTGAGAAAAAAAAATGTAATTCGCCACTTTGTTGTGGCGGCCATCTTGGATTCAAAATTTGTTATAGTGTATAGTATTCTACTATTGAAGCCCTTTCATTTGATACCCATATTGAGGGAATTGTGAAAAAATATGTTATCCGCCATTTTGTAGCGGCGGCCATCTTGGACCGATTTTCATCAAACATAGCTAAGAACACTCCCGACTAATACACCTTTCAAACAAAAAAAACTAAATCAAAATCGGTTCATCCGTTTGGGAGCTACGATGCCACACACACACACACACACACACACACACAGACACGTCAAACTTATAACACCCCGTCGTTTTTGCGTCGGGGGTTAAAAATATATAGCATTAATTTGTTCAACAGGATACAGCGTGGTGTTTTAATTTTCGGGGCGACATTAATTTTCGTTTTCGCTTTTTTTATTAGCCCTTAATGTCCCACAGCTGGGCAAAGGCCTCCCTACTCTCTTATCACCTCTCTCTGTCATCAATCCTTATGAAAGGAGTCCAGCTCATCCCGCGATCTCCGTCTACGCTTGCGTCATTTTCGTTTTATGAACATATTTTAATTTCATTAAACTAACTACTATACAATTATTATTATTATTCATTCAATTAACTATTTATTTTTCATTTTCTAAAATAGCATAATTTGCCTTTTCTTTGATGCGATTTTGTAGCATCAAAGAAATGAAAACGAATAACGGGAAACGAATAAAAAGAGAGAGAGAAGAGAAATTACGAATTATTTTATATTGTTATAAAGAAAGGGAGGCCTTTGCTCTGCAGTGGGACAACATAGGCTAAAAATAAAATAAAATATTCAATTCAATTCATTTATTTGTGAACATAGGTTACAATAGGTGCTACAGTCAAGTTTAATAGTTTATGATCTCTATGTCAATAATTAATCACATAATCACAGTCAACATAATATTCAAGTCTTTGGTCAACTGGACCCACTCGAACAGGACCCACGGGATCACTCAACCTAATCACATTTTGAATAGGTCGACTGGACCCACTCATATATACTTTAGTCTATGGACCCACTGCCCAATTTCATCATTAGTACAGTTACGGAATAAAGCCGAATCTTTTAGTTTTATTTCCTCAATATCGGTCGCAGCATAATGCTGAGCGATAGCCGTTTTGCGTGGATCAACCCTTTCTTATTTTTTTTTTGTTTATTTTCTTTATTGCGTCATGTTTACCGCAAATAAATGTTTTGTCTTTCTTTCTTTCTAATATAGTAATATATATACATATAATAAGACAGTCTAAAATATGTCTTCTCAATCACAAAAAGGAATAACTTATTTCTAAATTCATTTATATTTGGAGATAAACGGGAGAAATGGTTCGCTTAAATTATTTACATGTCATTATGTTCATAAATGGATGATTTTTTTTTCATGGCACGTTTCCTTTTGACAGCGATGCGGACGAATTTTTTGATGCCCTTTGATTATTCCCCTCCTTTTCATATTTATACCGTGTCGATCAAAAGTCCTTAAGCAAATTCGCAAAGTTATAGTTTGAAGTTTAGTTAGTGACTTACGACCTTCTTTTAATGAGTAATTTGACACACACACCCTCATATTACTCGAATAATCACGCTATTGAATATAGTTCCGTGTCATGTTCGTCTTGTTCACATAGTTCGTAAAACTTTATGATTATACCCACAGAAATCTTAATAAATAAATTAATTATAAGGTGGACAGATGCACCATTCACCGCGAAAGAATGTTGTGGTTCTTTGTTGGTTGATAATAATTTGATATTGTGGGTTAGTGAAGTGTGTTTAATCTATTAGAGGTGTTATTCATTTTGACACGCAAGCAAATTTAAATATTGAGATGAAAGCGGATATTATCGCGCTGCGTAAAAGTGGACTTAATATTATACCACAAATATTTGATGAAACCGGACTGACTGTGAGTATTATGATTTAATTCTTTTATCGAACATTTATTTAATTAATGTATAACTGCTGATCCTTGTAGTTATTTTATTAAACGTTTTATATTTACCATAGGGTCTAAATAGAAGAAAAAATATATATTTCCAAGAGTTTATTTATTTACTTTTGGAATGATGAATATAACATTAAGTATAAATTATAATCTTATCTTTTGAACTATTTTCAAAATTTTTTTTTTTCAAAATAGTAGTTAATAATATTTTATCATTTTGCTAGTAGCCTTACAATATTCCTTTTTTGTTTTAGAGAAATTACCTACCTACTGTGAGTAGGAAGGTCAAAAGTTCGGAGGGTCCGTGCCAGTCGAACGCGATCGACAGTGGAAGGCCCCAGCTGGTCAGTGAATAAGAAAGAAATGTTGTTTTAACCAACCAGTTACCAGATGAAGTTGCATTGCAAGGAAATATGCAGAAATATGTTTAAATATTATAGGATCCATACGCCAGCGTTTACTTGATAGCATGGATAATAATGGGGGTTATACAACGTATTAAGTTATAAATTACAAATTGATTTTAGTAATATTAAAATAATATTGTGTCTTAACCGTATTAAGGATTATTTTGAGGTTTATAGTTTCAATCTTCTTTTCATAATGAAAATGAATACTTAAGCTATAACCGCAATATATATATATATAGAACAATATTATTTTATTAAAGATACTTACAATATTTTAAGTCTAATGGTAGTAGTTCACATGCTTTACTTCAATAAATTGTTCTTTATGAGAAAATAAACTGTTTTAAAAGTTTATTTATAAAATTATAACGAATAAAATTTTGGAAATCACTTAAAAATCTTTTTTTTTTATCCCATATTTCAATAAAAATATAATAATACAAATAAAATAAATATTACATTATTATTCTCGTGTATTAATTAATCGAATAATAATAAAAAAAGATAAGAATATTGTTGAAAAGATAAAGTTTCATCTCGAGATTCGAACCTAGACCAACTTGTTTAATAATCCAATACGCAACGCTATCCGCTAGCGGTACTTGTTATGAAGATGTGAATTTTAGCAATCGTATGAACCAACCAAGGTCATACGTAATTACGCCGCGCGTGTGAAAAAGCGCGACGGTATAATTATTTTTTGTTTCGTTCGACGTTAGCCAGTGTACACACACAGATGTAGGTACGGGCCTGCGCGGCGCGGGCGCGTGTTCACAGAAATTTCAACTTTATTGTGCCTATGCAAATTTGTTGTAGACCGTACATATTATTCTTATTTTAAGACTTTTTGCTTTTTAAATTACTTCGTAGTCAAATAAAACGGTGTTTATTTTCGTAAGTTAATATTGTTTGCTGATTTGATACACTTTGGTAGTTTATTATAAACCCATTGGAGTGGAGCCATTGCTAATGGGTCATATTCAAAATAATTGTATATTTACTACTGTCTTAATGTCCAACCCAATTATTTTCATAACGAGATGCAACTGACTAGAATTTCATAAACAAACAGATAAAATATTTATTTGAGCTTAATAAAAAACAACGAAACATTTGGTAAACCTAAACAATTCATTTAAAAAAATTAAACCAGACATTGCGTAGGATCCGTTTCATACAAGTATTCTATGTCCACGTCTTTAACGGTAAACTAAAAAAAATAATTTAATTATTAACCATTCAAAAAAAGTTAAAAAAAAATATATATTCAGAGAATATTGTTTAAACTTTCAACACTTTACTAAACAAAATATAAAATACTATTTAGTGTACTCCAAATTTAATTTATTAATGAGTGTCCTGATTTTGCACATATCTGTTATTCTTCTCTGTTATGCTATTTTAACATTATTTCCATGGCAATAAAGAAATTTGAAATACTGGCAAAATTAGTTCACTAGCTGTTACTACACGACGCGTAAGAATAAACGCTTTGCCATTTTGTTCAATATAGTTTTTCAGCTCGTTTCGTGGTCGAAGAAAATTAGACTTTTAAAAGTAAATATTCAATGTGAGTCGTTTACAGTAGCGGTAAGTATGTACTTACTGTTTTATTACTCATACTAGGAAAGGGCTGTATTGTGATATTTGTTATAACTATAAAATATTCGTATAATCATGAGAATTGGTGTGGAAATAAATAGATTTGTAGGATAGACACGTGCAATTAATTCATATACGTTATTTTATCTGTCACTTTTTTCCGTTACGTAACAGATATGAATGATTAGGCGTTATTCACATTGTCTCATGTATGAATTAATGAAAATAAAATATTAATAGGTACTTAGTGCACCGCAGGTTAGCCAAAACATTTTTTTTTACTTACTTAAATTTATTTGAAGTATGTAAAGTTTGCGTATATTGTGCCATGTATTGCATTGCTGTGCCAAGTATTGTCTGTGTGTGCATGTTTTACTGCGTATCCTCAGTCCTCACTGCTTGAGCCTTTTATACTAACCGCGCAGCCTCGCCGAGGCGTACCCAGCCTCTCGTCGGCCGTCTCAGTATCAGTTAAGGGGGATGCGCCAAGGTAGCCCGCGAAATTCAAATTGACTCAGGTTTTTTGCAATTTACAGGTCAGTGTAAAGTTGTATGTTGATTAAAATATGATTCACGACCGTAACAAATATGGCTATACATAATTCTAATCATTAGAATCCTTTTGCCTTAATATTAATATCAACATTTTAGGCTCGGTAGTTTCGGAGATAAGGCATTATGGCAATGATGATGATGAATTTATGGCAATTATACCAACTAAAATACGATCACCAAAATGTTATTTCATTATGTACCCACCTAGCGACCCACACCGACTTCGCACTCGTAGCCTGTTATAAACGTGTGCTATTTAAACTTGCCCTAATAATTCCTTTCTGTTATTTTTCTGTTACAATCAAATAATATTCATATCTGTTTCCTATCCGTAACTTACAATTATTTTGAATATGACCCTAATATGTTTTTCCGAAACAATGCAGTTTTGTTTGGTACCAAATGTAGCATACCGGCTCTGCGCAGGCTATTTACTTGTGAAAACTTAGACACGTTGCGCCTGACAAAAAAGGCAGTTTCGTAAAGTTAATATTTTTATGTTTTGAAAATGAGATTTACAACTGTCAGTCTTTTACAAAAGACTTTCTTTTCCAGTTGCATTACCCCAAAAAATTATGCCGTATCTTAAGCATGATGCAACTATCTATTTATTTTTTATGATTATTGGCCTCTAGCCCTCCACCCGTGTGTAAAATTAATGGTTCCATTGAAGCGGCACGTTGTTTATTTCTTTCTAAGCCATGCCGTGTACAAAGGGCTAGGGTAAGGAGTAAGGGTAAGGATTTAGATCCGGTTCGAAATAAATCCTAACAGATTTAAGTACAGGGCAATGACCAGGGCGGGTGGTCGTTTCGCCTGCGGGCTGCATCATTTCCCGGAAATATTCTGCAGAGGACCAGTTACACTGAAACTCCATTGTTATCTTTCAATAGCCGACTTAGTCAGCTGGGGATACTCCGACGAGCCACATTGCGACTGCGGAGCCACATCTAAATCGTGCACTGTCGTGCCCTCTGTGCAAAAACGTGCCTACCGTTTTGCGTGAATGGTGACGCATGTTTTCCCTCACCTTGTTTATTTTTTTTGAAGATAATGTCGGAAAGTTGACATCTTGTTCATGAAACCGGAATGGAATACATGAGGAAGGTATCCGTCTGCCTTTCAAACACCAAGCAAATATTTAGGTACTTCGTGGTTTCGGAGCGGTTTCAAACGGTACTATGAACTTGTGCCTTCGAGGTCCGCTTTTCTTTTCTTCGAATAGCTAGCTTTTTTTTCCACCACAAATTACAGCTTATGGTGTTCATTACATTAGTCTTCCATATACCATTTTCTACTTAATTTGTGGAAGACTGGTGCATAAACTAAGTTTTTTACAAAACCTGTAAGTCAGGTCACTATTTAGCGATTCATATAACAGTACCTAGTAGGTATTAATTCATTCATTATTATGTCATTCATAAGGAATTATTTAATTTATTAAAATTATTTGATTTATTAATACAAATAATATTGAAAATAAGATTTTTTCAAAGTAGGAAACTTGCAAAGGATGTATGAGAGTGTAGGGTGTGTATGTGGGAGTGAGGGGGTGTGTATGAGTATGTGAAAGTGGGGTGTGTGTATGATGTTGCGTGAGTTATAGCTAAGTAATTCTCTCTGTAACTACTTTTAAAGTGGGTACCTTTTATGTTGGTCTATTAATAAAATTTTGCCATTGATTAAACTTAAAACCTCATTACTGGCCGCCCGTTTATATTTGGAATTGAATTGTAACTCCAAGAAATTAAAAAAAATACAAATCTGCTATTTTTACGAAACAAATTCACTACGTTATTCCTAAAGGAAAGTTAATTTGTTAAGCAAATAGCAAATTTTTACATTTAGTGAAAATATGTACTATGATTTATTATCAAAACTTACTGTTTCTGACGGAAGTTCTCATTTAACAGAAAATGTAAGTTTTACAGTAAATGTTAAATATATTTCTCCAAGAAACATTAGACTAACATTTATTAACAAAAATTATTAATTTCCCGTCCACATAGAAAACATAATATGGACATTCTGGTGGACCATGGGAAACATAATTGCCCATAGTCCACCTAGGTGGACTAGCCGGGTGCACTAATGGGCAATATACGTTTGAATATTTACCTAAATTATGTCCATATATTTTGTGCAATTTTCCTAAATGTTGCAATTTATATAAAACAACTTTACAAGCATCCTTTTAAACTTCAAATAAAATTTGAAGCATTTTCCGCCCAGCACGATAGAACAAAGTTGAAAGGAATCGCAAACTTTTATTTTGTTCTCGTTATTGCTACTTCAAAAGTATCAACGTTGAAAGGCATCTTTATCGCGCTGTGATGTTATCACCAGAAAAACCTTGACTTTCTATTAGTTGTTCATTCAACAAGTGGAATGATAAGCCTGTTTCATTTTATTTTACTGTTATTTTGTTAGTTGAATCGAGATAATGAAATTTTTTTTCATCCAGAAGCGTTTCATCATTTCAGCCAAAATTCGTTTACTGCTGGACATAGGCCTACCCCAAGCCCCACCGTGTGTTTCTCGCCTTAGGGTTTGATATTTAAATATTATTTAATATTAACTGTAGATATCTTCAAAATAAGGAAGTGTATACAGCCGCCTTAAATTGGCTATCTCCTTTTCAAAATAAGGAAGTGTATACAGCCGCCTTAAATTGGCTATCTCCTCTTCAAAATAAGGAAGTGTATACAGCCGCCTTAAATTGGCTATCTCCTTTTCAAAATAAGGAAGTGTATACAGCCGCATTAAATTGGCTATCTCCTTTTCAAAATAAGGAAGTGTATACAGCCGCCTTAAATTGGCTATCTCCTCTTCAAAATAAGGAAGTGTATACAGCCGCCTTAAATTGGCTATCTCCTTTTCAAAATAAGGAAGTGTATACAGCCGCATTAAATTGGCTATCTCCTTTTCAAAATAAGGAAGTGTATACAGCCGCCTTAAATTGGCTATCTCCTTTTCAAAATAAGGAAGTGTATACAGCCGCCTTAAATTGGCTATCTCCTTTTCAAAATAAGGAAGTGTATACAGCCGCCTTAAATTGGCTATCTCCTTTTCAAAATAAGGAAGTGTATACAGCCGCCTTAAATTGGCTATCTCCTTTTCAAAAGCGAGGGTTAGATAGGTTACATGCAAGAGTTGACCTCCGCAAGCACTTTCTTCCTAGAAAACTTGCGGAAGAGAGCTTGAGGCGATTGCTTACCCCGTTAAAATTGATTGCGCAAGTCAACTACCCAATTAGGCGTCTCTAAATATACTTGATTATGATTGGTTCGTATTTTCTCGGGAAAGGACCCTTTAGAGTCAATAGTAGGTAAGGGTTGAAGGCAAACCTTAACGAATACCTATTGTATTCGACAAATTTTATCTCTTTATAGTAGTCTCTTTTCTGCCCGCGACTTCGTCCGCGTAAAAATTTCGGCCCCCGACCCATCGCGTCGCATGCGCATCCCATCGCTCGCCCGTGCTACTATTTCGTTTTCGCTTAGCGTTCTTTCTGACTTTTCGTCCTTTTGCTCGTCTTCTCCTGGTTCGTTATAACCTTCAACAAGAATTGGACTATCAAACGCAAATTTTGCTAATATTTCGAGACATCGCCAAGCGGTTGGTCGACTCTTCACGTGACCAGAGGGCTGGCCTATTTTCTGGCCAAAGAATCAGCATTGCCATACAATGTGGCAATGCTGCCAGTCTTTTGGGCACGTTTCCTGTTGACAGCGATGCGGATGAATTTTTTAATGCCCTTTGATTATTTCTCCTCGTTTTACATATTATTACTATTATTTTAGCTAGCTTTCAAACGCAAAAAGTATTTTTATAATCTGACTGGTAGTTCTGGAGATTATACCCTACATATGTACAAACAAACAAATTTTACCTCTTTATGAAATTATTATCGTCTACAGTATAGATTGTAAGTAGAGCACACAAGTATTTATAAGTTCGTGTGGTTCTCATAGTGGGTTATTCCTTAAACCCACAAGGTTAGTGAACGGATCTTACCTTTGAAATAAAATACGGGAAGCGACGCAATATTACGAAGTAGAGGATAATGGCCTCTTTTCCGACGACAAGTTTCCATTGTTGTTGAACGGATCTGTTTTGATTTGAAACTCTCCTCTATAGGTTGTTGAAACTAGAACGATTTAATTGTCCAAAAATACAGAGTAAAGTTTTAGAATAACATAAACTGTTCCACTGTTTTGGACGAGTTTACACTGTGGTGGATCACGGCTTGCCAGACACAACTTATTATGAAGCTTACATTTAAATAAAAGATCCCTATCCGTATTACAACGAGCAAAATATGGGTGTACTATAGTAATAAACGTAATATATCAGATGAATAGTTACACACCGATTTCTCTCTTTCAGTCGTTAGTAATTTGACTTTCGAAAGAAGAAGACAAAGCGTTGTGTAACTATACAGACGTGATACAACGTTCAAAAACAAAAGAAAAAACGGATCAAACCAGATTGAGAAAGTTTACAGTGGATAAGACAGAGATTAAAACAGAAGACGAACAAGCAGGGGACCGAGGAGGGGGGGGTTGGAGGGGGGAACTCTTTATTAGTAAGGGGGATAGTCTGCATTTCTGACCCTTCGGGAAATACAAGCGTGAGTAGATCTTGAGTCTTTCTTGACTAAGCATTATGTTCAATCAGCCTACAACGTTCCCACTGCTGGGACACAAACCTCGTCTCTGTGAGAGGGAGTAGGCTATAATTTACCATTCGGGCCCACTGCGGTTTGTTGAATGTCACATGTCTTCGAATTTTTCAAATACATCGCACGCTGCTTGGGGGTTGACCTGGATGCTTACGTGAAAACAAAATATCTTATTTTTACATCGCGGTCGACGGCAGGCATCCATGTGATCTGGCTCGTGATTGGTCAAATCAGTTCAACTACAACTTTAACATCGCATTGGATGATTCTGTAAAGGTGTTTTATTGTGGTTTAAAAAATATATATATAAGTATATACGCGTCAACTTGAGAACCTCCTCCTTTTTTTCGTCGGTTAATAAATAAAACATCTAGGCGGCGAGGGCCTCATCTTACCTATCGATCTACCCTATCCAACATCTGTCAATCTGAATTAGAGTCTTGCGCGTTCTTACTAAAAAAACAGTAATACGAGATGTCCTTTCTAAGAAACAAATGCTAGTTGGTCTCGCATTGGTTTTGTACCACTAGGCAAACAACGCCGAACAAAACATGTTTCTTGAATGGAGACCCCTTTAATTTTATTATTTGTTGATATAGCGGCAATAGAAATACACACTGTGGAAATTTCAACTGTCTACCTATTACGGTTCATGAGATACAGTCCGCTGACAGACAGAAGGACGGACGGTCAGCGAAGGTTTAGTAATAGGGTCCCATTGGGTACCCGTACGGGACCCTAAAAAGGAATCATTACAAGTTCATTCTTGTGTTTTATCTGTGACTGGCACTGGCAATCGCACTTAGTTATTCTTTTTTTTGATAACCGACGAAAAGTTTCTACACTAGTCTAGAATCATGCGCCGAATTCATGGGTGTCGATGTCCCCGCCAACTTGTATAATTTTAAGAAAAAAAAAAAAATTTGGCGTAAGTATTAAAATAGCATGAATTATTTAGTTCCAGCCGGGCGATTCTGTAAAAATCTCACCGTGAAAACTTAGGTGAAGTGAGTTTGTTTTTGCTAGGAATTGTCACTATTCACAGCTCACTCCACGCTCACTTCACCTAAGTTTCCACGGTGAGATTTTTACACAATAGCACCGCTGTACTAATAACGTCACAGTTTTACAGATTCATCTCTTCACACGTTGTAAAGCTACGCGCGTAAATGCTTTGGGTAAGAAACTATCTCTCGTGAACTCCCGTCGCTCATTTATAAAACTGCTAACTATAAACTAAACCCTATTGCGTACGAAATAGAGTTCTTAATGTAGAAATACATTATTCAACTAAGTACTACGTGTCTAAAGCGCCACTGTTGACTGTCAGACTTGTTATCTCAGTAAGTACCTACCTATTTTTCTATTGTTATAGATGTACAGTCACGAGCAAAAGTCTGTATACACTTGGCTTTATTCAAAGTCGATTATCTCCTTTATTTTTGAATGAAATTTTATATTAGTAGGAACATAGTATTTTCGACCCCATAGGTATATGTTAAGTGTCGTATTTCAACGTTGCATTCGTTATTTCGTGAAGAAATCGTAATTTAAAGTTGCCAAGTGTTCACATATTGGTGCTCGTGACTGTACGTATGTCACATTTTCGTCATTACTTTGTAAGAAGCTCTTGGCAAAATCAATCACCGTTGTAGAGTGTGGCGAATAGGAATTCTACATCATCACACATCGCATCGCATCTGGCCCAGACGGAGATGGCGGGATGAGCTGGACTCCCTCAACAAGAACTGTTTCTCGGTAGCTTTCATCAGAGAGAAGTGGAAAGAGAGTAGGGAAGCCTTTGCCCTGCAGTGGGATAGGTATCACAGGCTTTTAATAATAATTTAACAATTCTATGTACTCAACGTATTTTAAGCATACACAATTAAAATAAATGCGCGGTCACTGTCGGACTGCATAGAAAAGAAAGAGAAACGCGATGACACAACGCTGTAATTTATTGCAAAATGTGAAGCAATATCTATTTACAAAAAATCTATTGTTTAGACTAAATAAATAAAATATGTTGCTTGTAGAATAATCTGTCAAAAAATCAGAATGATTGTATATTAGCATGGTTTTTATTGTAAGTAAACAAAGTTTTATTTATTTATTTATTGGATCGCCAACAGAGGCTACATAGTTAACAAAAAGAAACAACAACAAGAACAGAAAGTTTTTAGAGTATCTTCATGATTTTTTCTATCGTATCAAATTAGTTGTATTATTCTTTCAACACACTATCTACCTAGCATATATCCTGACGAATATCATATTTTTTTTTTCTGATTTTGTTACTGTAGTCGATCATATACTTTTATTGCTTCTAAAACTTGCGTTTTTTGCGTTTAGGTGCTGTAATCCCCTTTTATTATTATTTATTATTTATTTTAATTCAGACACAGTGATCCATATTTATGTTAGTATACTTAAAAATTATGTTAGTAACCAAAGATTAAAAATACTTGCCACAATTATACTATTATAACTAAAATTAAATCACTGAATTATATAAAATCAAAATTAATAAAAAAATCTTATACTTCTTTAAATTAATTACCTATAGGAATATAAATTAAAATAAAAAAAAAAATAAAAAAAAACTTTATAACAAGTAACATTCTAGCTGCGGGACCTTTTTTTCGTTTGAGTATTAAACAACATTATACTTACTTAATTTGGGATTATTTGGTAATTATACCATAGTTTGTGTTGAATTGTTGACACCGTCGCCCCGTGCGTGTTTAGTGCCTTATTATCAAGGGAGGTTTATTGTGTGCCAATTTTTAAGCTATTTATTTTGCTTGAAATATTCAGTTTTCTATTTTTAGTTATCATTTCAGCTGAAAGACGTCCACTGATGGACATAGGGCTCCCCCAAGCACCTCCACTTCGACCAGTTCTGTCCTTCTCGTATCCAACGGGTTCCTGCGGCCTTCACAAGGTCGTCGGTCCACCTTGTGCTTCCACAACGCTACGTCTTCCGGTATGCGGTTGCCACTCCAGAACCTTTCGGCCCCATCGGCCATCTGTTCTGCGAGCAATGTGCCCTGCCCACTGTCACTTAAGTTTGGCAATTCTTCGGGATATGTCGGTTACCTTGGTTCTCCTGCAGATCTCTCGAGGAAAACTCCAAGCATAGCCCTCTCCATTGCCCTTTGGATGACTTTTAGCCTACTAATAAGGCCCATTGTGAGCGACCATGTATTAGTGCCAAATGGCATCACTGGCAACACGCACTGGTCAAAGATTTTCGTCTTGAGACACTGCGGTATGTGGGACAAGAAGATATTGCGTAGCTTCCCGAACGCTGCCCAGCCGAGTCAGATTCGACGATTGACCCTCTTTTAGTAAAATTGTTTATTTTATTATTTTAACAGACTGATTCAATAACAACTTGTAAACAACTCGCCCTCTGTAGATATACCTAACCTATATCCTATAATTTATAGCCTTCTAACTAATTACAAGGCAATAGTTTAAAAACATGTGATATCTACCAAACCGCACTGGGCCCGCGCGGCCGCGTGGTGGATTATAGCTCACTCCTTTTCACTGAGAGGAGGCCTTTGTCCCAGGAGTGACCACGTTATAGGCTGATTATGTGGGTATGTTATGTAAATTTAAAACACCATAAAAACCCATGTTACCTATATACTACTATATTACATGGGTGTTTTACGAGGTCATTCTGGACATATTCCTCTTGGCCTATCAGCATAGCTATTCACAACCAGTCGACGGCTTCCGACTCCAAAATCATACATTTTCGGTTACTTGATTTGCCCGACCGCAAATAGCCGTGACTATTATTCTGTTGTCGTTTTGTTGGTTTAAACTGTCAACACTTTGGGGTTTCGTGTTTGTGAACAGCGTTAATAGGACTCCTTAGATAACCTAGTAATATAAAAAAATCCAAACATTTTCGTCCAAACATTTTTCTTTCCTCTGAGTTTGTTTCGGCATTTCTTTTCAGGGATCAGTCAGCTACATAGATATCCGGTCAGCTACCATCTAATTTTAAAATAGTGACCAACAAAATATTGAAGTGTGTCTCTACTTTTTGATAATAAATTTTTTAGTGAATGATTTTTTTTTTAAACATTGCCCCACACTAGGAATTTCTCCTGTATTGCGTTTACAAACATTTAAACTCACATACACAAACAGCCAGACCCAGATTTCTGTAAATAAACTTTCCATTTCAACATTGATTGATGTTCGATTTGGCACGGAAGTGTATCGAATAGTTATGAACTTAATAAATAACTATGCAGGTGCCCCGTGCAAGGTTGGTTTCATTCTGATGATAATGTATGTAGGTTACCTACCTATTAGTAAGAAATGATTTCATACGATACGAGATAATAATAGACACCCGACCGATTTCTGTCACGGTGGCCAATCTCAACGGAGAGTAGCCAGGTACGCAGGAGATATTACTCGTATAGTACATAAGTACACACTTGTTGTGGTTGCGTAAACACAGGTGTACTCTCTGTTCCTATAATCTCATAGTCCGATGGGACGGCAATCCGACACGACCGGGGAGAGATCAGGCGTAGGACCAACGGCTTTACGTGCTTTCCGAGACACGGGGGTATTTAACTGCCAATTTCCAAACTCCGGGCTAAGACTAAGAAATTCCTAATGGAAAACCCAATAACACTTTGTCCGACCTGGGAATCGAACCCAGGACCCCACGTTCAGCAGTCGCGCTTGCAACCACGAGACCAGCGGGTGGTCAAAACAATGCAAAATAATATTCGAGTATATTGTATATTTCGGTATAATTATGTGCACGTTGAGCCTGGACAGCAAATTAAGACGACATTGAATTATTCTCCACATCTTGTTTTGAAAGTCAGTTTAATTTAATTACTTTTGTTTTTCACTGTTATGGCTAAGATTATGCTGCACTGAATTGAGTAGCAGGGGGCCTAAAAAGGCCACTTTGGCAGACTCATAAAAGGATAACATTATGAATCATGATATGGAGAAGACAGTCCATGTTTTTCTTTTTTTCGCTGCACTACGTAGGTATAATCAAAGAGATTGGGATTTTTTTTTGTGGTTTGTCAGGTTTTCATGGCGTCCGTTATGAATATGGCGGAAACGCTCTTCTAGGAATCAGGAGCTTTAGACAATACAATCCATTAACGTAGCTGAAAGCTGTCCGAAGTTCTCCCAGCATCCAGTAAGCTGCGTAAGTAAAGCCCTGGCCACACTGAGGCAAACCACGCGCGGGACGCGTTACGCGACTACGCGTGATAATTGTTTAATAATGAAGAAGTCACGTGACTATTTTGAACACCTCCATACAAGATAGTTGACACTGTAGCGGTATCTACAACGCCACATGCGAACAACGCGTCATACTGACGCAAAATCCTGCATCGCGCAAGCAGAGTTTACCGCGCAACTATAGCATAGATACAACGGCCCGACATGAATCATCGGGCAGTTGCCCACCAGACACAACACCCGTCTGGTCGGAGAATACTCTCTTTTCTATGGAGGATGAGTGAACTTTACACCATGTTCCTCATACCTCTATAACTCTATCGGCGCGAGCGAATTTTGTATCACAACCCGTGCGAATTTTGTCCCACAACCCGTGGGAATTTTGTCCCACAACCCGTGCGAATTTTGTCCCACAACCCGTGCGAATTTTGTCCCACAACCTGTGGGAATTTTGTTCCACAACCCGTGCGAATTTTGTCCCACAACCCGTGCGAATTTTGTCCCACAACCCGTGCGAATTTTGTCCCACAACCCGTGGGAATTTTGTCCCACAACCCGTGCGAATTTTGTCCCACAACCCGTGGGAATTTTGTCCCACAACCCGTGCGAATTTTGTCCCACAACCCGTGGGAATTTTGTCCCACAACCCGTGCGAATTTTGTCCCACAACCCGTGCGAATTTTGTCCCACAACCCGTGCGAATTTTGTCCCACAACCCGTGCGAATTTTGTCCCACAACCCGTGCGAATTTTGTCCCACAACCCGTGCGAGATTCGCCTCAGTTAGGCCTGAGCTTTTAAGGATTAGAAACACAATCGGCTTTCCCACACGCTTTTACCGATCGATTCTCGTAAAAACACACATAAAACGAGCATACCGGAACCATATCTACTCTTCTCTAAATATTAATGGAAATATTTTGGTATTCTCGCTGTCATAAAAAAATATGGTAACAATATTACGGAATATTTACCCATGTCTATTAGATTTTCTCATCTTTTATGTACTTACCCACGACATCACATCTTTCATGGTACAGACGCCAGCAAATCCAGATACTACAATCTGTCATCATTTCTTTAATAGATTTTCATTTATATCGCTAAAGCATAAGGTTCAAAGTTGATTGGGAAAATTTGACAGTTTCGGGTAGTTTGATGTGCTGACGTCTTGTACATACATGAAAGATAAGAAAATCACATCTATTTTTACTAATTTAGTAAAGCCGAAGAGTTTGTTTGAAATCGCTTATCTCTGGAAGTACCAGTACAGACCGACCTTCGGGCAACCTGTGCTGCTGTTCTTATTTCGCCACAAGCCCTACTAGTTGACGTTATTTGGTTAAACATTATTTTTTTCAAAATATTGATCAAGGTTTTCGACCAGCACCCTCATTGCGTAGCACACTATTACTCTCAATTTGAATAATTTTGAAGCATATTTCTAATCCATTGCTCCATATGTTCGAAAAATGTGTCTGCTCAACAACGCAATGAATGTTGTTGAACTGTCAAAATGGAACCCATTGCTACTGATAGTGTGTTACGCAATTAGCCTGCAGTTGTACTCAGCGCTTCTTCTCCACATTTATTATGCGCACTGCCAAACTGTGGAACTCTTTGCTAGCATCTGTGTTCTCTTCCACATTTATCCCGTCCACCTTCAAAGCAAGAGTTAACAGGCATCATGAGCACACTTGTTCCATCATAGACCTCTTCTATCGGTTTCCATCAGGCATGATCTAGGTCAAGAGCAGGCCCATTCAGCAATAAAAATAAAGTTTTATGAAATACTGTGTATACGAAAGGTCGTGTGACGCTGACGGACTGTCTGCACGAAAGTCAACCATATGATTGCACGATCATCAAAGCAATTTACATAGTGAATCGTATCGCAAATGATACATAATTGTAACGAATGCAATTTGAGGGGCGATTCCGCACATTACTGGCACTTAACAGTTATATGCGGAATCGCCCCTCAAACACATTAGTGCGCTGTTGATATTTCCAATGAAATTGCTGATATTAAAGAAATGCTACGTTACCGACTATTGTCTGAATAACTTCCCTTTTCTATATTATGTAGGTACATGCAGTACCACCTACTCACTTAGCTTCGACTTGATCGGCTGAAATTAGGCCTCAAAAACATCAGCAGGTTTGAACTCTTAAAAACTAAAACTGGGTCCTAATGGGCTTACCAACTGAATTATCTGGATGATAGGTCCTATCCGACTATTTTAGCAGTAACGGATTAATAGTATCTATCTTCCCGTGTCGATGTTAATCAAAATGGCGACTCCATTTTGATTAACATCGACACGGGCCCAGAACTCCGCTACGTGTTTGGCGCCATCACTAGCATCCATCAGTTCCTGTAACGTGCAGATGACAGGACACGTAGGACACTCATTTATAAATTACACCTTTTATCTACTCGAAGATTGAAACAAAAAACTATTAACAAAATCGAATTTTTACAGTTAGTGGCTAATAATATTGATCACAGCCATGATTTCTCAGGTTGAGATTACTCATTGTGATTTTATTTTCGTACGAAAAATGTGCCTTCACCAGTGTAATAAATCAAAGAATGACAAATTTATGGACAAAATATTATACTACCCTCCAAGCTTGTGTTTGAATACAAAACGGCTTCATTTCACTGTACGACGAATTATTAATGTGTTCCGTCATAAAATTAGGTTGGCACACAAATTGTTCAATGAATGTTTAACTTTGTCATGCCAAAAGCTTAGCGAAGGGCTCATTTTAGCCGTACGAGTCGTTCGATCAGGTTAAGCTACACGTGCCGCGGTCGGTCCGTGCATGGGTGACCATCTCTACATACCTAGACGCCTCCGTGTCTCGGAAAGCACGTTAAGCCGTTGGTCCCGGCTGTCATCATATTATCTTCTTGGATCTTTGGACAGACGTTACGGGTCGTCAGAAGATCGAAAGTCTGACAACCAGTATTACCAAGGGGTATCGTGTTTCCCAGTAACTGGGTTGTGGAGATCAGATAGGCAGTCGCTCCATGTAACATACTGGTATTCAGCTGCATCCGGTTAGACTGGAAGCCGACCCCAACACAGTTGGGAAAAGGCTAGGCAGACTGATGCCATAAGCTTAGCGAATAAACAGTTGAATGAAGTGAGGGAAGTTGCATACAACATGAATTCACCACGCCAACAGCAGCAGTGAGGCATCTCCATCATCACTCTATATGTTGAGCTAAGCATTGACAATCCAACAGAGAGCATCCCAGCACGTCAAGATAACAACAACATTTTCAACGCACTGCGTGTTTGAAAATCAACAGCCCGATAAAAACTCGCCAACGTAGACGAGGGCTAATAGCTCTGGACTTACAACAACAAAAGATACAGAACAAGAAATTATTGAGAGAATTCAAACAAGAATCAATTGTTAGCAGTGGCGAAGGTTCCATATAAGCGGATTCCCACCGGCTTGCCTTCAAAAATTCAGAACACAACCACTCTATAGTCAATTCATCATTGAAATATAATCTTAACATACTGTAGGTATTTAATACACCATAAAATCAAAACATAGCAATGCCTACATTAAATGTTTTCTTTTTCTTTCCCAACAACATAAAAAAATTGTTCTAATACAACTAGAGTAAAAGAAAAAAGTAATTTAAAAAAATTAAACCGACTCCAAAAGGAAATTAACTCAAAATTAACTCAAAACGGTGTCTGGGATCTGTATTTTATAGTTTTAGTTTTTTGCCACCGACTTCCGAAATTAAAGTTATTTCATAATTTTGAGTTAATTTCTTTTCGAAGTCGGTTTAATTTTTTTAAATTACTTGTTATTTCGTAATTTTTAGTTTTTGCACTAGAATTTGACCAAGGTTTTGAGATGTTTTCCATTTGACACTACACCCGTAGCTCGTATCAATAAGCCAGGCCGCCACACATACACGTATTAGTCCATATCTTGAAAATTAATCAAACTAGATTTTTTGGGATCATTAGGATGGCAATAATGGCAGTAGATTGTTTGTTTGACAAATTATTTGCTTTGTGAGGAAACATGTTTTTCAAGGTTAAGTATTGAAAATAAGAGTTATACGCCGTGCCGTGTTTATTATAATTTTCATAGATTCTAGTAGTTTAATCTGCCGAATTCATATAATTATAAGGAATTGTTTAGCATTAAGTACCTACATGAATTTGGTACTGTCATTTTTCGCTAATTCACATGAAGCTCATGACTTAGAAAAGTAGATCGAATTATGAATTTTATGAAACGGTTTAATGACATTTTTTTTGGCATTTTTTTTTTGCTCCAGCTTACCTCCGTCATAAATTCACCCTTCGCCACTGATTGTTAGTAATTAGTAATCTACGAGCTGTCGTATTTGTTAAAGGTAATGACAATTATTATATACAACGTTATCATTAGTTTAAGCGAAACCTGAATCCACCAGACGTCCTTTTAATTTCATTACTTCGTTTACGATTAAGTTAGGTATGTGTCAGAATATTATCAAACTTACCTCATTATACAGTTAGGCTGCTTACACACGTTGATCAATAGGATATTTAAAACTGTATAATTTTTTAATCAAATGGCAGTTTCATACCGTATTTGTTTGTAATCGTATAAACAGTGCGATGTTGACGTGTGAATCCAACTTTTTACCGTAAAGTATCGAAGAGAACAGCGCCGTCTAAACGACAGCTTAAACGCTACACTCAAGTGCTACGAAACTACAACACTCTGACGTAGCAATATGCTACGAAAATTCGTAGCACTAACCTACGCTACATACAAAATAATATGATCATTATACGAGTAAGCATCTTTGCTCGCGCTCAAACAATTTATTTGAAGAGGATAATTTGTTATTATACCACGCTGCCATTTTTATTTTCACAAACAACGCAAGCCTTTTAATATACGTCTTTCAGCTACGAGTAATTCGCGTCGCAAAAAATATAGCCGTCGCTTAGAAAAAAGATTAAAAAAAAAAAACTTACCGAAAGTGTGATAATCTTGTCAAACAGCATTACAGGCGGCATGTGGAAATCGAACACGAAGTACTGGGGACAAAACAGATTATATTATAAAATTAATGAATTGTTGGTATTTAAATATTTTTCAGAAGTGTAGCGCAGGTTTCAAATTAAATATATTATTTCCTAAGACGTCACGACGACGTTAATTAAATATCCAATAATAAGTGGTCACGATCTTCACGCTTGGGTGCACCATCATTCATGTTTAAGTTTGGTAACTTATACATGACTGACGTTTAAGCCAATCATGCAATTCCTTTTAGAAATGTAGAAGCGTAGGAGGACGGAGTCGTAGGTATCTATATTTTTTTTATCTACATAAAATATTGTGTCAGACTAAATTTCTCTCAGGACACTGTTTAAGACACAAATATTAATCTCTTGCAACTACCACCGCCCTTCTAGGAAATTTTAGCGCTACTTAAGTTTTTTTCGTAACTTTGAGGTGTACCTATCATTTAATGAGTGCTATTAAAATAAATGATAAAAATAAAGAAAATAGTTTATTATACTAGGTAACTAATACGTAGGGACATAGGAAAGCGCAGTATGAGACAATAACATGAGTAACTTAAAGTATTAAGTACAGCCATCAAAAGAGATAAGTACCCAGGGTGGTCGGATATAGTTGAAGTTTAGTAAGAAACCGATCGATGTTGTCGAATGAATACCGACCATAGTTACTTATCTTCTTTGCTCTTTGGTGACCGTTCTTACAGCCAGGTTACAAAGTAGGTATAATTTATAAGTGAGCCCAACAAAGACGTAGCGTTGGAAGGCCTCCCACAAGGTGGACCGACGACCTTGTGAAGGCCGCAGGAAGCCGTTGGATGCGAGAAGCACAGAACCGGTCGAAGTGGAAGTGCTTGGGGGAGGCCTATGTCCAGCAGTGGACGTCTTTTGGCTGAAATGATGAGCCCAACAAAAACTGGTTAATGGGAATGTCATATTGTATTGATAAGGAAATTATTATTAGGCACATTGCAAACAGGTGCCACATACGTGTATATGCGAATAAGCTCCAATTTAATACTATAATTAATTACTGTTCTCAACTGCGGGATCAAACAAACCATTATAATGTCATAATCCTCATCTCAATTTGAGCTTAGCGTATAATGTTTGGTTACAGACATTATAAATGGCGACATGTTGTTAATCTAAAACATGCCTAGCCCTTACCATGACATGTGGATTATAGTTTTAAATAGGAAGCGTATGTGTTGTTGTGCCACAACAAAGGCGGTCTCGCAAGTATGTACCTTGTTACCTTGCTAGTGTTAGTTAGGCAAAGTCGGGGAAATCAATTGCTAAGCTAATTTGTTTTTCAATATAACTACAAAATACAAAATAGCTTTTCAATTTTGTTTTTCTTTTTCATGATTCTGAATGTTTTAAACGTGATAAAGACAGTAGAAAGTTCATAAAACAAGTTTAATTATTTATTAAAGTTTTGAGACAGAAGGACCATTCCCGCAACTCAGTTTAACACAATGTCATCTCGGCGATAATTTAATGTCAAAAGCTTGTAAAAATCTTGAAAAGTTTTAGATTTTTTTGCCAGATTAAGACTGAGATTAGAATACGAAATACGGGAATTGTACAGACGCCAGCACATCAAGCTACCCGAAACTGTCAAATTTTCTCAATCAACTTTGAACTTTATGCTTTAGCGATAAAGTTGAAAATGTATTAAAGAAATTTGACAGATTGTATTAGCTTGATGTGCTGGGCGTCTGTACAACAGTTCTGAATGTTGCTGGGCGTAGCCAAAAATTAAAAAAAAAATCCTATGGTGGTTTTTTTTTTAAATTTTGACAAAACAAATGACATCAAAATTAGAACCTTACCTCGTTGTAGTAAGGACAGTTGGTACTCTCCTTAACGCTGCTGTACTTGCGATGCTCGCCGATCTGCACGCAAACCACGGGATCCATGTTCAGACCAGCTAGCTGACGAGCCTCAATGATGGTCACACACACTTGGAAGTCAGCTGCCTTCTGCGCAGATGGGATTCCAGTCTCGATGACAGTGCGCCTAGGATTAAAGGTAAGTAAATCGTTTATTTCTAGTGGACCAATTATACCATAAAGGTACTGTAGAGATTTTAGCCTATTTTGTGCAACCTCTATGAATACTTTGAAAAGTATATACCAGAAATACGATACAAACATTGATTTATAAAAAAAAAAGATAAAGCAACGGTAGAAATCAGATTTCGCTGACAAGCCAGGGCTGCAGGGGTCAAGGAAAACAGTGTAAAAAAGTAGAAACATCTTCTAGGATTATTTCTAGAAGTTGGTTCAGTACCGAGACGAGTAAATACAACCACACTGTTTATCATATTACTTCAATAATTATTATTAACCAGCTTTCGCCCGCGACTTCGTCCGCGTGAAATTTCACCCTCCCCCCAGTCATCCTCTTAGGGGTGGAATTTCGAAAAACCCTTTCTTAGTGGATACCTACTCTTCACAAAGAACACACCCTCCAAATTTCATGTCTCTAGGACCAGCGGTTCAGGCTGTGCGTTGATATATCAGTCATTCAGTCAGGACTTTGAATTCTATATACCTACATATATAGATACTTTTCCGGGATAAAAAGTACCGAGTGTGGTGCCCAGGATATTAAAGAATAATTATACTAAGTTTCATCGTAATCGAACCGGTAGTTTTTGCGTGATGCCTGAACAAACAGACAGACAAAAAAAAAATTTAAATCGTATTTTTGGGTTCGGTGTCGGTCTAGTCTGCCATTTATTTTTTTGATATTTTCAATGTACAGAATTTTCACTTTTACAGATTTATTATAAGTATAGATTATTGAAGTATTATCATGTCAACTTCAATAATTAATAATAATTATTGAAGTAATATGACAAACAGTGTGGTTGTATTTACTCGTCTCGCTGTACCTATATATAAAAAGCCATTAATAAAAATATGAAAAGAGGATACGCCCTACAAAAAGCAGTTTCCTAAAACAACTGAGGGGCAATTGTTGTAATTTAAAGAACGTTCACAGTCTGATTTCAGTATCAGACTGTCAAAAATACCTCTATTTCTCTTCATTTTTGACATTGATTGTCACTGAGAGAAGATTTTGACTAGATTTTGAACGTTTTTAATTATGGGAATTGTCCTTTTCCTATCAGACGCTTCACTCGTGTTAATGGTTCAATCAAGTGAAGCGTCACACTATGACGTAGGAATAATCGTTCATCTATCCCATTCATTTACTTTTTCGATCATTCGGTAGGTGAGTGAAAGATAATCCGACATTGTTGGATCGGTTCTCGAATGAATTCACTTTTCATTCATTTTGTGTTGAGAAGTTTCACTTCGAGAGAAAGATGGGCAATGGAAGATAATAATTAACTAAGAAGCTTTAGGAAGAGAATAGGCAGAAGAATGGGAAAAGGTCAAGAAGGGTAACGTCATTTTGTTATGTTTGTATTCTTCGATACAAATAAAAGTAGGAATTATGTAGTGCGGCGGAATTTGTACAATTCGCTATTACTTACGTCTTTTTAATCTTGCGTGGATCAGTTGGTGAATGTACATCGACCAGTACTTCTTCTGATGACATCGAAGTCTGGCTGGCGGGACGGTCTGACTCCGTGGACGGTCCAGCAGCAATATCCAGCAATCCCTGCTCCTCATCGCTGCTGTATCGAGGAGGACGGACCTTGCCAATGCCCATGAAGGTCTTGACTGTCCTGAGAGTAGATGGTCGTTTGCGCTCTGGCATCTCATACACGACCGACCTGTCTCCTCCACCCATGGTGAACCCGCGCCTTGAAATAAGAAGATGTTGTAAGCTGTTGGATATAGATTTTACATGACAAATGTCTGTAAGAAAGTTAGTCTACACTCAGCTCGAATTTCCGCGTAACTACAACATGTCAAAAAACTGCACGTGACAGGTCATGTCCAAACCAAAAGAGATCGTCTCTCGAATACGCAGCTATCGCATTTGTTTTGTTCGGCAAGGGCGAACCCGATCGTGTGGTCACGCAGACAAAGCGTGCCTTCCGCTTTTCCGAATAACATGAGTAACATAATTAGGAACGTGACGATCGCGTATTCGTGCGACCGTTTGTATTATCATGATTTGACCCCGGGTTAGGCCCCGCACAATAATTGCTTAACACACTACCAATCACAATCTGAATCATTTTGAAGGATATTGCTAATCCATTGCTTTTTATGTTAGAAAAATTTGTCTGCTCGCAACGTAAATAACGCAGTGAATGTTGTTGAACTGTCAAAATGAACACCATTCCTACTGTTAGTGTTACGCAATTACCCTGCAGGTTCGCACGGGCGCGTTAATCCCGCGGCGATTTTTTTTTGCGCTGCTGCTTAGCGCCGAGAGTTGAAAATCCAGTGCGCCATATAAAATCCCGCCGCGATATTTTACGTCCATGCCAACGTGAGATATAACAGATGATAATTTGATTAAAGCGTCGCAGAAATTCAATTCCCAAAATTATTCTTTTCAAAATCGTCATCATAAATTAAAGCACGTTTCCCATCTCCGTTTCACGAATACATCGGAATAAATTGTTATAAATAAATAGTAAAGTATGCTCAGGGCGTGCGTGAGCCATGAATATGAAACAAGCATAAAGTATTTACTCAAATGAACCGTGTTTGCGGACGCAGATTTAGACCCCCACGACTGGTGCCCGTTTTCACTAACACTAGTTGACACCTAAATAAGTTACTGCTAAATGCGCTCGCGGTAAGGCTTATTGTTCCATTATGACTCACTGTTGTAAGCGACACGTAACATGCATGGAATGCTACATTCCAAGTGTGCTCCATGTCGCTTATACAAACTGAAAGTTGTCACCGGTCGATTCTGTAAAAATCTCACCGTGAAAACTTAGGTGAAGTGAGTTTGTTTTTGCTAGGAATTGACACTATTGACAGTTCACTCCACGCTCATTTCACCTAAGTTTTCAAGGTGAGATTTTTACAGAATAGCACCGCTGAACTGTAATTTTAATTTAAGCATGTCTACCATTTTCATTTTATTATCTTTTCTGTAGGTAGGTATCATATCAAATTGTATGTGATTTTAAAAGGAGTGTAATATGTGTATTATTATTATGAGTCAATGAACAAAATAAGCATGCTGAAGTGGCAACGGGTCGGTCATATTAACCGTACCTAGAACGGATGACCGTTTACTTGAATGGAGACCGTGAATCGGCAAACATAAGGTAGACCAGGCTTGGTGGAGCGACGATCTTCCTAGGGTGGCTGGTAGCAGCTGGATGAGAGTTTCCGAGAAACAAGCTGAATAGCGTGCAATTGGAGAGGCCTATGTCCAGCAGTGGACTGCTGTAGGCTGATGATGATGAGTCAATGATGGCAGGTAGACGCGCCCCCTTTAAATGATAAATGATTTTATTTCTGTAAGTAGGTTTGTACAAACACTTTTACACGTCAATCATATTTTTTTTAAAACTTGATGAGGTCGGCGTTTCCTAACTGACTATTCTGAGAAGAAAGGCCGAAACAAACTCAGAAGTCACAGTCTCTTTTAAAGTCCAGACCAAATCTTGGTCAGATCGTATGAAGACCATGTAGATCGGTGTCTGAAATGGTCTTTTGAGGAAAGAACCACACAGATTGAGCGGACCTGTCCAATCAGTGCACGCATTTGTCAAAAATCGTGCAGCTCAACTCAGAACTTGAGGAGCTCAACGATTCGACGAACAATACCAAAGACAGGACATTTGGGTTTTACTTGGGACAACCCCTTTTACTGTTAAGACCATAGGTACCAGTTTTGAACGGCAACTAACTTGTCTACTAACTTCAAATTGTACGTGTTGTAGTTTAGACGGTGCTATTGTCAATTGTTGCTTTAATAAGTGATATACTTGAAATAAACTATTATTATTCATATTAGGTGTCTCGATCTAATAATATGTTCAGGCATTCAATTCGGTGTTTTCTAGTGTTAGTGAAAAACGGGGGAACCGTCCACGGTTCCCCCGTTTTTCACTAACTACTAACTATTTGGCATGCCATCCATGCCTTGGGATTGGGAGAATTTTAAAATTCGGCGTAATGAAGCCTTTTCGGGCTTTAACAATAATGTGATCACAACCCAACTTGAATAATGAAAATGTAAAAAAAAAAATATTTTGTTTTCCGTTAGTCTTTTCTTTCAATTCATGTAATAACTGGAACCTTAATTGCATAACACACTTTCAATCACAATATGAACAATTTGAAAATGGATATTGCTAATCCATTGCTCCATATGTTCGAAAAATTTGTCTACTCAACAACGTAAATAAAACAATGAATGTGGTTGAACTGTCAAAATGAAAGTCACTGGTACTGTTAGTGTGTTACGCGATTAGGTACTCCGCTATGTACAACCATTCGCCACATTAGCTTGTCCATCGTTTTGTCCAAGAAATGCGATTTCTAAGTTAAAAACAAAAATGGTATCTAGGTTGATAAACGAATGGATGAAATACGCTAATCAACGATATTCACGCTTATAATAATGAGAGACGAAAACAAGATCATTTCAAATGATATAACTTCGAGATTCTTACCTGAGCAGACGTTTTCCAGCACTTTTCAGCTTATGAGTTCGTGTCGCTTCCGGTAACTCCATATCTACAGTAACCTTATCCCGGATCGACTGCTCAATATTTGCAATGTTGCGTTCCACATCATCCAAGACGTCCACTGATTCCTTAGGAGAGGTTCCTGCGACGGATCCACTGGAGGATCCTGGTGTGGCAGGGAAGCCTGATGTAGATGCTTCAGCACGTTGAGTGTGAGGACCGTGGACTGGCACAGGACCCACGCCATGAAGTTTTGCTATGTTGTATGATGAAGACTTTACGGAACGTATTTCCGCATTGAGAAATGGGTCCGCACGTATGTCTCCAGTTGGTGGGTTGTAATACACTTCCATGTCGACGAAGACCTGCATAAAAATGATTTTGATGAATCATCTTCTTATACAATGTGTAACTGAATGAATCCACATCATGAAACTAGTTTGTTCAGAATCGTTTACAGCCGGTCGATTCTGTAAAAATCTCACCGTGAAAACTTAGGTGAAGTGAGTTTGTTTTTGCTAGGAATTGACACTATTGACAGCTCACTCCACGCTCACTTCACCTAAGTTTTGACGGTGAGATTTTAACAGAATAGCACCACTGAATTAATTTCTGTCAGTTTTATTATACGTAAATTTTTATCTAAAAAATAATTAAAATTACGTAACTTACAGTCACACTTCCACTGTACTGACAGTCAAAACAATCCAAAATGGACAATGTACAGTCAAAAAACAAAGCAGGATCGTCGGATAAAGTTGAAGTTTAGTAAGAAACCGTTGGATGTTGTCGACTGAAATTTAAAAATGAGCTGTTTGTTTTCTATTAATAAAATTAAATTTTATTCGAGAACATGCATCGGTTTCTTACTAAACTTCAACTATATCCGACGATCCAGCATACTTATCTTTTTGTTGAGTGTACCTACTACGCAAGGCCCTTATACGTGAGCAACTGTGCGCGTGCGTGATTTGTAATGTGACCAGAATTTTCACCTACAATCAGTATCTATAGCTAATTTACGAGGGGCCCGTAACTAAATAATAACAGCCGCACAGGTCGATCCATCAGGTTAAGCTACGCTTGCTGCGGTTGATCTGTGGATGGGAAACCATCTTTACAAAGCGAGACCCCTCCGTGCCTCGGAAAGCTCGTTAAGCCGTTGGTCCCGGCTGTCATTCGTGGATCTTTGACAGTCGTTACGGGCCCGAAAGTCTGACAACTAGTCTTACCAAGGGGTATCGTATTACCTAGTAACCTGGGTTGTGGAGGTCAGATAGGCAGTCGCTCCATGTAAAATTCTGGTATTCACCTGCATCCGGTTATACTGGAAGCTGACCACAACATACTTGGGAAAAGGCTAGGCAGATGAATCAGTATAACTAATTAGTAAACTATGTTTTAAACATAATAATAAAATCTAGAGTATGTTAATACATACCTCATAATTGATTATAACATAATATTCTAATTAGGCGAGGGCGTTAATTCCGGGACATGTTGTATACAAATGGATGTTGGTATAAGTACCTATATGAGATTATAAATTTCAACACGTTTGACCGATTACTATGAAAATTGGCATATTTTTACGTATTTTTCAATGGAGAAGGTTATTACGTAAGTTTTTTTATTCTGACCTCCAAGCAGGTGAAACCTGGTTGGATGATAAAATACATAGATGAACCAAAAAGGTAGCCCCGCGGCTATCCCATTCGCGTTGGCTGTGAAGCCAAAAAATACAAGAATTTATTCGCGTTGAGATCAATATTATAAAGGATGAGATCAATGTTTTATGCCTACTCAGCGCTGACCGTTGGGAAAAATACAAATACAAGAATATTTTAGAGAAAAAAGGCCCAGATAAATGTACTGTAAAATGTTCGATAATGGTCGTTTTGATGAAAGGACACGATAAGGGACCTCGCTCACGACTGGTCGACTTTCCTCTTGATCGAAGCAATGTAATATCATGATATAAAACACTGTCCATATTGTATAAATGTGTGTCTCTTGCCCGTTTGTAACGAGTTTTAACTTTCTAACTGACCAAAAGCGGAACCTGCAAATGGTTTAATTAGATTATAGGTATGTTTTGAGCTTGGGTTGGTTCTTCTACGCCTAAGATTGCGGCCAGTCGTATGAGTCGTGGTCGTGGCCGCGTAGTACGCGAGCTCTGTGATTAAGAAATTCTTGACGGCATTATTATTGACGTAAATATATCAAAGCTTAGAACGCACTTCAAACAGATTTTTCCATGAATTAAAGACCTAGCTGTCACTCATTTGTATACCTCTTTTTATTTTAACAGACATTCGAATGGTATTTGATTGACAACAAGAACAGCTTCGCCCGTACAACGATCAAACGAATAATAAAAAGAAGTGTGGCGCACGGTATTCATTATTCAGCCTTCTTCGTATTTCTAGTCCGTTTTTGTATTCAAACGTCTTTGAATTCTTAAGGCACAATTGGCAAAGGGACCCATTTAAAATAATTTATTTTTGGTATCATTTCTGGAAACGATATATCAGAATACGTAAGTTTCTGTTCATACCTATTTCTGAGCCGGGTTCAGGGGGACTAAAAAGGCCACTTTGCCAGAACCGTAAAAGGATAACATTATGAATCATAATGGACAGTTAAGTTAATCGTATCAAATCCCATTGGTGAAGGATTTTTCAGTAATTTTTTTTATCTGTGCTAAAGTACCAATCAATCCAATCCAAATCCAATCCCAAACTCTTTGATTATACCTATGTAGTGCAGCGAAAAAAGAAAAACACGGACTGTCATCGCCCTTAATATGATTCATAATGTTATCCTTTTATGATTCTGCCTTAGTAGCCTTTTTAGGCCCCCAGATCAGTTACATAACATACATAATTAAATAAGCCTACAATTGTCCCATTGCTAGGACACAGGGCTCTTCTCAGTGAAAGGGAGTGGGCCGTAATCCACCACGCGGGCCTATTGCGGCTTGGTAAATGTCACACGTCTAGATGTGTTCTGCATTCTATCACCGGTTCTACCATTGTTACGTATAAGCATTTCTGCAAATTTTTTATTCAATCTGCAATGCTTTTTGAATGTTGCCTGCCTCGCTCAGCTCAAATGGGATTTTTACGAGGAAAAAGTACGAGTCTATGGACAATAACGAATGCGAGAGTATGTATACAAACCTTGTAAAACATTTTAAAAGAGTATCGGTGGAGTTTCTTGCCCATTCTTCTCCATACAAACAGTACCTTTTGGAAGGGGCGACTTGAATCAATTCTATTTTATTGTAGCTTGAAATAAATGATTTGACTCTGACTTTGACTTTGAGATGTGCGACAATTGCATTCCTGGGTCGTTTAAATAAAAGATTCCGTATTTAACGCGTTATTGTTTAAATGAAATCGAATTCATCTATAATTACCTAACATTTTTGATGATGACATGCTCTGACAAATATTGAAGCTGATTCTCTATAATTTTATATCTTCTACAGTGCGGTAGACGTGAAAATGCATTCAAACCCTGTTTAAATTTAAAACTACTAACAATAACAACTAATAAATATAAAAAAAAAGTTCTCCTTCTCCTCTTCTTCTTCTTTTAGAAATATATATAAATATTCTAAAAGTTCTATAAAAAAGGTACCAAATCTAGTGTTTCATCCGCATTAAAAGTTTGTTGAATCTGAAATTCAAGCTTTAAGCTTACATATTTAATTTTCATATTTACATTTTAATTTCAAAGCGCACAAACTCTGTTGGCTTTAGAAATATGTCTCTAACCCTAGCTCAAATCAGACTCGTCTGGCTGATAAAATATTTCACTTTTCAACTTTACCTAATGAAATTGTGAAATTAATCACAGTTTCATTAACTTTGTTTGCCATTGGCAGGTTTATTATGTCTGGTAAAGTATTATTGGGTTTTTTTTTCTTTACTTGACCAACAAAACAAATTGTATCGGGATTTAAGTAGATAAGTATTTTCACTTTTCGTGCTCTAAAAGTTCGTCGTTATGTTGTGTGCACACGAAGGGTTCCGTACCACGAGGCAAAAACGCCGAAAAATACACGTATTTTGTATGGGAGCCCCCCTTAAATATTTTGTTTATTCTGTTTTTAGTATAAAATTTGTTGTTATAGCGGCAACAGAAATACATCAACTGTGAAAATTTCAACTGACTAGCTATCACGGTTCATGACATACAGCCTGGTGACAGATAGACAGCAGACGGACAGTGGAGTATTAGTAATAGGGTCCCGTTTTTACCCTTTGGGTACGGAACCCTAAAAACTAACAAAAATGAGAAAGAAAATTGCGTAGATACTACAGATAACATACCTACCTACTATTACTATAATAACCCATTAATTAAACCATTTGTTTCTAATGAACGGATTTTACTCACCCGTTTTAATGAATCCTATTAGTACGGATTCATATTGCTATTTATTTATGGTTTACCCGGGAATATTAAACAGGCAATGAATTATTGTTTGGGCCATAGATATATGAGAGAATTTCTATGGTTCGGGCGCTTACCCCGAACATTAAATTCATCACGTTAGAAAAAAAAAAAGTATTTTTTTAATTCGTTTTATACCTAGCTTGCAGTACCTGGCCGAGCAGTGGCCCAGTGGTAAAAGCTGCAACTTAGGAGTTCTAGGTCGTAGGTTCGATTCGCACCCAGACGCTTCACTTTGTGTAAATCATTTCATCACGACTGCTAACAAAACGGTGAAGGAATTATGATTTCAGAGTGACTAGCACTATTGAAAAAGTTATAAAAATGTTTGAAGTTGTAGCGTAAACTGAACTTTATTGTGTAGGATTTAAAGTTATTTTTACATAAACTCATATTTGTTTACATTTTTGGCAAATAAATCGCGAATGCAGATTACCTATATTTTTTTTTTACTTACCTAGTCGAGCTTTTATGTTCGTTATCCCTAACGAATACAAAAGCTCAGCTCGTAACTAACGCAGTTTTACTGATTTATTAAATAAAAATTTTGGAATGTTGAGATACATACGATTGTGCCAAATGACAATATCGTGGGTATTTTAATAGTAGATTGTTGCATCGAGCGCCAAGTGAGTTATTAATGCACGAGTGAGTGAATTAACACGAGTGCATTAATTACTCACTTTAGCAAGGTGCGTAATCTACTTTTCTTTCAACTACCTACCGTGATAAAATATACCTACTCAAAATATAAAAATCTAGTTAATGAAAACAAAGTTTTTATAAGCTTTTAAATATTTATCTCGCGACTTTTGCGGCAAAAGGTTATTAACAATTTCATTTGCTGCTGTTTTTATACTTTCTGGAGTAGAATTCATATCGCTATCGCTGTCTATTTCCATTTTTATATACTTGCTAAATATGAAGTATCAAAGTTTTACAATGGTACAAAATGCGCGTAACTTGTTTTTTTTTTAACCAAGTTGGTTTTATTCCGCCGATTTTTATTTTCAGCCAGTATCTTTTTGATCCAATGCATACATTTTATATTAAACTTAAATAAAAAACAGTGCATTAATGAGATTTCATATAACATTTCTGCACTGTTTTGGTTCTAAGCAAAAAATATGTGCTTTGAGATCGGTTCTGTAGTGATTAATGATAACATTACTACGTAGTTGAAAGAAAAGTAAATTTTCACCGACCATCCACGAACCTAGCTCGGCAAGCGGATCTGCCCGTGAGGCTGTTACTAAACAGTTTTGATACGGATATCTTAATTTCGTTTATGATTTTATTTCGTTGGTCAATTGGTCACACACGTTACTGCTGAACATGAGGGGTTCGATTCTCTTGTCGTTCTGCCTAACCCTTTGGGGGAAAACCAGCTTAAAATTACGTGTTCACATGTAATTACTTACTATTATTCTAATTCACTGTAGTCGAACACGCACATCCACGCATTCTAACTAGAACACTGTGTTTAAAAAATACGACTAAACTATAACACAATGATACCCTGTGTCTCTAGTTTGAAGAGTTTGAATTTGAAAAATCTTTCCGAAATTAATTTAGCATATTTTGTAGAGGTTACAAAAAGGGCTGAGTTGTATGATTAATGGAGGTTATGTAGTAAATGTCGGGTATACGTCATGTCCGAAACAACGTGGCGTATATATTGCAGATACAAGCTACTACGTCTGTGTTCCCGAGATATTAATTTATTTCTTTAGTTGGCTAGCTGTGTATTCAGAAAACGTAACAAAATATGACTATATCCGTCAACCGTCAACTGTTAATCAAATCAAATCATTTATTTCTTTGCAAACATGGGTAGATAATTGGTACATAGATGTTGTCATAGAAGTTAGATCTCCATGTTCTGCCGTCACATGGGCATGCAAATCAATTAATATAATTTGAAATGACAATTAGAGTATTATTATAATTCCATTTTACAAATTAATGTCAGATCATTTGAATCACAACAAATAAAAATAGAAAAAAATCGTAATATTACATCAAATGTCACTGGCTACAATATTAAAGTATGTCAATGGATACAATACAAGCATGTCAATTTAAATAAGTAAAAATAACAAAAAGAAATCATTTATTTTATCAAAAAGTCCAATCACATTTTAATTTTAATTATTGTTGAATGTCAAGAATAAATAAACTGAAAACAAGATGAGTACCAAGAAGTCAATTTATTTATTTATTAAGGCAACCAACAGCTTCTATGTATAATTTATCTTAAGTACTATAGATCACAAAAGTCTCGGTCTTACACAGTCGCCAATTACAGGTTTACCAGCAATTTCAGAAATAAGTGATCACACATAATAATAACAAAACTAAACTAAAGGCTAGAACTTAAAAATTGTATGGCAAGATACTTCTAAAACTTAAGATTAATAACACAAAATAAAAAAAATAAAAAACGAACAACATTGCAATTTTGCCCACTTACTTAAAACTAAGACTAAGTAAATAATATAAATAGAAATGAGATCATAATGGAAAGTATAGCTTCTAAAACAAATTATAAAAGGGTGAAGGATTTCCAAAGTATATTAACATAACACATTATCGGATTGTGTTTTCCGGGACTTCAGTATTTTGGTTTTATAGACCTTTATGGAATCATGGTATAGATCAACATCTGGTACCAATTGTATCAAAGAATTCATCTCTCTGCTGAGTCGGTTTAGTGGTGAGTTTACTCCAATATTTGTCTTGGATGCTCGAGTGTGGAATACATCAGTTACAGGGTATCTGGGTATTTTGTAAGGAACTTTTAGTCCAATACGCTCAACTAATCTGTCACAGTCTAATTTATTATTGACCAATTTGTAGAGAAACATTAGACCCTGTGTCAGTCGACGGTCGCGCAGAGAATCCATATTGTAGCATCGAGCACGTTGTTCATATGGACACCGGGGAGATATTTTACCGAAGGTATGCGCTAGTTGTTTCGTCAATCATAAAGTCATTTAAAATGGCAACACCATCGATACTTAGATACCAATTTTTTCCGATAGGAACTCCGAGATATTATAATACGATTTACTTAGAGGAAAGTTTTTTAAATGTCTTTTAAACAAATTACCATCCTGCCATTTGTATCGAAAATTAAACAAAGATTGAGTGAATAGAATGGTTGCCTGGAGAATGAGCGTTGGCAGACCAATGTTCCAGGTGGGTTGGACCACGAAGATCGCGGGGAAGACCTGGATAGACCCGCACAGACCAGGGAAGCATGGCACAATAAGGTGGAGGCCTAAAATCAGTACTGGCTGGAACAAGGCTGCCAGTGATTTTAATGATGATGATGAAGTTAACTATTCAAATATTACTTAAAACAAAAATGAAGTAAACTTAAATATTTTCAATAACACGGTGTCAACAAACAGCTGGTACCGTGTACCGTGTACACATGGGTACAGGACTCTGGAGCCGTTGCCGCATTGTGTTTTACATTGATATAAAGGCATTTAGGTACCAAAGATTTCAACCGTTAGATTCGCCGCATCAAAAGATGATCCCGTTTCTGTTTCGATTTGACATGCTCGACACACACAATTGACTTGAGTACCATGGAAACGCCACATAGGGATTTTTTTTTCGCGATTTCACGTTTGGTCCCATAGTAAAAGTTGTTCATAATGATGAGTACAATGACCTCTTAAGAGGTTGCTGGTGTTTTACCAATAACTCTGTATACTATATATACAGGTGCTTTGCCATTATAGAGACAAAGCTAGCTATTGTGTACGAGAATCCATACTATAACATAGCTTACACAGATCATAATCATCTGCCTAGCCTTTTCCCAACTATGTTGGGGTCGGCTTCCAGTCTAACCGGATGCAGCTGAATACCAGTACTGCCTATCTGACCTCCACAACCCAGTTACTGGGTAATACGATACCCCTTGGTGAGACTGGTTGTCAGATTTTCGCGCTTCTGACGACCGGAACGACTAGCCGCGATTGTCAAATATCCACGAATGACAGCCGGGACCAACGGCCCGGTATCTTATAGTACTCTTTGCCAACGGCTTAACGTGCTTTCCGAGGCCTCCTCGGTATGACGGTATGTAAAGATGGTCACCCATCTACAGACCAACCGAGGCAAGCGTAGCTTAACCTGATCGATCGACCTGTGCGGCTGTTATTATTTAGCCACGGGCTCCTCATAGCTTATGCTATGAGATCTACGTAGGAATTATTTCCGCGCTCCGAACGGAATTTACCTCAGTGTGGCCAGAGGCTAAAAATGAGAGCACGTAGCCGCGCTACCTTTTTATTTAGTTAAGAGCATTACCATGCACGGAAGTCTTCGAAATGAAAACAAGTGGAAAGCTAATTACAACAAAGCACAAATGTTAGGAGTTTTCAACTGAAGTCAGACGCTAGGTAAACTTAATATTCTGAAAACTGAATTCGAGCCATACAAGCATGCAGGCCAAATGTGCAAAGTTGCAAACTTAAACCGAAGAGCTGATGAAAAGCGCTTCAATTTAGCCTGTTATGCAAAAATGGCAGTATAGAACCGTGACTGCCATGTCTGTCGAATCGATAGATGAATTATTCTCATTGTGTGTATGTTTTAAATTCGTAATCAGGCTGCATAAGAAACTTCCTCGGACTTAACAATATTATACCTTTATAAAAAGGAGGTGGTGGAGAAGGTGACTTACGAGTTGTAAGTCGTAGGTGCGAACCCAGACAGGCGCTTTACTTTGTGGAAATTATTTCATCAATAGGTAGGTACTGCTCTCAAAACGCTGAAGGAAAACATCGTGAGGAAACAGCGGGGTAATTGCGTAACACACTATCAATATCAATGCGTTTCATTTTGACAATTCAACAATATTCATTGCGTTATTTACGTTATTGAGCAGACACATTTTTCGAACATATGAAGTAATCGATTATATCCACGCTATGATTATATCAATATCCTTCAAAATGATTCGGATTGTGATTAATAGTGTGTTTCGCACTTAGGGTGCCGGTTTGTCTTAGAACCAAAAGTTCAAAGACATGTTACATCCACCACCCGCGTGGTGGATGAAGGCCCACTCCCTTGGTCAGCGGGATTGTCCGAAAGGGTTACCGCTGGCCCAGAACATAAAGGGCTAAGGAAGGAACACGGGTGGGTTTTAGTCAGTAAGAATCTGACACTCCCTTCCCCTCCACCCAGAGCGGGAGGGGTCATTCGATGATTACCCACCCGCAAAAAAAAAAAGGCCCTCTCCCTCACACCAAGAGGAAGCCTGTGTCCCAGCGGGCACGTTATACTTAGGCTGATTATGCTTTATAAAAAGTCGTTACCTTCAATTAATTATTTGGGAAAGATATTACTAACTTACTTTATAAAAATGTAGGTCACGAGTGACCATAACAATGATGTGGTTACCTACATCCGCTGTGCAACCAGAATTCTGTTATACTATGAACGTAAATTACTCACTGAAATCATTTGCAGGAAGAGAACTAAATTAATAACGTGGACACTGTAAAAGCTGACAACCGCATCCCATTATCAGTTAAGTAATGCTCACCTTTATTGACATGATGAATGGCGCAGGTTCAATTCGGAGCTGTCCTTACAGTGTACCCCATTGCTGTGCAACTACCGCTTCTGCATTAAACTCTTGTTAAAATATCGTGTCGTTTAAGGCTCATGACTAGTAGACCATTTGCGGAAATAGGTATAGATATAACTAGCTGCGCCACGCGGTTTCACCCGCATAAGTTTCGATCCCGTGGGAATATCGGGATAAAAAGTAGCCTATGTGTTAATCCAGGGTGTCAGCTACCTCCATACAAAATTTTATCAAAATAGGTCCAGCCGTTTGAGCGTGAAGAAGTAACAAACATATAAACACACACACACTCACAAACTTTCGCCTTTATAATATTAGTGTGAATGGTGCCTCAGGACGTTATTGCTAGCATAATAGTCTCTACTGGTCCCATTCAAAGGTCGAGATTCGTAACTCATTTCAAAAACCTACTCTTTAAGTAATAACAGTCGGATTTGTCGATCCATCAGGTTAAGCTACGCTTGCCGGAGTCGGTCCGTGGATGGGTGACCATTTCCTCATCTTTTCTTTCTTTCTTCACCGAGACCCCCCTGAGCCTCGTTATGCCATTGATCCCGGCTGTCATTCTTCGATCTTTGACAGTCGTTACGGGTCATCAGAAGCCCGAAAATCTGACAACCAGTCTTACTAAGGGGTATCGTATTTCCTTGTAACTGGGTTGTGGAACTCAGGAAGTCGCTCCATGTAAAATACTGGTAATCAGCTGCATCCGGTTAGAGTGGAATCTGAGCACAACATTGCTGGGAATTAAAACAGGGAATTTAAAGAGAAATTACTCTTTAAATTCCCTGAATTTTTTCAAATTATTTCAACGTTATGACTACAGTCTATTCATTCTGTGCTACAGTCACTTGTAGCATAGTTGTTAAAACAATAAACTAAAAACTTGGCTGGCAGCCAACCGTATCATTACCGAAGTAGAAAGATTACCATCGTTGGCGTTTGAGCGCAACAAGTACCGACGAAAAAAACGATCTCTTCCGATCTTGCCCGAAACGGTTCGTGTTTCAAATAAGCAAATTGTTTTTCAGACAGTTTGATTTTTTCTGCTGTTATAAAAACATTTTGAAAACAAGCTTAATGAACCTAAAAGTAGGTACAAAATAAAACTTATTTAGACATAGAACTCTTTTATTTTCTTAAAAGCTTTGAGGCTTCGTTCACGCCTCAAGCTGCCTCCATGAAGTGTTTTAAAAATGGATGACCAACACAGTAATCGGAAATACTATATAGAAACGAAACAAGGTAATAAAAAATAATAACAACGTTGTAAAAACTAGTTACCTATAGCTTAAGATTTACATGAGAATCATGAGAAAATGATTTAAAAAAGATGTTGATTTAAATCGCCTGTTCGTCATTTCATTGGATGTTACTATTTGCAACTAACTTTTGGAGGTCACTGTACATAAGCACAGCACCGGAAGACCCTTCGTCAATCAATCAATCAACTCAGCCTATCGCAGTCCACTGCTGGACTAAGGCCTCTCCCAGACTGCGCCACAACACTCTGTCCTCCGCCTTCCGCATCCAGTCTACGATTATTACTATCATATTATTTTGATTTAAAAGATGTCCGTGAAGGTTCTTGCCCGTTCTTCTCCATAGGTATATACGCTTTGGAATAGGCAACTAACTTCATGTTTCTGATTGACCAATTGTCATCAACCGGACACAAATCCAGACTCCGGGCTGTTACTGAGAAATTCCGGATGGAAATACCCAATAACACCTTTGTCCTTTGCCCGCTCATGCGCAGATGTAGCGCTTGCGACAACTAGACCAACGAAGCGCATTGTTATGTTTAGTTTGGAATTAAAATGTTCGGAGTACGTACCTACATAAAATTATGAGCTATGTTCATTCATTAAGAAAAAAACTGCAGCTTATGATAAAATCTTTGGTGTAGGGGAGGAGCGGGGGTTACCGTACACTTAAGGTAGAACTCTTATTACTCAATAATTAAAAGCCTTATTTGGTTTATCATAAGCATTATCTGTAGGGAAAATAGTTGACTACTAAATGCTCGAACGAAATATAAAACCAGGTAAATTCAAATATTAGATTTATTAAGTTTAAAAAAAATACAAAAGTACGGAATCATCCGACACCTTCGGATGATTGCGTACAGTGTTGGTTCACCTATTTAGCATGACGAAATCCACAAATATAACCATTTGGCACATCTTTATCTCTGCACAATGCATGAACCCATTGCCCACAAACTATAAATCGATACCAGAGCTCTCCATCTTTTCCAAATTCACTACAAATTAGACAAAGCTCGTTTGTAACAGCCGTTTCTCCTTCTGCATAAAAGACGTTGTCGTTGTCATCACTTTCGCCTAGCATCAAAGACTCATCGTCAGAGCTCGAGCTGTTTAAAATTTTTATCTTGTGCGACTGCTTTCCATCTGCTTTCTGGTACTTCTTCAAAAATGTACGAACCCACCCGAAGCCGCCATTTTGGGAGAAATGTTTCAACAAACGAAAATTATTCGTGATTTAAATGAAAAATTACTGTCAATGGAAGCCTAAATCCATATCGTACAACTTAGATACACAAATAACACAATTCAAGAAAAAATATAGTACTTACAGCGTAAATCCTTCACGGCACTTTTTATAAAAATTGGCGCGAAAACGTGATACATGCTTACTCGCGGAACCTGACCAGTCACTGGAGCGGGCGGGAGGGGAGAACGCAGCAGTGCCGTGTTGCGGCCGTTAGACAAGGATAGACCTAATTTCTCATGATTCGGTCCCTGACAAAAACAATGTACGGTATCGTCCGCTGTACGGAATATCCCGCCGCTCCCCTAATCAGCCTGTAATGTTCCCACTACTAGGACACGCCTCCTCTCTGTGAGAGGGAGTGGGCCGCAATCCATCACGCAGGCCCTGTGCGCCAGCGCGGGTTGGTACATGTCACAAGACTTCTAATTTTTGGTTCGAGGACCGAAATATCAACCGTACGGACAACATATTGTGTTGTCCGTACGTTTGACACTTCGATTCCTTGCCGTAAACAAGAAACGATACCTATTGACGTGGTTTGCCCGTGGTAAGTTTTCGCGAGGAATAATACAGAATTGGGGCCCTGCACTAATTAGGTATAATGCTGGCCTCATACACAAAGGCAAGCATTTAAATAATGGATAAATGGCATAGGGTATTGTAAGCTGCGTTTGTCCCAGAACGGTCGTTTACCAACGTGACACGGACGTTGCATCGCGTTGCAATGGCCGTGGCATGACCAGATGGCTCCCAGAAGAATTGAAATACGACGCAATCGTACGGTAGGCATCCACTTTTATTTTATGACGAGCTGATTGTTTATCTAAGGCAACTGTATTATATTTTTATGATAGCAAGTCTTTGGTTACTTTAGAAAGTTTTTACCTTATAGACCTTCTGATTCGGAGCGACAAAAACGGCTGTTCAAATACCTACAGAGCGTTTTTTGACACCTTGTCAAATACTGGTGAAAATTAAGATTTCCATGACCGCCGTCTCTTTTATTAATACTAGCTTCTGCCCGCAACTTCATCTGGGTAAAATTGTGAATAGAATATGCCTTAGACTTAGTATACCGTAGCTATGTGTAGATACTAGCTGCGCCCCACGGTTTCACCCGCTTAGGTCGGGTCCCTTGGGAATATCGAGATAAAAAGGAATCCTATATCCTAATTAAGGTCTTGATCTACCCATGTGCCAAATTTCATCCATATCCGTCACGCCATTTTAACGTGAAAGCTTAACAAACATACTTGCAAAAAATCAAATCTTTCCTTTTTTTTATAGGTAATATTAGTTTAAACAACACAAACATCACAATATGGCGAAATGTGGTCCCTCTGCCCAACCCTTCAGGGCCAATAGGCGTGATGTTAAGACATGTTATGTACCTAGATTAATTCTACACCATAACAAGGTAAGACAGTCGTTACAGGTCGTCAGTAGCCCGAAAGTCTGACAACCAGTCTTACCAAGAGGAATCGTATTACCCAATAACTGGGTTGTGGCAGTCGCTACATGTAAAATACTGGTATTCAGCGGCATCCAGTTAGACTGGAAGCCGAACCAACATAGTTGGGAAGAGGCTAGGCAGATGATGAACAAAGTAAGGTGACAAAGTTCGGAACCCCATCCCGCATATATTATAAATAAACACGGAGGAAAGTTACCTCCAGTCCAAAACCACACATTTTCGAAGTTCATGCATGGTTTGTGAACTTTACTCCGCGTCACTATGGAGCATGTGTTTCCGTACCTATATAATTATACAAAGGTGGTTCCCGACCCCGTATGATGTGGTCAATCCTGCTTGCGATCCCGAGATCAAAGAGAATGAATTAAACCTGCTTTAATATTTACATTACTATGTGTATCACACTAATATTATAAAGGCGAAAGTTTGTGAGTGAGGGTGTGTGTGTGTATATGTTTGTTACTTCTTCACGCTCAAACGGCTGGATCAATTTTGATAAAATTTTGTATGGAGGGTAACTGAAACCGGGCATTAATATATAGGCTTTTATCCCGATATTCCCACGGGATCGAAACTTATGCGGGTCAAACCGCGGGGCACAGCTAGTATACTATTATGTTGATCTCACAAAACTCGTTACTGAAAGTTTGTATTGGCGACACATCGATGAGACCACTGTGTATGACCTATGTCCAGATTTACATGTGGCGTCAATATCAGACCCACATTAATATTATATTATTGTTCACAGTATGCCTACCTGCTAGCCTACCTGCCCTTTTACTTCTTGTTGGCGTGACGGTGCGCGCACGCCGCGCGCCGCCTTTCTGTGCAAGCGCTGCTTGCCGCGGAAACCGGTTGGCGAGTGTTTGAAAAGACGGTTTAGGCCAAGATCTATAAACGTTATTTAGCACTTTATACTTACCTGAGTTAGCGTTATTCCCGAGCCCGACACAGTCGCACAACTGTCAAACTACAAGTGCAAAATCCAATGGACATGGGAAAGTCTAAGTCAAAGCACGTGCTTAGTAACGTTTAAAGATCTCGGACTTCCAGCCTAGGTATTATCGCAGTCCAACGTGAGCTTGTAGTGGATAATATACGTTATCCGCCTGCTTGACATACACTACTCAGATTGGATCGGGTTATTAATAAATTAGGTACCTACATTTGGCTTTGTGAAGCATCTATATGGCATTCGAGATGGCTAAGGTACTTAGTGCTACAATTGTTTCAATTATGGACCAGGTTGGTCTCTATTAGAACACACTCTATATTCCAGAGTGGTCGACTGGTGGTGGAATGGACGCATCACCAAACGGTATTCGCGTTGGTGAATTTTGATTACTCATGTTGATCCATATGAGAAACAGGATCGAATGGCGTGAAAAAAGTTGTGAAAATAGCCCATTTTGTTGATGACTGTAATTTTTTTCCATAATCTATGATTGGGGATCAACATTTCTCTTAAAACTAAGGACAGTCTCATAAGATCGGTTTCCTGTATCTACAGCGATTCAGGTACCTGCCCTTACTGCCCGTCTCAAAAATCCACCTGTACAGTCAAGAGCATAAGTATGTATACATTTGGCTTCATTCAAAGACGATTTTCTCCTTCAGTTTTGAATGAAATTTTATATTATTACGAACAAAGTATTTTCGAATCTATCGGTTTGTGTAAAGTGTCGTATTTCAACGTTGCATTCGTTATTTCATTGTCGCATTGTGACATCTGCCAACCCGCACTGGGCCCGCGTGGTGGATTACGGCCCACTCCCTCTCACAGAGAGGAGGCCTGTGTCCCAGCAGTGGGAACATTATAGGCTGATTATGTATTCGTTATTTCACGAAAAAATCAACATGAAAGTTGCTAAGTGTTGACATATTGGTGCTCGTGACTGTACCTAAGTATAGTGTGATTTGTTTGCCATCGACAATCTAAGAAGAAGGTTTTACAGTGTACAATTCTGATCCTACCTTCATAGCTTGGACGACAGTGTTGTGCACATAAATAATGGAACAGAGAACAGCTACATTGTCCTCTCAAATACTCCCAGCAAACACAATTAATTAGGCAGGGTTACACAGTTCAGTCTATATTTACGCAATGACAACTGTTTTGGTGTGCAAACTTCGCACTATGGGCTGTGCAATTGAGAACGCACTGCAAATATAATAGGCTCTATAACGTCATTCAATCCAAAAAGCATACAGTTAGCCTGTTTGCCACTAACACTGGCAGGTAATAGAGCGGACGCTAACACTGGCAGGTGATAGAGCGGCCGCTAACACTGGCAGGTGATAGAGCGGCCGCTAACACTGGCAGGTGATAGAGCGGCCGCTAACACTGGCAGGTGATAGAGCGGCCGCTAACACTGGCAGGTGATAGAGCGGCCACTAACACTGGCAGGTGATAGAGCGGCCGCTAACACTGGCAGGTGATAGAGCGACCGCTAACACTGGCAGGTGATAGAGCGGCCGCTAACACTGGCAGGTGATAGAGCGGCCGCTAACACTGGCAGGTGATAGAGCGGCCGCTAACACTGGCAGGTAATAGAGCGGCCGCTAACACTGGCAGGTAATAGAGCGGCCGCTAACACTGGCAGGTGATAGAGCGGCCGTTACATAGAAGTTACATCATTACAAAGTAACATATTAATATTATGAGGAAAATATTAAACTATGCCTGAAATAAATCTAGTGTATACCTTATATATGTATATTGGTTAAAGGCCTACTGAATTCAATAGCGACCTGCCCGATGTAGGTTTATTCAAACCTGTGTTTGTAGGTTTATTCAAACAATGGTATCATTTTTGCACTATATTCTACTGTTGTGGTCAGCTAATCCTAAAGCCGGGATTATTCATTTGAATTTAGGTTTTTGAAATGTTTAAAAGGCATCAGACATGATACCTACACAGGAGAATAACTGATATGATTCGAGGTTCCGAAACGATACTACGAACCCGAACTTTTACTAAAACTAGAATTTATTTGTCATGTTTTCATGAAATATTCATTATTCGACGGATTTGAACTTAGAGAGTTAAATTAATAATTTTAATGATAATACTTTGGTAAAACAATATTCGTTACTGCTGCATCTAACTCTTTTATTAGGCACTTGTAACCATACAACCTGATAAGTACTGACTTGCTGGTCAGTACTTTGCTTTACTATTGCAAAAAACGTAAGAAAAATTAAATTTGGCGAACTACCCCAGCGCATCCCCATCAAATGAGTTTCAAGTTTCTGGGAATCGTTATCAAAAAAGAAAGAAAGAATAACGTTTATTTGGTTCACAGTTCGTGAAACACAAAATACAAGTAATAAAAAGTAAGAATAATATATTTAAACTACAATAGTGTGTGTCTCACGGCTGCGCCAAAAAGGTGGACGGTGGTGGTTTCACGTGGTTAAGATACTAAGATGTCATACATACATAATCAGCCTATAATGTTCCCACTGCTGGGACACAGGCGTCCTCTCTTCAAGAGTGAGAGGAGTGGGCTTTAATCCATCACAAGGGCCCAGTGCGGGTTGCTAGATGTCACATGTCCTCAAATTTTTGGTTCTAGGACATGTCGGTTTCCTCACGACATTTTACTTCACCGTTTTGAGAGCAGTGGTGATGAAATAATTTACACAAAATAAATCGCCTGACTGGGTTTGAACCAATGATTTACGACCCGTAAGTTGGGGCCAAATAAAGGCCTATTCAAACCTAAGCGGTATTCGCTGCCTTTGTGGGTAGAGGTACATACCGCGCGGGTTTCGCTCAGGTATTTAGTATAAAGTTCCGCGACTCTGCAGCGGAACTTGTGCCTCTACCGACATCGGCAGCGAATACCGCTTAGGTTTGAATAGGCCTTAAGATGTCACGAGACCTCATTTGAAACCACATGTAGGTTAAACAAAAGCTATATTATAGCGTCCTCAGTTTAAGTTTCGGAATAAAAGTCCTTTTGTCCACATGTTCTTCATGCTCCCTGTACTTACCGCTTTTCAAAGTTCGCTTCCCATGAAAGAATGTGCGGTGAGCGTACATATTGTACTTACGTTAATGAGAACAGTTACTTTATCCAACGAACGGTAACTCAGTGTTTAACTTTTCGTAATTAACTATTTTGTCGGAAAATCCGGAATTGTTTTTTTTTTTTTGGAAATTATTTAGTTTATTATAACTTAACCCACCAGAGCTGAAGCGGTGCTTGACTCGTGCTTCCAGCTAGGTGGGAGTACGCTCTTTGTCTTGTAGTAGCGGGCTAATATATAGCATGTGAATTGTGAACCCGAGAATCAGCCTGAATTTACTGTTCTTGTCCTTCCTATTGCGTTCCAAGTGCTTCCTCATGGCAACGGCTTTCTTGATCAGGTGGTACAGGACCGGTAAGTCGGGAGCGAGACCCATGGCTTTCATGATACGCAGGATCTTTTTGCCAGTAACAAATCTGACTTGTGCAACTCCATGGGAATCCCTAAGCATGACACCGATTTGGGAGGAAGTGAGGCCTTTCTTGTCGAGTTTGAAAATCTGTTCCATAACATCGTCAGCGGTCAGTTTTAACCAGGTCGGCACACTGCACCGGTATGGCAGAGCTGATAGGCACACTGCACCGGTATGGCAGAGCTGATAGGCACACTGCACCGGTATGGCAGAGCTGATAGGCACACTGCACCGGTATGGCAGAGCTGATTGGGAAATACTCTTACCAGGTGCGTGCATACGACCCATGGTTGCGGCTTTTAATAAAAATCGCCGATCTGACAACGACAACAAGAGAAAACGAAAAGATTGTTTATCAGTCAGCGACAAAGTTGGTTAAGGGCGCTATAAAGATTGTATAACAGTCAGCGACAAAGTCGGTTAAGGGTGTTATAAAGACATTAAAAAGTCTCACCCGCGCATCCGCACGCGTTCAATTTGAGATAAAAACATGCTTATCCTACTAATATTACAAACGCGAAAGTTTGTGAGGATTTATTTATTTACTTTTCTGAAGCACTTAACCTAGTTCACATTTAGTTTTAGCCACACCACGAAAACTTCTCAGGGTTTATCTGCATGTTGGCGAGCCGTTCATATCAATAGTTTTATAACAATGTTATTTACATATTTCGTCGAAGTTACGTTGTAGGGTTTCCTCAGCACCCTGGATGTTTTTATTAGCGACTAATATATACACGTATCGTCTGCAAATTGGTATACAGAGCCTGAATTTACAGCATTACTCATACATTTTGTATTTTAACCGTGTTGTATCTGTTTGTGTGATAGTTTTTTATTAATTCTAATAGTGGCCCTTGTATTCCATTTTGTGACAATTTGTCAAAAAGTGTATCACAACGGAGCACATCGAACGCTTTGCTAAAATCTATAAAAAGTGTCAAGACATGTTTTTTCTCATTTAACTGTCTATTCTCTTCATTGGTAAATTCTCGTATTAATTGTGTTGTACTCTTATTTTTCTGAAATCCATATTGTGTATTGTTAATTATTCTGTGTGTTTGCATGAAATTATTTACCTATCTCATTAGGTACTAATGTAACGTTCTAAAATTTTATTTATACAAGACATTATAGTGATAGGTCGATGATTGACGTCATCACGTGAGTTCTTTTTGTGTATTGGACGTATCATCCCTATCTTTAAAAGGTCGGGATACGTAGGTACCTGTCTACAAGCAGCAATTGAAATGTGTTATAACTGGGATTAGTTTAACTGAAGTATACTTAACATCTTTAGCACGTATCCCGTCGTAACCCGGGCTTTTCCTGTCGTTCATTTGTTTGATGATTCGTTCAACCATATCTTCTCGTGCAGGTTTCACTCTTATCGACCTGTCAGGAATCATCTCGTACGTAATTTTGACTAAATGAGATCCCTTTGAATGGCGACCTTTTAAATTAATATTGCAGCTGTTCCTGTTTCAAAATGTCACTGCCTCGTATTAATGCGGTTATCAACAATTAGGTAGGTACTAACCTCCAACCGAAAACCTTTCATGGAAATTGATATACATTTGATTGATACAAGCTTGCGACTATTCCAATGAACAGTTCGTTTGACGTCACAGCATTGCTGATTGATTGAAAACGATGTAAACCTTAGTTTCGTAGTCACCTTTTTTTTCATGCTATTGCTGCAGCGAAAAACAAAGGCCTCATATTTATTATCTCAAAAATGTTCATAGGTAAGTAATTTTGTAGACCCTTGTATCCTGCTTATGCGTATGAAGTTTCATTAAAATCGGTTCATTCATTTCGAAAAACAAGGGCTTGAAAGTTTGTATGAAATGCAGTACGTCGTAAACGCTCAAAAGGAGTAAATTTAAAGAAGTTACAACAGCCCCAAATCGTAACATGGGGTTTACGTTTTTGTGGCGTAACAAGTGAAATAACAACACTGGAAGACCAGCATAAATAAACTCGTATACAATACAACAATGTCCCGGAATTAACCACACTACCAAACACCCCAATAAGAACATTATGTTATAATCGTATTACATACACTGAAAATTTACTATTATGTCTAAAACATTGTTTATTTATTACATTTATTTGTTATACTGACTGTGGGAGAAAATTTGTGGTCACATTACAAACGCATAAAGGTCTAGCGTAGTGTAGTAGGTCCACCGTCCATTTTGGTTTATTTTGCCTGTACAGCGCTGTGTGACTGTAATTTACGTAGTTCTAATAATGTTTTATATAAAAAATACCTATATTAAAAAAATCCAGAAATCTATTCAGTAAACGATTCTGAACAAACTAATTTCATAAATAAAAACAATACCTTAAATATTTCCAATATTATCATCGCCCACATAGCAGTTACTTGTCACCATTCGAACTGTCATATTATTTCAAAATGACGACTGTACGTACAGGTACATTGTTAGAAAAAAAAAGGCGGTAACATCCACCGCTTATGCTCGCATTGGTATGTTCAAAAGCGATAGCGTAGTACGTACCGAACTCTACAATTAATAACTTCCACGTGTCGACGCAGGCACGTACACGGTACATGAGCGTGGACGCGCGTGTCCTAGGTAGCTGAATCTGGAATCCACCACTGCCTCTCGAAAAACCGTAGCGGATCTTTTTGGTACACATACCCAACGCCACTGATGTGCGACTCGTATGGGGAAAAGAAACTTATTCCTATTTTACAAAAAATAAAATGGTTTTGTACTTACCGGAACTGGCTTGTTTCGGTCATCGACGAGTGAATCAGTGATGGCAATTTGTCCGTCGTTGACCACGATCTCTAGGCCGAGGCGATACACCCCGATGACTTTGGCGGCGCCAAGGCGTCCGCGACCCATCAAGTGCAGGGTTACCACCTCGCCAGGGTCTATGGGGCGACTAACCACCCATTCGAAGCGCTGGGGACAAAAGAAATAGATAAGAATAGAATAGACAGGTATTCTTAAATTAACGGTTCGCAGGTATCATTCTTACGCAGGGTAATATGTAGTAGGCACAGTTTTTAAGTATTATCGGCTAAGTGTTACCGGCCCCGACTTACGAGTTCTAGGTCGTGGGTTCGAACCCAGCCAAGCAGGCCGCTCTCAAAAACGGTGAAGGAAAACCTCGTGAGGAAACCAGAATGTCCTAGAACCAAAAATCAAAGACGTGACATCTACCAACCCCAACTGGACCCGCGTGGTAGATTACAGCCCACTCCATCGCGAAAGAGGAGGCCTGTGACCCAGCAGTGGGAGCATTATAGGCATCTCTAAAATTACCTCCATAGGCCTCGACAAGTTATTGGTTTGAATAGAATAACGAATAAGTCGTCAGTAAGGTGGCGACTAGTTACCAATTTTTGTTGTTTTACTATAGCTTAGATTTCTATGGCTACTGAAAATAATGCAATATATCAAGTTAGGGTTTACCTACAACGACAGTTTTTACGCGTTCGCTCACTGCACAAATGGGATTGGTGGCTTGCAAACGAAACTAGGCTTTATGAATATTTATGACTAGCATAGCAACTAAAAGGTATCTCTATGTTTTAGACGATAACCGGTCGTCTTTAGCCGCTCTATATTCCCGTTTATAATAAGTATAAAGCAACAGTTTTTTGCAAATTTGCTCTCATTCATTAAGTACACGTCAAACTATTAATTGCTAATCATTTTCTGTAAGGCGTTTTTACACACATTTAGTTTACTATCGCGTTGTATCAACATCGAATTTAAATAAGAACTACCTGACCGCCGTTCGAACCGCGCCACCAGCCGCTCTGCCCCCGCTTTTTATATCTCTGATATCTTCTGATATATTCATTTTAATGATATATGCTGTAAAGGGCAATTTTAATCTCCATGAAATGCACAATGTACGTATCTAATGTATTTAATTGGATAAGGAATAATACTAAAAACTGCATTAAAATCCGTTGCGTAGTTTAAAAGATCTAAGTTAACAGGGAGCGGAAGCGACTTTGTAAAGAACTAACTAACTATATAAAGAAGATTAGTGTGACGTAGTAGACTAACTAGATACCTACGAGTAAGACGTAGGTACTATGAAGAGGCACTTTCCGCGTTTGTAAAGAACTTCTCTCCGACCAGGATGAATACCAACTATGCAATGAAAATCGAACGATCTTAATTCTTAATGGTTGATATAATTAATAAACCTCCATTGCTACAGCTAAGCACATTTCTGGAGGAAAGGTTGCCTTAGGACAGTTATAGATATCTGGAGTACAAATCTTAACAAACAACGCGACCCATTTTATTACGGACGCATCATAACGAAAATGCAACCATAACTACAAATAATATTTATTTATATTCAACTATAAACTGTTGCTTTCATTAATTTTAGAATATTATCAACAATCTTTATTTGAATTAAGAATTTGAGATAATTTTCAAGTTATAGAACAATAAAATGAATCATACTTTACAAAGTTCAAATTTATTAATTCTAGAATATTCTAACAATCTTTATTTGAATTAAGAATTTGAGATCGATTTCAAGTTATGGAACAACAAACTGAAACATACTTTACAAAGTTCAAATTTATTAATTCTAGAATATTATAAACAATCTTTATTTGAATTAAGAATTTGAGATCATTTTCAAGTTATGGAACAACAAACTGAATCATACTTTACAAAGTTCAAATTCCATTGCAACCAAAAACTTATTAGAAAAAAATGGTCACTCATACATTGTAATGAAATGAAAATTAACTGAGATAATGAACACTGCTTTAGTAATTTAGTTTATTAATGAGGCTAATTTTAAATATAATTTGGCTGTACAGTATGTACCTACATGAATAAGGCAAAAATGAGCATGGTCCTTTAGTTTCTCAGTAGGTAATTGAAATATTGTAAATACATAAAGAGGAATAATAAAGTTTTTAACCCATAAAAATATGGAAAACAACCTCAAATTATCACTAGCCGGTTTTGCCGCAATAAAGTCTAACTCACACTAATTAAAAACTATTAAATTAATTTATTCCACCTTCGTTTCGACATAAACAAAGGGTTTCAGCAAACGTTTCTTTATTTGCTAACATTATAGTGCGGGGCCCCATTGATGTGTAACTGGGCCACCTTTGAATAATCGAGGGGTATTATGTAAAGGACATGGATAGTCTGGACAATTTTTATTTTTTTTTAATCTTATAAGAGCGCCGATTCCTTTGTTCACAAACTAAACTAAATTTAAGTTCAGTGCATCTTTTTCTTCCTATTTCATTAGGAAAAGGACAGAAGATAAATATTAGTTTAGACCTGTCAAATTAGTCAGCGCCTGACGTAAATTGAGGTAGCCAATTTTTTAATCTCGTCTAAACTTGTCTATGGAGTACCTTTCTTAATTTGACAGGACTAAACGAAATGTATCTTCTGTCCTCTTCTTTCTCAGATACCTAGCTCCTGGTGGAAGCGTGCCGCGCATGATATGGAGACGATCCAGCAATGAGAACGCAATACGCTCATACTATGGCGCTACAGAGGTGGGAAAGAATCTGACCTCGTACCGTGTCAAGATGCTCTCACTTTTTCAGGTGCTTGAGCCAGCTGTCAACGTTTCGACACAACGACAGCTGCAAATATACTTCTCCCACAAGAAATATGACCGCCTGTACCACCATTAATAAATTAAACAGCTTTTATAAGTAAGACTTTTCTCTTTAAAATTCGTTATAATGGGGCTCAAAAGAAATTTTGTTTTCACAGACAATGCCGCGGGACAGCTAATAACAACCGTAATTATTCTTAAAGTCCATCACGGATGGAACGTGATTTGTATACAAAAACGTTGTTGCGGAGATAAAATGGCGTAAACAAGTAACAGAATTACTATCAGCGTCTTGAAGAATAAAAAAATCCAGTACAAAGTTGTACTCTCAACTGGACTTTTCTCACGCCCCAATATTTCTTTGGCGCTAATTTGTGCAGCTTACAAGTGGACCGATTAGGTCAAACCGTGGGTGTACCTATGTGTATTTCGTTTATTCACACTAAAAAATCCACCCTGTGGTGTGGATACGCGGAAACGCATGTCCGAGAATCCACCCAAGGCCTAGTCGGATAAACGAAATTTATAGGCTTAGGGTGGATTCTCGGAGATGAGAGGATGTGTACGGTGGATTTTTTGGGGTGGATAAACGGAATAACCGTAACCGTGTAATTTGGACCATAATACACCCATAATAGTCAGTGCCAAAGGGACTCTTACGACGCTTGCGAGCAAAGCCTCGAACTGTACTACCTGTCTCTCTTTGACCGTATTCAATTCTGTAATTGCATACCTAAGGCGGTTAATTAGGGACGAGCCGGATTGATCCGGTTTACCGGACCTATGGCCAAAATACCGTTTTGAATTTTGATACAGGTTAGTACCCAGTTACCTACTGAAAACTCGAAGACATATGACATCTACCAACCCGCCCGATTACAGCCCACTCCCACACAGAGAGGAGGCCTGTGTCCCAGCAGTGGGAACATTATAGGCTGATTATGCTTATCACTAAATGTGTTCACAGTTAGAGAGCATTGTTAATTATTTAAAATAATAAAAAAAAACATATTGTAATGTAATTTATCCCCTCAATTCTGCCTGAAATGTGTTGGAAATTCGAAATGAATGTATTCAGCTAGTCATTGGCGTTCTCGAACGCTTTGTTACAGTTTCTAATGTTTCTAGGAGTAATTTTTTACCAAGTTTCACAGCAACAGTTGGTTTATTTGGCCGGCTGCCGATAACTAATTCAGAGATCTCATTTCAAGCCACTGCATTGTATATGAAGGAGTTCGCAATAATACGCAATGTCCAACAGTGACCTTCGTTCATAATTAACAGGCGGTTACTCCAAGATGCACAGCTACTGAAACCTCTGTTGCTTTTCATAATAAATGAGTTTTCTTGCATGTGAGGTTTAAATAGAAATCTCGGTTTGTTGAGGTTGTTATTTTTCATCCCATCTATTCGAAAAGGACGACTTGGTTCGCCTTTACGTGCACCCAAAGGTGGTGTTTTCTATATGAAACTTTTAGCGGGCAGTAATGAGTTTTTAAACTTCCATAAAAGTGCGCCGCAATTATTTGCCGCGCACTTTTTGAATTTGGAATATCTTAGTGTTCAGCGCCAATGAAATCGAACGCAAATATTGTTTAAATAAAGACTGGCTGGTACGACGCACTATGTGTCAAAAGGCCGATCTAGAAGGACAGAAAGGGTTACTGCCATTCTATAATAATACTAGCAAAAGCGATAGCAGGCAACACCGAGGTCATGATTCCGATAGTAAGTTTGTGCAAGTACCCTCCAATAAATTAATAAATAATTTTAAAGTGTCATCACGGGTGGAATTCACAATGAAATCATTCTCTTTTCTGCACTTGGTCTGTCGCTATTTCAAAGTGTTTATAAAATTGATTGTTATAAATTTAGTGATGAATCGTGAAGTTGGTGGTAAGAACTACTATTTTTATTCATTCACATTGCAAATACCTTATCGGTTGCCGAAAAATAGCAGTCTGATGTGATGGATATTACATTTTTAATGCTAACTTTGCGTTTTTTGGACCAGAAACTACATGTACTTTATTGTCCCATGGCTGAAACTTACTTACGTATTAGTCTCATTTATATAGTATTGCTCAAAATAAATTAGAAAGTGCGGACTGGTGCGGAACCTTCTCAATATTTTAAGTTAAGCTAATGTCAAAATATTTTTTTTCAGAAATCGTAATATTTATATCCAGAAGGGAGTTCTACGAAAAATGGATAAAATATCCAAAAAATGAAAAAAATACGCATTTATTTGAATATATTTCTAAGAAATACGAAACTTACGACGTAACAGAGGAGTCTAGAGAGTCGACAAGAAATATTAAAATGAACATTTCCTGAATTTGTCAACAATTTTATTAAAGCGTTAAATGTACCAAAAATAAATGTCATTATTTCTATGTTTGCTATATTTAGACAAATCATCTATAGATACCGCCTTTAGAGCTAACTAATAGTGTCAAATAATATTGTCCGACTAGATCGGCCTTTTGACACATAGTGCGACGGCCCAAAGTCGCGCCGCCGCCGCCCGCCCGGCTGAATAAAAAAAAAAGAAATCAAATTGAAAACTTACAACATACATACGTGTCGAATTGATAACCTCCTTTTTTTGAAGTGGGTTATAAAAATTATAAAATAATTATTATATCGAATTAAATTGAATTCTAAAAGCATGGAGCGCACTTATCGCTCCACGCTTAAATTCTAGAATTTAACACGTTCAGACCGGCACCTCATGAGTAGGTACTTGGTATCCTACGGCGCAAATCTTCATACGGCCACCGGTGGTACATCACCGCCCCATGAACCAAAAGTCTTGCCGGGCGGGGTGCGCCACCGGTGGACACGGACAGGAATTATGCTTTCTCTCTTTCTAATAAGCTAGTAATCGTAATATAAAGTAAAGAGTTTTGTCTCATAAATATAATAAAAGAGATGATTAGCAACCCCAGCACTGATAATCAACCCGATGACGCTGCAGAGGAGGGTAGGCCCCATGCACAAAGAAAGCCAAAACACAAGTTAGAGAAAACGGAAGGAAAGCTCAGAGATACCCGAAAGAGATGCAGACCTTGTTACGACCATTTTACAACAATCGAATCTGCGAGTATGGCTAGAAAAAAATCGAAACGCGTAAATACATTTTGCTCTGCGTGTGAAAAACCAATGTGTTTGGATTGTTTCAATACTATTCATGCAAAATAATTTTCATTTTATACCATCCATAATTTTATTTTATATTTTTTTCAATTTTGATTTAATTTTCTTATTATTACATTCTCTCAACGTAATTTATCATAAACAATTCGCATTTCGTACAATTTATGTCGTGATTATGTAAATTTTTTTCTAATAAATACAATTTTTCAATACTGTTTTTTGCTTACTTTTCGAAATTATATCCTCCTCCTGAGCTACACTATGAAAATTTGTCTATTTTACTAGGCGGGAACGGTAAATACAACACTTTCTCTCAAAGCGGCGCGAATTTCTTAGTACATTGAAAGTATAGTGTGACGTGACCACCGGTGGTACACCTCGCCGTGGCAGCAAATACTCCGTGCTCCACCGGTGGTACACGCCGGTCTGAACGTGTTAAGTCAATTTAATTATTTTTGAAGTTGTATTGCCGATTCTAATGATTATAATTCTGTAACGCTATTTCTGTTACGGTCACGAATCATATTTTAATCAACATACAATCTGACACTGACCTGAAAATTGCAAAAAAACGTAAGTAAATTTGAATTTTACATTAGCGCATGCCCCTTAGACACACGAACCTTAGTTCACAACATCTGCTATTAACGTATTCTCTATTACACATTGGCGTGGGTTGAACTGCCAAAATACATGTTGTCCGTACGGTGGACATTTCGATTCCTTGCCCTTAACATCTGCCTAGCCTTTTCCCAACTTTGTTGGGGTCGGCTTCCAGTCTAACCGGATGCAGCTGAATACCAGTATTTTACATGGAGCGACTGCCTATCTGACCTCCACAACCCAGTTACTGGGTAATACGATACCCCTTGGTAAGACTGGTTGTCAGACTTTCGGGCTTCTGACTACCCGTAACGACTGTCAAAGATCCACGAATGACGGCCGGGACCAACGCGCAACGGCTTAACGTGCTTTCCGAGGCACGGAGGGGTCACGGTATGTAAAGATGGTCACCCATCCACAGACCGACCGCGGCAAGCGTAGCTTAACCTGATCGATCGACCTGTGCGGCTGTTATTATTTAGCCACGGGCCCCCGCTATCAAGACACGAAAATATTAACGAAGTTTGCACGTGGTAAGATTTTGCGGGGAATTTGGGGATCTGCGGCGAAATTGCGTAACACACTATCAGTAGCTGTGGCTTTCATTTTGACAGTTCGACAACATTCATTGCGTTATTTACGTTGTTGAGCAGACACATTTTTCGAACATATGAAGCAATGGATTAGCAATATCCTTCAAAATGATTCAGATTAAGATTAATACCTAGTGTGTTACGCAATTAGGGTGCTGTGGTGTCGTTAAGTCCACTTAGCGCGCCTTAAAGCCATTTGTCTCGTGACTTTTATCTCAACGAGCTCCTTTGATTGCCCGTATCGTGGCTGTAACCCAGGCTAATCTATCCATCTACGTACAGTCAGCAACAAAAGTCGATTAACACTTCAGTTTTTTTAATCTCATATATTGAGCAAAATATTAACACTTCAGTTTTTTTTAATCTCAGTTATTGAGCAAAATATTTGTTCAAAATTGCATTGTACTTCTGCTGCAATTTTGAGCAAATATTTTGCTCAATTATGTAAGATTAAAAAAACTGAAGTGTTAATCGACTTTTGATGCTGTATTGTTGCTCCTTTTTATGACCTCTGATTACTACTAAAGTGGCCCAAAGATCTCACAAAATATTTTCCCTTATTACCTGAAAATACACTTTTTCCAAAAATATTTCAGCAAACGTTTCGACAGAATAGAATAGGTAGGTACTTTAACAAAGTACTTTATTTTAAGAGTAGTGGTGGCTCAGTGCAACAGCCCCGACTTACGGGATGTAGGTAGTGGGTTCAGGCAGACAGGCGCTTTACTTTGTGTAAATAATTTCATCACCACTGCTCTCAAAACGGTGAAGGAAAAGCATCGTGAGGAAACCGGCATGTCCTAGAACCAAAAATTCAAAGACATGTGACATCTACTAACCCGCACTAGGCCCCCCTGGTAGATTGCAGCCCTCTCGAAGAGAGCAGGCCTGTGTCCCAGCAGTGGGAACATTATAGGGTGATTAAACTATGTACTTTATTGTGCCTCTTTTATGTTATGTTGTGTCATTACGTATAGTTTGCATTAGGCTAATTGCTTGTTGGAGCACGTATAGTCAAGCAAGGGTTCTTCATGGCAGTCGTTTGTCAAACTCAAAATATTTGTACGTAAAAAACTACACGATATGTCTTATTCAAACCAAATTTTAATCATTAAAGGGTTTTTTAAGTTAATCCACTTTATTTTATTTTTTCACTCTCTAGGTAGATACTAGTTCAAAGTTACCGGTCGGGGGACACGTTTAACGACTTTAGAAGCGCATATCCCCCCCAAATATTGATTTATGCCATAAAATATATCCTTTTTTTACAGTATTTTTCATCCCTCAGTTTCATGTCACCCCATTTTCATTTCTTAATTTCACTACACCATTATTTAGCGGTTCATAGAAGACACCTTCCTCACAAACAATAGAGGGCTGTTTGGGGGATGTTTATGACATACGGGACGGTCGGTCAGTTGGACTGGACGAAATTATAAGGGTTTCTTTGTTTGCCATTTAGCTACGGAACCCTAAAAAGAAACTAGCTATGTGTATCAGGTACTAATGTGATCATTTCGCCCAAGAGCTCTGTGTGGTTGTCGTTAGCAAAATGACAGCTTTTGATAACGTTAGTAAAACAAATAGAACTACAAGACTGCTTGCTGTGTTTTTATGTCTCTATAAGGCTGCCTGCCACCAGAGATGAGCGAGGATGCGTAGCGAGAGATGTGTGTGAAACCAACCAATAACATCGCTTCATTTATACTTATAGCTTGAACTAAGTTAGCGTTGGTGCCGTTTGCGCGACGTCGCAACTGAAGCGGGCCACGATGTCGTATGGGAGGCATCACTACTGAGGGTTGGAAGCCGCGACGGGAGATTAGTGCCGGTATTGCGGTGCGCCGCTCTCCCTACCTTCCGCGTCCTTGATGGGGTCGCCACCGTGTGATGGCGGACGCGGTGGAGCCGCAGGGGAGGAGGAGTGTCGGTCGATATGACGTTGGCCGCTCTCCTTATCCTCTGCGGCCGAAAATTGGCAGGCGGCGGGGCCAATGACCTGACTCGTCACAGGGGGACCAAGGGTGCCCAGACAGGGGGTCGACTGGTGTCCATGTGCTGGTTTGGTCCCTGGGGTGGTCACGGCGTGCTATGTGTTCTGGTGCGCCGGTGATGGGGACCCAGAGGAGGGTCCGGTGACGGACAGCCGCGGCGGCTTCACGGATGAGTGCTAACGCGTCCCCTGTTCCCGCGGTAAGGGGGAGAGGAGGACACCGTGGAGTTTTAGTGGGTTAGAGTCCCACATTACTGCACTATCTACCCGTGGTAGTACACAATGCATGAGCATATCTCCACGCAAAAAAGGGGGTATCAGACTGCCAACTTGCAATCTCTGGGTTGTTACTGAGAAAATTCTATCAAAAAAAAAACAAATAATTCTTTGACCGACCTTGGAATCGACCCACGATTAAACAAGAGCAGTTAAACAAGAGAGACGTGTTTAAAACTAAATTAATCAGCTGCCAGCTCAAGTTCAACAGGCGGTGCTCCTAGTCAACTAACTTGCGCTGCACAAGTCGGTTGTACAGGTTGCACTTTACCGTGTGGATAGTCTGATAGAGATAATACGTTTTGCTTGTCTACGGCGGGCACGTATTACAACTTGCAAGACAAACAACTAATATTATTTAGATAAGTTAAACTGCGAAACTAAGTTTATTAGGAACTGAAATGTTATACGGGGTTATTGAACACTTGATAATGTACAGTCAGGTTGTCATAAATTATCAAATTGACTACCAACTTAAATCGTCCATCCATATTATATTCAAATCACTTTCCGTATTATATTCTTTAACAGTTCTATGAAATGGATATGTCGCAGCCAACTAGCTTAATCAGCATTTTAGTTAACTGCCTAGAATTTAACTAAACAGCGTCGTTCAACTAGCGACCTCAATGATATGCCGATCTCGTCTAGTTAGGGTTCCATACCCAAAGGGTAAAAACGGGACATTATTACTAAGACTTCGCTGTCTGTCCGTCCGTCCGTCTGTCTGTCACCAGGCTGTATCTCAAGAACCGCGATAGCTAGACAGTTAAAATTTTCACAGATGATGTATTTCTGTTGCCGCTATAACAACAAATACTAAAATCGTTTTTGCCTTGTGGTACGGAACCCTTCGCGTGTCCGACTCGCACTTGGCCAGTTTTTTTTTAATAATATGAATAACCTGTAAGTGTTCGTACAAACCTACACAGAAATAAAATTATTTATCATTTAATGTTCGACCATGTGAATTATTACTGTACCTATATAAATTGAATTGAATTAAATTCATTGGAACGCATCGGATACATCCCTCAGTGCGTTTGGTTGCACAGAACTCGAAATTTGATTCCAATTAGAAGCAACACTAATTAACAGTATCCTCTAATTATGATAACAATTACCAACCGCAAACCGCGCATTGTTAATTGGTATTGAATGTCACGGAAGGCTAGGGCTGATTCTAATGATTATAATTCTGTAAAGCCTACAGATAGTGTGTTGCGCAATTACGCCGCAGGGCCCCATAATCTTACCACGTCCAAACTAAGTTAATATTTTCGTGTCTTGTTAACAGGGGCCCTATTTGCGAACGATAAAAAAAAACCAAACCTATACCAAGCAGGGTTAATAAATAAAATAGAATCGTACATATAAAAACGACTCGACTTGCATATATCGACGCGCAATCTGTAACCATGAATTCAGCACATGATTCTAGACCGTATGATGAGGGTAGTATGAACGAGTAGGTATTGCACTTTTCTATGAAACAACGGATTTTTTTTAAGCGGTTAATCTTGCAATGGAAACCCTGAATCCGTTGTGACAGGTTGTGCGTTTATACTCACTTTACATTATTTATGAAACATGTATGTACACTGTTGACATGTCTTGCAGATAAAACACAAACTGCAGTGGGAGGTACTGATGCAAGACATGTCGGTCATCAACAAGACTACCTTCGCGGTCAGAGAGAGCAGCGGTGAGTGACATGACAACATAAGGCCCGTAATCCACCAAAGCGGAGAGGAGAGATGTCTCATTTTTCTATAGAATTTGGTGCCTTGTTCGTAGCAAACAACAAAGATTTATTTAGAACTGCAAATGATGTGAATCCAAGAAATCGTAGAGATCCATTCAGACTCGTACTAAATGACATTCCTAGATCTACAAAATACAATAAGAACTGCTTAGCAATGTGTGTACGTATTTATAATAATATACCAAGCAACTTAAAAACGTTGACTTCTAGAGCATATAAGCACAAATTATATAATTGCTAAATAGACAAAATATGCTCCAACAATAGATACTATGTGATACGCATACGTATACTATGTGTGACGCATACCGACAAGTTTGCATGCTATGTATGTATAGCAAAATATGTAAGCAATAATTTTAATGTCACATCTGTAGAACGAGTACCATGTTTTATAATGCAAATAAAAATGATTCGATTTGATATCCTTTAATCCTTGCCTCTTCCTTGCTTCCCTCTTTATGTACCCTCTGTTATCCCGATGGGGTTGGCGTGTTCATTGGGATAAAAACAACAACCAATAAAGATTAAAAAAAAAATGTACCCTCTTTGAAATGCTTTATTTCTTAAAAAAATAAAGTTGGCAACCCTACAAGTAAAAGTCCAAGACAATTATATTATATGTAAACGTACCTGGCTGACATATATGATCTCATCTCCATTATGGAGCACTGGAGTGAACTTGCCGAAACCTGAAACAAGTAAGAAAAAACCATATTAATAATAAATATTATACTGACGGTTTGTCATTTGGAAACCGACTCATCAACTAAAACTGTAGGAGATATATTATGGAACGAGCATGGGTAGATAAAGTAAGGGAATTTAATTATTTACCTACCTAGGAAACCGGCTACAAACTTAAATTGCCCGCTTCACATAGAGTGAAGCGGGCAATTTAAGTTTGTACCAGTTTTAAAACTTTTAAAAAATGGGCACCTTAAACGTTTTCCTTGTTGGCGCGCTTGGTGTGACGTCATATTATATGACATTGACAACGGACTGAATCGCAAACACTCATATAAAACACATTGACATTTATTGTCGTCATGAACTTTGACGTCACATTCGCTCTGATCAATGGCGTCGCTTTTCAAATATTTGAAGATCTCACAGTTTTATTGAGCAGTGGTGGCCCAGTGGTAACAGCCGCGACTTACGAGTTGGAGGTCGTAGGTTCGATTACCCAGGCAGGCGTTTTACTTTGTGTAAATAATTTCATCACCATTGCTCTCAAAACGGTGATGGAAAAACTCTTGAGGAATCCGGCATGTCCTAGATCCAAAAATTCGAAGACATAATGTGACATCTACCAACCTGCACTGGGCTCGCGTGGTGGATTACGGCCTACTCCCTGACACTGAGAGGAAGCCTGTGTCCCAGCAGTGGGAACATTATACGCTGATTATGATGATGACAGTTTCATTGCACTTTTAGAAAAATAATTTCTTCCTCAAAAAGAAAATCTAATCAAATTAATTCTGAAGAATACAGTTTATTAAAAAAAAATACCCCTATTTGAATCAGATGCATATTCGTTATTAAGGTTTCCTAGTGCCATTACGCAATAACTAGGTTGCTTTCAAATACACGTGATTATCAAGTTAGAATATTCCCCTGTTGCGGCAAACTGTGTCTGACAGGTTTTATGCAACTTGAAGTCATTCGCCCGGGCTCCCTTGTTTTCAAATGTCATTAGTTTGAAAGCGTTCGAATCATAAACATAACTGTATTATTTAATTATGGGCTGATTTTTCAATCATCCTGATAACTTTATTCGAGGAATAATTTTGAAATTTTGACAGTTGTTTCATACAATAATTCACCTTTCAAACAAAAAAAAAACAAAATCAAAATCGGTTCATCCGTTCGGGAGCTACGATGCCACAGACAGACACACACACACAGACAGAGCAGGGTAGTTCCACAGATTAGGGCGTTCAGACAAACAAATCAACTCTTCAGCTTTAAAGCTGAAGAGTTGATTGGGCAGAAGCTAGTCTATCTATACTAATATTAATATTAGTATAGATACGGGACTTCATCCGCGCGTTCCTGACCCACAGCGTCGCATCGTACCGCCCGCCCACGCTATTACAGACCAGACCAGACCAACCAGACCAAACCAGATCAGACTATGACCAGATCATCTACAGACCTGTCTGAAAGAGGACTTTTGGCCGAAAGGTGTCGTATATCGACGTTTCCGAGGACGGTTACGCGAAACCACGCAGCGAAACACGACGCCGACAATGTTACGTGTATAGTTCATAGTTTTAAGGTTTTTAATAATTATGTATTTGTTTATTATTGTATAAGATTATTTTATGTATTTTATCTATGGGCCTTAGTTGCCTGATAATTAAATGATTATTATTATTATAACCTTTCTCAAGAATAGGGCATCAAACAGACTTTTTTCAAATCTGAGTGGAAGTTCCAGAGGTTAGCGCGTTCAAACAAAAACAAACTCTTCAGCTTTAATATTAGATAAGACCGAAATAGTCTGTCAATGTTTTCTTTCCAAGACAAGACATTCGTTTCCGAAGGCTGTTTCTGTGCGGAAATACCCCTGTCTCGGGGAAATTGAATCGACGTATCGTTTCGTTCATCAGTATTGCCACGTAACCCGCTATTTTTAACCGACTTCAAAAAAAGGAGGAGGTTCTCAATTCGGTTGTTTTTTTTTTATGGGTTTTCTCGTTTCTAATTAAAAATTTAGGAGTGTATGGGCGTTTGTGCACTACAAGGAATTTTACTGTCCGGCGGTCCGATTTTATTTTTTTATAATGGCATGCGTATAAGGGACCGTAAAAAATCGGACTACCGGACAATAAAATTATAAAATTCCTTGTAGTGCACAAACGCCCTTAGGTCTTAGTTCTCATACATACGGGCGACACGCGTCGACGACAAAGGCACTGCTGCAGTCGACAATGTGTCAGTCGTGTTTGAGTATGGTGCTCTAATACACGAGCGGCATGTTGTTGAGGCCCGTGCCGGACGGCGCGTACGTGTTCCACGCGCGCCTCAAAGAGATGTCAGCATCGAGGACCCCGCCCCATAGGGCCGAAGCCTGCCTGTGTCGTTGGTTCCGCATTTTCGTTTTTGACACCGACTTCCGAAATTAAATTTATTTATCACTTTGTAGTGTTTTTTTTTGAAGTCGGTTGTTTTTTTTTTGTATAAAAGTTGTTATTTTTCGGGAATATCGGGAGAAAAACTGTTATATGTCCTTCCCCGGAATGAAATCTATCTTTCAGCCAAATTTTATCGAAATCCGTTAAATGGTTTAGGCGTGAAAAGGTAACATACAGACAGACAGAGTTACTTTCGAATTTATAATACGAGTATTAGTCTAGGTTAGTAGTCTTCACCTTGTCCGGCGATATAGCAACACAGGCTAATTTTTATTCCTTTCATAAGCTCTCTGATGACTTACAAAACCAAATTTGGTCTTGAAAAGCCGGTCACACCATGTATACGAGTATAGATGAGCTGATCAGTCTCATTGTGTGTACGTATTCGGAAAATGACGTCCCATGTTCGGTTTACCTATACGTGCTTAAGCTTTTCATTCGCTTAATATACAATGAATTTTCTCGCCTTCAATGTATAATGAGCCAATTTCGGGTTTTCACGTAAAGTACATTGCTCTCAACATATTCTACCATTCATCTTAATATACAAAAGGGGTGAAAATTTACCAGTTTTATACTACGAGCAGCTTTAGGAATCTTTCACATTGCAAATCCGTTCTCGTACCTACTTAGCTCTCCCTTTGGTATCGGTTAAGAGATTCCTTTTACAAGAAGCTCTTTGCTTACGTACTGTAAGCAACGAGTTTCTTGTTTCTTTTAAGTTCTAGATGCATTTCCAATGAATAGCCGCGAGAGATGTTAGAGGTGTTGAACGATGTACCTTCTTACCTAATTTTTATTAGAAAATATACAAAAAGTTGTGGAGCGGAGCAGTGGTGGCCCAGTGGTAACGGACACGACTTACGAGTAGTAGGTCGTAGGTTCGAACCCAGACAGGCACTTTACTTTGTGTAAATTATTTCATCACCACTGCTCTCAAGACGGTGAAGGAAAACATCGTCACTGAGAGGCCTGTGTCCCAGCAGTGGGAACGTTATAGGCTGATTATGATGATATGATACAAAAAGTTACCTATTCTGCGTTCACAATTTATTTCGTTTTTAGATAAATAACTAAATGTAGCAGCCACAATAATATTATAAGTCTGCGTAACAAATAAACTAGTTATTTCTATGAGTGGAAATGACGTCTATTGGAACCAAGGATTTTAATATGGAAGAGGTACAGCCGCAGCCGGTACCTACAGCTAAAACACGGTCGTCATCTTGATAAAAAAAAAAACCCGACTGCGGTAAAAAAACTTAAGTTAAAAGAACTGAAAAGCTAAAAACAAGCCCATTATAAATTAAATAAAAGTCGGAAGCAGGCGGGACCCATTTGAATTTGAAAATATAATAAAAAAAATGGTATGGGTCCCGCCTGCTTCCGACTTTTATTTAATTTATAATGGGCTTGTTTTTAGCTTTTCAGTTCTTTTAACTTAAGTTTTTTACCGCAGTCGGGTTTTTTATTTTTTTTAATAACTTTTTTTATTTCCAGCTTTTTAGTTTACAAAATTAAATGTGAAAGATTTCGCTGACGATTTAGTTCTTGGTACGTGTTTTTTACGATTTGTCACTTCGAATTACTTTTAACCGTATAAGTTGTTTATATTTTTGTAATCGTCTTTTAAAGCCCTTTATTTTGATACCCCACTCGATAGGTTTTGAGAAAAAAAATTTTTTTGAAGACATACATACATACATAGTAGTCGCCATATTGAATTTTTACTAACGTCATGTCTTTAGTGACACTCGCCGGACTAAGAGGAATCGATTGACGTGTGAATCATAAAAATCGGCCCAGGCGTTTGGTCTGTATAGTGCTTCAAAGGAACATACAAACATACATACATACCTACATACATACGTACATACATACATACATAGGCTGATACCACTCCTTTGCGTCGCGCAGTCGGGTAATTAAAATTATACAGAAAAGGCCGTGTGTCCGGTTAGGTTTCCGGTCGCCAAAAACGAACTTCCATCCCCTTTTTAACTCCTTTAGGGGACAAATTGTAAAAAATCCTTCCTTACTAACACACTATAAGCTCGGTCACTATATTTTTTTATGGAAATCTTGTGCAATATTTTATGCTTCCAGGTTTAGGCTGTGCTTTACTTCTCTGTCAGGGAATTTAAGATTTTCATTATGTAGAAGAAAATGGAAAGCAAATAAACATAACATTAGCACTTAACACTCTTTTTTGAGCAGTTGTGTAAATAGTAGGTCAACGTCAGCGTCGTCAACGTCTTTAAAGAACTTCGTTCCAAAAATAAGGTAAAGCAAGTTTGCCAAGTACGGCTGACCAAATACAAAGCGATTTTTGACACCTTAATGTCAAATACGGGTGAACATGACAATGAGTATATAAGAGGAAGTTTGAAAGTGGCGCCAGTGACAGAAAAGTTGAAAGGAAATCGTTTGTCTTGGTATGGGCATGTGATGAGAAGGGACGAAACGCATGTGACTAAAAGAGTGATGGATATACATGTAGATGGATGGAGAGGGAGAGGAAGGCCGAAGAAAAGATGGATGGATTGTGTGAGGAATGATATGAAAGAGAAGGGAGTGAATGATAGCGTGACGGTTGACAGGGGAGAATGGAAGAAGAAAACGTGTTGCGCCGACCCCAAGTAAACATGGGATAAGGGCAGGAAGATGATGATGATGATGACGGGTGAACATGACACCTTTCACGACGGAACTGTCACCACCTCGCCTTTATGTACACTTTCTAAAATTATTATGAAAACGAACCTATAAGTTATAAAAATGCCATTTATTAAAAGCCCGCGTCTTTAGAAACACATAACTATAAACATTTCTGTATTGTGTGTTGAACGTGCGGAAATGGGTATTTCAATTCAATATAAAATATCTGTAATGAAAAATCGTAAATAACATTGTTTGCTCGTTGTGTTGTCTTGTGATCACGAACTAGTAAGAAAACATACTTACTGTATATCTAGCAATGATAGGATATGGGTGAACTTTGTGAAAGTGGTTCTCCTTGTTTCATTCCACACAGTTTATGGAGTTATCAGTCCTTGCCAGTACCTGTGCAGTGGCTATATGAGGTACTTATTGTTTCCGTCTTTCAATAGACAAATTATGTAAAAAATACGTATGTTATACAAGAATATCCGTTGTGTAATCGATAAAGTAGGTATGCCGAACATAAATCATCATTCATCATTTCAGCCGAAAGACGTCCACTGCTGGACATAGGCCTCCCCCAAGCACTTCCACTTCGACCGAACATAAATCATCATCTGATAATGTTTAATCTGTACAAGACTCATCATCTACTTGCCCTTGTCCTGTGTTATTTGGGGTTGACGCAACACTTTTTTTTTCTTCCACTGCCCTTGTCAGCCATCCCTTTATCATTCAATTCTTTTTAGGGCCTTCACTGTCCTTCCGTCCGTCTGTGTGTCCATCCGTACGTCCGTCCTTCAAACCGTCCGTCCGTCCGTCAGTCTGTCAGCGGGCTGTATCTCATGAACCGTAATAGGTAGACAGTTAAAATTTTCAGAGAGTTTGTGCTATTGCTGCTATAGTGTGCGAGTTCGACTCGCTTTTGGCCTGTTTTTGTTTCACATCATGCCTCACACAATCCATCCATCGATCTAGACATCACTACCTACTATATATAGCATATCATAGACTCGTACGGTCAACCGACAGTTCGGCGGGTGCACATGATGACATTAACTACGAAACCCGCTACGAAATCTGCTACGAACCGCTACACTCACTGCTACGAAGTAAAGGTGGTTTCACAGTCGAACTGCAAGTGCTTGACTATCCATACAAAAGTAGAGTTTATTATTAGGTAATTGTAATTTACATTTGTGTAATAAAGTGTTTCTAATTCCTACACTCAGGGTAGTATAGCCTATTTATAACTAAAATGGATACTATAAATCTACAAAAAATCGTTATCCTGTTTTCATGTTTCTATTTGGGACAAGAAAATGGTAGGTAACAATATTTCACACTGCGAAGGTGCGACATGTCCAAAGGGTCACTGTTCTCATACATATTTAATTTAGGATACATGAGATAATAAAAAATAAAGGGATCGTAGAAGGTACCTAAATAGAAAGAAATTCTTGACTTGTGACGTGTCAGTGATCAATTATTCGTAAGGAATTGTTTAGCTTGTCAAATCTGTTTGTCTGCAGCTAAATTGCATAACGCCTACTGAAAATTGCATTAATTAATTTACGAGTTTATCGATCCATTCATTTAAATTGTTTAATTTATCCTTCGTTCGTCGTACTACTGAGTCTCTGAGAGCCTCTGAGAGCAAGGCTCGAGAGCTAGGTCGAGCAAAGTGTCTGGACCCAGGATTCTTGCCCTGTTGATGGTAATAGCTTCGCCCCCTATTAATGGTACATAAACATAACCTTATCTGGCAAAATGTGGGCGTACTATAGGTAGGTATACCTCTGCCTAATCTTTCAGGTATATCAGCTGTTTATGATTAACTGGCTGCGCCCCGAGGTTTCACCCGCATAAGTGTCAATCCCGTAGGATTATCGGGATAAAAAGTAGCCTATATGTTAACCCAGGGTGTCCGCTACCCCCATGCAAAATTCTATCATAATTGGTCCAGCCGTTTGAGCGTGAAGAAGTAACAAACATCACACACACACTCACAAACTTTCGCCTTTATAATATTAGTGTGATTTATTTACTAAGCTACATCTTTCTTTTTCGTTACGACGGCACAGGCATGTGTCATAAACTTTACGGGCCAGATGGCCGCATTTATTGCGGCGTCAAAGGCTTTCTTCAGATTGTCAAGAATAGGTATAGGTGAACAGACATTCACGACACTAGTAGACAGGATATAGTCTGTTTTGGAGCACCGCATTCGCATTGGATGTTGAATGAATCGTTATGTCCCATAGCCAAGATAATATAGCATGTAGTTATACATGCAGGAAAGAATGTGGATGTGGTGTGTGTGTGAAGAAGATTTAAACATTTCAGGGCATTTAAATGTTTTGCTGTGAACAAACCACCTATTCTCAATAAAATATGTGTCGCCCTAAATAGACTTTCGCTTACTATGGGAGCTCCGGCTGAACTTTAATTTAATGTAAATTGGATGGAGGCTGCGGTGCTGAGGTGAAATTGTTTTATTGCATCTTTCGCGCCTAGCCGGGTTCTGCTAGATAGGCAGGAAACACGCAATTTAGGTGGAACACACGCTACAACGCGCCATGCGACAGGGTGCGGGAAATGGAGCGAAATTCCCCGCCCGGGAGCGCGTTTTTATTGAATTTATTTGTATGTAAAAAATTCACGCGCGAGTATCGTTATCTGCGCCCCGTCGCGTGTCGCGTTGTAGTGTGTGATCCGCCTTAGTCATAAAATCTTACAAATTCACAAAAAAAATGTTTAATGTCAAACATTGTGTCATACATTAAGGGGGAAGCACTAAGGTAGCCCGCGAAATTCAAATTTTCTTACGTTTTTTGCAATTTGCTGGTCAGTATTAAGTTGTACGTTGATTAAAATATGATTCGCGGTCGTGACAATGTATGTACAGAATTATATTCATTAAAGTCATCAACTATAAAACCAAGTAATCCCTAAGAATGACTATTTCATGAAATCTTGACATTTGGGGATTATACTAACTTAACAAGTTGTATTCTGATTGTAATGATTATAATTCTGTAAATACATATTTGTTACAATCGCCAATCATATATCAACGTAAAAAAAAATTAATTTCGCGGGCTACCCTGACGCTTTCGTTTGCCTAAACTTCCTTTTTATTGTGCTTAGTTTCAGTGCACATTTTTAACCGACTTCAAAAAAGCAGGAGGTTCTCAATTCGACGGTAAGTTTTTTTTTTTGTGTTTGTTACGCGATTACTCCGCCAATTGAGGACCCATTATCATCAAGTTGGAATCTGATGAGAGGATCCCATAGAAAACGAGGGAATCCCTCAAATTTTATAGGCAAAGCTATAGCGATTTGGGTATTTTTTAAAGTAACTTGAGCATTTTCTCTCGTAAATAATCATTTGGTAAATTGGAACTGATGATGAAGACCACAGATGGCCATCGGAACTACTCAATGACAAATATTTCACGGGTTGCGATTCGAATTACTTTAATATGGTTGCTAAACGATTTATACTCGTCACAATGCGTATGGTGAGTGGTTGTTGGTCCTCAACAATTAACGTCCCTGCATCGGGAAAAGCAATATTTTGTAAAAGGGTATGAGCAGTTGACATTAGGCTATTGTAACTCAGATAAATTACAAACTGACCCACTAAAAAGTGAAAAATAAAAACTTTTTTACAAAAATAAAAACAACAGACTTCCAAAAAACACTATAAAGTGAAAAATAACTTTAATTTAGGAAGTCGGTGGCAAAAAACTAAAATACAAATCCAAAGACACCGACTTCCTAAATTAAAGTTATTTTTCACTTTAAAGTGTTTTTTGGAAGTCGGTTGTTTTTTAACATACGATGGTCTTTCCTCTTTGAAGGTAGGGTAAGTATAATACTGGATGAAATTTAAAAGACGCGCCAAATTAAAATACCTAATTCAACGTGAATTTAGAGCATGTCATTAAGGAAAGGGATGTTCATACGTGCGCGTATGTAACCGCTTTGGCAACATCGTGGCGCGCCCTTTTATATTGGGTACCTACTACGTTCATAATTTGGTAAATACCGCTAATTAGTCTTGCCCATTCTTCTCCATACGAACACTACATTTTGGAAGTGGTGATTATATCAATTCCGTTTTACTTTAATTTTTGATGTTCAAAAGTGCCTTTAATGTGCCTATTTGAAATATATGATTTGACTTTGACTTTGTTCAACTTGCTTCATGCTGTGAACTCTGCGATGAACGGATTGCTTATCGGGCGCGCTTAAATTGATACTTTAATTTTATTACTTGTTTTGAAAATTTTGTAAAAAAAAAAAAATTGTGGAACGACGATAATTCGCTTGAAGGCAGTAACTTAGTTTGCACTATCTAAGACGATAAATACACGATTTTTCAAGAATTTCGATTTGGGATATGAAAAAAATAATGACTATGTAACAGTTACAGTTGTAGTTAACAGTTACAGTTACTGCCTCCTATTTCTGTATTTTATTTAGTAGATTGTTGCATCGAGTGCAAAGTGAGTTATTAACACGAATATCTACCTACCGTGACAAAATATACCTACTCAAAATAAAAACTCAAGTTAATGAAAACAAAGTTTTCATAAGCTTTTAAATATTTATCCCGCGACTTTTGCAGCAAAAGGTTATTAACAAGTTTTTATATATACAGTAGGGTATACGAAGGTATAATATTTACAGTCGGACGTGCCATGTATGCTAAGAAGTCACATCATTCTCCATAATCATCTGCAGCCTAGCTTTTTCCTATGTTGGGGTCGGCTTCCAGTCTAACCGGATGCAGCTGAATATGTATCAGTATTTTCCATGGAGCGACTGCCTATCGGACCTCCACAACCCAGTTATTGGGTAACACGATACCCCTTGGGAAGTTTGTCTGGTTGTCAGACTTTCGGGCTTCTGACTACCCGCAACGACTGTCAAAGATACACGAATGACGGCTGGGATCAACGAGGTATTCCACTCAGAGCACTGATTTGAACCGCAATTGGACGAACCGCACCTGAGCACTTTCACTAAGCGCACTCAAACAAAATTTTGTAACGTGCGGTTCTGTGGGTGCTTTCCGAGGCACGGAGTGGTCTTGGTATAGATGGTCACCCATCCACGGACCAACCGCGGCAAGCGTAGCTTAACCTGATCGATCGATCCGTGCGGCAGTTATTACTTGGCCACAAGCCCCTCATAACAACCAACCAATCACATATCATTCTCCCTAAGCTTAAAACTACCAAATAAAAATGAATAAGTATGTAGGTACATCTCGTACTTATTAGCAGTGTTGAGGGAAGAAAAATATGCTGTCTCTAAGCATACCAAATACTTAGCTTGTTATTTATTATTTATATTTACTTTATTGTACACCACAAAAATAAATAAATAAAACAAATAAGTACTACGAAATATTTAATGGACGGCCTTATCGCTTTTTCGACTCGAAGTAGATAAGTGAAGTTACTTGTAGGTACCTACACGTAAGTACTTCTAACTTTACTTACTTCGGCAAATTAGAACTTAATACTTTATTAAAACTTTAATCTTGGCTCACAGATCCTTCGGAACGTTGCCTCCAACGTTAGTACACCGATCGATAAAATTATACATACAGGTATTTTCATTTATTTTGTTCTAAGTATAACAATATTATCTCTATTGTTTGTTTTTATGAAATAAAAGAAATGGCAAGGGACCATGTTCATTTATGCCCTAATCATGAACAGTCAATTTATATTTTAAAGTAGCCTTTATTAATTCAATTAGATTTAAGAAAATAGTCTAGAGTTAATCAAAGCCTTTGTTTAAGAACGAATAAAAAAAATGGCGGAATATAACGTTTAATGGCGACAATAAATGAAAGATACCGTTCATTCACTGATGAGTGGTTGGAATATACTTTATTTTTAAGGTAGGAGGCCTAGTGGCCTCGCCAGAATCAAAATACGATACATACCGATAAAAGGATAACATTATGAATCGTAATATGGCGAAGATAGTCCGTGTTTTTCTTTTTTTCGCTGCACTACGTAGGTATAGATTAGGTAGGGATTTGGATCGGATTGATTGGTATTTTAGCACAGACAACAAAAAACAACTGCAAAATGCTGCACCAATGTTTTTTTTTTTTTTTTATAAAATATTGAATGGGATTTGATACGATTAACTTAATGGTTAACTGTCCATTGTGTTATCCTTTTATGATTCTACCAAAATGATCTTTTTTAGGCCTCTGGTTTTTTTTAATGCCTGGAAGCTTTTATTTAGGTACCGACCCGCACCCGCTTCGCACGGGTACAATTATTTACATGTGAACACGGTTAATAGTTATAGTTTGTCTAAGCTAGATGTTAATTTCGGTTCTGCAAAGTCATCATCTGCCTAGCCTTTTCCCAACTATAACTAATACTACAAGAAGTTGTTCCGGGTCTGGCTGTTTGTGTATGTGAGTTTAAATGTTTGTAAACGCACCCACAATACAGAAAGCCCTAGTGTGGGGCAACGCTTTATATTAAAAAAAAAAAACTATGTTGGGGTCGGCTTCCAGTCTAACCGGATGCAGCTGAATACCAGTATTTTACATGGAGCGACTGCCTGTCTGACCTCCACAACCCAGTTACTGGATAATACGATAGCCCTTGGTAAGACTAGTTGTCAGACTTTCGGGCTTCTGACTACCCCTAACGACTGTCAAAGATCTACGAATGACAGCCGGGACCAACGGCTTAACAAGCTTTCCAAGGCACGGAGGGGACACGGTATGTAAAGACGGTCACCTATCCACAGACCAACCGCGGCAAGCGTAGCTGAATTGTTAGGACATTAGACATGAAATTCACCACACGCTGCATTTACTAAGTAGGCTTTGGCCCGTAAATGTAGCTAAAACCAGCCTTAGAGCTGAGAAAAAAGAGTTCACTGCAGATAATAATAAAGAAACGTTTATTTTCTCCACCACTTAATGAAAGTTAGTACAATACATAATTGTGTATACAAAAATACATTGATGTTGTGGAGACTGGAGCCTGTACTATGAATACCTGTGTTACTTCCAAACTACACGGACAAGTCACGCTTATCCAAACGTCTACCTACTAACAGATGATAATGATAATGCGATGAAATAAAAAACAAAAATATGTAAAACAAGGAAAATACAAAGCAAATAATTAATTAATTAGACAGCAAAGTAGGGTGTGTGGGTGTGGGTGTGATATAAGTAAGAGAAATTAATTGTTAAACCCATTACCTAACTACCAATTTAAATTGTCTGTATATTCAAATCACACCAGTCATTCTTTAAATTATATGAAACTAGCTGTTTCCCGCTACTTCTTCTGCGATCCAGGATGAAAAGTAGTCTATGTCCTTACCCAGGCCATGGTCTATCTGTGTGCCAAATTTCATTCAAATCCTTTCAGCCGTTTTAGCGTGAAATATTAGTATAATAATAATATTAGTTAGGATGGCTTTGACATGGGAAATTAAGGGCGTCAATTTGCTAATTAATTTCACTGATTATAGCATTTAATAGAGCTGTTAAGTAATTGGAGTACGCGAATCACTAAACATGAGCTTACATTACACGAATCAGACGAAAATAGCCTTAATAGTAGATTGTTCGCCAAGGGAGCAAACAACTATTTTGAAGGCGAGAGTGTTTCTTTGAATCCAGAGCGCAGCGAGGGATTCAAAGTACGTCTCTCGAGCTTAAAATAGTGTTGCTCCCGAGGTGGACATTAATTTTTATCACCCTCTATGAAAAAATAACAACTTATGAATAAGAATAGTAGGTACGTTTATTTATTTAACAATTAAAGAAAGAAAGAATAAATTTTGATAAAGTGACCTGGAAGTGAATAGTCATCCCCACTAACGCTCAGCATTGACAGCGCACTTCCAACTCATTTTTCGCCTAAGTTTTCACGGTGAGCTTTTTACTGAACAGTACCGCAGCAATTTGAGCTTTGGAACGAAACATCTAAATAGTTCCATAAGCATCAGTGGTCAAAAGGGTCAAAGGGCAATGCGAGAGAAACTATTGTTATAATACAAGGTTTCTCCAAAGAAATTTTATATTTATTTAGCTTCGAGAACGCAACGCATCCAAGGGGCGCGGGGGTTATGTCAATCGGTAGCCTGGCTCTTGGGAATCCAGTCGCTATGGAGTCATTTCTCATGCGAAAACAAGATGTTGGTAAACGTTGAAAAGCGCTCAATTGCCTGATTTACGAAGTCAAGCCACTGACTGGCTTTAATTCTATAGGTCTTGATTATTCAAAAGAAGTTGCCCCCGACTGCATGCGATTGTACTACTTATGGTGTATGTACGGGGAGTGGGATTGGAGACAAAAATAAGACATCGTTATCTTTTTAAAGTTTACTTTTTACTTGTTGGGTTTTTGTTTTACTTTTTATCTTTTTTAGGGTTCCGTACCGATAGGGTAAAAACGGGACCCTATAACTAAGACTCCACTGTCCGTCTGTCCGTCTGTCACCAGGCTGTATCTCATGAACCCTGATAGCTAGACAGTTGAAATTTTCACTGATGATGTATTTCTGTTGCCGCTATAACAACAAATACTTAAAACAGAATAAAATAAATATTTAAGGGGGGCTTCCATACAACAAACGTGCTTTTTTGTGCGTTTTTGCCTTGTGGTACGGAACTCTTCGTGTGCGAGTCCGACTCGCACTTGGCCAGTTTTTTTGTATTTTACGTCTGATTGTCGACAGATAATTTGTATTCGTGGAATAAAATTGACGTCTGACAGATATTGTATGGAAGAACTGTCAAACATTCAAAGTTATTCCTCGGATAAAATTATCTGGCGTTGGAAAAAACAATAATACATATAAGAATCATCAAAATCGGCCAACGCGTTTGGTCTCTAGAGCGCCACAAAGGAACAAACATACCTACATAAATATAATTATATAGGCTGATAAACACATTACCCTCCTATACATCCTGCAGCCGGGTAAAAAGAAATAACACCTCTTCGCAAATGGTGAGTGGCAAATTTTTCAGAGAAACTACAAACTTTCGTGAATTCACTTTGCACCTTGCGCCGTACTTTGAATAGCTTTGGTAGTATCTCTACCGTTGAGATAAACTAAGTTTGGTCTTGAACGAATTTTGGTGTTAGAGCTAAAAGTTTGCCGTTTCTCTCTTCCCGCCCGCGAGTATTATACTCCTCAAAATAGAGGCGCAGGCGACCGTACCGGGCAGTATCGTCCCCAAAAAAAAACGACTTAAAAAGAGTGCCTTACTATGTTGTAATTCGCAAATATCTATAAACCAAGTTGTTCAATATTTCCTAGTGCAACGAAAAAATCAGAGATGGCATCACCTTTCTTGCCAAAAGCGAGTAGGTACCTACCTATTATTATTAGAGCAAGGGATGCGGAAGAATGAGGATATTATCGTAAGGATAGCTTTGAGTATGAATGAGGATGGCTATATAAGTAGGGGAAGATAAAGAAAACAGTAGATGGAGGGCAAGAAATTGATGATATCGTTAGTAGAGCAGTTGAGTTATTTTATTAGTCCTTGACAAGGCCTTTAAGTGACCGAGGATTGAAGTCAGTGTCGTGTAATTGTAGAGGCCTATGTTCAGCAGTCGATCTATAAAATGGTTGAGTTGAATGGTGCTGATCCACGCGTCATGTTCGCGAACGCCGTCGGTTGAGACTTGAGACTGATCATGTCAGGGCTTATTTTTAAACTAGCTGTTCCCCGCGGTGTCACACGCTGCACGGCACCTAAGGGTCGTAGCGTGATGTTATATAGCCTATAGCCTTCCTCGATAAATGGACTACCCAACACTAAAAGAATCATTCAAATCGGACCAGTAGTTCCAGAGATTAGCGCGTTCAAACAAACAAACAAACAAACTCTGCAGCTTTATAATATTATAGTATAGATTTATATTTTGAGTTATTTCTTAATTTTGTGTTGTGTTTTGTTAATGTTATTTATTTGCTAACATGTAAAACACTGGTTAGTAGGCATGCATGTTGTTGTTGTTCTCACATATAGAAGCAACAAGAATAATTTAAAAGTGTGTCCTTGGATTTCTTGCCCCTTCTTCTCCATAGAGATCTACGTTTTGGAATGAGCTTCAAACTGCTGACTAACTGACAGACTCTTTGACAATTCAAAAGTGACGATAAATGGTTTAATTGAAATAAATGCTGTGGGATTGAATTTGAGTTGATCGCTACAGGCTGATTACATGTTGGGTGGTGGAAATCTACATAATAATTAACCCGTCAAATGCAAACAAAGCATGGAACCTGTTGAAAGTATTATTAAGTACTAGCTGCGCCCCGCGGTTCCACACGCATAAGTGTCGATCCCGTGGGAATATCGGGATAAAAAGTAGCCTATGAGTCATTATGATGTATAACCGATATTACTTTAAAGTTTTATAAAAATCCGTTTAGTAGTTTTTGCGTGAAAGAGTAACAAACATCTATACATCCATCCATCCTCACTAACTTTCGCGTTTATAATATTACTTAATCTTCATTATTATTTTTTTCTTTAATTTACTCCATATTTAATAGTTATAGTCGGGACGGAGACGAATCCAACAAATCAAAGATCATAAAAATACCCCCAGCCGTTCTTGAGTTATTTATAAATGGTTTAACTAACCCGAATTTGTTTTATTTAACTGTATAGATAGATGTAGATTATATGTAGTTGGATTCGAAACATAACGTAGCACTGACAGGGTGGCAGGTCTAATTAAATTCATGTTTTAACCGCCATCTTTGGCGTGCCAGTTGGTCTCACCTTTCTACAAAATGTATATTCAGCCTTCACGTTAAACTGGAAATGGAGCTCAGTGAACGCTGAAAAACTAAAATTCCTCATGTTTTTAAGCTTTGGCCAAACAAAGGCGAATCCCAACCGGGATGTGGGATAAAATTTGTATGGAGGTTCCTACTTATTAAAACCATCGACACGGCTCAATACTTACGGCCTGAGTTTAAAAACATGTTTTTTTTCAGTTCCCTATGTATTTATGAAACGTTTCGATGAAAACTGTCGATGGATTCTGTATTTTGTTAATTTTGTGCATGACATAAGTGATTAGCAAGTTGTATAAAAATATGGATACATGTTTTTGTACATAATAATAATATCTCACATATCTACACGCCTGTATTCCCCAAGGGGACAGGCAGCAGATAATAATTATTTGAGTAAATATAAAAATATTTAAAAAAAAATGTTTTATAGAGTCGACGAGCCTTATCATCAACCTAGACCCCGGGCTGCTACTAAACCTTATAGAAAATCCCAATAACACTTTGCTGACAAGAGGTTTGAACCCGAGAGGTTTGAGTGAACACAAACAGGTTCAAGTAGGTATGAAAATGACATGTTTTTGCCGATTTTAGTTATGGTTTCCAAACTAGGTAGTTATCTAGTAAATTCCTGATGTCATACGTTTACTTACTGATTTTTTATACGGGCTGGAACGGGATGTAAGCATACAGTGTCGAAGCATTCCCTGCGGTTCGTCCCGACCGCCCCAAACTTGGGATTAGTTAGAACCCTGTGATTTATCTGTGATCCAAACCTTTTGTCGACAAACGAGACAGACGTATTACCCTTAATATATAACAGTTTCATAAACTACTATTACATTCGCCCGTAAGTACCTAATACTTTACACGCAAAGGAAATAGTAGTACCTATACGAAACTGTTAAAAGTACATGTCAGGGGTTATTAAAGTGCCGGGTCAGCGGGATTGTCCGAAAGGGTTACCGCTGGCCCGGAACTTAAAGGGCTAAGGAAGGAACACGGGTGGGTTCTGACAATCCTTCCGCTCCACACACTCCGGGAGGGTCATTTGACGATTTCCCATCCGCAAAAAAAAAGTGTTATTAAAACACGAGTGCAGTGAGTTTGCATTTTACTTTTTACATACACATTTAAATTTTTTGTACCTATCAAAAATATAGATTAGACGATCTATACAACTTTTAAAAAATTGAGTGTGCACATCTTAATTGAGTTCGGTCTTCAGCATTGGTCAAATATTAGAATATACCTAATTTTCTGTTCGAATATCCCAAATATTATGTTCCAATATTAGACTTAGTTTATTATTCGAACATGACTGTGACTTGTGACTTGTGACCAAATATACGTGTCTTCAACCAACTCCAATGGCAGTGAAACCGCAGAAACCGAGCGAGTAGATGTATCCGTTTACTGTTCACTGGCTTTCAGATAAACTAATGGATTCGGAATACCTACACGCGAGAGCACCCAGTGGTAACGGCTCCGACTTACGAGTTGTAAACCGTGAGTTCAAACCCAGACACGCCCTATACCTTGTATAAATCACTAGCTTCTGCCCGCGACTTCGTCCGCGTGAAATTTCACCCTCTCCCCATTCACATTATAAAGGGAACCTCTGTGCAAAATTTCAGCTTTATAGGTCCACGGGTTTGGGCTGGGTGTTGATGAGTCAGTCAATCAGTCAGTCAGGACTTTTCTTTTTATTTATATAGATTTTCATCACCACTGCTCTCAAAACGGTGAAGGAAATATCGTGAGGAAACCTGCATGTCTTAGGACCAAAAATTCGAAGACATGTGACAACTGCCAACCCACACTGGGCCCGCGTGGTAGATAACAGCCCAGCAGTGGGAATATTATACGCTTATTATGCTATAGGTAAACACGAACCACACACACACGGTCGATTGATGGCTTCACAGCGGAGTCAGTGTTATAAGTAGATGATAAAAAGATAGTCTTGGTGATTTCACCGTTAATTACACCGTTTAAGATATAGAAAACCGAACCAGATCTATGAACGTAAACGAAGCGAAAGGCGTATGTAAGTGTCGTAGTAGGTGGCGATCTGTAATGCTATTCTGTAAACATCTCACCGTGAAAACTTAGGAGAAGTGAAGAGAGAAGCTTACAGTTGTCGCAGATTTCCCCTAGTTCAAATTATTTTTTATTTGTGTATCTGCCCGTTGTTGACCTCGGTCACGCCTGATGGAAAGTGACGGATGATGTCTATTTATTTATCCATTTATTTGAGGCATCAAGGCCCATATAAATTCATACAATACAATATTAATATAACTTGAAAATACTATAAATACTATACAACATTATATTTACACTAAAAACTAACAACTATAAACGAACGCACACGATGTGTCAGTGTGTGTGTGTGTGTCTATGATAGAACACTCACTCTTTATTGGTCCTTCTAATAGAACAAGATTAATCTACTTCTTAAAAAAGTCTTGATATTAAATAACAAAATTTTTCGACGCTATATTTTAGTTTTTATGGTTTTAGTTAAGTTAGGATATCATTTTGTTATTTTTATTCAATAATTAGGTATCAACAATAAAGGTAATTATAATAACCAAATAAAGTTGTAATTATAATAAGAATTATTAAAGTACCTAAGACAATAAAAAAAAATGTTCTATTAAAGGAGATGCTGATACGATAGATTGATAGCTACCGTAGCTTGTCTGTTAAGCTAAGTTTAGCTTGCTGTGTGACTTGTGGCTTAGAAGTTTAGTATCGTTGGGTTCGCCTGTTGCTTCCACCGACTCAACAAGGTAACAATTTAAGCTTCTTTGATGGCAATGTTTGCATAAACGTAACTACGTTCTCTACGATGCTTTGACTTAGATTTTGTCTGCCTTGTGTAAAAGACGTGTCTAAATTATCTCGTTTAATTCTTAGCGATTGTTGAATGCGTTTTATTTCGGTTTACTAAAATTATCATTATTCTTTTAAAACTGCTTTTTGACGTCTGATAGGTAGTTACCCTAAGCATTGTACGTTTTGTATTTTTTTTAATTCGTTTAAAATTTTTCCTAATTCAATTGTAACTAAAATCTATTTACAAACATTTACATGGATATTCAGAGCCCGCTTAGAATACAAAATTGACATCCATTATCCGCCCTCGTATTATAAGCTTCTCTTTATGTCCCCCGTTTAGGCTCAAATCACACCGAGATGGAAGCGAAGCGGAGCGCAGTTTCAGTGTCATATGAATTTTAACTTTATTTTCATTACTATAATACTTACTTATTATCGCATGAGAAACTTGAGTCATCGGAGTGCACGCGGCGCCGCGGGCGGCCGCGCGACCTTTCAAGTTTCTCAAGCGATACTATTTATTATAGTAATGAAGATAAAGTTTAAAAGTTTATGACACTGAAACTGCGCTCCGCTTCGCTTCCATCTCGGTGTGATTTGAGCCTTAGTGCGCATTATTGAAACGTTTCGTATAGTTTAACGACATGTCGTGTGAACAATCGTTTGATATACCTATTCCGTGAAATAAACACTCAGTTTAATCAATATTGTGATTAAAGTCGCGAACACATCGCGCACCCAGAACAACACTGCATTAAGTCTAAATAGCTCATTTTTCGGAATCGACGAAAAACCGTGTGAAAAACTGTGTGTGACAGTTATTGCGAATGTCCTGCACATTGCATGTAAAGAATCAAATGCAGGACATTCGCAATAACTGTCACAATCAATATGAGATATTTAACGGTTTTTCGTCGATTCTGAAAAATTTGCTATTTAGACTTAGTGCAGTGTTGTTCTGGGTGTGCGACATGTGACATGCATGACAACCCCCTGTCAAAGGCAGTGCGCCTTTGACAGCGACAGTCTGAGTTTGGAGGCAAGCGACAGTCGCAATTTGTCCTTGGAAAGAGCCACTTATAATTGTGCACTTAGGTTGAATACTACACTTACAAAGATTGGATCGGAATTCATCAAATGGCTGCGGCCAATGGCCAAGCCAGTGAATAGCATAGTGTCCTGAACTAGGAATTAATTTAACTGCACCCTAATTGCGAAACACACTATCATCATTGCATCATACGTTCGAAAAAAACTGTTCAACAACGATAATGACCCTTAGAAGCTCAAGGCTGCTTATAAGCGATACCCTACCTACCTTACGTTCGACTTATGTTTAACAACCTGGAAAACGGTAGAGATTCATTTAATTTAATTTACTGCTTACATAATATAATCTATAAAGTTATGTCTAGAGGTATATCGTAAACTAAAGACGCTACAACCACAGTGGCTGAAATTCGGATCAAATGTCTAAAAGGTCGTTGTGAATTTTTATAGGAATCGAAATACATTATTTAATTTTTATATAGTTACGGAACCCATACCATGACCAGGCATGTCTCGCAAAAATATTATTTTTCCCACTAGACCCTCTCACTTGTTCCGGTGACGGAATTCACCGACCAACACCGTCGCGTTATCGCGTGCCATGCACGGAGCGTCGACAATGTTGTCGATGAGAACGATAACGATAGACCGTATTATACGCTGTTGATAAGTTCTATTGGGCATAGTAGTCCGTGTCATGTTTCTTTCCGTGCCTGATACGTTCATAGCACGTTCATGGTAGGATGTACAGCGTAGTGGGCAGACACATTTAAACTTCTTATGAAAAACTCAAGTGAGTTTCACCAATATGTCCCAAACTTTATGTACCTATGTAGGAAGTGTTTCTATCCACTTAGCACGCGCGCTTGGAGTACGGCGATTAAATATGATTTTATGAAGCAAACAGTTCGAACTTATGTCGTGAAACCGCTATCTTATTGGATAAAGTAGCTTGCTAACTTACTTATCAAGGATCCATTAAATTTTGTTTTGTTTTTAGAAGTGTGCAAGGGAAATTATTTACTAACCACTTATCAACCACTAGGAACAAATTTCCCAACAATTTTGGGGTCAGCTTCCAATCTAACCGGATGCAGCTGCATACCAGTATTTTACATGGAGCGTACTATCTGACCTCCACAACCCAGTTACTGGGTAATACGAAACCCTTGTTAAGACATGGTGGTCAGACTTTCAGGCTTCTGACTACCCTTCCACAGACCAACCGCGGCAAGCGTAGACCTGTGCGGCTGTTATTATTTAGCCACGGGTCCCTCCACTGGGAACAAACCATTCCCATAATATTCAATTATTCACCCTGTATAGAGGCGTCTCGTCCGGAGGCGGCGAGATGGACGTACGATGTTGTTACCATCACGGGTAGAACCTGGTTGAAGCTGGCCCAGGAGCGTGGAGATTCGCACAAGAAAAGGAAGAGCTACAGCAATGTGGACCTTTACTGCCATTTTCTCAGGATAGGTGGCGCATCGTCGACATGGCCATTGAAAGCTGTCACTTTATTTTGTAACCTATCATTCAGTTAATTTTAATTTTCTCGATAATGCCTCTGTGTACCAGGATGTACTAACCCCGGTGTACATTTATTTCCCAAAAATGTAACTAAAAAAAAAGTGGGAAAAGGCTAAACTTTTTTGTTCGTCTTTCAATTGTATAAGCTTCCAGATACAATACATGTCATCGATAACGATGGTGGACCGGTTTCAACACAAAAAAATAGCGAATAAACTGACGTAAACAAACCGAAAATGATTTGACAGCAGCCATTGCGTCGCTGGCGACATCTGCGCTGAGCTTTGCGTGTGGATCTCCATTGATGATAGAACCCTGATTGCTAGTTTAAATGACAGCTATAGCATAACTTTTTCCAAGTTAGGGTACGAAACCGTGCAGGTTGTCACAGGAAGCTATTGTCCCAAGAAGGGTATTTATTTCAACAAATTGTGAAAAACTATTTAAAAGAAGAGGAGGAAGAAATTTTTACCTTTTATAGCGACTAGCGACCCGCCCCTGCTTTGCATGGTTTTTTTTTATATTATAATGTAAGTAAAATATTAATGTATTGTACTTAGACAACAAAACCTTTTGGATTAAATTGTCTATGCTATAGTGAAAACCGCATCCATTGCATAGTTTATAAGAACAACGCACTCACACAGACAGACATGAGACACGATAAGCGAATTTTATATTCATCACTAGCTGACACTACCGACAGACAGACAGACACACTTTCGCATTTATTAAATATTGTTATAAGTCCACATAACAAATAATAATATTGTAATGTTGTAATGATATTGTATTGTGTATTGTTGTTGTTGTTTATTTATAATATTGTTACTTTCCAACTTATTTAAAAATATTGAAAACCGACTTACCTAGCTCACTTGTCTTCATTATTCGTAGCTAAATTAGCCTCCCACGTAAAATAAAGTTTATAAATACTTAATGAAATAATTAAGTGCACCGCTACACCGTCAAGCTTTTATTTTATTTACGCCATTTTTATTAAAGCAGCGGTCAGAGGTAATACGTTATGAATAAATTAACTGACCTGTCCAACCAGGGATTAAGGGTGTGAAAAACACTGTAAACTCAATTTATTATATCTAATAATGTGGTGTGCTTTTTCAGAAATAACGTAAACAAAAACTTAAACAAAATTGTAATGGTACTTGGTTTTTAGCCATTTTAACTGGCTATTTTAAATTTTATTTACATAATAACAGCCCGCCTTTAATCTCCGAAGTTATAAACAAAAGTTTAAGCGGTATACCGCTTAAACTTCTGTGGCGCTGATTAATTTGACAGGACTAAACTATATATTTATCTTCCGTCCTTTTCTTAATGAAACAGAAAGAAAAAAAAGATGCACGGATCTTAAAATTAGTTTAGTTTGTGAACAAGGGAATCGGCACCATTGTCAGCTTTAATATTAGTACCTATATAAATAGATTAATGTATTATACCTACAGATAACCATCACCACCACCTTTGGAAACAAATTATCTAAATGAAAGCGAAAATCGCATTAAATCCTAAATCCATTGGGAAGCTTAGAAAAACTAAGCAGGCTAACAGACTGACACGAAATGCGACTTTGTTTTATAACATGTTTGTGTAAATATAGATTATCTAAAGTATCCATCACGAGAAGCTATAAATTTTGTAAACACACATTCGCCAGGGTCGCGGGTTGTTCGAAAGAGATACCGTGGGCCCTGGCACAGGCAACTGAAGGAACACGGGTGGGTTTTAGTCAATAAGAGTCTGACACTCCCTTCCGCTCCGCCCAGAGCGGGAGGGGTCAGTTGATAATTTCACACCCAAAAAAAAAAAAAGGGTTCGTTCGCAACCTTTGGAGCAAATTAAAAAAAACAGTTTTGTAAATAAAAATCATTAGATTTTTATTTTTTTAAAGGGATATAATTATGTTAATACACACATCTAATTATTACTGTCATCAGACAATTCCGAGTATTCTGCATCTGCATTCTGCAGCATTGACAGCGTCAGCGTGAACTTACTTCAAAATGGCGGCCCAAATGTTTACGTTCCATGTCTCAGACGCGTTCCAGTACCACAAAACATAAGACGACAGCGCTTTATATCGCTAAAATATAACCTGACCAAGTGAAATTGCTCGTTACTTTCGTATTACACATAATAATAATATGTTACTTTGAGTTTATTGTATTATCGCTACGTAACTTAGTAGAAGTTCTTTATTTACAAAATGTATAGCTGCTCATGACGGATACTTCAAATAGGTTTTAAATTGGTCATTTAAACATAGTAGGTCGTATCACAAGCCGGCAGAGTCTCTAGAGAATCTCCACACTAACGAAGTCCATCCACTTCTTAATGTAGGTAATAGAAAAGTCCCGAAAATCGAGGAAACTTCTCAATTCGTCGATAAGTTTGTCATGTTTTTGTGTAGGTACGTGAACCATAAGAATTTTTGGAGTTTGTAGGTATTCGCAAACCAGATAAAGTTTGAATTTTCCTAGGATATAAATCAGTCACTGTTATAGTTTGAATTTTCCTAGGATTATGCTTGTCTACTCTGCAACAAGACGGTTTCCGAAACAGAAGTTAGAAAAGTTAAAGCAAGTTTAGTGAACGAAACTGACAACGTCAAGTCTGTGTGGGCTTCGCCAAACACTCCTTGTTCTCAGTTGTTAGACAGTGAGAAGTCAAGATAATCTCTCTGCTTGTGCAAGGATAAAAAGTTGCCTAATTTGCTAAACATCGCATTTTTATTTAAGGACCTGACCTGATTTAAGGACTTCACCTAAAACGCGGTCTTTGTCGGACTGCATAGAAAAGAAATAGAAGCGCGATGATACAACCCTGGTAATTTATTGCAAAATATGAAGGAATTTTCTATTTACAAAAAGTCTATTGTTTAGATTAAAAAAATAAATAATAAAAGTGCTTTAGTATGTTGCTTGTAGAATAGAATAATCTGACAAAAAATCATAATGATTGTAAGTACCTATGTATGTAAATATGGTTTTTATTGTAAAAATAAAGTTTTTAGAGGTATCTTCAAGATTTTTTTCTATGGTATGAAATAAGTTGTATTATGTTATCAACACACTATCAACCTAGCATATATCCTGAAAAATATCATATTATATTTTTCTGATTTTGTTTACTGTAGTCGATCATAGAAGCGCAAGGGCACTATCCTACCTTTTCTCGAAGTACTTCGTCGTATTTTTGAACCTTCATAACTTGGGTTTGGATTATACGGCCAAGCCTCATATTTTGACTAAGGTGTAGAGTTTGTGAAGTTAGGGCGTGTAGAGTTAGAAGCTTGGCTCTACATGAGATCTGATAACTTTTTGGCAGTGCGAGCCATATGTGGTCTCGTCTTGGCAACATTTTACATGAAAATGTTTTTGGTGGGATACGATTTACGAAACTTTATTTTCGCCCCAAACCCTATTGTTTAGATATATACTTATGTTATTGGAAATACAGCACTTGCAGTCATAAGTGTGTTTGTGAAATGCTGTATTTAATTTATGCCCTTGAAGCATGCATTTACTATAGTCAGACTTTTAATTACTTAGCTGCAGTAAAATGATACTTCTTAATAACTCATGTCAGACTGAGTTTAGAGATATGCATGTCAAATAAGTTTCGTTTGTTACACTATTCTATACTAGAAAAACAAGATTTGGCGCCAATTTCAGTCATTTAAGCAACACATAAGTTGTCATTTTGCTGCAGCTAATTAAAAGTCCGACTACAAGTACCTGTGACATGTTAAAATATACACGCAAATGACGCGGCAAGGTTACTACGATTCGAAACTGCAAAATATGTTTAAAATAGAGTTGGTTTTGAATGGCGTTTTCAAGAAACGGCCCTATGGTATTAACTTTAAATATTATGCAATGATATGTTGTGAAAATAACCGTGTGATTTTCATTACCTATAAAAGGAAACAACACAAACCCACACACGAACAGAAAAGAAAAGTTCACATCTCCAGGGTCATTTGTGCGGTTGTGTACGATTTATGATTTCACGTATTATTTTATTTTGGTTTTGAGTAACGAAATATAAGTGTTTACCTAACCTAGAATACAATGTATTAATCTATAATAGAAAAAGGAAAGCAATGGCAGGAAAATGTTACAACTGCACCGTTTTAACATTTGCATTTAACTCTGTTCTATTTCTGTGTTGTTACTGTTTTTGTTTTAAAAGCAGGTAGACATTTTAGTCGATTGGACCTAATCCGCTCCGCACACCTATCCAGATTCTACTTCAGAAAAACCGGGTGTAAGTTATAAGAGTCTTTAAAAAGCTTTTATTCAGCTTACTTTTTGTTTTTATGTCAAAAACGTAATACTTACTACAAAATATTTAAAAATGCGAATAGTTGGGTACTTCAAAACATAATATTAAAATTGCAAATTTAGAATTGAAATACGAAAGAAAAATAAAAAGTTTATTTATTTAATCAAATACATAAATGGTAGCTAAGTATAAGCCGTCGAGTGTGTTCAGGTAAAAATTTGACCTTTTATTTTGTTTTTTAGGGTTCCGTACCTCAAAAGGAAAAACAGAACCTTCTTATGATCACTTCGTTGTCCGTCTGTCTGTCCGTCAGTCAAGACCCTTCTTCTCAGGAACGCGTAGTATTATCAAATTTAAAAAAAATTATATTAAATACTCAAGGCTGCAATCCCTTGAAGCAGTGAAAAAATCAAACTTCTAAGTCAACGCAATCAAAACATACTTAGTGACGTTTATGTTCCGAAATCAAAACCTGTAGCACCCTAATTACAATCTAATCATAATCTTAATCATTTTGAGGGATATCCCTTATATACCTTTGCTTCACATGTTCGAAAAATGTGTCTGTCTGCTCAACAACGTAATAACGCAATTACCCCACTGACCGCGGTAAATTGTTAAGGTGAATTGGTAGTTGAGATCGCGAAATTCAAATTTTCTTACGTTTTCTGCAATTTGGCAACTCAGTGTCAGGTTGTATCTTGATCAAAATATGATTCGCGACAATAACAGGTACATATTTAGAGAATTATAATAATTAGAATCCAACTGAAAAGTCCAACTGAAAATTTACATTTCCTGCTTAATATTCTTAAAGCGTAAAGCAGGAAGATTATTAAATTGAAACTTTTCACATAGAATAAGCTCTCCGGAGGGCAATAAAATTTTCATCTGCATCGGTTATGCCGATGCCGTTGATGTTGCTCTAGAAAGGCAGACGTGCCAGTCGTGGGATTATTTTAATAAATAAAATATGAACGGCAAAAGTAATTCCAATGTTTTTAAGAAAACATAAAACTGGGTTTTAGTCTGAGGTACATTTAAATGCTATACAATATTTTAGCATAATTAGCCTATAATTTTCCCACTGCTGGGACACAGGCCTACTCGCGGCAAGAGAGAGTGGGCCGTAATCCACCACATGGGCCCAATGCGGGTTGGTAGATGTCACATGACTTTGAAATTCCTTCACCGTTTTGATAGCAGTGGTAATGAAATACTTTACACAAAGTAATGCGCGTGTCATTTTATTCTAAATGATATATTTAAAAATGATAAAACTACTTTACGTTTAACTTGTGTATTGAAAGTTAGAAAGAAAGAACAAACACCCCAAAAACTGATAAATGATCGACCCGCGGCGAATGAGTTCTTTTGCTCTTACCCAAACGATGCTATGCAATTATGTACTGACCGCTAACTCAAGTATGTATATTTTATTAATTCCCTGCGCGTTGGCGTGAGTATAAAATTGATACAATTAATATGTACGGGTTTACTACAACTACCTACACAGATTTTTCTATTCCATCGTTCCTTTTAACCACAGAAATCTTCAAGTTTTAAGTAGTTACATACAAAGCATAAGCTTTTGGTTTCTGCTGCTGTGTTGCAGTACCTATTCATTCATTATTTAATTAAAATGTCTACAAGTAGTTTAGAAACTAGGAAATATCAGCCTTTTCCAAACTGTGTATGTTGGGGTTGGCTTTCAGTGTTCAGCGGGTGCAACTAAATATCAGCCGACTGCCTTTTTTTTTTTTTTCTCTGAGAAATGACGTTACGCATCTCCGCTCGTCGGGGGAAGAGACGGAGTATGTGGGACTCCCTGCCAGGGTGGCAGTATACCCACTAAAACTCAGCGGTGTTCCCTCATCGCCGCCGACTGCCTATTTAACCTCCACAACCCAATCACTGGGTAACACGAGAGTCAAAGGCTGGTTGTCAGACTTTCCGGCTACCACAATTTGAAAATTATACTTGTCTATAATTGCCTAAGCACTTTTATTAAACTAAGTTACGACCTACATTCCAAGCATAATTTATACTTAAAATAAAAGAAAGAAGTTTTTCAAGTTTGTCTGTTTTTTACATTTATTTATTTACTAGCTGTGCCCGCGACTTCGTTCGCGTGGATGTCGGAACACAATAATGTGTCGCTTAGGAAAGGTGTAAAAGGAAAAATCTTCCGATCTTGTCTGGTAACGCTTTCCTTGCCTGGGGATCTCAACCATAGCCCTTTCGACTGCACAGCAGTCACTGCGTCTTCAGGGTTCATAATGACAATGCGACGAAGTGTCACTTTGATTTTTGAGGATAAATAAAAATGAAAGCGCCTGCTCGAGGCTGATTGTCTGACCAAATAGCCATATTATGTCCATTTACCATAAGATACCTTGAGGGTCGATATGGTGCATTTCCGACGTTTGGCCCCCAAACTGGAACGTGTCGGGGCCGCCATGGGATCTGGAGGCGATAGTCCTCGCGCGCCTGTATGAGTGGCGCGCGGAGGCACTACGCCGGGGGGAAGATCCGCTTCCGCGGCAAATCGGTGCGGAGCGGACAGATCTCCGGCGCGATCTCATGGCGGCATGGAAAGAGCGACTGTCGCTACCCAGCGCAGGGCACGCCGCGATAGCGGCGATAAGACCCCTCTTTAAGGAGTGGCTAGAGAGGCGCCACGGCGCCCTCACCTACCGCCTGACGCAGGTCCTCACCGGACACGGAAGTTTCGGGAGGTTCCTGCACATCATCAGGCGGGAGGAAACGCCCGGGTGTCACCATTGCTAGGATCGCTCAGAGGACACGGTGGAGCACACGGTGGAGGTCTGCCCCGCTTGTGCGGAGCACCGCCGTGTCCTCGTAGAGGCGATTGGCAGCGGCGGCGACCTCTCGCGTCCGGCCCTGGTGCAAGCCATGGTCCGGGGCGAGAGGGAGTGGGAGGCAGTCACCTCCTTCTGCGAAGCAGTCATGCTAGCAAAGGAGGTGGCGGGATGGCTCATGGAGAGAGCCTCCCGTCCCAGCTACCGTGGGAGACGCTCCGGGTGTCGGGAGCCGCGTGACGACTCCCGGCCACCGTAGGCGCGGGCCTGCGGGCGGAGAGTAATGGGTAGCTGGGTTTTAGTCAGTAAGAGTCTGACACTCCCTTCCGCTCCACCCAGAGCGGGAGGGGTCATTTGATGATTTCCCATCCGAAAAAAAAAAGGGTCGATATGGTTTTAACCAAGACAATGGCTAAAAATTTAGTTATTGTCTCGAAAACATAATTTACAATACCTTTTTACGACATGGCAGTGCTACTTGTATTGGGTGTGCACCTTGACGTATCGCTGCCGGCCGTAGTCGAGTCGACGGCAGCGAAGAGTCCTGGGACGCGGTGGTTTCCTTCTGCGAAACGGTCGTCTCGCAGAAGGAGGCTGTGGAAAGGGAGAGGGAGATCTCATCCACTCACCCGGCCCGCAGTAGGCGCATCGGGCGTCGGCGGAGGGCGTACAACGCCCTCTTCCAGCCCCCCTAAACGGGTCCAGGGGCGACGAATTCGGGGACGTCTGTCACCGCCAACACATCAGGACTTGAGCTGGCGGCGCGTAGTGTTCCACGCGCGCCCCTCTTTGACGTCACCAGTCGGGGGTTGCGGAAGGATCGTACGGTCCCGCAACCCCCGGTAGGTGTGAGACGGAACACTGGGGTGATTTTTAGTCAGTAAGAGCCTGACAGACCTCGCCGCCCGCCCCAGGGCGGCGAACATCCATGAAGATTTTCCACCCCGGAAACAAAAAAAAAGGGTGTGCATCTGCCGAACCTATACTCAATAAATCAACAGCCCGTCTGGAGGTGTGCGTTGAAGGATTATCATGGTAAAGAAATTTTAAAAAAATCGAGAAAAAAGGCAAAAACTATGAAAGTATGATATGATCTTAAAACCTTATGTCACTAAGAAATGCTTCTCTGTTAACAATGTTAGAAAGGTTGCTTGCCCCTCGAAAGAGCTCTTAAATAAAGTTGCCCGTGTGTGTGTTTGTTTCGGCCTTTCTTCTCAGAGTAGTCAGATAGGAAACGCCGACTTCATCTAGTTTAAAAAAAAAACATGATTGACGTGTAAAAGTGTTTGTACAAACCTACTTACAAAAATAAAATCATTTATCATTGCAATCTTTATCACTCAGAACACCACATCACATAATATTATCTTACACTATCCTCACTTTTTATTTGAAATTCTTTTAGCGCCACCAACATTATGTAATCATTATCATTACTTTTTCAAATAACACAGGCAGAAGTGACTGTGATAGTCATCTTATAGGTAAGCCTGCATGACGTGATTATTCACATAATAATGTTATAAACACAATAATTATGTTTTCGTTAGTACTATAAAGCGCCAATAGATGTCATTACGTGTATCCAACTTACGTAATGAAAGTTGTTGTAGAATACATTAAATTGATTATATCTTTTGATACAGTGAAGCGATTGCGATGAAACCAAAACTAACTACTACTCCGAGTTCTACACTATATTTGAGTATAAAAATTTACCATATTGGTTTGGTACTTTTTACGTTGAACGTGTTCAAATCAAATTTTGTCACATCCAAACAGACAAACAGACAAACCGACAAACAGACAAAAATTCTAAAAATTGATGAAATGGCATCTGTTGGTTATCCTATAACACCCCAACTATTTTTTTTTTTAATATTTTCATTGTACAGAAACGCCTCGTCTACAGATTTATTATATGTATAGATTTAAACTTTTCGCACAAAAAAGGTACAAAGGCGGACTTAATGCCTTAGGCATTCTCTACCAGTCAACCAAGGGTGGTGAAGAGATTGGATGGCAGGTGCTTTGGTTGAGAAGAACAATGACATTACATACATACACACACATTACATTTCACATTACACATACAACACACGTACACGTACATTTCTATGATTCGAAGCTTACTGCGTGGTAGATTGACAAAATAAGTAATACAAATAGTTACAATACTTAGATTTGTTTTCCGTGAAAATCGTTATGTCTTTTGATTCTTTGTTCTGTCATGTTAAAGGGATCTTCAAATACCAAGAACCTACAGACGCCGAAATAACGAAAGATATATTTTACGTTTAAATATTGTTATTTTTACGAAATGAAAGATATTCAGTTTCTTTCAATTTAGAAAAGGATCTGTTTACTTTTCATGTAGTAGTTAATGGCATAATCATTACTCAGCCGAAGAGAAGTTAATTTTTACTTTGTTAATTTTTGTAACAAAGGGACTCTTTGAAAAAGGTCTTTTGTAAGTTTGCGATGAAAGTGTTCAGGAAAGTAATTTACAATTCCTACATTTCGGAAAAGATATTTTAATAAATTTAGGTTCTTACGTACTTAGGTACCTACATGTTTTACGAGGCAGTTAGGCGTAGTTTCCAAACTGAACCTAACAATCATTTGGAGTAAGAGTTTTTTATTTTATAATATCGGCTCAACAATCAGAACGAAACTGTAATTTGGCGCTAATCAATATCATTTCTTATTTGGATCAAAGCCGAGGTGCTTATTAAAGATTTCAGAAACTACAATCAACTTTTACTGATGACAAATGGTTGGTGGTTCAAATGGGTGAGCTGAATGGTGCTGATTCACGCGTCATGTTAGTAAACGGGCGCCGTCGGTTGAGACTGGTTACGTCATAACTGCCAGGGCTTATTTGTAATCTTATATTTTTAATAGTTTCTTCATTTTCTCACAACAAAACAACAAGAATACTGGGCAAATGTTTAAAGAGTCTCCTTGGAGTTTCTTGCCCGTTCTCCATAGAGATCTATGTTTTGGAATGAGTAACTATCTTCAATTTTCTAACTAACTGGCCGACTCTTTACACTCTTTACTCTGGCAATTCAAAAGTGCCTTTAAGTGGTTCAATTGAAAGAAATTCTTTGAGTTTGATTATTCTCTTTTTATATGACTGCTCGAAAAAAGAAGTAGAAAGAAAAAAGAAGGTTTCAGGTTTCACGTCTGTACGTGTCTTTGTGTATGAGTTTTGTATTCCACCATAATTATCTATGATTGTTTCAAAGTTCTATAACGGGGGCTTGTGGCTAAATAATCACAGCCGCACGGGTCGACCGATCAGGTTAAGTTACGCTTGCCGTGGTTGCTACGTGGATGGGTGACCGTCTTTACATACCAAGACCCCTCTGTGCCTCGGAAAGCACGCTTAGCCGTTGTTGGTCCCGGCTGTCATTCGTGGAACTTTGACAGTCGTTACGGGTCGTCAGAAATCCGAAAGTCTGACAACCAGTACGACCGAGAGTCTGATTACCAAGGGGTATCGTATTACCCAGTAATTGGGTTGTAGAGGTCAGATAGGAAGTCGCTCCATGTAAAATACTGGTATTCAGCTGCATCCGGTTAGACTGAAAGCCGACTCCAACATAGTTGGGAAAAGGCTAGGCAGATCATGTTTCAAAGTCCTATATCGATATCCTTTCGCTGCAGGGGCTATCCTCATTACTTTTATTATTAGATTGTTCATATTTATGTAGATGGTCATGATAAATGCCCAAACCCATAATTAGCTTGCAATTCATATAACCAATAGAAAAAACAAGGTCTTCTAGTAAGGACAAACGTCAGAAAGGTGTTGTAAGACATTTTAGCTAGGAAGGGTGGTCTTGGCCTCAAAAGTAACGGTTTTCCATAATTATTCAAGGAGTCGGTGCGGTACTTTGTCTTAGTTAATTACATGGTCCTTAACATACAGGGTGTAAGCTCGGCGGTACCTTTTTTTCAGGAAATAATTTTTCGTTTTAACTGTTGGATTTTATTAATTACTAGCTGTTCACCGCGGTGTCACACGCTGCGCGACTCCTAAGGGTCGTAGCGTGATGTTATATAGCCTATAGCCTTCCTCGATAAATGGACTATCCAACACAAATATAATTTTTCAATTCGAACCAGCAGTTCCTGAGATTAGCGCGTTCAAACAAACAAACTCTTCAGCTTTATAATATTATAGTAGGTATAGATTTATAATTCTTTATTTATATATTTAGTTCAGCAATTAAACCAAGTTATTCTAATCTGTTTGTTTATCAGCAAGCAAATCCAATCCAGGGTTGGTTCTTCTTTAACCACCTTCTCATCGAATGATAAACAATAACGATGTGGTCGACGATGGAGCATAGTTGACTGTACATAGCAAAACAAAGAAATGCCGCAATTTCCATGATGTTTTAACAAAACAGCTCCGACCTTCACCGTTTCATGTTAATAATGTGGTGAAAACAATTTTCCATTTGTATCTAATTGCATTAGCGTAATTAAAACGAGCTGGGCGATAAATCATAATTTATTAAACACGTAACTCAATACAGAGAACATATAAAACTAAAACATATATACTGAATAAACTAAAAATAAAAGGTACTTACTACAAACAAAATTAATAATCCTCAAAAAAATAATGACGACACAAACTCTAGGATACAATTAATAATTTAAAAGACAAGATCATGCCACCAAAACAGAACTTACCTCGGAAGTCGATACGTGCGAACTTCTCTCTCTTACACTTCAATACTTTGAAACGGTTTAATTTCATAACAAGCGACATGATTGCGAACTTTAATAAATCATGTTACGGTCAAACTAACTGGGAGCCAGGAAAAAAATATTTTCTTGGGCCATTCACTTAGAATGGCCCGATTGGCGGGAAGAAAGGAGAGACCAATCAAGGCCGGTAGAACTTTCGCGCGATGGCTAGATGTGCTAGCGGACGACTGATTCGGGCCGTAGTCGCCGACACTGTGGCAGGGTTGGAGGGTGGATCTAGGCAGCTGTACCTCCCCCGTGCCCCCGCCCGGCTCTGGCCGCAAAGCTTGCTCCTCTACAGCCTGTAGCATATTTCAATAAGCTCCAGCCGCCAGGTGCTGTTTCCGATACGCTTTTACAGCACAAATGATTAATACTCGTATAAATAAGCGTGACATGTCCTTTACAAGATAGGTACATATTGGTTTTGTGGATGTCAGGGATAACAATGGCATTTTGAATTGTAATAAAATATATTCATTTTGTGCTGCTAAGTAGGTACAAGGTTTAAGGAAAATGAGCACGTTTTTCTATAGAAGATAATAAATGTAAGTAATAACCTACACCTTGAAAAAAATGAAACATTTTTGAAGCAGGTATCCGGCCACTTTAGGACCGTCATAGTTAATATTCAAAACACATTTGAGTTATCACTGCCCTAGTTATTAATAGTGAAACTAACTACCAGCATGTTCTTCATAGCATAACCAGCCTATAACGTTCCCAGTGCTGGGACACAAGCCTCCTCTCTGTGAGAGGGAGTGGGCTGTAATCCACCACGCGGGCCCAGTGCGGGTTGGGGATGTCACGGGTCAAACTAAGAATGAAAAGAAACATGACATGTCTGCACATATCGCACTCAGTTTTGAAAGCTCCAACAGTATCTTAAAACTGGAAGCTCCTCAAGTAAGAGTGCTATGTTAAGGTGAATGGGTAGTTAAGACCGCGAAATTCAAATTTTCTTACGTTTTCTGCAATTTGCAGGTCAGTGTCAGGTTGGATCTTGATCAAAATATGATTCGCGTCAATAACAGGTACATATTTAGAGAATTATAATCATTAGGTAATAAACCGTAAACCCATCTTCCCAGAGACAGTGGGATGAGCCGCTCTGCAGGTTGGTACGGAATACCAATTCTGCTGAGCGTGCCCGCCTGCTGGCTGTGGGTGAGTGGGAGTCGGGGCTCTGGCTTCAAGCACTCCCGTCAAGAGCACGACGGATGATGTCATAAATGCTGGCGTGCTGTGCTATCCGGCCTGCGCTCCTACTGCAAGATAGGCCATGGTGCCCGAGGCAGTCGACAGCTTCACCGCACTGACAGCGATGCGGAGCCCCGCAAGTAGCGTCCAAACGCAGACAGGTAGCGAGCCGGAAGGTGGTGTCACCCAGCATAGGCACTATGCTAAGCTGTATTTAATAAAAACATTTTGGGCATGGCACCCAAAATATACAATAAGTTGCCAAAAAGTAAGTATCACAGACCTACACAAAATGAACCAATTCAAATTACATTTGCACGAATTCTTAGTTACACAAGTAGTTGTTCCGAGTCTGGCTGTTTGTGTATGTGAGTTTAAATGTTTGTAAACGCACCCACAATACAGGAGAAATTCCTAGTGTGGGACAACGTTTTTTTTTTGTTTTTAATAAGAAAAAAGAAAAGAAAGTTACAAAATGTTACCATTCATTTAATGATTTTTTAAATGAAAGATGAGTCGGTTTTATAGGAAATGGCACCACAAATATAATGATTAAGTAGGTATTGAAATTTTGATTTGACTTGTGTATACAAGTCAAATTTTATTTTGAAAACCATATTAAGCTTTCTTGTTAAGAAAAGTGGACTTGTGTATAATAATTTGATATTTTTTTAATTTATCCCGAGGACACCACGTGTTTTTCAGTTCAAAGTATGTACTTTTTGGAATTTTGTGGAAAACAAATATAATATCTACTGATTGGGCTGGCATATTTATCAGCCCAATCATAATATAGAACACCGCGTCATTTTACATCGACATAAATTAATTCCTGTTTTAACGACATGCAAACGTTCCCGCGCATAAAATATGCACAATTAGTCCAATATAATCGGTTCGGGAGACAAATAACAAAATAGAAAGCTAATTTATCGGTGACATATGAGATTACAATATGTCGCCAATAAATTACGGTGATTGACAAAAGCGATAGTGCATCTGTCACTAGTCACGAAGTCATAATCATAACGAAAGTGCGTTATGTGAGTCATGATCTAATTATGCACTCCCTAAAAGGAATGTAACAACTTCTTCAAATAACTGGCATGTCGCAAAAAACGTCAATCGTTCACAGATGGCATCGCACGCCCCGCACTCCCTTCGGCGCGGGCGCATCCGAGCTGTTGATATATCGTTACTGGCTGAGTAACGTACACCGCTGGCTTTAAATGATTGTTTAGTCATCGCTGGAGTATGAGACGGACGGTGTATGCGGTATTTCGGAGTGTTGTGACGTAGTCGACGTGTGGGAGTCGCAGTTCGTCTGTATCACCGATCAGGCGAGTCAGCCTGGCTCAGTTGTGACTGGTTTCTTGTGGTAGCCGCCCGTTGGTGCCCAGTATTTTTCTGCTACATTGAAGAACACGCTACAACCATGCACGATACTATTTGGAATCAGGTATTTATTTCTCTTATTTTGAAAGCTGTGTCAATGGCGAGGCGTATGTTATTTTTTTGGTTAATTCGTTGTTCTGCATTGCTATGGTTTATATGCCGAAATTTTACATGATGGTGTTTATTCGTGCAATAATTTATGATCAAAGCACTAAACATTATTTTGATTGCGTTGTGTGAAATGTTAAAAATATCTGCATATTATATCCTCTAGGATGAAATATATTAAAGAAGACCTTTACTATTAATACAAAAAAAAAAAACCTGATTCATCCTATAAAATGTTTGTACCTAGGTAAAGGGACTTACACGTACCTACTGTTTGATTTATCGATTAGAAACATTTTCAACATTTGTCTGATTTTGGAAAAAGAGTCATTACAAGTAATGTGTCACCAGTTACTGGTGACACATTATAATTATCATGATAATATTATCATTATTAAACAATACCCATACAATACACAATGTAAATAAGTACCATTAATAAGATGGAATGTTAAAAAACCAGCGAGTCGGACTCGCGCACCGAGGATTCTGTCGTTACTTTGGTAGAAAAACTTAGTACGAAACCATTAAAAAAAACTTATTTTCTAATGTCTTTGTTTGATTTTCGATTTCTTTGTTTGTACTCGCATCAGCGGTTGTTTTATAATTAGAATTCAAAATGGTGACCACCACCAACCAACCACTAACCATCACCATTTTGAATTGTAATTACAACAGCTCCCTCGTACTTAACAATCGTTCAACTTCAAGTCGCAATCTCATCTCAGCAACAACCAATGTCAACCAACCAACACCACCAACCACCGATATCACCAATATCATAAAAAGTCGAAGAACATTACCCACAGTATGTAGGTTAAAAGGGAGATGTTTCCAACATATTAAATACAAATTGCCTCATTTTAATACAAGACTTGGAATGATAATAAGGTCAAAGGCCATAGACGTTGACACTGTGACTAACCTACAACATCTTTTAATTCCAATGTTTACACAAATGATTTACTACCCACCAAAAACATTTCATGTAAAGTCGGTTGCCAAGACTTACATAACGTTTTAACTGTTAAAAAGTTTTCAGATCTAATATAGAGCCAAGTCCCTAAATCAACAAGACCTACTTCTACAAACTTTACATCTTGGTCAAAATAGCCGAAGAAAGGTGAAGTCATTTAGAAATGCAAAAAAGATTACGAGAAACACAGCCAATAATATTTTTGAACAAATAACAAGAAATCACAACAAAACGTTCATGATGCTGTCACACGCACCACAGAGTTATAAATAAAATGGAAATCGTCAAAGATTGATCCGACTGACAAGAAGAGTTGTGTTTTTGACGGATGTCGTTGTATGGTACTTACCACAGGTACTTACATAGTTATTCTTTATGTATGTAGGATTCTTTATTCTCGCATTTTAATGATTTACACGTCGTTAGGTTTGTGGTGACAGTCCGTCGTAACGCACTTCATTTTCTCAATCACAATCCGAAGGATTTTGATGAAAATTCCTAATCCATTAGGTGAGGTTTCACAAAAATCAACATGGCGGACTTTAGAACCCAATAAGTAAAGTCGTGAAAAAAGTTTTTAGTACGTCAAAATGAAGGGCTCGAGGAGACGATTGCAAAAATGTGTCTTATGACCGTGAGGTCACCAGGGTCATTTATTTATTTTACTGGTTCCCTAACAATAATTGTTTACGTCCGTTTTATGCTAAAGGTGTGTATGAAACAGTGATCATATTATCAATTCTTACAATAAGCTTTTAAGCATGTCCCAATTACCCGCTGCATACAAACTCTGAAATATCTATATAATATTAAAGTATATAGACTAAGAAGCGAAAAACACGATAAGCGACTTTGTTTTTTGATATGTATAGAATTATAGGTATGTGTTCGATATAGGGAACAAAACTTTAAAGAAAAACTAGAATATTGACTTGAGATGGGGTTTAATGCCAAAGGCTATTATTAACAATAATTACTTATAGGAAATTAGGACTTAGTTTTAGATATTTTAAATATTATTAGGAAGCACAAACTGCATGTGTAGTTGGCGGTCGAGCAAGTGACGTTTCTTGTCAAGTTCTCTGGCGGGCGGCGCGTATCGCGTGACGCAGCGGTGACGCCATTGGTTGGTGTATTCATCACGTCATGGCGCGGGGCCACCATTGGCCTGCGGCTGCGCAATACCGCTGTGAGTGTTGCCAGGTAGGTTGATGTGTTCGGATACCTTATGCGGCGTCAACATCTTCCCGGCCGTTGAAAGCTCTAGTGCAGCTTTCAAGCTTCATTTGTCTTCGGTTGGAAGTAGAACCAGACGATTGAGAGCTCTCTTTATTGTGCCTTGAGTTGTGGCTATATCAGCTACTCTAGGTGTCTGGTCGGGGCCAATGTAGAGTCGGCTAACTCTTCCCAGGCGCCAGCAGAGAGGCGGCGTGTTGGCTTCCTTTATCAGGACTAGATCGTCGAGCTTGAGGTCCCGGCACTTCACTCGCCACTTAGTCCTTTGTTGGAGTTCGGCGACGTACTCGGAAGACCATCTGTTCCAGAAGTGCTGCTTGGCTTGCTCTAGGCGCTGGAACCGGTTGAGGCGATTTGTGCTGCAGTCCAGGTAGCTCGGCGACGGGAGCGCTGTCATTTGTCTACCGATCAAAAAGTGAGCCGGGGTGAGAGGCTGGAAATCGTTAGGGGACGGACTCAAGGGACATAGGGGTCGGCTATTGAGGATAGCTTCTATCTGTGTAAATACAGAGGTTAATTCCTCAAATGTTAGGTGAGAGTGACCTATTGTTCTGTGCAGATGAAACTTTGCTGATTTGACGCCGGCTTCCGCAAGGCCATTGAAATGAGGAGCGTATACGGGAGAGAAGCGAAATTCAATGCTCCGGCTAGCAGCAAAGTCACAGATAGAGTCACGATTAGATTGTAGAAAGTTGCCAATCTCCTTGGCAGCGGCAACAAAATTACGGCCATTGTCGCAGTAAATAAGCTTGGGCACTCCTCTGCGAGCAATGAAACGTTTTAAGGTTAGTATGAAAGCATCTTTGGATAGTTCACTTACCACTTCTAGATGTAGGCACTTATATCTAAAGCAGACGAAAATGCATAGATAACATTTAGTTATCTTGCATCCTCGTCCCTTTCGATCGGTTATTAGGAAAGGACCGGCAAAGTCGGTGCCAACAGTACTGAACGGGAAGTCAGGTTCTACCCTATCAGTGGGTAAGTTTCCCATTATATTGGACATGGTGGTCCCTTTGAAGCGACGACAGACAAAACAGTTTCTTGCTACTTCTCTAGCGAGCTTGCGACCTCCTATAGGCCAGTAGCGCTCACGGATAGACGAGAGTAGATGCTGTGGTCCAGCATGCAAGAGTTGAATGTGTCTAGATTGAAAAATTAGTTTTGTTAAATAGTGATTAGATTTTAGAACAATAGGATGTCTTTTTTCATAAGGGTAGGCAGACGTATCAATGCGTCCTCCTACACGAAGTAGACCGACATTATCTAAAAAAGGATTTAATGAGCACAGGTGAGTATTAGTTTTAAGTGGTTTGTTGGATTTTAGGTCACTTATTTCTTTTTTGAAGGATTCAATTTGAGCTATTTTAGTGAGAACAGTCATAGAATTTTCTAGTTCATGAGCTTGTAGAGTTCCCGTTAGCTTATTAGTGGGATTTTTACAATTATTGATAAATCTATAGACCATGGCATATATTCTTTGTAGAGTAAATAATTTTGAGTACTTTTCAAAATTTACTAAGGGTACCACAGGTGCATCCTCCGCCACCAAAGCGGGCAACGCTTTCATTTCAGGTAGGTCAACTACCTTTCTTGCAGAAAGAGAAGGCCATGATGTTTCGGGTTCCTTGAGAAAGGCAGGCCCATGCCACCATAGAACCGAATCTTTGACATCTTGGGGTTCCACACCTCGTGAAGCGAGGTCTGCGGGATTTGCAGTAGTGGGAACATGACGCCAAGCGTTAAGGTCGGTGAGTTCACCTATAGCCGCTATTCGGTTAGCTACAAAGGTTTTAGTTTTATCTGGCGATTTTAGCCAACCTAGCACAACACTAGAGTCAGTCCAGAAGACGCAGCGCTTTAGTTCTAGTCTTAGAGCTTTTCTGACAGCGGAACTCAATTGGGCACCTAGCAGAGCACCACAGAGCTCTAAGCGAGGGATAGTGCAAGCCTTGATGGGAGCTACACGGGCCTTGGCACACAGTAGATTGACATGCACGTTGCCATCCATGTCTAGAGATCGTAGGTAGATACAGCTTCCATAGGCTAGCTGCGAAGCATCACAAAAACAATGAAGTTCAACTTCACATGAGTTATTGGCACATACTTGTCTTGGGACCTTGAGACACGATAGAGTGCTAAGTTGTCGACTGAATTTTTCCCAAACAACTTGGATAGAGTAGGGAACGGGTTCGTCCCAATCTTTTTTTTCGGACCAAAGTTTCTGGAGTAATATTTTTGCGCTAATAGTGCAAAGGGATAGTAAACCTAGGGGGTCAAAGATTTTAAAGGTTGACGACAAAATACTTCTTTTAGTGAAGATGGCGTCAGGTACATAGGCGAGAGGGAAATGAATATGGTCAGTCTGAGAAGACCAGCCGATACCGAGAGTACTAGAGGCATTGCTTATAATTAGATCATCAGACTTGATAGAGTCGGAAGATAGAAGATCAGGTAAGTTGGATCTATACTTTCTGAGTGGGAAACTACCTTTGGCAAGTTCATGAGACACCGAGCGCTGAATGTAACGGAGCTCCTCTTTCGTGTCAGCTCCAGTTAAAAGATCATCACAATAAAAATCTCTTTGAATAATAGTTTTAATTCTAGAGTCGCTGCATTCCTCACCGACCTGCCAGATGCACCTAGTACTAAGGAAGCTTGAACTAGCAAAACCGTAAGTTACGGTATTTAGCTTTAAAGTACGAAGATTTTCGTCTTCGTTATCTCGCCATAGTATGAGCTGGAGGTTGCGATCGGACTCTCTTATTTGAACTTGGCGATACATCTTCTCTATGTCTCCCGAGAGGACATAGCGATACTGACGAAATCGGAGCAGAATGTCAAACAATGAATCCTGCATTGGGGGGCCTACCATTTGGAGGTCATTGACCGAGAGACCGGAAGTAGTCGGTTCGGACGCATTGAATACCACTCTAAGTTTGGTTGACTCACTTTTCTCTCGCATGACTGGATGATGAGGAAGAAAATAGGAGTTAGGGGGTTTAGGCTCCGTAGACTCGGAAAGATGGCCTAGGTCAGCGTACTCATGAATGAAGTCTGAGTACATTTTCTTCAACTCTGGATTCTTTTTAAATCTAGCTTCTAGATTGAAGAACCTTTTTTTTGCTATGAAGTAGGATTCGCCCAGACAATCTAGTCCGTCCTTTAGTGGAATACCTACGCAAAAACGACCGTTGCTTTCACGGCTAGTAGTGGAGAGATAGTGGCTTTCGCAAAGCCTTTGTTCCTCGGATAGAGGTTGGATTTTAGGGACGCTTTCCAGCTCCCAGAATTTAGATAGCTCCTCCTGGATGTCAGTGGGATTTTCAGTTTTTAGCAGAAAATTACACATTAGAGACTTAGTAGGCGGAGTGCGAATTTGAATAGGCGCAGGACCTGCGATGAGCCATCCGAGCTTAGAGCTTCGAAGATTAGGTTTATTGGAACCTAGGGAACGCTGTTTGGAACCTATCAAGTTCCAAAACAAGTCTGAGCCGATAAGCATGTCAATAGGGAATGGTTTGTTGAAGCTGGGGTCTGCAAGCTCAAATTCGTTTAGGTTTAGTGAACTAATATCGAAATGATGCTTAGGCAAGTCATCAGTTATAGTTTTCAATACTAGACAGCACAATAGAACTTCAAATGAAGTTGAGTTAGATTGGAGTTTTATAGAGCAGCGCTCTGGGTTTAGGTCTAGGGTGTTGTTACCTATACCTACTATACTGACATTTGATGGCTGAGGAGTCAAATTTAGTATCCGCTTCACACGTTCAGTGATGAAAGAAGATTGGCTCCCGCTGTCAAGTAAAGCCCTAACGGTAACAGTTTCATTAGAGTTTGGGTTAGTTAGTCGCACCTTTGCGGTACATAAAAGAACCTCTGGCGAGGACAATGCAGACATGACAACAGATTTAGGTTGGCTAGGGACGGACGAGACTGCATCAGGTAAGTGAAGTAATGAGTTGTGTTTTTGTTTACATGACCTACAAGAACCGGGAAGCTTACAAGCTTTGCTATCGTGGCCAGGCCTCAGGCAATTGTGACACAAATTTAGTGTTGCGACAGTGGAATTCCTATCTTCAGGTGTCTTAGACTTGAATGTGGGGCACTCATATACACGATGCTTGCCTGAGCATACCGCACACTCAAACGGGGTTCGAGAAGGGGAGGAGGTTTCCTTAGATGTAGCAACTAATGATTTAGTCTGTGTGGTGTTCTTATTGTGAGAGGCTGGGTTGTGTGGAGCTTGTTTGGCTCCAGCTGTTTTATCCGTCTTGTTTTTGGTAACAGTCTCGAGAACGTCTGCACGATTTTTTAGAAATGAGAAGAACTCGTCTAGAGTAGGTATATCAGATATAGTGTTACGGTGTTCTTCCCACTTAAACATAGTACTGTTGTCTAACTTTGACACTAGAAGATGTATTATTAGAACATCCCACTTGTCAGTAGGTAGTCCTAGTGTGCAGAGGGCACGTAAGTTTTTAGTCACATGATCAATAATGTATCTAAGAGACTTGTCAGGTTCACGAACTGACTCAATAGTTAATAGGGATTTTAAATGATTATTAATTAGTTGCCTCTTGTTGTCAAACCGGTTGCAGAGAAGTGACCAAGCTTCTATGTAGTTTTTATCAGACACTTCCAGGTTGCTTAGAACTCGCCCAGCTTCACCCTCCAAATAAGAGCTGAGGTAGTGGAATTTATGAATGTTTTTTATTTTAGGATTGTCATGAATCAATGAAGAGTAGATCTCTTTGAACTCAAGCCACTTGTAGTAGGTACCATCAAATTTAGGTATATTTAGAGTAGGCAATTTGAAACCTAAGTTATTGAAACCATCAGCTTCATGATGAGAGCAACCATTGCTGTGAGAACAGCTAGCAATACCTTCAGGTTGTTTGGGGGGTGAATGTACTTGAATTAAGTTTTGAGCAATAGCAATGCAAGTATCAAAATCTTGTTCAACTAGATCACGAGTAATTAATTCTACATCTTGATTAGACTCGTTAAGTATTTCTATTTGACTCTGCAACCTGTCGAACTCAATGAATAGCGCTTCCATTCTTGATAACTTCATCGCAAGCCTATTTAATTCAACATCAGAAATAGTCTCAAAGGTTCCTAATGAATCTAAATAAGTTTTAAATTTAGTTATGCGTCCCTTAATGGACCCACGTTTAGCATTTAACTCTTTAAAATTTAACTCGGTAGACATTGCGACAAACTATCAAAAATAAACAAAACAAAATAGTGAAAATGTATACGATACGCTCCTCGTTTCGTTGTCCCACGTGCAGAAACCGGTTTCTTATCAGCGACGCAGCATAGGTACCAAAGCCAGGCACCCGCAGGAAGAAGGGCGCAGCAGATTGTTGACCCCGCAAGACAGATTATGCTGGAATCAATGTTAAAACCAACTAAACAGCTGACTTTGATAAGCGTGCAGTGAGGGACAGATGAGAATATCTTTTAGGTATGTTACATTTACAATAGGTAAATAGTTTTGCAGAGAATAGGCAAATGTAATAAATTATTGGGAAATTAGAATAACTGTACTTAGGTATTTAAGTTGCAGATATATTTAGGCTCACTCGACTTGAAATAGATAAGGCAACGTGCAGTAGTGCAAAGATTAGATTGCAAAGTGAAGGCGTGCAAGGAGTTTAGCTGGCAGATTCCCTATGGATGATTAGGCAAAACGCTTATTAGAGCCAAACAATATAGGCACGCAAATTCACAGGCACCAGATAGATGGATAATGATCACCAAGCATTTAGAGAAACGAATCCTCAGTATGAACACAGATAAAAGAGGACAAACTAGGAAATGATAGGAACGGGCTCACGTTAGTGATGGCAAACAAGCAAGCAGGTATGCATCCAGGCTCCACAGCTTTATCCTCAGCTGATTAGGCGGCTCCTGGACGTAGGTACCCCGCACCACGTAGATTGGTTAAGTATGTGTAGGCACGTGGCGGACTTGTTCGTCTTCGTCGCAGCTTAGGAATCCCAATCAAACGTAGTCCTCTTCTAGTAGAATATTCCGCATTATGGAGACTTCTTTTATTGGTAAATCCGCTTCGGCTTGGTGTAGTTTGTTGGTAAGGACTTTTCAACCTCGTCACAAGAATGAAAATTCGTGTCCTGTCACGGTCGCCATTTTTTGTTCGATATAGGGAACAAAACTTTAAAGAAAAACTAGAATATTGACTTGAGATGGGGTTTAATGCCAAAGGCTATTATTAACAATAATTACTTATAGGAAATTAGGACTTAGTTTTAGATATTTTAAATATTATTAGGAAGCACAAACTGCATGTGTAGTTGGCGGTCGAGCAAGTGACGTTTCTTGTCAAGTTCTCTGGCGGGCGGCGCGTATCGCGTGACGCAGCGGTGACGCCATTGGTTGGTGTATTCATCACGTCATGGCGCGGGGCCACCATTGGCCTGCGGCTGCGCAATACCGCTGTGAGTGTTGCCAGGTAGGTTGATGTGTTCGGATACCTTATGCGGCGTCAACAGTATGGATGTATATAATAATAAACTATCGAGATAAAAAGGAGGTACACTCAACAAAAGAGATAAGTATGTAGGATCGTCGGATATAGTTGAAGTTTTGTAAGAAACCGATGGGATGTTCTCGAATAAAATTTAATATTATTAATAGAAAACAAACAGCTCATTTATCAAATTAAATTTCAGTCAAAAACATCCATCGGTTTCTTACTAAATTTCAAATATATCCGACGATCCTGCATACCTATCTCTTTTGTTGACATAAATAACTAGATTCAGTTTGCTCTGACAGTAGACAAGATAAATCTTTCAACGTTAATTTATTGAAATAGGTAGATATGTAGAACAGACGTGATTTACAAGGTGATAACCCTTGAAAGTACAGACGCCTTCACATCAAGCTACCCGAAACTGTAAAATTTTCCCAATCAACATTGAACCTTACATTATAGCGATATAAAGTTGAAAATCTATTAAAGAAATTTGGCAGATTGTAGTAGCTTAAGGTTCTGGCGTCTGTACAAGGGTTATCACCATGTAAATCACACTTGTAAAAGGACATTGAAACAAGCAAACGAGCTTTCCGAAGAACGGTATCACACCGGCAACCTCTAAACTCCGGGCTGTTACTAAGAAATTCCTAATGAAAATAACAATAACCCAATAACTCCTTCCCCAACCGGGCAATCGAACCGAGAACCCCACCCTCAACAGGCGCGCTTGCGACGAAACCAATGGGGCAGTTATGTTGAAACTGTCTCACTGTCAAACATAGTTTCAACATAGTGAAGTTTCATTTTACAAGGTCACCCCTTTTCATTAAAAGAAACAGTAATTTAACACTAGCGGGGCATTTACTGAATGAAATGCCGTGAATATTGATTCCGGGAATCGCAAGCAGCCATAACTTCATATTGTTGTTGCCATAACTTCCTATTGCTCTACATATATCATATTCTTCTTGTTCCCACTACTGGGACACAGGCCTCTTTATGTGTGGGACTAGACCATAATCCACCACGCGAGCCTAGTGTTGGTTGGGGGATGTCACATGTTTTCGAATTTTTGGCTTTAAGACATGCTGGTTTTCACGCTGTTTTCCTTTACCGTTTTCAGATCAGTTGTGATGAAATAAATTACCTACGCCAAGTTAAGAAGCCAACCACTGGGTACTCAACAATAACACGAAAATGTATAAATTAAAACCACCCCCCGCGTCGTCGAGTTTCGGATACGTATCAAAACAAACTCGAAACTAAACTGTGTATAAAAGCACTAATATGTTCTATTACTAACTGGAGAATAATTAGTAGCTACTCCAACGTAAAGTTAACACGTAGATACCTACCCATTCATGATGAAGTAGACACAACATACTCGAATGAACATAATATTAAGGATTCTGGAAACTACTCGTAATAGGTTAGTTAGGTTACATAGTTCACTCTTTTTTAAAATTCGATACAAAATATAGCAGAAAAGTATGTTGAAAAAAAATTGTAAACCCATTTTAATTCTAGTCTAACGTATTTTTTCCTATTAGGTATTTAGCAAACCATTTCATGAAATCTAGAAACCACATATTAGTCTTCAGAAATCCTTGACAAAAATTATTTTATGTTATGATAATTATCATGGTAAAATAATTTTTGTCAAGATGAAGATAAAATAATTAAAAAAAAATCAAAAGCAAAATTAACGATATTTTTGAGAACGCAAAAATGATGAAACTATAAACTGGTGCCATGACTGACACCAGTCATGGCACCACAAAAACTATAGGTACTTTTATAGTCAAACAAACTTAATATTAATAAAATAATAATAATAAAATATGTAATTGCGTAAAACATGGTAAGTATACATGGTGTTAAATACAAATTTATAAATGGCACAAACATGCTTAGCTAGGATAAGACAAAGTACAGTCACGAGCATAAGTATGTATACACTTGACGTTATTCAAAGGCGATTTTGTCATTTATTTTTTAATGAAATTTTATGTTATTACGAACATAGTATTTTCGAACCTATAGGTTTATGTAAAGTGTCGTATTTCAACTATGCATTCGTTATTTCGTTAAAAAATCGCAATTCAAAGTTGCCAAGTTTTGACATATTAGTGCTCGTGACTGTACCTATGCAAAATTTCAAAGTCAGGCAAATAGGTAAGGAGTAGGGATGGGCCGAAATTCGGTTCACATTCGGTTCAACCGAAATTCGGCAGCTTGAACCGAACTTCGGCATTCGGCCGAAATTCGGTTCAGATGCCGAACATTCGGCACAAGAAAAATAATACCTACTTGCACTATTTTGACTGAAATTCAATAGAATTAGAATAGCATTACTGTAAAATAAAATTATGTCTTTTACTCAGTCATTGTCATTTATTTTAAATATGAAGATTGTAAATGTAAACCTTAAATTACAGTTTTTCTTATTCGTTTTGAAAATCTTTGCCTAATTAATTAGACATAAGTACTATTACAAAAATGAAATAAACTATTCTTCTAACAAACATCTGGATTACAATTCGTAAATTGAATAAAAAAATCAAACAATCGCACGCGACAACATATTTGCTAATGACCGGCCAGCTTCGGGCCACGCGGTGGGAGCGCGGTGTGGGGGCGGGGTACATCACATCTAGCAATAATATTGAAGTAAATGCGTAAACAAGTCACGACGTGTCGCTCTCGAGAAAGCGCTTGAAATTGAACCGAAGTTCGGCCGAACTTTTCATTTTAACCGAATGTTCGGCCGAAGTTAGGATTCGGTTCAAACCACATTCGGCCCATCTCTAGTAAGGAGGCATCAACAATGAACCATTAATGTTTATCTTAATTAATTTTCTATCTTTTTTTTATATTTTCTAACAATTAGAAAAGAAATTGACAAAAAGGGGGGTTTTTCGTGCACGGAGCCTTAAGATACTATGAAATCTTATTTTTTTATTTAAATAAATACGAATAAATTATTAGAATATAAAACATTTAAAAATATAAAAAATAGTAGCCCACCGGAATCGGGAACAGGGTCCAAGCTACCGGCGGTCAGGGCTCCAGAGAGAGGAACCTCCTGACAATGCGAGCCGTGTCCAGAAGTACCGCTTTTTGAACCAAGCCTTTGATCCAGCTGCCCAACGAGAGCCTCTCGTCGAAGCTCTTGGCTATTAACCTATTGGCTGTCACGACTATCGGTACAATGACTGCCGAGTCCACATGCCACATGACACCTCGCGAGCAAAGACAAGATAGTACTTGATTTGTTTATCTTTCTCGACTTTCACGAGGTTATCATCGGTTTTCACGGGGTTCTCACTATGAAATATTATTATAAGGTATCACAATAAACAAAAATGGGGTTATTGGATTTTTCCATTAAGATTTTCTCAGCCCGGAGTCTGTGCCGGGTTTTGATGGCAATAAGCTCGCCGCCTACTGGCGAAATGTGGATGTACCTACAATAATAGGTGCACCTCTGCTTGACCCAATGCGGAATACAAGCGTGATGGGTTCTGTAATTAATAATATTATTGCACCATTTGTAAATAACATAATTACCTAATATTTTGATCCACCACAAACCACAGCAAAGCCCTCATAACAAAACAAACACAAGCGGCTATAAATAATTCATAATCCCCAATGAAAGTTTTATAATGCTGAGGTCGGGTAGTTCAAATGTTCGAATGATAAACTACGATTTATTTCGGTCTGGGGGCCTAAAGGCCTACGCAGACCGGGACAGCATTGCAAGGGATTTTGCCGTCAGTCAGGCACACTAGCCGCTTAGATACCGCGGCATTCCACCGGCCTTTCTGTTTCTCTACCCCCGCCGCCTCACCCCGCGGTATGTCACAACGAGCGCCGGAGTCCTTGGCATGCCGTTGCCTACCGTAGGACGCCACGGCATCCCGCCGCGGGAGCCCGTGGCGCGTCGTTCAATGCCGTGCAATGAAATCCCTTTCGATGCCACGTTTGAATGACCATTAGTAAAAATTTAAATCCCTTGCCATGCCGTTCCGGTCTGCGTAGGCCTTAAAAAGGCCACTTTCGAGAATCATAAAAGGATAACATTATGACTTATAAAATGGCGAAGACATTCCTGGTTTTTTTTTTGTCGCTGCACTACGTAGGTACAATCAAAGAGATTGGGATTGGATTTGAATTGGATTGATTGGTATTTTAGTACAGACAAAAAAAATAACTGAAAAATGCTTCAGCAATGGGATTTGATACGATTAACTTAACAGTTAACTGTCTATTCTGTTATCCTTTTATGATTCTTCCAAAGTGGCCTTTTTAGGCCCCCTGATCCCCTGAAACCCCCCTTCCTCGATCCCCGCCAGTTCGTCTTCTGTTTTAATCTCTGTCTTATCGACTTTATCTAGTACTAGCTTCTGCTCGCGACTACGTCCGCGTGAAATTTCTTGTTCCCCCGACCCACCCCGTCGCATCTCATCGCCTGCCCGCGCTATGTGCTATTACTTCGTTTTTGCTTAGCATTCTTTCTGACTTTTTTCTTTTTGCTCGGCTCCTTAAGGATCATAACGTGGTGTTAAATGATCTGTTAGCCTATAGCCTTCCTCAAGAATTGGGCTTTAAAATACAAAAAGATTTTTTCAAATCCGCCTGGTAGTTTCAGAGATTATCCCCTACTTACAAACTTTACCGCTTTGTAATATTTGTATAGACGAGTATTTCCCTTTTGGCATGGAAATATTCCTTCGTATCGGTACTTTAAACCTTCAAACATAGATATATTTTGCAACTCCTCCACTAGTAATATATAAGTCAAAGGTCATACGAACACGCGACGTACTTATAGGTAAATAACGTAAACTCGGAACGATTTTAAAATTTATTGATAACACTCGTTTTGCTTATATTTGACGTGTAAAAGTGATTCCGATAACCTATTCACAGAATAAACAATTTCATTACATCACAATCATCACCCATAGAGCAGGTGCGGATACTGAGGGGAGGGGGCAACGGGTGCAATTGCCCGCCCCTGGGCTTCGACGAAAAAAAGTCCAAAACTCTAAATGAGATATAGTTTTGCGGCCTGTATTTTAGCTTTATATCTATTTGACTTCAACGAGCGCATTTGTATTCGCTTTTTTCATCATCATTTCAGCCGAAAGACTGCTGGACATAGGCCTCCCCCAAGGACCTCCACTTCGACCGGTTCTGCGCTTCTCGCATCCAACGGGTTACTGCGGCCTTCACAAGGTCGTCGGATCACCTTGTGGGAGGCATTCCAACGCTACGTCTTAGAACCTTTCGGCCCCATCGGCCATCGGGTATCCATCGCTTTATTCTGGTTAACAATTAACTATGTACTTACGTCGTCTTTTACGACAACATGCAAGCGTAAAAATAAAATTAATAAACGTCTAAGTCCTGACTGACTGATGTGTCAACGCTCAGCCTAAACCGCTGGTCCTAGAGACATGAATTTTGGAGACAAAAACTTTGTGAACAGTAGGTATCCACTAAGAAAGCGTTTTTCGAAATTCCACACCTAAGAGGGTGAATGGGGGGAGGGTGAAATTTCACGTGGACGAAGTCGCGGGCAGAAGCTAGTACAGTATATTACTAGATAGAGATTAGTTGTAGTCATCCTCCAAAAGGGAAGCACATTGTTAAGTTTACAGAAAATAGGTGCTGATGGTTTTTAAAGGGCTTTCACGGCTTGAAAATTCCCCCCTCATCCTCCCAAAAGAAATTTATTTACCCCCACTTGAATGAACACCTAGATCCGCGCTTGCTATAGTTGTGAATATAGCAAAATGTTTGCGAAACAATAGCTTGTCGCAAAAATTTACACGAGAATGATATAGGATAGTTGTATGACCATCTCAGACAACCTACATGGTCTTCATATAACCTGACCAAGATTTTAGCTGGACTTTAAAAGAGACTGTCACCTCTGAGTTTTTTTCGGCCTTTCTTCTCAGAGTAGTCAGATAGGAAACGCTGACATCATCTAGTTTAAAAAAAATATGATTGACGTGTAAAAGTGTTTGTAGAAACCTACTTACAAAAATAAAATCATTTATGTTCGAGTCAAAAATCGTTTAAATCCAGGTAACGTCACTCGTTCGAGTTGGGCCCGCAATGAACTTCTATTTTCTCAATTGGAAACCGAGAACTGACGTATCCCATATAAAAGATGGGTCAGTTCTGAAACTTCAGCTGAATTCAGTATTTACGTGACACGGATACAAACTTCGTCACGCCAACTGTTTGGTCACAGAGTGTCATCATTCGAACTAAAGCTTTCAGTATTTTAGGAACTTTCCTCATGAATTATGAGAAACTTTGTTCAGCTGTGTTTATATATGTGAGTAATCCCTAACTCGCAGCTAGCCAAGCCAATATGCGTAGTGTTTCCGTGGGTAGTGCTGAGCATTACGCTAATAATAATTCATCATGTATATGCTGCACACGTCATTTCAATAATCAAGGTAAATATGATGAAACTCTTGAGCGCTGAAATTACTCTTCGAAGGAGTATTACACCATTAAAATAATACTAAGGTATATAAAATAGAGGAGAAATAATCAAAGGACATAAAAAAATTCATCCGCATCGCTGTCAACAGGAAACGTGCCCAAAAGACTCGCAGCATTTGGAAATATCAAGACGTTATCGAATTTTAAATGTGGATAATTCTTCACTAATCACTATTACCCACCGACTTACAAGTTGTAGGTCGTGGGTTCGAACCCAAGCTGGCACTTAATTTTGTATAAATTATTTCACCACCACTGCTCTCAAAACGACGAAAGAAGACATCGTGAGGAAACTGGCATGTCCTAGAACCAAAAATTAGAAGGCATGTGACATTTGGCAACCAGCACTGGGCTCGCCTGGTGGATTATGGCCTTCCTCTTACAGAGAGGAGGCCTGTGTCCCAGCAGTGGAAACATTATAGGCAGATCTGAATATTATGTACCGACCTAAGTAATAATAGATCGTCTAATTTAAAACTACACGTCCAAACATTTGTAACGTGTATACAAAAAGCAGTGTAGGGCCTACAATCACACTAATATTATTAAGGCGAAAGTTTGTGTGTGTGGGTGGGGGTGTGTTTATATGTTTGTTACGTCTTCGCGCTCAAATGGCTGGACCAATTTTAATAAAATTTTGTATGGAGGTAGCTGACACCCTGGATTAACATATAGGCTACTTTTTATCCCAATATTCCCACGGTATCGACACTTCTGCGGGTGAAACCGCAGGACGCAGCTAGTTTTAAATAAGACGATCTCCACTCGTCACTACATAACTATCGATTTATTCATTAGAACTTCGCCTAACGACGTAGTAATGACTATCGAATAGTTCTCTAAGTTTAAAGTCCATTATGATAGTTGATAACCAATGGAATGAGCAATAAATTGTGTACTCACCCGCAGGGTAATTGCGTAACACACTATCAGTAGCAATGGGTTTCATTTTGACGTTAATATATTTCTCTTGTTCTTGTGCGAATGAAAAGTATATAGTTTACTCTGTCTACGGATGCTAACTTTGCGGAAACAATACTCGCTGATAGACTTACTACATACGCATACCAGGGAGTAATCGTTGCTCGGGCACTCGTTTTAAGTTGTTAGCTATACTCCCTTAATCGCTTAGAACAGCTGGTGCTTAATGCTTTTCATCAACTAAAGTTGGACGCATAAAACAATCGTGCTATACAAAACAAGACATTTTTATAGTGTATTTGTAAAAATTTCGCCAAGCTGTAAACATTCGGTAGTATTAAACACAAAAGTTCAGTCACAGTTTTTGTTATCACAACAAACGCATGCAAGTTTCCAGGTGACTCAAGCGTTGGTCTGGATGTTTCTGTAATGACGTCATTTGTGGCGCCGATCACTTCCAATGATTCCTTGTGAACCTCGTAAGAACGTAAATGGACATGACCCTCAATCCACTGTCGTTTCCTTTTTATAGAATATGGTTTTATAGACGTTTATAACAATCGCTCAAACTCAAACCACTTATTTCAATTAAACCATTTACAGGCACTTTTGTGTGGGTCAGTTAGAAGCTAGTTGCCCGTTCCAAAACATAGATCTCTACGGAGAAGAACGGGCAAGACACTTTTTTAAATCAAGATATTACAAAATCCTGGGTACACTATTCTTGTTGCTTCTATATTGAGAACAATGTAAAAAAATGAAATAAACAACCGAATTCATAAAAAACACTACAAAGTGAAAAATAACTAATTTCTGAAGTCGGTGTCGTTGGGTTTCATTTTTTGTTTTTCGTTTTTCCATTTACAAATATAGTGCGTCTACCCGACTTCGACAACTTATAGGCAAGTCTGACCCCATTTCAATTAATCAATATATTTTGCTGCACCCTATATTAACTTTATAATACTATAATAATACCCAAAACTCATTGAACAAAATGTTCTTCGAACGGTTTCATACAATATCCTTTCAACTCGGTCACAAATATTAAAATTATGTTCCTCGTTTCTTAATGAGTACGTGGAACACCTGCAAACACCTACTCGACGAAAAGACTTTTCAGTTTCAACATAAGTTAATTTCCATGATACCATATTGAGTTGGTTGTGAATATCGTGAAACATTAGTTGGCGGCATAGCACATCCATACTACATAAATTAAAAAAAAAAAAAAAAAAAATCTAGTTTTGACTAAAGATCGAATAAATTGAAAAAAAACATTAAATAAGTACATAAGTTCATGTCATTTAAAAAGTCATTATTACTGAATATTATAATTTTTCCCAATTATATTGTGCTCAAAGTCAAAGTCATAGCATTTATTTCAAATAGGCACATTAAAGGCACTTTTGAACGTCAAAAATTACGATAAATAAAATAAAATTGATTCTAGTCGACCATTCGAAAGGGTAGTTTTCGTATGGAGAAGAACGGGCAAGAAACTCCACCGTTAGGTACTCTTTTAAAAAGTTTTACAATATTTTTGGTCGGCATCCAGTTTAACCGGATGTATCTGAATACCAGTATTTTACATAGAGCGGCTGCGTATCAGACCTACAGACCCCGTTACTGAGTAACAGGATAGGTACCCCTTGTAAGACTGATTTTCAGTCTTTTGGGCTTCTACCCTGAATGACTGTCAAATGTCTTCGAATGACAGCCGGGACGGGCTTTACGTGATTTCCGAGCCACGGAGTGGTCTCAATATGTAATGAATGGTTACCCATCCACGAGCCGACCCGTGCGGCTGTTATCATTTAGCCACGAGCCCCTCAATACTTTTTAAAGTTCCTTCCAAAAAAGAAAGAACGGGCATTATAAGATCACTTTTTATTCCGTTTGTCAAAGAGGTTCATAAGTCGTTTCACCTCGATGTTTTTATTGTGGGTTTTCCGCTTCAGGTAAGTACACCTTGTGTTGTCATCTGACATTATGCTGAGCTAAGGCCCTTTTAGCAATATTGTTTTTTGTTTTTTTTACTGTAATGCTAATAGACGCAATTTTCTTTCTCTCTTTTGTCTTATTGTTACCTTATCTAAAACTGTGCTGGTTACTATTTAGGCAGATTATAATTCTTTAAAATTGATCCCATAACCAACTAGACCTCTAACAAATATACCTACTACTACAAAGTCACGGGCCACTATTATGCTGATAATTGAAGCTTATTTCCTAGTACAAATACAAATTATTTTACATCAAAGCTAAAGGTCTTCTGAAAAAAATGAAGGTAAAGAATATTCCATTATAAAACTAACAAGATGCTACGACCTGCATTTCTAGAGCAACTTTGAAATTACTTTGAAACCAAGCACATTGAAACATAATAAAGAGATTTAAAAAATATGAAAGCTTTTAGATGAACTCTACAATATGGTCTGTTCCAGAATTATCTGACTAAAATGTAAACAAATGCATTAGAAAACGTTTAGGTATGTGTCATTTACAAGTTGAGCGTGCTTTGATTTGACTATTTGAATACTTCAACTCGGAATTCTAATTTTAAATCCCCTCCAAAAAAAAAACCTCAATAGCAGTTTGTCAAATCCAGAATTGTCTTTCTTCACATTAATTTTCTACATTAAATAATAAAAAAAATATTTATAATGTAAAAATACAAATTCATAATCATTTTATTTTATTTGAATAAATACATGATTCAGTAAAACCACGGTTTAATTAATCATATTTCGATCGTAGTCGTTTCGGTAATGAAAAAAATGTACCTAGTCAGCTCCTGGTCTATGTAGAGAAATAATTTAAAAAAACTTTGTATTAGAGATCCCTGATGCTTACCCTACAGGGGAAAATTGTATTGTATAGAGATTGACTATGCATTTGTGACGATTGAATAAACTATAAGTGACAGCCCTACGTGTTTAGGCTATTATTGCTCGCTCGGGGCTCGAGTTGGCTTGCTTATTTGTTTTTTCTATGACATTACGCCCCTCTCTCATAATAACTTTTAGTTCTGCGGCAAGCACCTGGTAAATGAAAAGAATATAGAATTAAATTAATTAATTCTATAGTCTTCCAGATTATCATACCTACCTAGTTAATCATTTTGTTGCTGAGGTAAATTCACATTGATGATAGATTTTGTGCAAGGAGATGCAAGTGTGTGCAAAACTTGGTCTATTAGGTAGGTATGTACATGTGTTTTTTTTTTTTTTGGGTTGGAAATCATCAAATGAACCCTCCCGCTCTGGGCGGAGCGGGAGTGTCAGACTCTTACTGACTAAAACCCACCCGTGTTCCTTCAGTTGCCTGTGCCAGGGGCCACGGTATCTCTTTCGAACAACCCGCGACACATGTTTGACATTCAAAGTACACGGGACAGTAATTGCTCGGAACGTGCATTCGAGAACTAATTATAGTGCTGACAGTACGATTACAGCTGTCAAAAGTTACAAGTGTTATTGAATAGTTCATGTACACGGTCAAATTAAATTAGCTAGCAAAAATCTGTAGACGTGATGGTATGGATATCTAAACACTATAAAATAAAAAAGATTTATAGAATTTGTTTGTAGGTCAACGACCACTTGTAGTGTTGTTATTTGAAGTGTTAGTTGAGAAAGTCTGTTTTCTCTTATTTCATTGTGTTTAGACATCGATTTTTAGTTTTTTTGTGTAACTTAGACGTGATAGGTTCACGTCTAAGTTACACAAAAAAACGGTTATTTCATGACGCCACAAAAAAAATCATTAAGTAAAATAATTTATTTTTTGTGTTACCTATCATGTTTAAGTATTGATACCCATAGCGTCTGCGGAGTTTCGCTTAGTAATTTATTTGACCCTGTAGCCTGGCAATGGCAAATTAGTGAACTGGGTAATGAGATAGCTTTACATTGCTTTGCTACTATTTGCTTTTAATATTTGATTTTCTACAGAGAAATAAGTAAATAAAGACGCCAAGCACTCAAGCTACTACAATCTGTCAAATGTCTTTAATAGAATTTCAACTTTATTGCTGAAATATTAGGTTTAAAGTTGATTGGGAAAATTTTACAGTTTGGTTTGATGTGCTGGCGTCTGTACATAAGAGGAAGTCTGAAAGTGGCATCTGCGACTGAAAACTTGTTTTGAAATTGGTTTTCATGTTAAGCATGTGACATGGAGGAATGATGAAAATGTAGTGAGGAAACTTTTGAGTACGAATGTGGAAGGGTATAAAAGCAGGGGAAGACCGAAGAAACTATGGATAGACTGAAAGAAAAACTCTCTGTCTGTCTGAAAAATAATATACGAGTATTGCTAGAAAGACATCGAGAAGTAAAAATAATCGAGATTTCTGTGCTATAGGTCTAACAACAACAACGCCAGACGCACGCAAATCTAACAACTAACAACAACAACAACACGTCACACGCACGCACGTCTAACAACTATCAACAACACGTCACACGCACGCACGTCTAACAACTATCAACAACACGTCACACGCACGCACGTCTAACAACTATCAACAACACGCCACACGCACGCACGTCTAACAACTATCAACAACACGCCACACGCACGCACGTCTAACAACTATCAACAACACGCCACACGCACGCACGTCTAACAACTTTTAACATCACACCTGTATTCCCCGAAGTATATACGTATATATCTGTAATTATAAATTGAGGGGCTAGTGGCTAAAAAATAACAGCCGCACGGTTCGATCGATCAGGTTAAGCTACGCTTGCCGCGGTTGGTCCGTGTATGGGTGACCATCTTTACATACCAAGACACTTCCGTGTCTCGGAAAGCACGTTAAGCCGTTGGTCCCGGCTGTCATTCATGGATCTTTGTCAGTCGTTACGGATCGTCAGAAACCCGAAAGTCTGACAACCAGTCTTACCAAGGGGTATCGTATTACACAGTAACTGGGTTGTGGAGGTCAGATAGGCAGTCGCTCCATGTAAAATACTGGTATTCAGCTGCATCCGGTTAGACTGGAAGTCGACCCCAACATAGTTGGAAAAAGATTAGGCAGATGATGATCTGTAATTATAAATTATATCTACACATAAACCTTCCAGAATTAATTCTTTCAAAATCCATTGTGTCTTGTGGAAGCGACACAAAAAGCGTTTTTTTTTTATACAATGTATACATAGATATAATTAAGGACCTCCAGACCGTATTTCGGCCACGGCGGCCAATCTCAACGGAGACTAGCCGAGAGATATTATAGTGCACAAGTGTGCGCGCAGACACAGGTGCACTCCCTCTTCCCTCACTCTCATAGTCCGATGGGACGGCAATCCGACACGAGCGGAGAGAGATCTGGCGCAGGACCAACGGCTTAACGTGCTTTCCGAGACACGTGGGTATCACACCGCCAACTTTCAAACTCTGTTACTAAGAAATTCTGGAAAAACTCAATAACACTTTGCCCGACCCGGGAATCAAACCCAGGATCCCACGCTCAGCAGTCGCTCTTGCGATCAACGTATAGCTACGACTGAGAAAGTTTTATCTCATTAGACACTGTGATCTGAACTGAAACGCTCCAGCCCGAGAACGGTTAAACCGCAAATCGCAATAACCTAGTTCTTGGAAAAACGTGGAACTAAACGAAGTCCATTGGATTAAAAGCGATTAGTTGCAATGTGCAACCTTTTCTTTCTAATCCCTCCTATTCCCCGTAGCTATACCGTACTGAAACACGGAAGAAATGATCAATTTAACTGAAAATAACAATCTCTTAGGTTTGTCGTGAAGATAGGTACAGCGGGGTAATTGCGTAACACACTATCAGTAGCAATTGGTTTCATTTTGACAATTCAACAACATTCATTGCGTTATTTGCGTTGTTGAGCAGACAAAATTTTCGAACAAATAAAGCAATGGATTAGCAATATCCTTCAAAATGCAATTAGGGTGCAGAACAATATTCTTCTCAAGAGTAGTCGAATAGGAAACGTCGAAGTCGTCTTGTTTTAAAACATTGTTATTTTGACAAGTGCAGTACAAGTGTGTAGATACAAACCCACTGACAAAAACAAAAATCATTTATCATTTGAGGACCTCTATGCCCGATGCAAATGATGCAATGCCCTCTCTTCGCTACTGGCTACTTGAGCCTTAACGCAATAACAAACAAAATAAACATCTGCAAAAAAGGCGTGGTAAAAAAAAACGGCGATTGTGTTTTGTTTCTTAGCGAATCACTTGGTGGCGGAACGACATTTCTTGTGGATTTTGTCTCAAACAGAAGCAGTTATAATGTTACGAATGCCGACCCAAGGAGGTTCAAAGAGCTTTTCTCGGAGTGCCACTAATTACTATGATTGGTTTAATTACTCGTCCACTCTATAAGGACGGCTTTAAAAAGGTTTCACAAGAAAGTGAGAAAGCAATTGTACGAAAAATTCCGTGTCTTTCGTTATTTTATTAAATCTTTACGACATTTTTGTTTCTAAAAATACGAAAGCGCAATTCTTTTTTGGGGTAATTGAACTCAGCCTAATAAATAGCTACAAATATCAACTTGTGCTATAAATATTAACATGTGCAGTGGCAACCAACAGGAAGATGAGAAATTATGTATTTTCGCTTTTTACACGCGAGGGTATAATGTCCCCAAACGCATTATGTAGGTACCTACCTATACCTATTGTATTTTCGCTAACCACGCTGAAGTAATTATTTTTATAATGTGAATCACCGTGAACACGAAACTGACGCAGCTAACAATGCTACGTATTTATAATTGTTGCTAAAGTTTTTAACAATCTAAGTTTTAATTGGCACTCGTTTTAAAACTTAGCAAATGGCAGTTACAGCCCGATTCAAACTTTATGGCGGCTCTACTCGCTGCGCAGTACCTCACCCCTCACCCCCGCTGACAGGTGAATTTGTTACTGCGCAGCGACTCACCCCATGTTCCGAGCCACCAAAAAGTTTAAATCGGGCTGTATTGTTCGGTAACCAAATTAGACTATTCCGAATGTAGGTAATGTTACTAACGGTAGAAACATTATCAGCGTCACTATAGACGACTAAAAGCCTTCAATCGCTCGCCAGTATCTCAGCCAGATTCAGCTATTACCAGCTAGTCTGCGAACGTCGCCACTGATCCCAGCTTAAGAGCATCCCACTTACCCTAAGTTTTACACTCCTGCACTACACTACACGTTATTATAGAGGCTAAGGGCGAATTTCACCAACGAAACTGAACGCGATCAGAACATCTAAAAGAAACTGTCAGTGACCACATTTCACAATTGACTCTGGTAGCTCTTGAACGTGATTCCTATAAACAAAAACGAATCGTTTTGTTTACCAATGGTGGCATTTTTCATTGCAAAACTGGACATAAATAGATTCGTAAGCTAATTTTATATCTCTTATAGCTACTTCCATATGGGAGGGTCTACTATGCAAAGCTATGAGGTCTTTGCTTTATTATTGGTAAGGACACAAGAGTCTTAAAACCAATAACGGTCCGTAAATTATAAGAATCGGCCGTAAGATGTGCTAATAGCGTTCAGTCAGTTTAGAGAATCGGCCAAGTAGCAGTTTTTACGAGTCCCATTTAAATTGTAAACAATTGATCGTAAAACAAAGATATTCCCACTCGAGCTGGAGCGACCTGTGCGGCTGTTATTATTTAGCCACGGGGCCCTCCATCAGTAGCATTGGCTTTCGTTTTGACAGTTCATTGACACAACAAGACTGTTATTTAAAGTGTGTTACGAAATTGGAGACGAGTAGACTGCGAAATGCTTAGTCATTATGCCGTATTTTTGTAACATTTTATCTGTAAGTAGGTAAGTAGTATGTACTCAAAAGCATATTGTGAATTTTGATGTATTATAATGATTATCACTTCAGTGCTGGCTAAATGCTCCGCGATTTGACATTAATAACAATTGTATGCGATTGCTTAGCGAATGAAATGAAATAGCCCCAAACGTTTGCTTTGCGAGAGTATTATGTCAATGTGTATTTAAAACAAACAAAAAAGTTGGACTGTTTACAAAATTACATCGTTAGGATAACATTAGGTAGGTACCATTTTTGTTTGTTTTGCCAAATTATTTTCGACAAGATGTATTTTTATTAGTGATGCCCATAAAATAATTGGTTTCTTTGCTCGAAGAAACGTGTACAGGCAGAAAACAGTTGAATATAAGTCATCAAAACCATAAACATAGTTGGCTTAGTTTATGGGAATTTAATTATCGCGTAAAATAGAGTGCTTCCTGTACATACAAAAAGTTTATTAAGTAAATAGTACCGACAGAAGTACCTATCACGTAGGTAATCATAAAACAATTAAATAAAATTACATGTCCAGTATAACAGCTGAACTTTCCTACTTTTTAATTGCGGATATGTAAAAGTATATAATACATATATATTTATTTGCTATCGATACTCAAGGCCCTCCGCGTCGCGATATTGAAATAAGCGTACAAAAATAGCTCCACCACGTGGGGGCGGCGGCAATAGAACGTGCGCGCACGCATCTCTAACACAAACATAAACAACACGATTACTGTTGCCTACGGGGTGAGCAGAAAGCCTCGTTAACCGTTTCATAAAAAATAATTGAAGTAATCTTCAAAAAGTCAGCCGCAAAAAAAATGCCATACGTCGACAAGAATTCATTTAATTTAAATAATATTGTCTAGTATATTTTGTTCCATAACATTGTATCAATGTGAACATTGTATCATTTGATTACCTACAATTTGTGTTCCAAGACAAATTGTAGGTAATCAAATGAATTCTTGTCGATAAATAAGTACTTTTAAGTACAGTCAACAAAAGAGATATGTATGCAGGATCGTCGGATATAGTTGAAGTTCAGTAGGATGTTGTCGACTGAAATTTAATTTGATAAATGAGCTGTTAGTTTTCTATTAATAAAATTAAATTTTATTCGAGAACATCCATCGGTTTCTTACTAAACTTCAACTATATCCGACAATCCTCTATCTCTTTTGTTGACTGTACATATTTCCAAAAACCAATAAACTAGGTTTTGGTGTAATTATTATTTGCAGAAGTTTAATGTACCTATGTGGCCATTTTATAATTCTGCCACATAGGTAAAACGTGCTAAGCGAATCTAAACTAATTTAGAGAAAAGATTTGATTTTTTGTATGTATGCTTCGCTTTTACACACACACACACATGGCTAAACTATAACCTGGATTAGGACATAGGGTACTGATTATCCTGATATTCCACGGGATTCAGACTTATATGCGGTTGAAACAGCGAGGCGCAGCTCGTATAATAAATAATTTGGTTGAGAGTCAGCACAATGAAAGTATGGACTAAAAAAAAAATATATATATACGGTCGAATTGAGAAACCTCCTCCTTTTTCTGAAGTCGGTTAAAAAGGTCCTGACTCTATTATATCAGCTACAAAGTAGTTATTCTTGTTCATACCTATTTTTAACTTACCTACAAATAAAACGATGCAGGAAAACATCGTGAAGAAAGACGATACCTACCTACCCGTACCCGACCCGCGTGGTGGATTGGGGACCACCGGGATTCGGGTCTCACAGAGAGGAGGCCTGTGTGCCAGCAGTGGGAACATTATACGTTGATTATGCTGTTACTAATAAAACAGAAAATCCGTAGACTGAAACACGAGAATATTTACGAGTTTGGAACCTCGTTAGTATAGATAAATTTACCTGTACCATTATTTTCGGCGCAAATACGCCCGCCAGACTATATATTTCAGTATATAAGGTGTAAAAAAATTAACCTTACAAACTTTAAGAGGTGCTTTAGACCATCGAACTGAACAACTTTCTCTATGGGACCAACTCTGAAATCACGAAAAAAAAATCAGCTGTTCCCTACATTTTGACGAGTTATACGAACATAAATGTAGGGAACAGCTGATTTTTTTTTCGTGATTTCAGAGTTGGTCCTTGACAGTCAAACGATACCCTTTAGTAAATCAAGTATCCTTTGTAACGTTTCAGATAGAAAAAGATGGCTACGTGGTTCTAGATTGCTTCCTGACCCCAACAGAATGCGACGAAATGCTGGAGGCGGGTCAGGAGTTCACCAAGAACATACTCAGCAAAGAAGAAAGGATCATATTTTCTACTGTTAATGCTGAAAAATCGGTAAATACCTATTCATACTGTACTTAAGATAGATTATTATACATAGAAGCTGTTCGTGTAGGTACCCACCATAATAGATAAATTAAAAAAACACATAAATTAAAATCAGTGCATTTCTTTTCTCTTTTTGTGTCTGGATCATTAAGTATCTACTTAATGATTTCTACTTATTTTCGCTCTAAGATCTTGTACAGAGACAAATCACAAGCAACAAATACTGTAAAGCCACAGAAATATTGGATTACATCAAAAACAAATCGCGGTCACTTTTATTAAAAGCCACAATAAATTTTCAGCAACTAAAAGACGACTACTTTCTGAATAGCAACGACAAAATCAGCTATTTCTTTGAAGACGCTGCAGTTGGACCCGATGGCGAACTTACAGTAGACCCAAGCATATCACTAAATAAAGTAAGTCTAAAGTTTATCCTAATCATATCGACCTAGCCTTCCCCAACAGCAATAGCAGCGCAATGCCAGTATTTTACATGAGACGATTGCATATCTGACCTCCACAACCCAATTACTGGGTAACGCGATACCCATTATGACTGTAAAGTTATACAGGGTTATTGGTAAAACATTAACAACCTCTTAAAAGGTCATTGTACTCATCATTATGAACAACTTTTACTATGGGACCAAACTTGAAATCGCAAAAAAAAAAAAACAGCTTTTCCCTACATTTATGTTCGTATAACTCGTCAAAATGTAGGGAACAGCTGATTTTTTTTTCGCGATTTCGGGTTTGGTCCCATAATAAAAGTTGTTCATAATGATGAGTACAATGACCTCTTAAGAGGTTGTTAATGTTTTACCAATAACCCTGTATAACCCTTTACTTTTCTCTAATAGTCGTCATCTCGGCAATGACCGCCTTTCTAGCCATACCATCTTTCTCACAGACAATCCATCGTTTCTTAGGTCTTCCCCTACTCTTATAGCCATCGACATCCATACTCAAAACTTTCCACACGACATATTTCTCATTCCTCTGCCACACATACCATGATAACCGATTTCCACTCATCTTTTTCGTCACCGGAGCCACTTTCAAAGTTCCTCTTTTAGCATACTTGGGTCGATCTCCAGAGGCATTTTTTTTCGTGTCGGGCTGGATAAACCCATTTTAAAATCGAAAAACGTTTTCAAAATATTTTTTTATAGACAGTTCGGTGTCTAATCTACGTGATACATGGCTAATATTATGAATAAATTTATTTTAAATATAAAAAAAAAAATCTTAAACCCTAAAATCCTGATCGCTCTGGATTGACCCAACTCCCGATTGAATGAAAAAAATATTCGTTAACTTTTCAATGAGAAGGATCATATGAAACCACTTATTTAGATTACATAACAAATAGTTAATCTTCACAGGAATAAAATATTTTTAGTTATATTAACAATACTTTTGCCACAATTTGAATTTAAAATCGTGACCGGGTATTTTATCTCATCGCTCTGCGTTGAGGTAAAACATCGCGCTCATCCCTAGTTACGCGTTATAGATACTCTATTACCCTCCCGCGGGGCAACGCCAGGGGTGGTCTAACCGCCCAGAAGAATACCTGTGTGCCACGTTCCCGCGTTCCAACATTACGAAGGTAAGTTTATGATTGCTCTGGATTTGGTTCTCGAATTTTATGATTGATATGGCACGTTATTAAAATTCAATAGTAAGCTTATGAATGTGTTTGTTATGTGAATTAAGTGATCGTTATGATGTTTTTTATGAGACGTAATCACAACTTTCTACTGCTTTTAAATTCGGCTATATTTATGATTTTGTGACTTTTTCTGATCGTTATGGCTCTGATTGCTCTGTCCAAAAAGACCAGAGCGATGATATTTTGCATTAATTGTATGTTATCCCTATTCGATGTTGAACCGACCTGTATGGTCCGGCGTCAAAAAAATCTATTTTAAGTAGTAGTACCGGGCTGTATCAATGACAAACGATGAACCCTTTAATTTATAACTTTTCCTGGGTTTCTTCGGATAACCTAAACCCATAAAGAGATTTTGACGTATTTTAAATTGATGATACCTTGCATTTATCTACCACAACTGTAACCCTTTCTTCTCTAATGGCAACTATTGTTGCAGATTGAAATCATGCCTCGAAATAAATTATCTATTGAAGAAAAACGTCTGAAGAAATTGGCTGAGCGTCGTAGAATGGCCAAGATAAAAAATGATCCAGATCTATACGCACAATGACTTGTAAAGTCAAGGGAGAGTTACCAAAGGAAAAAAGCTCAGGGCACAGTACTACCAATGAGTGATTTGACTCCAAGCCAGCAAAAAGTTCGTAGGAAGAAAAGTAGGCAGAGTTCTCGACGATATTATTTAAAGAAAAAAGTGGATAAGTTACCAGCAACTGATGAGCTTCCAATAAAAAACTCTAAAGAAATGAAACTAAGCCAAAAGTAGATTTTTATAATTATGTTAATTAGCTATTTTAGCGATTATTTTATATAAAAGATTCCGTATTTTAAATATGACTGTATGACTAATAGGCCTTGATCTTTTTCTAAAATAATTCATTTCTCTTACATATAATCTTGTACACGTACAGTACGTACTGAATATGACTGAAAACGGGTAAATAAATAATATTTTATCAATATAAATTTGTTTGTTTCACTGATTTCACCATTTATGATCGCTCTGGCACCAATTATAATTGCTCTGGTCGCAAAATTTTTAGAACTTAAATATATCCTTAACTGTTTGTGTAAATTGAAGGCCAATAGTAAAAATATGCCATTTGAATATCATTCTTTTTAATGAGATACATAATTACCATTAAATATCAATATCTGAAAAGCACCAGAGCGATCACACGAATATGCCCGGTTTGGAGATTAACCCACTTTCTCTTTTATCATAGATATTCATTTCTTATTCTATCCATTCGCTTAACACCACACATCCCTCTTAAGGGCCCCCGAAACGATCAATAACAATGTTAATATCGACATGATTCATACACATTGATGCGCAAACTGATCGTCTACCAAATGCAATTGAAGCTATTGACAATATTACTACAATAGCAATTGATCCTTTTGGGGGCTTTTTGTTATACCCAATTACTCGCATAACTACATCCATTTTTTTCTGTTTCCAGGTTGGACACGCGTTGCATCTTCAGCACCCCATCTTCAGGTGTTACACGTTCTGCGATCGCGTGAAGAATGTTTGTCAAAAACTGGCCTTCAGGGAGCCAGCCGTGGTGCAGTCCATGTACATTTACAAGAACCCTGGTGTTGGTGGCGAAGGTATGTTGTTGGGACACAATCTATCTACATTTATTTTCGATACATGAACCCGCGTTTGACCTCAGTCTCACCTGATGGTTAGCCCTAGTTCGGTTGATGATGGCGCACGCTTGACTAGAAGGGTAGAGGACCGCCGCAGCCGCAGCGTCGCCGCGGGAGACGCTCCGGGCGTCGGGAGCCACGGGACGACTCCCGGCCACCGTAGGCGCGGGCCTGCGGGCGGAGAGTAATGGGTAGCTCACCGTCCGATCAGGACCAGGCCCGTGCCGGACGGCGCGTACGTGTTCCACGCGCGCCTCAAAGAGATGTCAGCAGTAGAGAAGGGACCCCTTAGGGCCGAAGCCTGCCGGGTCAGCGGGATTGTCCGAAAGGGTTACCGCTGGCCCGGAACATAAAGGGATAAGGAAGGAACATGGGTGGGTTTTAGTCAGTAGGAGTCTGACACTCCCTTCCGCTCCACCCAGAGCGGGAGGGGTCCAAATGACCCCTCCCGCTCTGGGTGGATGATTTCCAATCCGAAAAAAAAAAGTTAGAGGAGAGGGTAGTAGCAATGTGGCAGACCCGGGGAGTTATTGCGTAACACACTGTCAGTAGCAATAGGTTTCATTTTGACAGTTCAACAACATTCATTGCGTTATTTACGTCGCTGAGCAAACTAATTTTTACATCAATGGATTAGCAATATCATTCAAAATTATTCAGACTGAGATTGATAATGTGTTACGCAATTAGGGTTCAGGTCTTACAAAGCCTTAAACCTGAGTTTATCTATCGCTTTCCATCAGGCGTGATCGGGGCCAAGAGAGGGCCCATTTGATGCAATTACTTTACAAAAAAAAAAACCTACGTTCCCGACCCCGACTTTATAACGGGGTTGATAATTTAGAAACTGCATTGTTTATATGGTTTTTCATCTTCCTTGCTCACTCAATTTTCATCCGCCCCGAGAACGGTTGCCTAACTTTTGCGGCATGGAGCTTTTAAGGTTTCTCAAGAACTTTAAATTGCTTTCATATTCTTCACAAAGAACTTATGACAAGTGCAAGACAAGACAATCATTTCGATGAACAACTCATGCAAATGCACGCTTCTAAATGCCAGTAGTTTAGGAAGAGAAGTTTTTGCTCGTCCCATGTTCTTAGTAATAATTACTTTTGAGTGGCTTCTTTCATTCCCATTTAAATGAATTCATTGGAAAGCTTTTTATTGAAAGATATTATAGGATACCGTGCTATTTATTTAGGGATTAATTTGTGAATTACTCAAAACAAAATATTTACTAAGTAATATAAAAATAGCCTCCCCGACCGTTTTCGGTCACGGTGGCCAATCTCAATGGAGATTAGCCAGGTACGCAGGAGATATTATAGTGCACAAGTGTGTGCGCAAACACAGGGCACTCTCTGTTCCTTTACTCTCATAGTCCGTTGGGACGATAATCCGACACGACCGAGGAGAGTTCAGGCGCATGACCAACGGCTTTACGTGCTTTCCGAGGCACGGGGGTATTAAACCGCCAACTTCCAAACTTCGGACTGTTACTAGGAAATTCCTAATGGAAAACCCAATAACAGTTTGTCCGACCCGGGAATCGAACTCAGGGCCCCACGCTCAGCAGTCGCGCTTGCAACCACGGGACCAACGGGGCAAACTACTACTACTTTTACTAAGTAATACCCGTTTGTAACCAGTGGGGTAACTGTGTAACGCGCTATCAGTAGTACCTAATCTTTTTCATTTTGACAGTTCAACAACATTAATTGGGTTATATTTTGTTGAGCAGAAAAAAACAATGGAATAGCAATATCCTTCAAAATGATTCAGATTGAAATTGATAGTGTATTACGCAATTAGGCGCATTGTGCTGGAGCATCTACCTAAGTCCTTATACACACGAGCGTCAACGATTATAAAACAAGAAGTATCTAAATAATATAATTATTTTTGAGAAAGTCTTAGTGTGCATACCCCCACGAGCGGCACGCGTCAATGGCAGAATCGACTGCAGCCGTCGACTCCCGTCGCCGCCCGGGTTGTTATTTAGATACTATGTTATTTAGATAAGTACCCCAAGCTAGTTTTATAATTATATAATGAATTATAAATAACACTTTTCCATTTCACAGTGACGCCACACCAAGACATAACATACCTGCACACGGATCCAGTACCTCCAATCGGCTTCTGGATAGCCTTAGAACCCGCCACGATACAAAATGGCTGCCTCTGGGTAATCCCAGGGTCCCACAAGTCTGGGGTGCACAGGCGACTGATACGGAACCCAGACAAGAGCAGCAAAGAAACGTTGATATATGACAAACCAGCCCCCATTTACCCACAGTCTAGGTTTACACCACTTCCTGTAAGCAAAGGTGAGTCCTACCCTTAGTCCGCATTATTATACCCATTACATAACATACATAATCAGCCTATAATGTTCCCACTGTTGGGACACAGGCCTCCTCTCGATGAGAGGGAGTGGGCCGTAATCCACCACGCGGGCCCAGTGCGGATTGGCAGATGTCACGTCTTCGAATTTTTGGTTCTAGGACATGCCGGTTTCCTCACGATGTTTTCCTTCACCGTTTTGAGAGCAGTGGTGATGAAATAATTTACACAAAGTAAAGCGCCTGTCTGGGTTCGAACCTACGACCTATAACTCGTAAGTCGCGGCCGTTACCACTTGGCCACCACTGCTCTATATACCCATTATACCCATTCCAGCAGCCTAATTGCGTTACATCTCAATCTGAATAATTTTGAAATACCTACTTATATTGGTATATCATTGCTACGTATTTTCAAAAAATTAGTCAAAACAATTAGTTGAAATTCTTACAGTATATAAATTGTCAAGGGGGCCTGGTGACCTGACTTACAGGTTTTGTAAAAAACTTAGTTTAGGCACCAGTCTTCCACAAATTAAGTAAGTACAAAATTGTATCTGTAGACTAATTTAACTTTAAGCTGTAATTTGTGGTAAGAAAAATAAAATCTATTCTATATTTTCGCAAAATGTGTCTGCTCAACAACGTATGACGCATTGAATGCTCTTGATATGTCAAAATGAAAGACATTGCTACTGATAGTGTGTTACGCAATTACCCTGCAGAGAGCCTGGAGTGCGCAGAGCATGTGTTGTGCGCAGGGCAAAGACCTCCCTTCCCTCTTACCACTTTTCCCGGTCTACTGCGATTGTGGGCAAATTCTTTAAGAAGAAGTGCAGCTCATCCCGCCATCTCTTTCTGGGCCTGCCGCGTAGTCGTTTCCTACTATTTGCGACAGATGTGGCCAGCCCACTTCCACTTTAGTAAAAAATTACTTACTCATTATTATTCATTAACTGACTGTGTGAGCTTTAGAAAGGAAAAAGTAGCAATTTAAATAGACAAGACAGATAAGAACGTAACAATTTAGATAGATTAGATGACGAACACTAACCAGTTTGCACTGGAAATATTCTCGACTTCTACGCATTGATTTTCTTTCAAGACCAATCATCTTATAAAAATTCGCGCAATAACAATAATTAGGGATTTCCTAGAGCTCGGAGAAAATAACAATTGAAGTAAAATTAGAAATAAATCCAAAGTTATTTCTCAAAGACTACTTTTGTAAAGAGAAATGGTTTTTTAATTTGCTTTATCTTCAATTTCAAGAAGTGGAGATTATTACACTAAAGGTTATATAAGACAAATTGCATTCTATTTATGACTAAAGCCTACTGGGTCCGCGAGGTGGATTACGGCCCACTTCCTCTCAAAGAGGAAGGGGGGGGGGGACAGGCCTCCTTCCTCCTTAATTCCCACTTACACTGGTAAACAAATTTAAAAATATGCATTATATTTTTTTCTTTTCTATTGACCTTCAGTTGTTTCAATCTACATACTCGTACATTCCGCTTGGCTCCACTTTACTTACTATAGTCGGAATTTTAATTAGCTGCGGTAAAATAACAGCTTGTGTTGCTTAAATTACTGGAAAAGAATTCCTGGAAGGATTTGGAGGAGGCCTTTACCCAGAAAAAAAAAATCTCTAAACTCAGTCCGAAATGAGTTATTATGAAGTGTCATTTTCGTGCAGCTAATTAAAAGTCGGACTATAAATAAAATTTAAGTATTCTAACACCGTCATTTGTTTTTCTAGGTTCTTGCATCATTCTCCACGGTAACGTCGTCCACAAAAGTGCTCCTAACAAATCTGACAAGAGTCGTCAAGCATATACCTTCCACGTCGTAGAAAAGCACGACAACTCATATTCAAATGATAACTGGCTACAAGAAGGAGAGAAAGCACCTTTCTCCAACTTGTATGAAACACCTCAGATGGTTTAGTTATGCTATTAAATCTTTTAGACCAATGATGACACGAATATTTTAATAATTTTTCAAAGATTTTGTATGTTCTCCGTTTTTTCGTGAATACTGGGCCAATTAATGTGATTTGTGTTCACTCCTAAAAATCATTTTCTTAAGTTAAAAATATCTTCAAAAATTAAAAACTAAGTCCCAAATACAACAAAAACGTCAACTAAAAAGGACATGGCTGTCGCTTTTTTTCGGTAATCGTATAACGTGTTCTGTACGATTTATAACTATGTAATGACGTGTAACCTCGGTCATACGAATCCCAAATCAAATCCTTTTGCTTTGCCACGGGTAAAAAAACTCTTTAAATTGAATGGAAGGAAGTTTACGCAAATTGTCGAACTGTATTGTCTAAAACCTAATGTCTCACATGTACCTAATCATAGGTACCTAACTCTTATTTTCAGAAATAAAAATATTATTATTTTTTTGTAATCGGTTGTTTTTTTTTTATTAATTTTGTTGTTCAGTAATTTTGCATGCAGAAACAACACCACATCATGGTCCGCATTCAATCAATCTGTCTAGCCTTTTCCCAACTACGTCGGGGTCAGCTTCCAGTCTAACCGGATGCAGCTAAATACCAGTATTTTACAAGGAGGGACTGCCTGTCTGACCTCCACAACCCAGTTACTGGATAACACGATACCCCTTGGTAAGACTGGTTGTCAGACTTTTGAGCTCTACCCATACTGTGATCAACGGCTTAACGTGCTTTCCGAAGCATGGGTCTCGATGTAATGGTATCCCATCCAAGAACCGACCGCGAGCCGACCGACCGAGCTTAAACTTCAATTGACCCGTACAGTTCGCGTCAAATAACTTTGCCGCTCTGAAGCTAGGCTCTTTCCTAGCCGCGCCAATCCGCGCCATGCGCGCTGCTGTTGTATTCATAGGATTAACTACTGCGCAGTGATTTGTTGCCTACGTCAGAGCGGCAAAGTTATTTGACGCGAACTGTACGGTTGTTAACATTTAGCCATGAACCCCATAATATGGTGCATTTGCAACAATCAATAAATGATTGTTGGGAAATCGTGACAATTGCTCCCTATTGAGTATTAAATATTTAATACTCAAAACCGAACAACTGTCACGATTTCCATGATGCTAGTGAAATATATAGCGGTGCATTTAAAGCTGTGTACATACATTCGTGTACATACATAAAGCTGTGTGCACGCTCGTCGTGCAACATGCTGTTTTGCCGGTGTTTGTCTAGTGAACCACTCAACGGGTGGCTAATATTCTAATAGTAAACATAGCGCAATTCTATCATGCCTTTAGAGTTCAAAATGGATATCACATGTGCATGTAGGTACCTTTCTCCAACATGTATGAAACACTGGTTATTGTCAATATTTTGGACCAATGCTGACAAGAATATTTTGTCTGGATTCCACAAACCGGAAAAGAAAAAAATTTTTTGAAACGAAATTGTTTAACGCGAAAAACGCACGTTAGGAATAGACTGGTAGAAATCGTCACGTAACGAAAAAGCGTTATGCCCTCTCCATCCTTCTTTCTCTTTCTGTCTTCTACAATGCGTAACATAATGAACGCAAGACCTCATACACCCCAATTAGAGTATTGAGTTAAAAGCATAATACAATGATCAAAACAATTTTTTTTTAAAGCTAACTATTTTTATTAAGTAAATTGTGTTGACCCTATCATTACTTTATGCATTCAAAATTGAGTCTTATTGCCTTGACATAAGATTTAATTTTCTTTGGCTCAATCGGCGATTAGTATGGCAAAATAGATAATTTAAAAAAAAAAACCTATCTTAAATGTTACCGAAATTGATTCAGTAATCAATTATGAACGAACTACTTTCAGGACTTGCGTTTATTCTGTTACACCTTGTATAATATAAAAATGAATCGCTGAATGTGTTGCTATGCGCAAATCTCGAAAACAGCTGAACCGATTTCGCTAATTCTTTTTTTAGAATATTCCTTGAAGTACGAGGATGGTTCTTACGCAGGGAAAAATTTAGTATATCTATGGGAGTAGGGTAGAAGTAGGGTAGGAGTAGGGTAAGAGTAGGGTAGGAGTAGGGTAGGAGTAGGGTAGGAGTAGGGTAGGAGTAGGGTAGGAGTAGGGTAGGGGTAGGGTAGGGTAAGGGGTAGGATACACGCAAACGAATCGTTGAAGCGCCGCATATCAAAACGGCCCAGTTTTTGATAACGGCTAGCCGTAATGTAATATGGCGGAATATACATTTTACTACCTATTCAAATCAAAACTATAATTATTTGACAGTTGTATAATATGAAGTACAGCAAGGCAAATTGACGTAGGGTGTCAATTAGCTTAATTAATTTCCCGGTGATTATATTATCGAGCCGCTTGGGATTGAAACCCTCGGGCCAGTGTGGTCCCAATAATTATGGTTTGTTCAACAAAATCTCCAAACGTCGGGTTGACACTTCCCGTGACCCAAAGGAGTATAAGTATTACCATACATACAACGTGTTCCGTGGATTACCACCAGTCGCTTGGGTACGAGTACATTACCGTACGTTAGAAGCGGCCCTAGGGCGGTGCGAGCGGTGTGACGCGGCATCGGGCGCCGTCATGGGAGAGGCGCTGAAATCAACCGAAATGCGAGCACCACTGGTGGTCGCATTTCGGTTGATTTCAGCGCCTCGACGATCGGGCGGACATTGATGATAGTAACTTATTATAAATCGATCGTCCACAAGCAAGCAAGCAACTGCATAATTATGCATATATCGTAGGAACATGGTACATTGAGGGGCGCCACGTTAAGATTTTGCACCATCTAAATAAAATTCTAGGGCCGTCGCTGCCGTACGTCTATCATTGTCCTACGTGTGGCCTCTGTATTGGTTACGGTCGTCGAGCTTATGTTTGTGTCCAACTCAAGAATGCTTTCGCTGCTGCGACTGCTAGATTTGCTAATCTGATTTCCAACTGACATTAGTCACCGCTGTCACAATTGCGATCGCTAAGCCCCCATTTACTTGTGTAAATAACAGGTTTGTACCTATTATTACCTACTTGGCCTATTTTGGATATAAACCGTATCGTATATAATTATTTAGAGGACATAATTATTATTATTTTATATTACAAAACTGTGGTGTTTCGTGTTTCGCTCAGGTGCTCGCTAAAACGTTGGCAAGTTAATTGACCAATTATGAGAAATAATATACCTAGTGTGAGGAATAGGGGAGGTAATTAGGGGTAGTAATTACAGTTAATTTTATATTTTGTTTTCTATATTATTTACTAAAACAGGAGCCTGATTTGGTAAATATCTAATAATCAGCACAAGGATAGTAAAAGACTAGGCAGATAATCTTTTTTGTTGGGGTCGGCTTCCAGTCTAACCCGATCCAGCTGTATAATACCATTATGTCCAGTATATATTATAGGTACCTTACGCTTAACGTGCTTTTCAAGGCACAAAGTGTCTCGGTATGTAATTGATGGTCATCCATTCATGGGCCGACATCGGCGTGCGGCTTTTATTGTTGATGTTCTGTTTTATCAACTGTGACTGTGGATTATATTGGCATTTTTCTCGTCCAATTACCTTAATCCCGCAATAAACTATTGAGGAAGAAAAAAGAACAATATAAATAATATAAAGCAATGTCAACTAATCCTCATAACAAAAAGGCCAATGGAATATTTGAGCACTTTGACCAGAATTTATTCAGAAAAAATTCTTCGTTACTATTTTATCATTGTATACAACATTAGTTTTTGTTTATACTAAACCTGAAAAGGGGTCATTGTACTCATCATTTTGAACAACTTTTTGTATGGGACCAACCTTGAAATCACGAAAAAAAAAACAGCTGTTCCATACATTTTGTCGATTTAGGGTGAACACAAATGTATGGAACAGCAGATTAAAAAAAAAAAGAAAAACACGGACTGTCTTCGGACAGTCCGTGTTTTTCTTTTTTTCGCTGCACTACGTACGCGTAGGTATAATCAAAGAGATTGGGATTGGATTTGGATTGGATTGATTGGTATTTTAGCACATACAAAAAAAAATACTGAAAAATCCTTCACAAATGTAATTAACTTAACAGTTAAGTGTCCATTATGATTCATAATGTTATCTTTTTATGATTCTGCCAAAGTGGCCTATTTAGGCCCCAAGGAATAAAGGGTAGGTACCTATACCAGTTTTTGTACACGAAACGCACCACCGACCAAGTAACCCCCTCTATCCCTAAACTCTTTCTAAAACACAAGTGTATTTGACTGTCTGCCTATTCGTTACTTAGTGCGTTATAATATAACTTTATCAAGGTATAGAAACATCCCTTTTTAACATAATTTAAAGAATAAAAATCGCTCAAACGACCATTGACTAGAAAACCATTCGCATTTAACTAAACTTTTATGAAAATACACAAACGGCATGTACACAGTCGATACTGGCGGTTGCTAGGTACTACCTTAAACTTCTAGCCAAAGTGTTCTAATTTATTCGCACCAACGTCACTATAATTATAATATTATTCATTTACACATTATATACTGCATGTAACTTTATAAATAATATAAAAATCAAGTAATCAAAGCACAATACAAAACACACCTACGAACAAGAACGTTTCCCAATGCAAAACTTTCTGTAGAATACATAATTAAAGTGTCGGGTATACTTACAAACCTGCCACAACATCAATTTATCTCGTCTTCTCAACGTCCGTGTGTCATAGCAGGGATCCAGCGGAATATCAGCGTCAGGTACATTTGCCTGACACAAATGCTGAGCTGGACTCCCATTTGGTGCAACCTTGAGACGCACACCACACTGTGTAAGTATGTTTCGTTATTATTTTATTCGTCATAGTGTCACTTTTATTTCTATACTTATGTGTGTTCTTCATTTTGTTTTTTTAGCGGCACCTTGTTTTTATATTATAATCATGTAGGTAATTTGGTTATCATCTAATAATGTACTTTTGTGTGTTGTGCTGTCTTTTTGTGTACGCATAATAAATGGTTTATCTATCTGTCTATCTATAAACCACGGATATCTATGCTATAAACGGAATCGATCTGGGAATTTCATTAAGACAAGAAATATGAGCTTAGTCAGCGGGGTCGGACGCTAGATTTATAGGTACAGAAAATTAACATGAAAGCCAATTAGTATCCAGATTCTAGTCGGATAGATATAATTATACCTGTGACATACTGCACATGTGTAATTAGAGTGCACACGACTGGGGTATGCAAATACAACGGTTGAGGTCCTTACCGCCCCGTCTCAAAAATCCACCCATTGTAAGCCCTCGTGGTACGGGTGATTTTAAAACGCGGCAATATTTTTTTCGGTCACTGCATTTTGAATGCAATGTTTGGCGCCGAAAGTTGAAAATCCTGCAACAATGGAATGCCCTCTGTTGGATTGTCAATGCTGGGCTTAACTCCCAGTGTCGGAAATACTGTGCGCGCTAAAAATTCGTCGCGTAAAAATGTCACCCGTGCCGACTGTAACAATTAAAATCTTTTTCAATCCCAGATACAGCGCGGCGGCACCGCCCGCCGCCCGCGCCGCTTTTTAACTCCCTATAGCAGATTAGTTAGGCGTGGTCTTACTTAGAGCCTATTAAGCTCTAGTGAGACCTAGATTAGGTTTAATTGATCCCGGGACTGAGCGATGCTGTGCGGGGCACAACGGATTTAGTAATAGTATTGCTTATGTATTGAAATAATTATTCCCGATTTATTTGGGGTCGGCGGAACAGGTCTTTTTCTTATACCATACTTCTCTATTACTCGTCATCTCAGTAGTCAGAGTCACTCCATTTCTGTAGACCGACCGCTTAACTGGGACGTTGTCTGAGGTAACAGCGCGGTGCGGGAGGGGTGTGGTGACGTGATGCGAGAGCTCAGTGATTCGTCAACTTGTGACAACTATCACCCCTCCCGCACCGGGCAGCTACCTCAGGCAACGTCTCAGTTAAGCTGTCAGCCTATAGCCATATATATCATCGGTCACACAGTCCATCCATCGTTTCTTTGGACTTCCCCTACTCGTCCCTATAGCCATCCACTTCATACTGACAACTATCGAAGTCTTCATCACCAATAACTATTGTTATTGAGTTTATATTTCGACTATTTTAAGAAATGAAAAACAATAATGTAAATGTTGCTAGAATGAAAGAACTATCCTCAGTTTTTTTCATGGGTTATTATTAAGTCTGTCTTCAAGCAAGATCCGCCAAAAGCTATCCGCCCCTTCCTTCCTTCTTCTGTTACGGCCGCGATCATATTTTAATTAACATACCTACAACCTGACACTGACCTGCCAATTGAAAAACGTAAAGGCTCCTGCAAACAGGCGCGACACGCGATGCGAATCGCTCCTGTTTGGACGAGCCTTAAGAGCGTAGACGGGCTGCATTTTTTCCATACAAACGTATTCCCCTATTCTCTTCCTGGATAATGCCTCTAGAGTAATCATTTTTTTTTTATAAAAATCTAGGTCTATTGAAGGCATGCCCCTGTCATTTTTTTTTTCAAAAAAATTATTACAAATATAAATATGATTTTCCGAAAACCTAAAAAATGCCCCGTTTTTACCTACGTAATCAGACAACTACCAAAGAAAATTGAAAAGTTTTTAAGATAAAAACAAATGATAGGGGCATAGATCTATTCTTCCTTTAAATTTTGATACCAAAAATATTTTAAAATCGGCTTAGGTTTCGAGGAGAAAACAGGGGAATACGAAACGTCGATCGGTCATGGTTTTTTCTAGGTAAAATCGTTCTGAGCTGCAGTTGTACCTATCGCACTCTACGGCCCGGTTGCTAGGGCGCAGAGCGACGGCAATAGTTTCTTCAAATACCTATTTCTCAATTCTTGCGCAGCCCGTCTACGCTCTTAAGTATATTTTATACAACAACAGACGAAAACGATACGCTTCGCAGCGTACACACGAACGTCGCCTACGTAGCTACGGGACTACAGCTACATATTTGCGCCGTGCGTGCCTAAGCCAAGTCTACGCGCGCCTACGCGCTCCTGTAATAAGCCTACGAGCGCCTACGCCGCGCGGCGCGGCGTAGGCGCGCGTAGGCCGCGTAGGCCGCGCCTATGCGACAGCAACCTACAATCAATATAAACGATCACCTGGTCTAGGGGTTGGGCTAATGTGGGGTCCTAGGTTCGGTATCCAAGTTGGGAAAAGTATGTAGACGCTTGCAGAACGCAGCGCTAGTCCGTTTCATTTCATCACAAAAAAGGGCAGGCCCCTCTTTTTCGTTAGGCTATCCGATCCCCGTGATCCTTATCTGCCCAGGGCCTCCAATAAATTAAAGGCGGCCCTGAAAAAGGTTAGAAATAAAGACGAAAATAAACCATGGCTTATTAAATTGTGCAACCGACAACAGTGATTAATATCCGAGTCGGTTTAACGTTATTCTGAATACTTTGAAAAACCATTGGCATTACTATTTTTACTGTGTGTAATTAGTACAACTTTATATTTTATGAATAATGATTATTTAATTCAATTTAAAAAGAGAATTAACTAAGTATAAATGCTGGGTAAACTTCTAATACTAAATTAACTAACGCACTATTATTAAAATTATTAACAAACTAAAATATATTATTAGTAGGTACTTGTTACTGCTGGTGGCTGGATCTAATGAAAGACGACCTCTATACTATCCCCATGAATACTACTTACGCAGTCCACAGGCGTGGTACCCGTGGTACCCGAAGTAACTTACTACGATTTTGGCAAAAGTGACATCTAGTTTGGGCCTGGTGTGAATTATGTATGAGAAATATGTCTGTGGCCAGTTTGTAGTAAGCCTTTACCAATGTATGTACTAACACTAGTGTTTCTAACTTATAGAATTGTATTGCTGATTCTAATGATTATAATTCTGTAAAATCATATTTTTACGGCCGCGAATCATATTCAGATCAATATACAATCTGATACTGACCTGCACATTACAAAAAACTGAACAAAATTAGAATTTCGCGGGCTATCCTGACACTAGGTTAACGTATGTGTGCGTCAAATAGAGGAGGAGCCCCGTGGCAGTCAGGGGAACTATTGCGATTGAAAGAGATAGATAGATACAGAGATCCTAAAACGATAAAGGATGGCAGTATTCCGTCCGTCACTCGCCTCGACAATGTATTGCGTACAGCGGCAGCCAGCGCCGCGACTGCAATAGACATGGGTAGCTCGTGAGCTAGTGATAGAAAAGAGCTAGCTCTTTTCGATTGACGTCGCTCTCGCTCACTCAGTCGCTCGCTACGTAGCTCACTAGCTCAGTTAGCTCACTCAGACTCACTAGCTCAGTACTTCAGCGATGCACGCGACCGGCCGAACGGCTCATTCGGCTCGCTTCGGAATACTTCGTCGCATCGTTCGTTCTTCCAACAAAAGCTCTCCGACACAATCTTATCAGTTATCATACGACATAATCACTGTAAATCTATCTTTATAGTCATTGACTTAAAGTAGAAAATACTTTGGCACATTTATAAATAAAAAGGAACCGCATTGTTTGATTGCGTTTCGTTTACGTAAATTCTAAATAACTCATAAGTACTCATACCATAATATAAACAAACAGATTAGAAAAACTTATTTAAAGTTATTTAACTTAGTACTTTTTCGGTTGTTTTGACGAAATGACATGCATATCGCTGCGTGGCACATGCAACGAAGTACAAATACTAATACGACCGTTCTTACTATAAAAACCGCCACAAAATAAAACAAGATTTATTTATCGATACCTATCCGTAATTCCTTAGTAATTCGCGTGACAAGAATCAAATGAGCTAACAGTCGGCGTCTGAGCTACTGAGCTATAGAAGAGCTAGTGAGTAACAAAGAATCCAAACTTCCAAAGAGCTATTGACTATTGAGCGAGCGAGCCGAAGCGCGTGCGGCGTGAGTCATATGAGCTAACAGTCGGCGTCTGAGTCACTGAGCTAAGTGAGCTATAGAAGAGCTAGTGAGCTAGAAGAGTGATATAGCTCTTTAGAGTGAAAGAGCTACTCGCTCTTTATCTTTTCAGTGAGCTATTTCGCCCATGTCTAGACTGCAATGCTTTTGTCTGGACTCGGGAATTGCACTCGTCAATCAATCAATACACTTGTGTGAACGGCATACAGGGGGACAGAGAAATAAAGATAGTGCTTATGTGAAAGGAAAAGAGAGAAAGATATGGCACAAATTCTGTCTTCCGCTCTTTGTATGATATACGTCACAAATAACCACACTAACAAGCAAAATAAACACACTAGCATGGTAGGTTACTGTGTCCAATAATAAATATTCTCTTTCTCCCTCTATCGTATTCGTAACGAGCGGGACTAGTTTTACGAGGCTTTCTGTACAACAACCTCCTGCATGATTCTGCGTTCCTAGTATTTGAGCGTAGAAAACTATCCAAGACGGAGGGCCATGCATAGTTTTCTGCGAGATGTTTCTCCAACGTCCGTCCAAGAAGGCGGGTGGATCCAAAGAATAACATTGAGTGTATCTCATTATTTATTTGTTCTCATCTCACATCACACATTTTACAACAGATAATTTGTCAAAAACCGACAATTAAGTCAACTCAAGTCAAGGAACTGAAAAGATTTACAAGAACACGAATAACTTTGAAGGACATCGTTGAACTGTCAAAAGAAAAGCCCTTTCTAATGTTAGTGTGTTATGCAATTAGGTACCCCGCTATTTACTTTTATAATTATTTAATGTACTTACAACGTATAAGCTGTATATCACACTAATATTATAAAGGCGAAAGTTTATGAGTGTGTGTTTATATGTTTGTTACTTCTTCACGCTCAAACTAAAAATTTTGTATGGAGGTAGATGACACCCTGGATTAATATATCTTAGGCTAGCTACTTTTTATCCCGATATTCAGAGAGGATCGACATTTACGCGGGTGAAACCGCGGGGCACAGCTAGTAATAAAATAAAATAGGTTTAATTAATGTAACTAGAAAAGTTACAAAACCCAAAAAACCTACTCCCATGTATACTATAATTATATACGTCATTGCTCCCATGCATTTCATAAGGAATCGTCGTGGAAAAAAAAAAGTTATTTTTCTTTTTGGGATAGGATGCGAAATGAGGTGATTCGGCAGAGAACCTAAGTTGGCGACAGAGCTCACAGAACAAGCAAGCTGAAGTGGCAATGAGCCGGCCTTATTAGCCGTAGAACCGATGACCGTCGGGGTAGACGTGTTCTTGAGTGGAGACCGCGAATCGGCCAACTTAAGGTAGGATACCCTCAGGCTTAGGTGGAGCGACGATCTTCGTAGAGTGGCGGTAGCAGCTAGATAAGAGTTGTCGAGAATCGAGCTGAATGGCTTGCAATTGGAGAGTCGGTGTCCAGCAATGGATTGCTGTAGGCCGAAAAATAATATTTTCGATTATTACGTTTTCATTTTTTTTTTTTATAAAACGTAAGAATTGATGGGTCAGTGGGTCGTCTTTTTCTAGCTGTTACCATTATCATCTAAATACCTAAGTGTTTTTTTTCCGAAATCTGTGAATGCTGTTAGCATTTCAGTAAGTACCTAGTAGGTACTCCAGTTATCCAAGAATGGAATGGATATAGAAAAGTCTCAGCACAGTTACAGTTGATTTTCGACCCCCTATAACTTCGTTGTGGATAAAACTATAAGCCTGAATTTTCAGTAACCAAGCAGGCATTGTATAAACACGGTATATTTCAAATTTCATTCAATTTCAACCAGCCTCTAGTCTGTTTCTTAATTTTGCACTTCTAGCAGACATAGAAACTTCAAATTTAGAATACAGTTAGTGTTTAGTGTATAAATCAAGGAAAAACTAAAATATTTTGCAATTTCGTTCCACTTTTCTAGATACACCAACTGCATACATAACTTTGTAATACCATATAAATTTATAGGATTACAAAGTTACATTTGCAGTTAATGAATCAGTGTACCTGTATACCCAGATGTACAATATTATGGAATAATAGGTGTAGATAGGTACCTAGATATAAATATATTCAAGAAATGAGATGCCATCAAAAACATAACTTGTAAAAAAAGCCAAGTTTCGCAACTCAGTTCTTTTACAGTAAAAAGATGTATCTCACAAGTAAGTATGTTTAGTACCGCAGTTTATCGTTGTTTCAGCGGGCTCCTGAGATCGAAATCGAACTCCTCAAAGCTTCTGCCATCCTAGTACCAAAGCTCAAATGCCAGGCAAAATGATCTGGAATTTTTTACTTGTCTGTGTTGGCTCCGATTATTGGTTCAAACATTTGCGTCACAAAATGTATGGTGGTGCAAACATTTGCTTAATATGGCCAATGTTTGAACAAACTACAACTACCTAGTCGTCTCGGGTACCAGGCTAACAGAACTACTGAGGAGGTATTTCTAAAAAATAATGCCATCTATCTTCGCACTAATACATTACGCTGTCCCTGTGAAGACAAAAGGTTACATGCTCTGTGGTGTAGACTACAGGCTTAAAACTTAAACAATATCTGTGTTGTAATGTAGATGGCGTTAATATTCTGGTGTTGCTAGGATATAAAGCTTTACCAGTTTTATTAATGTAAGTTTCATATTTGATGAATGACATAAGGCTGATTTTTCCATCGCCAGATAACTTTTGTTCGAGGAATAAAATTGACGTTTGACGTTTTTGAAGTTTTGACAGTTTATTCATACCTACGAACACTTCGTATGAATAAACTGTCAAAACTTCAAAATTATTTCCCGACTATTATATAGTAAATGATTGAAAAATCAGTCCATAATCAAATAAAAACAAACACAAGTTACCCGAAAATATACTCCTGTTTTTATTATTTTGACCAGAAATGAAACTGTCAAATACTGAACTCTACTTCATTGTAGATTCTAGATCGGGTTGTAGTACGGTGGAGGGGTGGAAGGGGTGGAAGTCTCTTGATTTTGTTTTTGGTGATCAAAAGAACAAAATTAAAAACAAGCAAAATGATTTGTCTAATCAGGTATGTGTTATGCTTATTTCTATGGATGGCTTATTAAATAACGAATTTTGTGAAGAATTAATCCCACCAAAATCATTTTCATGTAAAATGTTGCCAAGACGAGACCATATATGGCTCGCACTGCCAAAAAGTTATCAGATTTCATGTAGAGCCAAGCTTCTAACCAACGACGATATAACCACTCGGCCAAGCTACATATTTTGACTAAGGTGTAGAGTTTGTGAAGTTAGGGCGTGTAGAGTTAGAAGCTTGGCTCTACATGAGATCTGAGAACTTTTTGGTAGTGCGAGCTATTATGTGGTCTCGTCTTGTCAACATTTTAGGTATATGAAAATGTTTTTGGTGGGATTTCACATCTTTTTGAAAGTTGCTTAGGAATTTTTTTTTTTTGGGGTTCTTTGCTAAAAATCCTGAAATATGTATTTTATTATTTACTAGCTTCTGCTCGCGACTTCGTCCGCTTGAAATTTCACCCTCTCCCCATTCACCCCCTTAGGGGTTGAATTTCGAAAAATCCTTCCTTATTCCTTGTTATAAAGGGAACCTCTGTGCAAAATTTCAGTTCTCTAGGTCCAAGGGTTTGGGCTGGGCGTTGATGAGTCAGTCAATCAGTCAGTCAGTCAGAACTTTTCTTTTTATTTATATAGATTACAAGGAGTCTCTATATCAATTTTCAGAACTCTAGCATCAAAATTTGCGGAAGTCTCGTACAAACTTCCATCCCCTAGTTAAGGGGTTGGAGGGTAAAAGTTCTAAGTTTTACAGTTTTTTTGTTGTTTGTGTACCTACTATTACTAGCTTACATACCAAATTTCAGCTTTCTAGGACTTCAGGAAGAACCTTAGAATATTGATGATCATCAGTGAGTCAGTGACGAAATCGGGGTATTTTAGATATCAATAAAATCTAAAGTATAAGAGCTATGCAATTGAAACTTTATAGGTTTAATAAGTCAACCACTGACATCATATCCCGAAAATTTTGTTTATCTGGTATAATCCAAACCCAAGTTAAGAAGGTTCAAAAATACGACGGAGTACTTCGAGAAAAGGTAGGTAGTGCCCTTGTGCTTCGCTTGGCTCGTCTTGGCGGGAGCACTCCCGTGCCCCCAGATTCATATTTGTGAGTATATCGCCCCAGAGACCTAACTAACCGCAGAGAGGTAACTATTTCGCTTCCTATGTTAGGTTATATGTAATTAGCAACTATGTTTACTGATTGTGTTCGTCATCATCATTTCCAGCCAAAGACATCCACTTTGGGACATATTCCTAGCGGAACCAAGCGTCATCGCCTCGACCAATGAAAATGCTATGGATTATTTTTTCCACGTTGTGTGATTCGCTATTTCCAATATTGACTATTAAGGTAGGTATTTTAAAGTCCCAGTATCATAGATGTGTATTCTGTTTGTTGTGTTGTCTAATAACCGAAAACCACAAGTTCTGTATGGTGGTTTTTTGAGGAGAGTTTAATTCTCTGTTCGAACATAGCAGGGTACTGGAGATGCGCCAGTGAAAAAACAATAAGATGATAGTATGAATTGAGAGATGATAACAATGTTTAATATACCTATGTATTTAATAAAGTGAATTGCAGTACGCGCATCACTTGAGAATGGCTGGACCGATTTGGTTATTTTTTGTTTGTGGTTGTAATAGTCCGAAATTCAGGGAAAGAAAAGTCCTTATTCTTATGGAATTTTTGTATGATTATTGATTATTGTTTGGACAGAGCCAGAACAACGTCAAGCTAGTGTTCACTAAATTATTTATCAATTATCTTTCAAGTCTAAATAAATAATAATGTCAGCAACAAAATATAAGTGAGTAGCTACTCTTCCACTAGTGGTTACCAAGCATGCTGATTGAGCTTTATTCTGACACGTTTTAGACAATGCTCCTTTTTATTCAATGTCCGCATTGAATAAGGGAAGAGATAACATTGCGCTGCACAAAGACATATCATTGTATGAAACGGAATATTCTGAGAAAAACATTACTTAAGACAACACATTTTTATGCTGGTGTCTAATGTAACCGTTACCATCACATGAAACATTGATAGCTGAACAGTAGTAGGAAGACCTTTCATATATAGCATCATTCAAAATTTAGAAATATGATTATTGATTTGACTATGTATAGACTTGCAAAGAATTTCATAAATGATCTCCCGAAGGCTTTTGAATAACAACGTTTACCTATTATTATAAATTAAATTGCAGAAACCATGCCTACCACGTATATAGCTTTTATCTTGTCTAAGTTAGCGACAAAAAAATAGTATCGTCATCTAGGGGCGTAATTTAGTAACAAACTTGATGTTTAGGAATTAGTTATAATAAGGTACCACAGGGTATGATATTAGGTTCTTGACTGATCTTCGCAAAATTCAAATTAAATAATTACGAAGAATACATTATTTGTGATTATAAATTTCCTTTCTTCTGAAACTTAAATTCTGTACTTTTAGCAATATTTGAAAGTGATGTTGTTACAAAAATCGAATAAAGCTATAAAAACATTATTACCATAATGATCCGAGTTCATTAGATACAACAGTTTCAATTTATCTGGGTCAGCTACATTTTTAATATGGAGCCATAAAACAGTTAAGCCAGTATGTAAAATCCTTTCATAAAATTGATAAATAAATTTCATTATTCCCACACGAAATTTGTGAGGACAATGACCTACGGTTTCGACAATATTTTCATTGCCACACAAACAAAGATAAAAACAATAATTTTAAACATTTATAAACTTCGCTACAGATTGTGTAAACATTAGGTACCTACTTTTATTATTCTCGACGATGTTTTAATTATTTTTTTATCATTCATGAATTAACAGATGGCGCTTTGTTTGTTTCCTTGTTGTTTTTATTTCCTTAATTTCCAGGAATTGTACTTAATCTAGAAAAGTCAAGAATATCGCAATAGAGGTCAAAGCTTAGCAAAAGGTAAATCATCCAAGAACCCTAGTTTGAATCTTAACGGCCGAAGACTGAAGAGTCTTTTACGTACCGTCTCCTCAAGGTAATATTCAAAGATGTGCAATAAGGTGTGACTTGAAGGTTTTTTTGGTTATTTGATAACTATATATCGACAAAACGCTTGATAATAACGCTTTCTTGATAATTATATTATCTATTCTTGGTCAGACATAACAGTCAATGAAGTGCCTAAATTACTTGACCGTAATTAAAACAAATAATATTGTAACGCGATATCAGACAGTCCGCATTCAAATTTAGGGGTGTTAGTTAAATGGGATAGATACGTTGAGATATGACGGCCGTTCACACTGGTCGGAGGAAGTGCGTATCGGCACACCAGTACAGTTCGAAACTTCACCGTGTGCACACCAGCTACAATGCGTCCCAGTGCTGTGCTCCTGATTGTCATCCTTACTTGCATCCAATGTAAGTACTTTGCGTATGTGCTCCGCAATCGCTATTGAATTTAATTTTTGTCACCAGCGAATTGATTTTGGCGGTCCAATTTCGATCCGATTCTCTTTTTTTTTTTATTTCGATTCTTTAAATCTGTGTATTTTTATTGAAAGTATTTTTATTACTTCTTATTTATAGTGTTTTATTATATCATGTCGTAATAAATTTATTATCGCTACGCATACTCAAGTCTCTTGTTTGGTAGTTAGATATCGAGAGGTCGTGGGTTCATTCGGGTAAAACGAGGAGTATTTTATGGATCGTTTTACTTTACGATGTGATCTTGATTCAGGTGACTTGAATGATTTAGTAAAATGTAACTAATAAGTTTCTAAAGGCACCTCAAGGTTGATCTGTTTCGCAGGGATCATATTCGTCTAAGAACTTGGGTTGTGTTTTCTCTTATTAGCACTTTCTATAGCTAGTCAATTTGTTTGCCAAATTCTACTGTCTCCCTGTTGGGCTAAGATCTCCGTTATATTTCTCCAGATCGTACCTACTACTAGGTTTATGTATGATGTCAGCCTGGGGTTGTACAATAATTTGCTCCATCGACATAATTTTTTGTACTTAGAAGGTTCGGTTCATGATTGGCTTTAAAATCAAAATTAAAAGTCATTCATTCAAATTACCTCAGTGAGGAATCAGCACTTTTTGAACGTCATAATGACATAAAACGATCCCCAAAATGCCCTTTACCACTTCCTAGTGCGCTGGGAAGAAGAGGCTTGTTTTAAAATGTTCGTAATAGGGTTAGGTTTTTACGAAAAGAAAAATTGGGAAAGTTGCCGGGTAAATTGGTGCATTTTCTATGAGATTTATAAATAAATGATTGAAATTGGTACAGCACATCATCTGTCGTGTCAGCTAGTTACTTAGGTATAACAATACCATTTTCATCAAGATGGGTTAACTGTATTTCAGCCGTTTTGTTGTCAAGTTCTAACGAACAGTCTAGCGGTTAGCTTGGTCTGGTAATAAAGGTTATACTGACATTCAGAATGATAAAACGAAGGCTAGGTTCAACAGTTAAAAATATATTATCCTTCGCCAGAACTTGTCGAATCTTCTTTTTACCGACTTCACAAAAAGGAGGAGGTACTATGTTCGGATGATTGTATGTTTGTTCATCGAATTTTTTTGTTCGAAAGTAGATAGTTCTGAGGTGGTCCCACTGTCACCAAGTTAGGATCTGATGATGGGATCTTAGAGAAATCGAGGGCAACCCTTAAATTTTATAGGCTCAATTATTGTTTTTCGCATACTTTATGAAGTATCTTGTGTATTTGCGTATGGTTGTCACCATCTCAGGTAGCTGGGCTGATGATGGAAGGTACAACTCCTTAACAGTAAGAAGTTACTCGAACAGGCAAGGACTGTTTTAGTAAATTGTTTTGATGTTTGATAGGGCATTTGCCACATTTGGTCTCATGATCATCAAGTCATGACCTGATGCTGCAGTCAGGATAGTCTGCAGAGTACCTAACTCCTCAACAACTAACAGCAGATATATCGTGTTTAGGCTCATTGAAAAGGGCTCGTGCTGTGGATAAACGTAGGTACTGTTAATGAGGAACACCGAAGTACATAGAGACCTGATGCTGAAGCCAGGAGCATCAGAAAAAGTACAAACCTTGAAATTACAGCGCCGTAGTTGCGTTTGGGCTCATTTTAAACAGGACTAAATTTTAAGTTCAATACAATGTTGACATAAGTCTGGCCTGATGCTGCAGCCAGGATTATCAGCATCTAGAAAAACTAATAAATACTTCTTAAAGTGAAATACTTTTGCGAGTTTTTCTTCTGTATAATTAATTAAAGTAACTCGAGCATTTGCTCTCGGAAATCATCATTTGGTAAAGTGGAGCTGATGATGAAGACCACAGATAGCCATCGGAACTACTCAATGACAAATATTTCACGGGTTGCGATTCGATTATTTTAATATGGTTGATAAACAATTTATTCTTGTCACAATGCGTGTGGTGAGTGGTTGTTGAGGAGTTCTCCTGGTTCTTACCAGGAGAACTCCTCAACAATTAACGTCCCTGCATCGGGAAAAGCAACATTTTGTAAAGGGTGACTGAGCAGTTGACATTAGGCTATTGTAACTAAGATAAATTACAAACTGACCCACTATAAGTGTAAAATAAAAACTTTTTTACAAAAAAAATAACCGACTTCCAAAAAACACTATAAGTACTTATAGTGAAAAATAACCTTAATTTGGGAAGTCGGTGGCAAAAAACTAAAATACAAATCCAAAGACAACGACTTCCGAAATTAAGGTTATTTTTCACTTTATAGTGTTTTTTGGAAGTCGGTTGTTTTTTTTGTAAAAAAGTTTTTTTTTACCCTACTTATATTATCCCACTGGTGAAGGTCCCACATAAACTTCCACACTTCTCTGTGTATGATCTTTTCTGGCTAATTTCTCGTGAGTGCTTCATATGGTATGAAGCACTCACGATTCGCGCGTTCTAGCGCGTTTCTGGGTCTAGGAAAATGGTTACCCAGGTGCGACGCCCCATCAAAATCCAACCTCCTTGTCCATTATTATCTTCCAGATGCTAGACTAGGATTGCGACCTCGACACCATTTTGTCTCCGGGATGCCTTACTTGCAGTACAAAATGCAAATTTAGCAATTTTATCATTTAGAACGCCACTGTTCTCATGCCAGGATGGCTGGGCATTCTGTACCTACGTTGCAGAGATGCACTTCCCGCGCAAATTGGATCAATAAAGGCATTATAGGTCAATGTTAGACTATGCACTAGATTCTAATTGGCAATTGATGTTAAATGCACCTGACGAGAATGGAGGGGCGCTGCAAATTGCATAATGGTGCCGAATCACTTGTTCACAAACTAAACTTAATTTAAGTTCAGTGCACCTTTTTTTTTTTTTTTTTTTAATCCTCGCCCCACACTAGGAATTTCTCCTGTATTGTGGGTGCGTTTACAAACATTTAAACTCACATACACAAACCTAGCCAGACCCTATTTTTCATTCTATTTCATTAAGAAAAGGACAGAAGATAAATTTTAGTTTACTCCTGTCAAATTAATCAGCGGCTGACACTACTTCATACATGTTTTGACGTGATTAAATAAGTACTTGCCTACTAATATTACGTCAATTTACGTTAGGCGCTAATTAATTTAATCATCATCATCTCAGAAGTAGGCAGTGACCTGTCGCTGCCGGCTGTGCTCGTGTCGATGGTCGGCAGCGAAGAATCCTGGGACGCGGTGGTTTCCTTCTGCGAAACGGTCTTCGAAGCAGACTGCGGAAAGGGAGAGGGAGATCTCGTCCACTCACCCGGCCCGCAGCAGGCGCACCGGGCGTCGGAGGGCGGACAACGCCCGCTTCCAGCCCCCCTAAATGGGTCCAGGGGCGTCGGACTCGGGGACGTCCGTCGCCGACGCCGGTCCTGGAAGTTGTGGCTCTAAATCGTCCTAATCCAGGCTTCCTAGCTATACTCTTGGTCTCCTGAAAGCGTTCCCACATGTTTCAGATAGCTCCTTGCGACGCACCGAGACTTATTGCTACAAATCTCTGATAGCCCCTCCTGAAGCATAGCAACAGTTCTTGCTGCACTTTCCATGTCCATATGACGACGAAAACCAGGAATAGTAATCACGATTTATACCAAATTAAAAAAGCTGTGAAAGCAGAACGTGACGGGTAACATCAACGCTTTGAATTGGACTGAGATATCATGTGAAGAAATTCGTACAACAAGTGTTTTTTCAAGCACTTTACGTTTTCTGACTGGTCACTTGAATTCCACGCCAAAATTGACGCTCAAAACATTGGTATGGACCCATAAACATATTAAGAACAAAGTTCAGTGCTTTACTTCACATACCTACCTTATTATTTATTCTTAGACCAAATTCTAAATTATCATAGGGTGGGCCCTATTTTGTTTTGAGTAGTTTATTTAATCTAAAGTAGAAAAACTATAATCTACAGCTGATGACGAAAAAACAACATATCCTAATTAATAATAAAATTATTGTTCACACCACCTGCCGGTCGATTTTGTAAAAATCTCACCGTGAAAAGTTAGGTGAAGTGAGTTAGTTTTTGCTAGGAATTGACGCTATTGACAGCTCACTCCACGCTCACATCACCTAAGTTTCCACGGTGAGATTTTTACAGAATAGCGCCGCAGCTCTCTACTTGTCAAATTATGGGTGTTCCCTTGTTTCGCAGACAGAAATTTCATAGAATTTGGTTTCGCAAAAAATGTTTCTTATGATATTTAGTCCATAGTTATAAGTAGTGATATTTAGTTTTTATTTCGAATATTATTGTATCAACGACTATTTACTTGAATGAAACATATATCACAGAAACACAAGTCAAGGAATTTTATAATCACATTTTTTAGATAACAAGCACCACATATTATATCGTCACCACTCACCGCATACGCAAACCTCGTAACTCCACCAAAGGTCGAAATTGAAGTTTTAATGGCGTGCTGCGTTAAAAATTGCCCTAAAATGACGGTTTTAGGGCCAACGCGACTCAGTTGACAGTGGTGCGCGCGAACTTCGAATTTCGAACGAAGAACTTCTATGTAAACATACATAGCAGTCGCTTAAATGAGTGCTTTAGAGCACATTCCCCAAAACGCAAAATAAATACGCGAAAAACTAGTCAAGAGCCCTGGGTAAAAGCTTTATCTTTGGTAACAACTCTGAAATATCGAAAAACATTTATCTAGCGTTTCATTAAAAAATGCTGCTGTTTCTTTCTTTCCCTCAAACCACCAATATTTAATTAAAAATATTCAGTATTCTTTCCTCTTTACCTCCTGCTAAACATACGTCACTGCTAACTATACCTACTTTTGTTATAATTTCCAGTGACAGCTTGGGCCTGTGAACCAGACCAGGCTCACAATGGCTGCAAGATCTACGGAGCTGCGTGCACCTGTGGATTCGGCTGTAGGACCGAATACATCTACAGGACTCGACGGGCCTGTCTCAATGCCTTGAGAGGTAAGTTGAAGTCGTCGTTGGTCAGCGATCGATCTCGAGGCTGTAATGACTACACAAGATTAGGGTCTTGGCCAGATCAGATTAGACCCATCTGAAGGTAAATCTGACCGGGCCTGCGGGCGGAGAGTAATGGGTAGCTCACCGTCCGATCAGGACCAGGCCCGTGCCGGACGGCGCGTACGTGTTCCACGCGCGCCTCAAAGAGATGTCAGCATCGAGGAGGGGCCCCATAGGGCCGAAGCCTGCCGGGTCAGCGGGATTGTCCGAAAGGGTTACCGCTGGCCCGGAACATAAAGGGCTAAGGAAGGAACACGGGTGGGTTTTAGTCAGTAAGAGTCTGACACTCCCTTCTGCTCCACCCAGAGCGGGAGGGGTCATTTGATGATTTCCCATCCGCAAAAAAAAAAAAAAAGGTAAATCTGACCATGAAGTACCTATAATCAAGTATTGTGAATGTCTACCGTTTAACTGAGCTGCGTGGTGCGGGAGGGACGAATGTCAACGGGCAAATGATTCAGCTGTCCCTAAACCAATCCTGCAAAGCGCGCCTACCTCAGCACCAAAGTCAAAGCATGTATTTCAAATAGACACTTAAAAGGAATTTTTGAACGTCAAGATTTATAATAAATAAAATAGAATTGATTCTAGACGTAGACGCCCCTTCTAAAGGGTAGTTTTTGTATGGAGAAGAACGAACGGGCAAGAAACTCCACCAGTCTCTTCTAAAATGTTTTTTCAATATTTTGTGTACCTACACCGCAGACACCGTCTCATTTAAACGGTAGGTACAACGGTAGAGGTGGATGCTGCTATAAATTATATGGTTAGTGCTTATAATATCCCACACATCAAAGATGTAGGCAGACCCGCAGAGTCCAGAAGAATATAGAAAATCTTAAATTCTCTTACTGACAAGCAACGCTCATACGCGTCTAAACTGGTTGCTGGTTCTAGAAGTATGAAATGATGCACAATATTATTATTATTATAAGTCTGTGTTGTTCCACTGCAGGACAAAGGCCTCCCTTCCCTCTTACCACGTTTCCCGGTCTACTGTGATTGTGGGCCAATCCTTTAAGAAGTAGTCCAGCTCATCCCGCCATCTCTTTCTGGGCCTGCCGTGCAGTCGTTTCCTACACAAGAGTTCCCATTAATCCCCTAAAGGGGTTAAATAGAGGATAAAATTATTGTGTCTGGTCAAAGCTCGACCCCCCCCCCCCCTCCCCATTGTGAATTCCTGGCTACAGCTACATGTTTTAATACCATTCCCGTTGATGTGACCATCAACGGGAATTAAAATATTAAAGGTCACACATTAAGTATTTTAAATGACTTGCCATAAGACAGATAATTTTTATTCGTGGAATAAAATTTACGTCTGACAGATTTTGTATGGAAGAACTGTTAAAAATTCAAAATTATTCCTCGGATAAATCAGCCCTTCGTCGTTTTTTTTTTTTTTTTTTTCGGATGGGACATCATCAAATGACCCCTCCCGCTCTGGGTGGAGCGGAAGGGAGTGTCTCTTACTGACTAAAACCCACCCGTGTTCCTTCCTTAGCCCTTTATGTTCCGGGCCAGCAATCCCGCTGGCCCTTAGTCGTTTTACAGTTACTTTACTCTGACAACACAACCAAACAACAACCAATGCAACGAAAATATACATAATCACTGTAAAATATGCACGATCAGAGACAAAATTGCTGTCAAAGATTGCAGTCTAGTAGTGTACCCACATTATAATTTCGGCGATGTACGCATGGGTGGGTACTTTGAATACTTACCTCAAGATATTCTGATTTCAATATTCTTCTTAATTTCACAGATAGGAGTTCAAATGTGTGCAGCCGTTTGCCATGCAGGGAAGGCATTTGTATACAAACAGCTCAAGATCCAGGCTTTACTTGCAAATGTGCAGGCACTGGATATTATGGCCAGCGCTGCGAGAAAGGTATTCCTATTTTTATTCTGTGCCTGTTTCCCCGAAGGCTGTGCTGACCTGAACCAACAGTACACCTATGTTTCGCCAGTTACGTTAAATTCCCATATCCCCTCACCCCTAGGCGACCCTATTGACCTATACCCTAATCGGACACAAAACTAACCTCCGAGCTACTACTGAAAAATTTCTGACGGAAAACCCTAATAACACTTTACCTGATCAGGGAATCGAGCTCACAACCTCAAATTCTTAAACTCGCTCAAATAAAATCCTTAGAGAAATAGCTCGTAAGCCAAAAAAGTATGGTGGAAGTGTAAACATTATATACCACGCTCTGGGATAAAGTGCCATATTCTCTTTCTAAACGGATAAGTAAGTAGGAGGTACTGTAGAGGTCCGTGAAGACCTGCCTTTAGCTTTAGATAATGCAGGCTGGTCACAATTGTATCGATGCTCTACACTATTCGTGTATGACTATTGTCTGAACGCGGACGAAGCGTATCGATCGGAGTGGTACCACGAACCATTCAGTATTAGGTATCAGTGGACTAATTGCGTAACGCACTATTCGCAATGGCTTTCATTTTGACAGTTCAACAAAATACATTGCGTTAGGTATTTACGCTGTCGAACATATGAAGCAATGGATTAGCAATATCCTTCAAATTGATTCAGATTAAGATTTTTGGTGTGTTTCGCAACTAAGGTGCCTGGTTTCTGTCTACTCCCGTAAGACATAACGCCGCCGCCGCGCCGCTTTGAACATCGTGCAAGTACGCTATCGACGCGCGACGTCATATCATTTGTATGACTTTGACGTAGACAAACGACTTAATTGATCGCGCTATGTCATCTTATAACTAATCCATACTAATATTATAAATTCGAAAGTAACTCTGTCTCTCTGTCTGTATGATACCTTTTCACGCCTAAACCACTGAATGGATTTCGATAAAATTTGGCAGAGAAGCCTATGCCCTTCTCCAAGTCATGGTCTAGGTACCTATGTGCCAAATTTCATCCAAATCCGTTTAGCCGTTTAGTGTGAAAGCCTAATAAACAAACAAACTGACTTTCGCATTATAATTAAGTATTATTAGCAGCGCCCCGCGGTTTCACCCGCATAAATTTCGATCCCTTGGGAATATCGGGATAAAAACTACTATCCTATGTCCTTTCCCGGAACTCAAACTATCTCTATACCAAATTTCATCTAAATCGGTTCAGCGGTTTAAGCGTGACGAGGTAACAGACAGACAGACACACTTTCGCATTTTTTATATTAGTAGGTATATAAATCCTATGTAATGCCGGTCGATTCAATAAAAATCTCATCGTGAAAACTTAGGTGAAGTGAGTTTGTTTTTGCTAGGAATTGACACTATTGACAGCTCACTCCACGCTCACTTCACATAAGTTTTCACGGTGAATTTTTACAGAATAGCACCGCTGATCACCGCTATCAGTGAGAGAATGTTTGTATTCGGCTCAGCGGTGCTATTCTGTAAAAATCTCACCGTGAAAACTTAGGTGAAGTGAGCTGTCAATATAGTGTCAATTTCTAGCAAAAACAAACTCACTTCACCTAAGTTTTCACTGTGAGATTTTTACAGAATCGACCGACAGTCGACAGTTCATTTTCATCATCATCATTTCAGCCCAGAATCACTGCTTGGTATAGGGCCCAATTTTTTTTCCGCCATACCTACTTTCCGGTTCCGTGCGTCCCTCATCACGTATTCCAGAGTAGCAGCAAAGAGTAAAGTAACTATAGAGGTAGCAGCGAAAATTTTAGGCGAAACGGTGTCTCTATGGCGCGCTCCCTTATTACTCGGTATGAATCTTATTGGACAGTTAACTGTTAAGTTAATCGTATCAAATCCCATTGGTGAAGGATTTTTAAGTTATTTTTTTTTTGTTTGTGCTAAAATGCCAATCAATCCAATCCAAATCCTATCCCAATCTCTTTGATTATACGTACGTAGTGCAGCGAAAAAAAGAAAAACACGGACTGTCTTCGCCATATTATGATTCATAATGTTATCCTTTTATGATTCTGCCAAAGTGGCCTTTTTTGGCCCCCTGAACTCTTCTCCATCATCTGTTTTACGGTGTGGTCGATGGTGGAGAAACCACTCCGGACACATTTTACCTCTTTATAATATTAGGTTAGTTGAAAATGTTGGCACTAAAGTTGCTTGTGCTCAGCTTAAAGTTTTACCTGTGCTTTAACTATGCATACATTAAGTACCTACTAAGTACTAGGTAATGCTGCTACCCAGAAAAATTTATAACTTTCGGTCACATCGACCAAGAAATATTGAAACCTTTGTTTCTTTTGAAAATTTGCCTCTTTTTTTAAATGTCTGGTCAAACGCCTGGGATCTACTGAACTTTTAAATTTACAGAACATTATTTTGTTTCCAGCATGTCCCATTCAACCAATGCCCGGAATGGTCTTCCCTCACGAGTGCATCGTCATTTGAAGAGAAGACAAGAAATACACATATTTATTTAGTCACTTTAAAGCCTAAAGCTTGGCCTTTATTTACCTACAGTTGATACAATTATATTAGATATAAGTGAAACCAATATTGTATCAGAGCAATTTATTCAGAAAAAATAAACATTTTTTTTAAATTATAGTTTTGTAATCTTTTCAAACAACTTAAAAACACCCCAAATTGCCTAGCCTTTTCCCAACTATGTAGAGGTTGATTTCCAGTCTAACTGGATGCAACTGAATACCTACCAATATTTCACATGTAGCGACTGCTTATCTGACCTCCACAAGTGTGGAGACACGCATTCCAAAAAATGTGATGTTTCAAGTGCGGAAGCAACTCAACAAAATAGTATTCTAAAAACCGGCCAAGTGCGTGTCGGGCCGTGGCCCGACAGGCATTTGTAGGGTTCCGTAGTAGCCCGATAAGTTATATATATTTTGTTTTTCAATGCAATTCTTTACCCGTTATAAACAAGCAACTACGAGTACTTCATCTTAGTCACTTTAAAGGATTAATAGGTATACTAAGGATTTTGTATTTGGTACAAAATTATCCAACACCCAAGTTCAACGACTATTACTGCTAAACTAATAAAGTTATCTTAACCGCTATAATTTTACTTGAAGTTCATGAAATGCACTATCATATTGAATTTTTTCAGATTTTTAAAGCCAGCAGTTTAGCTTTTAGAGGGGGGACGCTCTACTGGAACAATAATATGCCGTAAATTGAGCATTAAATCGAAAAATAATTTTAGAAACCCCCAAGTCATTTTAGAAGACCTATTCAACGATACCCCACACGATGGGGTAGACGACGAAAAAAAAATTCATCCCCACTTCACATATAGGAGAGCTACCCTAAAAAAAATATTTTCCAAAATTTTATTCTACCATTTTGTCGGCGTAATTGATAAACACACTCTTAAAAAATTACAGCTTTCGAGTACTAACGGTCTCTTAGCAAAACCTCGGACAGACAGACAGACAGATACAGATATTAGTATGACCGATAAGGGTTCCTTGTCAGAACTACGGAACCCTAAAAAGACGTAAAAACTCTTAATTTTATCGAAAATCAAAAATGTAATCTAAGTGTGTACCTAACCAATCTAGTTACCTACCTAAAACTAAATTGGTCTAGGTTCTTCTTTACATATCTTCGTTTTATTTTTCCTGTAATCTTTACATAAACTTCTAAGTTCCTATGGTCAGCGGGATTGTTTGAAAGGGTTACCACGGGTGGATTTTAGTCAGTAAGAGTCTGACACTCCCTTCTGCTCCGCCCAGAGCGGGAGGGGTCATTTTGATGATTTCCCATCCACAAAAAAAGAAAAATAAAGGTAAGTTCCTATATTTAATAAAAATACTTTTATTTTTGTATCCGAAATCCTAAAACTGCCTTATTCTACATCGCAGTGTGCAGTGTTAAAATTCTCTAACGAAAATAGGCCTCGCCGATGAAAATTTAAAAACATATGATGGTACGGAACCCTCGGTGCGCGAGTTCGACTCGCTTCTGCCCGGTTTTTTTCCTTTTGAGGTACTCGCACCCCTTGCACCCCGGGTAAAGACAGCTCTGTTTGGCGCCATCACTTAAAAAAGAGTTATCATCATTGTCGTGGTGCTCCGTGTTTTTTTTGACGTGGATACAGTACTGTATCAACCAAACCGAAAAAAAAAAAAAATTATGTGTTTATAATGAAATAAAGCACAATAATAATATTCTGGAAAAAAGCAACAAAAAATTTAAAAAAAATCCAGGTATATTTTAATTTTAATGCGGCTCTTTTGCAAAATAATGCTATGAAATCACAATTAATACTATTTATAATACTATTTTCATGTTAATTATTTAAAACAGTCATTCTGATAATGAGGGACGTTCCTTCTTTTTTTTTTAACTCTTCCCTAGTCGCTGGATAGATGGCGCTGACCTTGGTAAGTTACTGCAAAGAACGAAACTTCACATCATTTTTTGATTATTTCACTTGGATGTAATTTTGAGATCGTAAAACGAAAGCAAACGAAAGTGTCAGTAAACGAGCGAGCAAGCGAGAGTATGTGACGTGACGCAATGTTTTTTTTCAAGCGTTTTGGCTTTGGTTCTAGTAACGTAGTCAGTACAACGCCATCTACAGAGTTCTTGGAAACTATTATTTTTTTTAATACTCAAAAATAAAACCTCTCATTTTGTCTCGAAATTACAACACTAATCTTACCATTTTACCATACAGACGAATATTTTAATCTGGCTAAATGGTAAACTGACAACACTGTGCTTGCTGGTTGTAGCATATTATTATTAATCTGTGCTTTGAATTACGTTACCAGCGTTGCCAGACCGTACCAAAAAGTACGGTTTTCCGTACTATTCATCACACAACCGTGCCTCAGTGTAGACCGTACCTTTTTCGTACCTTTTCTATACTAGTGATTTATTTAAAACAATACTTTTTGTTCCTTTAAATATAGAGAAAAATATCGCTTCATATCTGAACTTCCTCATCACATTATTCCTATGATAAATATTATTATTAAACATTTTTTTTATTCATTGCATCATTAACGAATTTAATTACTTTACTTCATTCTGTAATTGATTTACAAATGAATTTGTTCGATATTGGCAATCGGTAATAATGTTCTACTTTACCATATCCCTTTGATTATTCGATTCCCTATCGCTTTCTTTCCAACCTATGGTCGCAGACAGCCAACTCGAAGAAGAAAAAACTGATCTAGTTCTTGCAGAAGTATCCCGAGCCAACCGTACCTTGAAGTTAAAAACCGTACCTTTTCAGAAAGCCAACCGTCCATTTTTGGGAAATCATACTGGCAACACTGTACGTTACGTCAAATACGAAAAGCCGCAAAATAAAAGTCATTGTCTTGTTGTCTTGAATAGTCGGTAGTCGTTATCTTATTTATAGTAAGTAGCCAACAGTGCTTCACTGGCGGTTATTAGGTTTATAATCATTAAAATATAGGACTAAATAAGTGTAGTTTTCCGTGATAAAACTTTCAACTCCCAGGTTAAAGCACACCCAGGTGAGATTAACAATATTTTCTTTTAGAAGTAGGTTGTTACTTTCCGAACTGCGACGTTCAATTGTTTACAAGACAAAACTGCAAAAGTTTCTGTCATTGTAAATCTTTTGTTACCTTAAAATACAAAATGTTACAGTCTATTGTTTTCATTATAAAATAATTCATCCAAACGATGTCTTTGAAAGTGTAACTTTGCATCTAATGATGTTTCTTCCAGTCTTAAAACATTATAAATTAATAATCTTTTAAGACTGGAAGAAACAAACAAAATACGGATGCCGTTTATGATAACATTGAGCTGACACTTCTTGTTGTATTTCTATTCAAATCATATTGAACATAGCGATTGTTACATATTAATAAAATACCTATTGTATCAAACAAATCCTTAGATACATAGTTTTTGAACAATCAACAATATCCTTGCCAAAATTTTGTAACTTTACATTTTGACGTGACAACGTCTTAAATTAGGTTGCGGCTGGGAGTCACTTATGAAAAAGTGTAACGCTCGGTAACGTTACGATGAGTCACCGAACGAACAAAATATATTTCTATAGTTAAAATTTGTGCAATTCTTATTTTCATTCAATTCCTTGTTCCTATTGTGCAATTTAATTATATTCATATCAATAAATATTCTACCGAGAAAAAGACGTTGTCACGTAAAATCTTCGCCCGTAAAACCGACTTTACAGGCAACCATTTTTTATGTATGGCTCAATCATTGTAAAACATGAGTTTATAATATGTACTGTTAGTTACATGTTGCATTTACTTGTTTATAAAAGTATATAAATTAAACTGTATGCAAGTATAATAAAATATTATCCATTTTCAAGAATACCTTGGTTTACAACTGGCTGAAAACATCCTCCTATAAAGATATTTTGTTTTGATATTATTTGACACAATAATTATGATTGTTTATGGGCTGATTTTTTCAACACCAGATAATTTTATCCGAGGAATAATTTAAAAAATTTGACAGCCCATACAAAATCTAACAGACGTCAATTTTATTCTATGAATAAAAAATATCTATCAATTGAAAAATCAGCTCTTAATCAATTAGGCACATAAACTCTGATTTCTAATTTGCTAGACCAAAATGACAGTTAATAAATACTACATAATAATGTAATGTTGACAAAAAAGGTTTGTTCACAGAGCTGTCATTTTAATCTAGCAAATTAAAAATTAGAGGTCAATGTAGTGATTAGCCAGTATGGGTTCTTAAAAGTTGTTGTAAAACCCAAACTAAATTAACTAAAATTTATTATTATACTGTAATAGCTGGATAAAAAAATATTGTATAGAACCTTTGGAAAGGTAACTTTTCATGTGCATATTTTTGAAAGGTTATAATCAACCTGAAAACATTCTAGTAAACCTTTTAAATTGCCTAGAGCAAAGCCCTCATGGTATTGTGAACCAAGTTGAATGAAAACAATGAAGATACCTAATGTCAGAAACATAAACACTGCTTCACCCTTCTCTCAAGCATAATATGTCAGTATTAATAACACGCAACAGGTCCACTGTTATTATAATATATTTGTTAATGGCCTAGTCACTTCTGCAATTATTTAAAAAGTAAATGTTTAAAAGTTGTGCCAGAATCATCGCAACAAATAATGTATATGAGGTGGCCCTTTTTCAGTGGTCCAAAAAGTTTTTTGAAGTCCCTCACCAAGCCTAGGGCTTTCCAAAATCCCTCCATGTCATTTCATCTGCCTAGCCTTTTCCCAAATATGTTGGGGTCGGCTTCTGGTCTAACGGGATGCAGCTAAATACCAGTATTTCACATGGAGTGACTACCTATCTGACCTCCACAACCCAGTAACTAGGTAATACGGTACCCCTTGGTAAGACTGGTTGTCAGACTTACGGGCTTCTGACTACCCGTAACGACTGTCAAAGATCCACGAATGACAGCATGGACCTGTGCTGCAGTTATTATTTAGATCAATTATTTATAGTTAAGGAAAAAACTACACTCAATGGAAAACAACATACATAATTATATTATATATATTCTTACAGCTGAAAGGTTGATTGCTAATAAAATAGAGAAAAAGCATATTGCAAGGACAATTAAATTTCGACGCATAAGGTCGTAAGGCTAAAAAACATTAATATCAGGAGAGCATTTTTTTTTATGTTAACGTATAAAAAAGATGCTCTCCTGATATTCATGTTTTTTAGCCTTACGACCTTATGCGTCGGAGGAATCGATTTATTCTTGTGAGATATCATGGGGTTTCATCATTGTGCAAATCTATCATTAGTTAGTTTGTTTGATCCAGACAAGATAAATTCTTAACAGACCATACTAATCTCATAATAAAAATACAATTTGAATATCAATACTTATCATAGATAACATAACATACTTCATAAACTATCTGGTTTATGTACCCGATAAACATAAAATACTCCATTTCAAGTACTTGGTTATCATTTTATAAACAGTGCATTACTTATGAAGTTCTACCTATCAACTTTAGATACTAAAACTTTCTTTTATGATAGAGGAAAGTGCCAGAAATTACTGCATCGCTGTATACATGAAATACAAAGATTTTTTTCATAATTGTTGGTGCACTTTACATTTTATATCCATTTAATCGTTTCTATATTACATAGAAACAACTAAATAAAAAAAAACAAGTTTTTTATTTTATTTATACCTATCTATTCTCTTTCACAGGATGGCATGGACAGGGTACCAAAAGTTTCTAGCAGTAATGCTAGTTGTGACGGGGTCCATTAACTCTTTGAGTACTAAATGGGCCGACAAGTTACAAGCCAAAGGGTCCGATGGGCAGATGAGACCCTTTGAACATCCATTTCTACAGGTATTATTGATGAGCATTTTTACATCCGTTTAAAAAAAAGATTCTTATTTATTATAATCTGTTTCATTTTAAGACTATTTGTATATCTAATTTGTGTTGTTTTGCTCCCATTTAGGCCACGGCTATGTTTCTTGGCGAAATGCTGTGCCTCCTAACTTTCAAGCTAATTTACTACAAGACCAAGAACACCGGTGGCCATGCCCTCACGAATGGCAACCAAAACTTCAATCCGTTTATCCTGATGCCTGCCGCAATGTTTGACCTGGTAAGAAAAATTACAACTTTTTGTAGGTTTAAATCTAGAACAACATGCACAACTGTGTATGTTGCTCGAGATCTTACCTAATTTTACTGTTCTAAAAGGATCTCGATGAAAGCTGAAACAAATTCTAACACATTCATCTGTATTTAGGTTTCTGCTTTGATTCTCACTAGTTTTTCCAACAATTATTGTTAGAATAACACTATTAAAATCATCGACGAAAATTGGACCATAAAATTAACCTCGATTGTCAAATGAAAAACATCATTAAGTTGATATACATTTAGAATTCTGGCATAATCAAATCCAAGCACTTAATTTGTAAGTGAGTGCCACTTACAAATTACTAACTAAGTGCTAAGTGAATTAAGCTAAGTGCTACAAATTAGCATCCACAGCCATCATCTAGTGTGAGAGAGAGACGGAGCTATAGAAGCCAATAGCACCATCCCTTTTTCCAGTGCATTAATATTTCGAGGGTACGTTTTCTGAACAATTTGTTTACATTTTCGTCAGATACTTTTGGAACAGACCATAGCTGTGCACTCTGTACCACTCGCGTTACGAATTTATACTATAACCCAGCTATAGAACATATTTATTTATTTATTTTTATTATTGTTCTTCTCATGGGTAGTCGGATAGAAAACTTCGACTCCATCTAGCTTATTTTTAGGGTTCCGTACCTCAAAAGGAAAAACGGAACCCTTGTAAGATCACTTCGTTTCCCGTCTGTCTGTCCGTCTCTCAAGGCCCTTTTTCTCAGGAACGCGTTGAGTTATCAATTTGAAATTAATATCACATACACAGGGCTGCAATCCCTTGAAGCAACAACAAACTCAAAATCAAACTTCTAAGTCAACGCAATCAAAAGATACGGGCGTTTATGTTCCGGAATTAAAACCTATAGGGTACTTCCCATTGACCTAGAATCATGAAATTTGGCAAGAAGCAATATCATGTAGTACAAGTAAAGGGAAAAATCCGAAAACCGTAAATATGAAGCTACATTACAAAAAAAAAATATTTTCCCTTGATCTATCTATCTATCTATATATATAAAATGGTAAACTGACTGACTGACTGATTGTTGATATATCAACACACAGCCCAAACCGCTGGTCCTAGAGACATGAAATTTGGAGGGTGTGTTCTTTGTGAAGAGTAGGTATCCACTAAGAAAGGGTTTTTCGAAATTCCACCCCTAAGAGGGTGAAATTTCACGCGAACGAAGTCGCGGGCATAAGCTAGTAAACTATAAAAAGCCCTTCCTGGCGTCAATAGTTAGGTAAACAAGATCGAATAAGTGCTTCTCGAGTTATTTATAGCGTAGACAGCCGAAGACGTTTCAGGACAGACAGACGGAGAGACGTTGTGTTTTAAAATAGGATATTTTCATTTAGAATTTGTAAGCTGAAGCTAAATTAATTCTATTATGCGTAGGTGTAGTACCTAGTATCTATTAGTACATTAATTAACGATGGGCGTTCCCTTTAACCGATAATAATATATCGTCCATACATGGGTACTATTAAAAATAATTGCGATTGTGCTGACGATAGTGCAGATTGTCAAATAAATTTCTGCGAAAAATGTGAGGGTGTAAGATAAAAACTGGCATTTTACACCAGACAAACTAAACATACATACATAGTCTGTTAAAATCATAACCTTTTTTTCGCTTTATCGTAGTTGCCAAACTTATTTAAACAAAATCAAAATCAAAATATTTTATTTCACATGAGCCTACATGGGCACTTATGAAACGTCAGAAGCTAGGTGCACAGTTCCAATTGGTCGTTTCCTATAGAGAAGAACCGGCAAGAAACTCCACGGTTACTCTTTTTAAAAATAATTGGCATTTACAATATTTTCAAATTACAGTAGGTATTATATGGGAGGACAGCGCGTAGGCCTGTCAACAAGTACCAGGTACTTGATAAAAAAAAAATGGTCTACAGATCTAAAGTCTACAAGGCCTACAAAGTCCTCACATTTACAAAATAAGAATCTATCAAAAGGATAAATAAAAACCTAATAAAACCAAGTGATATGATTCCCATTACAACCACTAATAAAGAGATGAAAAATTTGAATTGTCTGTATATAATGTTAAATAATATGTAAATATATACCTATTTATTGATGCGACAAAACACAAACAGTGATGGATTTTATCGCAGTAAGCGTAATAAAAAGCAAGATGGATTTTGTGACGTCAGAAATGCATAACCGATACTATCTTGCGTTATGGACGTTTATTATGATTTAGTGTTTTGAGTTTTGTATCAGAAACTGTAATAACTGAAAATCTTTTTTTTTATTACCATTTGTATAGAACGGGAGTGGAGGCTATAAGCTTCCGTTATTTTGACATTACTCTCCTTAGTTTCAACGCTATACTATACAATTTAACCTATTGGTTCTTTGTCTCTTCTCGCAACGGGCTTTCTTGCTTTTAAATGTATCTGGCAAAGCCTTTGATATCGCCAGATTCCTGTCAATATATACCTATATTTTTAAAGTTAGCCAACACTGTTCCACTGCTGAGCAAAGGCCTCCAGCAAATCCTCCTAGATATCCTTTTCTAGAGCCACCTCGATCCAACCTTTGCGCGTCTAAGTCTTCCCGCCACCTCTTCCTGGGCCGGCCTTGGCGGCGCCGTCCATCCTCAGGCACCCACCGTGTGGAGACTTGCTCAGTGGTCATTGTGCATGCAGCTGTCGTGACCAGCCCAATCCCATTTCAGCCTGGCAGCCTATTCTTTTGTTTTACCATCAAAGTGGGCAGGGCACATTGCTCGCAGAACAGATGGCCGATGGGGCCAAAAGGTTCTGGAGTGGCGGCCGCTTACCGGAAGACGTAGCGTTGGAAGGCCTCCCACAAGGTGGACCGACGACCTTGTGAAGGCCGCAGGAACCCGTTGGATGCGAGAAGCACAGAACCGGTCGAAGTGGAAGTGCTTGGGGGAGGCCTATGTCCAGCAGTGGACGTCTTTCGGCTGAAATGATGATGATGACCATGAAATTACAGCAAAAAACAATTATGTAAACTCTACATCCATCCATCTTGACAATGATACTTATTCAATTTGTTTGCATACCACACGTATCGTTTGTTGATAAAACACAGCACGGAGACGCCTCAGCTGCTACTGCTAGGGACGCTATTGTCAACACTTTCCTTAAAAACCAATCGTATCAATGGACTTCACCGTTTACTGAACTCCGTTTATTCATAGAAACTGACAGTGGCAATCCTACCAATGTATGTGAGGCATGCTACACACTTGTTTCGGTCGGCACGATTCGGGACAGCCGGGCGGCCAAATATATATTCGACCAGCTTACGCGCGCGGCTTCGCCCGCGTGTATGTCGATAAAAAGCCCATGTCCTTCCCCTGGTTTCAAAGTATCCCCCCTCACCAAACTTCATAAAATCGGACCAGCCGTTTCGGAGATTAGCGGAAACAAACAAACAGACACACAGACAAAAATATAAAAATTGTGTTTTTTTTTATGATTACCTTCATTTTGACATTACAAACAGACATTTACATTTTATTTATTTATATTGACCTTTGATTTGGCCGCTCGGCTTTGCCGAATCATGCCGACGCGATCAAGTTGAGCACTAGCACCCCTGACAGCCGAAACTTGGGACCAGCACTAATTGCGCGGGTATAAATATTAATACTTCTGACCAGTCTCTATCGCAGCGATTCCGTGCTCTGTGATAAAACATACGTGTTTGCAGAAAGGTCATCGGTACGCGTGCGAAGGAAGCGGTCACTCACACGTCAATCAACACTAGAAATTACAAAATCCCTTACTGCTCTTGCTATCAAATGAATCCGCTTCAAAGTTCCATCTGTTACCATTGACGTGCCGTTAAGTATAGGTACGTTATACATAATCGGTATAGCGTTCTTGCTAAGCGTTTCCGAGCAACAGGCAATTGCGACCGACCAATTCCTGAAATTGTTGTAGTAATACCTGTTGCATCTCAGCTTGCGAAGTATCCATTCATGAAAGTAATATCGTATATCCCATTCAATGAAAGTTGTGTCGTCAACAACACACAACTTTGCGTACGCTTACCTTACCTCTATACATAGTTCCCGTATTCAAGATCACCAACGTTAGCGTTGACAAGTTTTTTGAGGTTACATGATACTTATGTTATACTAGCTTCCGCCCGCGATTTCGTCCGCGTGAAATTTCACCCTCCCCCCATTCACCCTCTTAGGGGTGGAATTTCGAAAAATCCTTTCTTAGCGGATGCCTACGTCATAACATCTACCGCATGCCAAATTTCAGCCCGATCCCTCCGTTGATAGATCACTATGTCAGTCAGTCACCTTTGAGTTTTATAATATTTAGATTATTACAATTTACTTGTCAAACTAAAATAACATATCCTATTTTCGACAAAGTCGGAGTAGTTTCGTAGAACTGCGTCTCTACCATTTAACTGTAACTAAGAGTAAAATTTTGAGTGCCTAGAAATTAGGTCAAAGAAAAAATATTCAGACACCAGGTAGAGTCGTTGGTTGATAAATCAATAACATCAGTTAGGGCCATACATAGTACATATTGCATTGCTTGCAACTGCGCAGCCGTCAAGCCGATGTTGATTGAATGTTGCAGGAATATCTAGGCCCGGATGACTTAGATGTTCCAAATATAGATTACGTAGAAATTGTTGTATATTTTTATGTCGTGTGTCAAATCGACCCGCCTCTGCTTCTCACGGGTGCAATAGCGACATGTTAAAACATCGAGTTTTCTGGGCTTTAGCCCAGTTCTTTGTATTAAACAAATAAACCTTTCGGAATAAATGCTCTAACCGGTCGTACATAGCTACCGCCATATCAGCCGTGTCAATGGTACGGGTCCCCCCAACGACAGCTAAAAATTCGTAATATATTATCCAAAACCTCAAATTCGTATTGATAAACCTTAATAAATGGATACCTAACCTAATGAACATTGACGTGAATTTGTTTATGGTTTACAAAAGCTTCAAGCTACAGACGCGATCCAATTCTAAAACACTTGCATTCATTGAGTAAAGTCACACAGAAAATCTAACCTATGGAGGCAGGATGCTTCAATTTTCGAGCTCGCTTAGCTCGCTCTTGCATTCTCTTAGTAAAATTACAATGAAAGCTTAACCATTCCTAGTCCAGAATGCTACAATTTCAGCTCAATCATTGCGTTTAATTTGTAAACAAAAACCAATACCCGCTTATTGAGCTTCGCCGCAGACGGGTAAAATAGGCCCCAACATATTATTTTGATGATGGTAAAACTGCATCAAAAATCAAAATCCGTTGTGTAAAGGGTAGTTATGGAGATCTAAGCGGTCACACACGCGAAAAGCGACTTTGCTTACTGTGTATAGATAGATCAACTTATGCCGTGTATATTTTGATTTTAACTTGCCTTAGCCATGGATAGCTACCGTTTTACAAAATTCAAAAAAAAAAAAAATTGTTGCCACGTTTTAGCATGGCAATAGCGGTCTTTGCCCTTTCCCTAATATCTCTCCTTAAAAGAACCCAAAAGATAAACTAGGTATTTCGTTATTGGAACATGTTGACGATCACGATATACTTACTTACAGATTTAGGACGCTAACGGACTTTTAACAGTTTTTGAAATAAAAAAAATGTTAGATTTAGGTAAATCAACGACTGTTATTGCCATGCTAAAAAATTGTATACATGTAATCCTTCCCCGACAGCCTTTGCGAACTACTTTTAAACCTTAGGAACCCAAAAACGGTTTAGGTGTTCAAAATTCACTAAATTCTGTTCTTTCTGATCGTCTGTCTCCTATGTCCCCAGTCATGAGACTGTCGTTTTGACGCACAGGCGATAGAGCCCTTTTTATCCCGATATTCCCACGGGATCGGCATTTACGCGGGTGAAACCGCGGGGCGCACCTAGTACATAATATGTATTTTCACTCACAGAAAAAAAAACTTGTATTTTGTAAGAAAGCGAACTTATTTATTTTTAAATGTCAATTCTCACCTTGCCACCAGTCAGAATTTCGTAGTCAATTAGGAAAAAAAAAATACTGAACCATTAGGTCTAGGATTTTATATTGGTAAAACCCTCACTTTGAAGGCTAGCGCAGACTAGGGTGGGCCACGCTGCATCGCAACGCATTGCAAAAATCTTTCTACTCGTACATTACTTTTGTATATAATTTCACTGTAATATGCTCGTAACTCTAGTCCCCATTAATAAAATATGGATAAACGTAATTCTGAAACATTTCTTTAAACCCTTTTTTTTTTAATTCCCATATAGATTGGTACTTCGATCATGTACATCGGCCTGACGCTGACATACGTGAGCAGCTTCCAAATGTTCCGGGGATCCATCATTGTCTTTGTCGCTGTGCTGTCTATGACGTTCCTGGACCGGCGAATCATACGCCGGGAGTGGATTGGAATATGTAAGTACTAGTTATAGGTAGAGAAATTAAAATATTTGTGTTGTGTTCATTTGTCGAGGTGTACCCACCTTTAGTTTTTGCGCTGCTTTAATTGGATCTTGGTCAAAACTAAGGGCTGCGGTATAGTCAGCAAAGGGTGCAAACAGAATATTGTCGGTATTTTCAGTAGGTCAGCCGTCTAAAGCAAATACAATACAGTACAGGGCCCAATACAGAGCCCTGTGACGTTCCTGCCTTTATGTCGTTACAGGTTGAGTATGACTCGTTATTCTTTACTCTGAAATGCAAAAGCAAGTAAAGATTGTGTGAATGATTACTTTTAAGCCTAAACAGAAGTCCGGGGTGCCATACTTTGTCAAAAGCTTGTTCGACATCCAAAAAGACTGCTGAACGATATTCCTTTTTTTCCATTGCATTATTTTGATAAATAAAAAAAAAAATAATACACTTATTTGCGGCAAACATGACGCATAAAAAGAAATCAAATACAAAAAAACTGGCCAAGTGCGAGTCGGACTTGCACACGAAGGGTTCCGTACCACAAGGTAAAAACGCCGAAAATACTACCCAACTAGCACAAACTGGTTGCTTAAGAGCTTTGGAGCTAATCCGATTATTCCCAAAGGCGCCAAGCTCAAGCGCCAGAGCGTGCACTGCAGACCTTATGCAGCCGCTTTGGAGCCAAAGGGGCACAACTTTTTGCAATCTATAGTTCCATTAGAACTTCATAATAGTGGCATAAAAGCGCTACAGGAGCTGCAACTAATAATTAACACCACACTAAAGCTCTTGTGGCGCTTATTGAATGAATGACAGGTATAACTGAACGAATAAAGGATGACTGATCATTCACCTTGTCTCTAATTTATTAAATACATCTGTTGTTCCTGAGTCAGACATTACTGAATACAAATAAATAATAAGTGAAGTGAAGGTAAGTGTTTTTGAGATATATTTTGTATTATATGCAAGTGGCTACAAACGCAGATCAGTTTATCGTGCATATAGTTGATATTATTGGAGTATTTTTAACGCGCCTCAATAATTACCTCAGAATATCGTAAAATATGTAAAATATTATTATATAAATATTATTATATCACATACTACACGATATTGAAATTACATACTTGACTACATTTGTATTTAGTAAGTTGCTGGTTCTATGTTTAGTTATATTTTACTACAAATTGCGATAAAAACCTATACATTTCTCAGGTAATGATAAATAATTGTCTTGTAAACATGTCGTCTATGAGAAGCAGCTTTAACTTGCAACTTCAACCTTAATACTTCCTCTCTGCGCGTCAAAGCGCTAAGTTTCTCTCTTCTGAAGGTCCAAGTAATACCTGTACCACTAATACAGTTCAAGTCTTTACAATCACTTTTATTTCGTACTTACTGCAGATATCGAACCACACTAATGGTTATTTGTTTAGAGATCCATAGAACTCGTTGAAAACCCTAAAATACGATGATCATTTGTAGCTGCTTCTATACTTTCGCTCTTTCAATTGTTTAACACTTACTATGTCTTACCATGTTTTCAGAATGCCTTTCAAAATAATTCAAACTTATAATGAACAACAAAATAAACAAGAACTTTGCATCTGTCCATCTAAGTGGGAAAAACATGGAATGTTACACTGGCCGAACAAAAACATTGATTATACAGAGGTGGTATAACTAATAAGACTGAAATTTATAGCCATACGTTTATTAATTTATATTGCTACTTTAAAGTTATCCTAGTTTGACAGGCCTGTTGGCGTAGTTCGTAGTGCGTCTGTGTATGTGAAATGTCCCGAATATTTATTTTTATTATTAATAAACGTGTTGACTATGTCTATTATGTAAGTAAGGGCCAATTTTCCAAAGAAACATGTTGTTTTTTATTCAAATATTTGGTCTGTTTCGATTCACCATGTCAGACACATGAAGAGAATGAGACAAAAGACACAATGTTGTGCAAATATTGTTTATACTGTTGTTATTTTTGAATTTACCTAGTTTAATTATTTTATTAATGTCAATTATGAGCCAATTTGCCAATAAAACAAGTTGATTTTATCTCAAATATTTTTTTATTTTCAATTCACCAATACAATATTATACAAGAGGCGAAGTGTTAAAACTTTCTTGCAAGGTATTCAAATTTAAAGTCGATTTTTGTTATTATAACCATTAACTCCTAATATCTTTACCATTACATATATTCATTATATTCAGAATAAAGAACAACAGAAACAGGCTATAACTACGGAACCCTACACTGTGCGTGGCCCGACACGCACTTGGCCGGTTTTACTCTCCTGCTTCTATTGTGAAGCCTTAATGGCACTATTAGTAAAACAGTCGATCAAATTCCTACCTAAGTCTGCGCAAAAGAACAAATCACTTCTGCAATGAAACTTTCAGTGGCAGAACAGTGATAAATATATCTTATAAACAGTTCCGTTAAAAAGTCTGCAATTAAAGTCTTTGTGCAGTTCTGAAGCGTACAGCAGCGGCAATAGAAGCTTTTTAGCATTTTTAAGCTTTAACGTACATGTTTTAACTCTCTTTTAAAGCTATAGACGGCAAATGGGTTGTAAAATGAACTCTTATAAAACCTAGAGTGGCATTTGGTTCAGTTTCTGCTACCCCTAGTGATATTTACAGCTATGAGCAGTTACGGAAGCAATAGTAGAACTTAAAACCACTTTCTGAACCCCTAAAGCGCTGCTGTACAGCTAAAAGTTGCAAAATAGGCTGCTATTGCCACTAGTGTGCTAGTTGGGTACTAATACTACTAAAAAAATACTTTGTTTTAAGCAACACTTTTATACCAAGATTGTCGCACTGACCTGGCGACAATTGAAACGTGCTCAACGAATGTTTTAGAAAAGTATATCGGATGTGCAACAAGGTCAAATGCAGTCCTATGTGACTGTGATTATCTTACTAGCGGCGCCCCGCGGTTTCACTCGCATAAGTGTCGATCCCGTGAGAATATCGGGATAAAAACTATCCTATGTCCTTCCCCGGGATGCAATCTATCTCTGCCAAATTTTATCGAAATCCGTTCAGTGGTTTAGGCGTGAAAAGGTAACATACAGACAGACAACATTACTTACAATAATTAAGTGCCGTGTGTTACGAATGGTAAGATACCCAAAAACCTAACAAAAAAATTAATTCTATATACTTACATAGATAATTACATACATAAACTCCCCGTGAGTTTACGTATGTATGTATGCATGTAGGCAGAAACTACAGAACGCCACCTGCTATGATCGTTACTTACTCCTTTTGCCTCGTTTAAATTCATAAATTTTAATGATAATGATCAATGATTTATTTTCTGTAAGTAGGTTTGTACAAACACTTTTACACGTCAATCTTATTTTTTAAACTAGATGAGGTCGGCGTTTCCTATCTGACTATTCTGAGAAGAAAGACCGAAACACAGAGGTCACAGTCTCCTTTAAAGTCCAGAGAAAATCTTGGTCAGATCATGTGAAGACCATGTAGATTAGTGTCTGAAATGGTCTTTTGAGGAAAGAACCACAGAATGAGCGGACCTGTCCAGTCAGTGCACGCATTTGTCAGTAATCGTGCAGCTTAACTCAGAACTTAAGGAGCTCAACGATTTGACGAACAATATCTAGCAAAGACAGGACATTTGGGTAGACCGCAACCACTCAATATGGCAGACCATGATTAAAACGGAAACAAAGCCCCACATAGTCCTCACATTCACAATAATTAAAATAATATAATACTTTATACTGTAAAAGTACAGTCATTGTTAAAGTGAAAAGTAATTTAAAAAAAAAATTAAGTGTAAAATAGCAAAATAAAAAATAAAAACAACATTCACTGTTTAAACCTATTGAGCAGCTCAATCCCAAGCCTTTTTGTCCTCAATATAGACTTTTACAGTATAATAGACTTTATGGCATAGTTTTCGCTTTAAAAAATATTTTAATTTATTAAGGCTTAGTTCTTGAATGTGGCTAGGAAGTTTATTATAAAAACGTATACATTGGCATCTAAACGAGCCACCTATTTTCTTGAGCCTTGTTGTAGGAACAACAAATTTGTGTTTGTTCCTAGTATTTATGTTATGGATATCACTGTATTTTTTTTAATCAGATTAATATTTTTATGTAACATATACCTAATCTGGGTTATACACGCACGCGAGTACTTAATCTACAAAAAATCCATTTAATTGTAAAGTATGTATTATATATATCATCTTTGGCAGGTACGAAAACATTTTAGGGACGTATCTCTACCCAAATTTAATTCTCAATGAAGCGAGCCTTTGATTTTCAAGTGCAGCATAATAGCACAATAGCTTGTTTGTTACCAAAGACTATGGTTTATTATTATTCCTTTATTTTTATTATTTATTTCCTTTATTACATTAGATAACATATCAATTATATTTTTAAATATTAGAATATAAAAAATATAAAAACATTTAAAAATATTTAAAAATATTTTTTTTTTATTTATTATTATTATTTATTTATTTGATGACATAATGCATATTTACAATATTAAGCCTTATACTAAAGTGGTAGGTATATAATAATGGGATCGACCTGAACTAGGATAAACCTGTATCTCAGGTATCACACTAGGTTATATTCTCTTTGTTTGTCACCCTTTAGGACGGTACGGCATCGATCTGTCTGGGGACCGATGATGCTACATGCATGTAATCTAATCAGTCTCGAATTCTCGATAGTACAAAGGCACTATATATATATATGTAGAGCTTGTTTGCGATCCCCTGTCTGCTCTGTCATAATAATTACGCTTCCACAAACAATATTAAGTTTCCAATTACGCAAATGATAATAGACCTAAGTTTCGGTTTGTCGTCCTGCTTTGTGTGATTAAGTTTCGAAGTAATTAGAGGGCTTCGGCGTATTTGCAAATAGCGTTCTTTCTTAGTAAGGTCTCAAGCGAAGTGTTTTGTTATTACTTCGAAAAAAATTGTTTTTTCCTAGTCTAAAATGTGCTACTGCTGAGCAAAGGCCTCCCCAATATCTTTCCAGGCACTCACACACGCCATACGCCACCTAAAAGCAGCCTTCACGGCGCACGTATCGGTCAAATCACCACCAAAAAAAAAACCTCTATCAATAAATCTCATTATCCTTAGTCATATTATAATTATGATGTAGGTATGGTGTTCGCTTCGAGAAACGGCGATGTCATACAAAACAATGTAAGATATTCAAGACAAGGAGTTGTAAACGTAAGAGATGTTGTCAAAACAATTGCCGATTTGTTAGCAAAAATGTGTGCAAACAATTTAACACAACATGCAAACGTACTCACTCTATGCACTACTCGCCCATTGATACCAATTGCAGACCCTTTTTGGCAAACTGGAAACTCCATAATTATGTGTTTTTCTTCCATCCATACTTCTCTATTAGTCTAAGAGCTTCCAGTTTACTATTATTACTAGCTTCTGCCCGCGACTTCGTCCGCGTAGTGGTCGAACGTATCACCGGGATAAAAGTATCCTATGTGTGAATCCAGGTTATAATAAACTGTCTGTGTGCCCCAAATCCTATTAAAAAAATAAAACGAATTAGAAATACTATCGTGAATTCATGCAAGTCTAGTATTTTTTGTTAGAATACTGCTTAGAAAGTCGGGTCATACTGCAATCATGATTCGAAAGACACGTAGCGCCATCTAGCATCCTAAAGCAATTGTGACCGTCGAAAGTTATTATTATTTACCTCGGGAACAGTATTTTTATCTAGATGAAAGGTACCCTGTCCTTTTTTAGACTCCTGACAACGTATAGGTAACAACATTTCATGATGATCGGTTCATTCACTTACCGTGTGTGGTTCAGTGGATTAGGCGTGAAAAGGTAACAAATAAACAAACTTACTTCCCCATTGTTAATATTGGTTAGGATTACGATATGAAACTTGACGAAATCATCTGCCTCATCATCTGCCTAGCCTTTTCCAACTATGTTGGGGTCGGAACAAAGTCGTCAACCAACACAACACAACCACTACAACAACGCCAACTACATATGTCGGGGAAGATCGGCCTACTCCACGAAATCACGAGTTTTCGCAATAATGTCATATTTTTTTAAATTTATAGGGTAGAACGTCTTGAATCAAGAGTTTGAGAGACACATTCGGTATGAATTAGGTAACATCGAAAACTTCATCGAATGAACCATTTAAGCAAGCACATACATTTTCGAAAAATCATGGTATTCTTCCCGTAACTTATTGACTCATGATGATAGTTCTTCGTGTCGCGGTAGTCACACAAATTCCATCGACAGCTGAAAAAAAAAACAACTGTTCTCTACATTTTGACGAGTTAGACGAACATAAATGTAGGGAACAGCTGAATTTTTTTTTCGCGATTTCAGGTTTGGTCCCATAGTAAAAGTTGTTCATAATGATGAGTAAAATCACGTGTTTAAGTATCGGTCACTATTTACCAGTCCCCTATATAATATATTAATATGCTACATGAACTTAACATCTGTGTCGAGTGATTCATGTAATGTTTAGTCGTTCCGTTTGTAACATTATCTACTCAAATGAGTCATTGTATATTTATTTGGAATTGATTGTAATTGTAACCTACCAGTTGCTATGAAAAATGAGCATTTAGCATTGTTGCTGCACCAACACTATAACACGGTATAATTATATAATCTGGCTTTCTGGCTTGCTGGTAACGATTTTTCGAATAAGTACCTATGTGTGTGGAGCTTTAACAGTCTAGAGGTCATGTTGAACAATACAGTGTTGAACAACACGTACAAATCATTTAAAAAAAATTACAATGCACCTTACTATCAAAATGAGTTATCTATCAGTTTAAACGAAGTATGGCCTAAAAAGGCCACTTTGGCAGAATCATAAAAGGATAAAATAATGGACAGTTAACCGTTAAGTTAATCGTATCAAATCCCATTGGTGAAGCATTTTTCATTATTTTTTTTGTCTGTGCTAAAATACCAATCTATCCGATCGAAATCCAATCCCAATCTCTTTGATTATCCCTACGTAGTGCAGCGAAAAAAAGAAAAACACGGGCTGTCCTCGCCATATATTACGATTCATAATGTTATCCTTTTAGACTTACCAACTGAACTTCGACAAACCGTAGTACGACAAGATTTTGCATCCGGTTAGACTGGAAGCCAACCCCAACATAGTTGGGAAAAGGCAAGGCAGATGATGGTAATTCGCAAATAAAGCATAATCAGCCTATTCTGCTGGGACACGGGCCTCATCTCCTCGAGAGGCAGTGGGCTATAATCTACCACGCGGGCCCAGTGCGGATTGGTAGACGTCACATGTCTTTGAATTTTTGATTCTAGAACATGACAGTTTCCTCACGATATTTTCCTTCAACGTTTTGAGAGCAGTGGTGATGAAATTATTTAATTTGTTCTATAAACGCCAATAGAGCAAAATGTTTAAATTTAAGAAATACAAGCCGTGTCCGGTGGAATGTCCCATCGCCAAATGGACGAACTGCTATACAGACATTCATTCCCTATCAAACCCTTTTAGGGGATGAATTAACAAACCTCCTTTCTTAGTGCTCACTTTCGTTGTATTAGGAATTCTTGTGCAAACTTTCATGATTCTAAACACTGACCTCAATTAAACAAATAATACAGATCAGTGTACTAAACCCAGCGGTTTAAACCGTGCGTTCTGTCAGTGATTTAATTTTATGATTTTTATGACGTAGACTTAAAAACTTGCTGTTGCTGTTTCACTCGCAACATACGAAAATTCTACAAATACCTACCCCTATAATAAAATATCGACGCGCAAACTGTAGCCATGGATTTAGTAGGTACATGATTCTGAACCCCCCTCCCCCATTCCCTCTGATCGTAGGTTATTTAAAAATAAAATTAGCTGTTCCATACATTCTTTTTTGTTACCGACCAAAAATATCTACGCAAAGGGGTCTAGAAACGACTCCCGGCCACCCTAGGACGACTCCCGGCTACCGTAGGACGACTCCCGGCCACCGTAGGACGACTCCCGGCCACCGTAGGACGACTCCCGGCCACCGTAGGACGACTCCCGGCCACCGTAGGACGACTCCCGGCCACTGTAGGACGACTCCCGGCCACCGTAGGACGACTCCCAGCCACCGTAGGACGACTCCCGGCCACCGTAGGACGACTCCCGGCCACCGTAGGCGCGGGCCTGCGTACGGAGAGTAATGGGTAGCTCACCGTCCGATCAGGACCAGGCCCGTGCCGGACGGCGCGTACGTGTTTCACGCGCGCCTCAAAGAGATGTCAGCAGCAGAGAAGGGTAAGGGAACCCTTCTCTCTCTCTTTAGGGCCGAAGCCTGCCGGGTCAGCGGGATTGTCCGAAAGGGTTACCGGTGGTCATTTGATGATTTCACAACCTTAAAAAAAAAAAGGGGGTTCTAAAATCATGTGCTGAATTCATGGCTACAATTTGCGCGTTGATGTACCTGCTACCCTGTATCTTATGTTGCGTAGAGTGACATAAGCTTCTTATCCCGGAAAAATGCACGGAAAAATCTGGTATCCTATAAGAGTTTCTTACTATTTCAGTAAGCGTGATCGTCGGTCTCGTGGTGGTTGGAGTAACTGATGCCCTGTACCAGTCTCCTGGAGAGTCCAAGGGCAGGAACAGTCTGATCACCGGTGACTTGCTCATCATTGTGGCCCAGGTCGTCTCCGCCTGCCAGATGGTGTACGAAGAGAAATACGTTGCAGGTAAGGCTTATGATGATGTGCCGTGCCCCCGAAACATTCATTGTGGTTATAACTTTTTGAGGGTTATACTCAAAGGATGCCAATGGTCGAGACCCTATCACTAGTCCAAAAGATTGAAAAAAAATTGTTAAACCCGACTGCAACTAAAAAATTCAAAACAAGATCAGTTTTTAAGCAGTCTTTGAGTCTGATACAAGTAGAGGCTTCACATCTGAGACTAATTGGAAACCATTTAAAAAAAATCAGAAAATACTTTTTTGACTTGACTTTCACTAGTAGATAGCTGATGTTATGAGGAGTAACTTAGGCAGAACAACGCGCACTTCAAAAATCAACTTCATAGGCCTAGAGAGAGTTGCCAAAACAAGCTCGCAAAGTTCACACAGCGTAGCATAGCAACACAGTAATATGAAAACATCGTGAGGAAACCGGCATGTTCTAGAACCAAAAATTCGAAGACATGTGGCATCTGCCAACCCGTACTGGGCCCGCGTGGTGGATTACGGCCCGCTCCCTCTCACCGAGAGGAGGCCTGTGTCCCAGCAGTGGGAACATCATAGGCTGATTATGTGTGTTATGTAATATGCTGAGCGATGGCGAACCAAACTTGTTCATATTTGGTGCGTCACATTTACTGCAAATACATGTATTTTCTCCATCACAATTTCCAGGACTTAACATTCCACCGCTGCAAGCTGTCGGCTGGGAAGGCGTGTTTGGATTCTCGGTGTTGTCGTCACTCCTGGTTGTGTTCTACTGGACTCCAGCGCCCCCTCACTTTGGGAACAACGCCAGAGGCACCGTGGAAGACGCCATCGATGGATTAGTGCAGATCGGTGAGCTCAAACATTTCAAAGGGTCCTATGTGCACCCCAATAGACTAGCTTTTTAACACACTGAGGCATAAGGCGGAGCAGTGGTTGTCCATTGGTAGTGGCCTCGACTTACTAATTGAAGGTCGTGGGTTCGAACCCAGCCAGGCAGTTTACTTAGATTAATTTATACAATCACCACTGCTGAAAGCAGTGGTGATTGCCGATGCCAAAACGATGAAGGAAAAAATTGTGAGAAAACCTTGTCCTAAGGGGGCCTAAAAAGGCCACTTTGGCAGAATCTTAACCGTTAAGTTAATCGTATTAAATCCCATTGGTGAAGCATTTTTCAGTTTTTTTTTTTTGTCAGTGCTAAAATACCAATCAATCCGATCGAAATCCAATCCCAATCTCTTTGATTATACCTACGTAGTGCAGCGAAAACAAGAAAAACACGGACTGTCTTCGTCATAATTACGATTCATAATGTTATCCTTTTATTATTCTCCAAATTGGCCTTTTTAGGCCCCCAGACATGTGACATCTACTCCCTCATAGAGAGGAAGCTTGTGTCTTAACATTATAGGCTGATAATACTAATGCTAGACAAAAGGCGCATCCTTATGCCTGAAAGTGTGTAAAAGAACCAATAAACGGAAAATAAAATAGTGATTTCGTAATGTATTCCATTATTATTACACTACAGTTTAATACCATTGTGACGACATGTGTGTAAGTACCTACATAATAGTACATCCGATTTTATGACCATTTTATCATTTAAAGCAGTAGTTAAAGCTGCCATCTAATTTCTTTGTTTCACACTTATCGCAGATCCATGCGTAAGCGATACGGTATAGCTTTCTATCATGTTTCTAGTTAAATTACGTAGTTCTAAAAAAAACGTCTAAACGTCTCTAACAACCATTTGCACCACAAATTCATTTAACGTTAAACGATTGACAGAACTAGAAATATGTTTTAAATTCGTTAAATGCCTTTAATTATTTGATGAATGAGAGCGGAGTGTGGCGTTCCAGCCGCTTTTGTGTAGAGCTTCCGAAAAACGAGCGTTTTTAAGTGGGTGGTGTGGAATGTTTCGTCGCTGCATTTAGCTTCTAAAAAGCGGCTAAATCGCCGATCGCCGATGCTAAAAGAAGCTTGTCTACTGTGCCCGAACAAATGCCCTTTCCGAAGCATCGTAAATTGCTATGGAGAATAACAGGCAAGGAATTCTATGGACAATCATTTAACAAAAAAACTGGCCAAGTGCGAGTCGGACTCGCACACGAAGGGTTCCGTACCACAAGGCGAAAAAGCCGAAAAACACACGTTTGCTGTATGGGAGCCCCCCTTAAATATTTATTTTATTTTAATTTTATTATTTATTATTAAAGTAAAATATAATAATACAACTGAGTATTTTGTGAGTATTTCAAGTGCCTATCTGTTGCCATTATTGATATCGAGCAAAACAGGGCAAAAAAATCGCGTTTGTTGTATGGGAGCCCCCCTAAAATATTTATTTTATTTTGTTTTTAGTATTTGTTGTTATAGCGGCAACAGAAATACATAATTTGTGAAAATGTCAACTGTCTAGCTACCGCGGTTCTTGAGATACAGCCTGGTGACAGACAGACGGACGGACGGATGGACGGACAGACAGCGAAGTCTTAGTAATAGGGTTCCGTTTTTACCCTTTGGGTACGGAACCCTAAAAATGAGTTCATTTTCAGGCAACAATCCTCTGATCCTCCTAGCCACAATGGGCACCATCATTTCGATTGCGTTCTTCAACTTCGCCGGCATCAGCGTCACCAAGGAAATGTCAGCCACTACTAGAATGGTCCTAGACTCCATCAGGTAACCTTGGAACCAATATTTCACTTTCTGGCTGATCAAGCGCGGTAATTGTGTAACACACTAAAATTAGCAATAGCTCAGAAGTTTCCTCACAGAAATAAAACGAAAAATTAAATGCAATCATGTCGAGCTCGAAAACAAAGCAGAAGCATACCGTCCACGCTGCGACACACCACAGAGCAAGACGGCCGATGCTACAGGCGCCATTGTCAACACTTTCCACAGAAACGACTCGTTCACCATTTACTCGCACTAAGATACTAATGACCACGGATAATGACGTATAGAAACTGACTTTCGGCGCACGGGATTTTATTAGTAGTGCCATCTCTAGACGCTACCGGTGCGGCAATTCCTTGCGTTGTGCACAGATCCATCAAAACTATTACCACCTAAACTCTACATCATCTACTAAAACGCCACACGTTCCGCAGGACCTTCGTCATCTGGATGGTATCGCTCGCAGTGATGTGGCAAGACTTCCACTGGCAGCATCTCATCGGTTTCGGCGTACTGATCTTCGGCATGTGCGAGTACAACGGCGTCATCCCACGATGCCGGCGGACCGAGCCAATTGCCGACGACGCCGAGAGCCAGGTCGTCAACACCGAGGCTGAACGGGTCGATACAGAGAACGAAGATCAATAGGTAAAGCATTCGTTACCAATTCAGTGTCCACCGCCCACACACTCACTTCACACGAGGAATCTGGAATGGCCACTGAATTTGTAAACGGTCCAAACGGATAAGCAGTGTACCATAAATGGGAACATTCTATTTTGATGAAGTTTATAAAAGCCACTTTTAGACAAGTTGGGTAAATAGTAAATTATAAAAATACTCTTTTTGAATCGTTCACTTTGGCAATATGTGTCTGAATGAATAGTGAGTTTATTCCGCGTCTCACCGTGCTAAGCAAAGTAAGCAATAATACCATGTAATTGTGTGTTCTATATATTCATGTCAATATTATAGAAAGTATTTAGAATTTTATGAAGATGCAACTTAACTTTTTAATCATAGCAATTTTATAACTAGATGATAATACCTATATCTGTGAAGAAGTAGTGTTTCATGTGAAATTATATTATAAATATATTACACTTATGTATTTACAGTTTATTGATTATTGCAGTTATTATGACATATGTTAGGTATATAACATTAATTCCTGACTTCTATATACTAAGAACGAAATTATTTTAATTATCTCGAGATCTTAATATATTTTATAAGTTTATTGACGTTTATAACTAATAAATATGTATGTTTTTATATTCTGTATGTTACCTGTAATATTTGACCGTAGATAGGATGACATTAGTCTGAAACAAATTGAGGGAGGGGACACTTGTCCCTTCCATCGTAGACACTAACCTATTACGAATTAGGGTACTACTGCATTTTTGCGAGAATAATGAAATATGTCTTTGACTACAACGAAGTCTGAAATGAAATGAATAAATTAATGTTACAATTTACAGCTTCATTTTGGAGTAAACTTCACGTAAAAATGCAGTCAAAATCATTACTTCTTTTAATATACATATTAAGCCACTGCACTGGCTGTAGTGTAGAAATTTAGATTAAAAATCAGATCTTAGCTCAACTCGTGTAAATTATATTATAAGGTTTAACTATTGTAGTAATGCCATTCACTCTATCTGTAATTATATGGAAATAATTAGAACGCTGTTCCCTTGCTGCGCGCGGACTCGCTGCGCACGGATGCGTGGTTTTATGACGTCATGTACACGCTTGGTAGGTCAGGATTCGATCGCAGCCCATTTGCCGTGACTGACTAAAGTCGCGCTTTTACCTCTGATTTTGCAACACTGTCCAAATCACAGTGATCTTTATTCTCATTCAATTGGGTTGCTGTTGGATTGCTGCCACTGACAAATGTGTCAAAATCATTGTGATCTTTATTCCCGTTCTAATAAGGTTGCTGCCACTGACAAGTGTGTCAAAATCATTATGATCTTTATGCTCGTTACAATAAGGTTGCTGCTGTCAGAAATAAAATAACTGTAAATCGACTGTAGTATAAATATCGTTGTTCAGGTCATCGACTAATAAACATTGTTGACAGGTTGGGTTGGCCGTATTCGGTCACAAACCGACTAGTGTTTCGTTGCAACGATTGCTGCTACCTAATGCAGACGTAATCCGGTTGTAATTTCGGCTAAACCAAATGCGATTGAAGTATCCGTTACCAATCGAATGTCCACGTGCCATACGTCAGCGTTATTTGCGGGGGAGTGGGGGAGAAAAATATAAATATCGTAGTCGTGAACAGTGCGTTGTGAACATTTTCATGGTTCACAACGTCCGTGCTCAGCTTGCACTGAAGTGGAAAGGGAGACACGCGGCTAATGTGGGTCGCCTTCCATGCGCACCCTGCGCTGCAATAAAACAGCGCCTTTATGAACGGCAATAAATTAATATCAAGCAATATCACGGTCCAGAATATGGCTAGGGAGCTTAGCGAAACTTAGTATAATGTTCTAAAAAATCCTATGCAATGTCGTTAGTATAGGATTTATTAAAGAGAAGTCTTTGGGTACTTTTTTTCTAAAGTTAGTTACTTAAGTATAGGATGTCATCAAATCAACCAAGATAATTTTCATCGACGTGGTGCTAATGACATTTTCACTTAAACATAAGGTAATAATTATATTATACATCTGTATTTTGGAAAGTATGGAGTAACTTTTATCGATCGCAATAGAAAATAATTACTTATATGTAGACCTGCTATTAGAAGTGTTCAAAGACTTCTTAAAAGTATTTAAAAAATGTAAAAGTTTGACAGGTATTTTAAAATTTTCTGCATAAGAATAATATCATGTGGGACATTTTAAGTATACTAAAGCGCCCTAACCATACTGAACCGTTTTTAATATAATCTATTCATCAAATCACATCAAATCATATAATATAGTAGCTAATAATTATGTAGATAGAGTTTAAGAAGTAATTCCATTATATAAAGACTATGTATTATAATTGGTTATAATTATTATGTGCCTAGTAATATCCTTTACAACGACACATAAAGAGCAATAAATAATTTACGTGTCCTCAGAGTCGATTTAAGAACAATGTAATAATATAATTAAAGCGCCCTGTGGACGATCAAATACATTGGAACTTCATGTAATCAGCCTCTAACGCTCCCACTGCTAGGACACAAGCCTCCTTTCTCCGAGAGATTGTTTCGTAATCCACTACGCGGGCCCAGTGCGTGGTTTTGGATGTCATAAACGACTTCGAATTTTTTTAACTTCACGTGCTCAAATATGCCACAAAATAACAAGTCAAACCAGGGCCCCAATTCTGTATGGTAATTATTATTCCCCGCGTAATCTTACCATGCTCAAACCACGTACGTTTGTCAAGCGTGGTATTCTGACAGTTCAAACCACACCAACTTCGCGTTCATTTCGCGCGGTTTCGTTCATTGTGTCATGGAGAATACGTTATTAGCAGGAGGCCTAAAAAGGCCACCTTGGCAGAATCATAAAAAGATAACATAATGGACAGTTAACTGTTAAATTAATCGTAACAAATCCCATTGGTGAAGCATTTTTCAGTTATTTTTTTGTCTGTGCTAAAATACAAATCAATCCAATCCCAGTCTCTTTAATTATACCTACGTCGTGCAGCGAAAAAAAGAAAAACACGGACTACTGTCTTCGCCATATTTTGATTCATAATGTTATCCTTTTATGATTCTCCAAAGTGGCCTTTTTAGGCCCCCTTTTTAGATGTCGTGATTAGCTAAGGAATTGACGTGATTTCGAAATAAGAAATTATTGTCATAGCGAATAAGGGCCCTGTCTGAGTTCTCACCACATGTGCCTTGTCAACGGCCGCGTACTGTACATTATTTGATCGTTTACGGCACACTTTACTTGACTACTGAGTCTGCAAAATTAGAATACATAAAGACGTAAGAGCGATAAAATGAAATGTTAGTCAATCTTGATGTGAAATGTATTCTATTGACCGGTATACCTATGTTGTTATATCACAAGTTACCTTTACAAAGTTTGAATTAAGTTTGCATTATTTCTATTGTTATGATAAAAGGCTGCGCGCGTAGAAATAGTGATGGCACTTTCAATCAACAATAGTACTACATTGCCGATGAGCGCATCTAAAACGTCTAAAAAAATAAGACCACAAATAATGTTGTGGTCTTATTTTGCAACATACGTTTTTTCCACCTTATTGCTTAGAAATTATGTTTTATTTATCCATTAATATGTTCTTATTTTTAAATACGTTTACTTTTCAAATTAAAGTAGTAAATATATTATGATTGTTTTAACGATCATAATCAAGCTATATACATTCGCGGCCACTTAAGCGACGTGTTTTTGATCCTAAACCTTAATCTTGTACTATTGTTGATCAAAGGACACACAGTCGCAAGGCAGAACTACAGTCAAAATTCCAAGAGGCACATCGATTTCCTCCTTGTGTTCCCAAAACATTGCATGGCACACTGAATTCCAAAGATGGTACCAAAACTTTTGTATTGCACATCGTGTTCCTAAGTTTGTGCCTAAAGCTTGTGCCGAAACATGATTGGGCATGTCATGTCCGAGTATAGATTGGTGAAACGTTCATGAAGTGTGCCACAAACGAGCCGTCCAAATATATGCAATGCAACATGAAAATGTAATAATAATCCTCCAGACCTAATTTCGGCCACTGCTATGTCCAATGGGACGGCAATCTGACACGGCCGAAGAGAGATCAGGTGCAGGATCAACGCGGCAACGCCTTAACGTGCTTTCCGAGGCACGAGGCAATTACACCTAACTGTTAGTAAGAAATTCCTAATGGAAAACCCAATAACACTGCTCGACCTGGGAATCGAACCCAGACAGTCGCGCTTGCGACCAAGAAACCAAGTGTAACAAACACAATAACGAGGCGATTTTTTTCAACGTGTTATATTTCACTAAACAGTTCCCGGTTTTATAAGGTTAGCCCAGCCAGTTTTTCACGACTCTTATTATTCGATACTTATATTCATATTAATGTAATATGAGAGCCTTACATACTCTCAGCAAGTCCTTCCAACAGCAAAGTAAAGATTTGTCGTAATTTTTTTTAAATTTTGTACTAATTATGAATTTATGGACTATGAGCTGGCTTCTTATTTGAAAAGACTTCAATTTAAAACGGAACTTCCGTAGGAATATAGAGTAAAATTTGAATAATTCATACTCGATCAACCTCGCTTCTCCTGCCAAAGCGTTAGGCGTGCTACGCACTTGTTCGGTCGGCATAGTTCGGTGCAGCTGGGCGGCAAGATCGGCTAAGTGTTGTAATACAGCTGTATAGCATCCCTCAAAGACCTAAGCCTTTTGCGAATTTCAACTTGACCCAAAGCAACTGTTTTACTGCTCTTGGCGATGGTCTTTCAATACCGAAGCCGGCTTATACCACTACCTAATGTATAGCAAAATTTGACTGAATAGGTTTATTATAACCTTTATTTAATTGAATGTGCTATTAATGTAATTAAATGTTGTTATGAAATTTGTCTTTTTGTTTGGGAAATGGATCAGGAGCATATAACCCCTCTAAAAATGTTGTCTTTAAAGAATGTAATATTTGTTTAAGGCGAAAGCCCCAAATTATAATGAATACTGAAATAGAATGATGATTGAAAAATCAATAAACAACCTGACATTGACCTGCAAATAGGAAAAACGAACATTGAGTTTGAATTTTGCGGGTTTCCTTACCGCATCCCCCTTAAAAACAGCGCCATCTAGTAGGTTAGGAATAAATTACGCAGAGCATGATACTACGTAGGTTGGGAAAGCAGACCCATAGAGGGCGCTACATGTGTGGGTAAACAGCATACATATAATTTGTACTGACTTTGGAATTAAACAACCACTAAAGTTATATTAAAGTTAATTGGAACTCTTTATTGAAACATCAAGTTAATTAACAAGTATGTAAACCTATAAGATTTTATTTTATTTACCAAGAACATAATATATTCACTGCTACAGACGTTTTGCAAAGAACATTAAACTGGCATATAACATACCTACCGCACCAAAAGCTAATGTATAATAATAAATAATATCTAGGTAATAATGCTGTTATAAATTATACTAACGTTTATGTATCCAACGTTAACTTTATAATATAGGTAACGTTGGATACATTATCAAGTTGTGACTGTTTCTACCTCTTTGGGTTTCGACCCTTCAGCTGAAACAAATTAGATCAAATCACAATAGATATATTAGGGAATGCGATCTCGATTATCGAATGGAATGGAGATCTCGACATCTCGATCTCAATCTCTAATCAGACAGCGCACGCAAATCAATCGTGTTGAACCTCTAGGCCGACCGGGCTTTTATAGGCGCAGGCTATTCAGCAGCGGATAATTGATGGTGTCCAGTGATACATACTTAATTGTGGAGGTCAAATTGCAGTCAATCAATCAATAAATAACGTAGCCTATCGCAGGTCGCTGCTGGATATTGATAAACTTCCACAGCACCTAGTTCGCTGCCAGAATTCAGTATTTAAAACCTTGTAAGATGGTCGATACATCGAGCTGGGTGGCGTTCCATACCAAGATTATGGTCGCTCCATCTAAAATACTGAGAACTGTCACAGATGGAAATCATTTCAGCACGAACATACAAGTCATACGACCTCCTCCTTTTTGGAAGTCGGTTAAAAAAATAGGAAGTGCACTGCGGGACATACGCCTCCTCCAAGCGTCGCCACATCGACTGCTCCTGTGCTTCTCGCAACCAGCGGACTCCTGCGACCTGTGAGACCAGCGGGGTAGTTGCGTAACACACTATCAGAAGCAATGGCTTTCATTTTGACAGTTCAGCATCATTCATTGCGTTATTTACTTTGTTGAGCAGACAAATTTTTCGAATATATGAAGCAATGGGTTTGCAATATTCTTCAAAATGATTCAGGTGGAGATTGATAGTGTGTTGCGCAACTAGGGTGCAGCTGGATGAGCCAATGCCAGCATATTTTGAAAAGGAAAGGCGGAGGATTAATTTGAAACAAAGTTAGGTACTTACGTAACATATCTCCCTTAAACCAATAGAAATACCGGATGGTAGACTTTCCACTTTTTTCCGCGGAATCCTTAAGATCGGCCTTAAGAGATCTTCGTAGAACGCCCGCAGCTATGTTGGAGTAATTCACATAACTGAAATGATGCACAGATGTCTATTAAACCAGATAATTGACAAACTTAGAAAGCTAATAATGGCAGTGTTTCACAAGAAGATGTTTGTAGGCATGGATCATGGCAGATTTCGTGAGTTAATCCGGTTCTATAGGTACTGCTTTCACCAAGAGAGCGTGTTGGCTTATGTTTAGTAATTGTCAAAGGCCAATTATGCCATTATTAATATCAGTACCCTAATTGCGTACTAACTATACTATCAATCACATTCTGAATCATTTTGAAGGATTTATATTAATCATTGCTTCATTGATCATTCAAAAAGCTAATCCATTGCTTCATATTCGAAAAATGTGTCTGCTCAAAAACGTAAATAACGCAATGAATGTTGTTGAACTGTCAAAATTAAAGCCATCTACTGTTAGTGTGTTACGCAATTACCTACCCCGCTAGCTGATCGAGTCACTATAATACAATTATGAGTCATTGTAGGTACTATAGAATTACAAAATGTAAGTACGATTCCATGACTATGACGATTCTTATAATCTTACTCGAATCGTCTACTAGCTAGGACTAGTGACCCGCCCCTGCTTCGCACGGTTTTTACGATTTGATCATCGAGATGTTTTCATTTTAGTGTAAGTTTATTATTAATGTCCAGACGCTAGCACATCAAACTACTACAATCTGTCAAATTTCTTTAACCTTTTGAACGCCATTGTCACATATACGTGACAAGCAAGCGCGTGCCCTGTACGCCAGCGACACAAATATGTGACAAAAAATGCGGTGCACTTTATCACGAAATAAGTAATGAAATCATTACTTTTGTGTTTTTATTTGTATACCTTAAATATTTAAAATTGTGGCTTGGCGTGGAGGGCACGCGCGTGCTTTTATGCTCTAGCGTTCAAAAGGTTAATAGATTTTCAACTTTATCGTTAAAGCGTAAGGTTCAAAGTTGATTGGGAAAATTTGACAGTTTCGGGTAGCTTCATGTGCTGGCGTCTTCTGTACTATAAGTACACATATTCCTTCCGAAATATAATCTTTAAAATACGATAGTGAAAACTGTTGTATAACCATAATCAGCCTATAATGTTCGCACATGCTGGGACACAGCCCTCTCGGTGAGAGGGAGTGGGCCGTAATCCACCACGCCGGCCCAGTGCGGGTTGGTAGATGTCACATGTCTTCGAATTTTTTGGTTCTAGGACATGCCGGTTTCCTCACGATGTTTTCCTTCACCGTTTTGAGAGCAGTGGTGATGAAATAATTTACACAAAGTAAAGCGCCTGTCTAGGTTCGAACCTACGACCTACAACTCGTAAGTCGCGGCCGTTACCACTTGGCCACCGCTGCTCTCAAAACTGTTGTATAGCTTGTATTTACTTACCCTAGGGCCAAAAGGACCATGGCCCGGGGTTGGAGCCTGTTAGGGGCGGTGCAAGCTTTGTGCGCCTTTTATTTGACTTACTAGGCATGAAGAATTTTTTTTTAAAATCCGTAAATACTTATAAGAATCAAAATATCATCTACGTTCCCGTTTAAGCGAAGAACGTTTAAGGCGAAAGCGCCAGGGTAGCCCGCGAAATTCAATTTTTTTTACGTTTTTTGTAATTTGCTGGTCAGTATTAAGTTGTACGTTGATTAAACTATGATTCGCGGCCGTAACAAATATGTATTTACAGAATTATAATCAAGCCAACATTCTCTAGCTTCTGTTGCCATTTCTCCAATCTGCTCTGAATCTCAGGTCCATCTTCACCGGCAAGGACAATGATAAACTTCGGCGGCGGCGATTAATTTTTATCCATACTGTACTAATATTATAAATGCGAAAATGTGTCTGTCTGTCTGTATGTTACCTCTTCACGCTTAACCGCTGAACCGATTTAGATGAAATTTGGTATAGAGATAGTTTGAGTCCCGGGAAAGCACATAGGATAGGGTGAAACCCCGGGGCGCTGCTAGTATTTATATAGATTCGAAAGTAAGCCTTTTCACGCCTAAGCCACTGAACGGATTTCGATAAAATCTGGCATGGAGGTAGATGGCATCCTGGGGCATTCCCCAGGATGCCATCTATCTCCATGCCAGATTTTGCGTGCCCACGGGAACGTTCTACCGGGACAAAGTAGCCTATGTCGTTACATAGGCTATGTCTATAGGCATGTCCCGGTAGAACGTTCCCGTGGGATAATTTCCGGCATCGGGAAGCGAAGCCGCGAGCAGAAGCTAGGTTATAATATGTAAATAAGTTACGTAGTAAATAGGGTAGGTAAACATACTTTAGACCAGCACTCCTCCAGCTACTCATTTTCTGTGCAGTCCTCAGATAATAATTTAAATATAAACTTTAGTGGGTAGTAATCACCTCACATTTATTTCCAGAAACTTAAAATGCCATTTAGTGAATTATAGTGTCACACATATCAAAAAGTACTCTGTGGTGTCACAGATTTACAGTTGTGTCAATGTCAAAAATCAAAATAAAAATATTTTATTTCACACAAACCACTGACCTGTATTATACAGTAGGTACTTGTATGATAAAGGTCAGTGACTTAAACCTCCATGGGCACTTATGAAACCTCGGAAGCTAGGTGCACGGTTCCAATTGGTGGTTTCCTATGAAGAAGAGCCGGCAAGAAACTCCACGGTTACTCTTTTAAAAGTAATTGGCTTTTACAATGTTTTCAAATTACAGTAGGTGCCTATGGGAGGACAGCGTAGGCCTGTCAACAAGTAGGTACCCGGTACTTATAAGTAAAATAAAAATTGACAAAATTGAAAACCCAATGAAAATCAAAATTAAAAGTTTTTCTGAGGTCATTCGAGGTCATTGGCTTGTCTATGGTGAAACTCGCAGCGATAATAAAATACCTAGCACATAAAAATGTTTTTCTTTTGATTTTCTCATAACATCCGAGAATGAGCAAACTTATGTGTTTAGTTAGATACTGCTTACATCAGCGATAATAATAATTAACCCCATTAAGTATTTCAGTGACCTTTTGTCACCAATTTTGTTGAACTGGCACTTATAAGTAAAGTTAAAGTGCAGTCCATCAAAAAGTACTCTGGGTACTCTGTGGCTAACTGACAATAAAGATAAATTGTGTCGTAATTATACTGACCTCTTTATTACAATTATAGAGGTCAATGCGTAATTACCACGGTGCGGTGACCTAGGTACGGTACGTAACCATAGGACTGGGGGCTATCCCTGCAATAGTGCATTTATTTAAAAAAAATTAACACTATCCTAGACATGACCTCTATAATACAAGGTACCTACCTTGTATTATATAGGTCAGTGATCCTAGAGCGTTTTCGTCATATTTAAAATAGACGCCATGAAATTCTATTTATTTTTTCACCAGTATTTGACAGTAAGAAGTGTCAAAAAATGCTCTGTATTTGGACATTACGGCCGCTTATGGCGATGGCGGTCACCGGTCACCGCACCGTGACATGCTCTGTGAGTCTGTGACCGCACTTCTATGAAACCGTAGGTACCTACTTAGCTGTAATGTTGGCAACAAATCAGTCAATACCAATCACAAACCAACCGGAATATATTTTTTTACAAAATCGATACGCAATGTTTCGTCTGAATTTCATAAGAAATTAGTCAGAACAATCATCCGTTTGAGTTTGAATGACACAGTTTTACGCATAGACGGTGTGTAGACGATATTTATCACGTAGTATTTAGTTCTGAGGAACCGGTCGGCGCGGCCGTGAGTCAGATTGCTAATATAGCGGTTTACCTACACTAGGTATATGATAAGATAACATATGTTCGAAAGCACTAACTCGGAGCACGTAGGCACAATTGGCATGTTAAACACGGCAGAAAGCTCAAACAGAAAGCATCTTTTTCAATTAAAACATTTACACGACTTTTGAATTGTCAAAGGTCGGGTCGGTCAGGCAGAAAGGTGACGCTAGTTGTTCATTCCAAAGCCTATTGAGAAGAACGGATAAATTCTATGGACATTTCAATAGTACCTACTACATGATTTATGTATTTCCACTGCTGGACGTAGGTAGACGACCAAGCGTCGTCGCACCGATCGGTCACATTTTTTACAGCTCCATATTCCTAAGTATATACGTACCTATGTTATAATACGTTCCCCCCACAGGGTAGATCAACGACCTAGTGAAGGTCGCCGAAATTTGCTTAGCAGCGCAGAACCGATCGATGTGACCGTGACGCTTGTAAGATGCTTGTGTTGTACCTATGTTTTGCAGGGTTCTCCGGCTGATTTGATCGTTATTTCAACAGGTAGAGGTGATGTGTCCGGGAACATTTTATAATATTCTTCTAAGAGTACCTAGTTTTAGACTTTTGCAGCGCGCTGCTAAACGCAGTTTGTGTTATTTTTAGAAAATTCCCGGCATTTGCTTGGCACAATTAAAGTTGTGATGTTCGCTTTCAGTTTTCAGTATACCTACACAAATGATGTTTTCATAATTTACATTCCTATTGCAGATATAACCATTTACTGCTAAGGGGCTTATAGGACCTAAACGCAAAAAATGCAAGTTTCAGACACAATAAAAGTAGGTAAGTCGATCGACTACAGTACTTAAACAAAATCCGAAAAATATATGATATTCTTCAGTATATAATATGCTAGGTAGATAGTGTATTGAACATAATACAACTAATTTGATACGATAAAAAAATCATGAAGATACTCTTAAAAAGTTTCTTTTTAAAATAAAAACCATACTAATATACATACAATCATTATAATTTTTGTCAGATTATTCTACAAGCAACATAATACAGCGTAAAAAGCCAAAAACGCGTAGGTGTAAAGTGTTTTAAGTTTTTTGTCCAAAGAATAGATTTTTTTGTAAATAGATTATTTTGCAATAAATTACCAGCGTTGTGTCATCGCGCTTCTCTTTCTTTTCTATTTAGTCCGACAAAGACCGCGCTTTAGGTCATGTTTTCACATGGCATCAAACACGACTAGTACCTACCTACTAATCTATTCATGTCTTATTTACGTATAACATCTATTCTTTAATAGCCAGCTAACCTAACACGTAAAGCCATGAGTTAGTCACATTACCATTGCGTTGCTTAAAAATAGGCACACCAAATCTTTGGCCGCGAATGGAAATGAAATGGAAGCTATGACAAAAGACAGGATCTATATCCTGTCTTTTGTCATAGCTTCCATTTGCGGTCTTTCTCCGTATCTCCCATTCGCGGCCAAAGATTTGGTGTGCCTATTTTTAGGCAACGACGGCGAGGTTACTGAACTCTAAAAGAATAGACAATTAAGTACCTACCTATGTTTTTTTTTTTTTTAATTATTATTTTTTTTTTTTAGCCTGCGCTGTCCAGCTCGTCCCGAGTACCTATAAGTACCTATACTAATGATAAAAGTCTGAAGAGGTTATTTGTTTGAACGCGCTACTTAACATCACGCTACGACCCTTATAGGAGCCGAGTAAAGGGAAAAAACCGAGCTAGAGCGAGTCGGACTCGCGCACCGAGCGTTCCGTACCATCATAATTATGTTTTTAAATTTTAATCGGCGAGGCCTATATTCGTTAGAGAATTTTAACACTGCGCACTGCGATGTAGAAGATTGCAGTTTTAGGTCAGCGCCGTCTGATGTAGAAGATTGCAGTTTCAGGTCAGCGCCGTCTCTTGACCGATAGTGGAACTAGTGTAACTTTTGTTGATGATTTCTGAAAAAGTGTGCCATCGTTTAAAGAAAAAAAGAAAATAAGTTTGAGAATGTGCAAACTGCGCTCTTTCATATGATGCCCTAGTAGCCCCACTTCGAATTTTTCAGACCCCCTTAAAAATATACTACTTATATATTTTTATTTCTTTCTTATTTGCAATACATATAGTTGGTCAAATGTCATCTAAAACTGTTCCAAATTTCAAGTTGATAGCATTAGTAGTTCTTGAGATATCCAGCTGTGACTGAGTCTCATCATAAGGGTTCCGTTTTTACCATTTTGGTACGGAACCCTAAAAACGCAGAAAGAACGCTAAGCAAAAACGAAGTAATAGCGTAGGCAGGCGATGCGATGCACCGGGGTGGGTCGGGGGATCAAGAAATTCCACGCGGACGAAGTCACGGCCAGAAACTACATAGGTTCTACACTACGGTTCTACATAATATTTTTATTGAAGGTATCCTAAATGGCCTAATATTTTTCCACCAAGTGGCTACTCCATGGCATTGATTACTTACAATTATTATCATTCGAATGCATTGACTTATACTAAGTGATAACTGATAAAAAATTAACCTGACAAACTTTAAGAGGTGCTGTTTCATACATTTTGGTCAAGTAGGTACCTATTGAACTTTTGTATTAAACAGCTGATTTTTTTTTCGTGATTTCAGTTGGTCCCATAGTGAAAGTTGTTCAGTTCGAGGGTCTAAAGCACCTCTTAAAGTTTGTCAGGTTATTTTTTTACCCGACTGCGCAACGCAAAGGAGTGGTAATGTGTTCATCAGCCTATGTATGTTTGTATGTTCCTTTGAAGCACTATACAGACCAAACACCTGGGCCGATTTTTATGATTCACACGTCAATCGATTCCTCTTAGTCCGGCGAGTGTCACTAAAGACATGACGTTACTGAAAATTCAATATGGCGACGTATGTATATACTATGTCTTCAAAAAAAATGTTTTTTTTTCAAAAACTCAAACTCAAAGCATTTATTTCAATTAAACCATTTTACAGGCACTTTTGAATTGTCAAGAAGTAGGTCAGTCAGAAAAATGTGAAGCTAGTTGCCCATTCCAAAGCGTAGGTACCTATGGAGAAGAACGGGCAAGAAACTCCATGGACACTCTTTTTAAATTTCAAAACCTATCGAGTGGGGTATCAAAATAAAGGGCTTTAAAAGACGATTACAAAAATATAAACAACTTATATGGTTAAAAGTAATTCGAAGTGACAAATCGTAAAAAAACACGTACCAAGAACTAAATCGTCAGCGAAATATTTCACATTTAATTTTGTAAACTAAAAAGCTGGAAATAAAAAAAATTATAAAAAAAAATAAAAAACCCGACTGCGGTAAAAAACAAGTTAAAAGAACTGAAAAGCTAAAAACAAGCCCATTTTAAATTAAATAAAAGTTGGAAGCAGGCGGGACCCATTTGAATTTGAAAATATTATAAAAATGGTATGGGTCCCGCCTGCTTCCAACTTTTATTTAATTTAAAATGGGCTTGTTTTTAGCTTTTCAGTTCTTTTAACTTGTTTTTTACCGCAGTCGGGTTTTTTATTTTTTTTAACACCTTATATATTACTAGCAGCGCCCCGCGGTTTTACCCGCATAAGTGTCGATCCCGTGGGAATATCGGGATAAAACTATCCTATGTCTTTCCCCGGGATGCAATCTATCTCTCTGCCAAATTTTTTAGAAATCCGTTCAGTGGTTTATGCGTGAAAAAGTAACATACAGACAGACAGACAGAGTTACTTTCGAACTTATAATATTAGTATGGACTATTCTAATGTATATATACATCTATGCACTATGGTGGGTGTGCCTGTTAAATCTCTTTAATTTTTCTACGTGGCTGCTTGTAGACCATAGACTAAATTCCAATCTTCTTTTAGAAGAAGAAACCACGGAATCTGTCAGAAACTGTCAAGAGTCCTAAAAAACTGAAACAAGGACGACATTAACTGCTAAATTCTCGAATCGAAGATAATATGTTTCGGGTATTTTGTTCTATAGTTCCGCAGTTAGCTGAGAATGGACCGAAACGGATGAGCGCAAAGGTTCACTGCATTTATGGATCTTGTGAGTAAATCTACATATTCAAGCAAAAAAAAAATAGCAACGTACCATTGAGGTAATATGAAAGGTACCGAGGATGAGAGGACAGTAGGCTATTACAGTTTATTAAATAGTTATACAACAGATATTTAGTATAATGTTAGGTTTTGTTATGTTATTTAAACTATTTGACGCAATTTGTTGTAATCTAGTTTTTAGGGTTTCGTATCAAAATGGTAAAACGGAACCCTTATGCTGAGACTCATTTTATTCATTTTAGGCCGCATAGTTTTCGACTTTTGATGAAAAATGTAAAAAAAAATACCCATATCTCCGAAGTTTGCAAAGAGAAAAATCTGAAATAATTCTATGGATAGAAGTTTATGTAAAGATTACAGGAAAAATAAAACGAAGTCTCTAAATAGCACACTTTTTCAGAAATCATCAACAAAAGTTACATTAATTCCACTATCGGTCAAGAGATGGCGCTCACAAAAAACTGCAATATTCTACACCTCAGTGCACAGTGTTAAAATTCTCTGACGAAAATAGGCCTCGCCGATGAAAATTTAAAAACATGATGGTACGGAACCCTCTCAGTGCGCAAGTCCGACTCGCTCTTGCCCGGTTTTTAAATTTAATTTACTTTTTACCAAGATAATACTATTTACACTGGAGATAAACTGCGAATACTAAATAATAAAAATATAACAAACAAACTAAAACATTGCATCGCAAAATTTCTTCTCATAGCTATCGACTGGTAATGTAAGTAAGTACCCAAAACATTAGCGGTATTGCCACGTTTTATGGCAATACTTAGCCTCTGGTCAAGGAAAAAGCCAGCCGGTTGGAGAATTCATTGAACAAGCCATGTGCACTCTGATCCCACGGCACTATAATATAATTACCTACCGATAGTGATGATCTACATAAAGTAGGTAGGTATTAGTTTAGATTTTTAGCTTAGTTAAATCATTCCTGACTCACCATCAAACAGCTTACACAAACTTCACAAGTCCATGTTAGTACCTACTGGAGCCTTTCCAAAGAATGATGAAACCAATCCGTCTGATTTCATCATTCCTTTTTAAGTGTGCGCACTGAGATTTGTTGCTTCTCTTTGCTGCCGTAATAAGGACGCGGCGGCGTACAGGCAATAAGGAAAAGTATTTTTACTCATGTACCTAAGTATTCACGTTTTCGGATCACATCTGCATCCTTAAAATAATACTGTAGCGGCTGCAGCTGTTTCAAAATGCATGTCTGAAACTCGTGTAGGTACCTCATTCTGCCTAGCCTTTTCCCAACTAACGATCAGTAAGTATCCCAATATTTCGTCTTACCAGCAGAAAAATTTACCGACTTTGTTGTCGCCGTCCTGTTAAAGTCGATACGCAGTAGGTACACGCGGCATGAAGAGGCATTATCATCCCTATAACTATTAAAGACTATTTATTTCACAGATACCAAATCCAGAAGTAGGAACTATTCACAATGCGACATCCCGACCATTACAAGCCGGACTGGACAAGAGAAAGAAACTACCTGCAAACAGTATACCACTCTAGCGAGAATGTTCAATTGTAACTGGCCCAAACAGTTTGGTACAGGCGACAAAGTGAGCATCGTCGGCCTAGATGATATGGGAATTGCTATAGTGTACACTTTACTTACTAAGGTAATTAAAACAAAAGAATTAATTGCTACATTCAATGTGTTAGGGAGCCTGTTTCCCGATAGCTATGAACCTGTGAATCGTGAAGTCTCGAGTGCAGCGGCGGCGACCTCTCACGTCCGGCCCTGGTGCAAGCCATGGTCCGGAGCGAGAGGGAGTGAAAGGGAGTCACCCCATTCTGCGAAGCAGTCATGCTAGCGAAGGGGGTGGCGGGATGGATGTGGGAGAGAGCCTCCCGTCCCAGCCGCCGCGGGAGGCTCCGGGCGTCGGGAGCCACGGGACGACTCCGGGCCACCGTAGGCGCGGGCCTGCGGACGGAGAGTACTGGGTAGGTCACCGTCACAAAGAGATGTCAGCATCGAGGAAGGGGCTCCTTAGGGCCGAACTCCGGGTCAGCCCGTTACCGCTGGCCCGGAACATAAAGGGCTAAGGAAGGTACACGGGTGGGTTTTAGTCAGTAAGAGTCTAACAGTCCCTTCCGCTCCGCCCAGAGCGGGAGGGGGCCATTTGATGATTTCCCACCCCAAAAAAAAGTCTCTAGTGATCCTACTACATCGTAGGTATTAAGATGAGAGGAAACCGAGGGATGTCAAATGCGAGCTTCACTTAGGCTACGTACGCACTGACAGGTGGCATGCTTGACGCCTAGCGCGTAGTGCGACCGGTTGCGAAGATTCTAGACTATAGTCCGCGCGAAACTAGATGGCCGCGCCTTAGGTATGTAAGCGGTGGGGCGGAGGGGCGGGGGCGCTTTGTCATCAGTATGTGTGTTGCGAACCATAGGTATCCCCGCTGCCCTCACCCCCGTCCCCACCCAAGGCGCGGCCAACTAGTTCCGAACGGACTACAGACTTAAGACTAGAGCGTTCGTTTCACTAATTTACTCGCAAGGTGACTCGCTAGGCACCTGTCACTGCGTACGCAGCCCAGTCCGGCTGTTCGAGATAATGCGTGCCTGGTACCTGTCAGTGCGACAATTATAGTCACACTAATATTATAAAGGCGAAAGTTTGTAAGTGTGTGTGGGGGTGTGTTTATATGTTTGTTACTTCTTTACGCTCAAACGGCTGAACCAATTTTGATAAAATTTGGTATGGAAGTAGCTTACACCCTGGATTAACATATAGGCTACTTTTTATCCCGATATTCCCACGGGATCGACATTTATTTTACATTTGATCTTTATGTAACTAATAAAGATCAAATGTAAAATAAAGATGTCAAGAACGTATTCTCTCGACCGCTCTGTAATCGAGTTTCATAAGTACCTACTTAGCTCCCTCCAGAAAAAACCCTAATGACCCAATGGTATAACCATTGGGTCAACGCGTATTTTGATATAGTTTATTATACCAACTGATATTTAATATTTTATTCAAGGGAATCACAAACAACATTTGTATGATTGATATGAATGAAGATATATTGCAAGGTGAACATATGGATCTTCAGTCAAGCGCCCTGTTTCTTAATAATCCCAGAATCCAATCTAGCAAAGGTAATGTACATATTTATCAAAGCTTGCCGAACTACATTCCTAAGGATGTGGTGGTACAACTGGCGGAAGATGCGTTACGCCAGAACGGACAAGTAGATAATGAAACATCCAACCTTATTACCTTACGCACTCAACCGATCACGGAAGCTTCCGTGCAACCGATGATGCGACGTGCGTCATGCATACTAACGAAGACGCCCGACGCATCTTCCGTCAGATGTGCGATCAACCTGAATGCTGTGACAAAGAGAAATAAAATTGATAATGACTTAAAACTGATAGATTTAGATAGAGCTATGCAAAGTGTGACAGTAGACAGAAAGGGTAAAAGGATTTCCAACGTCAAATGTTAAGATTCCTGGCAGCATAGAATCTTATTACAAAAATTTACATTCTATTTCTATACTTACACAAATTTTTATGGTCTAAAATCGCATTGCAAATACTATGTAAAATGTTAAATCTTAATTTGGGTGCCAGAGTTCATCGCAATCACTCTATCCCTTAGTTGTAACGCTGCATAGTGTTTAGATAGGTACCTAAGTGTTTTTGTAAAACTGAAGTTAATAAAGAATTTTTTTTTTGTACCTACAGCTACGGTTTTTTTTTTATTGAGATGGAGAAATGGATGGAGTTATCGACGAAACCAACACCCGCAATGAACTTAGTAACCTTACTTAACCTTTGTCAAATAAACTTATTTTCATTCTTTCCTAATGCTATAAATTGCATTGTTTAGATCCAGCGGACACCATCGACTCCAAAGTGTGCATTGTTACCACGGGCACGTACAAAGGAAGGGACGAAACAGATAGAGATTATATCGTTCGGAGTGCTGGCATCACCAGGGCGATCGTCACAGCGGTAACTACTCATATTATTTATCTTGCCTGTTTCCCCATAAGATAAGTTATGGTTAACTCCAGGTCAGGTGAGTTAACCAGAAAGTTGTAGATTATTTTCAAAATACTTTTCCGCTTTTTTAGGGTTCCATACTTACCAAAATGTTAAAACCGGAACCCTTATGGTGAGACTAAGTCTGTATGTCTGCCACAGCTGGATATCTCAAGAACTACTAGTGCTATCAACTTGAAATATATGTAGGCTATATTTTTTGCAACAGGGACTGAAAGCGGTTCTGAAAAATTCGAAGTGGGGCTACTAGGGCATGTGGGGTATCATATGAAAGAGCGCAGTTTGCATATTCTCAAACATTTTTTCTTTTTTTTTACGCCGCATAGTTTTGGACTTTTGATGAAAAATGTAAAAAAAAATACAGTTCCGAAGTTTGCAAAGAGAAATCTCTGAAATAATTCTAGGTGATAGAAGTTTATGTAAAGATTACAGGAAAAATAAAACGAAGTCTCTAAATAGCACACTTTTTCAGAAATCATCAACAAAAGTTACATTAGTTCCACTATCGGTCAAGAGATGGCGCTGACATAAAACTGCAATATTCTACACCGCAGTGTAGGTACAGTGTTAAAATTCTCTGATGAATATAGGCCTCGCCGATGAAAATTAAAAAACATGATGGTACGGAACCCTCGGTGCGCGAGTCCGACTTGCTCTTGCCCGGTTTTTTAATCTATGTAGGTACTGCCTTTTCGGACAATAACAAACGATTCAATCTTATTAGAAAACGAGTGCTAACTTTAGACGTAGCCTAAACCATCGAGCCACTTACAAGTATTTTGAACTTTTTTTTCCGACAAACGTAAAATTCAACTTAGACTCGTGTTAACCTTTTTGTAATAAGGACTTTAACTTTGTTGGATTATAGTTCGAAATTTGCAAATGGCTCGATGATTAGAACCTGGGTCTAAAGATAAACCTTGTTTTGTAATAAGGCCGATGAAGTAGAAACAGCATCATCCTAATCGATCATCTTAGAACAAAGGAGTCAGGCACTGTCACCTGAACATGCGTTGACAAAGACCCTACATGAAGAATGATTGAATTAAATTGATTGAAGTTGTCCTCCACCAGTTAGCGAAGCACAGTCCTGACGCCATATTCATAGTGGCGAGTGATCCAGTTGACATCCTGGCTTTCGCCACCTGGCGGCTGTCTGGCATCCCGAAACACCGGATCATAGGAGTTGGCACGTTGATGGACTCGGCTCGATTCCAGTACCTACTGTCTGTCAAGTTGGGAGTGGCACCCGAGAGCTGTAGCGCGTATATCATTGGAGAACATGGTCAAAATAACAGCGGTATGATAATATTTGTACTCATTTTTAGTTTTGCTTGTGAGTGTTTCCTGACACCGATACACTCATTATGCCTCTCTCGAATCCTCCTCTCTCGAATCGCCTCTCCCGAATCTAGTTGCCAAAGAATGATACGAATTTTGGTGCCCCCCTCCAAAAGCCATGTGTAATACATCGTTATCATTGGATAGCTCTTATTAAACTCTGGTATTATAGAGGTTACCATAGCACCATAGGTTCAAATCGTTGTCCGTTCAGAGATGTGAACCAAACAAGTCAGTTTTAGCAATAACCAAAACAAGGCTTTTTTCGAACATTATGAATCAATGGATTCGCAATATCCTTCAAAATGATTCAGATTGTAATTACGATAAGTATTACGCTATCAGGGTCATCAGGGTGCTGCATTACTCCGATCTGACAAGAAATCAAGAGAAGGGCCATTTGAATTGTTGATCTAAAATGTTAATACCGTTCGAATGATATTTATTCATATTGGAGCGGGGGTACCAGATTCCATGCATTTATTGGCATTAATCACTTTTCGGAACACGCAATTTCGAGAATAGTATAATTAGCAATAATTTTAACGTTGTGCTTTCTCCGCAGTTCCCGTGTGGTCTAACGTAAACGTAGCTGGTGTTCGCCTCGTGGATCTGAACCCACAGGCTGGTCTAGAGTCGGACCCTGAGCTGTGGCGAGAGGTGTTCCATGATGCTGTGAGGACTGATCAGACAGTGCGCGAACTGAAGGGGACCGTGTCCTGGTCCGTCGGTCTAGCTGTAGCAGAGATCTGCAAAGCGATCTTTAGGAACACATACGCAGTGCTCCCGGTCTCTACTTATGTTAAGGTAATGTTGGTCTTATGTTGCCTCGTTGGTCTAGTTTGGTTACTGCTGAGCGGACCTCATGGTCCTGGGGTATTACGAAGTATTTATGCCATCGTGATCCAGTTCGAAAAAGGGATGGTGCTATCGGTCATGTATAGTTCCGTCTCTCTCTTACACTGGAATCAAGGGACTTTTCAAAAAGCCTGAGTAAAAAGTCGTAATTCGAGGTTTGGTTCTCGCCTATTTCCTTCTTCAATATTGGACCAATTTAAAAGATATTTCATAAACTGAATAAGAAGGATATTATAAGTATACCTTCTGTGTCACTATGTTTTTCTTTTTTCATTAATAGTTGCACTAGTGAGGACTAGTGCAACTATTAATGAAAAAGAAAAACATTGCTTTATTGTTATTAATCAGAAAGAAAACTGGCGAGAGCGTTTCTATGGAGAAACTACCACGCCGTCATAATACGGCACCTAGTTTCGAGTGCCCAGTCGGGCAGTGTTATTGGGTTTTTCTATCTGGAATTTTTCAGTAGTAGCCCGGAGTCTGGATTTTTCAGTAGTAGCCCGGAGTCTGGATTTTTCAGTAGTAGCCCGGAGTCTGGATTTTTCAGTAGTAGCCCGGGGTCTGGATTTTTCAGTAGTAGCCCGGCGAAATGTGGGTTTACTATAGGTGCACCTCTACCTAACCGTTCGGGGAATCAAGTCGTGATGTTATGCTATGTTAGCTTTAATTAGTTGATAATGTGATCGAATTAAGAATAGGACCTTTGTACAGTGATGTTTTTCACTAGCTTCGGTTATGTTGGGTCAGGTAATATGTTACTGTCTATTTGTCTCCTTACATCACACTAATATTATAAAGGTGAAAGTTTGTGAGTGTGTGTGTGTGTATTTATATGTTACTTCTTCACGCTCAAACGGCTGGACCAATGTTGATAAAATTTTGTATGGATGTAGCTGACATCCTGAATTAACATATAGGCTACTTTTTATCCCGATATTCCCACGGGATCGACATTTACGCGGGTGAAACCGCGGGGTACATACGACTCGCATCTCGCAAGTTATGATGTCTTCTGCAGTATGGACCGCTGGGAACGTGCTCCTCTCTATTCAATCTGCCTAGCCTTTTCACAACTATGTTGGGGTCTGCTTCCATTCTAACCAGATGCAGCTGAATAACAGTATTTTACTTGGAGCGACTGCCTTTTTTTTTTTTCGCTGAGAAATGTCATTACGCATCTCCGCTCGTCGGGGGACGAGACGGAGTATGTGGGACTCCCTGCCAGGATGGCAGTATACCCACTAAAACTCAGCGGTGTTCCCTCATCGCCTTGATGGGGAGGTCATGGGAATCCGGCTCAGCCTTTGCATCCACAACCCCCCCGGCGCATGCCCGCCTAGCTGGCGGGCCCCGCACGTCCCCCCGGCTGGGGGGCTACGGGAGTAGCCGGGAACACCTGGCCTTTCCCGTCCGGCACTGGTGGAATCCGGCACTGGTGGAATGGAGCGACTGCCTATCTGACCTCCGCAACCCAGTTACTGGGTAATACGATACCCCGACCTACGGTAACGACTGTCAAAGTTCCACGAATGACAGCCGGGACCAACGGCTTAACGTGCTTTCCCGAGACACGGAGGGGTTTTAGTATATATAGATCGTCACCCACTTATCTACGGACCAGCCACGGCAAGTGTAGCTTAATCTGATCGATCGACCCGTGCTTGAGAGAAAAGCTTGTGGCTAAGTAATAACAGCCTTATTACTTAGCCAAAAGCTCCTCTCTATTACCGAACTGTGAAACTATAGAAAAATATTTATTCTCAATGTAATGTTTTAATGAAGTCACAAGTTATTGTAGTTTCCCTGTTACTTTCAAGTTGCCTTCGTCAGCTATCGATCACTACATCTAACTTGAGTTTTGACAGCTTTCCTGGTCAGATGTTTGGACTAGGTTACCAGAAACCGAATTTTTGGCAAACATTGTGTTGCCAGGATACCTAAGTCAATGCAATGACAGCACGTTCCGAAGTTTTATTCCGACTCGATATCCTACTCCATAAGCACGAAGTACTTAGTTTTGGCCGAATTCACAGGCGTTTCCTGCTCCGTATCACTTACGGACATGAGATTAGTTCGGGGCCCGAACTAACAATGAATGACAACACGATTGTCTCTACTCCCGGTGTATTTTACACCCTTGTACTTTGTAATACCATCTATGTAATACATATGGAATGCAATAAAGAATTGAGTATTGTTTGACAGATCACCTACTTACGGACGGGCTCGTATCTTCGTTGACGGACATAGAACGTAGACCTCGTGGTCCTTTGGTGGATCTTGTAATACGATTTCGGAATCAGACTAGATTGAACAAACCATATTTTTTATTTCAGGGCGAGCACTCGATAAGAGATGAAGTGTTCCTCTCGTTGCCCTGTGTGATAGGTAAATCGGGAGTTACTAACATCATTCGGCAGACACTGACTGATCAAGAAGCCTCACTCCTGCGCAGGGGCGCGGAGCACATATTGCAGCGGCAAGAGTACAGCAACAATGTATTAAACTCTTGAGATATCCGTAAAAATATGCATGGTGTTCACTTATATTTAAAAAAAATGTTTTCTCTTAGTATTAGTTTTTTTTTTTAATTTATAATTCTGTTTAAAATATCTTTAATATAAGTAGTTTATTATAATAATCCTTACTTAAGTGCTTTTTAAAAAGACATGTTGAGAGATAATTTATTTATAATTAAAATTCGTTATTTCTGAACAGTTTATTAATTTATATGTAGGTTGATAACTTGCATGCCTGTTAATTTTTTTATTTTTTTATTTAATAAATTTAATGAAGGACACAATAGAAGTTTTCTTGTATTACGCCTAATAGGGCGTTTAGGAGTTAATCTCTCTACGGCGGCGGCATTTAGTGTCCTTAGGGTTGCCAACTATAACTTTTTTTATATCTAGTATCGTATTTTCGAAGCCATCACCTGTAAAAAAATAGAAAATAATACTAATAATAAGTTTATTGATCCAAAGATATACACACAGGTTGTATAAGAGTTACATGCTAAACAATGGACACAAGGGGAGAAAAACGGCCAAGCCTCATATTTTGACTAAGGTGAATTTAAGGCGTGTAGAGTTAGAAGCTTGGCTCTACATGAGATCTGATAACTTTTTGGCAGTGCGAGCCATATGTGGTCTCGTCTTGGCAACATTTTACATGAAAATGTTTTTGGTGGGATTATACTCTACTTAATTAAGGTTACAAAATACCAGCGCGTTCAGCTTCATCATCATTTTAGCCAACAGAAATCCACTGCTGGACATAGGCCTCCCCCAAGCGCCTCCACTTCTTGGACCGATTCTGTGCTTCCCGCATCCAGCAGATTCCTGCGGCCTTCACAAGGTCACCGGTCCACCATACGGGAGGCCTTCCAACGCTACATCTTCCCGGTACGCGGTCGCGTTTTATGAGGTACATTTTTTATTTATTTATCTTAAGGCACATTACCCACAATTTATCTATCTCATCATCTCGCCATTTTATCTATCTCTTCTCTATACAGGGTGTCCCGTAATTAATGGATAACCTCTTAAGGGTCATTGCACTTATCATTATTCAGAACAACTTTTACTACGGGAACAAACATGAAATTGCGGAAAAAAATCAGCTGTTCCCTACATTCATGTTCGCATAACTCGTCAAAATGGAGGAAACAGCTGATTCTTTTTTCGCGATTTCAGGTTTGGTCGCATAGTAATAGTGCCTTTTGCCCAAAGGCTTAGTCAGAAGTTATGGATGCACAGAACGCGTACCTAGGTACCCAATCACATTTACAAAAGCTATTGTAATGAAACTACTCAGTTATATCAGCACTTTCAATTTTTATCTCTTGAAATAAAACTGGACTTCTGAAGGTGACCTCAGCCATTAAACTCTCAACGCTGCCAAATTTTATTTAATAATACAGTATCAGCCATAATAATCTAGATTCTAGACTAGTTTTATTGAACCTCTAACCTATAAAGCTGAAATTGAGCTCAGACTGATGAAGCCGTTTCGTAAAAAGTCCTGTAATAGAAATGTATTGTTGTTGTAAAAGCGATCGTATCTTTAGGGGTTATGGTGTGTTTTTCTGGGGGGGCCTGGTGTTAATTCGAGCATGCGCGATGGAGCACGTCGTGGCGTCCTAAACAAGCGGTTGAAGGTCACCTTGACGCGCAGCCGGCGGGCCGGACGAGGCGACGAGCGAGACCCGACCGAGACCCGACCGATACCCGACCCGCCGCACGCCGGCGCTGGTCCGGCAACACCAGCTGTGAGTGCTGTGACTGCCGTGTTGCCGGCAACTACGTGACCCGACTCACGGCACGTGACACCAGCAGACACCTATATTACGACTTTTCATCTTTTGGTACTTACTTACCTGTATCATCTGGGAAAGTTGGGTTGGTAAATCATTTTGCTGCACGAGAGGAAACTTTTTGAAACTTAGTTCAACATCTTACCTACCTACCTAACATAGGCAGTGCTCGGTTTGATGAAGGTACAAACTATCTAATGGCAACTTAGGCGGCACTTGGAGACTGAAAAATGTTATCAAAAGATTACACTTGCAGGACGTTAGGATCACTTACCTACAAATACAGTACAAACTTTCAAGGAAAACTTCATATTTGATCATTACTATTAAATAATACTACGAATCATTGATGATGCATTGTTTTGTATCGTGAAAATGGAGCTGAGATAACTACTTACATTAACATCAGTAATGTTCTATTGAATCATAAATTCATAAAACACCTGACACAGTTATTTTTTTATTAAGTAAGTAGGTACTAACAGCATAAATAATTTAAATGTAAGTATAATTATGCAGTAAGCGATGCCAACTTTTAAAAACTGTCCTCATTATTTTTGCACAAAATAACATTTTCATGTTTTCCAAAACTGAATTCGCGACATTTTTTTATTCATGCCATTTTTCTTTGTTGCTTTTTTGTTGGAATCTTTTGACTTACCTATTTTAAGGGGCTTACAGGACCTAAACGCAAAAAACGCAAGTTTTAGAAACAATAAAAGTAGGTGCTTAAAATATGATCCTACAGTGAACCAAATCAGAAAAAATATATGATACTAGCTTCTATGTATGTCGATAAACACTATCCTATGTCCTTTCCCGGGATGCAATCTATCTCTCTGCCAAATTTTATCGAAATCCGTTCAGTGGTTTAGGCGTGAAAAGGTAACATACAGACAGACAGAGTTACTTTCAAATTTATAATATTAGTATGGACTCTCAGGATTTAAGCTAGGTAGATAGTGTGTTGAAAACATTACAATTAATTTGATACGATACAAAAAAATCATGAAGATACCTCTAAAACCTTTCTTTTTACAATAAAAACCATAGGTACTAATATACATACAATCATTCTGATTTTTTTGTCAGGTTATTCTACAAGGAACATACTAAAATACTAGTGTTTTAATTTTTTTTGTCTAAACAATAGATTTTTTGTAATTAGGTAAAAATTGCTCTAGATTTTGCAATAAATTACCAGGGTTGTGTCATCGCGCTTCTCTATCTTTTCTATGCAGTCCGACAGTGACTGCGCTTTAGGTCATGTAAGCCCCCCTAATATTATATCGTATAGGTACTTACACAGTAATTCAACAATTTTACGATTCCTAAAAAAGTTTTGTCTATCGGGTCAATAATCACAAAATTTTATTACTTAGCAACTTTTTCTCTGGCTATTGACCCACGTGTCCTTGCTCCTGTGTCCTTTTGACCTTGTCTCACCCAACATGCCACGTCTCGTGTGCAATGAGCATGCGCGTAAGGGACGCACCCTACTTTTTCGCGCGCACGCAATCGAATAGCGGTACTCATTCGTTCGGTCGATCACTCATTCAGTAAACGTACATAAAAGAAGACCGGTAGGATCCGCTCATTCAGTCAATCCTTGACAGTGGACTAGTGAACACGTTTTGTATCTGAGATATCGCCGTTATCTTCGCGAAGATAACTTAGTGTTTTGATAATTCAAAAATTATACCGTTTTTATAAAATATTTCGGAGATGGCTGAGAATAATTCAAACAATCACATCCACGAGAATGGCAACAGTAAGTTTGTTTATTTGTATTGTACCAAGTACAGCTGACGTTGCATAGCAACGTAAGTTGTTAGCTGTACTTTTAATTCGTTGAACACCATAAACTTTCCCGCTCATTGTATGGTGTAGAATAGAACCTACCAATGTGTAAGTACTTTGCACACTGTTGAACTTTGATAAACTTAAATAAAAATAACTTGTGTAACTAAACTAAATACTTATAAAGTAAATAGTTCAATAATAAATTATACCGCTTGTTTGTAACTGTTAGGACTTGGGAGGTACCTTCCTACAGTTTCCTTCTTTAAATATTAATGGGGAAACCTAAGCCTCGCAGTTAATTGCCGAACATTGCAAGTGATCTTTTGTAAACTGAAACCTACCTTTATGTTTATAGTTAGTATGTTTTCTGTAATTTTAGTGTTTGCGAATGAATAGGTCAAGTAGGTAGGTTATTTATTTTAACATACATAATAGTTATCATTCCATTCATATATAATTATCTCCCAACAAAAGGAAAATTTAAATATTACGTGTCCACGCCAAAGATTTTTTATTTTTATATTTTTACCTAATACTTAACTAATCTATACTAATATTATAAATGCGAAAGTGTGTCTGTCTGTCTGTTACCTCTTCACGGTTAACCCGCTGAACCGCTTTAGATGAAATTTGCTATAGAGATAGTTTAAGTCCCTGGAAAGGTCATAGGATAGTTTTTATGTCGATATTCCCACGGGATCGAAACTGATGCGTGTGAAACCGCGGTGCAGTCAGTATTTACCTACATAAAAACTTGTTACCGGAAACGCCAGAACATATAAATAATGCGGGTTTAAAAAAAATTGCAAGCGATGACATCATTATTACACTGTCTATTAACTCCTCGGACCATACCTGTAAAAGGCAACACCTCCTACTACAAGATAGGTACATCTTGAATTCTTGAGAACCTTTTAGATATCTGACTGTCGGGAAAAGGACATTTCCATTGAAGTTTTTGTTAACTAGATGCGCCCCGCGGTTTCACCCGCATAAATGTCGATCCCGTGGGAATATCGGGATAAAAAGTAGCCTATATGTTAATCCAGGGTGTCGGCTACCTCCATACCAAATTTTATCAAAATTGGTCCAGCCGTTTGAGCGTGCCGAAGTAACAAACATATAAACACACACACACCCTCACACACTCACAAACTTTCGCCTGTATAATATTAGTGTGATATCCGCCCCTAAGACGACCCACTGAGCAGTATAGGTAAAGTTACTCTTACTGCGCCACTTCTAGTAGTTTCATGCTCATTATAATACACAAGAAAAAATAAATTCTTCGTAACCTTTTGACCGCCACATGCTTCGATCAATAATAGTACCAAAAAATCAAAAACGTGCCCTCGCCTCGGCGTCAAAGTCTGTCATGTATGTCGTCGAACCGTGGCGCGCTGGGTAGGCACATTTTGGTTTGTCATCTATACATGTGGCGGTCAAAAAACGTAACGTATAAAACTGAACATTTCTCTTTAAACTCTCGGCTCCAATCCAAAATTGTCTAGGTTTCTTGGTAGTAACCAGTAAATGGATACTTTAAGAACCTAATTATGTGAATCTAGTAAGTACTCAAATAAGACTGAAGTATGCAGATACGTGTATGACCGCAGTCGGCACTGTAGGGCTTTGGGGAATATCCGTGCTGAATCTTGCTAGTTGTAAAACCGATTCACTATTTACACCTATAACAAATGCAAACAGGCACAAATGACTAAGGAAATGCTCATGGTATAAACTTTGATATAAAAATGATGTAATAAGTTTATAACTACATAATTATGTAGTGCGAAGTCCACAGACAAACAAAAAAAATCCCGCACTCAAACAGAATGTAGAGATCTTTTGCCGTGGTATCACTAGCGCCATGAGGCGCTTGGTGCAGAGCATAGTGGTCAACAACCTAAAGAGATCTCGACTGAAGGAGTCGATATTAACCTCGCATCTTAATATCTTGCTAGGTAAAATGGCGACGGTGAAGAAGCTGCTCCAGTCCCAGCAGGAGAAGATCGTGGATACTGGAAACAAAGTGACGGTGGTCGGAGTGGGACAAGTCGGGATGGCGACGGTGTTCTCATTGCTCACACAGGTAACTTGCATGTTAATTTGCTTTGCGAATATCCTTACATTTTTTGCACTTGTCTAAACTCCGATTTTTAATTTCCTAGACTAAAATGACAGCTGCGATCGACCTTTTTCGTCAACATGACATTATTTAGCATATTATATAATTATATAATATAATTATTATCGAAGTGAAAACTTCTTTAGGCGCGTTAGCCATTTTTTGAGAGGGGAAAAACCATTGATTTCGCGACACTGTTACCGTAACCGACACCGCGCTACATTCGGATGTGTTCGGCTGCCTCGGGATGTAGGACTCTGTTTTAATGTATATCCGATATGTCAGTGATGGTAAAGTATTCTGTTTGTATTTTTTCTAGAAGACGATTAAAAAAATACACACGTAATTGTTCAAGTTTTCACTTCTATCGGCACTCCCGGAGTGCCACTGTTTTATTAGCTGTCAAATCTGAGTCTATTGTATTACAGTTAATCAAATCTCTATACTTACTTAGTAGTAGGCATGTATTTATAGGTACCACCATACCATACAGCCATACAGCACCCTATTTGCATAACACGCTATCAATCATAATCTGAATATTTTTTAAGGAAATTGCTAATCCATTGCTTCAATAATGTCCGAAAAATTGGTCTGCTCAGCAACGGAAATAGCGCAATGAATGTCGTTGAACTGTCAAAATGAAAGCTATTCCTATTGTTAGTGTGTTACACAATTAAGTACCCCGCAGGCCTGTCCATAGATATTTTCTTATTATTTTAAGTTACAGAAAAAATCTAAGCTATTTTATTTAATATAATAACAGGTAATGTCGTAAAACTTTTAAATATCAAGTAGATACCTATTACAAAAGGGAAATTTGGTAATTATTACTTTAAACTTAGTTTAATTATGTATTATTTTATGCTCACTTTTCCGCGAACGATAAAATTGTATAAATACAAATAACAATACCTATTCTATGTAGGTATTGTTATTTATTTTATTTTAATACTCATGTGCTTCTGTAATTCTGTGTTTACGTGTAGAGATATAAGTATTACTGAACGTCACAAAATACGGATATACTTCCTAAGAAAATAACTGTTTGTAAAGTACACAATGTACTCGGGTATTTCCACACGTTTTCAAGTGTTGCAAGAGATTGTTACCATATACCTACCTAGGTACTTTGCTAGCACCGTTTCACCACGATTACGTCAGCTCCTCATATAAAGGCTCATCCAGATGTAATTACAGCTCGGTTTTCCTTGTTTGTTTGTGCACTGTTTTTTGCAATTTTCCGGCCATGTTGTTTATTGCGAACATGATAGGTAATATTGTTAGTTTTTGCCAGGAAAATTAGCCAGAATTTCGATATTCATTTTTAGAGAGACTCTCAATTTTATTAAAAATCGAGACTTGGGTACATATAGAAGTAAGTACAGTAAATTTAGGGTTTATTTATAAATGTTGCTTAACCGTTTAAAACTTTATATTTTTGACGTTTAAACCTCTCTTGAACACAAAAAACGCAAAAAATATATGATATTTTTCAGGATATATGCTAGGTAGACAGTGTGTTGAAAACATAATACAACTAATTTGATACGGTAGAAAAAAATAATGAAGATACCTCTAAAAACTTTCTATTTATAATGAAAACCATACCTACATACAATCATTCTGATTTTTTGTCAGATTATTCTACAAGCAACATACTAAAATATACTAGTGTTTTAATTTTTTAGTCCAAACAATAGATTTTTTGTAATTAAATAATTGCTTCATTTTTGCAATAAATTACCAACGGTGTGTCATCGCGCTTTCTTTTTTATGCAGTCGGACAGTGACCGCGCTTTAGGTCATGAAAGCTCCAAGCAACGTTTATAAATAAAGGGGTTCATGTATAATGTATAGGTATTGTATACGTTCACCTATAAACATCCTTTTATATGATTACTTTGACTTCGATTAAAACATTTTTAATTGACTAATAACAGTTAAAATAAAATAACTAGGTAACAAAAAATAAAAACAACAGTTCGGTTTTAACATTGTAGTAACCATACCGGATAAATAACTACCCTGTTACTAATTAGCGTTCAGGGAGCTTATAAAGGCCACTTTGGCAGAATCTTAAAAGGATAACAGAATAGACAGTTAACTGTTATGTTAATCGTATCAAATCCCATTGGTGAAGCATTTCTCAGTTATTTTTTTGGTCTGTGCTAAAATACCAATCAATCCAATCCAAATCCAGTCCCAATCTCTGTGATTGTTGTACCTACGTAGTGCAGCGAAAAAAAGAAAAACACGGACTGTCTTCGCCATTTTATAATTCATAATGTTATCCTTTTATGATTCTCCAAAGTGGTCTTTTTATTCCCCCAGCATTGCGATTATTAATTATTATTGTTCAAAGCACAATGCTTTGCTAAGCTAAAGTATACGCTATGCCCGTAGGAATAGTCTTGTCATTGTTTAACTGAAAGCGAGATAATCCCTCGTCGAGGTAATCCCAGGTGTTTGCTTCACTTTATTTGTCCGTTGTTAGCCTCCGACTCAAAGGTAGGTTAGGTACACACGCCAGCACATCAAGCTACTACAATCTGTCAAATTTCTTTAATAGATTTTCAACTTTATCGCTAAAGAATAAGCTTCAATGTTGATTGGGATAATTTGACAGTTTCGGGTAGCTTTTTTTTCTACTACCAAAAAATAGTGCACTTTGTATTTCTAACAATTGTTATTATGACATCAGTATTTTGATACTGTTATTACCATAATGCTGTTAATTATTTAACGCTGTTAATACCTAAATGCTTTTAATTATTCATCATCATTTCAGCCGAAAAACGTCCGCTGCTGGACAAAGGTTCGACCGGTTCTGTGCTTCTCGCATACATTTATTTATATAAAACCAGCTGTTGTCATGTCACACTAACAGTAGGAATGGCTTTCATTTTGACAGTTCAACAACATTCATTGCGTTATTTACGTTGTTGAGCAGACACATTTTTCGATCCTAAGAAGTAGGTATTAGATTAGCAATACCCTTCAAAATGATTCAGATTGTGATTGATATTGTGATACTTACACAGATCTACTTATCTGTGGTCGCTTCCTAGAACCCTAGAGGAACTACTTTATGTACCTACCTACGGTCAGCAGCGAAAGCCCATAGGTAAGAGACGGGTAAATTAACTGCTGCTAAGCAAATTGACACCCTACACCAATTTGCCATTTATTATTTACTAGCTACGCCCCGCGGTTTCACCCGCATACCTAAGTGTCGATCCCGTGAAAATATCGGGATAAAAATTAGCCAGGTGTCAGCTACCTCCATACAAAATGTTATCAAAATTGGTCTAGCCGTTTGAGCGTGAACAAGTAACAAACATATAAACACACCCCCACACACTCACAAACTTTCGCCTTTATTAGAGTGATTTATTAAAACTTTATGTACAAGTAAAAATTACTGTACTAAGGCGGACTTTCAACCAGTCAACCTTAGGATGACAGAGAAAAAACATGGCAGGTGCAACCTACGGGATAAATAGCTAGAAAATTACAATAAAATACAAAAATAAATACTACAAAATGAACTGTCAGGAGAAAAAATTATCGGTAGAGGAGAAAACGAATCCAGCAAATCGGCACTGGGACGTTTCACCAATTTCTGACGGACAAGTTCACATGCCTTTCTTTAAATAATAACCGACTGGTTGCCGTCCTGATGTTCAGAGGGAGCGCATTCCAAAGAAAGACCGCCTGGACAAAGAAAGAATAATAAATGAAGACAGAACGGTGAGAAGGACATCGTAGAAGACGATTGTTGGTGGAACGAAGATTTTTAGCATGGGCTGAGCATAAATATTGAACTGGGGAAGTGATGTAAGAAGGAGCGGTGGGTTTGTCGAGAATAGAGAACAATGTAGACAGAGCCCTTTGACTAAATTTTTCACCTTACGCCCATGTGATGGTAGCGGTAGCGCATGTACAATCATTGTCGTCTACTTTATATTAGGTACCTACTATAGCTCGCGACTTCGTTTGCGTGACATTTATTTTCTTTTTCTAAAATAAAAGTAGCTTAGGTTACTCCTTATAACATTTTATCTGCCATTGAAAGTCCCGACAAAATCGGTCCAGCTGTTTCGGAGATTAGCTGGAACAAACAGACAGACAAAAAATTTTAAATATTTTTTTTTTTTTAAAAGTCCCGTATTTTCAAAAACTGTTATTTTTTACATTACGAACAGACACTTCAATTATATTAGATATAATATATCCCTTACACAATACATCAGAAACAGCTGTATAGGTACTTAGATACCTACCTAGTTACTGATAATTTTCAGTTGCACTTTATCTGGTGATGAAATGCGTGCCTAATTTTCCTATTCTTGCAGTTACAAACTATAAGGCTGGAAATACTGTTACGCCGTCCGCGTCACGTCGTCGGTCGCTGACATTGGTCGCGTACCGATTTATATGGACTCGCGCTCGCTAACCGTCCGTCTGTCGGCGAGCTAGTAAACACGTGCATTTACCGTCAGCGTCTGGTACGCTTGTCCGACGGTACGCGACCGACGTCAGCGAGAGGAATGCAGGTCTTATTTTGGATGTCAGAGACTCAAAAAAGAAAATACTTAATTATTCTGTCAGTGCTTGTTCGTAAACAAAATATTTCCGTGTGTATCCTATAAAAAATTCAAGAGTTACAACCATGAGTCATTGCGCTTCGTGCAAATAAACGCACTTGACCAGATGCTAGTATTTTTAGATTATAGAGATAGCAACACTGCATGCTTTCGGTTTGACGTCAATCTAAAATGTTTACCCTAAGCAGAATTTACTAAACAAACCAAAACCCAAAAGACCTTTTTTATGTATGGCTGGTCGCAGGTCATCCTAGAAGGTTGTCGGCTGCTTAACCAGGCTATCCAGGGCTTAAACAACTTAAAAACTAAGCGACTACACGCTAAGGGCACCCCTGTGGGGTACGGACCTCGGCTTAGGGCGTCGCTGGGGGGATGCAGCAAGGGACGGGCTAGATCACCGTAGTGATCACTGATCACCTCAGCATCATCATTGGCAGCCCTGTTCCACCCATTCCTGATTATAGGCCTCCTCCCTTCCTGGTGCCGTATTATGACGGTTTGATGCCATCATGATTCCAGTGTAAGAGAGAGATGGAGCTATACATTACCGATAGCACCATCCTTTTTTCGCACTGGAATCATCATGGCATTAAAACTTCGTAATACGGCCCCTGGTCTGTACGAGTCTCATCCATGTCCTACCTCTATGGTAATTAGTTGAGGTTGAGGTCCTGGTTTCTTTCCCATGTCGGGCAAAAGGTTGTTTCATTAGAAATTTCTCGGTAGCAACTAGCAGCCCTGTGTCTGAATTTGTATCCGGTTGATGGCAATAGTCAAATAGTGCTCGATGATAAGGGACTTGAATACAGGTTGAAATTGAAAACATGCGACAAACCGAAGTGGGAGATTGTACTCATAATTATGAACAACTTTTACTAAGGGACCAAAGTCCAAAGCAGCAATCGCGATAAAAAAGATCAGCTGTTCCCAACATTTTGACGAGTTTACCGCACATGTAGGGAACAGCTGATTTTGTTTTCGCGATTTCAGGTTAGGTTAGGTCAGGTATGAATGTAGCAGTTGTTGACGGATTGAAGTAAGCTGAGCTACAAAATTTAATATTTTTAGTGACTAGATTTACCAAACCTCAACTATTTACATAATCCAAAGTTCTTCTGTCCTTGTCTATTTTTCGATCCTATTCTAATAATAACTTTGGGCGCTTTCTTTGTTTACCCTGTTGCTACTGTGACGCCACCCTAATTTAACTCAGTTTGACGGACACTTTTTCACAAAAGAGACAGTACTAGACCCTCCATACAGTATGTTAAGTATTGTTGCAATAGTTCAATGGAATGGCCAAGCCATACATTTTGACCAAGAAGTAAGGTTTGTAGAGTTACACCTTGTAGAGCTAGGGGCTTGGCTCTACACCTCCCCACCCGCCGCCAGACTACGAGAATACCTACGAATTATAAGAAGCTTTTTTCGTAAAACTATTCAGTTTCTCGTGGTTTGCAGTAATAATCCAGCTTGTTTTATGATATACCTACTCAAGTATAATTTAAAGGAATTTACACGGACCGCGCCGCGTACAGTCAACAGCAAAAGTAGATGATCAAAATCAGAAATTCAATACTAATTAACGGAGTTCGCGTCAGAACTGTATGGCAGAGCTGTTGCTGTTGTTGTTGTTGTTGTTGAGCTGTGTGCAGAGACTGTGTGGCTGTGTGGCAGTTCTGACGCGAACTCCGTTCATTAGTATTGAATTTCTGATTTTGATCATCTACTTTTGCTGTTGACTGTACCATGTAGGTCCTACCATACACTTCTGCGTAATCAATCGGGGTAAAAAAGCATGATGTTACATTACATTATGAAAATACACTTTCCTGAATTTTACGTTTATCGTTTTTTATCGTTTGTCGTCATGTATCGTTTATCGTTTTTTTCGCTTCCGATCGGTCAGTCGAGGTTTACTTACTTAACGACGATCTATCTACTATCAATCACAATTTGAATCATTTTTAAGAAATAATAATCTAATCTAATCCATTGTTTCAATTCGAAATTTTTTTAAATAACGCAATTAATGTTGTGGAACTGTCAAAATGAAAGCCAGTGCTACTGTTAGTTTCAGTTGAAACAACTCGATTTATTTATTGCAGCTAGCCATAGATGGAGAACAGTTTCATAGAAACAATGCAATAAACACTAAAAGGCGTGATCGATCGAATGGCCGTCTGTGGGCTAATAATGTTCCGACTCGCTCAACTATTGGCGGCTGACGTCTGTAGCGTCCTTTTTTATTAACGCTTAGTTTATTTGTGGCTCATTGTTCGATGAGCACGATATTCTAAATGAGCATGCCAGTTTGAATTGGTTGAATTAAGAGTGTCTCTTTACTCTTTGTCTTTGTCAACATAATAATGGCTACGGAAGTGTTATTCGAGAGCAAGCCATATGCCGATAGGATTTCCCAGCGGCAAAAATGACGCACTTTGATTCGAAGTTTCATCCCCTATTTCACCACTGTTGGGGGTGAAATTTTTAAAAATCCTTCCTTATTGCTCACCTTCGTTACTTAAGGAACTCTTGTGCAAAATTTCATGCTTCTAAACCCAGTGGTTGAGGCTGTGAGACCAGTTCTATTGCTGTATATTTTCCTCGCTCAACACTACGCTTCTTTGCACAGCTCTTAAGGAAAGCCAGCCTAAACAAAGTCTGAAATCGTTTTATGACTCTGATATTATATTATTACCAATTCTATGGAGGATTATGCGTTTGCTTCAGAGCATGACTGTGTGATTAAATTGTAAAACCCTTGATAAGGTTTTGATTTGATACTGTTGCAATGTCGCAATCTGCCTATGAAAGTGCCATGATAAAAAATTGGGTTAGCGTCATATCATTTTTAATCATTATGTATTGAAGTTTGTTATAACTTATCAATTATTTGAGATTATCTTATCTTCGCAGTACTTCCCACTAAGTAAAAAAAATCATTAGGTTAACTAAGTACCTGTTAAAATAAAATAGTTACATGAATGAAGTAACTCTCTCCCAGTAGCACAAACTTGTACAAAATTTCGACATAATTTGCGAATTCCTCATGTCAGCACAACAAAGGGCCTGCGCCCACAGGAGGCACGGCAAGGGTATTTTTATGCGAAGAATAGGAATGTAACTTAATAGTATGACCATAAAATTGAAATTTCAATGATAATCATCTTAGCTGTACAAAAACTAAGTTGCGGTATGCTTAGGCATGCCGTGTATTGTCATACTATTAAGTAGCCGCAGGCCCTTAGAAATGAAACAATCCGCCAAGTCCCATGGTCTCGAGGTAAGTACCAAATTGCGTAGCGTTTTAATCATCTATGATTATTATGGTATTTACAGTGCACTGCTCCAATAGATTGTACTTAGGCCAAGGTCTATAACGATACTTAGCCCTAGGTTCTTTGGCTAAGCCTTATCTCTCTCAGTGTCGCACAACTATGAAACGACAATTGCAAGATAGTCGGGAACAGCGAGTTAATTGCGTAACACATTAACAGTAGCAATGGCTTTCGTTTTGACAGTTCAACAACATTCATTGCGTTATTTACGTTGTTGAGCTGACAAATTGTTCGAACATAATAGAGGTATGAGGAACAGGGTGTAAAGTTCACTCATAGTCTATAGAAAAGGGAGGATCCTCCGACCAGACGGGTGTTGTGGCGTTGTGTTGGGTTGTGGCGTTGTATCTATGCTAGTTGCGCGGTAAACTCTGCTTGCGAGATGCAGGATTTTTGCGTGACGTCAGTATGACGCGTTGTTCGCATGTGGCGTTGTAGATACCGCTACAAACATATGAATCAATGGATTAGCAATATCCTTCAAAATGAATCAGATTGTGATTGATAGTGTGTTACGCAATTAGGGTTCAGGTTTAAGTCTAAGCCATCGGCCTAAGTGCCCAGGGGGTCTACTCCGAAGCGGTTAACCACTGTATCGGCCGAATGTTCGATCATTTTCTGATTCGAATATTGTTGTCCTACTACGAATAAAAAAAAAAAGGTAAAAAAAGGGTAAGGGTTCTAAAAAGGTTCGGATTGGCATAGTTTGGTCGGGACCAATAGTCAATATAGGAAATTAATGGTAGTAGAAAATGACCGAACATTCGGCCGATACAGTGGTTAACCGCTTCGGAGTAGACCCCCAGTACAGTCATGCGTATAGCAGTCATTCGCTTCATCAGCCACTCATGCTGAGCGTACACCCCCCCTAATCTTATCAGTGACTGGTCGGTGTGATTATAAAAATGACGCCCCATCCATTAAACGATTGCTGACATAACTTCTGAGTAATCAGTGTACAGATAACAAGTATTGAAACCATGAGTTTATTATATGGTTTTACCTGCTCGCTTATTCGATTTATCCCTTTTAGGAATTCGTGTCCTGTCCTAATGTTAGGTTAGGTTACCTACCTATTGATAAAAACATTTTTACAAAAAAAAAAAAAAAAACAACCGACTGTGTCGTTGGGTTCGAGTTTTCGTTGTTTGCTACTATGTTTGCCACCGACTTCCGAAATTAAAGTTATTTTTCACTTTGTAGTGTCTTTTTGGAAGTAGGTTTTTTTTTGTTGTAAAAAAGTTTTTATTTAATCTCTTTTAAGTTTTACTTACCACACAAATTCGTAAAACACTACTTGCTATGTAATATCAGTGACAGGAAGTTATTATAGCACCATCAATTTAAACTAAGTACTAGTAAGTGGCAAAAAAGTAAAAAAAAAAATCTTTCAACTACGTAGTAAAGTAATGTTATCATTAATCACTACAAAACCGATATCACAAAGGACGTATTTTTTGCTTAGCACCAAAATAGTGCAGAAATGTTTTATGAAATCGATGACGGATTTCTAAGTCCTTGAAACGTGATCTTCGTCGCTTTAATACAGACCGTATTAAGGCCGCGACAGAGCGAAATAAAGGCTCCAAGGTCTTTACTAGATATCTGTCTATTGGGAAGAGCCAGCTTACGAAACTGAAGACCGATGATGGCAGGATCGTATCCGCCATACTGTACCAGAGCTGTTAAGAGAGATCGAGAGGTTCTATGGACAGTTAAACACGTCAACAAGTAACCCCGTTACGAATCTGACAAACGACCCAAGAGCTTGATTGACCCGACACTATATTGAAGACATCCCGGACGTCAGCCTCTACGAGATAAGATGGCTCTGAAGCAGCTCAAAAACAACAAGGCGCCGTGTGACGATGGAATTACGGCCGAGCTCCTGAAGACTGGCGGAAAACTCGTTCTTAAGGCCCTTCAGAAGCTGTTTGATTCCGTCATACTCGAGGGTAAAACACCGCAGGCATGGAACAGAGGTGTGGCGATACTTTTCGTTAAAAGAAGGGCGACAATGCCCTTCTTAAGAATTATAGGCCCATCTCACTTCTGAGCCATGTCTACAAGCTGTTTTCGAGAATCATCACGAACCGTCTCGCGCGCAGGTTTGACGACTTTCAGCCTTCTGAACAAGCCGGATTCCGTAAAGGCTTTAGCACCGTAGACCTCAAACATACGCTGTTTTGTTCATGTCAAAATGCCCATGTAACACCCACTCTCACAAAAATCGGAGACGTTACACTCGAAGTCGTGGACGAGTATGTCTAGGACAAACTGTCCAGTTAGGTAGAACTTCGAGAAAGAGGTCAATCGTCGAATCCGACTCGGCTGGGCAGCGTTCGGGAAGCTACGCAATATCTTCTCGTCCCACATAGGTACCGCAGTGTCTCAAAACGAAAGTCTTTGACCAGTGCGTGTTGCCCTTGCCAATGATGACATATGGCACTGAAACGTGGTCGCTCACAATGGGCCTTTTAAGAAAGCTAAAAGTCGCCCAAAGGGCAATGCAGAAGGCTATGCTTGGAGTTTCCCTGCGTGGTCGAATCAGAAATTAGGAGATCCGCAGGAGAACCAAGGTAACCGACATAGCCCGAAGAATTGCCAAACTAAAGTGGCAGTGGGCAGGACACATTGCTCGCAGAACAGATGGCCGATGGGGCTGAAAGGTTCTGGAGTAGCGACCGCGTACCGGAAGACGTAGCGTTGGAAGGCCTCTCACAAGGTGGACGACCTTGTGAAGGCCGCAGGAACCCGTTGGATGCGAGAAGCACAGAACCGGTCGAAGTGGAGGTGCTTGGGGCAGGCCTATGTCCAGCAGTGGACGTCTTTCGGCTGAAATGATGATGGTGATTTATTAATTATATGTAGTTATATATTATATATAATTATTGTTGTGGTCAATAAAAATAAAACATAAAAGCAATCCGGACTTTACCATTCAAATCGAAATTTGAATCTATGTAAAATTGGTATGAAACAATGTGCCTTGGCGCAGTTTTGAAATGCGGTGCACTGCGGCTCGCCGCGGCTGCAATCTGCGCGTAGCGTTATTCTGTAAACTTCACTTCGAACGTCGCTCAAGTGAGCGCACCGAACTTTTTTGTTTTTCAACGTAAATAATCGCGAATACACAACAAGACACTTTCGAATTTCGAAGTGATGTTCACAGAAGGTACTGCTAACAGTGTGATGTGTTTGCTACAGGGTGTGACGAACAACATAGTGATGGTGGACACGAATGCGGACAAACTGAAGGGAGAGATGATGGACCTGCAACACGGATCCGCTTTCTTGTTCAACAACAACATACAGGCCGGCACAGGTTTGGAACACTCGCTATACCTATATACGATCATAACGGTTTCCTTACGATGTTTTCCTTGACTGTTTTGTGAGCAGTGGACACATAATAAGAAAGTGCGTCTTTGGGCTCGAACCTAAGACCTAAAGCTTATAAGTCGCGGTGGTTTCCACTGGGCCACCACTGCTTCTCTCCAAATAACGAAGGCTGGCCATCAACTCCGAATAGTTGCAATACTGGCAAGCCAGCTAGATTCCAGCAACACCAAGGGGCCGTCTCCACGAGCGAGAGGATCGCGGCGATGTGATCGTCGTGCCATATATTTCATAATACACTCTCTTAGAACGTGTCTCCACACGGCGATATCATCGCGGCGAAAATTTGATGGCACGGCGAGACTATCGCCGCGATTGTCTCACTCGTGGAGACGGCCCCTTAGGGAAACGGGCACTAGCACCAGCCTTCGCTCGCCTACTGCGCAAAACGTGCTTACAAAATTGCGGTACCATTTCGTTTTGGTAAAAACAAATGATTAGATGAAAAGGTTTCATAACGTCTTTATATTGCAACCGCCTTGTTGCTCGGGTTCGATTCTCAGCTCGGACAAAGTGTTATTCGATTCTTATTTTAATTATACATTTTTTAGTAGCAGCCCGGGGTCTGTATCTGCGCCCGGTTCATGGCAATAGGCTTGTCACCTCTTACAATGGGACTTAAACATAACTGGTGAAATGTCGACTGGGTGTACTACCTATAGATACACCTCTGCCTTCTAACCCTTGGGGGATTACCTACAGGCGTGATGATTCGGTTATAAAATAAATTGTGTGTTTTATACCACAGATTACGCAATAACGGAGAACTCTCAGATTTGCATTATAGCAGCCGGCGTGAGACAGCAGGAGGGTGAGGATCGACGCAACCTGGTGCAGAGGAACGTTGAAGTTCTCAAAGGAATTGTTCCTAAAGTAAGTGAAATAGCTATATATCTTATTGTACAGCGACCCGCCCCTGCTTCGCGCGGTTTTTGACGTGAAAACATCTTTTTGGTCGGTGTACATACCTACTTGGTAGTAAGATTTGTTTTTTCTATGCCTTAACGGTACATCGACGCTGCACGCAACATGACCTGAGTACACTTAACGACCTTATCTGCCTAATTAATAAAAATATTTATCTACACCATAGATCTACACCTCTATAAATCCTCTTTAAAAGTTTCTGAAACAGTTAGCTTATTGCCAACATTAAAACAACCAGTGCCATTGTAACAACGAGTGTTGTAACGACGAAACGGCCAAGCCTCATATTTTGACTAAGGTGTAGACTCTACAACTATTGTACAACAGAAAAATAATGAACAGTGAATAAATTTTTCACCTTACGCCCATGTGATGGTAGCGAAACGGCCAAGCCACATATTTTGACTAAGGTGTAGAGTTTGTGAAGTTAGGGCGTGTAGAGTTAGAAGCTTGGCTCTACATGAGATCTGATAACTTTTTGGCAGTGCGAGACATATGTGGTCTCGTCTTGGCAACATTTTACATGAAAATGTTTTTGGTGGGATTAGGTAGTACTGCAAAAAACTATTTCAGAACCTTTTCTAAACAGAGGATTCATATTATGGGTGTAGAGAAAGTCTTGTATGCAACTGTACATAATTACGTATTAAAACACTCATGTGATACTATTATCACACGAGGCGTCATTCGTGTTTTAATACCCCATTAAGTACAACAGTTGTATAAATAACTATAAATTCACTGACGGACACCACACAACCTAAACCGCTGAGTCTAGACTCATGAAATTTTGCACAAGAGTTCCATAAATAACGAAAGTGAGCACGTAAGATTTTTAAATAAGTATTTGAATGATGAAAGTTAGTACCTATTGAATTTTGCAATTTTTGCCGAGGCGAGGGCGGTGTGCACGGACGAATAAATAACTAATAATTAAAATAACAATTTCCACAGCTACTAAAATACAGTCCGAACGCGATCCTGCTAATCGCGAGCAACCCAGTGGATGTACTCACTTACGTGACGTGGAAGATCAGTGGCTTGCCCAGACAGCGGGTCATCGGCTCCGGGACTAACCTGGACTCCGGCAGGTTCCGCTACCTGCTGTCGCAGAAACTAGGCATCTCACCCACTTCCTGTCACGCGTACATCATCGGAGAACATGGCGACAGCAGCGGTAAGTTATCGGGAACATTTTAAAGAACATAATTACAGCTTAATACTGGTATTCAGCTGCATCCGGTTAGAATTGGAAGCGGACCCCAAATTAAACAAAAATGTTTTTCATCCCCTAATAGGTTTAAATAGGTTAGGTTTACATTTCTATGCATGTACCCGATGGGATTTCCCACCAGCAAAATTTACGAACTATCATACAAACTTTCACCCCTATTTAAACCTATTAGGGGATGAACCACATGTTATGATATGGCCATATCTCCTCCTTTCTTATATCTATGGGGTACCTGGCTTATATTTTATAAGGATGAAAAACAAAAACTAAACCGATCAAAATGTTTCATTTCCACAGTGCCCGTCTGGTCTAGCGTGAACATCGCTGGCGTGAGGCTTCGGGATCTGAACAAGAACATTGGTCTGGACTGCGACGAGGAGCGCTGGAAGGACACCCACGCCGAGGTCGTGCAGAGCGCGTATGAGGTCATCAGGCTGAAGGGATACACCTCCTGGGCTATCGGCCTCTCTCTTACACAGATAATTAAAGCGATCCTCACCAACGCGACCAGTGTGCACGCAGTCACTACTTGTGTACAGGTAGACATTTTGAATTTACCTATTTTATTTTATAAGACATGTTTTGTCCGTCTGACACGGATCTCATAAACAGGGTTATTGGTAAAACATTAACAACCTCTTACGGGATCATTGTACTCGTCATTATGAACAACTTTTATGGGACCAAAGCTGAAATCGCGAAAAAAAAATCGAAACGTCAAAATGTAGGGGGTTATCGAAACGAGAACAACAATATTTTATTGGCAAAGATTCCAACCCCGTAAATATTAAATTCGTAATACGTGTCTCTGTGTTATCCTGTTCTGGATTTTCCTCAAATCCGAATGGGAATCCTCGCGATGAGGATGTACATTTTGTTGTTAGGTCAATAAAATTGTCATTTTCCTACTTTTTTTGCGCACTAGATTTTATTCATTTATTTATTGGCCTATCTAAAATTTTTACACTGTTTATCCTTAAACCTCACTTCTACACTTTTGTGTTTTATCGATTTAAATACCTACAGTTGTTCGTATTAGTATCACCAATACACGGATTTTCATCCATTAAAGAAAACACCTTAAAATATACTTAGTCCTACATAAAACCTACAATATTGGTAACCCTACTGCAGTGTTTGTATGGGAAAATTTAAATTATCAATATCTTTGAAACTAGGTACTCAAAGTTTCTCCGTCACAAATTCAGGTTATCATTATCGTCTCCGTCACAAAAATTTTAACACATTTCGAAGGCCGTAGATCATCAGGCACCGGAGATACAGGTGTCCAGCCAGCTTGAACTCAGGTTGGCTAGACATTACGTTTTTATTGATTTCTCGTAAACCCTTACAATGTGACGCCATAATAAATCAAACGTTATTACTGTCACAAATTGCGTCGCTAAATCTTAGTATGTATTCGAAACCGCGTGTGCGTCAGAATGGCTGGTTGCCTGTGGCTTTGGTCTATGAGAGTTGATTAGAAAATTGCTACATAATTGCTTATATTTGCTACATTTAATAAATAATTGCTACATACTATATATATTTAGAAATAACATATTTTTTTTGTACAGCCATCCTGACGTTTGGTTAGCTGGTCGCCTCCTAGTTTAAAGCCAAGCATACAGAGTTACCCGAAATGTATTGCGTCAATAATTGCTACATATTTGCTTCATTTATCTAATTTAGTTGTATCTTCAAACATATGTTAAATAAAGGATGTAGCAATTATTTTAATTATCCCAAGGAAAAGTGCCTGATAAAACAATAAAGGTTAATACTTAGTTATGTTGAATCGGTTTAATCGTTTAGGCTCTGGCAACAGCGTAAGTAATGCGATTCTTGCGTTAAAAAAAAATATGTACCTACCCTCAATAATCCAATAATTATCATTATAACAATTATTCTTAGTCATTGCTAGTGCAGATATCGTATTGGAATCACAGTCTAGGCTTATTTAATTTTATTCGACAATTTAAATAGATCTATGTTATTATATGGAACAAGTACCTACCTATAGAACCAATTTTTTATTCGTGTTTTGGGTAACTATTATAATTAAATCTGTGGTTTACTTTTATAATTAAATATGTTACTGTTGTTTACTTTTATAATTAAATCTGTGGTCCACTTCCACTTACCTACTCATAACATAAAGTAGCAATAATAGCCTCCTAAAGTAGCAATACCGTTGACTGAAGACACACTGCAACTATTTGCCTTTATTGTTTTATCAGGCACTTTTCCTTGGGATAATTAAAATAATTGCTACATATTTTATTTAACATATGTTTGAAGATACAACTAAATTAGATAAATGAAGCAAATATGTAGCAATTATTGACGCAATACATTTCGGGAAACTCTGCATGCTTGGCTTTAAACTAGGAGGCGACCAGCCAACCAAACGTCAGGATGGCTGTACAAAAAAAAAAAGATATTTCTAAATACACACATCAACACGGTCTAGGGATATTTTTAAAAAAGCGAATTACTATCAATGTGTTAATTATTTATATGACATGTATATATTTAAAAGATACGTTATTTAATATTCTACCATTTTTTAATAATGGTTAAGGTACTTAGATTAAAATTTCAGGATTTTATGGAAAAAAAATGAAGCATAGACGGAAATCGTATATGAATGAACTTTTAATCTGTGAGTAAAAACTGAAAAAAATAGAAAAATCATTTAATTTGTGTTTATAAACTTGAAGTTAGTAGTCTGAGAAAGCGCCCATGATGTTCATAACACATCGGCAACGATTCGGCATGCTCAGAACAAGGTTGTCAATGTCTTGCTGCGGAATATTGTCCCATGTCCTTCTGAGGTGCGCAAAAAGTTGATCTTCTGTAGCCAGATTTTCAGGAACTTCCTTCAGAGCTCTTCTTTGCAGCATATCCCACGCATGCTCAATGGGATTTAGATCTGGCGATTGAGCAGGCCAGTCTAAGGCCCTAACATTATGTGTATGTAACCAAGCTGCTACCGTTCTCGCCGTGTGTGCCCGGGCATTGTCGTGCATGAGCAGGAAATCTTGCCCCATTTGTGTTCTGTGGGGCAAGATTACGGGCCCCAGCACCTGTTGGACGTATCGTTCTGCCGTCATATTGCCCCGCACCCAAACGAGATCCGTCCGTCCTCCAAGACGAATTCCTGCCCAAACCATAATTGTTCCTCCTTGGTATGGGTGAATTTCCTGAGGGTTCTGGAGACGGCTCCATCGTCCAGGAACTCGCCAAACACGCGTCCTTCGTGAATCTGGATGGAAGCCGAACCTGGATTCATCCGTGAACAGCACATTGGACCATTGCTCACGGCCCCAGTCCACGTGGTTCCGAACCCATTCTAATCGTCGTCCACGATTGCCTCTCCGTAAAGGTGGGACCCGGAGTGGTCTACGAGAGCGTAGATTGCTTTCATGCAGTCGCCTTCTTACAGTTTGGTCACTCACAAGCACTTGGTGTTCCACTCGCAGCCTTTGGACCAATTGAGTCGCCGTTGCATTTGGTTGTGCTCTCGCAGTAATTTGCAAAAATCGGTCTTGTCTGGGGGTAGTGATGCGACTTGGCCCCCGGTGCCTCTCCGCTACTTCACCTGTGGCACGATAGCGTGTCCACAATCTTGAAATTACATTTTGATGGGTCCCTATGGCCTCAGCAACATTACGCTGAACAGATCCAGCTTCCAGCATTCCCACAGCTCGTAACATCTCCGCCCTCGTCAAATGTCGGCGTTGCATGGCTACAATACCTCAATTTTAACTTTATCTTTCGTTTAAAAATGAAAAAAAACTGTAAGTAAACGTAATTCGTATTGTTTTCTAAATTTCGCACAAATGAAAATTCCCTCTCCTATACATCAAGACATTTTTTGCCACCGAAACAAAAGAATTTTCAAAAATTTAAATTTGGAATTAGTCTGAGATAAATTACAAACAAATCGGTGTATAAAAGATTCCAATGCGGCCAGTACTTTTCGAGTTATTTAATTGAGTATGAAATATCCCTAGACCGTGTTGATGTGTGTATATATAGTATGTAGCAATTATTTATTAAATGTAGCAAATATAAGCAATTATGTAGCAATTTTCTAATCAACTCTCATAGACCAAAGCCACAGGCAACCAGCCATTCTGACGCACACGAAACCGCTCCCGTTATTGAGATTCGGAAGTGCCAGCCAAAAGTTTTATACGTAAATTCAAGATGGCTGGACACAGATTTTTTCATTTTTCTACTAAACCGCTGTACGTATCACAAAACTTTTAGCTCGATTCCTGTCACAAATTTATGTGACGCCCGTTGATATGCAAAAAGTCGTCAAAATCACTTCCGTTACCGAGATTGAGAGACCAGCGAAAAGTGGTTTTTCAAGCTGGCTGGACACGTTTTCGATCGATTATCTAAGATTCTGTAGCGTCACAAATTCTGAAATAAGGTTGTTTAGCCGTCACATAAAGTGCCCTATTGACCTCGTAAAATGTGAGCTATTTGGAAGATTTATCCAGCCAACCTGAGTCACATTATACGTCGAATGTCGAACCATACAACAATATAATTGTGTTAATATGTAGTAGGTATGACTATTGACTACACTCCGTAAGATTGCAGTCGGTAACACCAAGGCGCTGCTAGCCTTCCTTGAGGAGTTGCGGTGGATCAAATGATTGAGTTCCCACCCGTACGCAAAATACGCGCATTGACGTGGAGTTGAGGACACCAACCCGTATCACCTAGTCTAATATATTGATTCTAATAAATTATTGTTACAGGGTGAGCACGGTATCACAGACGAGGTGTTCCTCTCGCTGCCGTGCGTGTTGGGCCGCAACGGTGTGCTCGACATCATCAGACAGCCGCTGACCGACTCGGAGAGCCAGCAGGTCTTCCAGTCCGCGAGCCTCATGGCCGAACTTCAATCCAAAATTAAGTTCTAGACCCATCTCAAATGAACGAATGATGAAGGTCCTAGTTTCATAATTGTGATAGGAACCTACTGCATTTAGAACTAGGTTGAGACCTGTAGTTAAGCGGGCCCAATAGTTCTTAACAAATTTGGCGTTACAGATCTTGTTTATATTTATAATTATACTTAGGCTCAACTCACACCAAAAGAGGGGCGAAGGGCAGCGAAGCGCAGCGACCCGCTCGGTAAAGAAGGCGCGCGGATTCCCGCAACTGCTCGAGAAGTCGCGGGACTCCGCGCGCCTTCTCTTCTTCTTTCATGTGTTTATCGCTGTAATGCCTTGATTTGATATTGTAGTCGTATATTTGCACCAAATAAATAAGCTTTTCTTTGTCCATTTCCATCACTTCTGTATTCGTTGCACTGCAAGGAATGAATGCGAATGCTCGCGCGCAACAGACGCACGCGGGGAGCGGGCGCGAGAGGCGGGATATTGCCAGCGGCCGCTCGCGACTGCTCGAGCATTCTCGGGACATCCCGCGCTGTCGCACGGCTATTCGCCGGAATTCCAGCGGCGCCGCTGGCATCCGCGCGACTCGTTCGAGTTTCTCATGCGATAATAAGTATTATAGTAATGAAAATAAAGTTAAAATTCATATGACACTGAAACTGCGCTCCGCTTCGCCGCGCTTCGGCGCTCTTTTGGTGTGAGTTGAGCCTTACACGAAATCTATTTCTATTTTTAAATGTACCTATTTATCTTGTTTGAAGTGTTCCATGTGATGTTGTATTCGTCGTCGTTTTGTGTGTAGTTTATTTATGATTTCTAATGATTCCTAATGATTTTTATCTTTACATAAAGTCTATGTATAGTAATTGCTAGATGAGACTAATCTCATCTCATTAAACTTGTAACGTACATGACTGTTACAGGTGGAGGTAACTAAGTATTAATTTATTTTAATAATATCCAGTATTAATAAATGGTCGAAACAATTACATTTTTTTGGAAGTATCCGTCTTCATTTTTTATACCACGAAGTTCTGTTCTGTTCCATTGTTATAACAGCTCTATATTTAGATCTCATGATCGTCGTTCGTATTTCCGAAGATGATAGCCGAAGCGCATACTTCTCCTTGGAGATCGTGTCACTGACTCTGGCAGGAGGGCCACCATCAGGGATTTTAATTTGATAACACAAAAAATTTGTCGCTAATTAGTCGAAATTTGTCGCCAAATATCAGAATTTGTCGGTCACTGGTTCAAAAGATGTAAGGGTTTATAGGTGGCCGATCTGGAGTCTCCCCAGCAGGGCCACATTTATATCTCAAAAACTAGGTCACCTAGCGAAGATCTGTTTACTCCCATATTTTGTCGCCAATTAGTCGGAATCAGTCGCCAAATATCAGAATTTGTCGGTCACTGGTTCAATAGATATAAGGGTTTTGTGTTATCAAAATTAAAATCCCTGATGGTGGCCCTGCCAGACTCGGTGACACTTGGAGATCGGTACACACGCACGGTGTACTTACATTATAACTAAGTTTTCGACGTGATTTTATTTTGATATGATTTTATTCTCCAATTTATTAAATCACTGTATTTTAAGAGTATTATTCCTAAGATATTTAAATATTATGGAAGATAAATTTTCATATTTTTTATGTCAAATTCTACATGTGATTTATTTTTATAAATATTTCTAATTAATCTTCACGACCGCGTGTGATAAGCAGATTAGTGTCCAAACGAAGTAAATGACTAATAAATCACCATCTAAGACAGTGAAACTAATTTATCGTACTTAATCGCCGTTCTTTAGGATATCTATATTATTGTAAGATGTCACTTTTCGTATATTTAGTAGGACTAATGTTTGTCCAGAATAAATAAATGTTCCTTATCAATGTGAAGTAATCTTTTAATTGCCTCCATTAAATCCTGTGTCCTACCTAAATCCTAAAAATGGTTAATAATTGAGGGATAATAAAGAAAAACTAAGTTTTTTTTTTTTCAAAATTATGTATTACGATTTTATAATATACATCAGTTTTAGACAATAATATATGATATCTAGAAATGACAGTGGCGGGTAGCTTGCTACTTGTTAGCCGACTTTACACACTCGCTCAAGCGCGCATGAAATTTAAATGATGAAATAGCGCGCGTTTGAGGACGTTTCCCGCGCGCAATACTGTACGCTCCAAATCACTCGCGAACGAGCGTGTAAAGGGGGCTATTTATACAGATTGTAGGCACAGTGGGAAGGCAAATGAAAGAAGCATAGATTATACACGGGCAACACTGACGCAGCTGAGCAGGCCAACTAAGGCTACGCTACAAACATGAGAGCAGTGATTTTTTGTTTCACAAACGTTCCCCTCTCACTCTTGACTTAGATCACAAAACTTTGGTCTGATCCCTTCAAATAAAATAGCTATTTGTTGTGTTGCGTCAATGTACTTAAGATTTGTGCGTGCATTAGACAGTGCTGAACGCCTTAATAAAGTGGATACCCCGGAACTGATAAGTTAGCATGAAATCTTTTCAAACTATTATACATGTTCATATTGATCACAGATCACTAAGGCGTCTTTAATGTTCCAACAACTCGTATTAAAAATGGTCTTAATTAATATATTATATAAATCAGTGATGTAAAACATGCAATTACAAACGCCAAAATGTAATTGAGCAAAGGAAAAGGAACTGAATGTATGAAATAATTTAGAGTTAGAACGTAGTTTCTATATTTATATATTCTGAATGCACCCCACTTCCATGTCATTCTGTCAAGAATAAAATAAGCAGATAATGTTTATGTTACAGTCAAAACTCTTAAATAGTCAAAACCACTTTTGACTGGTTTCAGTCAAAACCTCATCAAAAACGCGTTTTTAATATTAAAAACCAGTCTTAGTTATATCTAGAATCTCTACAAAAACAATGTTGTTATTAAACGGGTCACAAATAAAACCTACCAAACAAACAAATTGACCTCATCACAAAACAAGGTTACTTTAGACCCAGTAAACCTTGAATTTCGAACTTTATTCCGACAAAATAAAACTTCTAATTACAAAAAAAACTGACGTTAAACCCAAGTCTAAGCTGTCAGTTTTGTTTTAAGAACTTGACGTTTGCCAGAATAAACTTCAAAATACAATAACTGACTAAAATGTTTGCGCTTTAACTAAAGTTAAAATTCGTTTTGTAATGAGACGGTTTAGGTTAGAAAAGGTTTTGACAGATTGTTACAGGCTCAAATAATGTAGAACAGTTAATAGTTTTAACTGTGAGATATACATTAACTTAGTGTTTCCTTTAAAATAGTTGTTTCTGTATTTATATCCGACTGAAATAACAGCTTACAATTATCCAAAGTAATACTTTACTTACAATATCTAAGGTTACGAGTTACATTTCATTTCATCGGAAAGGCGTCTGTTGCACGGCAGAGCGCTCAACGGCAGTGTAGCGGCGTACATTCCATCGTTAAAACTATGATATAGGTACTACATAATATCTCACGTATATACTATAATGCGTCGGGATACATCAGACATACACGATTAAAAAATTTGCATTTTGGTCACAAATTAGGATAAAAATGACGCACTAAAACTTAATTCTATATACAATTCGTAAGTCATAATCAATTTATTATTAATTTAATTAACAAGTACATACGATAAGATTAGGAATAAGCATGAAAACTTCATTTTTAGCATAAATCACAGACACTTTTCTTTAAAAATCGGCCACTTTAGGAATATTATTAAAACTTTACAAACCGCCAACAATTCTTGATTGGTTCACTTTTGTTTTACAATCCGCGGCCAGTCGACGTCTAGGTTTCGACTAGTCATGCTGTCGGCGGCAGACATTTTCGTGGAAATTCTCAATAAAACATGTTTTAAGTCGGCAAACAAGTTGCGAACAAATTTCAAATAACTAAATTACCAAACTCAATAGGTGGGCACATTGACTATAGAACAATTACAGTAAACTACAGCTTAAGAGAAAATAACGTAATCCTATTGAGTGAATATTGAATAAGATCTACATTTGGCTCGCGCCTTTGTTCCTTAATTACTTGCACATACAATGTTGGCTACAAGAAGAATGGTTATTAGGTGAAAACATTTATCGGGGCAATGTTTTCATATCGCTTCAGTTCGAGAAGCGACGCTTCACTTGTCGTGTCTTACGAAACGTCGATGCATACACGCTATGACATGATATTCAAGAATAATGTCTAACGTAGTCGAATGGGTGGTTGTGATGCAACACATGGTACTCAATCACATGATATACTGCTTGGTTTACCTTGCAGACTGGCTGCTTGTGATAGTAAGTTGATCGGTGGTCGTGTAGTTGGTCAACACATATGCATCGAGTTGGTGCGGCTAGCGTGGTCCCGGTGCGGGGTCGGTGCGGGCGGGTGCGGCATCGTTGCGTCAGGTGTCGTTGGGCGAGCGCAACGAGTGTAGCGCGTTGCCGTGGCCAGCCGGGCGCCGCCGGTCCAGGAACGTCTTTAGTTGTGTTGCCGATAATGCTGTTGTTGGTGCCTGGAAAAACATTTAATTCTACGGTAAATAAAAGTTCGACGCCCCTGTATTTCTTACATAATTCATTGATAAAATAAAATCCTTGTAACTTTTTAGAATATTAAGTATTTAGTTATGAATAGTCAAAATTGTTGTTTTATATCACCCACCTCGTCAAACCATGTGTCTTGCAGCGCGTCGCCGGGCGCCAGCCTACGCGCGGGCGCCGGCTCAAGCAGGCCGCGGATCATGAGCTGCGCGCGCTCCGCCACGCCCGACCAGTGCTCCGGGGGAAAGCAGTAGTCGCACTTTATGATGTTGGCTGTGGTCTCCTCTATGGACTCGTCCAGGAAAGGCGATAGCTAGGGAGTTATTAGCATACTTTAAGTACTGTAACTTGACATATAATGGGATTATAGTATTCCAAGATGCTTCTAATCGATACAGAAAAAAATAAGTACTTAAAAAGTGAAAGTAGAGAATCGCAACATTTTTAGTGAAACGAGTTTAGAACTCGATGTCCACACTATGGACCGTGCTTGCTTTGATAGAATAATTAATATTTTCAGCATAATTGCGATCTAACAAAAAATAAACAGTAGCACTTACCCCTGTCAAAAACACATATAGAAACACGCCGGCGGCCCAGGCATCCCAGGCGGCCGCGGGGGGCCGGCCGAGCACGCACTCGGGCGGCGCGAACTCGAGTTGCGCTGGCGCAGGCGGCAGCACCTCCCGCCCCGACCCAGCTGCCCCCGCCCCGCCCTCGCCCGTCTCCACCGCCGACCCCAGGTCTACCAATTTAAGCTGAGGGACGGGGCCGCCTAGTTCTACTAGGATGTTTTCAGGCTGGAAAGATGTAATAAAATCATTTTCACATCACCTGCTTGATAATGTGAAATTTTAAATTATGCAACCCTAACCTAAAGTAAGTCATTATAGCCCAGCGTCTGTACAGAATTCAATAATTAGCATTTGGAACTAAAAATTTGAAAAAAAAAACTATGTATAACGAAAAAAAAACTTGTTTGTTCGAAGGAGGAGTTGTCCTTTATACGCTCAGGATTCAATAAAACATCTGTGACATAAGACACTGTTCTATCCCCTTGGTGAATGATCCACTATTATTTATTACTAGCTGCGCCCCGCGGTTTCACCCGTGTAAATGTCGATCCTGTGGGAATATCGGGATAAAAAGTAGCCTATATGATAATCCAAGGTGTCAGCTACTTCCATGCAAAATTTTATCAAAATTAGTCCAGCCGTTTGAGCGTGAAGAAGTAACAAACATATAAACACACACACACACTTTCGCCTTTTTAATATTAGTGTGATAATAAATATTTGCTCATACCTATGTCGTCATGCAGAAAGTAAGGAAACCATAAACAAGATTTCTAAAAACTTACCCTAACGTCAAGATGTGCAACATTGATGGTGTGTAGCCAGTCTAGCGCCGACAGCAACTGCTTCGTATGGTGAGCGACCATCTGCTGCGTGTAGATGTGTGGCGAGCACGCGGCCCACTCCAATAGCGGCCCTCCGGTGACCACCTCGAGGACTAGAGTGTGTGCCCCCGCGCGAGGCACCTCCGCGAACAGCGCCATCGCGCGCACCACGGCGCCGTGCGCCGAGCGCGACAGGATGCGGTACTCGCGCATCGCGTCTGCGCCACGCCCTGCTAACACCTGCAAGTTGAAACATTATACTTAGTAATATGTTCAATTTAGGAAATTAAATTTACTTATGTGAACTGCAAATGGTTTTTTAAGGATGGTTACCTGTTTCAATGCTACTCGTTGTCCGGTGCCGGTATCCCGCGCGGCGAGTACGCGCGCTGTGCGACCGCGTCCAATCTCCTCCTCCACACTGTAGCGGCGCGCAAATTGCTCGCGCTGCCACGCGCCGCCGCCGCCGCACGCCGCCGCCCCGGACGCCGGCCCAGCCGCGCCGCTGCGCGTGCATATCAGCCGGAAGCTGTATTGTCCCGCAGGAAGTTCCTCCAGCGCCAGCGTGTTGACGGCGGCGGGGGTTTCAGTAGCTCTCCGCCATTCGCCCTCGCCCACGCGGCAGTAGTCCAGGTGTGCAGGCGCGGGTTCGTCCCACTGCACCACGAGCCCGCCGCCAGGGTGCGCGCGCACGGCGGGCACGCCCGGCGCGCCACCTGCACCCACTGTCAGCCGCGCCGAGCTCTGCACTCCACCCAACTCGTTGCTGACGAGGCAGCAGTACACGCCAGCGTCGGATGCGCGGCATGCGTGTATAGTCAGTGATGCGAGCCCATCCGGACTCAACGAGATAGCGAAACGGCCACCGTGACGCAGCGCGCGGGTCTCGGGCGCCGTCTTTCGCCATGAGGCGGAAGCCCTGGTAGCAACGGCGCGGCACGAGATGGTGGCGGTGGCGCCGGGCGCAACTGTGACGTCAGAGGCCGGCTCGGAGAGCTCGGGCGCGCGCAGCTCGGTGACCACGCCGTCAGCGCCGGGCTCGGCCGCCCCGCTCGCGGCCACCGCACCCCCGCCCGTGCCCGTACCGCGCCGCAGCTTGAGCCCCCACGGCCGCTTGGACAGGCCCTGTCGTGTGCACACGGTGAAGACGCACTACCGACGGGGAGCGGTCACCTCTACGTCACAAGCTTCGCATGCATGCTCACCAGCGCTCCATCGTCGGCATCGTCCGGTTTACGTTAAAACTACTATTTACAACCAATAAATTAAAACTTAAAGTCAACGGCGGTTATTCCAAATCACTTAGCACATAAGTTGCGCGTCAGTCAAACGGCCCGCTATCACAGTCTATGTTAGAAATGCATTCCCGTGTATATCATACCTACAACAAAAGAAATATAGACAAGCGTTAAAATAAGACATGCAACAAAGAAGAAAAAGCTGAAGAAAACACCCAACATTATAAAAGTGAAATAAAAATATAAGTGAGTTATATAATCAAAGCTCTTAAATATAATAGCGATACTATATACACACATCAACACGGTCTAGGGATATTTTTAAAAAAGCGAATTACTATCAATGTGTTAATTATTTATATGACATGTATATATTTAAAAGATACGTTATTTAATATTCTACCATTTTTTAATAATGGTTAAGGTACTTAGATTAAAATTTCAGGATTTTATGGAAAAAAAATGAAGCATAGACGGAAATCGTATATGAATGAACTTTTAATTTGTGAGTAAAAACTGAAAAAAATAGAAAAATCATTTAATTTGTGTTTATAAACTTGAAGTTAGTAGTCTGAGAAAGCGCCCATGATGTTCATAACACATCGGCAACGATTCGGCATGCTCAGAACAAGGTTGTCAATGTCTTGCTGCGGAATATTGTCCCATGTCCTTCTGAGGTGCGCAAAAAGTTGATCTTCTGTAGCCAGATTTTCAGGAACTTCCTTCAGAGCTCTTCTTTGCAGCATATCCCACGCATGCTCAATGGGATTTAGATCTGGCGATTGAGCAGGCCAGTCTAAGGCCCTAACATTATGTGTATGTAACCAAGCTGCTACCGTTCTCGCCGTGTGTGCCCGGGCATTGTCGTGCATGAGCAGGAAATCTTGCCCCATTTGTGTTCTGTGGGGCAAGATTACGGGCCCCAGCACCTGTTGGACGTATCGTTCTGCCGTCATATTGCCCCGCACCCAAACGAGATCCGTCCGTCCTCCAAGACGAATTCCTGCCCAAACCATAATTGTTCCTCCTTGGTATGGGTGAACTTCCTGAGGGTTCTGGAGACGGCTCCATCGTCCAGGAACTCGCCAAACACGCGTCCTTCGTGAATCTGGATGGAAGCCGAACCTGGATTCATCCGTGAACAGCACATTGGACCATTGCTCACGGCCCCAGTCCACGTGGTTCCGAACCCATTCTAATCGTCGTCCACGATTGCCTCTCCGTAAAGGTGGGACCCGGAGTGGTCTACGAGAGCGTAGATTGCTTTCATGCAGTCGCCTTCTTACAGTTTGGTCACTCACAAGCACTTGGTGTTCCACTCGCAGCCTTTGGACCAATTGAGTCGCCGTTGCATTTGGTTGTGCTCGCGCAGTAATTTGCAAAAATCGGTCTTGTCTGGGGGTAGTGATGCGACTTGGCCCCCGGTGCCTCTCCGCTACTTCACCTGTGGCACGATAGCGTGTCCACAATCTTGAAATTACATTTTGATGGGTCCCTATGGCCTCAGCAACATTACGCTGAACAGATCCAGCTTCCAGCATTCCCACAGCTCGTAACATCTCCGCCCTCGTCAAATGTCGGCGTTGCATGGCTACAATACCTCAATTTTAACTTTATCTTTCGTTTAAAAATGAAAAAAAACTGTAAGTAAACGTAATTCGTATTGTTTTCTAAATTTCGCACAAATGAAAATTCCCTCTCCTATACATCAAGACATTTTTTGCCACCGAAACAAAAGAATTTTCAAAAATTTAAATTTGGAATTAGTCTGAGATAAATTACAAACAAATCGGTGTATAAAAGATTCCAATGCGGCCAGTACTTTTCGAGTTATTTAATTGAGTATGAAATATCCCTAGACCGTGTTGATGTGTGTAGTACACTAATAGTACACTGAAGGCGTGATAGTCTCAGTACATTGCTATCAAATCTTATAATATAAAAAAATGTGCTCATTTGACCTATATGCTCATAGTAACAACCATTCATATTAACTAACATGAAATTTCACTGCAGTTCAAATCAAAAAGCTTTTAGTATACCTACGAGGAGTAGGAAAGACACGTGTCGGATACGTCCTAATAACCTGTCAGTCTAACTAGAGTACATGTCATCACCTGCATAGCCTTTTCCCAACTATGTTGGGGTCGCCTTCCAGTCTAACCGGATGCAGCTGAATACCAGTATTTTACATGGAGCGACTGCCTATCTGACCTCCACAACCCAGTTACTGGGTAATACGATACCCCTTGCTAAGCCTGGTTGTCAGACTTTCGGGCTTCTGACTGTCTTAACGCTTAACGTGCTTTCCGAGGCACGGAGGGGTCACGGTATGTAAAGATTGTCACCCATCCACAGACCAACCGCGGCAAGCGTAGCTTAACCTGATCGATCGGCCTGTGCGGCTGTTATTATTTAGCCACATGCCCCTCATTAGTGCTATATCAACCGCTATTCCCCAAGCAAACAACTTGGAAATATTTACAATAAATAAGAACTCTCTTTTTAATAATAGATTTGTGATCTTTTAGTAGTAATTCTAGTTTCATATTTTTAAACATTATTTTACCTACCCAGATAGGCATTAATTTTCTAAACATTTGTCGGATAGGTGCCAACAGCTGATATAATAAAAACATTGAAATACCTAGTACCAAGACTGCAGTTATACATATGATAATAATTACAATCAGTGCAAACTTACTAGCCATCTAGAAAAATGTAATTTGTTTCTATATTCTTTAATTACTCTGATAATGTGCGAAGGGCGATTAAAATAAATAAAAATGTAATAATATTTTCGATTCGTTTGTAGCCAATACTGGCAATGCCAATAACTGACACAACAAATATTGTCTATATAACTACTGATCAACGGGTAAACATATAGCTTTTTGGTAAACTGTGCCTACGACTTCAATATAATTTTGATAACTCTGGCTACAGTCACCCAGTTCCTTCCGCAGCAGTGCCGGATTAAGACTACTTGATGCCCTAACCTAAGCAATCCACGCCTGTTGGCCCTCCTATCCACTAGTGGCCTCGTATTTTTCGCCTTGTAAAGATTGGCGCACATATCTAGAGTGACTTTTGGGTCTTGTAATATCTTGCTGTTATACAGCCTTGCCATTCATGTGCTAACAAATACAGTTTCGGTGCTGTTTCTGCCTTATGGTTCCCTATTGCTTAATTTGCTTATGGGCTAATCCGGCACTGTTCCGCAGGTATTTTAAAAGGCCTTCAATGGCTACTAAGCCCACTTAGGTCATCTTCACTTTAAATAGGCAGCATTACAATTCTATTAAGATCTATTACTTACTGCGATCACTAATCCATTAGAAGCACTTGCACTACGAAAATCACTCTAACTGCTTAAGGCGAAAGCGAAATTTATGTAAAGCATTATAATCATAAAAATCATCAATACAATTCTGTAAGTTTTGAATTATTATTAATTTTGTCTGTACGGAAGCAGAATAGTAAAATAAAAAGCCATTAAAAAGTTATGAGTCAACAAAGATTCGTTTTTCTTGCTATTTTTAATTAACGTAATTTCGGGTGTAAATAAGTAATAAAAGAACTGTAAAATCTCAAAACCAAGTCCGTACCGACAAAGCTCAGTTATCGAAGAGTTCAATAAACTTTATTTGTAATTGATTTATGCAGTAGTTTTTTTCATAAAATTCGATTCCGGAATTCCGGAACGGTGTTTCTGTGCGTGAGAACTAGACGTTGTTCGTGTAGACTAGCGTCTAACTGCTCATCACTGATACTAGCTCTGTCGGACACGAAGCCAGCTGAGACAGCGTGCTTTTTGCCTATGACCACCAGTGAGTTCGAGCTCGCGACTAGTTTACTCTTAAGTAGTTGGTTCGAGCTCGCGAATAGTTTACTCTTAAGGCTTGTATTCATGCCAACGACCTTGTGCATTTGGGCGGAGCTAACTACCCCTCTCCGCGCCACTCCGCCACCCGCATGCAACGCGACGCACGTGGACGTGCGTCGCGTTGCCTAGCAACACGAGGCGCCCCGCACTGAATTCGTGGACGAGTGCGGGGATGATATAGACACGGACTTATTTTTAATTTATTATATTAAAAAATATACATGTTTTTTAAAAAGTAACAAATCATTTTCGTTTGTATTGCAAAGCAGTAGATATTTTTTTTATATTCTTTTGATAAAAAATTAAGGAGTAAAATGGTTTCATCTCAACGATTTGGAGGTGATTTGGTGGTTTTTTTTCTTAAAAGGTGATATCGATAGAAAAATTATGGCTAAACCAAATTATGATTCATATCATGTAGATTACCAACTATTTTTTCAGATGTAATTTCTCTGTAAGTTCCGGAGAAAAGCTGCTTCATCTGCACGCTGTTTTTAAGCTTTTTTCGAAAGAGTAGCCTTAAGGAGTTGTATTGCCGATTCTAATGATTATAATCATATTTTAATCAACATCACACTGACCTGCAAATTGCCAAAAACATAAGTGAAATTGAATTTCGCGGGTTACCTTAACGCATCCCCCTTAAGGCGATGTCAACGTATATAGGCCGACCTCTTAACTGAGACGTTGCCTGAGGTAGGAAGCAGGGGAGGGGTGTGGTGACGTGTTGCGAGAACTCAGTGATGAGGTTCGTCAACTTGTGACAACTATCACCCCTCCCGCACCGCGCAGCTACCTCAGGAAACATCACAGTTAAGCGGTTGGCCTGTAATCGTAACCAGTGCTATGCGGTTGACAGTATGACGGTGCTTATTTTTAAGCCGAAGCTTCAAAGAGAATAGAATACTCTTTATTATGTACACCATATAAATTACAAACATAATTATAGAAACTGTACAAAGGGTGACACAATGGGCGGTCTTATCGCTAAAAGCGATCTTTTAAAGACAACCTTTGGATGGATTAAAAAGGGGAAGGACAGACCAATACTGTAGGTAGTCTGTGGTGTACCATTTACATAATACAATAAATACATACAGCAAGTATATTATACTAATCAAATAGCTCGTTAATCAACGAATGAAAAGTGTCTGATGACCACTGCCGGTATCAAGTACCTCAGGATTGCATCGGTAGAAAGTATGGCTGTGATTATCCAATTAACAGACAGATTTATTGATGCTGTGGCACTCGTTTTGTCTTGTTCGCCCTTTCAGACCGCACTCAGCATTTTATTTTAATTCTGACAGCAGCAACCCAATAACAACCTTATAGTAACGATAATAAAGATCTCTGTGAATTTGACAATCTTGTCAATGGCAGCAACTGTACCGCAACCTTATTGCAACGGCAATAAAGCTAGGGAGGCGCCACGGCGCCCTCACCTACCGCCTGACGCAGGTCCTCACCGGACACGGAAGTTTCGGGAGGTTCCTGCACATCATCAGGCGGGAGGAAACGCCCGGGTGTCACCATTGCCAGGATCGCCCAGAGGACACGGTGGAGCACACGGTGGAGGTCTGCCCCGCTTGGGCGGAGCACCGCCGTGTCCTCGTAGAGGCGATCGGCAGCGGCGGCGACCTCTCGCGCCCGGCCCTGGTGCAAGCCATGGTCCGGGGCGAGAGGGAGTGGGAGGCAGTCACCTCCTTCTGCGAAGCAGTCATGCTAGCGAAGGAGGTGGCGGGACGGCTCAGGGAGAGAGCCTCCCGTCCCAGCCGCCGCGGGAGACGCTCCGGGCGTCGGGAGCCGCGCGACGACTCCCGGCCACCGTAGGCGCGGGCCTGCGGGCGGAGAGTAATGGGTAGCTCACCGTCCGATCAGGACCAGGCCCGTGCCGGACGGCGCGTACGTGTTCCACGCGCGCCTCAAAGAGATGTCAGCATCGAGGGCCCCATAGGGCCGAAGCCTGCCGGGTCAGCGGGATTGTCCGAAAGGGTTACCGCTGGCCCGGAACATAAAGGGCTAAGGAAGGAACACGGGTGGGTTTTAGTCAGTAAGAGTCTGACACTCCCTTCCGCTCCACCCAGAGCGGGAGGGGTCATTTGATGATTTCCCATCCGCAAAAAAAAAAAAAAAAAAACGGCAATAAAGCTCATTTGGATTTTGACAGTAATGCAAACTCAGAGGTAAAATAACTGTAAACGGACTGTACATAGGTTTCTCCAGTCCGAAGTGTATAATAGGCTATTTGACAATGTAAAAAATAAGGTCATAATTATTGACACTCGTATAGATTATCGCTTTTAAAATCGATTTGCATTAATGTTACTACAAAACAATGTATTATTTATTTAAAAAATCCCGAAAAAACTTCATCTTTTGAAATCTGGCGCCATGTAATCGAAAACGGTCTGGATTGGCTGAACTTATGATGACGTCATGATATAGTCAATTTCTGTCTATCGTTGACAGAACAGATGACTTTTGTCTAATATCTCGACCGTTTCAACGTTTGTTTACGTGTATTGTGACGTCACGACGCCATATTGTTAAAGGTAGCGTTTTGGCGGCTTATTTAAACAGTACATTTTTATTTACTATTTTCTAAAAGAAATACATTATGCAATTTGAAGTAATAGGTTTTTGTGGGCTCGTTAGACACCATTAAATAATCTGAGATGTTTATCAGAAACCAGTCAAATAGCCTATTATTATAAAAACTAAGATACGACGTCATTGCGATTATTTAAGAGGGATATTAATGTAGTTTCATGTGCTTTTTTTATTTCGATCCAACAATAAAATCAAAAGGCTAGTACAGTCAACAAAAGAGATAAGTATGCAGGATCGTCGGATATAGTTGAAGTTTAGGAAGAAACCGATGAATGTTGTCGACTGAAATTTAATTTGATAAATAAACTGTTTGTTTTCTATTAATAAAATTTTATGTTATTCGAGAACATCCATCGGTTTCTTACTAAACTTCAACTATGTATATCCGACGATCCTGCATACTTATCTCTTTTGTTGACTGTACATAATTAATGCAATATTTAAGCACAATAATTAATGTGAAGACGTTTATGTTTAAACAAATAAATATTTGAGTTATCCCCAAAATTCTTATGATTCCATTATCCATTTTACCTTTATTGTGCATTCTTTTGTTTTCACAGTTATGTCTAATTTCAATAACTTACCTCACCTTAAATTTATAATTAGCGAGACAAGGGTCCAAGGTATAATTGAAAGAAAGAAAAGATAAGCAAGAGAGCGAGATAGGTAATATCATAGACAACAAGTCAGTCCTCCAGGTCAGTGTTTATCGATTTATTTTAATTAGGGTGAATCGTTAAACCATATTCCCTTGTTCTGTTAGTGTGGCTTCATGCTGGTTATGTGAAAATACGAGTATAGGGCAGCAAGATATTCCCAAATACCCGTAATAGCGTGATCACCAGTTTTAAAATCATGAAGGAGTTTTGAAAGTACGTGTTCCAGAGTTTTTAGACCATGCACTAAGATGAATTTGAAGTCACTGCGCCTTTGCAGTTTGCCATGATATCAGACCACTTTCTTGTGTAACCTACATATTCTTAGGTTCCAAACAGCCTATTTAGGGATGTTCCCCTTTGTCAGCCAGCTGCCTGCAGGACTCTTTTGGCAGATCATCAACGACGAACGATATAATGACACGTAAACGGATCCGTTGAGCGCTTCAAAGAGTGTTGAATAGTACTGACGAGTGCGATGTGGCTCGGATCGGTTCTCGGGTGATGATAATAATCACTCACAGTTGCAACAAATGAGGATCAACGTTAGCAATTCTTTTTATACTTACTAGAAGAAAAATACTTTAAAAACTTACTAGTTTTACAAGTATTTTCGTACGTCTGGCAATTTAATATTATAGGTATCTCCAATGTCCAATGTAATATTATATAATAAGTAAAAAGGTGTATATATATAGGTTACCTACACAACATTCGATCTTCAAAAACGGCACACTAACGCACACATCAATAATTTAATATTACAATAGCACACTACATTACGTTTAGACGTCACATTTGGATGGCATGATTCAATTATCGCGGGCGAAAAAGAGACAAATATAATTTGCGACAGTACGTCGTCTCGTGTACTAGAAACTGAGACACTGAGGTCCAACTTAGTCACTTGACTTCGCTTTAACGTGCCACTTGCTGCGCCCTTATAACCTATCTACACCTTTTTACACTCATTGGGTATCTCAGTATCTTATCAAGCCCCATCTCCCTTTGCATCTTGAAGCAGTAGCATATTGTTAGACTTATTCTCTGTCGATTAAATGTGTTTACATGGGTGAGTTTGGCTGAAAATCAAGGTTCCCTCAATAAAAGCGTGAAACGTGTCAAGTATCGGTGTGGGTTTTCAGGATGCCAGTTTTTGGTTCCTTTACTTTTGAAATTGAACTTGTACTATTTTTGATCAATAAACGATTACCTGATTAACACAGATTCTGCAGAGCGCATCTGATGATATTTTGTACCTACCGTCACCTGATATAAGCTTGAGAAGCACTCGGATGAGTCGGCCAGGTTTTTAATTAACAGAACATATCCATCCATAAAATAATGGGGAAATTATTTTATTTGCTTGGTGAGCTTTTCCATGTAAACAGATTTGCCCGACAGACTACAGGCAGCGTTGTTTACTTAGTGTCGTATACTTACATTGGCTTGCGGCGGCGATGTGGGGCTGACGGCAGAACTGCCGCCGCCCTTTTTCCGCTCATCGGCGCGTATAGTCGTCGTCGGTAGGTTGATAGTATTCGCCTTGGCGTGAGGGCGCTGGGCCCGTTGCCGAAGTTCGGGCGCCATGCGACCGCCTATAGACGGCGGAACGCTCTCCGTCTTGCGAAGCCCGCACCAACCCTCACCTCTATCGGGATGGGAATAGGAACGTTAAAATCAAAATAAAACAAATAAAAACGGGTGCACCAGCTTTTGTTCACTGTTGTGTGGGCGAGTACTTTCTACTTTCGAGTTATTGTTAAGTTAGGCTGAGTAGTTTGCATCTGCGGTGTCGGACTGAGCCCAGAGCATGGGTAATGTTTAAGTTTTATGTGTTTTTTTTACCTATTCTTACCATCTGCATCATTATCTTGAAAATTCCAGTTATTCAAGAAGAAAGTACTCGTAATAAGGTTAAAAATAAAAAGGGAAAAACAAATCAAAAATGTTTCATCTTAGTGTGATCAAGAAGGCTGGTGTAAGTTATTTCTTTGTTCGTTTAGTTAGAACTTTAGACGTTGATAAATGACTGATATATTTATATTATTATGCACTAATTATTAGAGCGCTCTATAGCTAGGTGTCGTTAGACTAATGTTAATTAGTAAGTTAGTATTATTTACTACAGCGCTAGGCTCCGTGTTAGTCTGTTAGCCAAAGCTGGGCCCCAAATTATAAACATAAAAAAGCATGCGGGACTAAAAGCAGAAAACCACAAGCATATTTTATTGACATTTAATGGTTACTCATGTAACATAATAGTCAAGTATTACAGTGATAGTTAGATATTAGTTTTATATACATAACTGAGGATCCGACAGGCGATATATACATACGAACAGTTACAAAACTATAATACCCAAGTGTCGTGACACTCGAAGAAATTAAAACTTTTTGGTCGAAATTGGATAGCAAAAGTAGATACACTTTTGTAGATACTACAATATATACTAGTACAGATCATGATAGCCACGATCGTATAATATCGTGGAATTGAAACTACACATTTTATTATTATGAATTATGAATAAGTATCGTTTACATAATGTTATAGACAAGCAGAAAACATAACGCAACAATGCGCAATTACAAACGAATCTTCGGCAAATAAGCCGCGCCTCAAATTTATTAAATCTAAAACCATGATTGTCTAAAATTAAGTGAGTAATTATCTAGATAGCGTTAATGAAGTGTGGTCAGCTCCTCTCTAAAAGCGAGGTTTCCCTCAGCGTAACAATGTTATTTAACTTAATATCGTCTGCGGCGAGACACGCGACCGACTGTGGACAGACAAGATCACGCTCCGCAACGCGCAGATCCCTACGTAACGCGTGCCTCCTCGCTCTCAAGCGAAATGCGTTAGCGCAGTTCCAGTACATCAACTGTTAGTGTCCTCCGCACTCGGTAGCGTAGCATAATTTAGCAAACAATATACAATACATAACTTAATCTGCACCTTACATACTAATATTATAACATCCAAAGCTGATTTCATTAAGCATTTCATGTTAATATTATCGTTAATTCTTAAAACTACCTGGGATTGATGTTCTTAAATACATGATAGGATGAAGTATAACCTAGTTATGGACAAACCAAACGAACGCAAGTGTTGGCCCCTATACGTGAATAATTTAGATAGTAACTCTCTAAACAAAGGGTTTGTTTTTAATTTTGTGTAACGGCGGGAATTTGTATCGGGGTGTGGTTTGAGTTTGACATACTTTATAGTTTTTTTACTGTGTGAATAAATGTTTCCTTCGTGTTAAGTCATATTAGTAGTAACGATTAAACTTTGTTTATTAATATTTAATTATAGCTAGTAAACATTCAAAGATCGTCGATTGGGAGCTAATATTACTGTAAATACGTTAAACACCTAATAAATATGTCACTTTCGTGAAAGAAACAGAAGTCCGGGTGCGGTGTCCCGTTGATAACGTGTGATTCGTAGGTGATAAGGTTTGAATATTCGAGTGTTCGTCGGGCGTCTATAACTATCCCTACTGCGTACTATAAATTGTATATGTGAAATGTATGTGTGACTTACTTATGCATGCAATACCTTCTAAGTCCAACCATTCAAAATATCGTTCATTCCTTTATATCCAGTCTTCTTCGATTCCTACTTAACAACTAAGCGAAAAGTTAAATAATCGTTTGATCAGTGCGATACAAAACGATGCAGCATTCCAATAGTCAGCGAGTTTCAGAGATGGTGCGTGAAACTCACGCGAACAAATTTACACCTAACAGCGCTGCGAAGGATGTCAGAGTTCAGAAAGCGTATCCTTCACGAGTATACTGTGAACATTACATGCACATCACTCATCTCCGGATACAGACGATGGGTACGATACCTGCTTACCAAGAGAACCCGCGCGCCTTTGTTATAAGGTTTTGTGGCGCCAGTTTCTACGTTCATTTAAATACTATCGATTACATGTACCCAATGAGTATATTAGTTACTTAGTAACTTTGAGATTATTAGATGAATACGTTTCAATGATACTAGGAGATAAATGTCGGTGTGTTCGAAGATAGCTGTGAATTCACTCTCCTAGAAATCGTCAAGTTTGGGGTACTCGGTCAAGTCAGGTGCGAGGTCTGGTCGGGTGAGGCGAAGTGAAAGCAGCAGTACTGGACAATATACAACGCCACTACTATTACGCAGCAATTATAATCTACGACGTAGTGCCTACCAACGCTCCGCTGCTGCCTTCTCTGCTTCGTCTGAGAACGTTTACTCAGCCACGTTATTACATAACGCGTGTCTATACAAAACGATCGGTCGTGCTCTAACACTTGCTGTAATGAATACAATATGGGCAGTGTTCAATGTTCTAACGTCATTGGCAGACGCTTACCTCTAAATCTATTCATTGTACTAACAACTAAACATCATCTCACAAGTTTGGGCAGTGATCACTAAATGCAATTGTTAATGGCAGTATGTTATTGCTAGATGGGATCGAGTTGCGGTCCAAGGCATTACTGACGAAACTCTCAATCTGTTCTTAACCCGGTCGACTGGTGACAACTAATCGATCTGAGATCGCAGTGATGTTGTCACGACCACGACTCGACGGTCCGCTGACTCAAATCGGTCAACACTTCCATTATTGTTACACTTGTAACATAATTAGGTACTTACCTATATCAACGTTAAAATTATCTAAATAATTGTATATCTTAATATCAATTCCAGTGTTTGTTAACCTAACATGGACAATATAATATTCGCTAGTCGACGTCGTGTGACGTCTACCTCGCTCGCGTGTCCGCCCCCGCTGGCTTCGTACACAATCGATTCAATTAGATTATTTTACTATTGCATTCATCTCCACATTACTTACTAATGATTTCATTATCTTAAAGGATCAAGCACTTTCACACGTCTGGACGTTCTAAATAACGTTGTTCTGTTAATATAGTACATCTGTTCGCTACTCAATCGAAGTGGTGACGTTTATAGAGTGATGTGTGTGCTGATACTTACGTATGTGCACTAGTGTTGCCGTGTGTACTTATGAAGCACGCAGCGTTCCTGCGAGTGTGTGCATAGTGTTCCCCATTAGCCACTTGTGCGATTGTGTTCAACCTGTCAACGTGCTTATACATCTCCAAATTGGAGCCAAGCTGTCACAGATATATTCATAACACTACCAGTTTACTACAGTTCTAACTTTTTGTTCACATAATTCGGTGGAACACCACTCCGGGCCTATTCTAGCAGCTGTTAACCTAAAAGTGAGGTATACGATGACAGCTAAACGACGCTGATAAACTAGACGATAATGCTTATGGCAAGCATGACAGATGTTAAGCTATTGATTCCATGTCGAAGTAGTTTGTCGGCACCTTCATATTTCCTAGTTGGCAGTCCGCCGACGACATATGAGATATTTTTTTCATACGTGATTTTATAACTACAATTTTAGGTTCTTCGAAAGTTAGAGTTGAGATTTATTGGATGGATAACAGAGTCGCATCTAATACATAAATACAGTTGTTAGTTGTTACAGGTTTTGTTACTGAAACCAGTCAAACATACTGATCGGTAATTTACAAACACACTCATGTTATAAAAGCTCATGGGATGAAAGAAAACGTGTTACATACGTGTGGTTGTTGGTATCAGTAACTGTTAGTAAAGGCAAATATATAAGTTAGTCAAATATGGCGTATAGAAGCGTCCGGGTGGCGTCTTGTTCGCTACTTACGCGGCGGGGTCGCGAGGCGGCTCACGAGTCAACTGTTCCCTGAGGTAAGCACCCGGGTTCTCGAGAGCGGCGCCGAAGTTCATCTGAAGTGTCAGAATGCTGGTTAGGGTAGACACCCAGTTAGCGCGCGTGGCTTCAGACGGACGGCACATGTATGACATCTTGGGTTTGGTGGCGGCGTCAGTGCGCACTATGAACGCGCCGTGTGCCTCTACCTCTTCCATTTCCATCTTGTTGACCTGATCGATGTGATACACATAATTAATATCGTGGTAAAGATCTGTATTTAATATAGATACAAAAAGGCGAAATTGTTTGTTTTTTATGTTTTCAAGAGCAAAACGACATTTTCTTTAATTTATTAAATTATTTATTAAAACATCTCAGAAAAATCAATGTCTAAAACACATTGTATTTGAAGAAAATGGGTAAACAAACCTGGATATGCGCCTTGTAGTTGTAAGTGGGGCTGCTGTATTGACTCTTCTTGCCGACGGCATCGCTGAAGATGATGCACTGTTCAAACAGGAACACCTGCAGTTCCTTGCCCTTGTCGTTGCCTCCCGACACATCCGACACGACCATGCACTCTTGGATCAGCAGCTTGCCCTGGGCTGTTATGTTGCCCTGTAAATGGCAACTCGCTCTTGTAAACTTGCTCACTTATTGTCCTTTAGATATTTGTTTATTTTAAAGCCACAGCTCGCTGTTCAGCCTTAGCTTTCAATGTGCTCAGCTCGCTCAATTTTTAACTCGGTTTTGTTCAAGCTGGGGACTCGAACACCAGATTCGGAGGCCGAGAGTTTGCCATAGCGTCAACGATCACCGCCTGACCAACGTCAACTAACCAAACGCGCAAAAATTTGTAACTTGCAGCTTATGGCTTACGCAAGCATTTGTAACTCGCAGCTTATAGCTTACGCAATGGCTTACGCGCTTTGCACTGAGCGGCTATAGCAGTCAATTACATTGCAGTGCTAGATTCGCTTTGAGTTCAAAACATTTAAATAAAATCGCATTGGCTGAAACATTTGGCAAAAGAGCTTAATTAAGTATTATAAAGTGGGTTCTTACCGCGAATCCCTGAAGCCGGCCGACGTCCATCATGTTGTTGGCATTCTTTGGTATGATGTCGGTGCACTCGACGGCCTCACGCAGCGCCGCGATCACGTGCGGGGCGGCGTTGGCGTGCTCAGAGTACGACAGAATCTTCTTCACCAACAAGTGGTACTTTTGAATACGCTGAATAGGTTTAATCAGCAAATCGCCGAGCTGAAAAACGACAGACGCATATTACAACAAACCGCGCGCTTCACTGCGACACATCGCGAACATGCAAGCACAAGAAGCGACAACAACAATCATTTAATAGCGGACGTGTTTGAAAGTGCGTGCGAAATGAGAAAATGAACGTAACGACCCAAAGGTAAAAGAATGGCGTTGAGGTAGCATGGACAGCCTGTCATGCCAGGGAATACTGTCATAATGTCACAAACATGAAACGCAACTGAACTGCCAGGTTCATAGTGTTGCGTGCTACACCACTTTGACTACAGACGATAGCGGGCAGGACAGCTTGCCCCAGCCCGAAAGTGAACTGTTAACAAAAAATACTCAGAGCAAGCTGGTAACACCAGAATTGTATCAAACCCCAATTTTGAATTTCCAATGTTTCTCATCAATTTTCTGTGACAATCGTGTGAATGAATTGAGTTGCTAATTAGTTCAGTCCGTGGGACTGTATTACACACACAGGTACCAGCATTGCTTGATAGTTTAATATTGAACTCTAGTAGTACCTGTGAGAGAGTTATGCGAGCCCCGGGGAGGGAAGCCCGTTCCCTAAGGCGGACCTACAATCAAGCACATGTCACCCAAGTATTAATGAATGTTGCGTCTTCCGCGCGTGATGCGCACGAAAGAAATAATGTTTCATGTAATGATCAAATATGCTGTTAATATTAGTTAGCAGTGATAATGAAAATGGTATTAGTTTTTAATGAAAGCCATGATGCTTCAAATTATAACAACAATAAAAGTTCCATGGTGCAGGAGTGGTTTTGTCCAGTGAAAGTGCTCTCATGCAATGTTGGTACTTTTAAAGCTGTTACTCCATAGGTGCAGGGGCTTGTGGCTTGTGGCGCTCGGGTCTATCGATCAAGTTAAGCTACGCTTGCGCGGGTGGTCCATGGATGGGTGATCATCTTCCAATACCAAGAGCCCTCCGTGTCTCGGAAAGCATGTTAAGCCGTTGGTCCCGGCTGTCATTCGCGGATCTTTGACAGTCTTTACGGGTCGTCAGTAGCCAGAAAGTCTGACAATCAGTCTTACCAAGAGGTGTCGTAGTAATCAGTTGCGTCCGGTTAGACTGAAAACCGACCCCAACATAGTTGGGAAAAGGCTAGGCAGATTATGACTCCAGAGGTGCTGCCACTCATTGCAATGTGCAGTTTTGATTGTTTTTTTTTTAATGCATGCGCGGATATAAAGTGCAAGTAGCTTTTTTGTGAAAGTGGGGCCTATTATTCCATTGTACTTTTTTCAGATTCACTTACATCTATGTGTCAGACACTGATACACGAAGATATAAAAAAAATGCAATGAATATGTATATTTTTAGGGAAAGAGACCACAAAGTTCATTATTAATCGGTTTCTCAAAATCGGACAACTAGCCTAGCTTGCTTCCGTGTATCGGTGTCGCACTAATGTCTTATAACAAAGTTCCAACGCACCTGGAGCTTCTGGCCAAGCTTCACACGCAGCTCTTGGAAGTAGTTGTCATGCTCGGACACAATGTACTCCGACACCGGCTTGTTGCGGCAGTAGGCCTCGTATAAAAACATGCGCTTCTCCAGGAATCGCCGGAATAGCGGGCCCAGCAGTTCAGGCTCTTCCACGCATAGGTGCAACTCCCTGACAAATTTACTGCACAAACCAAAATTTCATCATGTATGCATGTATGTAGAAATTAAATTGTGTATCGCGCAAGCTTACAGTTCAATAAATTATTTTTTACAGGGTCGCCAGCACGACGACTTCCTAAATAGGTACCATTTGCAGCTAAATTAAACATAACATCACGCCTGTAATCCACGAAGGGTTAGACAGAGTACAGTACACTCATATTTCGCTAGTTTTGTTAAAGTCCAATAAGGGGGCGAGCCCTTTGCCATCAAACGGGCACAGATCCCTTCGGGCTGCAACTGAGAAATCCCAGTTGAAAAAACCCAATAACACTTTGCCCGACGAGGGAATCGAACCCAGGACCACGTGCTCAGCAGTAGTGCTTGTCCACTAGACCATTTTAATATTTAATTGGACATAGTTTTTAAACGTGAAATATACGAAGTGTTGCATTTAATAAATCATTGTACACAAAAAAACTTTTGAAATCCAATAAATTTAAATAAACTGTTTAATGATACCTAATTATTATTTAAATTAATACTATTTAAGTTACATTAAACTAAATGGCGAGGAAATCGGCTGAGTTTAAATTATTATTATAACTCCCAAAATCCATCGTTCTATAAAAACATTTAATTTACTATGTAAAAAAAAAAAAAAAATCGCACAGCGCTGTAGCACATTCGCATGAAACATCAAATTACTGTAGACATGTCAACGTTCTGCTCCGGGGTAATCGGTGTAATAATTTCGTAATTTTCCATAGCAAGTCTTCTGATTCCACATTATGGGTGGCGTCTCTTCATATCAACAGCAGGGCAATTGCGTAACACATTATCAATCGGAATGAAACCGTCATTTTGACAGTTCAACAACATTCATTGCGTTATTTACGTGTTGAGCAGAGTTCTTTTTTCGAAGCACTGGATTAGCAATAACCTTCCAAATGATTCAGATTCCGATTGATAGTGTGTTACGCAACTAGGGTGCTGGCCTACTTGCCCATTGTTTTGTTAGGAACTGTCATTATATTAAAGGTACTGTATAAATAATAATAATTATTGAGGTGTAACTCACTCTCGGTGCCATTCATAGATAGCTTCAATGTTGCCGAATATCATGCGGTGTCGACGGTCGCGCAAGCCGTCGGGCAGACACGGCTCCGCATTCGGGTCCTGGACATAAAACACTCGTTAACCAAGTTAATCTCATTGTAGCTATAGCCATGTTGCAAAGTTTTACATTGGTTCTCATTTATGTAAGTGCTGACTCTTTACAACCCACAATACCGTATAAAAAGATCTCACAGATAAAGTCCAGAGTCCAAATAAGTTCCATAATCTTTAAAAAATCGATAATTTGTACAAGCAATACTTAATAATAAAAGTTAGACGTACCGTTTGACTTTCCTGCACATGTCTCATGTACCCCTCACAAATGAGCCGAAGATCAGACACGTATATGTCCTCAGTGTCCACGAGTTCTCGCAAAACGTATTCGCGTTTCTTGAGTGTAGCCTCGTAAGACTCCGGGCCCGGGGTAACCGGGACTTCCTCCTCCTCTACCTCCCCACTCCTACCTGATGAAGATGCTGCAACGCCATGCTGTTCCTATTCACACATTTTTTGTTATTAAACGGAATTTTTCAATGGATTTTGTTGGCAATTGGTTTCCAAATAAAAAGAAATTGATGCTGTTCTAAAAGCTTTTAAAAGTTTTACACTCAGATACATTCAGCGACATAAGTCGGTGATCATTTCCGAATTTTCATAATTTTATTATAAAATAATGTAGAACTTCATTAATATTTTAAATTAGCTGCGCCCGGCGGTTTCACCCGCGTAAATATCGATCCCGTGGGAATATCGGGATAAATAGCCTATATGTTAATCCAGGGTGTCAGCTACATCCATACAAAATTTTATTAAAATTGGTCCAGCCGTTTGAGCGAAACACACACACACACACAAACTTACGCCTTTATAATATTAGTGTGATCTAACATAATGCTAGTCTTGGTAGTAAGTATTCTCTATTCTTCAATAAATTGTTACAACCACGTAATAATTTACCAGTTTTCATTATTCAAAATCTCCTGAAAGTTTGGACTATTTTTAACAGACTTATGTCGCTGACCCTAACGAATCCGTAATAATCACAAACGGTGCGGCGAGTAAGGAAATAATGCCCGTGTGATGAATACGCAGCGAACCGTTGGACTAATCAAATTACTCTCTGAAATCTGATGGATGCATAACATTAGGTCAATGGATGAAAATACCATTAGCAATGCAAATTTTAAGTGACGGCTATGGCGCCACTCGTTACCTGCTTGAACTAAATCACACTGAGTAAACATCGAGGCTGCTGTACGACAAGATAAAATAACACATGCAAAATAAAACCAAATACGAAGCCTCAACGAAAGTCATGCATGTGACACGAAGCGATCTCCCACTAATTTAACGAAATAAAATCAAATACTGCCGACGACATCAAAGGAAAAAGTGAAAGAAAATAATACTACGGTATTATTGAACCACATACTGTTCAAAAGCTTGTTTCTTAATTACGAAAATGGTGGTTTTATGTTATGTCAATCGTCGCTTTTAATTAGATGGAGCAACTTTCATTTGATGTTGGAACAGTTGAAATGTTGGTTTAAAACCAAAACTTTAACTGTAGTTCTGGAGGGTAGTCAAGGTTGTGTTGCGCCAAGGATGGCGTCAATAGAACGTACCAGATATGCTTATAAAAAGGAGCCACTTGCACTCTAATCAATGGCAAACAAGTCGGGAGCGTCAAGTAGCACTAATAGTGCTCATTAGCCACCATTGACACTTTGAACAGTACGGGTATTCATAAAACAAGGGAAAGAAAACCAAACGTGCAAACATCATGCATTGAGATAGAGCCGCACCATTCTGTCTTTGACAATTTGCATTATCTCATCAATAGCGGCTGACGCCGCATTACTGTCGAGGCCATCCATCGCCAAAGAGTTCTGAAAACGTTGACGTAAGTATAAGAATGTTGCGAATTTTTGTAAGTGTACCAGATCCCAAGGGTAAAAGGAAGAATGTATATGAATGTTAAATAGTGACAGTGGTAGTTAGTAGTGAGGTGGTGGTACTTACGCGCGCTGCCGGGGCGGATGATACCACGGCAGGTTGGGGTGCTTGCTGGAGCACAGCTTGAGGATTCTGACACAATACAGCACATGTTAGCCCACGTTGGTACGTAAAACTATCGCGGCGGGATTTCATCGCGCACTGGATATTCAACTCTCTGTGTGGAGCCGAGCATTGAGAATCCAACAGAGCGCATCCCGGCGCTTCAAAAAACCACACTATTGGATATTCAACTCTCTGCGCTAAGCAGTGCGTTGAAAATCCAGTGCGCGAATAAAAACGCCGCGGGGAAAAAATCACTCTGGGCATAATATGTTATGTTATATATTATTATCTCTGATTTGGTTTTTATATTCAGTACCTCTGATGACCATGTCACCTGGAGGGATAGTGCTTTAAGAGCCCAAATCCTCATCGCACTCACGCTTCAGTGAATTGAGAACTAGTAGAGTGCTCATTTATTACTCGTCCGATAGTTATGAAGAGTTAAATTAGCCTCATAATTATGTAGGTCACTGAAATGTTTTCGAATTTAGTCTAGGAAGTTTATTCAGGGTAGAATGAAAATAAATAAACGATTAAGAACCAACTTATTTATAAATAAATACTACCAAGGGGAGATATTTTTTTTCAAAACCTTTTCCTGTTTTTATTTGTACGGTTAACCTACAATACTTAGCTCACGTATAACGTATGAAGAAGGAAAACAAACAATTTGTATAGACTAAACACGATCTAATTTTGGTGGGCGTTACGTCACCAGTAATATCGATAAATAAGCGGTAGGTACCTACCCACATTTGGTTTACGATGTTGGAAAAACATAGTTTTCGGAAAATTAGATACAATTATATTCTGAGAACCGAAAATGCTGTTAGGACAAACACCCTTAATTACCTACTGTATGAAATAGTTTGGATATTTCATGCACACGGGATACTGATTTCTGTTCCCTGATTTCCTCATGGAAGAGAAAGAGGATAAGTACTGACTATAAATTACGAACACTCTCACTAATCATTGTAATTTAATATTGTTTGTTAAACGTGATAGCTTTTCATTTGAGTCGTGGCCCGATAGGAGATACTCAACAGTTAGTCCATACTTCATGAATGTTCTAACAACATGATAAATTAGTAAATTGTGTCTGTTATTGAGGCACCAAGGGACACGGAGTCACCATGTACGACAACAATGAGTAAATGCGGTGATTTCACTTGCCGGGTGTGTAATTAACGGCTCGGGGACTTGTTTAAACGCATTTTCCCCAAGTGCCTATGTGCCCGCGCCCTTGCGGCCAGAGCCCGCGTGAACACAGCAGTAAATATTCAACTTTATCACTGTTATGTTAGAACTTCAGCTTCTTCACACGCTTCTGTGACAAGTTATACCAGCATGTTGAAAGCGCTTTAACGTTACAAACGGCGTGTTAAATGACATCGTTAAGTCGTACTTTATCAACGAGTTGTTAACAACGTTGAAGTGTTACAAGTTACAACTGTATAACTGTACGGGGTTGAACACTCCCAACACTTTGATGTAGACGCCCTATTAATAACTTAAGTTTCCGCCTGCAAGTGCGACTATGCTCGAAACTTGCTTCGTTTTTGTTAGCGGCCTATCAACAACCACTTGCCAGTTAGACCATGGAATTTCATGCCTCTAAAATTTCCGCAATACGTCATTGGATCTCTAGTATATAAACGGATTTTTTATGATAGCTAAGTATAATACGCAAACATTTTTAGAGATCAAAGCTCAAGAGAGATTTGTAATTGTAAGTCCTCCCATTGTAAGACTTGTACCTATAGCTGTGTGCCATCTTTGACTTTGACCACATAAGGGATTAGTATTACGATCAAAGAGGCCTTTCGTTGCCAATAATAGTTTGCCTGGATGGGCTCCAAGGCGCATTGACCGCCCATCGTCGACGGATTCGATCTTGGCCAAAGAGAATAATAGGGGTTGAAACTACAAGCTTACCTGTAGAGGTTTCATGGGTGGCGGAAGTTCCACGTCCGCGGCCTCATCTTCAGCCTCATCAAGTGCACCCGGACCTGCTTTCCCCCCCTGGTCTGGATCATCGCTCCGTCCATTATCGCCGTAAGGAAGCTGCATCAATAACATTGACATGTAGCTCCAAGTTACTCTCTTCATCTTTATTTTAACACAGTGTTGAACCAACACTAGTCCAACCGCAAGAAATTGGTCGTTTAATTATTTAACCAAGAGTCATTTAAATAAAGTTAAAAATCTACGGTAAGGTAAAGACGACATTACGAAGGTTCGGAAACCGAAAATTTATGTAGACTGTAGATTAAAAGAAAGTTATAATTAAATTCTTTGAAATTGGATGAAGATAATGAACCTTTGCGTCAGGCATCTCATGCCGTATGTTAGCCTTATCAAAATATTAGATGTGTTAATGTTGCATTCTTATAAGACATAACGTAGTACTGGATCTGGATCCTGTAGAACTTTCCGACTTTTCAACGCTTTCAAGAATCAATTTCTCCAATTTATTTTCCGGTAGCGTTGTTTTCGTAACAAAGAATAATGTATCGTCCTAGCGAATATCTTTCGGAAAGTTTAAAATGAACAAAAACATACCTTAAGCTTCTTGTCTGAAGGTATCTTCTTCAGTGCGGGTTTCTCTGTAGTGGCGGGTGATTGTGCTCCGCTCGGACCCTTTTCTGTCTTCCCCTGGGACGGTTTGCGTAGCCCCAGCCATCTTTTCCTACGCACCGAAGAAAGGACAATGTCAGTCAATCAACAAATTTTAAATCACGAATAAAATATATACTGGAAGAGAAGATAACCACATTATCTGGATGTATATTGTAAAAAGTCATCTCCATTTATATCGATTAAAATAGAAAAGTAGAGTTTATGTTAAGTTCTGTCACTTGAGACTATCACGCCTGTATTTTGTTACGTAACTTTTAAAAGCTCTTTATAATCCATTTATTGTTTCCCGAACGTGACAAGCCATTTACGAATAAACTCGCAATTAAAATATGGTATGATAGGCTTGGCGTACAGCAAAATAATTTAAATTATTACAACCCGGCGGCGTCGTATTCAATTCAACTTTACACGTTTGCCCGTTCAGTGCTTTACTACGTTTTCATTATTCCCAGTATAGCAAGGTGAACTTAGTTGAATGCACGTGTACGTCCTCCCTAAGTCTACAGTTTCTGAAAATGAATAGCGTTGCAGTTAAGACCCCCTTTTGTTTAAAATATTAGGCACTAGCTTTTGCCAGCGGCTTCGCCAGTGTGGACATCGGAAGTTATCCCACGGGAATGAACTACTGGGATAAAAAGTATCCTATGTTTTAATCTAGGTTATAAACTTTATGTGAGCCAAATCTCATCCAAATCCGTTCAGCCGTTTTTGCGTGATTGAGTCAAAAACATTCAACCTGACACATTTATAATATTAGTAGGATGACATTTCATGTCATACGTACCGACAAATTGCAAAGAAAAATGGAGGTTTTCTGCTACGGTTTTTTATGCTTTACCAACTGCAATTACATATTGTGGTGAAACCCTATTATTCACACCACATAAATGTGAACAATGACAACGATGTTCTAAATAGAACTGCAGCCGCAAATTGCAAGGCTAACATTGATTTTGCCCACATAAGCGGACATGCTCGTCATGCTCGGGTGTCCGTAGACATGCTCTGGGCTGTGGTAAGTTCAGTAACAAGCTTGCCTGTTAGACACTGCAGTGTTGCATGAAGGGTTCACAGCTGCATCGATTTAGGCACAGCGCCTTGCGCTGGCCGTGGCCAGCGATGGACCACAATACACATAAATGTAATCCAATACGCAAACCGCAATGCGTGTACTGGATATATCGTGCGCCACTATTAATTATAGTTTTCCTCGTAAGTATTTGATTGACACAGCCAGCTTAACATGACGTTTCCAAACACAAAGAATAGGTAATTGTGATCATAACATTAAAATTAAAATGTTTGACTAAGTCCACACGTACCTATTTAGCCAATAGGAGTCCTGTTTTAATTGCCCATATTTCTTTAGTGCATCGTCTTGCTTTGAAGGCTGACGGGTTATACGTGGAACAGAACACGGACGCTGGCAGAGAGTTTCACACTCACAAGAGACTGTCATACTGAATTTCGACAATTATTTCGACACAGTCCCAATTTCAAAAAACAATAGTTCGAATACTTTTCGACGGTGTGTGTTGTCGAAGTATGTTCTGTAGGACTAATGCTAGTCGAATATATTATGTTCTGTCGAAGCAATGAGTAGTCGAACTATTGTTTTTCGAAATTGGGACCGTGTCGAAATAATTAACTGTCGAAATTCAGTATGACAGTCCTCACAAGAATGCAGTCAGACACCGCTGATCATCGGCATAAAGACGTCCGCGGGAAATAACGCTATCCGCCTTCATGTAACTGAGGCTCTAAGATCGATGACGATAGTTTGACTCTATTTTCTGACATAAAATAATACTATATTACATATAGCAGTCGGAAAAGTCTTCAGGCAATGCCAGTACAGCTAAACAACCCGCAGTCATCAATACAGTATTGAAGCCAATTAGGTGCGTTTAATCTAATCAAGATTATGAAATATCCACAGCTGAGTACTGACTGTTTAACTTATCATGTTTTGCTATCAAACAAACAAAGCTTTATTGTGTTGGTAGATGATCATTTTTCGTCTTTTCTTATAAAGAAGTCGTGTGGTGTGGGGATTATTCAGGATTAGTCATCTTCTATATATGAACATACAAATAAATATAACTGAAGTGTCTGTTTATAATGTCAAAATAATAGCTTTTTACTAAATGCATAATTATGCAAGGGTATTCGTAAATATAAAAGAAAACAATTTGAAAAAAATGGCGGTTTGTTCCGGGTAATCTCGGAAACGGCTGGGCCGATTTCTATGGGACTTTCACTGGCAGATGTTATAAGAAGTCATTTAGGCTACTGTTATTTTAGAAAAAGAATACATAAAGCTTCTGCGCAAAAAAAAATTAAAACCCATGAAATCCAATTTGTTTTCCGACATGCACGTAAACGAACAGCTAGTTTTCACTATAATCAAACGGGCGCCGGGGTTAGTATAATCTACGGAACCAACGTGAGGTCTTAAACTAATTCTGGCGGCGTGTCGCCGACGGCGACGCCGGGTTAGCGTCAATTTTCAATCTTCAGACGGGACGCATCCTCTGTTAGGTCGCTATACCTATCTATTATTTAAAACAACGTGGACACGTCAGACGTTTAACAGCAAAGTTAAGATTCATCATCTGCCTAGCCTTTTCCCAACTATGTTGGGGTCGGCTTCCAGTCTAACCGGATGCAGCTGAATACCAGTATTTTACATGGAGCGACTGCCTATCTGACCTCCACAACCCAGTTACTGGGTAATACGATACCAAGGGGTATCGTAAGGCTAAGACTGGTTGGTAAGTGTAGGGGTAAGACTGGTTGTCAGACTTTCGGACTTCTGACTACCCGTATCGACTGTCAAAGATCCACGAATGACAGACGGGACCAACGGCATAACGTGCTTTCCGAGGCACGGAGGGGTCACGGTATGTAAAGACGATCACCCATCCACAGACCAACTGCGGCAAGCGTAGCTTAACCTGATCGATCGACCTGTGAGAAACCCTTGACTATGAAAAGATTAGTCGTGATTAGTTGCCATTAGTATTAAGACGTGATAACTATAAAAATAAGCTGTTTGTCATAACATAGCTTATTTTTTACGAAAACCTCTTTGCTATTTAAGTCTACACAAGATGCTTAGCTGTGAATGTGAAGGATATGATACAGCATAAGTTATCTCAAACGTTATCATTTCGAAATTTGGAAAGAAATCCTGACAAAAAGTACACAAAAAAAAACTTTTAAACCTTTCTTTTTTACCAGACTGCGGCGAAGCCCAAAAGGAGGGTTATTTAATAATTCACTGGTAGTTTTTATTTTCTAAAAGAAATCCCACTATGTGACGAATGACAAGGCCGGACGAGGGCAGGAAAACCGGACATCCGGAAATTGTAGTTAACATAATAATAACATGTAAAATGGCTGCAAAGTGAAATTCACTGAAAGAATAGAGGAGTAGGTACTTGTTAATAAATTAGATAAAGCTCTTCGACTCAAAGAACCTAGGTACTTACCTAATGTTTCCATAAAAGCAATGGAAAAGGGTGGAATTAAGTTACATTTTCTCCAGCAAGAGTGGATAAAGATACGTTACGTAGAAGTTTTAAGCTAGTCGGAATGAGAGATCAACTACACACGCACTACTATATCGAACTGATGTATCCGAAGTTTGTGTTCTGTTAAACTTTTACTTAACTAAAGGAATCATAGGAAATAATATTATAAAGCTTAGGTACTAGAAAAGCTTTAGTTTTACTGGAAATTTGCCGCTTATAATTTATTTACCAACAAAATAATAATTCCTCGCTTGAAGTTTGTGAACTGTATGAAATTTTTCCATCCCCATTGATTACATTAGCAGAATGTTGCATATAAATTGCTTCTTCATAGACAAGTGAACTGGCCGTGGTATATTTTATTAGTCACGGTCGCAGAACAACGCTGTATTTAAATTTTAAAACATTGAAAATAAACCGAGACGGTTATCACCCACATGAAAAGGTTTCATGGTTCTGATTAATGATATTGATACAAGGTACATACCGCTATATTAAGTGGACCAGTATAACTTGTATTTAACACACAAATAAAATGTGAGAATTATTTTATTGTGTGTTATCTTAGTGTGAATCAGCGGTCAGGTCTACACTGAACCAAGGACTCGTCACCGCATTGCGGTCGTACTCCGGCGACCGCCGACAAAAAATAGCCCAACTGCAACAATCACACTTCGGATCTCCGCGTTGCGTAACCCGCACCAGATCACATCACACCACGGTAGCATTCACTTGAGACTTACTTCACGCAAACAACTTGATTCCACATCGCCGTAGCGTCGCGCTGACAATGACATCACTGTCACACACGTTCACTGCTGCGATCACGTGTACACTGACTCACATGCAAAATGTGCACAAACACTGTTATCTAAGTTCTATTTCGAAGGAGTAAATAATCTGATCGTGGGACGGTCGACAAGGAGCGGTATCAGACGAGATACAGTCGCGATTATGTTGTAATTGTAACGAGCGCGTATGTGTAGGACGCGCGAGTCGCGCTACGTCGCGTCGTCGTTGTCACCGCGGCCGTCGACCATTAATGACACCCTAATTACATATCAATTAAGTAATGAATTCTCCCGACCTGTCGTCGTACATTACTAGCTAGAACCTTACTATTCGGTAAATCGACAGAAATCGTTCAGTTGGTAGATACCTACTAAGCTGACAGAGTTGTATGTCGATGTGAATACGTTACGAAATATTTAATTATCTCTAGCTAAGGTATGTACAGTGTGAATAGACAAGATTAGATAACACGAATTGTACAGAGTTGATAAAAGTGACTTAAGGGTGCTTTGTGATACCTACTCGACGTAGTCAAGAACAAATAATAATTCACCTATCTCAACGAGGTTACCAACTTTTTCGGCACGTGCACTGATTCAAACAACTGAAAGCACACGGATTCGCTCAGTTGTTTTCATTGTTCTGTTTGACAGGACCAGACAAAAGAGCAAGCGAGTATGATTTGCAAATAAAGACCGAGCTAACTACTGGAAAGTTAAATTAAGCGATCTAATAAAATATAACAGTAGCCGCACCAGGAACTGGAAACATCACGTGTTTTATTTGTAAGCACTTTCTTTTGAGTGACTTGTTGAGCAACTTGTGAAATAACAATTAGCTGTACCGATTGTTAACTTACCACCTTTTCAAAACATACAGATGAGAGAAGTTCGATACAAGTCGGAGATCAGATGTTATTACTCGACTTGAATACACGGATGATACAAACCTGAAGTATTAAACCTCATCAAAACCATGTACCAATACCTTAAGACTGTTCTGACGAATACAGAATGCTGATGAGCCCATGCTAGTGCCATGCGGCAAGTAGAAAATATTGAATTACGTGTGGATGCATCGTTCATTTAGCTGGTACGATCGAAGAAACAACACCAAAATGTATTCGCTTACGTCCAAGTGTTACGTAATGTTTTTGCGCCCTAAGTCATCAACATGATGCATTCGGATAAACACCTTGGTTATTAAAAACAACAGTACGGCAAATAAGTTTGAACGCGGACACTGACACATTATCTATATTAAGTATATTAGAAGTATATTATTATGAATAAATGAATTCAGGTATAGGAGTGAAGATAACGGTCGGTGAAACAAACAACCTGATATGATGGAAACAGTTGGCACAACATATGCGCGAGCCGTCCGCGTCGGCGTGCATCCTCGTCTGCGCGTGCGACGCCTTCGCACTACTGAACGACTGAACTGCGCCAGAACCGCGCGCTCCGTATCGTCCGAGGAATTAGATAAAACCATACTAAGATAAAAAGATGACTAACAAATAGGAAACGACGAATCATTCATTTTGAGTAACGAATAGATAAGGGTATTTATTGATTTTGATTCAGAAACATCTACATACTAACTTTTATTTTTAGAGTTACGTACCTCTTATGGAAAAACGGAATCTTAATAGGACAACTTTGTTGTCGTTCTGTTATCATTATCACACCCTTTCTCTCAAAAGTAAAAGTATCAAACTATCAAGAAGAAATGATAAACAAACAAGGTCAGAGCAATGTTCGGGGCTTACCTTATGTGTTTGACGCAATCAAATGCCTTAGAGACATAGGGATTATAATAATATATAATTCCTATGTCTCGAAGGCATTTGATTGCGTCGATCACGAAACATTGCTTTTGAAACTTGAGCATTACGGACTTGGAAAACTTGCGCTCAGTTTAGTCAGTTCTTATTTAAATGATAGACAAAAGCAAGTTCAAATAAAAGGTGTCAATTCACATGATTAACAGTAAAAATGGGTGTGCCACAAGGCTCTATATTGGGTCCTTTCCTCTTTCTAATGTATGTTAATGATCTACTCCACTTATTAAAAAATCAATCACCAATGGTGTTATTTGCTGATGACACTTCCTTAACTTTTAAGGTAAATAGACGTGATACAAATTTTGACGACGTAATTAACGGCCCTACTGCAGGTTCAAAATTGGTTCACTGCTAATAATTTAGTATTGTGAGATAATATTGAATCAAGAGAAACTAGAATTCGTCGATAAAACTGTTTTCCTAGGGATCACGCTCGAGGCTACAATGGGGTCCTCATTTAACATCTCTTGCAGGACGGCTAAGTTCAGCCGCTTATGCTGTCAGAAAAATCCGTTAATTTACTGATGTAGATACCGCGAGACTAGTCCATTTTAGTTACTTTCATAGTATCATGTCTTACGATATTTTACTTTGGGGGCGGGCTGCAGACATCGATTCTATTTTTATTCTGCAGAAAGAAAAGAGCCATCAGAGCCATATATAATCTCCGCAGGCGCGATTCTCTAAGGGAACTGTTTAAGGAAATTAAAATCATGACGGTGCCTTGTCAATGTATCTACGAAAACATCATATATGTAAGAAGAAACTTTCATCTTTTTAGTAAAAGAGGTGAAAGAACTAGAAATAGAAACCTATTCAATTTTATAGTACGAGAAATAGGGACCTATTAGTTCAGCCAGGTTTCACACTGGTTAAAATAGACTCATCTTTTATGGGGTACTGTTTAAAATGTTATAATAAAATACCTCCCCACATTCTTCAACTGAATGAGACAAAATTCAAGTCTTGTATAAAACGCACACTATGCAGTCAGGAATATTATAAGTAAGATGATTACATCGCTGATAAAAAAACCTGGCTCAATGCTGGTCCTGCTCCACAACAACCAATTGATTAACACTTGAAAATACTGTTGGAGCGTCTGAAGATTGTAAGACTATCTTTGCATTGTATAAACTCAATTTCCTTTGTATTGTATAATTGCATAGCACAGATGTGAGTTCTATGTATGTACTATACCCAATGTACCATTTACCGGGTAATATGTCTTTCATTGACTTGAATGTGCCCTGGCGGCTGATAGTATGTCATGCTCACACAATGGTCTCGCTGAAGGTGGAGTGTGTATTGGAGCTCCCTTCAAAATGGTTGAGCTGAATAGTGCTGATCTATGCGTCATGTTCGTGAACGGGCGCCGTCAGTTGGGGCTGGTCATTACTTAGCTGCCTCGGCTTATTTTTAATTATTTTATTTTTGGATCGTTGTTTTCGTACTATTTGCTGTACTCTGGACGCTTTTAACGCGTACGTCTTTTTTAAATCCTTCTCACATATAATTATAAATTCAACATTAATGATGTAAGTACTTAACTAATATTTTTGTAAAAATATAATTTGAAAGAGTGTCCATGGAGTTTCTTGTCCGTTCTTCTCCATAGGTACGTACGCTTTGGAATGGGTAACTAGCTTCACATTTTCTGACTGACCGACTTCTTGACAATTCAAAAGTCCTGTGAATGGTTTAATTGAAATAAATGCTTTGAGTCTGAGTTTTTTATCGCGACTTTGTACTTCATATGGCATATATGAGTGAGCCAGACAGAAACACAATGACACGCAGCTCCGTTAGCTCAACTATTTCTATTTAGAACAAGAACAAAAGCTTAAATCACTCACCCGCTAAACGCTTTCCGTTGTTTTACGGGACTGGCGGCGCTGACGCTCCCCCCGGGGTCCGAGTTTGTGGCTTCTGCAAAAGACAAACAGACTTTATTAAGATGAAAAAACCTTTGATCTGTATATTCATTATACAGATTATAGTTAGGAACTAAAAATGAAACGCTATTTGAGTGTTTTATCGGTAAAAGTACATAGTTAATATAAAAAAAAATATATCAAAAATGATGAACGGACGGCTACAACCTAGTCAATAAAGTTAACTTTAAAAAAAATATGCAGGGGCTAAAATTTTTAGGGTTCCGTACCAAAATGGTAAAACGGAACCCTTATGGTGAGACTCAGTCTGTCTGTCTGTCACAGCGGGATCTCTCAAGAACTGCTAATGCTATCAACTTGAAATTTGGAACAGTTTTAGATGACGTTTGACTAACTATTTTGCAAATAAGAAAGAAATAAAAATATATGTATATTTTTTGCAACAGGGACTGAAAGGGGGTCTGAAAAAATCGAAGTGGATGTGGGGTATCATTCATATGAAAGAGCGCAGTTTGCACATTCTCAAGCCTTTGTTCTATTTTTTTTAGGCCGCATAGTTTTCGACTTTTGATGAAAAATGTAAAAAATACCCCCCCCCCCCCTAATCTCCGAAGTTTGCAAAGAGAGAAAAATCTGAAATAATTCGATGTGATAGAAGTTTATGTAAAGATTACAGGAAAAATAAAACGAAGTATCTAAATAGCACACTTTTTCAGAAATCATCAACAAAAGTTACATTAATTCCACTATCGGTCAAGAGATGGCGCTGACATATAACTGCAATATTCTACACCGCAGTGCACAGTGTTAAAACTCTCTAAAGAATATAGGCCGCGCCGCCGATGAAAAAAACAATTAAAAACATGATGGTACGGAACCCTCGGTGCGCGAGTCCGACTCCCTCTTAACCGTTTTTTTAGGGTTCCGTACCCAAAGGGTAAAAACGGAACCCTATTACTAAGACTTCGCTGTCCGCCCGTCCGTCTGTCTGTCACCAGGCTGTATCTCAAGAACCGCGATAGCTAGACAGTTGAAATTTTCACAAATTATGTATTTCTGTTGCCGCTATAACAACAAATACTAAAAACAAAATAAAATAAATATATAAGGGGGGCTCCCATACAACAAACGTGTTTTTTTCTGCGTTTTGCCTTGTGGTACGGAACCCTTCGTGTGCGAGTCCGACTCGCACTTGGCCAGTTTTTTTTTATATTGTTTAACGCAGAACAAAACAATTGAAAAATTCAATATGTCATTCACATCAAACTTTCGGAAGAGTCAATGAGATATTTCTTTTGTTCCAAATGTGACATAAATTCCAATAATCCATTCGGAGTGAACCGGCACGCAGACGACAAACGAAAACCATGGTAATCCAATTCTCATATTGTCATCGAAGTCCATTTGGAACAAGGTATATGCACTATGGTATATATTCAAGCTGTTGCTTTACCGGCAAGCTTTGTATTATCTACTGGACCGGATAATCGAAGGGAAGCGAGTGGACTCAGGAAGTTGAAAACGAAATGTTCGTAACAAAGACATGAATGCGCTTTTACATAAAGAGAAGAACTCCGTTCTCAGTCCAACAAAGGATTTTTTAATAAAAAATACGTTTGCTGGACCTTTAAAAAGTTCAGTTCAATAGTCAGCCAATGTGATGTTTAATGAAATATTTCAGACAGGAGTACAGGACGTGTTCTATGTTCTATAGCGTATCAAAGTAGTGAAACAGTAAATTTAAATCTTCCGGCAGAATATGTAATTACATGCTGTGCCTGGTCGTAAAAGTTCCTGTGTACACACATCTTAAGTGTATAGGGATCAAATACGTTTTAGAGTATCGCCGCAATTGAGGATTATTATTTTAACCTTTTTGGATCGTTATTGATTCTTTTTTTAGTTAATTTCACTATTTGATTAAAGTATTTATTTAAAATTTCCGCACAAAAAGGTACAAAGTCGGACTTCATGCCTTAAGCATTCTCTACCAGTAAACCAATGGTGGTGAAGAGATTGGATGGCAGGTGCTTTGGTAAAAAAAAAAGTATCGAGTAGTGTCTAGTAGTAGTAGTAAAATATTTTCTTTAAATTTATATAAAATATAAAATCAACTGTCAATCAAGATTCGCCTCAAGGAAGGCAGTAGAAGAAGGATACAGTGGTATTCCTTCTTCTTTTGCACAAAATCTTAATGTTATATACTGTCACTTCGAAAGCTTCAATGAGGTCAACATACCCAAAGCCATATCAGCGGAATATATAGACACAGTTTTCTTTGGCTTTAAAAATTGCTTTATCTTTGTAGCCTCTTCGGGATGCTCCGAGACCAGTTTAATTATATTTGCAAAATTATTGTTTTGTGCTTTTAAACCAGTTGCATGAGCAAGGCTTTTAGTGCTATGCGTTAGGAGCTCTTCCACTCTGCTTCTCTTCTGTAGCAGGCTTGGCACCTTGAATGGTTTTCTCGGACTCACAGCTGATGTTGATTTTCCAACACTGCACGTCTCCGGTCTGTAACATGTTGATGCACCCTCATTTACACCAAAGTCAGAACTGGAACATAGTTGCTGCTCTACTGACACTAAAGAAGCGGTCATCTTTTCCATCACTACCTCAGGCCATTTTATGTTCTGTTGCAGCCATGTCTCAAACTTTTTTATGAAAGTACGACTCGTGCGATTACACGAGATCCATTTGTTCCTCAACGAACACACATAAGTCTAACAGAATTGTTTCAATTCCTTCTTTTCAATTTCTGACAAATCAACAGTATTTTCAAAAACTTCAAATAACACACTAAGCTGTGAAAAACAACTGTTGTTTGCCACAAATATGAAAATGTCCAAATAGGTACCAAAACCTTCCATCATAAAACAATGACAAATAGAACGTAAAAAGTTGGCGCGGACAAGTGCTGAGAGCTACTAATAAAATTAAGCTCAAACGTTCTATTTTTATACAACTACCCTCATTAATGTTCGCTATTCTTTAATTAGGTACCTATATTACAGACAATTAATTTTATTAGACTAGGGCCCCATTTGACCCCACTAGAGCTTGACTGGTTAATGCTCATGTCATTAGTATCTAATTTTATAACTCAACGGTGATTAACAGATGAGTTACTAGTTCATGGAACTTTTGTAAAAAAAAAAGTATTTAATCAATATTATTTTTTAATTATTCTCATCATAAAAGTCATTAGCAGACTATAAACTAACGATATTTTAAGTAAATCGATCGGCAACTTCATTTAAACTCGTCAAATATTTGAAAAATAACATCGAAAATTCAAAATTTCAAAATTTTGCTACGTGCAAAGCGTCATCCAAAGGTCATCTTGATCATCGTGTATGGTATAATCACTCGTGTGAGCACCAGCCCTTCAAATCCATTCAATTTAAAAAAAAATGTACTTTAAGTGTTTTCTCCCAACCAAAAACAAACCCAAATCTTTTTTTTTTCACGCGTGGAGCTGCTACTACCATCCATACTTTAATATCACATAAAGGGAGGTATACCAGAGACATTACAACTTTTTTTAATTCCTGACTAAGTTTCTATGAGTATGGAGCTCAATTTTCAGACCACTGTGCAACGGTTCTTGCAAATTGGATATCTGTCAGCCGAACATCTCGTACCTAACTACCGACATAATAATGTCAGTCTGCGGTCAACGGTCCCAGCTGGGCGTGCAGATTAGACCGTTTGGGCGAGCCGGGATAGTTCACCCCTTTCACCCTTTGATGTTTTACATTGTTCTTCGATTGCATCTCTGGACTTGGATCTCGTGTAAATATAGTTTGAAGGTAAATATGCATACCTCATGGATGACAGTAATTTAGTTGTTCGAATTATACTAGGTGGCGAATAGGGACTGGAAAGAAAGTCAAATTGACAGCATACAAAAGGTTGATCTTGAAACAGCGGTGATGGCCAGGGCATTGTACATATTAACCTAACACTGAATACAGTAAATGATTACAGATACGATCAGAATGCGGCGGACACTACTAATTGGGGCACGTCAGGTATGCGTGCCGCAATTCCATTAGCATCCAATGATGTCCGTGCGGACCTAATATTGAGATGTCCGGAGGTCGGGAGGTCGGGAGATTTGTTAGTAAGCTCAAGTTATGGTCACACCGAAAGGGGCTAACCAAAACCTATAGTAACATAACAGAATCTATAAATATCATGTAACTGATAAATATAACCGAGTCCAAATGGGGAACACAACTGCGACCATTGCTAGGTATATCGAAGAAGCGTTTAAGTACTTGCAGTAGCACATGTGATTGTAGGGCAGAAGTGGATCTTACTGGACAATATGGAGTGGCAGCATATGAGCTTAATGCACAACAAATTGTTAGGCTGGTCATAGTGGTCATATGATAAATGATTTTTTTTTTGTAAGTAGGTTTGCACAAACACTTTTACACGTTAATCATATTTTTTTTTAACTAGATGAGGTCGGCGTTTCCTATCTGACTACTCTGAGAAGAAAGGCCGAAACAAACTCACGAGGTCACAGTCTTTTTTAAAGTCCAGACATAATCTTGGTCAGGTTATTTATGAAGACCATGTAGATCGATGTCTGAGATGGTCTTTTGAGGAAAGAACCACACAGATTGAGAGGACCTGTCCAGTCAGTGCACGCGTTTGTCAGAAATCGTGCAGCTCAACTCAAGACTTAAAGGAGCTCAACGATACACGGTCTGCTCCAGCAGTAAGCCAGTGATCAACATACACCGACTGCTCGTGCAGTCAAATTCAACCGCTTGAAGCTGCCATTGATACCTGCCTGCTTGCTGCTGCAGCAGTCGGTATCAACTACTCGACAAGTTACAATTTCAAATCAGTAGCTATATGGATTTTGAGGAAGAAGCACTACTTTTGCTCAGACGACGACGGCGGCGGCGACAAATAGTAAATTGTGGGTTCATCCAATTTTGGAATTACGAAATCATCATGGAGAATTTAATCACTTGTTTTTAGAACTAAGAAGTGATGAAGAAAAGTTTAACACTTCTTTAGTTTTATTAAATTTTCTTTTAGTATTTTTTTGTTAGTGCTTTTTTTGCCGATTCTTTATTATTATCGTTCTCTTCACATGTTTCTTTTAAACTGTCTGATTTGTCTGATCTAGCTTCAACGACAGCCTTTAAAAATGATAACTGCTCATAATATGCGTAGTCTACCCTGACTGCTTCAAGCTGTCCGTGTATGGCCGGCCTTAGAGTGTCCTCAACTGAAGTTGATACGTGAACTTTCTGGCAAAAAAATAATTGTGAGACACACTGTGAACGCATTTTGAATAAAAACTTGTTGTTCGCTGACAAGGTCTTTGTATGATAAACAAATTGATTCGGAAACAACACATCAGTTCGCTGCCGAATTAATAGCATCGAGTGCTGTCTTGACGAATGGAAACTAAAACGTGTTACGCTAATTGAATGGGATTTCATCGATGATTTACTTCTGTTGTGGCACGGTGGTTATAAGCGTGAAATATGACGTAGATTTGGCACGTGACTGCGTTCACTCTCAACTACGACCACATGGTTATTGTTAACAAAGAGCCTGTTCCACGCTCTACGGTGGATTAACAAAATTAAATCTTTGTTAAATTTTAAAATTGTTTTTTACAGGGAAGGATTGCTAATGTTATAAAGACGCCAGCACATCAAGCTACTACAATCTGTCAAATTTCTTTAATAGATTTTCAACTTTATCGCTAAAGCAGAAGGGTCAGAGTTGATTGAGAAAATTTGACAATTTCGGATAGCTTGATGCGCTGGCGTCAGTGCCTGCCAGAAACAGCAGCGCTCTGTAACACCACGAACAGAGGAACATGTGGGGCGGTGCCTTCGCCTCGACTGTGACTGCCTGAAGCTACACCCTAAGGCCGCGCGTCGGTTAGTGTTGTCCATTCATTATTCAACACGTCTAATTAAGCTAATTTTATTTTCCGCTGATTATTTATTAGCCGTCAATTAGCGACACGAACTTCACTATTGTTTTTAAGATATGTTTAAGTTGTTTCGTCTTTTGAACAGGAATTATCATGCGGTTTTTAAGACCACATTACTATGGTTCGAAAAAAAGCTGTTAAAACTTCATGAAATGATATCATTCGAGAAGCTAAAATACATTTTCCAATAATAAAAACTGGAGGGCCTCGTGCCTATTGGTAATGGCTGAGTGTAGCCGAAAGCAGTGTTCCGTGAGATCGGCTTCGGAATCGGGCGGCGTGTTCAGACAAGCCTCTACTATCGATTCTCTCGCTGGGGCTTCTGTCCGGCCCCAGATCGCCAATCTTGACGCTTCTTTTAAATAGACTATGGGTTGCGCCTTTATTTTTACTCACATCAAAACGATAGATGGACGTGAAAAAGCCATTTTTACTACAAAAATGTACAGTGAGCAGCGGATTAATCCGTTATTTCGTTGCGACACGTTTGTCCGAAAGTCATATTTTGTGAGAGATGTGTAGGTGTTTTTAACAAAACAATATTATTTGTATCTTTATCAATATTATTTAAATTTTATTTGTATCTGTCTGTTTCAAATAGAATAAGGGATGTGCCTTTATTTTTACTCACATCAAACGACAAATTGTACCTACACTGAGCAGCGGATTTATCAAAATATTTCGGTTGCGATAAATTTATCCGAAAGTCATAATAATATTTAGACAGAGATATCACACAATCACACATAATCTTGTTATTTTATATGTGATCGCTATTTATCTTCTAAACTAGAAATGTCGACATTCTAACACGGCGCTACATCAGTATATTGTTGCACCCGAAGCAGGGGCGGGTCGCTGCCGCGCTGGTAACATATCTAGGTATCTAGGTAGGTATTTGATGAACGGGTCGCGTTTCCATGTCAACAAATAGGCTGATTATTCATGTTTGTGGGTAAGTGGTAATCCTTCAGCTGTAACCCTAAGTGCTCTTACCAGGCACAGGTAAATGATTAAGGCGACTACATGACCTAAAGTTCGGTCTTTCAAATAAAGACCGAGCTAACTTAAAGTTAAAGGTTGGCCTTTGCTATGTTAGGCCCAACAGAAAGTTGAGGGAAAAACGTTTTGGTTTCTTTAAAGAGAGATCAATGACATCGGCGGGACATCTAAAACCCATAGAGGTGATAGTTTCGAGATTAGCGTAGCTAAGTATAGCCACGATTTTACTACATACCAAGAACAATCCGTCACAAAAGTGTGCTGTTGGCAAGCAGTAAAAGCGTAACAATATCTGTAATCTATTTGTTACCGATTAGACGGACGTGCGAAAACGGTTGGCGTCCGGCCCAATCCTTATTTCTTCACACCGCACTGCGTTAATGCGGCTGTGATTGTCAAAGAACAACATTATGGTTTCATTGTCACGGCTGTGAGAGACGCCGTCGTTACTCAAGCAGCCGATTGTTTATCTTCTCCCTCTTTAAGGGCTTTCAAATTGTATAGTTGCTAAGCCTTGTTTCGTGGTTTTGTGCAAATACGTTAACGCCAGATTTTCAAGCGTGCAGAGTTAGCCTAGTTTCTAGTCAAAGTTACGATTGCATTGCATTTAACCGTTTCGAAAACTACGGCAGCTTTGTATTACGTATGTTCTATTTTGTTACAAAATTAAATAGGAACCACAGACAGGCACTTCAAGGATTGTTTAAATAAGGGGTTTTAGTTGTACGGCTGCTAAGGAGAGCCTGTTTAAAATGTCCAAATTGAATGGAGTTTATGAGACCTCGTCGATATTATAATTTTTTACTTTGATGTTAAAATTGTTATGGTAATTGATACCTTAGGTACTATTAATTTTATGGGACATCTTTTGCCTTAAATGAAGATGACGATAATCATAATAATAACCGTTACATAAGTTACATTAATTAAAAACAGATCATTGAAAACCGATTTAACGTTTTCGTTAATTACAGAAACTAGTATACCTTGTCATATTCTGCCATATTTTTTGTTTTATAAATCCTATTGCAAGTTGCAATGCTATTACCTAATACGGTAAAATAAACTGGACAAGTGCGTGTCGGACCACGCACAATGAAGGGTTCCGTAGTTGGAATGAATTTATCCCAAGATCAAACTTAACATTGTAGTTGAAAAACATGTTCTCTCATACATTCCAACTGAACATGTAAGTTTGTACGCACAATATTGAGAGATTTACCATGTTGTTTTAGGACCACTTAGGTTTTCCTGTAATCTATAGGTAAGTATAGAACTATTTTCTGTATTTTGTTCAAAATTTTAGGCTCAGTAGTTTCGGAGATAAGGGCCCCCGGAAATGGTAAATTTTCGTCTATTTTCTTAAATAATTTTAATAAAAAAATATATTTGAGATCCTTACAGTAAGCCCTTTCATTTGGTATACCACACGGTGCAGACTGCGAAACTTTTATTTTTTTAATTTTCTATTTACCCCCAAAAATGACCCCCATATTCAAAATTTAATTTAGGTTACACGTCTGACCTGTGTTTGGGTCACCGAGATTCATATGTGTACCAAATTTTAACTTAATCGGCCCATTAGATTCGGAGCAAATTGGCTGTGACAGACGGACGGACAGACACACGATGACAAGAGTGATCCTATAAGGGTTCCGTTTTTTCCTTTTGAGGTACGGAACCCTAAAAATATAACACTTGCCGGTTATTTTTGTTTGTCAAGTTGACGAGATCGATTCTAGGTTGGAGAAATGGTCTTTTTGTAAGTCCAATAATGCAAGATTCCTTAATTTAATAAAAGTATGTGTACCTATGTACTTATACCGTCTTCAGTTTATGGTACGGTGTGTTTGACTCATGAATTTTCTCCCGGAATAGAATGATGTAAAAACATAAACATCACGCATCTTCTGACGTACGCGGAACTAGTTTAGATGTACGTCTGTGGGTGCGCAACGTGCGCGTTTGTTGCTCTACGCGTCTGCGCTTTATTTTTTTGGGTTCCGTAGCTAAATGGCAAAAACGGAACCCTTATAATTTCGTCATGTCAGTCTGTGCGTCAGTCCGGTTGTTACACAGCCATTTTACTTGGAGACTATTTGCAGTATATCGATGAAAATTGGAAAGCACCGCTGTGGGTACTACACCGCTGCACCGCTTCTATATTGTAATGACATTAAAAACAGTTACGAGTGGCTCTCCCCACACATGTAACCGAGGGATGAGAAAATATAACCTCAAGGCAAATAAGCGTGTCGAGTATCGTTAGATCCCCATAATTAAAAAGATTTAAATATTTATATGTGACTTTTTATTTAAGCTAACAGTTTTTGTGATATGGGATATTTTCGGTTCTAAACGCGTTTGATTTTTTAGTCTTTACGAGATGAAATGCAAATTTAATTTATGTTTCATAATAAGTTAAAAGTAAAAAACTTAAATATCGCGACAAGCTTTTATATCATATAAAGAAAGAAAGAAAAAAGTTTATTTTATTCTTTTTAGCGCATTTAAATAAAAGCTTGTTTTTAAAAAGTCTTTTACTTTTAATTTATTTTTTACTTTTTAGTTATCGCTGGACAGGTTTCTCAGTCTGTTCATCTCGTTCACGACGTCATGTTACACCCTGATGCCACTCAGTCCTCGGCACGGCCTCACCTTGACTTGACTTGGGTGTTTGGAGGAATGCGCCACTTATTTCAGCTTGAAGCTTACTTGTGCCTTACGAAACACCGTTCCGGGTTTGTTTTTGGAGTTATCCTTCTCCTAGACAGGTTGCAAACCAATGCTGTTGACGCCTATCTCACCAAATTACACAAGCCAAAGTTTACCAACCAATGCTACAGACTCGAACAATTCCACCTCAATATCATAATCGAGGACTTCAAAAACCCCAGTACACCAAAATTTCAGACGGATTAGAGCAACGGAGTGTAACTCGCATTCGTATTCTCAGCAAGTCCTTTCATTTGACACCCATATTGTAGGAAAGCAAAAAAAAAAACTTAGTCCGCCATCTTTAGAAGTCCGCCATATTGTATTTAGAGTGACGTCACTTTATTTTTCGAGTTATTCTCAGCAAGCCCTTTCATTTGATATCCATATTGTAGGAGTGCATTAAAAATAACTAGTCCGCTATCTTGGGTGTTCCGCCATACTAGATTTAGAGTGACGTCACTTTATTTTTCGAGTTATTCTCAGCAAGCCCTTTCATTTGATACCCATATTGTAGGAGTGCTTTAAAAAGAACTAGTCCGCCATCTTTGGTTTTCTGCCATGTTGGATTTAGAATGATGTCACTTTATTTTTCGAATTATTCTCAGCAAGTCCTTTCATTTGATACCCATATTGTAGGAGTGCATTAAAAATAACTAGTCCGCCATCTTGGGTGTCCCGCCATATTGGATTTAGAGTGACGTCACTTTATTTTTCGAGTTATTCTCAGCAAGCCCTTTCATTTGATACCCATATTGTAAGAGTACATTAAAAAATAACCATCTTGGGTGTTCCACCATGTTGGATTTAGAATGACGTCACACAGCAAACCATGCATTGTCATCCAAACGCTTGTAAATTCAGTAGGTAGGTACATGCGTAAATATTTATCCTAACTACGGGACCCTTCACTGTGCGTGGTTCGACACGCTCTTGGCCGGATTTGCATAATTTCGGGTTAAAATTGGAGCAATAGCGACATTAGCTACTCATTATGACGATGACTACATCCTTGTCTAAACATTTACGCAATAAATGCCGACATTACAGAGCACAGTGTTTTTATTGCCCCAAAATAGTGACACCAGTTTTTTATTGAATATTTCTACTCAATAGTTTACTAAAAAATGCACGAGTAAAACTCCCAGGTGCCAATTTTGTATACTCTATTTTTTTTTTTATCTTAATGTTTTCGTGACCTTAAGGTCAAAATACTGAAAATAATTCGTACAATAAACACTGTATATAATTGAGTTTTGTTTGTATTGCAGATTTATGAAGCAATAATAGGCGCATATTTTCCCATTTATATTTAATCAAAAATGACAATAGAATCCACAAAAAAAAATGTTTAACCGAAATCAGTATTTATTTATTTTTATTTTTCCTAGGTCGAAGTAGAACTTATGTCTGGTACAAATAGATTCCTTATACTAACGTTTGTCACCAACGAAAATATTATTTTCAACTTGGGCCCAGGTTTCAGAAAATCACTGTGCAGAGAAGTATGCAAAAATATGTCTTCCAATATTTTTTATCTAATCTTACGATTATTTTCTGTTTGTGATTTTAGGAAGGCAGAGCCACTGAAACGCAAGAAAAAGTACCAGAACTAGGTCGTAGGTTCGAACCCAGACAGGTAATTTAATTTATCAACACTGCTCTCAAAACAGTTAAGGAAAACATCGTTGCTAACCTTTTCTGACCACCTACTGTACGAATGGACTCTTGTCATGATTAATTTTAGGCAAAATGTTGCTGTAATTCTCGTATTATCTTCAAAAAATACAAGGATTGCTAAATAAATTTTTAATAACGCAAGATTGCTATGCGTACGCGCTGTTACTATATGGAGCGGGTAACCCAGTGGCCGAGTGGTAATCACGTGTGGCTCCGTGGCCTGCCTGTGAGCCTACACCACTCCACTCAACATAATCAGGCTCTTTACAACTCTAACGAGTCAAGCGTAAAGTTTAAATTGCATTGTTGTACCGGCAACAAAAAGTTTGTACAAGTACAGATGTGAAGTTATATTTAAATCACGGCGCTCATCTGCAATGTTAAGGTTGAATTCCGGAACGTTTGCGTCACTACACCCGTGTATGGTGGTCTACAGTCGACAGCACGTCAGTGGTTACTAGACCAGTATAAACTGGCCTCTTATCATATGGCAGCTTCCTATGTTAGGTCAGCTCAACTGTTAGTAAATAGACTATAAAAATTCGGACGCCGCCGTGCCGTAACCCTTTGTTGCCCTAGTTACTACCAATCTTACTACCAGTTGTAATACCGTTAATTTTGATTACCCTTCCTACTACTCCAGTATTGAGGTGTTAGAAGGGAAAAATTAATAGCCCGTGTTACTACTGAATTATACTTTCATTTTCTTTCATTATCATGAAATGAAATTTGAATAGGTATGTAGTCTGCGAACTACTTAGCGCCCCTTTTTAAACATAAAATAGTAAGACAACGCATTTTCCGTAGGGTTTTCGGCATTATATTACGAATTTTTGTCAAGTCCTGTAAAAATTCATAAAGACAGCTCTTTCGCGAGAGATGCCTGGGCCTACCCTAATATTTTAATTGATTCTTTGTCATATGTGTTCAAATCAAAATCGACTAAATTTTGTAGAAAATCCGAAAAAGTTAAAAAAAAAAAAAATTGCTGACGTATTCATCACCATCCAGACCACCATCCCCCTTGTCATCAAAAATAGGCAAATCAAAGACCCCCCCCGCTCCCCTGTAGTGCTTACGTAATACTCGAATGGCCCCCTGGGCTTTTGATGTTTGGCAAAAACCTTGTTTTTTGCACCTTATGACTTAATGACGAATGAGAATATTTTGGATTAAAAACAGTGTCCCTCGAGTTTCTTGCCAGGTTTTCTTTATAGGAACCTACTACGCTTTGGAATATATATAGCTTTATCTGTCTAACTGAAAGACTCCTTGACAATTCAAAAGTGCCTGTAGAGTAAATGGTTTAATTGAAATAAATGCTTTGTGTTTGAGTTTGATGTGAAAGATACGAACGTTTATGAATTTTCCTTTTAATATGGAAGATTGTAAACATGTTGTTATTTTTACAATTTGTTTCGTATTTAAATGCGCAGGTAGAATAACTAATTTCATAACAGCTAGCGGAAATAGTATAAAAGTGATATACAAGATTATGACACAGTTCGTGGATTAAAATAATATAGAGCTTATTTTGAGCGCGTGCGGCGGCAGCGAGTCCGCGCTAGGCGCCGTGGCAGCGCGCGTGTTTCCGTAGGACTGACACACTTATCAAATAAACGAAAATTAACCTTGTACTCTATGTAATTCACGACGTTTTAAGTAGGCTGACATTGACTGGGAATAGTTTTAATATGGACGTTTGTTAATAGATATATTTATTTACTTCGACGCCAATCTTACAGCTTGTAAAGAAAGAAGCAAATACAAGGCATAATTATACTTTTGCACATCTATTTCACTGTAATTTAAATTCATGGAATTGGTTCTTATCTTGAGTGCCGCATGCGAATTGAATAAAGAGAAATGGAGAAAAACAGGACATAGGTACTTAGGTATTTATCAAAACGTTTCCTTACAATATAATATGTATGTATGAAAAGCAACGGTCGAGTGTGCTTATGGTTTCAGAGCACGATTTATGAAAAAGAAAACCAAAACCAAAATCTATTTTTAAAAATCAAATAGCACCCTGCGCGTCGCCGCCGTTGCTGAAATAATCCCGAAAGGGATGTTATTTGACAAAATCCTACGTTGAAAAAAAAAAAGCATAGGTAGTAGGTTTTTGCTTCCAAAAATAAAGCAATATTTTTCAAACAGAATAAAGTTTTGAAATATACTCGTGTTGGGGTTTTTGAATCTTTATCATTACTATTCGATGATATTATCTATCTGGGAGGGGTTTTATATGTTTAAAGTGAAAAGATCTTGTGCTGTGCTGAAATATATGCTGCATTTCAGCCACACACAGTTCCGGCAAAATCTTCAAGGATCATTTTATTTTATTTAAAGGAACAGCAAACAGTTACATTATAACAACTTACAGCAAATTTAACAAAATCAATTTTAGTGATAATATAACCCACGACGCTGTATACACCTATACCTATAGACAGACTCAAGGAGCAAAGATTAAAGACGCCAGGTCTGGGGTAATAAACTTCACCTGGTTGACGCCGGGAGGGGCCGGTCGCGACTTGCAGGAGTTGAGGTATTGAATCATATTGTTATACTTAAATTATAACGTGTTAAATCTTTTAAACTCAATAAATTACAACAATTGATCCGATTCCAAATCGAAGACAAAGATAAATTAAATCGCCAGAAGATAAAACGGCCGTTAGGAGATTCTGTTAATAGGTGTATCGAATGCAAGTGGAGATACAAGAGATTCATTGTGCAGCTGCATCAGAGAATGATTTATGTTGAAATGGTAAGACGTGCCACCATTTTATGACGCTATTCCTTGCACAATACTTGCAGAACTAAAAGGGACTAACTTGTTCTGAATGGCCCAAGCATTTACTCTAAAAGTGCGCAATTGTTGACAGTTAAGTTTTAATTGCATGAACAAGGAATGTGCGTGAATGAACCGGTGCCTACCTACTGTTTTTTCATAAACTTGTCGAAATTGGTTTTAGGTTTTTATTTTTAGCTCTACTACGGTATCACGACGGAGTTGTATAAGAGAATAGTTTAACCTTTTAATTAATGTTAACAAACTATAGAAGCTGTAGGTACCTCTAGCAAAAATGCATTAAGAAATTGGTCGTCGGCAATAGCTAGTGCTTTAAAGGCAAGCTAGTCTGATGGTAAGACGGCTTATGGTTATGCATGACAACGCACGCAGAATATTACACAAAAATAAGTTGCTGATTAACAAATTAACTAAGATGTTGTTCACAAGTATTCAGATTGTGACGCGTAGACTCGAATTAATTAGATCCGAGTCGTGACACGTAATTTGTTATTCATAAAATCTTCAGGAAGTTGATATCAATACTATGAATGCAAGAGAGAATACAAATTAAATACAAATAACGTACCCATTCAAAAGATTCACAGCGTGAACGTGGAGTACAGCAGAGAGCGTTCAATGAGGCGCAAAACTTTACGATTCCACGCCAGTTGCACGAGTGCTACGACTGCGGTTATTACGTATTAATGTTCCGGTTATGTTTTGTGAATTGCGATGACACCGTAAACCACGTCTCGTTCACTGGGAACCAACTCGTGTTTATTTCGCACTGGAGGCAATTTATTCCGGTATGGCGCCGCGTCGCGAGCCGCGTCGTCGTGGGGAAGTGGGCCGCGGGCGCGCTACGCAACGACTCTCACCGTTGTCTTTATTCATTTACACGCACCGTCGCAACCATCAATCAGAGTTAGATACGAGGATGGTTACTGGCTGCACGGGCGGGAGCCGGCGCGACTCCTGCGCCGGCCACGAGTTCACTAGTCGGACATTATTGTGCAAGACTCGTGCCCAGTCCTATTCAATTTCAAATATGGTAGCAGGCGCGCGCGCACGTCCCATTGGACAGTTACAGCATTGGAACGTAATGATCACAAAACTAATCGTATATAAATCATGCACTAATAGGCAAGAACTAATTGTGGCCTGTGTGTTTGGATTTTAGACGGTTAAATTCCGATGCAGACCGTACGGGGCAGTGGCAAATAACTGAGGTTTCGGTAAAAAATTTACAAACGTTGCCGTTCTGGTTTCTTGTGTAACGGAAAAGCAGATATAGACTTAAGGCTCCTACAAACAGGCGCGACACGCGATATAATCGCTCGCGACACAAAGGCACCGCAAGTCGCGCAACGGGCGGTGCCTTTGTGTCGCGCGCGATTATATCGTGTGTCGCGTCTGTTTATAGGAGCCTTTAGTAAAGAATACCATTATTTAAGAGTAAAGTAAGAACAAAATATATGAATAAAATTTTCAATATTAAGTATAGTTTTATTTATGCGTAGGCAATAACCTTTATTAATTAAAATATGGTAGGCACGCGCATAGGGCAGGCCACATTGACCGAGAAATAATATTTTGTCTTCCAGGGCGCCTGCATCGCTTTTGAGATTAAATTATTATTGCCTATCTGTCAAATTGCCGTTTGGTAAAATTTAATTAATACCCCGCGTTTGAACCAAGCATTAGAGTCTACTGTCTTCGTTTGTCGATTACACCTAAAACAAGTTAAAACGACTAATAAATTGACAAAAAGGTGAACACCATCGATAACAAAAAATATGTTTCAATAGGGGTACAAATCCTAACGTTTTGCTATGCCCATTTTGTAACTACATAAGTAACTACTTTACAACATTAAGAAGGTAGATATGCATGCGATTCAATAGTCAGAAAACCACAAAATTTGTCGAACCCAGAATCGCGGTATTTTATCGATACAAAAGTGCATTCCATAATATCCAACTTTAGCTAAATATTCATCCAAATAGTTACACAATCTTGGCAAATTAAATAATAATAAGGAATCACTTCCATACTTATGCTATGCACCCGATTAGTTATGCATTCCCGGATTTACTGGCGAGCCGGGATTTGTTTAAAAGATATATATTTGAAAAAACCGGTTCCATAATTTCAAAGCAAAACATCAATTATAGGTGAATATGCGTTCAGCGAATATCCGATCTCTAACGATACATGTTTTATACACGACATCTTTTTGATAAGTCATTAAATTACAAGAATTGTTGACCGCAAGATTAAAAACTTTTATGCAAACGCGCGGCGGTCATAATCCGCGGCCTACAAAAATACAGTTCGAGTCCGATACGAGAATCATAAATACATAAGTAATAATCGACGTTTTACAAGTAACTGTGGCCGGATAAACATGTAGCACTAATTTATTAACATGATAGTGTGTATCGTTTACTAGCAAGATTAAAACCTTTAATTGAAACGCGCGGTGGTCATAATCCGCGGACCGCGGCCTACAAAAATACAGTTCGAGTCCGATACGAGAATCATAAATACATAAGTAATAATCGACGTTTTACAAGTAACTGTGGTCGGATAAACATGCAGCACTAATTTATTAACATGATAGTGTGTATCGTTTACTAGCAAGATTAAAACCTTTAATTGAAACGCGCGGTGGTCATAATCCGCGGCCTACAAAAATACAGTTCGAGTCCGATACGAGAATCATAAATACATAAGTAATAATCGACGTTTTACAAGTAACTGTGGTCGGATAAACATGCAGCACTAATTTATTAACATGATAGTGTGTATCGTTTACTATCCGCTAGGGCCGGATGACTCACTCAGTTCGCCTCTGTTTTGTGTAACGCGCGATTTTTAACACCATTAGACAATTAATATTAACCGCGTACTGAAAGAACCGAGTACTAAGCTACTAGAATTAAAATTTTAATTTAATTAACTATGTACTTCAAACTTTTAAGGCATAAATACAGTTATTTAATACAAGCTGCGCCCCGCGGTTTCACCTGCGTAAAGGTCGATCCCGTGGGAATAGGTACCGGGATAAAAAGTAGGCTATTATGTTAATCCAGGGTGTCAGCTATCTCCATACAAAACTTTATCAAAATTGGTCCAGCCGTATAGCCACACACACACACACTCACAAACTTTCGCCTTTATAATATTAGTGTGATTTCAGAACAGAAAATAGATACCTACTTTTTCTTTTTAACATACTATTATAGCAAAATGTTTTTTTTTTTTTTTAATAAATAAAAACTTCTAAAAGAAACTATAAAAAACAATTTTATTTTAAACTTACCAGTTGGGCCACCATTCGTAGAATTATGGTTATTATTCGAACTGCCAGAACTGGATTGGTTATAAATCGAATTACAATCATTATTCCTTAAACGATTCGGCACAAATATGGGTGGTGATTTGTAAACAGACGAATCACTTGTAGATGGCGGGGAGAATTCATAATCTCCGTATGCATTCTCGGTGAAGCTAGACGAACTTGAGTCCGTCTCAACATAAGAATGATATATATTAAAACAACAGCAACACGCTTTTAAACACATTTTTAGGCCGTTCATTTACTATAGATAGAAAAAACTTCAACACTGTAAAGTGTTGAAGTGAAGTTTAAAAGAGTTGGAGGGTGTTGGTAACGGAACCAGCGACCGGACCGGACGGTTGCAATGCGTGCAATCACACCGGAAGTAGAACAAGTTATGAACTTAATGGCAGATGTATCCCGGGGATCCGGGAGGCGTGCCTTAGTGCACGGGGATGCAAGCATGCAACAGGAGGACAGACGCGGCGCAGCGGGTCAGAGGAGCGGCGCGGGCGGGAGTGCGAGGGTCGTACGCCTGCCCGGACATTTGCCGGCTAAAGCACGCCCATCCATTGTCCCTAACATCTCTACAGCACCGATGCTGAAGCACACCAACGGCCAATGCACAACACACGCGCACGCTTTACGCTAACGCGCCATCGACACAGAGACATCAACAATATTATTGGCCCATCGTAACATCGTTGTGCTTGTAGGCTGCGCGATACGCACTACCAAAACAGTTAAATTGAAACTTTCATTTTGGAAATACTGATCAATGTAGTTACAATTTACATTTATAGTGTTTGTGTATAGTGTTTTCACTCTAGGACCTAGAGTTTTTTGTAAATTTTTATAATGACCTAGAGTCTAGGTCATTAGAAAAATTTACAAAAAAAAAGCTAAAATGAAATAAGAATAACGCGTGATTAAGTAGTGCCGAACGGAGCAACACGTCCACGGGCTGGTTTTCTTTGCACTGTGTCTTATTTAACCGCGAATATAAGCGTCACGACACTAATAATAATAGTATAGTGCCGGGCAGCGGGGAGCGTACTGACAATATAAGATCGCGGGCGGCCGATTTTGCAATCGTTACGTGTTCAGCGTAATGTTGACAATAACAAATAGTCTTTAACGTTGACCGTGTGTTTAAAGAGGACACTCTACGTCGCGGAAACATTCATTCATACAACAATCAAATGTAACCTAATTGGAAATCTGCAACCAAATCCGCTGGCGCCTAAAGTTATGCACTTGACCTGGGCCGTTTTATAAAGCTGACAATCCGACAAGTCCGACATATGTGACTATGTTTGTCTAAAAAACAGAAAAATAGTCAAAAAGTGACTATTTTTCTGTTTAAAAAAACTTAGGTACAGGCGACAAAATTGTCATGGTGGAAAATTCACAAATATGTCGTCGGATTGTCGCGACAATCTCTCTCGTACAATGCCCTTGTACTTACAACAATGTTTCCATTGTTTTGCGTAGATCTACGTTCCGGCGGCACAGCAAGGGTTTAACGCCTACGCTTTTACTTTTTATTGTCATAAATACTGTTTTATTTTTTTTCCTAAATTTTTTTTTTTTTTTTTTAGTTTATTTCGGGTCAACGCATGTCTACATGAAAATGTCGCACCGAGGGTTTGGTCCCCGGCGGCTTCGGAAAGCCTTCGTAAAAGTTCGAATAAACTGCACCTGTGGGAGTTTTCCAGTTCTCATGTTGACAAATTAACTAACAATAAGTACACAACAAAGATGTTTGTCACGCAATTGGTATCGTCGGACCTTATTTTGTATGTGTCGTAGGTAGGATATTAAATCTGTTAATAGGTACGATTAGGTACAAAAAAAAATTCTTAGTTTCCAAAAATCCGGTCCTTTCGTGCAAACATACGAATTTTCGGGTACAGAACTCTAAAATTCGGCTATACTACTCAGTTATGCTATTTGACTACAGAAGTCAAAAAGCAGAAATGAAACCTTTACAAATTCGTCCGTCCGTCCTATGTCGCTCAACAATGGTGAAGCGATACAAAGAAAAAAAATATACTGTAAAGGTTTTAACCACAGATATAGATAGACCTAGATAACGCAAGTATAACGAACTGTATGAAAACCAAGCGTGCCATTTTTTGACTACCTACTATGACGTCAAAAGCTCGCGCTCTCGCTCACGCTTACCCACCCAGCAGTACACAGGACTGAGCGCGAAAGTGGCTGCTTATGATTTTTTATCGTAAGCTGGTGCGATTTTTGGCACGCGAAGTGTTGCTCTTGCGTTATCTAGGTGTATCTATATCTATGGTTTTAACCTTAACGTAACACTGGCAGGTAATATTTGTGGTTGATTTTATATTCGAAAGTTTAGACGGATACGTCAGAGAATGATAGATGGTTTGATTAAGATAGAAGTAATTTTTTATATTGTCCATGTTGCAATAAGATTATGTAAACCAATATATAGAGTTCAAACTTATCAAGTCTTTTAATAATAACTGTGGAGATCCTGGAGGATCTTCACAATACTTATTTAATGTGAATGTTGTGCATACCTATAAGTGATGTATTTACACAGAATCGAAGACTCGTGATTACCTATTGTTACTACCCTTGTAAATATATCGTTGGTGTGCCTTGCTAAATAAATAAATAAATACCGTCGTTGTCAAACTAAAATTTGCTGTGCCGTTTTTTGAGATTTCAAGATTTTGACCACAGCTTATAGGTCACTGCCTTATTTCTCATATAAAAGAATTGCTATGTGCTTATGACCACTGGTTGTGGAACTATGGCCTCAGAATAAAATGGGCTATGTGCAGCAGCTAAAACTAAATAAATTACTTTAATCTAAAAAATAAATAAATTACTAGTTTTATGTGTTTATCATACAAAGGAATTTAAGTATAATAAGTAATGATAACTTTGAAATAAAATACTTAAAAAAATTGAACATTAAAAATTTTACATGAGAGTTCTCATATATGTAAAATTTTTCAGGAAAACTTCTTTTGTCAATATCTCAAAAGTATACTTTTTGCACATAGCAGGTTTTGGTTTGACAACGACGATACCTGTCTTCGCCATACATTTTATGTTAACATATCCAGCAACAATGTCCCCCATGCTTAAAAGCATTATTTTCAAACGCGTATCCTCGGGGTTGAAAAAGAACAATGGATACAAAAGTTTACCTCTAGCTTATGTAATCTGTGAATCGTAAATTTACCCACTTCCAAATAATTTGTAATCTTAGATGTAATACAATGTACAATTATTTGTTTTCCGTCAAAATAAATAAATTAATATAATCATGAGGTCGCATTCGCATGGACCGTAGCCACCTAGCACACTTGAAATTCATCGTCCCTTTTGCACAGGAAACATTTGATTTGCTCCCCGGCCGTCTGACCTCCTTGTCCCCTACATGTGATCTACTTGTACCCGTCTGATAGGACATGTATTTGACAAAAGGTGATGACATACGTGAATTGACCTATTATTGTACATACTACTCGCTCGCTCGGTCAAATTTCCAAAAACCACTTCTTAATGCTCGCTACATCATAAAAGGAACCCTTGTGAAAAATTTCATGTCCCTAGTCCCAGTAGTTTGAGCTGTACTTGGTATGTAAGTCAGTCATACAGTCAGGCAGTTCTTCCTTTTAATATAAGTACATTATAGATTGAACTTAGATACAGCAAGAAATGTGTACATTTTGCCATTTCGCCTCAGTAGATTGCACCCGTGCAAAAGAAGGGAGTAAAATTTACTATTTTTAGGGTGGATTTTGCTGCGTCTTGATTAACTCATAAAAATAAGTTTAAAAACTAAAACTACTGAAAAGGATGAAACAAGAAAGTACCTTCTCGTGGTCGCATGCTACCACAGCTTATATGTACAGCGGCAGCGGCGGGGTGTGTTTTACACCTATTATGTATAAAGATTCTTTTATAGCTACAAAACTGCAGTTGACTTTTACCGACGCCGTGACGTGTGATGATATATACGAAACTCGTCATTTCGTACTCCATTTCATTTTAAATCATTGCTGATAATTAAACAAAAGACCGTGTTGACGCGCAACGATGCGCTCCATACATTTATAGTATAATATTCATTCACGGTAAGCAGTTGTTGACTACCACAGAGCACTAAAGCCGTATTTGCGTATCAACAACACTGTTCAACAACATTCTTTGCGTTATTTACAAATTGTTCGAACATATGAAGAAAAGGACAATATGATACGAGGAATAGGAATAGGATATGAGGAATATCCTTCAAAATGGTTCAGATTGTGATTGATTAATGTGTTACGCAATTAGGGTGTAGTAGTACTACCGCTATTTGTTACTATTACTATGAGTCCAACGTGAACTCACTAGTATCAACAAGGACATGTATAACCAGGATTTACGGGCCCACTAAACTTCAACCCACACACTACAGAAATTGAAAATAAAACGCAGACAACTAACATTTTATCGTAAGTACAGGCAATTCCTTTTAAGTTCCGGACTGTTGAGATACATGTAGATAAGGTGAACTAAATGAGGCTTAACTGTGACATTCAACAATTCAAGTAACAAAGCTTTAAAGTCGAACTAATTAAATATTTAATGAAATAATCAATCATCAAGTATACCTTGGTCGCCAACCAAAGTCTCCCTTATTTTGTATCTAATTAACCGATGCTAGAACTAAAAGCAAGTAAAGAAATGACGTCAGAACGCCTAAAAACAATGCAATAAACACCTTTTAGTAGCAAATCTGGTCATTATAATTATAAACAATACGACTAAATAGTATCGTTTTCATTCATAGCAAACCTCGCCGGATCTCTGAGACCTTGGTCGGTATTTTCAGAGCAGAGTGAATCATCGTGATCCATAAGTGGAATATTAACGACCTTTTCACCGGCAACTAGATAATATTGTATTTATGCGCTTGTACCGCAGATGCCCAGATCAGCACTGATACATTTTAGCCCAATAACATACTATTTCTCATTTTAAATCTTTACGTCCACCATGCATAACATCTCGATTCTTTAAAACGCAATCATGTAACATGTGATCAGAAGGCCAATTCAATTTAAAACGTTCAAAATCTAGTCGCAGTCGCATCTAGGCGACAGACAAATGTCAAAATGTAGGGAAATTAGAGGTATTTTTGACAGATTGAGACAGAATAGGGGGTTTACCATCACCTCTTAAATCAGGGCAGAAGTTGAACTACACTACTTTTTTGTATTAGGACGTCTTACAAAAAAGTAGTGCAGTTAAACTTCTGGCCTGCTTCAAGAGGTGATGGTAAGCCCCAGACTGTGAACGTTGTTAAAATAACGAGAATTGCCCCTCAGTTTGTTCGTAAAGAACCGGAAATAAAGCCAATCTTTCATTTATTTTTACCACTCGACAAATGACGATGACGGTGGGAAGACGATCTGCGAAAAACTGCAGGCTGATGCTGGATGCGTCAAGCTGAAGACAGGGCGCTATGGCGCTCATTAGGGGAGGCCTATGTCCAGCAGTGGACTGCTATAGGCTGATGATGATGATGATGAATCGACAAAGTCCCTGAGTATATGAAATGGCAGTCCTTTTTCAAACGCAAAAAGCTCAAAAGCTCGAAATAAATATTATTTTTATCATTTCCTCTACGTCTATCTTGGGACAGCAAAACGTTTAGCGTGTAGTAGTTATCTACTAACCTTATAAAGAAAAATTGACGCGATATCCGGTCAAACAACGGAAGGGGGTAGGTACGCAGTCCTCCTTTTTTTTTGGGTGGGAAATTATCAAATAACTTCTCCCGCTCTAGGCGGAGCGGGAGTGCACGTCAGACTTTCCCTGACTAAAACCCACCCTTGTTCCTTCAGTTGCCTGTGCCAGCACGCGTAGCATGAGCACCGATTTGTCGACGGAAGAGTTGACAAAGATGACGTTCCGTGTAGACAGTAAGACGGCAGCAAAATAGAAAGAGTCAACTGCACTTTTTACGAAATTCAGTCTTTTACATAATAATTCTTTGTTGTCATAGGATTTTTTTTTGTTTTTGATTCTTAATTTTTATTGATTAAGTCACATTTTATGGAGGGGTCCGTGGCTAAATAATAACAGCCGCACAGGTTGATCGATCAGTTTAAGCTACGCTTGCCGCGGTTGGTCCATGGATGGGTGACTATCTTTACATACCGGAACCCCTCGGTGCCTCGGAAAGCACGTTGAGCCATTGGCCCCGGCTGTGATTCGTGGACGTTTGACAGTCGTTACGGGATTTTGTAGATAACCGTTTATACTTTGTGGCCGTCGAGTAGAAAGTCTGTGGCGATTACAAAATCTCTTAGACAACTGTCAGTTGTCAATGTGATTTTGGCAGTTGGGATAGAAAACTTTCTTCTGAAATAGTCTACATATAAAAGGACCTAGACAAAGATCGTTTGAAACGAAAGACAAAATGACAGATTGTAGAAGGATTTCTAGGCGGTATGTCAAAAATGAAGAAAAGAAATGTCACTTTGAAAGCAATGTGTCTACTCTTCGTAGAGATAGAAGTGTTCATGCTTCGCGTGCAGGGGCCACGGTAACTCTTTCGAACAACCCGCGACCCTGGCAGGACGCAGTCGTCCCTTAATTATCCATCATTCGCCAGACGCATCATATTGATGTACGGTTTGTCTATAAGCGATCGATGGAGTCCGGCAGCGCGGTATAGGTACCTATACCGCGCTGCCGGACACATGCATATTGCATACCGAGAATGCCGCGGGACCGCGAGAGGGGAATACACACATATATTCAGGAGTATTGTGTTGAATTCAGTAATAATTTTATTGATTCAATACCTGTTGTCCCGGTGCACTCATTAATAAGTTCTTGATCGTACGATTATTAAGTTTTATTTGCTGCTTGTTTAGTTACTTAGCTGTAATTAATTGTAGAACAGATGCCAAGTGTGACAGAGGTACATTTGCCTTATTAATTATGATAAAGTTGGTGGCGTTACTTTGAACCAGTTGAAAATCATAACGAAATCAGATAAAAATACTGGTTTTGGTGTTCCTCAGGGGAGTATTCTGGGCCCCACGCTCTTCCTTATTTTTATATTAACGACCTGTGTAATCTAAATATTAAAGACGGCAAAATAATATCTTATGCCGACGACACCGCGTTAATATTTAGCGCTAAAACCAATAGCGAACTATTCAAAATCGCTCAACTAGGTCTTAATACTGTGACTTACTCAAAACAATTAACTAACATTAAATACCGACAAAATATTCTCACTCACAACATTACTAACCCTTATATATACGCCCATCAATGTGTAAACCGTACAATCAACATGTGTAATTGTCCTTTTAATCTCAAAACGAGCAACATAAAATACCTGGGGGTAATAATAGACGACACACTCTCTTGTAAAGAAAAAAACATATTGAAAGCCTAGTTAAAAGAGTGCGCAAACTAAAAAATAAAAACATCAACATTGCGAACATTAGGAGATTAAAAATAATCAGTCAAGTTTAGGGTGGCGCACCAAAAACTAATTTGCTTCCTATTGAAAGAGCTCAGAGAGCAATTTGAAAGGCAGCAAACTTCCATCCATTATTTTTTATCACAGATCTGCTATACAAAAATCTGCAACGTACTAACGGTTCGCCAGCTTTTTATTATGCACTTAGTATTAAAACAGTACACACCATGCTTGCCTACCATGGTAACAACACTAACAAGAGACGGAATGATGTACTATGCATATCTAATGCAACTTCAAAAGTCAAAACATGTCTTTGGTTTTTAACATTCTTAAGTATCTATAAATTAAATTACTATAGCTGTAAAAAAATATACTTAAATATTTACTAACCATCTGCCAATAGAACAGCTAATATAATGCCTTTTTTATTTTTAATTACCTAAGTTTTAATTTAGTTTTTACTATAAACTCATTGTTTTAAGTATTTATGCACTTTCTAGCCAGAAGCACAGGTTCAACCTAGTTCAGGCAAATTAGTAACTGTGCGCTATTCTAATTGTTAAGCTATTTATTGTAAATGTTTCCCTTTTAAAAATGAACGATTTTATTATATCCTTTATTTCATTAAATAACACATACAAATTATATTTTTAAATAATTATTAGAATATAAAAACATTCAAAAAAAAAAAAAATTATTATTTTAACAGGAATAGACGTAAATAGAAAATACAAGATGCTTTTTACAAAAGGAATCAGGTTCGATTCCTAGCTTAGGCAGGAGCTTTTTCTATAAACAAAAAATGCAGTTATATTTTCCTTCAAAATAGAGGTTATCTTTCCTTTGACTACGTTGCCCTACCCGTAGTTCCGAATTTAGCTCAGATATGCCAATCGCAAAATCATCTACATTTACACGACTGACCTACAAAATTATTAGTATTACCTTCACTTCCATTTAGCGTTGCCAGACGTCCCGTTTTTAACCCTCTCAGTACGTGTCCCGCCAAACGCCTGAGTGGGACGCCCAAAATCCCGCTTTTTCATGAAAGCTACTGTGCGACGCAACGTTTTTTTGTTAAGCTTTGAAGCACGGAATAGAAAAAACGAGTGGAAGTGCCACGCAGCTATCGCGCGTGTGTCACAATTATGCGGAGCTCCGCAACACCGGCTCTGAGGCGGCTTAGTCGCGATTAGCTACTTGCTGTGATTGGACGTCTCGAACGTAACGAAAAATATTACAAACATGCCATATTGTGCAATTTTTACATGCAAAAACGATAGCAGGACAAAAAATGTATCTTGCGGAGGTGTATCGTATCACCGGCAAGTCTAAAACTATGATATATTTCAATATAATTGTTTTTATTGACAAAACCATATTTATTACTTTGTTGCGAACTAAAAACTACCTTATGTCCATTGTTCAAAGTCTAAATCAACTTGCTCGCTGTCTTGAATATCATCGTATACATTCTAGAAAATTCGACGCTACTCGATTAGGGATGGGACACATTCAAATAGTTCGGTATCGATAAAACAATAAAATGTGTTTTTATATAGTGAAATGTTATACGTTACCATGACATATTATGTACTCGTTGTTGTTCTTCTCGATTAATTGAATTATATGTTTTGAGTTTGAGTATTTATATTCTGACAAATAAACCAAAATCATTCATTCATAGCTGGACGTAGGCCTCAAAAAGAACTAATACTAATAAACAGTGATAGGAATAGGTAGTGCCTAGTTGCCTAAACTTCGAAGAACATAGACGAAAGTCTGAGACTTCCTTACGACTGAAATATTTTTTCGGGACTAATGTCGGAGTTTCGGGACATCACTTAAGTACATTTAATATTAATGTTATTAATAGAGTACACTAATTGAATTCATTTTCCTTTTTAACCGACTTCAAAAACAAGGAGAACATTCTCAATAACCAGTAGATACGTTTTCTATTGTTATTAATTCAGGTAAAGAACTGGGTCCGGTTGAAGTGTAGCCAGGGGCACTGGCGCGATGACTTAAAAAACTTTTCGATTTTTTTTTTCAAAACTGTCCCAATTTTATTGCAGTTTCGAATTAACCTTGACCATAGAAACTATTTAGATTCTTAGAAGCATGGTCCTACGACGCACCGTTTCCGAATTATGGGCCTCCAAATTTTATTTTATATAAAACGCTCTATATTTTCAAAATGGTGGCTCGGATGAAAATCTTTTCTGGAAAGAAATTGTTGCTCTAGTCGAAAACCATGAGGACTGACGTAAAAAACCCGCGAAACATTGAAAAAAAAAACGTTTGAGATTTTTGACGTGACAACGTCTTAAATTAGGTTGCGGCTGGGAGTCACTTATGAAAAAGTGTAACGCTCGGTAACGTTACGATGAGTCACCGAACGAGAGAGAGGCCCGCCGAATGCCTTGCGTCTCTCTCCCACTCAACTATGATCGGTCTGTTTTTCATTCAATTCCTTGTTCCTATTGTGCAATTTAATTATATTCATATCAATAAATATTCTACCGAGAAAAAGACGTTGTCACGTAAAATCTTCGCCCGTAAAACCGACTTTACAGGCAACCATTTTTGACGTGACAACGTCTTAAATTAGGTTGCGGCTGGGAGTCACTTATGAAAAAGTGTAACGCTCGGTAACGTTACGATGAGTCACCGAACGAGAGAGAGGCCCGCCGTCAAAGACGTTGTCACGTAAAATCTTCGCCCGTAAAACCGACTTTACAGGCAACCATTTTTTTTTTCAAACTTTTTGTCGGTCCAAAAATTTTTTTTTCCTTAATTCATGTTGGGATACTGCTTGCACGGGGGTAACACAGGGGGGGTTAAATTTTGGTTATTTTTTGGCTAGGACGCACCGTTTTCGAGATATTTGAATTTAATTATAGATATCTTGTCCTCATCCCTAGCTGAGTAGAAAAATAGATAACAGGTGCATACGAATATGACATCTATTTCAATGATATTAGCGTGCTACATAGAGTAATTTAGTACAGCGCCCTCTAGCGTTGAGTAGCTGAACTCGTTGGGGATTGCTCGAATTTGATTGATACATGGAAAAATGTACTTCATTGATTTTGACATGTAAAATAAAAACAACATTCAGTAGTTGTAATAAGACTTAATTTTGAACAACAATAAATAAACTATTCGCCAAAGTTGCATTTATATTTAGTAGCCAATTATATCATCGTTTTCTGTGTATTGAAATGTTTATTTTAATTTGCAATTGTGTGAGTTTGGCGACACTGGTTCCCGTACTAAGGAAGTCTAAGGGCACTTCCACTCGTTTTTTCTATTCCGTGCTTTGAAGCGTTTGACTTACTCACTGGTCTCAAGCAAAAAATAAACCAAAGAATTGAAGACTTTTAGGATTTACATGTAACAATTTGATAAGAAAAATGCCTGCTGAAACTGGTTCCAATATCGAATCAAACTGCATTTTGTTTTTTTTAAACTTGTTAAAATGTAGGTATAGAGGCACGGTTCGATTTCAGCGAAAGTAATAAAAAACGATATCAGTATTAGTATTCTGTAGTTTTTTAATAAAGGATGTTAGGAAAATATAATTTTGATGTTTTTCTACGTCCCGATTATTTCATCCCAGTCCCGCTTTTTTTACCTTTAAGTCCCGATATTTAAAAAAACGGATCTGGCAAGCCTACTTCCATTCCAGATGAAGATGAACCCAAATATCGTCCATATGATTTTGGAGCGGTATGAAATTACTTTTTAACAAGCATGCATGCTTTTTTTGACATGCAGTAGGTAATGTTGGATTCCCCCTTTAATGCGGCGACTGACTTTCATTCTGATGATTAATGAACAACTACTAGCAATGAAATTTATTCGGTATAAAATTGACCGCAAAAATCGTTTGTAGTTAAGAATAGGGTTGTTTGTATGTTGTAACTATTATTTGGTTAGTCATCAGCTTCATTATCATCTCTAAATTAATTTTCAATTTGATACTGCATGACTATCGCCTATAATCGATTTGAAAACGAAGTGTTTCCACGAGTGTGTGTTGGTCTTATAAGGGGAAGTGGCTACTTACTACCCACACATCCACTTGATAAAATCCCTGGGTCACCACTATTAGAAAATACAGGAAATAATAAGGGCGGTAAGTTTTTACTAACAGTGCCTACGAGTTACGAAAATAGAACCAATCATAAATATTACACGTACTCTTAATTCACACACAGTTGCTTTCTAAAAACGAATTGGCTTGCTTGAATGTACCGAACAAAGCGAGAACATACTTTATCCAATTCTAGTGAGTTATGTTCTTTAAATACAATTGGCGTGCTCTACTTTAGACAACTACCTAGTACAAACAAATCAATGAATGGAGGAGTGAGTATGCGGCAGTCAACGACTCATATTTACACAAAACCTTTTACTCAAGTGGGTTAGACATAATTTCCTATGAGAACCTGAGAGTCCTGAGACTCATCTGAGATTTATCGAAGTTATTGAGTTACACTTGAGAGCTTCGATACACCACCTTATTAAAATTATAGGGTACGTTATTTAACGTACTGCATGCACTTCCATTGAAACTATAATGTATGTCCTTGTCTTATCCTACGTCTGATAACAGCCATAATGAAGTTTTTTTTTTCTTTCCACTCATGTGCAGCGTAATGAAAGTCGAGCCAGTGTCTTTATAATATCTCTCCATCTACACCAACATCGTGTTTATCAATAGACCGCATCTTATTTTTAGACGAGTAAAGAAGTTAATATTGACAACCGTACGTACACTGGTTACGATTTACGAGACAGTATTCAAGAGAAGCTATTTGTTTATTTTCAGGAGACTATTTACTATTATCGAAGAGTGACTATATTGTAACAATTTGTATTTCCTTCAATGGTATTAATACCGATTCCCGTCATGCGGAATAATTATGTGATACAGGTAGACGAGGGAACAGTCGTGGAAAAAAATCCTTTTGCGCTTAAGAATTAAAACCGACAGTAGGAACTGGCCGAGTCATACTGAAACAGTCAGTCCTAGGCAAATGTTTTGAAAAATCGTTTATTTTAAACACGGTGTAGACGGTTTTATTGCAAAGAGTTACGACTGACAACAATAGCATCGCAGTAGAGGTTTTAAGTATACCGATGTTCGGATCACTCGGCATGACGTTCCGAGGAACAAGTCCGTGAAACTATAGCCATTGATGTTAGTGAAAGGAAAGTGAATTCATGCAGTTATTAGGGCGAGGATTTCCAGGCTTGTAGGCCTTTGAAACGCAGGTAGCGTTTCAAAGGCCTACAAGCCCGGAAATCCTCGCCCTAAATTCCCCGGACCCGGACTTACTCCATGTTACTAGGTACTGTAAATTTGTGTATCCAAGGCACAGCCAAGCGGATTAGAACGCTGTTAACAACGTTACGAGGGCTTTTACTGTGCAGAAAGGGTTGAACTGCATTTGTAATGAAACTGCCATATACAAAGATCCGTTTGAAGTCTCACCAGTCTAAAATCATCTAATGCCTAAGATCATCTAGTCCATCATCTAGTCTAGTCGCTAAGACCATCTACAGCGATAAGTAAATTATTTATTTAACGTATTAAGCGCCGGGATGACATGTAGTTGCATAGCCCGTAAGCTTAAGGCCCCTGGGGCCGTATCCACAGGCTGTGGCTGTATCCACATCACTGCACCATTCTAATCCGTTCGAAGTGCTCGTAAAACATTAACGCACCATCAAAAAACGTCTTAAATTCGGCGTGCAAATGAAAAAAGGCCATAAATGATAAAGGAAAAAATCAAAAGGGAAGTGATTTAATGCATAGTGCAATTACTTACTTCGAGGCAAGTATATTTATTTTTAAACTAGCTGACCCGACAGATGTTGTCCTGTTTTTGATTCGAGAGACAAGCGGCGCCATCTATTATCATAATAACGTTATTGTTGTTTTCCTCGGGAACAGAACTTTTTTTCGGGATGAAAGGTAGGTGCCCTATGTCCGTTTCTGTACACCTGACAACGAATATGCAAATTTCAGGATGATCGGTTCAGTGGTTTAGGCGTGAAAAGGTAACAAACAAAGAAACTTACTTTCGTATTTATAATATTAGTTAGGATTTGTGGTCGCCCTCGCAAAGCTTAAACTAGATAGTTACTAAGGAGTTAAGGAGGAAGCGCCAGGGCAGGCCGCTAGATTAAATTTTTCGTACGTTTTTTACAAACTGCAGGTCAGTGTTAGGTTGTATGTTGAACAAAATATGATTCGCGACCGTAACAAGTATGTATTCTAATCATTTTCGCGACCGTAACAAGTATGTATTCTAATTATTTTCCTATTATTGAATGTACTATCCTCATGGCATTGCTACTCTTAACCCTTACAGGACTTAGCGACTTTAAAATGCAAGCAGGTTTTTTTAGGAAAAAGTACTCAAGTGTTGTGGCATGCGACAAAAATTCAAAATCTGAATTTAATATAAAAACTGTCGTTATTAGGCTTTACGGTTTGCACCGTGCATCTTATCTCCCGTTCTTCACATGTTCGCCCTTATGTTAAGCAGGTAAAGAATCTGTATTATTTTTATGGCAACTGCTCTTAATAATAAAAAGTCCTATTCTCCCGATAAAAGTACCATTCCGTAACTTTATGGGGATGGATTCTGATGAAGTTTTCTTGGGGTTTTCGAGAAGCTAGATAAATAAAAGACGCACAATTTTGAAGAAATCCAGTAAGAACACCGTCGTATGAAGACCTTAGGCGCTTTTAACACATCCCGGCAACCGGGTAGCCGGCAACGAAGTGTATAGCCATGTACGTTAGCTTTCACACGTACCGTCGTAGTTTGCCTGGCAATGTTACAGGATAGTCGGCACCGGCTACCCGGTTGCCGGGACGTGTGAAAAGGCATATAGGGTGGGGTGCGTCCCATATCGTTATTTGGTATATTTGGTGTAAATAGTTGGTATATTTTTATTTCAATAATGTTCACAGGATATAATAAACGACAGATATGCCAAATGTTGATATAATTTCTTTACATATAACATTTATATACTCTAAAATTTATTTCGTATATCGTTATTGGATATTTTATAACGTTTATTTAATCTTAAATCATTAGGTATATCGTTTAAAATATATAATTCCGACTCGGAAAGGTTAGGTTACAAGGCCTTCGTGGCTTCAGCTTAGGTTTGGTTAGGCTACTTGAAACCCTTTACACAGAAATAGGAGCCCCGCGATGCGGGGCTACGTCGACATAGGATGCAAGAGCGAGCGAAGGGCACCCCGAGGTTCGGTTTGGTTAGGTTACTTTAAACCCTTTACACAGAAATAGGAGCCCCGTCGACAGAATGCAAGAGCGAGCGTATGAGAATACAAATACCTTTACCTAGGTATATATTAATTGATTAGAGACTCATAGTTTTCAGTACAATGTAATTTAAGCTGGTAGTTTCGTCATTTTTATTCGGACAAAAGTAGTCTGAAAATTACTATTTTAGGCAGTAGATTTAATATTATATGTAAGGACAATTCTTATTTTTTTTGTGGGAGCTTTACCCTTAGACTAAATAGGTTTTATGTCTTTTGAGTGGTGTATCAAACGATTTTATATAAATTGTCTGTAATGCTTATAGAAATTAGTTACTTTAAAATTATATCAATCGTATATTATATTAACTGCTCATTATATCAAATAAAATTATAGGTTCAGTTGTTTTATCTTGTAAATATTAGAGGTTTTGTAATTATATCATATATTACTTACCCCTTAGGGTGAGAACCCTATATTATAAGTTTGATAGTTTTTAGCTATGTTTCATGAGAATCTGTTCAGTGTTTATGAAGATAATCAGCTCGGTTATGATTGCTGTAGGTAATTTACTTCACTTACACTCATCCAATCGACTTAAATGAATGATGTTAGTTTGGTGCGAGGAGCATACATTAGAGGCACCAAACTAACTTTAAAATAAAATACGCACCATTTCAAACAAATTCAACAAAAATAGGGTGCGTCCCTTTAAAATGGTTAACGCTATACCTTTCTAAAGGAAAGAAATCCCCAAAAAGTGCGTAACCTTGACCGATATTCAGGACTATTCCCCCAAGGTTAGGAGGGTAGCCTGGCGTCCCCTTCACCGTTGCAAGACACATGCATAAACACAGACAGACACACAGAACGATAAAGCCGTCAAACTTTGAACACTCTTTTAAACTCCGGGTGATAAAAATAACAACAGACCCAAGATAACCGTAAGACAATACTTCTAAAGAGGACAATTTATTCATTTTATTAAAGATTGCAGACGACAGACGGTAATGCGCCCTCGGCTACTATGCTATCAAAAGAGTAAAAATAAAAATATAGCTAAGTGCTACATTTCTCTTTTCTCCATTGGCGATTAATATGAAACGATGTGAAAGGTAAAAAAACCGGGCAAGAGCGAGTCGGAGTTTTTAAATTTTCACCGGCGAGCTACTTACTAGATCTCGTTCAAACCAATTTTCGGTGGAAGTTTACATGATAATGTACATCATATATATTTTTTTAGTTTTATCATTCTCTTATTTTAGAAGTAACAGGGGGGGGGGGACATTTTACCACTTTGGAAGTGTCTCTCGCGCAAACTATTCAGTTTAGAAAAAAATTATATTAGAAACCTCTATATCATTTTTGAAGACCTATCCATAGATACCCCACACGTATGGGTTTGATGAAAAAAAAAAATGAGTTTCAGTTCTAAGTATGGGGGGAAACCCCATAATTTTTTGTTTTTTTTTCTATTTTTTTGTGAAAATCTTAATGCGGTTCACAGAATACATCTACTTACCAAGTTTCAACAGTATAGTTCTTATAGTTTCGGAAAAAAGTGGCTGTGACATACGGACGGACAGACGGACAGACAGACAGACCTGACGAATCTATAAGGGTTCTGTTTTTGCCATTTGGCTGCGGAACCCTAAAAACTAAGGCAGTAAACAATTATTTTTTTATTTGAAGAAAAAGTTTAGTAAAAGGTACTAAATAGCTCAAAAGCTTCGCAAGTAGGCTGCTATTTAATTTGGTAATATGTATTAAAAAAAACTACAAAAAGTGGTCATATTCGTTCCGTTTTACTGAAGGTAGGAATCCAAAAAAGTTAAACTTTTGTTTTACTACCCTTAACAAATGAACATATTATACCTATATTTTCAAGTTTTGAGATAAAGTGAGGTAGTCCTATCCTTGTATAATAAACATGAAAAATATTTGTGAGAATTTACATAATCCCATCCTCTAAGTTTTATGACAAAATGCTTTCTTAGATGGCCTGAATATCAGGAGCATGTTTTTGCAAAAGAATGTTTATTTACAGACAACTATTTAAAGCATGCGAGTCCTATGCATGAAGCCCTGGTCATCCCTTCAGTAGAACTTTTATTTAATTATGATGTAACAGGGTGAATTTTCCAAGTGGGCGTGAATGGCCAAATCCGAAACTATGAGGAATAGCGAAAAGTAGGTACTCAAAGGAGTCGCGGGCTCGATTTTGATGAAAATTTATATGATACTTTGCAGAATTTGATCCTTATTAGGGACACTATCGAGTGGTGTAATAAAACAGTGTGTTTTTTTATCAAAATCAACGGGTTCGATTCCTGGCTAGAAATATTGATTTTTCAAAAATCCAATGATGCAGTTTTAGTATTCTTCAAAATCGAGCCCGCGACTCTTTTGAGTACTTTTCTCTATTCCTCATAGTTTCGGATTTGGCCATCCACGCCCACTTGAAAAATTTACCCTGTATATAGATTAACTATAAGCTCGGTTAAGCTCAAAATATTAGGTGGACAAGACAAAATTAGCTAAGAGTCCCATCATTGTTATTAACTATTATATATTTTTTTTTTGTCAGGGTTTATTTTACTGTAAGTTTAGAATTCTCTATCCCACTTTGAATTTTCCCAAATTTGTGAACACAGCACGAGGGCAGCTGATTAAGAATCAATCGGACGTCAAAGGCCGGCCGGCGGCGGTATCAAAGTGCACTGTGCAGGCATATTCGTGTGTCAACCGTTTATTATCAGTTTGTGTAAACGTAATAAATACGTCGGCCATATTGGAGTAAAAGGGGATGTACCATGGGCGGAGCCTCAGGATACACCTCCCGATTCCAAGAAATTTCCGCAGGCTGTAGTGCTATTAATAGAATATTGCATGACCTGAATGTAAAATAAAATGTACAGCGAGTGAAAAATTCTGCGTTGACATTTTTACGTGGAAATTCATCAGTTCAGTTTGTTTTTTATTAAATATACTAGATTCTGTTTTTGCGGGCAAAGGATTCAAAACCAAAACAAAAAAGTAACTGCAATTCGCTTGGAGGCTTTTAAAGTTAAACTCATTATTAAATTACCAGTTTTGTTTATTCATCCTGATCCTAATCATCTATGTGATATTTTTTTATTATGTACTGTAAACAATTTGATTCCACCTTTATTCCCAAGACTATCTCGGTTAATAGCAAAGCATCTTTCAGTGATTGGGCTACCATTGGTATTCATAAGAGTAGAACACGGCTTTATGAACTGTACAATGAAATGACTTATATTAACACAGATGAATTTCATTTGTATGTTAGAAATTATTCAAAAATATTAAAGAAAAAATATATATATTGGCCAAGTCACGTTATTTGGGTTCAAAGAATTAAAAAAAAAACAGCAGCAATGTAATTAAAACGACTTGGAAGATTATTAATAGTGAAACGGGAAAGTCTTGTAACCGAAATACTGACTACAGCCTGCCTATTAATGACAACATAATAAAATCAGACTAACAAGTCGCCGAGGTATTTGAAAATTTATTAATTACAACATAATAAAATCAGACTCACAAGTCGCCGAGGCATTTGAAAATTTATTAATTACAACATAATAAAATCAGACTCACAAGTCGCCGAAGTATTTGGAAATTTATTAATGACAACATAATAAAATCAGACTCACAAGTCGCCGAGGCATTTGAAAATTTATTAATGACAACATGATAAAATCAGACTGTGAGTCTGATTTTATTATGTTGTCATTAATAAATTTTCGCCGTTATAAATTAATCGCCGAAGTATTTGAAAAATTTTTTTCAGATATTCCTCTAAATCCCTAAACTCATCGCCTTCTGTTCGTCTTTACCTAAGGAAAATGTTAATAGTTGCGATTCGGAATTTCATTTTGAACATATTAGGTAGGTACCTGTAGATATATAATTAAAACCTTTCACACTTTAAATGTAAAAAGATACTGCAGATCTGTGGTGTAATTCTGTAGAAGTTGCTAAGTCTATTATTGACATCGTAGCACCTACTCTAGTTCTTATCTTGAAACTTTCCACAGTCATGTATAGATAACAAACCAAAATGTGCCCAGTACGCCAGGGTTCGCCTAAATGACAGACTTTGACACCGAGGCGCGAGGGCACGTTTTTGATTGTTTGATGTGTGGTGTTTTGACTATGGGGAGTTTCCTGACAAAAAAATACCTTTGTTTAAATCAGGTAGTAGGTACATCAGACCCCAATAATTATAGACCTATTTCTGTACTACGTATAGACCTATTTCTGTACTACCTACCTTTATCAAAAATTTTGAGAAATTAATTTTAGGCCAAATGCATTTTTTTTTAATAAACATAAATTATTACATAGCAAACAGTTCGGTTTTACAAGGGGTCGTTCAACTACAGATGCGCGTGTTGAACTTTTAGGACATATTTATAATGCATGGGAAGTTAAATACGATGCCGTGGGCATCTTTTGTGATTGGTCCAAGGTATTCGATGGCGTTGTTCACGAAACGTTAATCAGGAAACTCTGACACTACGGGATCCGGAACACTGCTCTGGATCTTTTTCCTTCATACTTGAGTAAAAAGATCTCCCGGATCTATAGTAACAAAGGGAGTCCGACAAAGTTCCTTTCTTATTTATATTAATGACTTGCCGTACCTTAAAGGTTGATAATTATAGTGTTGTTTGCAGATGACGACTTCACGTTTTTGATTAAGCTTAGACATCAGCAGCTGTTGACTGACGATGTAAAAGGCGCGATCTCGGAAAGTCTAGTCCACTGGTTCAAATTTAGTGTGAGAAAGCCTTTTATACCGTTTAAAATAATATTGAGGAAAAAAGGCTTGGGATTGAGCTGCTTCCAATTTTTTCATCATTAATGAATTTTACAATGGCATTTACTTTGTATTTGTATCATCTTACTTTGTAAAGTATTAAATTATGTTAATTATTGTGAATGTGAAAACTAAGTGGGTCATTTTATTTATTTTTCTCTTTGTTAGTTTTTGTCATGGTCTGGCAGTTTAAGTAATTTATGTGGCCTACCCAAATGTCTTTTCTTTGGTATTATTCTTCGAATCGTTGAGCTCCTTAAGTTTTGAGTTGAGCTGCACGATTTCTGACAAATTCGTGCACTGACTGGACAGGTCCACTCAATCTGTGTAGGTTTTTCCTCAAAGACCATCTGAGACATCGATCTACATGGTCTTCACATGACCTGGCCAAGATTATATCTGGACTTTAAAAGAGACTATGACCTCTGAGTTTGTTTCGGCCTTTCTTCTCAGAGTAGTCAGATAGAGATAGGAAACGCCAACATCCTCTTGATTTTAAAATATGATTGAAGTGTAAAAATGTTCGCGCAAACGTACTTACAGAAAATAAATCATTTATTAATTATTGAAAAAACTTGCAAAATTATTTTTATAAAATTTTATTATGCAACACCTACCAACTTAGTATACAATATTGACGTCGTAAATAACGAAGATAGTTCTAACAAAGTAGGTAATTGAGAAATCCAATAAAGTGGCATAAATAGAGTTAACGAATTGAAGTTCGTGAGAGAAACTACGGTGACGTAGATCGTAGATCAGTCCGTGCCGTATCAGAGGGCAATGACCGAACAGCTGTGACAAAACTAAACTGTCGAAAATTTATTAATTTATATTTTGGCCAAAAACTGACAAAAATCGACATTTCCGTGCATGCACTTTACTTTTACGTACAGCTACTTATATTATTTTATTGATTTTGCACACATGAAACTGACCCTCATATCGTCCCCTTCCCCTCGGCAACCTTGAACTCGCCCCAAAAAGTAGTGTGCAATATTTGACGGATGATATTGTTTAATAAACTGAAAGCCTGCTGATCGATGAGCAACGTATACAATATATAGTTTTATAATCGTTTGCACTTTGAATACGACAGAAATAATATTGACCTAGAAGTAGAAACAGAAACTACCCTTTTAAATGAAACTAGATAATAAAAGAAAATATTTACGGTACTTATCAGAATTACTCGGCTAAGCTTACATAAGCTTTTTTGTATTTGTTTAGCAATAAGAATAATTAAATCGGACCAAACATCAGCGAGTGAATAAAAATAACTCGATGGCAAACCGCAAACTCAAGAAAAGGCTGAGTTTTATAACTGGCGTCTAGGTTTTAAGGTTTCAGTAGAGCAATTTTAATTCAATTTTCATTATTAGAACTTGAGCTTTTCTACAAGTTTGTAATACTTTCAGATGCTTCAGCGATACGTACCGTAGACGCCGTTGAAATGATGAACAAAAAACCTTTTTATTATTCTAGATTGAAATGCAATTTAATATTACTTAGACTCTTCATTGTCCGAGCTTATTAAATCAATTAAAAATTAATTACTTACCTGTTGTAAACTGCACGCTATTGCGAGATGCGACTTACCTGTAAAATAAATAAAATGTTTTTATTGATATGCCGTTCCAATCAACTAAATTGCGAGTCTGAGAGGATTTTAAAATGTTCAATACAAATAATTAATTTTATTTCATTGTGAAGAATTGAAAGCGTGCGGTCACGACACTTGCTGATTATACCTTCAGTTGGTCTGGCTGGAAGGTTACATTAATAAATGACTTAGTAGACTGCTTCCGAGATCCTATGAGACACATTTTTGTTTTTTATATTCATCTTTTTTTTTATTGATTCGTTCATGTTTGGACTTCTCCCTAATAACATGTACACGTACATTTTCATTGAGAGAGCAGTGGTGGCCCAGTGGTAAGTAACAGCCCCGACTTACGAGTTGTAGGTCGTGGGTTCGAACCCAGAGAGGTGCTTTACTTGTGTTTTCATCATCACTGTACTCAAAACGGTAAAGGAAAACCTCATGAGGAAACCGATATCTTCATAAACCAAATATTCTCGAAGACCATGTGACATCTACCAACCAGCACTGGGCCCATGTTGTCGATTATTAGGCCACTCCCTCTCGGAGAGAGGAGGTCTGTGTCCCAGCAGTGGGAACATTATAGGGTGATATGAATTTTCCTTTCCACTGTAAGAAGATGTCAAAATACAATGCAAACGCATGTTTTCACGCACCAAGAACCGTTATGAAACGTGGTCGATTTGTTTCAATTAATATGGTGTGTTGATTAACTGTCTTCGTATTGAACGGGATATGAGTCACGTTACTCGTCCAATATTTACCAAACGTGAGCATACAACGTGACTTACGTAAAACAAAAAGAGAGAAAAATAAAATCAAAAATGTTTGTGATCATAATTTTGCATTCCATTCGATAATTACCAAATAAGAGTTCTGCAATTAGTAACTCGTTTGGCTATTTGAAATAATTTGATTCGTTCTCATAACTTTAAATAAGGTATAATTATAAATATGAAATCCTATCCGAAAGGACTGCAGGAACGAGTGGGAGGGGTCGACGGTGACTGCAGACCGCCGCCGACCCCCTGCGGAGTTTTAAGGGGGAAGCGCTAAGGGTAGCCCGCGAAATTCTAATTTTCTTACGTTTTTTGCAATGTGTTGGTCAGTATTATGTTGTACCGTCAAACGGGGTGTATAGGGATGCAGGGGTGAATCGGGACGAAACTTTAAAAGCGATTTTAACATTGAAATAATATAGTTTGTTGCCAAAAAGGAGTCTAATGTGTTTATTGTATTATAATTAACGATTAAGTGCCCTTTTCGGCAACAAACTGTATTATTTCAACGTTAAAATCAAATAATTAGTTGGCTTATTGTCATAGTATTTTTTTAAATCAACTTTGTTTTATGGTGTACTCCGACGATGTCTTAATTTTGCTTAACTTTTAATCATTAGGTACTATTAAGTGTTTCAACTTCTGAATACCGACAAATCTTCACAAAAGGGTTACTTACCTTCAAATTAAAACACCAATCAAAGTCATACGAGTCCACACTCGTGTGGTGTACTCTGACGATGTCTTAATTTTGCTTCTTAGATAACTTTTAATCATTAGGTACTATTGTTTGAAATTTTCCAACTTCTGAATACCGACAAATCTTCACAATAGCTTCAAATTCAAATACCAATCAAAGTTATACGAGTCCAAACTCGATCGGTTTACTAGCAGTTAATTAAGAGTTTCATTATGTAGCACCAGCACCAACAGGACTCGTTGAGATGCATTTAGTAAGCTCACATTCGAGGGGTTTACTAATAACTATTCAAGAGTCCCGTTATCTAGCGTGCAGGTCTATAATCTGTCCAGCTCGATGGTACCGTATTATTTTGATAACGTCGGAATGCATACATTTGCGAATATTCAAACTAAGACCAGACCACTAGAAGTGATTTACTATTCAAGCACTCCGCTACCTGCCGTCCAGATATACGTCCTACGGAATATGGCCATAACTTTTTTCACACAGCGATTTGAAATGAACCGCTATAGTAGTTACTGCTCTATATTAAAATACCTATCTAATGACATACGTTTATGTTTGGTTGTTACTGGCTGTGGGGGCCATTTTGGTCGGTCCTCCAATTTCTCTTTCCTCTTTCCTACTCCATCATCAGCGCCTGATCACCATCTATCTATAACCTATGCATTGATACCATTCCAAGGAGCCCAAACACGATACCTCAGCTGAATGTTGAGGGAGTTGGATATTCTGCAAACTCCAGGCGATGCTGCAGCAGCAGTTCAAGGTTACTATGTTCTTTTAATATCATTTAAGTAACGAAATACCAAATTTCAACTCAACCCGACCTGTGGAAGATGCTCACTCAATTCATCAACTAGAAAAGAGCTGATAATCTTTAAACGGCGAAACCGATTTTCTAGAATCATAGCTGAGAACACTCTCGATCAAGTCACCTTCAAAACAAAAAAACAACATCAAAATCGGTTCAGCTGTTTGCGAGCTACGATGGCACAGACACACAGATACGCAGATACAGATACACACGTTAAACTTGTAACACCCCTGTCTCTGTCGAGGGTTAAAAAAATATTGAACGATACACGTTAATTGTTTGATAAAGCTGGCTAAGATGGAAAGTCATATTCACTAAAATTAACGAAAACATTAAAATAATGACGTTTAGTTTACGTTGTAACACTTTTCTACCCCAGGTATTATTGTAACTACGAACCTCTGCGCTCAGTATCGTTACTCTGATATCGCCCCCAATTCTCAGTGATAGTACGTTTTGTTAAATAAGCCCCAACACTTCTGCTAAGGCCGCCAGCTGCGAGTTAACTTGATTAAATGAAAGATCATGAGATACTAATGTATTTCTAAATAAACGAGGGAGGTTATCAATTCGTCTGTATGCAGAGTGAATGTTTCAAGTCAGCATGGATGACCAAACCCGAAACTATAGCTAATATCGAAAAATACTTAAAGGAGTCACGGGGTCGATTTTGATGAAAACTTAAACTGTACTTATAAAATTTTTGAAAAATTTATTGCTCTAGCCAGGAATCGAACTCGTAGATTAAAAAAAAACACATCCTGTGTTATTGCACCGTCCGATGGTGTCGTCAATAAGGATCAAATTCTGGGAAGTAATGACACATGGCCATTCAATGTAAAGAGCGCTCTTAAGACCGTTTGAGTGAAACTTGTGGCAACATCGGTTAAGGTCGTTACTACCCCATCTTAAAAATCCAACCTGTATATATGCAATTATGCTTAGAGGCCCTACACAAAGAAAAACTTTTTCAACAAACTATTTTTTTATTTAATTTTTCTCTGTTTTTTTTCGCAAAAACTCGTGACAATAAATGATTTATTTTCTGTAAGTAGGTTTGTACAAACAATTTTACACGAAAAACTTTTTTTTTTAAACTAGATGAGGTCGGCGTTTCCTATCAGACTATTCTGAGAAGAAAGGCCGAAACAAACTCGGAAGTCACTTTTAAAGTCTATTTTAAAGCGCATTTTGTACCATTGTAAAACTTTGATACTTCATATTTAGCAAGAAAAGTTTAAAAAAAATTGAAATAGACACCGATAGCGATATGAATTCAACATCAGAAAGTATAAAAACAGCTGCAAATGAAATTGTTAATAACCTTTTGCCGCAAAAGTCGCGGGATTTAAAAGCTTATGAAAACTTTGTTTTCATTAAGGGGCTTACAGGACCTAAACACAAAAAACGCAAGTTTCAGAACCAATAAAAGTATATGATTATACGACGCATCGTCAAATGACGCTGTCCTGAAATTGTCCTCAATACTTGGTGTTGGTTTACTAGAACCACGGATAAGATAATTAGCGGCAAATGTAATTAAGAATTATCGGAAAATGCTATGGAGATATTAAATTATAAGATTCTTGAATAGCGTGCAGTATTTTTGAATAGTTCGGATTCAGAATAATTATCCTTTCATCATTTTACGAAATAAAAAGTACACAACTAAAGTAAATACCTACTACCGCCGCTCTGTAAAGTAAATATACACAAAAGTAAATACTACCACTCTGTCCGGTTAAAAATTTGGGCAGTATTCAATTACTTACGGCTGTAAGTGAATATACCACTAGTACCTATGTTTTTTTACAGCATTCACGGCAGTGACATATTTACGCCGGAAGCTTTCATTTTGATGTTTGATGAAATAACCGATCAAATGCGTGAAGGGTTTCAAATGCAAAACTGTGTGTTGACTTTAGTTTCGGGGATCAAAGGAAAAATGTATTGTGTACTCTATACACAATGTAGAAAGTTATTATGTTCTAACCGTTGGGACACAATCTCTTCTCTGTGAGACTTCCGTAATCCAACACGCGGTCCCACTTCGGGTAGATTGATGTCACTATGTCTTCGAATTTTTGGTTGTAGTGCATGCCTGTTTCCTCGTGATGATTTCATTCAACATTTTGAGAGCAGGGGTGATTAAATAATTTACACAAAGTAAGTGCTTGAGACAGCAGTGTGCAAGAGCTGGCAAAATAAAAGTGCTTGCCAGGGTACAACCGACGACCTAACAACTCGTAGGTAAAAATAATGAATGATTGCCTCGTTTGAAAAAAAAACAAGTTTGTCAGAAAAATGAAAGAGGAGACTGTTAAGAAACGGGACCCTCGAAATTGTATGCACTTTATCTTCATAAGTAGTTTATTTACAAGAAAGAATTGCTTAATTGTTTGAACAAGTACTTACGTCACAGCTTGCGCTGCGCCTCAGGCAAACGTTTTATACGGTAACGGGTGCGTTCATTGTACTTTTTTTTATTAAATAATCGTTTTTATTACTGATAATATAAACTGTTTGAATTTATAAATAGTTTAGTATTCTGAAATACCCATTTATATGTTAGTATTTCCTACTTAAAGATCCAATATTATAATAATACATATATAATTGACTGCTCCGTTGGTCTCGTGGTTGCAAGCGCGACTGCTGAGCGTGGGGCCCTGGGTTCGATTCCCGGGTCGGACAAAGTGTTATTGGGTTTTCCATTAGGAATTTCTTAGTAACAGCCCGAGGTTTGGAAGTTGGCGGTTTAATACCCCCGTGCCTCAGAAAGCACGTAAAGCCGTTGGTCATGCGCCTGAACTCTCCTCGGTCGTGTCGGATTGCCGTCCCATCGGACTATGAGAGTAAAGGAACAGAGAGTGCACCTGTGTTTGCGCAAACACTTGTGCACTATAATATCTCCTGCGTACCTGGCTAATCTCCATTGAGATTGGCCATCGTGACCGAAAACGGTCGGGGAGGCTATTATTATTATTATAATAATCAGCCTATAACGTTCCCACTGCTGGGACACAGGCCTCCTCTGTAAGTGGGAGTGGGCCGTAATCCACCACACGAGCCCAGTGCGGGTTGGTAGTTAACACTAATTGTATCTAATTCCTATTCAAATTCAAATTATTTATTTGCTAGAATGCAGGTATACAGGGTTATTGGTAAAACATTAACAACCTCTTAAGAGGTCATTGTACTCATCATTATGAACAACTTTTACTATAAGACCAAACCTGAAATCGCGAAAAAAAAACAGCTGTTCCCTACATTTATGTTCGCTCGTCAAAATGTAGGGAACAGCTGTTTATTTTTTCGCGACCTGTTAAGAGGTTGTTAATGTTTTACCAATAACCCTGTATAACAAATAAGGTCGTGAAGAATAAAAGTTGAGCCATACATTCTCCCCAAGATTCGACGTCGGTATACCGCTCAATTAAGCAAATATACACAGAGCCATATCGCACGGTGAGAATAAAAGTGACCTATTTCAAAATTTAGGTAAAATGAGTTAAATATACAAAGTGACTCAAAAAAGTACACTCTTTCACATCTTATTTCTTAAAAAACAAGGCCATTAAATGGCCCGTTTTTTAATATAAGATGTTTTTTGTGTATATTTAACTTGCCGGGTCAGCGGGATTGTCCGAAAGGGTTACCGCTGGCCCGGAACAGAAAGGGCTAAGGAAGGAACACGGGTGGGTTTTAGTCAGTAAGAGTCCGACACTCCCTTCCGCTCCACCGAGAGCGGGAGGGGTCATTTGATGATTTCACATCCGAAAAAAAAAAAAAGTACCTTCTTAACTCATTTTACCTAAATTTTGAAATAGGTCACTTTTATTCTCACCGTGCGATTTAGCGTAATTTTATGCCTCCGTGCGTTCAAATAGAAAATTAAAACAAATCTTTTTTTTTTATTCAAAATGTAAACAACGAAGGCCGCTGAAGTTGTTTACTTATAAAAAAAAATTAAGTATTATAGTAATAATTATTTGAACTGTATTCGTTTGTTTTTATTATGTTATTATGAAAAGTTTTCTTCAAATTAGTTATTCTTTTCTAAGATCACTTTGTGTAAAAAAAATGTTAAGGTTAAATAAAATTGCATAATTATTACGCCAAGGGGTTCTTTTCCGTTCTTCTATTAAGTATACGTAGGTACTTACCCTATTTATTTTCAGACGCTTAAATAATCTTCTGGACTACCATTAATTATTATTTTTTCAATAAATGTTTATTAAATACTCTATGTCGATAACTACATCATTAATGATATTATAAGTGTAAAACTTATAATATCATTGGTCATATCATATTAATTTATTATATTATTTATTATCATATTAATTATTAATTTATTTCAAAGACAAAAATAAATTTCGAAGAGACAAAAAGCATGTCAGTCTTTTGATGTTTTGTTTGAATTCAAAAATCGTTCCAAGAATTTGCTACCATTGAATACAATACAATATACTCTTTATTATGTACACCATAAAATACAATATTACAGATATAAATGTAGACATTTTGCAAGGGGTGACTAACACAATGGGCCACAATTAATCAATATAATAATGTATAAAGTAAATTTTGCAAGGGGTGACTGACACAATGGGCCGCAATTATTGATCAGTATACAACAATATTTTTAGTACCTATATGCGAAACCCGAAACACGTGTCTAGTATTTTTATGTAAAGAAACTATGTACAAAATTTCATAACTGTATCATGAAAAATCACAAAGTTAAATAAGCTTGTTAAGTTACCTGTTTGTCCGTACAAAAACATGCTTTAGATTCTCACTCAAAAACACATTTTCAGCTTCATCATTGTTTTACGAGTATATTAGGACGCCATGAAAATAAATCTACAAAGGGTCTTTCAGTAAAATAACCACCGAATATTTTCCGTAGAGGAAATGTCTGCTCGTATCGTGTCTGTACGGTTCTGTGATTTAGTGCACAGAACCGTTTCTTGGAAGTGGCTAAATAATAACAGCCGCACAGGTCGATCGATCAAATTAAGCTACGCTTACCGATGTTGGTCTGTGGATGGGTGACCATCTTTACATACCAAGACCCCTCCGTGCCTCGGAAAGCACGTTAAGCCGTTTGTCCCGGCTGTCATTCGTGGATCTTTGACAGTCGTTAGGGGTAGTCAGCCCGAAAGTCTAATAACCAGTCTTACCCCTTGGTAAGACTGGTTGTCAGACTTTCCCAGTAACTGGATTGTGGAGGTCAGATAGGCAGTCGCTCCATGTAAAATACTAGTATTCAGCTGCATCCGGTTAGACTGAAAGCCGACCCAAAAAATTGGGTAAAGGCTAGGTAGATGATGAACCGTTTCTTGGAAAATGGAAAGCAAAATCGGGACTATTTCGTTTGCAACAAAGGATTTTGTACTAGTATTACAGTTTTACAAAGGTAAAGTTACCGTACCGTACCACGGTAGTACTTACATAAAGCGAGCCCAATGTTTCAGTCCTCTAAAATACTGCAACTAGCAAGCCGCTTATGAAAACCGCTTGGGTAGACGAGAACGCTTGTACGAACGCGGGGTATCCGATTACATACGGTGGACGGACATCGGACAATGCCTTTAAGGGGCTTACAGGACCTAACCTGTCCTGCCCAAATAACGAGTACAAGCTTTTACTTGTATGCATTCTGAATTCAGGCTTCATGTGTACCGGGTATATAAGTTGGCTTTCATTCTGTCTGATTAAACTGCAGCAACTCACAGGACAGTACATAAGGAACAAATGGAAGTACTACCACACCGATATTACCCTACGGGGACGGCTTTAGCCTGTGCCTGATCCAGGTCCTTGGTCGGGCGAGCTTAAATTGTAGGACGACAGGAAATAACTTTATTAAGGCGACTACATGACCTAAAGCGCGGTCTTTGTCGGATTGCATAGAAAAGAAACAGAAGCGCGATGACACAACGCTGGTAATTTCTTGCAAAATATGAAACAATTATCTATGTATTTACAAAAAATTTATTGTTTGGACTAAAAAATTAAAACAGTAGTGTTTTAGTATGTTGCTTATAGAATAATCTGACAAAAAATCTGAATGATTTTATGTATTGTAAAAAGAAAGTTTTTAGAGGTCATGTCTTTTTTCTATCGTATCAAATTAGTTGTATTATGTTTTCAATACCTACATTATCTACTTAGCATGTATCCTGAAGAATATAATATTTTCTGATTTTGTTTACTGTAGTCGATCACCTACTTTTATTGTTTCTAAAACTTGCGTTTTTTGCGTTTAGGTCCTATTCTATCGATTATGAATCGAACTTGAAGCAATAGGTAAACACATTGAAGTAAAAATTGTAATTTTTAATTAAGAAATAAACGATTTATTTATTATTAATATCTACCAGTCTCGAAAATTTTAATTTCACTTTTTATTGTATAAAACACTGCAGGCAGTATCGTACTGTTATTTTATCGTTAAGATTGGTGAATCAGTACGTCCAAGACATCTTGAGCAGTCAGCGACGCTACCGTCCTACCTCACTGGCTAAACACGGCATGACTTCTTCCCATACCGTTGATACGAGAGAATAATAGCCACAGTACTGTACTACCAAGCAGGGACTTGAAACGTTACTCAAAATAACGTTACGCGTAGTTCCAGTAAGTACCGATAATTAGTACCGTTCTACCAGGATCGCAACAAAATTAATTCCTTGGCTATAACGATGCCGACAAACGGAACAAAATCTTAAACTTTCACTAACAATATGATAATAACGTTACTCATTTCGATACTCAATTTTGCCAGCTTCGTGACATAAAAGATGACGAAAATGTATGAAGAATAACGTTACAAATGAATCTGTAACGTTTCACCTTGTAACGTTGTTACAAGCGGATAAGCTTAATGTTACTGATACCTATAACGTTACTTATAATAGTGTTCTACGAAAATTATATTTAATTACGTTTTTTGACGTGACAACGTCTTAAATTAGGTTGCGGCTGGGAGTCACTTATGAAAAAGTGTAACGCTCGGTAACGTTACGATGAGTCACCGAACGAGAGAGAGGCCCGCCGAATGCCTTGCGTCTCTCTCCCACTCAACTATTCTACCGAGAAAAAGACGTTGTCACGTAAAATCTTCGCCCGTAAAACCGACTTTACAGGCAACCATTTTTTGACGTGACAACGTCTTAAATTAGGTTGCGGCTGGGAGTCACTTATGAAAAAGTGTAACGCTCGGTAACGTTACGATGAGTCACCGAACGAGAGAGAGAAAGACGTTGTCACGTAAAATCTTCGCCCGTAAAACCGACTTTACAGGCAACCATTTTTTTTTTTTGTAAAGTTAAGGTGCAATTCCAAGATGGACCGCAGGCCGCAAACTGCAGCTGCAGGTTCAAGCGACACTATTGGTTTCTATGTGTATCTCTATGAAAACTGCGGTCAACCGCAGCCGCAAGCCGCATTTTTTCGCCTGCGGTTGCAGTCTGCAGCCCATCTCGGAATTGTACCTTTATTGATATTTTTCCAAGTCCTGCTCCTAAGCTACTAAATTACATTTTCGGATTAGAAAACAGCACGCAGTTCCATCTCACAGCTAAAACAAAGCTACGTAACTGATGCACCGCCGATTCACCAGCTAAGCAGAGGTTTGTCGCTAAATATCACATTTAGCGATAAACCGATTGATTGTAACAAAGGCTTGGATCTGGTTTAATTTTGATTGCATACCGATATACCTTATCATAATAATCGTTTATTCATTAACTAGTTTAATCATTTGACTGGATTTTATGTAAGCTAAATGATACCGATTCACATCAAAATGACACCTACTAAATAGATTGACTGACTGACTGACCATGTAGGTACCTACTAGCCTTGCAGTTTTGAAGAGGCTCTCAAAAATTTTAGCCCCGTACAGAAAGTAACTCGAGGGGATCTAACCCCTAAGCACGATATCCGTAGTTCCGGTTGAAGTTACGGGCGTTTCCTACTACGTATTACCTACGGACATAAGATTATAGGCCGAAAGCTTAACTGAGACGTTGTCAGAGGTAGCACCGGGTGCGTGGGTCTTCTTGTTTTTCTTCCCTAGGACGGGTAAAAAATTCAAACTTCTAAATCAATGCAATGAATTTCCTTTAGCCGATTATGACTACTACATAATAGTTTTCTGATGCACGTGTTCAAGTGTCTGTTCCTCTAACAAATTTCGTGTAAGTTGTTAAAACTTTGTGAAAGCATCTCTTAACCGAGTCGTGAACAGGAAGCCCGTCTCAAGCGCAGAGCATTCTGTGCATATTATATGAACTTTAATCTTAAAAACTTTACATGAGTAGCTCGATTCATTGCAAGATGTTCGTCTGCAGGTACTTGATCCCAAGATTTGATGCCAAATTGTCTAACTTAGGAACAAGTGAGTTCATTCATGAAATTCTCGGTCCAAACTCGCACTAAAACTTTATCGCTAGCGGCACTTACATTTTCAGGTAGGAAGCAGTTTATTAAATCGTGATCAAACTGTAGAGTATTCAAATCACAGCGCAGTGCTTTGGAGGGGCTTCGATTACAAATCTACTGTTATCGAAAGCGGCAAGCATGATAGTTGCCTAGTGACTCTGCAGCCAGGACATTGAACATTATATCTACATTGATACATTCGCATCAAGCGGCATCTCCGACCGGTAAGAAGTTCAGCGACACGGCAAAAGGCACGTTTTCTTGACGGCTAATGAGCGTAAAACAAGCCTATGAAAAAGAAGTAATCTCTCTGCAATGAACTTCAGCGTATTTTTACCCTACTGCGGCGAAGCCCAAAAGGAGGGTTATGTGTTTGACCTGTATGTATGTATGTCCGTTTTTTGCATTCTTAAAATAACTCGTAGGAGTTGAGAAGAACCTCCCAAACAATTCCTACTCCTTTATTCATTCCACACGCCAGCAACACGCGCACTTCAAAATCAGCGCAGGGAAATCTGTTCACTGCACGTTCGGTGCGCTGATCCGTTCGCTAACACATAATCCATAAAGTTCCTTCATAAAGAAATGGCGTCGACTTGGCTCGCTGAGTCGAGTCAAACCGAATCTCAATAACTAGCTTACGATATAATAATATTTATTTACGAAACAGCGCCACTTAGCGTCAAGTCACGGATTCGCGACCCGTTGAATCGAATCTGCGAAGTCTTGACTTGCTGCACCTCACTATTACATCTACTTTTTTACTAACTGACTGTTACAAAACAATATACCAACGACGTGAGTGTGACGTTCGTTTTCCCAGTGTTGCGTTTTAATTTTTCATACGCTATCGATAGAGTAATAAAAGGTAAAAGTATACATAGGTATGCACATGTCATGTCATGATGTGTACGTTGCCTGTCAATAACGGCGCTCCCCCTTTGCACCCATTTGTTTCTGATGTGCGATTTTGTTACCCCCGTGTGCGTAACAATCTCATAAATTAATACTTTTTAACTGTCTGGCGATTTTGAGTATTTTATACTTATATGTTTTATGCAAACGTCCTGCAGTTCTGGTAGCCCCGTGAGACGGAACGGCGCGCTCCCTAAAATAGGTTTGAGCTACATGATGACTTATTTCGTCTGTTGGGACAGGTCAACTCAAAGTTGCAATGGCGCTTTCTTTAAAAGGCCCTTCCAGACATAGCCCTGCATTGTTACACTCACATAAAATCCTAATAATACAATGGTTGGACTTTAAAAGAGACCATGATCTCTGAGTTTGTTTTGGAATTTATTCTCAAAGATCGGATCAGTCAACGAGGAAATACCGCCATCTAGTTTTAAAAATATTGACCAACAAAATATAGACGTGTAAAAGTGTCTTACAAGATCTACTTACATAAATAACAGTTAGAACAAGCGCTGTCTAAAATATTACTCACCAAAATCTACTGCTAGAACGAAACGTAGCTAAAAATTTGCTGTTAGCTTTGTTTTTTTTTATTATGTTTCATTAGTTTGGTTTTACTTGTTTATGTGTTGTTGTGTAGGTATTGTATTCGCCAGTTAGTGTATTTATATATTTCTCTTTAAGGTGCATAACCGAAAAACATCTTGCAAAGCACGAGAAAGTCTACTGTACTGTGCTTTTAAAAGGCCTATGACAGTGAGTAGAGGGAAGAACTGTGGTCTACAATGTATGGAGGGAACTTCCAGTGCCGAAATGAACTTGAATTATTTCTAATAATAAAGCTGAAGAGTTTGTTTCTTTGAACGCGCTAATCACTGGAACTACCAGTCGGATTTTAAAAATCTTTTTGCATTTTGATAGCCCAATTCTTGAGGAAGGCTATAGGCTACTTAACATCACCCTAAGACACTTAGAAGCCGAGCAAAAACAAAAAACCGGGCAAGAGCGAGTCGGACTCGCGCACCGAGGGTTCCGTACCATCATTTATGTTTTTAAATTTTCACTGGCGAGCTACTTACTAGATCTCGTTCAAACCAATTTTCGGTGGAAGTTTACATGATAATGTAAATCATATATTTTTTTTAGTTTTATCATTCTCTTATTTTAGAAGTTACAGGGGGGGACACACATTTTACCACTTTGGAAGTGTCTCTCGCGCAAACTATTCAGTTTAGAAAAAATGATATTAGAAACCTCTATATCATTTTTGAAGACCTATCCATAGATACCCCCACACGTACGGGTTTGAATCCATAAGGGTTCCGTGTTTGCCACTTGGCTACGGAACCCTAAAAAAGACAGAAAGAACACAGTAATAGCACGGGCAGGCGATGCGATGTGACAACAGGGTCAGTAGAGGGAACAAGAAATTTCACGCGGGCAGAATAGTACATAATATTTGAAATGTCGCAAACTGGTGCGGACCTACATTTGTGACAAGCTTTCGATATTCATTGTCGCCGAAATGAGATTGGGCCTAGATTTTTGATCGTTCTCTACATACAGAAACTAATGAAAAGAGTCGTTTTCGGCACGGCAGCTTATTATCGAATGGTTGTGAATAGATATGCTGATAGTAAGTAATCGAAGCCGGCATAGACATATAAATTTCCAGAGGCATCATAGGTGCATTGCCATCCCAGAAACAGAAGTAAAATGTCTTTTGCACCCGGAATTTTAACTTTATCCTGGACACCATATAAATGGAAACGGATGTGAAAGTTTTAAGATAGTTTTACATATCGCACACCTAGATCTAAAGAGAGCTAACTCTAAAATCTAAATTTTTGAGGTATGCATACCATCGAATTCCCTAACTCAATACCTAGCGACCAACAAAACAGATTCAAAAATAGTTCCATTACTCAACTTAAAAAGTATTGATCAATACAGCAAACTCCTGCAGTGCATATGGACATAGTAATCAGTTTTTCAACTTTCCTGAAAAAAGTGTTTTTTTGAGTTAATCGCTGTTTAGATCTAGATGTGCGATATACTAGTCTATTGTAGTAACTGACCTATAGTTTCATCGCAGGGCTGGCTCAACGGCCGGCGTGACGGCGACGTCTTCTGTTGGGGGTGGTGATGGGGCTGTAGTTTGAGCACGTGTGCTGGCACGGCGCCCTCGACCGGGGGTTCGCCGGGCACGCGTACCAACCACCAATCAGCGCGCGCCTGCCACGGTTCCACCACCTCAACTTGCTGTCCTTTAGACACGGATAGTTCTCCTGTGCCTGAAGCGTTGTGTTCAGCTAACACCCACGTCATTTCTGGACCGGCCTAAACCAAGAGAAAGGATAGATTAGTTATGTGAAAGTATGACAATATCATAAATTTTTCTACTTGATTTTTCATTGAATGTTAACGCAGTGAAAGAGAAAATACCTTAACATCTATAAAGGTAATAAGATTGTCTTCGCGATAATTCTGTAAGGTCTGCAGGTTCTTGTAGACTATTGCATTAGGTGTTATCATAAATGAGGATTTTTTTTTTTTAACATTTCAAATGTTTTTTTTTTATTATTTTGTATTCATTCGAAGATACTTCCATGAATTGAACTTCACAAAATGTTTTACAAGTTTAGAAATGAAATGAACTGTTTTTTGTTCATTATTTAAGATAACGTCAGAAAATATACATTATATTGAAAATGAAGTCCTAGGTGCACTAGACAATAGACAAGTCAGAGCTAACTGCAATCACAGACACTCTGGAACCTAGAATCAAAATCACGGAGTCACAATTAATGTCGTGTACAGTGACGTGCGCCAAACTTTGGGTCAGTGGGTCGTCTTAGGGGCGGATTTAAACTTCGATCTAAAGTGATGGAGAGTTCCTTAAGAGCAGCGTAGGTACTAGGGCAGGATCGATTGCGGCTAGATACGAGTTTACAGATAACAGAAATCGCCAGATAGGAGATAACGTCCACTGTCGACAATACGGACACTGATAAAGCAATATATTGAGTATTGAGATAACGTTTGTAGTGGTTATCAGTAAACGTCCTATATATTGTTCGACTGTAATGTTGGTGGTCACTTGAATTACAAAACGTAATAGAATGAAAATACGAGTATTGTTGAACTTAACGTAAGTCAACATTCTAAAACGTATTACGAAAGCGCTCTTCAGTTAAGACAAATACTCAAAATTGATTTGTCGCTTCCGCAGTCGTCGCTCGCTTACCAGATGGATGAGCGCCGTGTAAATCTTCGGTTCATAACCAAATTGCTTTCAATGAAACTAGCTTATACTAGCTTAGATATTGACCTCGGCCTCGTCTTTGTCTATCGTTCGACAAACACTCACCACGTTAGGTGACACAGGTTTCATTATCCAGGCCTGTATAAAATTGACACGCGACAGCCGGTGTTTGTGTAGGTATATGGATTAAATGGAGTTCTGAGTATAGTAATGTTTCGAACGGTCAGCAGTGAATTTATTTTATGTTGTAAGTACGCCGTAATAAATGAAACAAGCTTTTAAATTGAAACAATATTATTTAAGCGACAAATCCGCCCTGCACAGGTGAATAATATCGAACTACCAACGAGGTGATTGTAAATGGAAACATTATAATAAAGGTTGATCGATTTGTGGTCGCCCGCCCTACATTACCACTTACCAACGATCACGTGATGGGGCTTTTTCCCTTTATCCAACATCGACAGCCAAAAATATCAGATTGGGAGTTTCGAGTTTCTTAACATTTATTTCTTTTGATTATAAAAGGGTCGAGTTTACATTTCCTTTCATTGATATATGAAGCGAATACAAAAAAGTAAACGGATCTACAGAATAACTTTCTTTTACTATCTGGTGAATTCTAGTGCTATTAAACACCTATGTGTGGGTGACAAGTACCTACCTAGTTTGTATATATTTAAAAATATTAACAGCCAGTGCTTCACAAATATCTCCACAATGTCCATTACTAGATTAAGGTAACGCCAGAAATAACTTATGAATATGGAAACGAGCAATCCTGGAGTGTAAGTACCTACCTAATCGACTTGAGTGTTTTTCAATATAGAAAAATTCTACTACCTACTTAAGGGAAGTTTGTTTTTCTTCAAAACCATCTCAAAAACTTTGTAGAATAATTTATTAAGAGTAATAAAACCTTAGCAAATTGTTGTACGGTGGAAAAGGTGGATAAATAAGAGTATCGCGATCATTGATATTATATATCAATGAGCGCGACATTATTCAAGATACTGAGATTGCTCTAAGCTGCAACTCTGTAAAGTCGGAGGCTATTGTTATTGTTACCTAGGTATAGTACTTAAGATAATATATAGGTATTATATACAGCAGCTGCTGGGGTATCCTTAACACAGGACAGAACATGCTCATGAGAAGTTTTTGGGGCATCATGGGGCATTAGACACGGTCTTTTTAAAGATATCTATGGGACCATTCAAGTATTACGTAAGCACTACAGGAGGGCGGGAGGATCTTTGCTTTGCTTATTTTTGATGACATGGGGGATGGGGGAGTCTGGATGGTGATTACGTCAGCAGTATTTATTTTGTTAAGTACTTTTTCGGATTTTCTACAAAATTCAGCCAATTTTGGTTTGAACACATGGCAACCCTACTTGTCTATGCTTGAAAACGAAACGCATATAACTGCTGCTTATGAATCAATAAAGTAACCAGAACACATTGAAAAATGCATGTACCAATGTTTACGTAAGCATGGGGGGGGGGGGCGTAAGAGTTTTGCTTACTTTTGCTGACGAGGGGGAGGAGGGGGTTAATAATTGCAAAAAATCTGCTTACGTAAAACTTGAACGGCCCCTATGTAGCAGAGTCCGTCATTCAAAATTTTAAAAACATGAGTCCAACAATGGCCGCTCGAAATTGTTAATGGTTTAGTGATGCTTGGTAGTATGAATTTTAAGTTCAGGTGCCATCAATGTTACAATTATCCATATCCACAATAATCCATACTTATTTGGTTGAACCGATTTGGATGAAATGTGGCACACGAATACACCGTGAAGTGGTGCACTGAAACTGAATACTTAACTGAGAATGAAGTCTGCACGTGACTGGAATCTGAGGCAAAGGTCACGAGTAGAAAATAAAATCCCGGGATTCCGGCCGTTTTCCAACCCCGAAAATCCCGAGATAGTACTTGGCTAATCTCGGGATTTTCGGGATTGCCACAAACAGGTCTAGTTTGCATTCCGTAGTCCGTTGCGCCTTGACAATGACCTTGCCTAGAATATATTAATAGACCAGTCACTACTCTAGAGCTACCTAAAACTAGGCTGGAAAAATAGTCTATAATAGCATTTATTACATAACGACAAAAAACAACCATTAGATACGCCGCTAAAGGAAAATTTGTATGAAATCCCCAGATCCTGAAGTAGGTACAGACGCCAGCACATCAAGTTACTACAATCTGTCAGATTTCTTTAATATATTTTCGACTTTATTGCTAAAGCATAAGGTTCAAGGTTGATTGGGAAAATCTGACAGTTTCGGGTAGGTTGACCTGCTGGCGTCTGTACAAGAAACTGAGAGTGGAAATTGATAAGAGTATGAAATCCCCAGATCCTGAAGTACAAGTACAAAATTAATCGGGGCTGGCAAATCGTATTAGACGTGAAATGAGCCTGTTTGAAAATGGAGGAATTTGTGGATATCACTTAGAAACAGCATATAAGTATCCATTGTCTGTTCCTCGAACCAGTGTAAAACGTGAACGAGCGTTTTCAGCTGCTTATGTTATTGCTTATGTTGGCAATAAACTACGAAGCAGGCTTGGAAGTCAAACATTGGATGCTTTGATATTTCTGCGATTATATGTTCGAAATTCTAAACAGTTTTATGTTTTGTCTTTTCTTACTATATTGTGATTTGTGATAAGCAAAAATACAAAAATCATTTTTTTAAGAAATTACTCAAGGTTTTTTTTTTAATTTGAGTCCAATTCGAAACCACATCATTTTGATGCGTGTTGAAAAACATGCTCGGGGTTGTATTATCTACTCACGAGTCGCAAGAAATTAAACTCTCGCTTGTAGTGCTAATCATGCACGAAACTTCCTACTTATATTTTGTTTGGCCGGTAAAATTATGTTTAAGCATATTTGTTCCATAAAACTGTATCAAATGTTGCTACAATTAAGTACTTACCCAAAGTGTAACGGTACACATGCGACACAATATTATGGAACAAATATTGTAAACAATCAAAAATGAATTCTTGTCGATGTAGGTATACATAATTACTTTTGACTGTACTGTAATTTTTACTAATTTTACAAACACGTATGTATACATATATATTACTTTTTTTTAATTGGGTGATTATAACAGTCAAAGCTTTAATACAAGACAAGCGTCATCTGCCTAGCCTTTTCCCAACTACACTGGACAGCAAAGAAACCGGGCCACCCGCCACCTTGGAACTCTGATTCAATTTTCTCAAAAAGTATATAACTTACAATATCAAAGTTATACCCACAGAAAGTACGTTTCATGCTGATTAAAATGACTATAAATTTATTCTAAAGTATCGTCAACTCACATTGTAATTAAGCAACAAACACAATGCTAACGATTTGCTCTGTTTTGACTAGAGTTCGCGAGTAGCGTTATTTTTTTCTACAATGACGGAAGTCGGATATTTCTTATCATTTCTTTAGTTTTTGTCCATAGTTTCCTCAGACGCGTGTATTTTTGCTCCTTTTATCGGTCAATAATGTATACGACACCTCAGGAAGCAGCTCTAGCTGTAGCACTACTTCAAGCAGGCGTTGCGCAACGTGAGATCGCTCGAAGACTTCGAATCAGCAGATCTTCGGTGCAACGAGTTTACAGACGGTACCTAGAGACTAGAGCATTCGGTAGCCGTCCAGGTACGGGCAGACCTAGGGCTACATCAGTAGCAGATGGTCGTTATATCCAACTTAATGTTCTGCGAAATCGCCGCCTCAACGCAATTAAAGTCCAACAAAGTCTGCGTGACGAACGCCAAGTGGTTATAAGTTCGGACACCGTCAGAAGGAGACTTGCTGAACGGAACCTGACTCCAAAGAGAGCTGCAACAGGCCCAGCATTAACGGTAGCCCACCGTCGAGAACGACTTGAATTTGCTCGAGAGCATAGGGATTGGATGTTAGAGCAGTGGGGTAATGTACTCTTCACTGATGAGACCAGGGAGAGTCTACATGGAAGTGATCGACGTCAGAGAGTATATCTTCGCCCTGGAGAACGTTATTCTCAATGTTGCATCGAGGAAACTATTGCATACGGAGGAGGATCTGTAATGGTCTGGGGCGGCATCTCGTAAACCGTACATACAGCGTTATTTTTCATCAAACCGACGGGCCCTACACGTGGATTGACTTCTCATCGCTATATTACTGAAATCCTCGCAGACCATGTGGTACCTTAAGCAGGATATATCGGGCAGGATATGCAGTAGATGCATGATAATGCACGGCCTCATGTTGCTCATGTGGTGACCCAGTATCTACGCGACGTCAGCATTCGTACGATGGACGAGCCAGCTCGAAGCCCGGACTTGAATCCGATAGAAAACTTATGGGATGAGCTGAAACGTCGGGTTCGAGCCCGAATACCTGCTCCAACAAGGCTTCCAGAGCTGCGAATCGCAATTGAAGAGGAGTGGAATGCAATTCCCCAAGATTTCATCGTCAGGCTCGTAAGGTCGATGAATACGAGGATGCTGGCAGTTATCCGAGCAAGGGGAGGGTATACTGAACACTGATCAAAATTTTTTTTAAATGTTTTTTCTTTATTTCTGGCTTTAATTTAATTTTCATTTCATGATTACTAACGATTAACACGACTGGAAAACGACTCTTCGTTGTAAGATCCTTAATAATCACTTAATAAAATTGATTAATCCCAATGAGTTTCCATTCATTTTAATCATAATGAAACGCACTTTCAGTATGTATAACTATGATAGTTGTAAGTTTTATACTTTTTGAGAAAATCGAATCAGAGTTCCAAGGTAGCGGGTGGCCCGGTTTATTTGCTGTCCAGTGTATGTTCAGATCGGCTTCATTATATATTATAAGTATACATTATAGTAAATAGTATGTATGTGTATATAATATAACCTATTTATGAATTTGTGTACCTAGTTTTAATAGTTTTTTTTTATCATTGTTCCTCTCAAAAAGCACCTGCCATCTAATCTCTTCACCACCCTTGGTTGACTGGTAGAGAATGCCTAAGGCATTAAGTCCGCCTTTGTACAGACGCCAGCAGGTCAACCTACCCGAAACTGTCAGATTTTCCCAATCAACCTTGAACCTTATACTTTAGCAATAAAGTCGAAAATCTATTAAAGAAATCTGACAGATTGTAGTAACTTGATGTGCTGGCGTCTGTACCTTTTTGTGCGAAAAGTTTAAATAAATAGGTAAATCGGATCAGATCGTACGACACACACACATCCGGTAATTATATTTGGCGTCTGGACGACGCGACGCCAGAAAAGGCAAGCTAAAATTGTATATCGAACATCTAGTAAAGGAAATAGAAAAAAGCAAAAGCCTGGAAGGATGGAAAAAAATAAATAAACAAGAATCCCGGCCGGTACCTAATAGGAAAATCCAACTCTAACAGACTGCTAGAAAACGGAGTTTGTTTTGAACTTTTTAGTTAGTCAGGTTTTCAAATTTTTTTTATCTTTTCTTGGAATGTTAAAATTTATCCAGTCGTTAGGAGTTTAGGACTCTTTGAGTCGAGGGTAGGAAAAAATCCAAATAGAAAGATACATAGATACGCATGAAAAACATAACTCTGTATTTCTTGTCGTGCATAGAATAATTAATTAAATAAATTAAATAGTATAATCAGCCCATAATGTTTTCACTACTGGGAGATAAGCCTAATCTCTTCGAGAGGGAGTGAGCTATAATACTCCACCACGCGGGCCCAGTGCGGGTTGGTAGATGTCACATGTCTTTGAATTTTTGTTTCTAGGACATGCCGGTTTCCTCATAATGTTTACCTTCACCGTATTGAGAGCAGTGGTAATGAAATTATTTACACAAAGTAAAGCGCCTGCCTGAGTTCGTACCCACGACCTACAACTCGTAAGTCGGGGCCGCTACCACTGGGCCACTCACACACACTGCTGACGTTGTCGTGCAGTCGGGTAAAAAGTAAACTAGGTAGATACTTTTCATTACACAAAACGTAGTCGGTAGATACTGCTACACACACAGCGGCAAGGGACTAAGACTGATACAATAATGATTGATTTATCTTGGGCAATGCCAACATAAAAGTTTTTGAGAAATATATTAGTGCAAGGATGTGACCGTTTGATCGAAAAGCGAACTTACACAAAAACCCGACGGTTGTATAAACTATAAGGTAATCCTAGTGATAAATATTGATACGAATTGAAGAAATATTCTTGTAATAATTCTTTGTGATACCTAAATTCAGATTAACTAAAACTAGCAAGTTATTTCTTGTAAACAGCATCCGTTTTTATAACAAGTTGCCAAAGCCGGTTACAGAACTTAGCTATGGAAAGTTCGAAACCATACTCAATCCAATCCAGGTTTCTAAAAATTTGTTCTGAGGAGGCAGAAAAAAGTTTTGGCGACAATTGGGTCTCTCTGTCTCACACCTATCAATTTTGTCTCCCAGCCTTTCAGTTCTAATTTCTGCTGTCATATTCTTGTAAATGTTTCATATACTTAAGTCGAATGTAGTTCTTGTTTACACCTTGGTTCAGCAAAGCTTCTCAAGTCTTCGCATGTTCAAGAGAGTCAAAAGCTTTGTTGTAATCCACGAATGCTAAGTAGTATGACAATATTGATATTCGCTGTACTTTTCTACGAATTGCTGAATTGTGTGAATATGGTCGATCGTTGAAAAACCGCTACGAAATCCAGCTTGTTCCTTGGGTTCATTGTCGTCTAGAATCCTCGTGATCCGGCCAAGTATGATCTTAGAAAATATTTTGTACAGGTTAGCCATGGCTAATATAATATATGTATATACCTAATTAAATATACGCACAAATACACTAAAATAAATAAGTCAAACGAAAACTCAAGGCGTTCGGAGCTAGTTAACCTTCGGGTTAAAATACTAGCAATATATACATAAATAATTGAACTACATAATTGTCTGTCCCTAGGGTGGGTGTCATGGCGTCAGTAATTGCTTGTGAAATTTAAGTACAGTCGCAAATTGATATTCCCTGTAGAAGTTTGGACGTTGGCTATGACTTGCTTTTCTGTTTATATTAGACACGCGAACTCAGAACGCACAGGTTAAACATTAAGGCACCTAAAAGTTATGGTTTTGGGACCACATGAGTAGACAAACGTTCGGGACGACAGAGTTTGATAAGCAATGTCTATGATTGTCTATGACATTAGTTATCAAACACACGGTTATATTCAGTATTTGTAAAGCTTTAGACTATTGTATAAAGCTTTTACATATGCAAGCTTTACAGAATAATATATATCCCAAATGGATAAGTCAAAAGTCAAGCTTTAGAAATTTTTAGGTATGTCATTAGCTACTTTTATGAGGAAAACGGTATTTTTAAGATATTCTTTTGACCGCCATCATAATATTATAAACATTGATAATATTTCTTATTTGAAAGATGCGTATAGTTATGTTATTATCTATATACTAATAGGTAAAGAGGTAAGCGCTGAGTTGGTGACTCACTGACTGACTCATCATCTCTAAGACAAACAATTTTTATAAAAAAAAATATATCCATTAAATTTTTTTCAGACAGAATGCTCTGAAAAATCTTGTTAATAATTGGGAGTTCTCTTATGACTATGTCTATAGAGAAGTAGAAATCGATACTATTAAAACTTCTACGTTACCAAAAATTATTGTATGTTCCGAGTGATGTACCTAAATAAACTTTGTCGTTGTACCGCAAGTAGTCGAAAAAGTGTTACTTTTTACTGGTGTACTAAGTGTTACTTTTTACTACCTATTTAGCATTACCTTTAGTCTCAAAATTAGGGGCTTCGCACGCTCTGGACCTTGAAAACTGAAAAGATACCTCATTGTCCGAAGTCCGAACAAGTCCAGTGTTTAACTCACTAACGTCCACTTGATAAAAACATTATAGTACGGCTGAGAGAATGCGTTTTTCACACCTGTCAGTTTCATACAAGCGAATACATGTTTTGAGAATTTGATGTTTATTGGTTGGTTACTTTAATGGTTGCGGTCAGGTACGCACTCTCGACTCTCGTAGTCGAGGTAAGAACAAACAAGTGCCACGCTAGCACCCGTCATTGCCCTGACTTAATTATAACGATCAACCTGTAGTACTCAATTAGTATAAAATATTACGCAAATAAACATACTCTAAATGACGCGAGGTGAATGTAATGCGGCGGAACTGGGGCGACCACATCCCGTATAAGCTTTAGCTTTTTGAAAATGTTAACGCAATATTATTTTAAGTTTTACACTAATTAATATCTAATTGAATAGAAACGTTATGTATATAACTGCGGGGTTATTGCGTAACACACTAAGAGTAGCAATGGCTTTCATTTTGACAGTTCAACAATATTCATTACGTTAAATACGTTTTAGAAAATACAAAATTGTCGAACATAATGAAGCAATGGATTAGCAATATCCTTCAAAATGATTGAAATTATGGTTAATAGTGTTTTACGCAATGCTGTACTTAGTTAAAAATAACATTGGAATATTTGTACAGTATTATATTCTGCCGCGCTAACGATAAGAGCAGTAAGTATGTTTTGCATAGTTTTGAGTAATTGGCGCGCAAAGTTTTTTTTACAATTTTGTTATTCCGGACTTCTGTTTTTAAGTTATATTAATTGTGATGGTTGAAACGTGTAGCCTAAATAAAGCGCTTTTATATTTTTCACTCAATAAAATTGTATATATATTTGAATAGTTTTAAATAACGAAAATCCTTTTATATCTAGTGTTAGTTGAAGCAACTGATACATCAATTGCTTAGAATAATAGCAGCAAGTAGTAAGTTACTGCTGTTATTATAAGTAACTCATACTAGATTTAGGTTATAGCTTAGGAATAAAAACAGTGTAGTAAAAGTAGTGTTAGATAAAAAACGTTTCTGTTTATTAATGTTTCTTTACTTACGTATTATTATTATATTACGCCTCTCCCCCTAGCACACCATTTGAGTCCCAAGATAGTAGGCAAAACAGCTCTTAAATTAAAATAATTCTTGCATTATATCTGCGGCATTCCCAAGTAACATTTAGGTTTTACAAAGGTTTTGAAAAGGTTCTAGAACCTCGTATGGACTTCTGCTCGTAAATGATAAATGATAAATGATTTTATTTCTGTAAGTAGGTTTGTACAAACACTTTTACACGTCAATCATATTTTTTTTTAAACTAGATGAGGTCGGCGTTTCCTAACTGACTATTCTGAGAAGAAAGGCCGAAACAAACTCAGAAGTCACAGTCTCTTTTAAAGTCCAGACAAAATCTTGGTCAGATCGTGTGAAGACCATGTAGATTGGTGTCTGAAATGGTCTTTTGAGGAAAGAACCACACAGATTGAGCGGACCTGTCCAATCAGTGCACGCATTTGTCAAAAATCGTGCAGCTCAACTCAGAACTTGAGGAGCTCAACGATTCGACGAACAATACCAAAGACAGGACATTTGGGTAGGCCGCATAAACTACTCAAACTGCCAGATCATAATTAAAACTAAGAAGGAAAAAAGAAATGACCCACATAGTCCTCACATTCACAATAATTAAATAAAAAAAAATAATAAAAATTACTTACAAAGTAAATATTCAATTAAAATTAAGTCTTAATAGACTTAATAACGTTCTATTAACCTTATATTAACCCCCTGAGTGCAAAAAGGGCCCACGTTTTAGAACCTTTCGGAGAGCTACAGCAAAACCTATAGGTCAAATCCAGAACCTTTCGAACTACTTACACAGAACCCAAATATAATCTTCACAACCTTAATTTAACATTATTATAACCTTGCAAGGCAGCTTTTAAGTTCTAAATTAGTCATGGATGTAACTTAATGACAACTTAAAACCTTTTTGATGGACATTAATAAATGGCTTTCCAGGATTCTCAGGTGTAAGATTTTTTTTTACACAGAAACACCAATCGTGGATTTAAATATCTACTTATTTAGATATAATGGCACCATTCCCTGTCATTATAGGTACCAAGTTTCAAAATGGCTAGATGTAAGTGTTATATTCATAAAAAGTAATAAGTAGCTTGCTGAAGTCAGGAAAAATAATAAAAAATGTGCGACTGGCACTTTATCGTGACACTTTAGGATAATTATAATAGTGCTATACATATATACGAGACGGGCCTTCCGAAAGTAAAAAAATTGGAAGATATTTTAATGAAATAAAATTTATAAAATTAGGTGGTTGGGAGTAAGTTGCATTAGAAATAAAACTTTTAATCATATAAAAAACATATATTTTAAATCACATAGCACACGTTACTTAATTTTGCCTTAATGACTTAAAATATTGCTTTTTGTTTAGATTTTTTTTTTATTTCAGTGAAGAAATATGGCTGGCGTTAGGAAATTACTATAAAAGCATTACAATTAACCTTTTCAAAACTGTAACAGCTAAAAGCTCTAAATGTTTACCAAAATAAGAGCTAAGGGTATTCTCGCGGAGCTACTTAAAACGACAAGGCTGTTTTCGCAGTTTTAAGGTTAGCTCCAGGAGTCGTTCAAGATTTGCGCGTCGCCGAAACAACCTCTGCGCACAATTAGTTGCTTTGTAGGAACCAAAACTTAAAAGCAACTAATTGTGCAGCAAAAAAAAACGGAGTGGAAGTTTCAGCACTCTTGTCGAACCGTGAGAGTGCTGAAACTTCCACTCCGTTTTTTTGATAACACCCTGTGTCGGTTCAAGATGAACCGACACAGGGTGTTATGCAAGACAACGTAATGCTTTGCTGTCGCGGACACCAGTAACATTTTTTGAGGATACCTCTAAAGCTTTAAAATATTCTTATAGGACTTTAAGCATGCCTTCAGCTCATAAAAATAGCTTATTGGTTTGGGTTTTCACCACGCAGTCCTAATTTGTTTACCTAGACAACTGTAATACAGCCTAAAACTTTAAAGTAGGTTTTAGAAATTACTTAAAAGCGATTTCAACTTTCCATAACCTTATGGTTACATCAAAGTTAAAAATTAAATCTTTAGATCTCACTTTAGAATAATGCTAGCCTTTCCAGAACTTAATCAGGAGTCTACGACAGTTATAAGATCCTAGGAATATAGCTTTTGAAACACAAGTCAAAATAGCGTTAATTTAAACTCTTGTCAGCGGCTCCAAGGTTGTAGAATAGAATAGAATAATTTATTTGTAAAACATAGGTAATTTTATACATAGATCTTAAAAATTGGTAGTGCGCTATGCTTTGCCAATATTGACATACAAATGATTGATGCGAATAAAAAACAATTAAATGAGTAATCTACTATTAAATTACAATGATAATCAATGTATTACAATATTATAACATTATAAGTATTTCAGTACCTAATTGTATTAACGCATGCATATAAATTAAATTTCATTACAGTTCATAGTCAATTCATGTCAGAATTTAATGTCAATTCAATTCAAAAGATTAGTATTAAAATTTATGTCAGCATTTTATATAATTAGAGAGATTCGTCATTAAAAAAATCATCTAGAGTATAATAACACCTTTCGAGCAGTAACCCGTAATTGTAATAATAAACAATTAGTTTTAGGACTTATTAATCATTCTCAAGTAGGTACTTAATATGACCAGATAGCAAAGCATTAGATAACCTTTTTATGACCCTTATCTAAAGGCATTTTTTACAACCTAGGCCCGAATGAAATGTTACTTGGGTTGGTATGTCGAATTAAAAAGCTGATACTTTAAGTAATTTGAACTCTCAAATTCAATTATATTTTTCTTAATTTAGTCACAGTTTAAGTTATTACTGCTTACAGTGTAAGTGATCAAGACCGAATGTGAAGTAGACCTTGCTTAGGTAATATAACCACAGAATGATGAGTTACTGCAGATATTCTAAGTATTTAAAGAAGAATAAAAAACATACATTACATAAGATATCCACAGTATGTTTAGTTACTGCGGATATTCTAATCAATTTAGGCCTAATTAAAAACAAACTCTACTTATTATATCCACAGTATATTTAGTTACTGCTGTTCTCCTAAGTGATCAAGGCAAAATAAAAAACATGCTTTACTTATTATATCGACAGTATACACAGTTACTGCACATAACTTATGTAAAAGTAAAACCTAAAGGATAGAGCTTTACTTGCTAACCCGGGGTAACTATACTTACTGTTGTTATGCTATGGAAGATTTGTCATTTATTGGACTTACTGCCTTTATCCTTAACGAAATTTACTGGTTCCCGATAAGCTATTAAAACAGGTGTCAGCACATCTGGTAGAGCTCATTGCGCTGATTCGGGATCAATATTAAACTCATTTTGTCAAAAATATCACTTACTGCTGATATCGCTAGCGCGGCAGTATTATGGTGGAATCTACAGCACTTATAAAGTTATTAATGAAATTTCTTGTTCCCCCGACCTACCCCGTCGCATCGCATCGCCTGCCCACGCTGTTCCTTCGTTTTCGCTTAGAGTTCTTTCCGCCCAAATCTGACTGGTAAGTCCAGAGAATAGCGCGTTCAAACAAACCCTTCAGCTTTATTATTAGTATAGATATACAGGGTTATTGGTAAAACATTAACAACCTCTTAAGAGGGCATTGTACTCATCATTATGAACAACTTTTACTATGGGACCAAACCTGAAATCGCGAAATAAAATCAGCTGTTCCCTACATGTATGTTCGTATAACTCGTCAAAATGTAGTAGTGAACAGCTGATTTTTTTGTTCGCGATTTCAGGTTTGATTTTTTATTCATGAATAGATTTTCAGTAACTCGTTACTTAAGGCTATTTCGCTGACCTTTTCAACAAAATAAACATAAATTAATCAATGATAAAAATTAATTAAAATCAAACATAAATCTCAATTCAGCTACACACGTAAAACAACGCCCACTCGTTAAAAACGCTCCGCTTAATAGAATGAGAAGGACAAAAGAGAACATCCGAATAAATGATAATTTTAACCTTTCTTTTTCTATAAAATATGGTACCTTTAATAATTTCCTGCAACAGAACGCGTAGCATGCATGAGCACCGGTTTGTCGACGGAAGAGTAGACAAAGATGACGTTCCGTGTAGGCAGTACGACGGTAGCAAAGTAGAAAGAGTCAACTTCACTTTTACCGAAATTCACTCTTTTACATAATTCGACTCGGAATTCTTTGTTGTCATAGGATGTTTTTTTTTTCTTTTTGATTCTTAATTTTTACTGATATTAAGTCACATTATAAGGAGGGGTCCGTGGCTAAATAATAACAGCCGCACAGGTTGATCGATCAGGTTAAGATCAGTTTACGCTTGCCGCGGTCGGTCCATGGATGGGTGACCATATTTACATACCGAGAACCCTCCGTGCCTCGGAAAGCACGTTAAGCCATAGGCCCCGGCTGTGATTCGTGGATCTTTGACAGTCGTTACGGGATTTTGTACATAACTATTTACTAATAGATTATATATACCTACTATCTATTAGGATTTAGAAAGAAGCTTGAAAGCAACGCTCAAGCATCGTAAAAAACCGGAGGAAACCGAGACTAACTTGCACTTGACCTATGTACTTCACAGAGTAGAGATAAGACCGGGTGGTCTTATTGTAACCTTTCAGCAAAAGCGAAGAGAAATGTCAAAAAGTAATATTATTATCATGAGTTTCGAGTTATTTTCATATCTCTCCGCTTAGATACCGCTATACAATAAGCAATGTTGTTGTTTACGAAACATCTCTCTCTCCGCTTTAGTGGATACAGACCCTCACCCTTGACTCTTTTCCACTTGACGTGGTAGTCAAAATGTGTTGTTAGGTATGCCATTTTCTGCAACACGAGGCGACACCTAAATGTAATGCGTAATCCTAAAGCAGTTACCACATTTACCGCGACCACTAGGCGATTACTAAAGTTACGACACCAATTCGACAATACTGTTACGGGTTGCCGGGTTCACTTGTCATTTATCATTTATTTATTTTAGTACATGGAGGACTTACTGTTAATAAAAACAAACACAAAAGGAACGACGAAGTACGACGGACGGACGACGAATTACGACGGACGGACGACGAATTAGGTACTGATCGTATTTCTTCTCTTGACGTTAGTGACGGGCGCAATGAAACAAAGCAAAACATCGTGTTATCGTATTGATTTTACATAATACCTAACTCCGTATGTTAGGTCGTCCGAACCAATTAGCAATATTAGGTATTTGTCCTTCATTCAATTGCCACGCCAGGTCATGTCGTACGGGGTGGCCAGCGTAATTGTGTTTGATTCACAATCTGAATAATTTTGAAGGTTATTGCTAATGAATTGCTTCATATATTCGAAAAATTTGTTTACTCAACAACGTAAAGAACGCAATGAATGTTATTGAACTGTCAAAATGAAAGCTAATGCTACTGTTACTGTGTTACGCAATTACCCCGTAGTTTGAATGTCTGTGTCGATTCTGATTAGACGCCATTTATTGCAGTTTTTTTTTATATCCACTAAGTATTCAGTTAAAATGTGTTCGTTACACACAGTCTATCTGTGTGTGAATGACAGAATGTATGTGAAATTTCTAAAGGTACGGTGGTCTTCCACCGCAATACCTTTAGTAATTTTATCTTGAAATTCTTGTCAGATTTTTTAACAGCGGATTTCGCTTTTCTTTTTATCTTAGAGGACGTCTTAATGTCTTACGCCGATTTGTTTTTATTTTGTTAAAAGGAGACCTGATAAAGTAGGTAAGTAGGTACCGTATGTGCTTTGATGAAAAACAAGTTGAAAGCTGATCGCATTTTTAAGTCTTATCATAAAGGTGGAGATTTGGCAGATGTTATTCACCATATAACATTGACAAGCCTGAATAAAGTAGATAATTATGGAAAAATATCTGGTAATTTTCGTTTGTTACAAAAAATAAAGTTAATTTAAAATTGTGTAGGTACCTTCGAATTGGCCACCATACAGAAAACCTACCCCTAAGAAAACCCTATAGAAAAATAGCTATGACGTTGTTTAACATGAACTTTCAATCTTATTCGATAAAGTGTTGATATTCCCGGCCTTATTTTATATCGGTTTAAGGGCTTATAGGACCTAAACGCAAAAAACACAAGTTTTAGAAAAAGTAAGTATATGATCGACTACAGTAAACAAAATCAGATAAATATATGATATTCTTCAGGATATAATAATATGCTAGGTAGATTAGTGTGTTGAAAACATAATACAGCTAATTTGATAAGATAGAAAAAAATCATGAAGATACCTCTAAACACTTTCTTTGTACGATAAAAACCATACTTTAAACATACAATCATTCTGATTTTTTGTCAGGTTATTCTACAAGCAACTTATTAAAACACTAGTGTTTTAATTTTTTAGTCCAACAATGGATTTTTTGTAATTAAATCATTGCTTCATATTTTGCAATAAATTATCTGGGTTGTGACATCGCGCTTCTCTTTCTTTTCTATGCAGTCCGACAGTGACCGCGCTTTATGTCATGTAAGCCCCATAATAATTAATTATCGTTCAAAATGCAACTCTCTCCCGATTGATAGGATAATTAGAGCGGATAGCAATTTTATTACTTAGCCAAAATATTCATAGCCTGGCAAAAAATGTGCAACCTACTCCGGATATGTACCGGTTAACATATCCACGAAATAATTTCGTACAAGTTTTGCCCATATTTGAATTCATCTTGTAGGTGGAGGAGATTGTACGACAGGTCCTTGGCTATCTTAAACAATGCCATAGTCATTTTTTACTACTAAAACCATTATTTTTGAATCGATGATACATTCGTGGTTCGTCTATGTAACTAGATGATTTTTGCCCAGTAGGTAGCCACGTTGATACAGACCTTCAATACAGACCTTCTTTACGACCTTTAACCTTTTGACCGTCACGCGTCAAAAAATCAAAAACGTGCCCTCGGCGTCAAAGTCTGTCATGTAGTCGAACCCTCTGGCGTGCTGGGCACATTTTGGTTTGTCATCTATACATGACTGTGGCGGTCTAGTTAGGCATGCTGTGCTGGCGCTGCTGCTGCGGCTGCGGAGAACCTCAAGCGGCGAAAATATAATAACCTCATCGAAAATTATATTTTCCAGCCGTTTGGGGTTGAAACCCTCGGGCCGCGGGGTCCGAGTGCTCATGGTCTTTTTAAAGATATTTCAAAACGGCTGGTTGACACTTCCCGTGACCCAAGGGCTGGCTTTTACCTTGGCCAAAGGCTAAGCATCGCAATACAACGTGGTAATGCCGCCAGTCTCTTGGGTAAATTACCAGTCGACAGCGATGCGGATGAGTTTTTCGACGCTATTTTCTAGTTTCTGTATAGTTTTAGTTATGTTAGAATTTAATTTTGTTATTTTTACCTGTCTAAATGTAACAAGTCCTTTCGGTTTAGTTTAGATAAACTCCAAGTTCTGTTCCAACTTTTAATGTACATAATTATCTTGTAGTCTTATGTGGATACTGTAAAACTCCTTAAAGACGAAACTGTTTTTCTCACAGATATAGATACACCTAGATAACGCAAGAGCAACTACTTCGCGTGCCAAAAATCGCACCACGCGTAGCATGGACACTTCTATCTCTACGAAGAGTAGACACATTGCTTTCTATACGAAGTGACATTTCTTTTCTTCATTTTAGACATACCGCCTAGAAATCTTTCTACAATCTGTCATTTTGTCTTTCGTTTCCAACGATCTTTGTCCAGTCTAGGTCCTTTTTTATGTAGACTATTTCAGAAGAAAGTTTTCTATCCCAACTGTCAAAATCTCATTGACAACTGACAGTTGTCTAAGAGATTTTGTAATCGCTAAAGACAGTAGAAAACTTTCTACTCGACGGCCACAAAGTATAAACGGTTATTTACAAAATCCCGTAACGACTGTCAAACGTCCATGAATCACAGCCGGGGCCAATGGCTTAACATGCTTTCCGAGGCAAGGAGGGGTCTCGGTATGTAAAGATGGTCACAAATCCATGGACCAACCGCGGCAAGCGTAGCTTAAACTGATCGATCAACCTGTGCGGCTGTTATTATTTAGCCACGGATCCCTCCTTATACTGACTTAATATCAATTAAAATTAAGAATCTAAAAGAAAAAAAAACCTATGACAACAAAGAATTCTGAGTCGAATTATGTAAAAGAGTGAATTTCGTAAAAAGTGCAGTTGACTCTTTCTACTTTGCTGCCGTCGTACTGTCTACACGGAACGTCATCTTTGTCTACTCTTCCGTCGACAAACCGGTGCTCATGCTACGCGTGCAGCTTACGTTCAAAAATCGTAAGCCGCCACTTTCGCGCTCAGTCCTGTGTACTGCTGGCTGGGTAAGCGTGAGCGAGAGAGCGAGCTTGTGACGTCATAGTAGGTAGTCAAAAAATTACACGCTTGGTTTTCATACAGTTCGTGATACTTGCGTTATCTAGGTATATCTATATCTGTGGTTCTTCTACATACCTTCGTTATGTAAGGTTACCTATTTCATACAAAGTTTCATATCCCGTAACTGTCTTGGAACTTTCGCATTCATATAGATCTTCTGAATTTTCTGACCTACTAAATATTGAACAAATATTTGGTAGATGTTCCGTCCGATGTCTTCTTTTCTGAAGTTTCTTTTCAACCCAGCGCTACTAGGGGTTACGTAGGATACTCACAGCAATGAACCATACCTATATCAACAGCCATATAATAATATAGTCATAAATTAACTCAGAAAATGTTTTTAACAAAACATTATTTTTGTTACCTATCCATTAGATATCCAATCCTATTGGAAGCATTTACTGCCAAGAAAAACGGAACAAAGATGAAAAACGAAGAATTGATCATAAGTTAGATTGTTGCGAGCAGCATCTATCTCTTGGGATAATCTTGAGTGTATAGTACTCTTGTCTCCAGGGGTCCACTCCCTGTTTTACTACCCCGACGTACTCGCAAGTAATCACAGATCTGTGTCACCTCGTAAAAGACGCACACTTTCAGACCGACATACTGAGGAGACTTAATCGAAATCGATACTAATTTGAATTGTATTTTGGCAATTCGAGGCAAGCATGTGGAGGAATTACTTAAGAACTTGGGTTGGATACGAGAATTGGTTTTTAATATCATAATGTAAATGTTGTTTACGTCGGAGAGGTTTTGCTCGAATGTTACTTACCTAATCTAACAATCCTACTTATTTACTCATCTAGAAAAACTAGAATAGTGATGAAAACGTACCTATCGATATTTTATTTCCCAAAAGGTAAATTAAGACAAGTGTGGATGCCACAAGTAGAATTGACTTTACTATCGGCGATTGGCTGACAAATAACGTTATTGTTGTGTTCCTCGGGAACAGCACTTTTTTTGGGGATGAAAGGCTATTTTGTCAGCGCCCCGCGGTTTCACCCGCATAAGTGTCGATCCCGTTCGAAAGACACGTGGCGCCGTCTATTATCATATTAACGTTATTGTTGTGTTCCTCGGGAACAGCACTTTTTTTGGGGATGAAAGGCTATGTCCGTTTCTGTACACCTGACAACGTATATGCAAAATTTCAGGATATCGGTTCAGTGGTTTAGGCGTGAAAACGTAACAAACAAACAAACTTACTTTCGCATTTAAAACATTAGTTAGGATGTATGTGACTGTCATTTGCTCGTTAAACGATACTACGTCGATCTAGTCATCATGATCTCTTATTTATCCCAATGGGTTAGGCGCAGTACGCCATTTCGTTGTCAATTTCACAAAGACATCATCAAAGTCAAACCATTCCATTGGTCCTTGCAAAACTACTTTTATTTATTGAGTTTTACCCAACGTTGTATTTATATGTCTTTTTAAAACAGAATACACCTGCTCTAAAGTTGACAGCGATGCCATGTGTTTGATAACAAGCGTAGCATGTTTTGGTTCAAACTCGTATCGTGCATAACCCCTAAATTGACACAACATTGAATAGTACTGTGCCGCTTAAATTTCTTACATCATTCCGCATATTTCGGTTTTATGATGTACCTACCTACCAAATTTTCTAATTGAGGTAATCAGCCTCTATTCCTTGTTCAGTAAGGGTAATCATCATACCAAGACCAAGGCGTGTGTCTGTCCGAATAAAGAAATGAAGCAATTAATGTGGTCCCAACTTCAGAATGGCACTTACGTTCATGTTTTTATTAGCATTTGAACTGGAGGGTTCCGTTGTTGAGGGCCTTCAGGCAATAGCAATTATAGCATACCTGTGACAGTAATAAAACTTAAAACTTCGTTTGAAGAAGACGTCTTTCATGATCCCTTGTAGTTCAAAGATCAAGCGGTCACGTATGTGGAGGTGAGGTACTTCATCAAATGGAGCATTTAATTATGATTAACTGAAATATTCTTGCAAATGGTCGTTATGAAGCAAGCTCAGCTTTTTCTTGTCCACGGTGCCGGAAAACCTCATAACGAGGTTTAAGAGCTTCATTCAGCATTACTTAAGAAATGTGCTCAGCGGAGTACAGTTGGTGGTTTAACAAATCTTTTGATGTGATAACATCCTTTGATAACAGCCTTTGTTCGCAATATTTGAATACAGTCGAAACTGTGTTTAAAAGAAAAAAAGGTGTGTAGCTTGTATAATAAATACTATTGAGTTACGATTAGTTGTTATAATTCTGAAGCGTTTTTCATTCCCCAAGAGAGCATTTTTGTGTACTTACCTCTTTTTAAGCGATTAGGATTGGAAATATAGTCAGCCTAACGGCTGAACGGAATTGAATGGAAGACATAGGAGGATAGGCCTAGGTTAGGACATAGGATACTTTTTTATCCCGTTAATAAATTCTTGTGGGATAATTACCGACGATCACGCGGGCGAAGCCGCGAGCAAAAGCCTTTAAACTCATATAATCTAAAGGTAGCTAGTGCTTCTACGAAATGTTGGAACTATTCTTACAATTTATTGAAATCTTTCACTTAAATGTAGAAACTTGGTTTATTAAACAACTTTATCCATCACCTTCATCCACAGAGTAAGCAATTGCATTGCATAATGCATATTTAATTTCAGGGTGGTGCTTCAATTCATTCTTTAAACACAAACCTGTTGAAGCTGAGTAGTAAAACTACCAGATGATGGCTGAGCCATAAAACATAAATGTTTGCATCTATAAATTATCACTTGTTCATTAGCCACCTAGTTAGCGTTTCCACCCAGCAGCAGTAGTTACTTGTTTATATTTAGATTTTTCCGTTTTCCTTGTTGTCTTGAAAGCGGTGAAGGTCATTAAGCATCCTTATTTGAACACATATTATTCTGATTGCCCATTTCCGTTAGTAGAAGCAGTTATAAATACTTAATATAATTTGAGGCAGGGGTGAGAGATTGTTTATCACTTTATCGGCTGGCGTAGAATCTATTAGCTCGAGTGACAGATAACCGATTCGTTATCTCGGTCAATTGGCCAAGATTGCCACTATGTCACACCACTTATGAACGTTGATCCTTTTTCGTCTGCTTTTAATTGTCAATTTAAATGGTGCAATGAGCTGATTTTGCTTTCATCATGGGGTAGCATGCGAGTGAAATATAATAACTGAAATACGAATAATTGTGCCAATTGGTAAAATAAAGGATGCAATTTTGATAACGACCAAAATAATATAAAAAGTAATAATAAATGTACACAAGACAATGTTTTTTTATTGTTTTTGTTTCTTCTTCTAAAAATTTGTTCAAAAATAAGTATAATACATAAAATGAATAAACGAATATACACCGTGTATGTACATTAACATTCATTTCCTAGTATAACACTATTTTAATTAAATTTTGAATATATATTTTTTTTTAATAAGTATATATATATTTTTTAATATATAAAAATATTAAAATTAAAAGGGAACAGACACAATTTTTCGTTATTCTCTTTAAATTTAGTATGTAATTTAAATTTTGATCACTACTCAATTCTTTGATAATTTATGATAATGAAGTGATATATGAAAATGTTGCAAACAATATTATTCAATTTTAAATTAACTTGATTAACAAATAGTGTTTACGTCACAACATGGATTCACATGCCAGCACTTAGTATTGTTAGTTTAGTAAAATGTGCTTTGCTTGTTTTCAACGGTTTGTTTGTTATTCTGTAACCGAAACGCTGTCAATTCAGCAAGCAGTCCCAACTCGGAAGGCAAAAGCGACGTAGTGAATGTCGGTTAGTGATGACTGGTGTTATGATCTAGGATGCGTGTGCACGTGAATGCAAGCGCGGGAGTGGCCTGCAGTGCGTCTGTCTGACGTGCAGCGGGGCGGCAAGGTGCGGCGGGGGGCGGCAGGGGCGGGTGCATCACTCTATCTGCGTTCGGCGGCTGGGAGGCTGTATCACCTGGCGTTGCCGGTTGCCCTTCAGCAGGCGCGCGTGGAACGAGCTCGGTGTGTCGATGGTGTGCTGACGGGAGAGCATCGCGTGGGGCGCGCTCACCGAGCTCTGGCGGAACCATGGCAGGGAGATCTTCCGCCTGCTTTTATGTTGTTTAGCGGCGGCTAGCGGCGGGGTAGTCCCCATCGCGCCGGCCGACACGTGCCGGCGCGCGTGTGTGGTCGCGACGCCTCCGTCCGTCACGGCGCGCGGCGCTGTCGCCACTGCCGACAGCGCGCGTCTCACCCGCGCCGCCCGCTTCTTCTCGCCTGCCTCGTCCACTCACTACGCAGCCTCCGTATCGAGCTACATTTCCCGAATTTATTCCACAAAGGCACACGCCGCAGCGTCGTGCGAAGGACGAACCTAATCCGTTCGTAGCGGATGGAGAAGCGATTGACGCCGTAAGCGATGGCGGTGCCGCTCCCCTTATGCGGCTAGGGGCCAACGAAACCGATAAGACTCAACTTTTGAGTAACATTTTTAGATAGTGTCTATGTCGAATGAATGATGATACATTTCATTTACGGAAAACAAATTTAAACTTCTGCTCGTTTCCCATAACGTTAGGGTCATGTATGACATGAGTCAAAATGTTAATTAACAATGCGAAAATGTGGAAATACCAAAATCTTTCAAGTTCAAGCCAATTGTTTGTAGCGGAGCTATCCGAGTGCGGTGTTATCATTATTATTGTCACCTTTAAAACGAGATCGACGGTCTAAGCTCTTAAGTCCCCCTCCGCGAGCAAATCCTTCAAGGCGGAGTCACTACCACTTGTCACCGCAAAGGTATTGGGTACACGGCGCAAATAACGACCTCGACTTCAATCAAAGACATTTCAAACGAAACAAAGAGAAGGACATTTCACAGAAGGACAGATGTGATCAAATATCACAGACCACAAGAAAACGCGGAGAGTCAATATGGCATAACCATAAAATTAACTTGACCCTTAAAGTTCAGTATCAGCATTTGGGTAACGCCTACGCTACAAAAATTATGTCACTTATCTGTCAACGACCTTCGAGTCCGAAAGTATTCATTAATAAAATAATAACAAATAGTAAGTATCACGTATTTTATACATAGAGTCAAATAGAATTAAAGATTGGCCAAATTCAAGGTTTCTTATACGTAGCGTTTACTTTATACAAGGTTATAGCCGGGCTTTTCGCGGTCAGGACAAAGATGACCATGACCGGTCCTTGTACATCGAACAAACCGTTTGGCGCTTTGCATAGCAATTTAGGACGGTAAGCAGCGGCCGTCACACATACGATATTTACTTACTTGCATGTTTTGACGTTAGCCCAGAAGCCAAAAAAGTGTATCCGGCCTTATTATAAGTTTTGATACTCTCAGTAATTGGTTTGCAGACGTAAGTCCTCCCTTGTGATTAACTTTTTAAGCCGCACCTGGTGAGGTTAGGTAGCTAACGAGTGTGAACCACCGTGAGTGTTACCTGGTGAGTTTTGAACCAGCCTCAGGTAGAAACCTGGCAAACGGGCAGTGGATCTACTTTGCGAAAAGAAACCTTTGTAAGCAGCAGGGCAATTCCATGTTATCATTTATATAATGTTATCAGTCGATGTCCAAAAGGGCTCGACCGGCTAAGAGCGAAGGCCCAATGGTGTGCCTACGCTTATGTATGGAAATGCATGGTTGGTGTGGCAAAAGTGGCATGAAAAGGTCTGTAGATTCTGCCTACCGCAATGGAAATAAGGCGTGAGTTTGTGTGCACGTGTATTAATATAGCAAATGGCTCACGATGATGGCTGAAAGATTCTAGGAATCTAGTAGTGGAGAGGGCACCGATATTGCTGGACAAAGCGTCAGGTGATAGGTATACGAGCCATGAGGTATAAAAAGAAATACTATCACAAACTGGAAGTCACCAGTACTAGTAATTTCATCATCATCATTTCAGCCGAAAGATGTCCACTGCTGGACATAGGCCAAGTACCTCCACTTCGACCGGTTCTGGGCATCCACCGGGTTCCTGCGGCCTTCACAAGGTCGTCGGTCCACTAGTAATTTAAAACTTCCATAAAATATAAGAGCAATACAGGTAAACCGCCGGATGATACTGACTCTTCCGATTCCCACCGGAGCGGTCAGTGGACGGAAATATTTATTTGCATGAGCAATATTTACACCCAGATGCACACTTAATTATAAGGATAGGTCTCCATTAAATTAAAAGATAGTCCCTAAGAAATTTTTGTACTCTACTATAAAACTTTTAGGGACTTCCTTGTTTTTAAGTCAGTAAGTAGTAGCTGAAACATAAGTCAGCTTGACTGAAACTGGTTAAATGGATACATTATTTAAAGGCAATCGAATTATCATACATCGCCGGAGGCTAACAATGAGGAGAACACATACAAATCAAAGATATTGTTTCCACTAAATTCTACAATTTTGCTTTGGAATCAATAACTATTGTTTCAGATTTTCGACTTGAATGAATTTTGATACCGGTACTGACGCACTCTTCAATGCGTAACATTTATTAATTACTAGCTTCTGCCCGCGACTTCGTCCGCGTGAAATATGTACTTTGCTCTAAAAATTTCGAAAATTTATGTTTATGACCTTTATCATTTATTTAGACAAATTAGTTTTCGGGACCATTTTTGAGTTTATAGATAAAAGGGATCAGATTTTTCAAATAAACTGTATCCCCCGCTTGTCACCGCACAGGGGTGGAATTTTAAAAAATCGTTCGTACAGTTAAATCCACCCCTTAAACTTTATTATCATTTTCCACCTTGATGGGAGTCTATTTTTGAAAAACACATACTTTTTAGGGTTCCGTACCCAAAGGGTAAAAACGGAACCCTATTACTAAGACTTCGCTGTCCGTCCGTCCGTCTTTGGGTACGGAACCCAGACTGTATCTCATGAACCGTGATAGCTAGACAGTTGAAATTTTCACAGATGATGTATTTCGGTTGCCGCTATAACAAAAAATACTAAAAACAAAATAAAATAAATATTTAAGGGGGCTCCCATACAACAAACGTGTTTTTTTCGGCGTTTTTGCCTTGTGGTACGGAACCCTTCGTGTGCGAGTCCAACTCGCACTTGGCTAGTTTTTTATTTTTTTGTTTTAGTAGTACCTACCGAGTTTCGAGTTAATCCGACAGCGAGTTACATATTTATAGAATAGTAGTAAATGTAGAATTGTCAAAAACGCTGAAACACGTATAAATTAATATTCAATCCTCAGCCTAAACACAAAATTTGAAGATCCTAACTTCACGACGACGGACTTTCATATAAACTTCCAATCCCCTATTTCACCCCTTTAGGGGTAGAATTCCCAAAAATCCTTTCTTAGTTGATACTTACTCTTCACAAAGAACACACCCTCCAAGTTTCATGTCTCTTGGACCAGCGGTTTGGGCTGTGTTGATATATCAACAGTCAGTCAGTCAGTCAGTTTACCATTTTTTATATATATATAATAATAATAATATATATATATAATAATAATAATATATATATAATAATAATAATAGAAGATGTCGTTCTCAGACGGGTTTGCTATGATTGAGATTACATTTCATAATGATAACACTACAAAGTTGGTGGAATTTCGTTGCGATTTCTATAGCCTCTCAGTGCAACATTTCAGGCTACTTGCCAATGTTTTTTTTCTCTTTGTAATCTCGCCATTTTCCATTCAAGCTAATCGAGGACTGACATCCCAGGAGTTGGGAATATTCCTCTCGTACCTGGAAAGGCTATACACACACATCTTGAGTTCACAATTCAAAAAGGTACTCAACAGGTCTCCCTTTTTCTGTATAGTCAATTAGTTGATTGCCTTTCCCTAAAACAAAAATTTTACAATGGGCACCACTTTCACATGGTTTGAAAATAAGTATAGTGGTAATGGGGTAAAACTACATTTGAATTATTTAAAACTAGCCAATCGGCCGTTCTACCCCTTATTATGGTTATTTCCCTGGGGCGTGCTTATTTCATTGGAATTTAAGTACCGAAGGAAAGTGCTTTTGTGCGGTATCTAACAAAATATTCGTATTTATGTGCATATCAATCGCGGGATGTTATGTTAAAACATTTTCAGGGGTTTAGTAGATCCTAATAATGGAATAATATCTAAAATAAGTACTTTAAATTTGCTCATAGGGTTTCGAAGACAAAGAATATTTTCTGTGGTGTCATAACACTCTTAACACACGCTTGATTTTATATACCGAAGTTAAAACAAGAAAGTTTCGATTTAGACGTACAGTTGATCCATCACCTTCGCAATGTCAAAGCAGTTCTGATTGTAAGTTATTGCGATATGTGACCCAGATCAGTGCCGGTAGTTAGGAGTCTTGCCATCCTAGAAAACTAATAACTTTTCACCCGGAAGCCGATACGATGGATCACTACGTGTTACAAAACAAAGTCTATACAGACTCAACGATTTTTATGTGCCTGAACGCAATAAACACAAAAACTACTGAACAGATTTTCATCCTGTTTTGTACGGATGCAGACGGAGTGATTTACGAGTAAGGTTTAGGTGTATCCATTAAAGTTTTGTGTAAATTGTCTGAAATATGACAATGATTGTTGAAAATGTCGGAAAAAAATCACTCTGACTGGGGGAGCTTGACTAGCGTGCGCCGCATAAACCAATAGTTATATGAAAGCAATGTATTACATTATTAATTTTAAAAAGTTCTATTAATTGTAGTAGTACGTTTCCGTGGGATAACTTCCGACCCCCACGCAGGCGAAGCCGCGGGCAAAAGAAAAGGAAAAGGAATCCGCTAGCGTCATCGCAAGTGCCCCAGGAGCTCCAAGTAGGAACCCTATGCCAAAAAAAGCACCGAATAGGGTTGATGATGAGGGTTTCGTGACGGTGCAAAGGAGGAAGCGCCGGTCGCGAACGAACAAGAACCGCTGCGGCAAAGCTCCTACGGAGCCCGAAGTCAGCTTGCGTGCTGCAAAGCCGAACACACCGGTGTACATCTCCCGCCTGCACTACACCACTAAGGCGGAGGACATCGTGGAGTACGTGCGCCAGAAGACGAGGTACGCGCCGAGGGTGCAGTTACTGGAGTCGCACCGCAACGTCAACTTCAAGGCGTTCGTGGTGCGCGTGCCGAATTGCTATCTGCCCGTCGTCATGGAAGAAGACTTCTGGCCGCAGGACGTGGTGTTCCGTCGCTTCCGCGGACAAGTCCTACAGAACTGCTCAAGAGTTAGCTAGTGAAGTACCGTTTTATTTATAATAAGAATATGTATGTTTAGGTTAAGGTATTTATGTATGGGCCTGCGTCGCCTGAAATAAATAAATAAAAGCAAAAATACGAAAGCGTTCTTTGTGACTTTTGTTTCTTTTGGTTCGGCTCCTCCAACCCACCCCGTTTTGCATCGCAATAGCCTGCTCGAGCTATTAGTCCGTTTTCCCTTAGCGTTCTTTGTGACTTTTGTTTCTTTTCGTTCGGCTCCTCCGACCCACCCCGTTTTGCATCGCAATAGCCTGCTCGAGCTATTAGTCCGTTTTCCCTTAGCGTTCGTTGTGACTTTTGTTTCTTTTCGTTCGGCTCCTAAGGGTCCTAGCATAATGTTAAATAGCCTTCCTCAAGAATTGGGCTATCAAATGCAAAACAGATTGTTTCAAATCCGACTGGGAATTCCATAAATTAGCGCGTTCAAAGAAACTCTTCAGCTTTATTATTTATTAGTATAGATGACGTAATGAAAAATATTTCCTATCCCATCTCATGGCACTAAAGGTATGACTTTACGAACATTTCAATATGATTTTCATATCGTGGATTAAATCGAGTGCAATCATGTACGTATATCGTCGTTAGTTCGCATTCATTCCTATTTCTATGCAATAAAGAGGTCACGCAGACATCAATGCCATTAATGTTGTCGGTAAAAATATGTTTACTCCGTTTTTCAAAAATCTTAACGTAATTAAGGGGTTTTACATCTTTATTTTGTTATTTAGTGGTACTCCACTCAATAAACAGATAAAAAAATGTTGGAACAATAATGCAGAATCAAACAAGTATAACAACTGCAATGATATTATAAGTAACCTTTTTACACTTCTAATATCATTGAACAACTCCCTAAAAATAATAAGTAGGTAACGTACCTAGGTACTGAATCGACTTTGAATATCAACCGTAAGCATTTAAGTATAGGTACATGGTCTTTCTACAAGTAGACTACAGTTTATAATAACCTCCTTTTTTTTTAAGTCGGTAAAAAAATAAAAAGCCGAAAGCTTTACACTTCGTCGCTTGGGTCAAGCGGCTGGATGAAATTGACGGCTTACGGATAATATGGTGTTGTAAATGCATAGCTATGTAAATTATCTTGCATATAAGATGGCCGGCAATCGCACTTGTATTTTGTCTAACGAGCCGCCTTTTGTGTAGGTACTTAACGTAACATTTCGATTTCAGGGAAGTTAGTTCGCTTCACCCCCGACCGTTCTGACGTCACGACGCTTGCGACGCAACTCACGGACTAGATTCCTTTATATATTTTTAGGCGAGTATTTTTATTAATATCATAAATAAATAATTGGTGCTTTCAAATTAGGATCTGAAGGTTTTTTCTTAATTTCCTCAATGAAGTTTGGTTTATTTTGTCTACCTACAAGGAATTTAATTAATTAAACCTGAAGGCCAATTCTCGTAATTTAAAACGTTCAAAATCTAGCCGCAGTCTCATCTCAGTCTCATCTCGGCGACAAACAAATGTCAAAAATATAGGGAAATCAGAGGTATTTTTAATAGATTGAGAACGTTCTTAAAATTACGAGAATTGGCCCTCTGATAGTGTGATACGATTTCCAAGAGAGGGACAACCTAATATTTCCAAGAGAGGGACCACCTCATATTTTTTTCGAAAGTATTGGAAAACACTTAATAAATAATGTGTAGTCTTATTCTGTTTGTTTGTATAATAAAACGAGCTGTCAATGATGTCCTTAACGATAGCTGTTAATGCGAGCTCGGCTAAACTTATTAAAGATTCCAAATCAATTAATTCCTTCAAATTGGAAAACTCTAAGTAAGTGCCAAAACACACTTTGTCTTATAACAAAACGAGTTCTAACTTTAGTCCAGGGCCAAACCTTCGAACCAGTTATTATATTTTATACTTTATTCCGACGAATCTAAAGCAATAAATACAAAAAGAAAACCAACAAAGAACGAGTTGGACTCGCGCACGGGTTCCGTACCTTGGTAAAAAAATATGTTAAGCAAAGTTAAGGGGATTACAGGACCTTACCGCAAAAATCGCAAGTTTAGAAATCAATAAAAGTATATGATCGACTATAGTAAACAACATCAGAAAATATATGATATTCTTCAGGATGTAGGCTAGATAGTGTATTGAAAACATAATACAACTAATTTGATACGATAGAAAAAAAGTAAAAACCATGAAGATACGTCTAAAAACTTTCTTTTTACAACAAAAACCATACTAATATACATACAATCATTCAGATTTTTTGTCAGATTATTCTACAAGCAACATAGCACTAGTGTTTTAATTTTTTAGTGCAATAGATTTTTTGTAATTAAATAATTGCTTCATATTTTGCAATAAATTACTAGCGTTGTGTTATCGCGCTTCTCTTTCTTTTCTATGTAGTCCGACAGTGACCGCGCTTTAGGTCATGTAAGCCTCTTAGGCTTTTATGAGTTTGAATGTAAAGGGCTTTTTTCTGATTTCTTAGTGATGGTCGGTACTACCGCGAGAGTTCCGTTCCCAAATTTATTTTGCAAGTATTTATTGCACGAGCTTTTGTTACGCAACGACAACGAATATTCATTCGCGAAAGTTAGGTATAACGCAAATGTTATTATAGTCTTCAACTACTCTAATGCTAACAATAAACGTCGGTTATAATGGATTGGTACTGTAACTAGATAGTAAACAAATGAATTTGTGGCGTCGGATTGTTTGTAGTACGGTGATTACAAACAGTTATCGGGCAGAGATGTCCCGGTAACACACGAACTAGTGGCCGTCTCCCACCGCGTTCGTGACATTCATTCGATTCGCGACATTAAACGATTCCCAGATCAACGTAATCACCTTCCCACATCCACGAAAGGGGCTTGCCCTTGCCCTCACCCTCGGCGTGTTTGCAAATAAAGTTAGATAACAGATTCTTGTGAAAGGTTACCTACCCGGTAAGCAACACCTCGCTTAATCAATAACGGAGTTTGGTTTTCTTTCCAATAATGATGAAGACGTTGTTGTCAAACACTTTCATTGATTAAAGATTCACTGCGTAAGATTTTATATTATTATAATAAAAACACGACCGAAGTTAAATAACAGGAGAGGTAAAAAATCAAGCGCTTTCAGCCCACAGAACCAATTTTATAGAGTGACTAATTTAAATACCCCTACAAAAGACGCTACTAAATATTTTTGGAAGCATTTTTGTAGCATAACTGAATAAGATACACCTACTTACAATTAAACTACTACTAAATTACTGCTACTGAATTTTACTTACCGTAAGCCATTTGTGCAGTGAGTGACGCACACAAAATAGATTACTGCAAAATTCACGTGAACCTACACAATACACAGTGCACGCAGACAAACTTCACGATAATTGGACCCGCCCGACGAGAGCTCGACTCAGTGTACCGTTTCCGTGAATATTCTAGAATTTACTTAGAATCGTACCTACTGTTTACGTATAGATCTCTATTACAATAATTATTATTACTGTGGGGTATTTTAATTTTTGTCTGTAACTGTTAGTAAAATATGTGCAGAATATTGGTTCGCTTTATTGATAGAGGTAGAAATAGTTTGAGGGTTGACGAGAATTGATTACCTAGGTCTGAAGCACATGTATAGCATGTTCCGCATTCCATAATGAATCTAAAAAAAACTGGCCAAGTGCGAGTCGGATTCGCACACGAAGGGTTCCGTACCACAAGGCAAAAACGCCGAAAAAATAACGTTTGTTGTATGGGAGCCCCCCTTAAATATTTATTTTATTTTGTTTTTAGTATTTGTTGTTATAGCGGCAACAGAAATATATAATTTGTGAAAATTTCAACTGTCTAGCTATCGCGGTTCTTGAGATACAGCCTGGTGACAGACAGACGGACGGACAGACAGCGGTCTTAGTAATAGGGTCAAGTTTTTACCCATTGGGTACGGAACCCTAAAAAGGCAGGTTAATCATTAACCACTTTAGTGTCCGAACAACACATTCGTATTCTGCGATGGTAACGAAATGACTACCGAAAATTCATCTCAAAATTTTAAGCTGCACTAGACAAATCATAGAGTATTTTGTTTACTCTACCAACGCTTGCCACAGCAACAATAAAATGTACGTTCCGAATAACTAGGCTAGTAATAGTCGTAATACGTCACGTTGCGGTTGGACACACAAAAAAACCGGTCAAGAGCTAGTCGGACTCGCGCACCAAGGGTTCCGTACCATCATGGTTTTAATTTTTCATCGGCGAGGCCTTTAATCGGAACGTGTAGTTCAAAAACGGGTAGGAGTTCGAAAAAGTGTATAAGATAATCCCTCCCACCAACTAAGAACGCAGCTAAACAGCATTGTCCTATACACTTTTTCTAAATTCTATTCAGTTTTCGAACATCACGCTCTGAAAAGCTCCGCTCGTGTCTGTCCGTGGCGAAGTGTGGGTGCACTATAGGTGAACCCTAGGGGATGACAGGCGTAATGTTATGTTATTATTATATTCGATTTTGTAGCCTGGCTGTGCCGATTAAAGTTGACCGAACGAGTGCATATTGTGCCTTAGTCTATGCAATACTCGGAATTTAATATTGCAATACATTAAAAATTTAAACGAAAGGGTCGGGTTTTGAAAGAATGCACAGGTGCGATACAACAAAGTAGGTAAATCATCATCATCATCTTCCTAGCCTTTTCCCAATTACTTTGGGGGTTCGGCTTCCAGATAGGTAAATATTGAATGTAATAAAATATTTTGTTCGAAAATTTATTCGTAGGCAAATTTTTGTTAAAGTTGGGACGATACGTTCATAAATGGATAAGGTACTCCGAACTATGTATTGGATATTTCAACTAATCAAAGCAAAGGCAAATGCCTCTCTCTTTCCCTTTTTCATGCAATTCTGTGTTTTACTAGTGCTTAGACTTGGTAGTCCTTTTAGTAAAAGTCAAGTTCGTCCCGCCGTCTTCGTCTCGGCCTGCCGCGATGGCGTCGTGCGTTTAGTGGGACCCAATCGGTGGTCCTCTTCGCCCATTTGTATTCTGACATGCATATCGAAAAATAATCCTGCAGTATTTATTCTAACTGGATAACTTTATGCAAAGTTTTTATTCCCAAACCGACGTTACCCATTGCAGAACATGGTCAACAAGACCAAGGAAAGAAGCTTCGATCATTGGTTCCGACCACTTTGTTTGCTGGGATCTATTTTTGATTAGAACTCAATAGTTTGCTCAATTGGGCGGTGGTCAGCGATCGGGCTTACCGAACTCGCTTCTAAATTAATGAGTGTCTCTTACATAAGAGGTTCGTGTCTGGGTAGGTATTTCGAATAGTTTTTCAGGTGAAAATGAGAATAATATGAGCCGCAGTACTCGAGAAATTACTGCTTATTTTTATAATTTTGACGACGGATTTGTTGTAACTTTTGAAACACAAACCAGTAAAGCACACGGCAATCTAAACGTAAGCTCACTATAGCAAAATAAACAGACATTTACAATAATACCAAGTTCATTTCTCGTCCGCATTGGTGCGAGAGGCTAGCTCTGCAATATTATCTCCGGATCTGACCTGTTTCTTAGTCTGCTTATCCAGGTGTAAAAACTAAAGGGCAAACGACATGTGCCTTCGTTAGAAATACGCCTAGAAACCAGCTGTCGCGGCAAATTAATAATTCCGTTAGATCGAAGTAACGAGAAATGCATTGCATTTTGCTGACCGATTCGCATAAATTATGATCGAAAATATGTAGTTCAGTCGATATGAAAAAAACCGGTCTAGAGCGAGTCGAACTTGCACACCGAGGCGCGAGGGTTCCGTACCAACATGTTTATAATTTTTCATCGGCGAGACCTATATTCGTCAGAGAATTTTGCGGTGTAGAATATTGCAATTTTATGTCAGCGCCATCTCTTGACCGATAGTGGAACTAATGTAACTTTTTTGATGATTTATGAAAAAGTGTGCTATTTAGAGACTTCGTTTTATTTTTCCTGTAATCCTTACAAAAACTTCTATCACATAGAATAATTTCAGATTTTTCTTTTTGCAAACTTCGGAGATAAGGGGGGAAACGGTGTCTGGGTAGGTATTTCGAATAGTTTTTCAGGTGAAAATGAGAATAATATGAGCCGCAGTAGTCGAAAAATTACTGCTTATTTTTATAATTTTGCCGACGGATTTGTTGTAACTCTTGAAACACAAACACAACCGTTAAATAATGAATGGATCGGCTTCTCCACACGTAAAAAAAATAGTTTATTACTTTTAAACACCGTCTTCGCACTCGATAGAAAATGTTTAAGATGTGCAATATAAACGTTGTCACGTGTTGGTCCAGTATTGTAAAGTATGTAACTATAAAATCTGACAAAGATAAACTTGTACTTATAGCAGTTAACTTACATTTACATAGTATAAAACAAAGTCGCCGAAATGTCTGTACGCGCCTTACTTCCGAATGACTGCACCAAATTGTATAATTCTTTTTTTTGTTGTGTTCGGTATTGCCAGGACAAGGTTTGTACGATAGAAACTTGAAAAAGAAAAAAAAATTGCACTCGTGCGAAGCTGGGGCGGGCAGCTCAGGCAGTCTATAAAACAACAATCCGCGCCGTAACTCGATTGCTAAGGACTAAAGGCGTTCACCCATCACACCGTACTGTGTCATGACTGTGCTATTGTGAACATACCAATATCAAATGCCGAAAAATACGCACAAAAATATGTCATTTGCGTTGTTCGGTGACGGAAAGGAAGGACTCGTTTCAAACTTTTCTACGTCAAGAATTATTGCCTTATATATTCCGGTATTCCGGTATGGGCATAGTTTTGTTCGGTGTAACAGGTAGCCTTATGTCTCAGAGACTCTCAGGTACGTAATTAAAACTTACCACGATAGGAGTTGGGACGACGTTCGAATTGTTTTGGTTTCCGGACAATGGAGGCTTATTAATATTAAACGACAATTATTCCTGGTGATCTGCAATACAGGTATTCCTAGTGCAGACACCAGTCTCTCACAAACTAGTTTCTATGCTCGTCTAAATTTATATGAATGAATTCGATTGTAAAATGTAAATGCATGATCGTCGGAACCACAGTTTTTACATATTTCATAAGGAATTTGCTGGAATTGTGCGCTTCCATAATATTAAAACAGGTGAGGGAATCAGATTAGTGAAGTTTAATTAAGAAATTCTCAGTGAGAGCAATCAATTGAATTATTATTTGATCTCGCATTGCAATCATCTACCGGCTAACATTCTATTTATGATCTATATTTGAATTAAGATTTTGAGATAATTTTCAACAATATAATGAATGTCATACTTAATAAAGTTCAAATTCCATTGTAACTTGGCTTTTTGTTACAAATGGTCACTCAAAAATCAACTTAGAATACATTAAACTAAGGTAGACAACTTATTAAGTGGCGATGGAATGCTATAGGATAGTAAAGGACCTATACAACAGTATACTCACGTTTATCGTTGTCTAGAGGAGCCGGTCGTTCCGGAATTCAAGCAAATATTTGTATAAATGAAAATAGGGATTGTCTGCATTTCATTAATTGGAATGAATGGATTGGATTTTCAATCAAGGAATAATATTGGTCGCAGAACCAATAGATAGGTATTTCTTCATTAGTCCGCTTGTTTTACTGTGAAATAAAAACAAATTTCTCAACTCTGTTCGAGTATGCGAAGAATGTGGACCTTGTATTGGAATCTATTTATTTGAATATGTACGAACTAATCGTAAATTGTATGAAAGATGATGTGACAATATATTTGTTAGATATCCGAAGAGACTGTACTTACATAGGTTTTACTGGAGTTCTAAAAATTCTAAAGGGGTGGGTAGAGTATTGTTATGAATGACTACGAATGATAACTAAAGTATGGACATAATGAAAAAACTGACCAAATGCGAGTCGGACTCGCACACGAAGGGTTCCGTACCACAAGGCAAAAACGCCGAAAAAATCACGTTTGTTCTATGGGAGCCCCTTTAAATATTTATTTTATTCTGTTTTTAGTATTTGTTGTTATAGCGGCAACAGAAATACATCATCTGTGAAAATTTCATTTCAGCTATCACGATTCATGAGATACAGCCTGGTGACAGACAGACAGACCGACAGACAGACGGACAGTGGAGTCTTAGTAATAGGGTCCCGTTTTTACCCTTTGGGTACGGAACCCTAAAAATCACAAGGCAAAACCTGGATGTGATGAGTCAGGGCCAAAGCAAATGGCGTATTAGACAAGAGAAGTCATTATTCGTCACATACACCCGTGACTAACGAAGGTACCAAAAATAAACCAATTAATTGAACCTATAATTAACGGTTTTTAATAAAAATTTAGGTCATCACAAAGTCCACGCTGAACCCCGTTGTTACAAACATTCCGAAGTCCGTAAAGTACAGAGTAATGGTTTCATTTCCAACCTGGGTGCTTACTCTTGAATTTAATTCTGATAGACATTGAAATTGAGCCGTTTCGTAATCTTGAGTTTGATGCCAGCGCCAAATGGTTTTTTAATTGGGTGTCCATTTTGGGGAACTAAGCGGAATTGAGATCGGGCTTGGCGTGGGGGTAAACAGTACCTTTGAGTGTATTTTGACAGCTGTGTAATGCGTCAATATTGAGTTGGGATAATTTGTTAATTGTGATTTTTTCAACAACAAAAGTTTAACTTTTTAGAAATTGTTTTGCGTTTTAAGTGGTTTTCTGTGGGTTATAAGAGTATAATATGGCACGATAAGCAGTAATTTATAGTGTTTTACGTAATTCCCATAAAAACAACTGAAACAAAGACGAGATGAGCGTTGGATGATGCGTTATACGTACAGTCAAAAGCAAAAGTAGATGATCAAAATCAGAAATTCAATACTAATTAACGGAGTTCGCGTCAGAACTCTGCCACACAGCCACACAGTCTCTGCACACAGCTCAACAACAACAACAGCAACAGCTCTGCCATACAGTTCTGACGCGAACTCCGTTAATTAAATTAAACTTTTGCTGTTGACTGTACAAAGCGTTTTTTATGAATGAATACGAATTTAAAGCAAATTATAGAGTAACCAAGAATTTTATTCCTCTTTCATATAGGATCTTAACTATCCTATTCTCACTATCACTTTTACACTTATTCTAACTTATTTATCAATTCACTGATATATAACTTATTCATGTTCACTATTCACATGAGCACGTTCGGCGTTCGTTATAAAAGCATCACCTACTTTATAAAGAAGTTGTATATCTATTTACGTACCACTTGTATAAAACTGTAATATTAGTTAAGTTAACGGACAGTAATTATTTCTTACTAAAAAAGAACCAAACGCGAACAATATTATCATAAACAAACTTGCAGTTCGAATTCACTTCTAAAACCAATTGACTTACCTTTTTTATAGTGTAGGCGACGATCCTACAGCCTGCAGCCAAAGTCATGGATAATTTTTTGATTTTGATCATTTTCTTACGCCCAAATGAATTTAATACTTTACAATTAAACATCTATTTATATCATATTTATTTTATTAGTCTTGTTATTTAAAGGATAAAGCCTTTTAAAGCCCTATTAGCGGTTTATCGTAATAAGTTGAACCACACTATTGCAGCCCGTAACATAGCTAACTTCACGTGTAACAAAATAGTCGCGGAGCAATGTCAATTACATTTCAATGTTGACAAAATATTGTTTTCAAGAGTACTGAATCACGTGACTGTAAAATTAACATTGGAATCGTATTGGCATTTCATTGGAATTAAAATTAGTTTGGAGAGTAGGGCCCTGGTCCCATGAAACAGAACGCGAAGACAATCTTAAGAAAAAGCTAAGCTGCCGATAAATCTCATTATTAGATTACACTGCACTTACCTTATCGGAATCGGTGGTGTTTCCACTGCCGAAAGACGCTAACGAGTTTCGGTCGAGATTCTCCGTCGTTTCGTCTAGTATTGTGTCGTCCAGATCTCTGTAAACAAACTCAGTGTTAAGTGTTGTTAAAAATAAATCCGGTTAGCGAATAGCGATGATTTAACTAAGTGCGAACGAAGGTTTCTACAGATCTGAGAGGAACTTTTTACAGATTTTCCACATCACTTCTGCGCTTAGTCTCCCAACCCAGAAGCTTACAAATCAACAACCTCTCTATGATATCGGTGTCCTCCAGTATTTATTTTTAGAGGTCACATGGCAATAACATCGCTGTTTGCAAGGCGCTTACAGTTAAGATTATTTCCCGAACAAATCAGTATGATATTTGAAAAGTTGTGACTTACCTGCTAGATCGCTGAGAGCTAGTGGGCCGAACGCGAGCAGGACTTCTCGGTGGCTGTTGCAAAGCACCACTAAAGTAGGTTTCCTATTGAATGACAAACCAATATTAGGCTATTTAAAACAATGACCAATTTACTAATTCATTGGTGACTTCTTACCTTAAACTGGACTTCAATATTAAATAGGTAATTTTTTATAATAATTTGTTTTTATACTAATTTGAGAAAGCAGTTTTTAAAATCAAAGCTCTTACAGTGTAATCCGATTAAAGCTTTGTGTAGTCTATCAATCAATACATCTTGAATTCAATTCAAGAGCTGTGCTGCATTAGTCTGTTAAGTTCGTTGTTGAGTAGTTTTGTAAATACCTGTATAACTTCTCTGAGTCGTCGCACCCAAGTCTGCTTGACTTCGAGCGACGCAGCTTTGAGTACGATGCGGCAGTCACTCACTAAGGGCTCGCGGCCGGTCCACACTGAGAACTTGCACTCATCGCCTTCGATGTGTTCCGTCACACCGAGCTCGGAGGTCTGGACAGAAAAAAAAACAGTTATAATCTACTAATGTGTATAAAGTCGCACAATATTGCAACAGCGACGTGTTTTTGACTCGGATAACGTGGTGGTTGTTACTGGGAATATATCAAACAGATTGCGTTGCCAACAAAACATTTCATAAAGACGTTGCTGTAACAGTTTTGTTCAGCTTTTGTTTACCATAAATATTACTAAGGGGCCCAAGTAATATGACAAAACATACCATCGATAAAAAAACATGAAGACGAGGCTTAAAGCTAGTATAACCAATCACAAACTCACCATAAATTTGGTCTTGTAAATGTATTTCGCTTTCCCGTGTGAGTCTTTGACCTCCTTAGCGAGTAAGAGATGCAGGTCAAAGAGGAAGACGCGCCTCTCTCTTCCTTTCTTGATGATCTGGCGGAGGTCCCACACGTGGAAGGAATCCTGCAACACCACCTCGCCGAGACTGTCCGTGGGCACGTCGCAACCCTCGAGGAGGGACAGGTGCATAGCGTCGTTGGCCTTCTTCGGCACTGATAGCATAACCTCCAGACCGTCCTAGTAAACAATGAAGAGTAATTTATATGAATATAAAGTATAATTATATGTCTAGCCTTTACCCAACTATGTTGGCGTCGGATTCCAGTCTAAACAGATGCAGATGTTTTTTCTTAGCTACGTATACAGCATGTATCAGAGAGGTGTGGTACTTACCATTAAACTGAACCCGTCTTATAACGAAACGAAATATAACATTAGTTCTAGCCCAAATCTTGAAGACAGTATTTGTATTTCAAACTTTATTTCGATTTAGACAAATTTCTTAATACTAAAATGACAACTTAGCACCGAAGTAAACTGTCATTTTTGTATAAAGAACTACATATAACAGTTGGGTTCTTAATGCAATAACTGGCTAGGTGGTTCAAACCTGGTCTAAAGAAAATCCTTGTTTTGTAATAAGGGGGAACTACTTCTCCATGGGACCAACATCTTAATAATCGCGAAAAAATTATCAACTGCACCCTTGAATCTAAACACACCTTTCTGATACACGCTATATTATAATGATTAAAATACGTAAATTTTATTTTTGAGATCTTAAGAGCGTAGACGGGCTGCATTTTTTCCATACAAACGTATTCCCCTATTCTCTTCCTGGATAATGCCTCAAGAGTAATCATTTTTATTTATAAAAATCTAGGTCTATTGCCCCTGTTTTTTTTTTTTTTTTTTCAAAATAATTATTACAAAAATAAATATGATTTTCTGAAAACCTAAAAAAATGCCCCTAAAAAATTGAAATGTTTTTAAGATTAAAACAAATGATAGGGGCATAGATCTATTCTTCCTTTAAATTTTGATATTAAAAAATATTTTAATAGGCTTAGGTTTTGAGGAGAAAACAGGGGAATACGAAACGTCGATCGGTCATGGTTTTTTCTAGGTAAAATCGTTCTGAGCTGCAGTTGTCCCTATCGCACTCTACGGGGGGAGACTAGAGGGAGAGAGACAGCAATAGTTTCTTAAAATACCTATTTCTCAATTCTCGCGCAGCCCGTCTACGCTCTTAAGATGAGCCATAACATTCGCAAGCGCCGCCACTGAGCATGAGCTTCCAGCACCCGGATTCAGTACTGTTCGATTCCCGTTTTCATTACGAATGACTGTCTTAGAATATTACTCATAACACATACTTCACTATGACGATGACAAATTATGATGATGATTTTAGGAAGTATGTCATCAATTTTGTCTTACGTCACATCAATAATGATCTCTTCATTGTAAAATGAACTGAACTTAGCTAATCGAACTTCAAATGAGTATATAATCTTGAGATTCTAAATGGGAAGCAGCTGGTCAGACACAAGGCTTGCGAAATTTTCTCATACTTTACTAATTATGTCCATGTGTACCATTTTTAGGGTTCCGTACCAAAATGGTAAAAACGGAACCCTTATGGTGAGACTAAGTCTATCTGTCACAGCTAGATATCTCAAGAACTACTAATGCTATAAACTTGAAATTTGGAATAGTTTTAGATGACATTTGCCCAACTATTTTGCAAATAAGAAAGAAATAAAAACATATGTATATTTTTTGCAACAGGGACTGAAAGGGGGTCTGAAAAATTCGAAGTGGCCGCTGGGGCGCTGCAGTAAACATTTGTTTGTGCAAATCCAAAACTACTAGTCCGATTTGGATGCGGTTTTCATCATCAGTAATGGGTTTGTGGTTGATTAGTGAGGAATCTTAAATACGTGTCGGTGGAAAATCACTAGTACTACAAGTAGATGTTCCGGGTCTGGCTGTTTTTTAACCGACTTCAAAAAAAGGAGGAGGTTTCTCAATTCGACCGTATATTTTTTTTTTTTTTTTTTTTTTTATGTGTGTTCGCGGATAACTTCGTCGTTTATGAACCAATTTTGATTATTCTTTTTTTGTTGGAAAGGAGATATGCCAAGGGTGGTACCATGATAAGGAAACCAGGATCTGATGATGGCATCCCAGTGAAACCGAGGGGAACATTCGAAAATCGTAGGAGCGACTAGTGCGTTTGTTAATTTTTTCGTTAAGTATTTTAAAGCACTACAATTTAATGAAGGCCTGGAGTCGATCTGATGATGGAGCCGAAAGACAGTCGAGGGGACTCCTCAACGATTTACAGCAGTTACCTTGTGTTTGGGCTTGATTAATTTGTATTGATGTGAACTTTACACCTACATGGGTTGTGACTATCATTAGGGGTCTGATGATGAAGACGAAGGACAGTTAAGGGAACTCCTCAACAGTTTACAGTAGCTACCTTGTGTTTGGAATTAATTAATTTATATTTATGAGAACTGTAACTTTTGTTGGGCTTACTTCATACGGTTCAATACGCCAAAATGTTCAGGTCGTACAAAAATAATACCTAATTAAGATTTTAGTTTTACATAGGACGACCACTACCTACTAGTCATGCTGATGCGTCAATTTGAAACCGAATTTAAGTTGCGTAATCGCGTCATTTCTAGCAATGCTCTTTCGTCGTGTGGCCTACTCAATAATTAAAGTAACTTGAGCATTTGCCCTCGGAAATCATCATTTGGTAAAGTGGAGCTGATGATGAAGACCACAGATGGCCATCGGAACTACTCAATGACAAATATTTCACGGGTTGCGATTCGATTACTTTAATATGGTTGCTAAGCAATTTATGCTCGTTACAATGCGTATGGTGAAGTGGAGCTGATGGTGACTTCTCAATCAGCTCCAGTTCTCCTGGTTCTTACTAGGAGAACTCCTCAACAATTAACGTCCCTGCATCGGGAAAAGCAATATTTTGTAAAAGGTGATGATCCGTTGATATTAGGCTATTGTAACTTAAATAAATTACAAACTGACCCACTAAAAAGTGAAAAATAAAAACTTTTTTACAAAAAAAACAACCGACTTCCAAAAAACACTATAAAGTTAAAAATAACTTTAATTTCGGAAGTCGGTGGCAAAAAACTAAAATACAAATCCAAAGACACCGACTTCCGAAATTAAAGTTATTTTTAACTTTATAGTGTTTTTTTGTGTACGTGAATTTAAATGTTTGTAAACGCACCCACAATACAGGAGAAATTCCTAGTGTGGGGCAACGTTTAATAATTTTTTTTTTTTTTTTTTTATTATTTATCCATTTATTTCAGGCATCAAGGCCCATATAAATACATACAATACAATATTAATATAACTTAAAAATACTATAAATACATACAACATTATATTAACACTAAAAAACTAACGTACACGAAGTGTCGGCGTCGTGTTTCGCTGACTGGTGTCATGTAACCGGCCACGAAACCGGCGGTACACAACACCCTTCGGCCAGAACTCTTCCTTGAGGAACTTCTCGAGATGCTGTGTCGGAACACGCACTACGAACGACTTGAAGTTCGTAGACTTGAATTTTTTAATTATTGTATCCTTTTCCAAATACATTTAACCGTCGTGGGATTTAAAAAAAAAATAATTTTGCTTTTTAATTTATGCCCATTATTACATGATGAGAAGAAAAAGAACATGATCATTAAAATTATTAAAGCCGGAAGTGCCCGTGAGGTTCAACACAAGTACGTTTAATATTATTTTAGTCACAAACATAATACAGCTTCAGTTTTGTGCGAACTAAAATGTTTATCCTATCTCAAATTGAAATGCTTCTCATACCGTTCGCAATAAGGTCTAAGATGGTAAACAAACATGCCAATTACTGTTTCAAAATGGTGAAATTTCGATCATAGCAAAGAGGCTGTTGACAATGTTTAAGTGTTCCGTAACTAAAGTATATAAACGGGGCCCTTTTACTAAGCCTACACAGTCTGTCCGTCAGTCGGAAGCTGTATCTTTTAAACAGAATAAGATAGCCGAACAAAATTCTACAAGCAATACTAAAACATAATTATGATAATAAATATTTTTTGTACCTACGCGACTCTACATATTATTATGATGCATCATAGTCAATTATTCTAAATTATAAGCATAACGTATGTAAATAGATAATGCAAAGCGAATTTTACTAAAACAAGTTTTTTTGTACATAAGTTAAAGTTCACATCACACATAATATCATAATACGAGTCACAGGATTCAACGGTTTATCAGTGCTTCTAAATAAACAGAAACAATATTAGGAAAATTGGTAAGTACTTAGATGTAGGTATAGGACAGCAGGACAGGCAAACCGAGTCATAAATTATTTGCATTCGTACATTGCCGCCATTTTGTCTACTTTGGCCGCATTCCGAATTAGCTATAATCGCTCATCACAGCGCTCACATACATCATCTCACATGCGTTCCGATTTAGATATTACGATTATGACAGCTGAGAGCTGTCAACAATTCGGAACACTCGTGAACGAGCTCACAGTGCTTACTCAATGTTAAAACGATATTATTACAGTATTTCTTTGTATAAACACCACATTTCTTCTTCTTTGGTTAGGTGGCGACTGTCAGCCAAAAGCACAATTTCGAAAATGCCACGTTAGTTTAATTTAAAGATGATGCAACTTAAAACAAAACACACACACACAGTCATTTTTGACAGCGCTCACGGTGATATTATTCTAAGGCATGGTCGGCGTTATCGCAGGGTGGCGCATGTCATGACGTCATCTATGACGATTCAGGGGACATCGTTAACGCGCTCACGCTAATTCGGTACGGGTTTAAGCACGCTCAAATCGATTATTTCCAAACTCGGAACGCAGGGTTTGATTAATGAGTGATGAACTGATGACTTATGTTTGACGTAAGTGTAATCACTTAATTATCCTCCCGACTTTACGCAAAGGTTTGACATTGTGGAATTGAAGAAGCGATTAAATAAATAATATCGGATATCATTGTTCCGTATATTTGCATTGCAGGTGTCAAAAAGTTATCTACAGTACTTATAACCAGTTGCTCAGTAACTACAATGTTTTTAACGCTCAGCTCTAGACGTAAACAATTAGAAGCAATGACAATGTTTTACATTGTTAATGGCAATTTTGAATAGGTATTGATTTGAATAATGTATTGTGCTATGCAGTCCCCAGAACTGTCCAGAGACGGCAGGTGCGACTGCGCGCAGGCCAACTCGTTGCAATAGGTACCCGCCGATCTAACACAGTTCGGAGAATGACAGCAACCTACAATACATTATTATTATACTTGTGTTTTTCTGTTTGTAATATTACAGAATGGAGCTGTTTGTTGTTCCTATTTAATAAAATTACCTGAATGCACAGGTACCAATATATATTACCTATATATAAAAACATTGTAAGAAACACAAGCTGAGCATTGTGATCAGTAGCACCCATGAGCATCAACACAAAATAGCACATTCGGGACATCAAACAAAAATATACGTACATTTTTAAGAGCGAGCGGTCCGATCCTGTTTGCTCTCGAATTTGATAAATACTTCAACATGATCGATGTTAGCACTTCCACTCCGAAGAAAACCATTACATTTTACTGATTTTTAAATGAATAATCACGAAACATTTAACGCGACGTGCGAATACGTCCGAAGGGAACCAACTGTGCCAGTTGTGCGTAAGGTGGATGAGTCACGAGGAAAATATTGAACTAAATCTATTGTTAATTACCACTAAGTGAACTAGTTGTTTAATCTCAAACAAATCCCACGAACACTGACTTTAAACAATACTAAAAATGTCTGATACAACGTAATGGGTACTACCATTAAGCTTGTTGACAAGTGATAATACAGTCTGCAAAACCGGCGGACTGTTCGGAAATATTTAATGTACATATTGTCCTGAATCATCAAGGACAATGTGAACCAGATTTATTACTAAACTAAACAAATGTTTCAGGGGAATATTCCTCAATAAATTGTAAAATTGGACTAAACCAACAGAACTTAATGAAAGAAATCTGATTCTAAAAAGACAAAGCGTAACCAGCAATAGTTTTCATTCTAAAACTCGTTCGCATCAGCTCGCGTAAGTTTTTTTTTCCAAAAAGAGTTTTCAGTAAAAAAAAAAATGATTAAGAATGAAAATTGGTCATATCTCAACTAACTTCCGAAATAATCGACACTTGGTGAGACTATACCCTGTCCTTATGTACTAATGGACTAACTGTCTGTATGGGGCATTCACTTTTCGTTCCGCTTCTGCCTCTTATTTCAGTAGTAACTTCAAGCCATGTTCTACCCGCAGGTAGTTGAATTACTAGCTTAGCATTGCCATTCAAACCTAGCACTGGAAACAAAAGATCATTCGAAATTGTCTAAATATTTGTCATATTCAGCAGTTTAATACAAGTTTGGAGCAGTCAAGGTGGTCTAGTTTGTAAGTAAAGTTTTGTGTTTATTGTTCCGAAACGGTCGAGTGAACCTCATTGCAATGCAGGCATTATGCCTATTAGTAGAAAAGTCTATTTTTACCCATTCTGAACGAAGATATATTATTATGTGAGCACAAACGTTGTGGACGCAATATGCAGCGGACTGCGTAATCCCACACATTTATTCATGAATAAAAAGCCTGAATGCAACGCAAATAGACTATAAATACATCACAGCATTACACTGGGACACGTCACAACTCTAGGCAGAACATGACTAATTATTTTTTCCAATATGAACTATCCTAGTAAAGATTAAATATACAACGTTATTGGTAAAATATTAACAACCTCTTAAGAGGTCATTTTACTCATGATTATGAACAATTTTTACTATGGGACCAAACCTGAAATCGCGAAAAAATAATCAGCTGTTTCCTACATTTATGTTCGTATAACTCGTCAAAATGTAGGGAACAACTGATTTTATTACCTCTTAAGAGATTGTTAACGTTTTACCAATAACCCTGTATAACCCAAAGTACGTCTTTCCTGTAAAAACGATATCTTAAATGGCAATTAGTTACGACATACTGAAGCAACTTGTTTTTAGAAAATTACGTCTAGTGTAAAGGATGCCCAATTCCATTCAATGCTGGCTAAACAAATTACTTGTCGACTGTTTCTTACCTGCCCAAGATACTTTGATGAGTAAACGTAACAATTGAAAGACGTTATCTGTCAGTTATGAGTTAACACTAATCAAGATTGTGAGAACAGATAAAATTCCTCGCAGTCGCGTTAACCTCAGTTTGTATTGTATTTTTTCACGCAAATTGTTTGCAATATATTGTCGCGGTAATGTCTAGCGTCGGACTAGAGTTTTCCTGTCGTCTTTATCTTATCACTACTCGTAATCTTCATGCGTACGTTTTCCGATGAATTGATACGTACGTAAAAAATATTATTACGTGGCCAAAACGTAGAAATGAGTGTTCGTTTCTAGTAGTTTTCGTGTATTAAACAAATGATGAGCATAGTCACAGTAAAGATATGAACGTACGTACGAACCTACGTACTAACGTTCGAAACGGCACACTCACACAGACGTGCGCATCTAGGGTACCCCTAAGCGGCTCCCACGGAATAGAAAAAACGAGTGGAAGTGCCACGCAGCTATCGCGCGTGTGTCACAATTATGCGGAGCTCCGCAACACCGGCTCTGAGGCGGCTCAGTCGCGATTAGCTACTTGCTGTGATAGGACGTCTCGAACGTAACGAAAAATATTACAAACATGCCTTATTGTGCAATTTTTACATGCAAAAACGATAGCAGGACAAAAAATGTATCTTGCGGAGGTGTATCGTATCACCGGAAAGTATAAAACTATGATATATTTCAATATAATTGTTTTTATTGACAAAACCATATTTATTACTTTGTTGCGAACTAAAAACTACCTTATGTCCATTGTTCAAAGTCTAAATCAACTTGCTCGCTGTCTTGAATATCATCGTATACATTCTAGAAAATTCGACGCTACTCGATTAGGGATGGGACACATTCAAATAGTTCGGTATCGATGAAACAATAAAATGTGTATTTATATAGTGAAACGTTATACGTTACCATGACATATTATGAACTCGTTGTCGTTCTTCTTGATTAATTGAATTATATGGTTTGAGTTTGAGTATTTATATTCTGACAAATAAACCAAAATCATTCATTCATAGCTGGACGTAGGCCTCAAAAAGAACTAATACTAATAAACAGTGATAGGAATAGGTACTTAGTGCCTAATTGCCTAAACTTCGAAGAAGATAGACGAAAGTCTGAGACTTCCTTACGACTGAAATATTTTTTCGGGACTAATGTCGGGGTTTCGGGACATTCATTTTCCTTTTTAACCGACTTCAAAAACAAGGAGAACATTCTAAATAACCAGTAGATACGTTTTCTATTGTTATTAATTCAGGTAAAGAACTGGGTCCGGTTGAAAGCCAAGGGTACCGACTTAAAAATCTTTTCGATTTTTTTTTCAAAACTGTCCCAATTTTATTGCAGTTTCGAATTAACCTTGACCATAGAAACTATTTAGATTCTAAGAAGCATGGTCCTACGACGCACCGTTTCCGAATTATGGGCCTCCGAATTTTATTTTATATAAAACGCTTTGTATTTTCAAAATGGTGGCTCGGATGAAAATCTTTTCTGGAAAGAAATTGTTGCTCTAGTCGAAAACCATGAGGACTGATGTAAAAAACCCGCGAAATATTGAAAAAAAAAACGTTTGAGATTTTTTTTTAAATTTTTTGTCGGTCGAAAAATTTTTTTTTCCTGGATTCATGTTGGGATACTGCTTGCACGGGGGTAACACAGGGGGGGTTAAATTTTGGTTATTTTTTGCCTAGGACGCACCGTTTTCGAGATATTTGAATTTAATTATAGATATCTTGTCCTCATCCCTAGCTGAGTAGAAAAATAGATAACAGGTGCATACGAATATGACATCTATTTCAATGATGTTAGCGTGTTAAATAGAGTAATTTAGTACAGCGCCCTCTAGCGTTGAGTAGCTGAACTCGTTGGGGATTGCTCGAATTTTATTGATACATGGAAAAATGTACTTCATTGATTTTGACATGTAAAATAAAAACAACATTCAGTAGTTGTAATAAGACTTAATTTTGAACAACAATAAATAAACTTTTCGCCATAGTTGCATTTATATTTAGTAGCCAATTATATCATCGTTTTCTGTGTATTGAAATGTTTATTTTAATTTGCAATTGTGTGAGTTTGGCGACACTGGTTCCCGTACTAAGGAAGTCTAAGGGCACTTCCACTCGTTTTTTCTATTCCGTGGCGGCTCCCGTGACTGAGAGCACCGCGACTATCGCTAGAGGGGTACCGTAGATGCGCGCGTCTGTGTGTGTGCCGTTTCGAACGTTAGTACGTAGTTTCCGTACTGTTCATATCTTTACTGTGGTACAGTTGACCCTGAATAAAAGATATTGTGGGTTTTTTAGAAGCACTTTACGCATCAACGAGATTAACGACGCTGTTAAAAAAAATGTTTATTTATGTGGAACATCGATTAGCCTTGTATTAGGGGCCCAAAAATACAGTATCACCGATATTGAGTAAAAAAGGTCGTAATACGTTATCTCAATTTATATAATCAGGTGAAGATATCGGGACTAGTTGCCACAAAGGGTTTACCCCCACTGGCACAAGAAAGGAAAGAATATGAAGACAGGCAACCTTGGGCATTAAGTCCGCCTTTGTACAGTATATTTTTACTTGTGCATAAAGTTTTAGTAAATAAATAAGACCCGGACCACTATGCTGTATAAATCGATGGGACAACACGGACCTGATTAATCATAGGTATAAAAATGCTTTCACCTACACATATATATTCAGTTGATATTATATTATTTCTGCGCCCGGCAGTGAGAAAAAAAATGTCAATATAGACCTATATTGACATTTTTTTTATTAACATTTATTAATTGCACATTCAGTTGAACATTCCATCTAATTGACAAACAGGATAATTTTGTTTCATCGCTTTATAAGGAAGACGTATTTTCCCAGTACTGATTAATAACACTATTCTTAAAAATGAGGATGTGTGTGAAATATACACAAAGACTGTTAAACCGAACAAGACTACCGTCAAAATATGTATCGCTATATATATAGCTAATTTCCTAGAAGAACTTTTCCGTCATATTTACATACCAGTATTTAACATTAAGGTGATACGTAAAAAATAAATCTATATTACTAACAAAGGCCGCAGGCGAACTGGGCGGGATAAGAAAGTGACAGAGTCAATTACTTCCACATGCGAAAAAAGAGAGCGCAACAGTGCGCTGGAACCAAAATAAAACAATGTAAGCGCCAAACCAAATAAAAATTGTTTAAAAATAAATTAAGCTGTGTATCAAAAATATTTTCAGCCAGTTTTTCAATTACCTACCTATTACGCACATTATGAATGCAATTTTGCAATGAAATTACTTAGGATTTTAGAATTACAGAAAAAAAAATGTAGAGGTCTTTTCGGAATTAAATTCTATCGAGGAAATTTAACCCAATTGCGTTTTCCTTCAGCCAGAGTATTAATCAAATAGTCAATAAACATGTAACCAAAAATTAAATCCATACTTGCTGTAATCGTGAAATAAATGGGTACGAAGGTGTCAAAAAAAGCTCTGTATTTGGAAATTACCAAATAAATCACCGCTGTTCTAAGAAACAGTAGCTTTAGTCTTGCACGCGCACTACTTCGTCACCACAATTTTATTTTATCAGAGCATATTATTTAAAATATACAATAGAATTTGGCATCAGTCCTATGTTTTGGATATAGTCGTAATCCGCACAGACAAGAGAAAGCACGCAGTGTTATAAATATTTCTTGATACTATATTTCGTACAAAATTTACTAAAAATAAAATTTTTCATGTGCGTCAAATATTTGTTCTAAAACTGTACAAGTATGAATCATAAAATTATAGTTGAACTGACCGAGTGCCGAGTTTGTTAGATTTATTTTATAGTTTTATTGGAACACTGAAGGTAAACGGATTTACGTCAATATTTGACATCTTTATGAGTAATCAATGTGCTAGAGTAAATTATACAATTGAATATAAATTCGATGAACCATATTACCATTTTAAAAGCACTGTAAATATTGAATTATATGAGACATAAATGTAACCTTGATAAACCTACTTTTCATAAAATTCGAGCAATGTCTGACTACAGGATTATTGAATACTGACCTTGATTTCGCCTTGCCCCTCGGCGCAGCACGCCTGTAGGTCTTTGAGCAGCAGCTGATACTTAGTGATCCGTTGCACCGGCTTGATCAAGTAAGCAGCGAGCGGGTGCTCCAACTTCTTCTTACGTTGCACCCTACGACACAAAAGATAATGATGTACAAACTAAATCAGAGTCCACAGTCCGAACAAAATGACGACCATTATCTATACGCCGTTAATGATTTTGATAAGAGAATCTTTTAGTGGAATAACTATTGTTGTTGTATACACAATGCGATATCCCTGCATCTGTCCAGAACTAAAATGCACGACGATAACTAACATTTGTCAGTTCAAAGAACAAATACTGATGACGCTTGTTAAAACGATAAGTGTCTATTGTTCGGGACGTGCAACGGTTTCTATGGAGCTATCCTTTAAAAGGATGATAAGATGATAACAGACCGTTTTATCGTCCAGTCTTCAAATCAATGGTCAGTACCATATAGGGGTTAATCAGATAGAATGTTTCACCTTTGCACCTATTTACGGAAACTAGATTTATCGTGTACATATACTCGAACTAGCTTCCGCCCGCGAGGTATGTCGATAAAAACTATCCTATGTCCTTCCCCGGGATGCAATCTATCTCTCTGCCAAATTTTATCGAAATCCGTTCACTGGTTTAGGCGTGAAAACGTAAAATACAGACACAGAGTTACTTTCGAATTTATAATATTAGTAAGGATGATACGACTTCAGCACAAAATAACAAGACTCACTTGATTCGATAAGAGAGCTAAATGTGAACTAAATTATCGGTGACCACAAACATACGTAACTATGAGTAACTGCAGTATTCCTATCTAATATTCACTGCACACTAATATTATATCTTTAGGCCACATACCGTATAAGAAAGGGAAAAGTCATTTACGTTTGCAACAAAAAGCAAAAATACAGGTAAAAGTTTCTATTACTGCCGCTCTTTATTTTTGAGGAAAGCCCGTCGAAGTAATGGCAAATTTTAAGGGTTACCGCTGTTTTTCAGGCTTTGCAGAACATGTTATTTTTTTCATAATAGTCAAGATTAATCTTCAGCTAGCGTTTAGTCTTTAGCTACGCTTGCCGCGGTTACTCCGTAGATAGGTGACCATCTTTACATACCAATATCCCTCCGTGCCTCGGAAAGCACGTTAAGCCGTTGGTCTCGGCTGTCATTAGTGGATCTTTGACAGTCATTACTGGTCGTCAGAAGCCCAAAAGTCTGACAACCAGTCTTACCAAGGGGTATCGTGTTACCCAGTAACTGGGTTGTGAAGGTCAGATAGGCAGTCGCTCCATGTACAATACTGGTACTCAGCTGCATCCAGTTGGACTGGAAGCCGACCCCAACATAGTTGGGAAAAGGCTAAGTAGATGATGATGAGTCAAGATTAATCTTATAAAGTTTTTATAATCTTAAAGCAGTGAAATGGGACTATTTGAAACCTAGCACTTCCTCGTCGCACCCTAGTAAGAGGGATTTGTGGGCAGTGTAAAATAACGACTATCAACTATCTAGGCATATATCATTGCCGCCGAGTCCTGAGTGGCACCCATGAGTGATTGACTATTTGAGCATACATTCCGTTGAAAGTATTTTAGTGATTGTTTAAAGCTTTTAGCTCTAGAGTTGATATTGATACGGAAACGGATATGGAAAAAAAGTCTGTGCGTGACTGCTTTATTAAACACAAAGTCCAACGAGTCATAAAGCCAAGTAAAGCCCAAACCATAAGTATTAGGTGATTTTTTTAACATACCCAAAACACTTTTAAAAATAAACAGATTTTAAAAATATTGCAAGTCAAGCTAAGTTATTTTCATGTCAGACATGATTATGAAATGTAAATTAAGTTGTTAAAACTGTTTTATGAACTAGCTTTTATTAAAATGCCATGTTGCTGCTGTGCAATATTATATTATATTAATATTTTTAAGGACATTTATTTTGTACAAAGGCGGACTGAAAACAAAAAAAACAAAGACGATACCAAAACCCGTTACGGAGTCCTCTCTTGCTGAGACAATTCTGGCTGTATCGGGATATCTCTAACAAATCAGAACGAATACACACAAACTTAATAAAATCATTCAATTAAGTACATCATTCGTCATAAATATAATATTTCCGGCCTACACTATACCACTAAGGCCGAGGACATCGTGGAGTACGTGTGCCAAAGGACCAAGAACAGGCCGAGAGTGCAGTAGCTTGAATCGCACCGCAACTCAACTTCAAGACGTTCGTGGTGCGAGTACCTACATGCTACCTGCACCTCGTCATGGCAGAGGACTTTTGGCCGCAAGGTGTAATGTTCCGTCGCTTCCGCGGACAAGTGCCACACGATAGCACAAAGACAGTGCTCGAGTGAAGTGAGTTTTACTAACCTAGTTTTAAATTTATATACTAACACACATTGTATTATTATAATATATATGTCAGTCTGTAAGGTATTTATCTATGGGCCAAAGTAGCCTGAAAATAAAGGTTTTATTATTATACCTTATGAATTTCGCCCATACTTACTCGAAAATAAGTAATAGATGCATTTATTTCTGACCGACGACCATGAAAAGGTGGATGGGACAGACTGGATGCGGTAGGCTGAGGACAGGGTGTTGTGGCGCAACTTTGGAATAAAAAGGTGCATGTCCAGCAGTGGACGTCTTTCGGTTGAAATGATGATGATGATTACCTTTCAAAGTAGTCCCCGGCATGCTGCACGACCGCGGCGTTGCTGTCAGGCTTGTTGCGGCAGTAGGACACGTACATGTCGAACTCTCGCGCCCACGTCACGAAGCAATGGCCGACGTCCTCCGGCATGGTCTCGTACTTGTCCAGCTCGCGCAGGAACACGCGCTCGTGAAAGCGGTGGATCTCTTCGATGTTACCGAATATTATGTCCTCCTGTACAGAAAAAAGCAAAAAAAAATATTAGTTATATCTGCGGTTTTAACCGAAAATATCTCAAAAAAAAAAAACTATTTACTAAGATAGCAAAGCCACTTAGAAACATCGTGTTTTTAACTTGAAAATATAAACGCAAACTTTTGTCACGTTGACGAAGGCGACGTTGTACGGTCACTGTTATTTGTGGTACCTACACCCCACACGAATTCGTATAAGTAACACTACTTGCTATGTAAATAACAGTTACAGGGGTTATTATAACATCATCAACGAACTACCAAGCAGAGTTAATACAATTTATATGGGACCACTTCCCAAACTTCCTCTAACAAATCCAAAAAGAATCACGTAAATCAGTCCAGTAAAAGCGAAAAAATCGATAAACATACATGAAAAAAAAAAACAGTGGTACTCCGGGAGTGCCGACAGAAGTGAAAACAAAACACAAACAGAATACTTTGCCATCACTAATTGACATATAGGATTTAAAACCCGAGGACAGCCTAACACATCCGTATGTAGCTGTAGCGCGGTGTCGGTAACAGTGTCGCGAGTTCGATGGATTTTTCCCATCTCAAATAAAGGCGCGCCTAAAGAAGTTTTCACTTCAAAAACTCCCGCCGAGTGCATGACCTCCTCCTTTTTCTTTGAAGTCAGTTGATAAGATTATGATGTTACTAAGCGACTGTTATTCAAGTCTTTAGTTTTTGAGATATGGTATTTCAGAAATAACTTTGTTATTCTTTTTTCGAGACATACTATGAAATATAATAGGAAAAGAAAAAACAAACATCTGGACTCTTGGTTGAATACAAAACACTAAGCATTAAAACACACTTATTGTATATTTTGTTGCATACGACAAGTCTGTTTCTAATGCATAGTTTTAGGTAAGGAAAATCAAGAGGCTTGGCATACGTACCATACGCGGGCCCTGTTAATACACAAAGAATACTTAAGTTTACATACCTTTCCCTGCAGCGCCTGTGGTACCGCGCCGGGGTCAGTTCGCATCTCCCGCAGGTAGCACGTGATGCACGTCTCTAAATCTTTGACGTACGCTCGCTCCGTCTGCAGCAACTCCGCCATTATGAACCTTAATGACAAAGTCACAACTGTAAGTTCAGATGCTAGATTAAATATGTTTTATGGTTTTTAGTTCCTTGAAACAATTAATTTAATCTACATTCGCGATTTATTTGCTAAAAATTTAAACAAATACGAGTTTATGGAAAAATAACTTTAAATCCTACACAATAAAGTTCATTTTACGCTACAACTTCAAACATTTTTATAACGTTTTCAATAATGCGAGTCACTCTGAAATCAACTTAATTACCATTGAAATAAAGTTGATATTTGTTTCACTTGAAATAATATTAAATTGAAACAGAAGTTTGAATAAACTTTACATACATACATAAACTCACAAGGGGCCCGTGGCTAAATAATAACAGCCGCACAAGTCAATCGATCTGGTTAAGCTATGCTTGGTCTGCGGATGGGTGACCATCTTTACATACAATGACCCCACCGTGCCTCGGAAAGCACGTTACGCCGTTGGTCCCGGCTGTCATTCGTGGATCTTTGACAGTCGTTACGGGTAGTCAGAAGCCCGAAAGTCTGACAACCAGTCTAACCAAGGGGTATCGTATTACCCAGTAACTGGGTTGTGGAGGTCAGATAGGCAGTCGTTCCATGTAAAAATACTGGTATTCAGCTGCATCCGGTTAGACTGAAAGCCGACCCCAACATAGTTGGGAAAAGGCTAGGCAGATGATGACATACATAAACCCACGCCAATTTCCCATGGGGGTAGGCTGAAACTACAGACCGCCACCTGCTACGATTCTTACATACTCCTTCCGTTTCGTTTACCTTCATACATCTGGTTATACAAGAATGCCGGTCGCGAGTACTACGCACCTGACCTTTCTGAAGATAATCACCAATAAGGTATATATCCTTGTAGGGCGTCCCCTTCCGGGGTATTCACTCACATACGTAAAGTCACGCCTTCTACCATGGGCAGTAACTACAGAACGTCACCTGCTGCGATTCTTACATACTCCTTTTACTTTTCACTCACACCTGCCTTGGAAAACATTTTGCATTCATCTGGTCAACATGACCACAACATCTGCATTCTCTTTAAAAATGTTGTCATCTTTCTCGTCACTTATTATAATAAAGAATAAAATGCGTACTCTTTGCGCCTGGCGCTGCGTCGTTTGTCGTCGCCGACGGCGGTGGGCTGCGGTTCTGCGCGCGAGTCATTCTCGGCCGACTGCGACGACGCTAGCGACGGCGCCACGCCCGAGTCGCTCTCAGGCTCGCTCTCACCGCCCTCCATTGATCCGCTAAACTCTGCATATCTGGGCACAATACACACCAAGTATAAATTATTACACTTAATTAACTGATTTAATTTACTCATTTGGCAAGGTTTATCAACCATCGCTCTAAAGCGCAATAAAAGTAATGAAAGTAGACTAGTGTATGAGAGTTGACACTTGGCCAAAAAATACGTATTGAAGAATGGCAATGAATGGAATAGTTTGGCTAGTAGATTACCTGGCATCAACAGCGGCGACCCACTCCTTGATCTGAACGGCATGCGGGTGTCCTTTCTCGACGAGTCCATCGGCTAGTTGTGCGAGCAAGCGCACTCGCTCGCGCGACTCTCTCGCCACGCCACCAGCAGCCGCTGCGGCCGCTGCGCCGCAACGTTCCTGCGTCTCTTTGATCCATTCAACAGCAGCACGCGCCGAACGCTCAAACAAAGCGAACTGTTGGCACTGCTCTAAACGCTTCTTACGGACTGTCCAGTGTTCCAGAACCTATCGAAAAAAAACGGCTAAGTAAGTTAAGTAAAATTAATAATCCGCAATTACTTACTAATTTGTTGTCGTCAAAATATCACAGGTGTTTTTAACATTAAAAAAACTGTGGACTCCAAACTTGAATTGAGTAGCACTTTCATAAATCATGTTCTTGATTGGAATTAAATGCGTGTTTACGCATTTATGTGCACACATTTCCTGGCTCTACACACTTGCAATAAAATATACCGGTTGTAATATCACCATAACAAAACTCTTTATCATGTTCACACAGAGCGCGCGCTTGAACTAGACACATGGTATATGAGAGAGTTGACGCCCGAGGCTCATGGTAGTCTGCCGTCGAGATAGCATCGCGCGCCATTCAACAAAACCTTATTGTTTCCGACTCCATTCTAACGCGACGACACTGACACTGCCAATGCCACACACAACTAATAACCCTCCAATAAATCCGACGTTTTGCATAAATGTTTTCATGTGACATAATTGGAATAGTCAATTCTTGTGTAAACAAACAAACAATTTGAGATCGTAGCGAAAAAAATGTATATTTGTTTAATAACAGCGTCGCGCAAAAGTAGCTTTGCTATGAAAACATCCGATTGATATCTCGAAGGATTTCTATTCATGATTATTTTTACATTTCCTGCGAACAGTGTAATTCTATAAACTAGTTCTGCTGGCTGCTATCGACCTTGCTAAGCTAAAGTACCGTAAATGTTTTATTTTTTTATCAAGTGCAAATGCCTTTGAAATTGAATGTTAATTCATAATCATAACATTAACTTTATTGAAACAACTCATCATCTCTGAACGCGTACCTATTACGTATGTAATCACGATTACAACTTCGATTATTCGCAAACGTGCATTTCACGAAAAGCGACTAACAAGGCATGCTAAATTTCGTCAAATGAAACTAGCGATAATAATTGTTGGAATCAAATTTCAAATTTATTTATTATTCATGAAATTGTACAAGAACAGATTGGTGACCCCCAAACTAGGCATTTGTCTATTTCTCGGGGGTGTAGGTATATCAACGTAATACAAAGTACTCGGGAATCGATGTTCGCCATAGCACGATACATCGTGTAAGTCACCTTCTAAATTATTCAAAAAACGACTTGCAGTGCACCTAAACCTAGTAAAAATGTATACGTTTTAAATTGAAAAGCTACATTTAACCTGTCAAGTCGGGTACTCGATAAGTTTTCCCCTATCGTCGTAATCAATAAATATTTAATGAAGTTTAGTTTTATTTCCTTTGCTATGGCTCAATACAACATTGAAGAAAAAAAAGCCGGCCATGTGTCAGGCCACGCACAGTGTAGGGTTCCGTAGTAGAACGTTATCACAATATAGTACGATTCTGTTGTTCTTTATTCTAAATATAATGAATATAATATGTAATGGATATTATATGTTTGGTTATTATTGTGATATTAGGAGTTACAATATATGACAGGGGTGTCCCAGAGTAAAACAAAACTTTAACACATAACGTAACCACGGAGGACCTTGCAAGAAAATCGTAACACCGCGATCTACAAAAGTGACGTCACGGCACAAGCCATCTGTTATCGAATAGCGATACTAAACACAACGAAATATTGATATTCGAAGATAATTATTTAAACAGATTAGACGTAAACAAGCAACTACTTCATCTTAGTCACTATATAGGAGTAATGCTAAGGATTTTGTATTTGGTACAAAATTTACCAACACCCAAGTTCAACGACTATTACTGCTAAACTAATAAAGTTACCTTAACCGCTATAGTTTTCCTTTAAAGTTCATGAAATGCACTACCATCGAGAATTTTTCCAGATTTTTCAAGCCAGCAGTTTAGCTTTTAGACGGGGGGGGGGACGCCCTACTGGAACAAAAATTTGCACTTTAAAGTTTCATATTTCGTAAATGGAGCATTAAATCGAAAAAAAAATTTAGCAACCCCCAAGTCATTTTAGAAGACCTATTCAACGATATCCCACACGATGGGGTACACGACGAAAAAAATATTCAGCCCCACTTCACATGTAGCGGAGATACCCAACAAATTTTTTTTTCCAAAATTTTATTTTACCACTTTGTCGGCGTAATTGATAAACACACTCCTACAAAATTACAGCTTTCTAGTGCTAACAGTCTCTTAGCAAAACCTCGGCCAGACAGACAGACGGATGGACATGACGAAACTATAAGGTTTCCTTGTAGGAACTATGGAACCCTAAAAAACGAACATTTTTAACAATACGATAGTTGAAGTTTCGATTTATAAAACTGGTAAAATCATCTCGAAATATGACGTCGCGAGCATGGGAGCATGCACTAAGATGAACCTTGATGTCTGGAGATTTATTTTTATGTAAATGAAGGATTCGTTATTAACATAGTAGGTTATGTAGATCTTATCTCGGTGTCTTTGGATGTCCCTCGGTATGTATTATGTTTAAAGGTATAAAAGATACTTCGTACGAGTTTGATTATAATTTTGCGATGGGGATGCACAGGTACACATTATGATGATGAAATAACGGTTGAATTTCTGAACACAGATGGAAAATAGAACTTACACTACGTTCCCTTCAGAAACTGTTTAATTCCATCCTACTCCAGTGAAAACAGAAAAGAGGGGAAATGCATCTCGTGTGCTCAATAATAATTGAACTTGAAAGACGGTGATAATCTACATTCAACAAATTTTTGGTGAAATTAGAGTTCAAACTTCAGTTTTTTTTATTGATCACTATGGTTGTTCACAACGTAGCGTACTAATTAGTCGTAATTAGATGTAAGGGTTATCTGTATTTGTTTGTCATTTTTCTTCCATCCTTATTCGTCATCGAAACAGTACGAGGTTGATTAAGTATCAGCAAATTTGGAGTTTCTTTGAAGAGTCCCCTAAATATTTCGGTATTATTATTTTCTCCTCCTTTTCTATTATTCCTTTCCTATTATTAGTTTCTCACCTTGTTCTCTTGCGCCAGCAGTGTATCAAGTATAGCCCTGGTCTGTTCATGATGAGCCTTGCTGGCCGCCGCGGTCTGTCCGTGAACTTGCGCTGATCGCGCCGCATACTTGAGGAATGTCTCGGCAGTACGTCGCGCCAATGTGCAAGCTTTGAGGAAGGCCTCCTTCTGCTCACCATGCTTTACTATCAAAGCAGCCACCTGGAAGGGAACGAAAAAAATATTTTTAAGCAACAAATAGGCGTACGTTTAACAAAGTTCGAAAAGTTTAAATCGAGCCGTTAATAAATATCAGAATTTGCACTCCAGGGTGAGGGTAGGAGGTCGCGGCGGGAGAGAAATGCCGGTATTGCGGTGCGCCGCTCTCCCTATCCTCAGCGGCCGAAAATTGGCAGGGGCGGGGCCAATGACCTGACCCGTCGCAGGGGGACCAAAGGTGCCCAGACACGGGGTCATCTGGCGCCCATGTGCTGGTTTGGTCCCTGGGGTGGCCACGGCGTGCTATGTGTTCTGGTGCGCCGGTGATGGGGAGTACTCCCCAGAGGAGGGTCCGGTGACGGACAGCCGCGGCGGGTTCACGGATGAGTGCTAACGCGTGCCCGTGTTCCCGCCGTAATCGGCAGAGGAGGACACCGTGGAGTTTTAGTGGGTTAGAGTCCCACATAACTGCACTATTTCCCCGTGGTAGTGCAGAGTGCATGAGCATTTCTCCACGTAAAAAAAAGGGTAACTCTTGTCACAAAATTAGGGACTTTCTAATATTTTCTATGATTGTTAACAAGTAGTGAGCAAAAAATAAATTAAAATAAAGAGTTTGTACTCACAATAACTAAAAACGTAAAATTAAAACACAGCATCTCAATTTCTATTCATGTCCCGATGGCGTGGGTCGTGAGGTGGGTATCGCATATTTAAATATAAGATAACTACAGCAGCGAGCCGATACAAATTAAGAAGAACGTATAAGAGGATTTGTAGCCACATCTTGAAATATTTTTAGTTCTTCAAATACTTCAGTTGCTTTAAAATCGGGAATAAATTAAACGAGAGTAATTTATCTTGATCAAATTCACTTAAACAAATATTCCAAGGACAAAAACACGAAATGTAAATATTTTAATCAAAAGTCTCGCGACACGAGTGCACCTTACCGGGAAGGCAGCACTTATAAGGTAATCGATAGAAATACTTTACTATTCACCTATGCAAATTGCTTTCGAAGCGGTTAAATAGTTTGAAGGTAAAAACGCATATCATGTATTACAGTAGGTAATCATCACTAATAAAAAAAACTAAAAAACCCGACTGCGGTAAAAAACTTAAGTTAAAAAAAAACTGAAAAGCTAAAAACAAGCCAAATTTAAATTAAATAAAAGTTGAAAGCAGCATTTCGCAGACGATTTAGTTCTTGGTATGTGTTTTTTACGATTTGTCACTTCGAATTACTTTACCATATAAGTTGTATAATTTTTGTAATCGGCTTTTAAAACCCTTCATTTTGATATCCCACTCGATGGTATTAGATGAAAAGTAGAGTTGTCGCAGGCTAGGCTGCTGAAAATCCCTACAGGGCATGGCGCCTTTTTTGTAGTCTTTAAGGCGAAAGCGAAACAAACTTTTATGGTGTTTGACAGACTTTATGTAAGTATGTTATTGATGATAAAAATACTGTAACAAAATATATATATTTTCAGAATTACAATCATTAAAATCACCAGTACTCTCAAGATAGAATAGGCCTCAAATGTCATGACTGCATGAAATAGTCATTCAATAGAAATTTAATAATTACAATTCTCTAATACATATTTTTTAAGACAGCAAATCATATTTTGGTTAACCTACAACCTGATAGCCTGTTACTCACCTTCAAATTGCAAAAAACTTAGGAAAACTTGAAATTTGCGCGCTAGCTTAGCGCATCTCCATAACAAACCTTGGTCTCTCGGTTGGTCGACGTAACGAAAACTTGGGGTAAAGATTTAGACATACCAACTTAAAGTGAAAAGGGTGCTCTTCCGCAAACGATGGGATATTTGACATCATGTCCTGCGTACCTTGATACCTGTTAGCGAATCGAATAGTCGTTCGCTACTCAAGAAGTTTAAAGTCCTAGGCTGCAACATTTTAGATTGCCATCGACACGCTAAAAAGAAGAAGTACAGCTGTGGTAAAATGAAATTGAGCTGCACACATCAGTCATGTCAGACGAACAATGGGCTAAACTCACGACCCAATGGGTCCTTCTTAATTGCAAGCGACATCGCAGCAGGCCCAAACGGCGATGGCGGGATGAGCTAAAATCTTTCAACAAAGACTGGTTCTGAGTCGCCTTACATCGAGAGAAGTGGAAGGAGTAGAGAGGCCTTTGCCTTGCTGGGGGGCAAAAAATGGCATCATTAAAATTGTCTAAGGGGCTTCTGCGAGTTGGCTTCGGGCTCTGGTACGCCTTCCAAAGATCCGGGACCCCAGGGTCCCGAGATATGTCAAAGACAAAAAATAATAGCAATAGTTGTTATAGTGTTACCTGCGCGGCTTTGTCAATGTTGAGCTGTAGGGTCTGTTCGTCAGCGGGCGGCGCGGCTGCGGAGCCGCACCAGTCCTCGTCACGCCGGTACTCGCGCTCCAGCGAGTCTAACACTGAGCACACTTGCTCAGCAGTCTTGTAGAAGTTCAGCGACGCCGTCACCAACTTGTGACGCTCTTCAGCGCATGTCACTAGCCGCTGCCACCGTTCTGTTACTTCTTCTGAGATTTCACTGAAACAAAAATGTTTTATTACCAAAACATTGTAACAACACTAGTCTTTAGTTAACCACTCTATTGCGCTGTACGCTGACGATGACGCTAGCAGTAGGCTCGCACCAATAAGTTACAGCGCATTTACACACGGATGACTCGTATTTTTAACCGACTTCAAATAAAGTAGGAGGTTATCCATACGGCGGGTTTTTTTTCATGTGTACTTGTACCGATTTCTGTGACTTCTGGGCAGATTCACGTGATTCTCTCTCGCTTCATTTGGCGGAGGAAGCTCGCGGGGCGGTCCCATTCAAATTTTAATAACTTTGCTTGGGTAGTTTTTTTTTAGTTAGCTTCAATAATACGTATTCACTTAGCGTATGTGATGATGTTTCTGCCGCTCTTGTTTACATAGCAAGTTGTATGGGGTAGGTACCACAAATAAAAAACTTTTTTACAAAAAAATACAATTTAGTGTCTTTGGTTTTGTATTGTCGTTTTTGCCACCGACTTCCGAAATGAAAGTTATTTTTTACTTTGTAGTGTTATTGGAAGTCGGTTATTATTTTCACTAAAAAAGTTTTTTTTATCGATGATTTATTACAATACGTTTTTATTTTCTTGGAGGTCGTCCCTAAACGACAAGAACACGAATCCGTCTAATTACAACAGCAGTACAATCATGGTTTATTTTTTTCAATTCATTGACACAAAATGTTAGCATGATTGACAATATTTATAATTATATCTAGGGATAATTTATTAATTTGTCGAATTTTAAACAATGATATGATAATAATGTCGACGATAAAATGAGAATTTGTTAGTTTTATCGTCGACATTATTACGGTTCGTAAAACAAAAAAATCACGAATACTCATGAAGGATGTAAGTATGCGTAAATAGACCTTCGGGTTACCGTCTGTTTATTTTAATTACTTCAGCGAAACCAACCTTGAGGACGACTGTCACATTTGCAGCTGCTAAAACTCCCACGAGGCAAATGTAAACCAATGTCTTAGCATTATATATAATTAACCGTTCTGTTTGTTGTGCATAAGGAAAATAAAGAACAAAGTATTATGCAATTACTGTAAGTACTGGATTTGTCGGTCAGGATACAACGATAATCCAAAAATAGGCGAATAGAATCGAAACTTTAGATTTAAAACATGCAACCTAATGAGCCGGCCAGTCGGGTGTTTAATTATGCATTTGCATTAAAGCTTCCATGCGGGGGTGTTACTTAATTGTTCGCCCGTCGCGCCTTCGGTAGTGAGTCACCCTTGCCGACTGCTTAATATTTTATCACACCTTGGCCTATTATATATCTGTTCGTGTCCGATATAAATTTTTTATTGACATGATCGCGTTTATAGCCAATAGTAACAAGATTCTTGTAATAAAGCATTGACGTACGCGAAATCTTAAAGTGTATTGAATAAACGTCTGTCTATCAATGGTCACGATTCACTTAGCGAGAATCATTTTAATGTCATACAATGTTCTTACATCATTTTTCGGGTTCCATACTAATGCATCTTCGTTGACCCTATTGCAAAATATTTAGTGGTTTGGCTCTTAATCATACATGACAATTACATTTAAATAAATATAAATTACATTTTTAAATATTTATAGAAAAAGCATTTAAAAATATATAAATATAGTTGCCCACCCGTATCAGGAACAGGGTCCAACTTACCAATGGTCAGGGCTCCTGAGAGAGGTACCTCCTAACTATTAAGTAGAAGTATTGCTTTCAGGATGTAGCCCTTGATCCAGCTGCCTAACGAGAGCCTCCTCAAGTGTTGGTCGAGGCTCTTGGCTATTATGCCATTGGCCGACAACCTCGCGAGCAAGGTCAAGATATTTAATTTGCTTATCTTTCACAGCTTTCACGAGGTTCTCGTCATGCGGGACCAGTATGTAACTTTCATTATGCGACGCTCTGATCGAGCTACATGTCAGTAACATGTCAGGCTTATTGGCAATAATAGTCTTGTCGGGTCGGGCCTACCTACCTATAGTACGGTACTTCCGATTCCACAAGACTGTATTTCAGGCTAGTTGCGTGTGGATAATCCTGGCCTGTGAAAGTAGTATTACAATAAAAAGATATTTCGTATATGGTGAACCAGGCGTATCATGCGCCCGAATTTGTAGGTCGATAGAGCCATGATGAACGCTTAGGGAGCATGCGAAAAGGTCCAAAACACAGCGATGTATGAATGAATTATGAGTTATCATATCTAGTTACCTTATCATAGGCCAAAGGACAGCGGTGCTATTCTGTAAAAATCACACCGTGAAAACCTAGGTGAAGTGAGCGTGGAGTGAGCTGTCAATAGTGTCAATTCCTAGCAAAAACCAACTCACTTCATCAAAGTTTTCACGGTGAGATTTTTACAGAATCGACCGGCAGTATGGTAACAGCAGCATTTTGTCCGCTGTTCATATCGAGCGTTTCGCGTTTATACAAATTGTTATTTAGTTTTCGATGGCAATACATCTATCGTATAGTTTGTTAGAGTGATGCATATCAATATTGATGGTTGTAGAGGGAGAGGAAAGAAAAAGAAAAACTGGCCAAGTGCGAGTCGGACTCGCACACGAAGGGTTCCGTACCACAAGGCAAAAACGCCGAAAAAAACACGTTTGTTGTATGGGAAAATATTAAATATTTATTTTATTCTGTTTTTAGTATTTGTTGTTAAAGCGGCAACATAAATACATCATCTGTGAAAATTTCAACTGTCTAGCTATAACGGTTCATGAGATACAGCCTGGTGACAGACAAACGGACGGACGGACAGACCGCGAAGTCTTAGTAATAGGGTCCCGTTTTTACCCTTTGGGTACGGAATCCTAAAAATGGATGTATTGTGTAAGGAATGAAATGAAAGAAAAGGGAGTGAACAATAGACGGTTGAAAGTGGAGAATGGAAGAAGAGAACGTGTTGCGCCGACCTCAAGTAACATGGCAGGAAGATGATGACATCTATAGTACAGTACTCACCGAATCGTATGAGGGTCATAATGATTGGCTGCCCTCAGCGCATCGGCCCGGTACTTGACTTGCACAGCGCTTGCGTGGGTCTTCTCCACCGCCACTTGGAACTGATCGTGTTCTCGTTTCAACTGCTCAGCTTCTGACAGTGTGCCGGGAATGGAGAACGAAGCAGCCAACATTGCTTCACCGTTACGTATCCAACTGACGACTTGAGCAGCGTCCTTTTGGAATTGACCTGTAACAAATTGTACATAATATAGTGAATTTGCATCATTAGCATTTCATTTTTGGCCTGAAACACAGGTTTAAATAAACCTAGATCAGGCAATGCACTACATTACCTTCAGAGTTCTATTTTTGACTGTAATCTCATATCATAGTCTATCCAGATTATTATAATCCTATTATAGGCCTTGATTAATATATACTACTGAACCATATGTACACTTTTTGTAAACTTATTATTTCAATATTTATTTTTTTTTTTTTTTTTATTATTTCTTCCTTTTTCAAAGGCACAACTAGAATATTTATTGGCTATAGCATAGCAGTGTTCATTATTTCAGATAATGTACATTCCATCGCCACATAATGTTATCTACTTTAGTGAAATGTATTCTAGGTTTATTTTTGAGTGACCATTTGTAACAATAAGATCCTAATAAGATTTTGGTTGCAATGGAACTTGAACTTTGTTACGTATGACATTCAGTTTGTTGTTCCATAACTTGAATATCATCTCAAATTCTTAATTCAAATATACACCTATTGTATATTATTGGACAATGCTACGTGGAAGTTGCGGAATCTCCTACTACAAACAATTCCTTGCTTATAAAAGGTGACTCCAAACATTGTTATGAAACGCACATATGTTAATTGAAATAATAATTATTTTTGAAGTGAAAACTTCTTTAGGCGCGTTGGGTATTTTTTGAGATGGGAAAAATCCACTGAACTCGCGACACTTTTATCGTAACCGACACCGCGCGTGTTTTATTTACAAGACGATTAAAAAAATACACACGTAATTGTTCAAGTTTTCACTTCTGTCGGCACTCCCGGAGTGCCACTGTTTTTTTTTTGTCGTCCTTCTGCCTGGTTCCCAATTTATTTGGGATCGGTGCAGCATGCTTTCATCGTCCATACTTAGTCGTCATCTCAGTAGTCACGACTTTCTAGCCGTATCATATTTAGCACAATGCATCCATCATTTATTTGATCATAATAATGCAACAACTTTACACATCATGAAATGAAACATCTCTCTGTCTGCTTTACCGTTAGAGAGTACGAGAACCACTTATCCGATTTACGTGTTTAAGTGTAAATTCAGACATTTTCTATGAAGGGTTTAGTCCGCAATTTAGCTCATGCGAGAGATTTTATGGACACTGCAAGTTCTTTCATATTACAAAACCAAACGCGACTTTGTTTACCTATCCGTTTAAGCGTTTAGGGCAACAACCACGTTGTTTAGCAAGAAATACTATTCTTAATTGGTGGATTACGGCCCACTCCAGCTCACAGACAGAAGACATGTGCCCCAGCATTGAGAATATTATTAATATAAGAAAAATAAAAAATGGAATAAGTAGAAACATCGTAACTAGCATATTTATAAAATAAATGATTTGTAATGTAATTTACCTTCGTCTCCCAGAGGCGTATATAAAATGTGTATACCACTGTGGCGTAAAATCCAAAAAAAGTGATCCATAGTTCAGAAAATTACACATACTCACAACCCTGTCAAACAGAAACTAACCTATGATTATGAATACAATAATAATGATTTCCTTGTTATTATTAATTGCACATCATTATACAATAGTAAGTATTAATAGATACCTTGTTAAACATTATATTCGATTTTACCTAGTTATCGCGAGCATTGGTTTACTAGTTTATTGAATCTAAACGCATCAGCTTCCGGTAGCTAAATAAAGACGTGGTAAACGTGGTTTATTCTGATCTATGTTAATAATGGGTTACCTCAAGTGAATATAGTAATCTTAAATCATTTTCGATATGACTCTGATACCTTGTGAGCTTCAAACAGGTAGGTAGAAGGATCACCATAAAGATAATTTTCATCCATTATTTTTCTATTACATTGTAGTATTGTTATTCAAACAATACTCTTCGAAAAAGTGTTGAGATATAAAGATGAAACCATCTAAACGCAGACGAATCTGTCACAAATGTTCTTAAGTGAATGATTCAATAAAATGTAACCTAAACAAGGCTGTTGCATTTTACGATGACCACCTCTCCTTCTCCTGGCTACAACGATAACAGCCCATGACAACGTATGGTACGTCCAGAGACCCTCACCTAACTGCACGCACTGCTCGAACCGCGCGCGCCTCTCTTCGGCCAGTTCCTCCAGGTCGAGCTGTCTGTCGTGCAAGAACTCCAGTAGCAGCTGCACGCGCGCTTGTGCGTCAAGAGGTGCCGCTTCGGAGCCGTCGGAGCCACTCGACGCCATTACATCGGAGGCGTCCGCGATAGCCGCCGCGAGCTCTTGACCTTGCTGGACCACCTGGATAGAGATGAAAAGTGGTTAAAACATGCTTTAATATATATTTGTCGGAAATACGTCAGTTCGTTTGACTATTCGGGACACCAGCGCCGCCCGGCGGAGCTTGTCAGAGTCTAGCCTAGGTTCGTGGGACTCGACGAGAGCTCTACAGACCGGTGCAAACAACGCGTCATACCGACGTCACGCAAAACCCTGCATCTCGCAAGCAGAGTTTACCGCGCAACTAGCATAGATACAACGGCCCGACATGAATCATCGGGCAGTTGCCCGCCAGACACAACACCCGTCTCGTCGGAGGATCCCCCTTTTTCTATAGAGTATGAGTGAACTTTACACCCTGTTCCTCATACTCCTATACTTTTTTTTTTTTTTGTTAGCCTAGTTTGTGTTCCACTGCTGGGCAAAGGCCTCCCATTTTTCCTTCCAAACCTCCCTGTCTTGTGCGATCTCATAAACTTCTATACTATTGCGCAATAAACAACACTACCCGTAGTACACCCACAGTAATTAAAATATGGCTGATGATAACGAGAGAGGTATGTGTCTCTCTTCTCCGTCATATTAATTTATACCACCAACTTATATAACAAAAGATTAAAAAATTGATTTAGTTGTCCCAGAATCATGTTCACATAAATAAGATAAGTTAACTGGACTGACAGATTTGAAAGACGGTGAGTGCGGATTGAGGATGCATGAATTGCCCGTCAAATGGCTTCTCTACGCAGGTTCTACTTGCATCGTCAGCAGAACAGTTGCAAGACATGTTGATTGTGATGGATGAAGCATATAAAAGAGTAGAAGAGGAGAAGAGTATGTGTCAGTGTGTGATGTAAAAATAAATGATCAGAGTATGGAGCAAGTGAAGAGTTTGCATATTTAGGGAGTCTAGTAAGATTGGTGAAGATGTGGAAAGGAGAGTGAATGCGGGAAATAAACTGAATGGTGCTAGACAAGTGATTGCAACAAACCAGTGGATGTCTACAAAGGCTCGACTGGCTGTTCACAAAGGTGTGCAGAGGCTTATGTATGGAAGTGAATGTTGGGAGTGGCCAAATAGGCATGAAATTAAAATAGATTCTGTGGAAATGCGTTCCTTGCGAAGCATATGTAGTGTATCTAGGAATGATGTGATAAGGCAACGTTGTGATTTAAAAGACAGTAACAAAAATTTAAAAGAGTATGCTTAGATGGTTCGTTTATGATGAGATGATGAATGAAAGGTGATTAACAAAAGGGAAGGGACGCCCTAGAACATATAAATATCTTATTGGTGATGGTCTTCAGAACCGTCAGGTGCGTAGTACTGGCAATAGGCGTACGTGTATGACCAGATGTATGTACGTAAATGAAGCCAAAGGAGCATGTGACGATCGTAAAAGATGGCGTTCTGTACTTTTTGCCTAAGTCATGAGAAGAAAGCTTGAGTTTATGTATGTATGTAACTCGAATAAAGAAAACTTAAATGCTAAAGCGACTCTGTCTCTGTTACCTTTTCACATCGTGACGGCTAACGAATTTGGAAGAAATTTTACAAATGGATAGACGATGAGCTGGGTTTGGGCATAGGATACTGTTTACCCAGTTAGTACGTTCCCGTGGGATATCCGACCTCGACGCGGGCGAAGCCGCGGGCAAAGCTAGTATTTTAATGATAATTCAGTGTCAGAAAGAGATTGTGTTATACGTAAACAGGACGAATAGCAACATCCCTTTTTCGCAACGGAGCAGTAATAGACATTGACACTTTATTATGCTTCTGACCTCGATTTAGCTTGTCGGGAAGCGAAGGATGAAGTTTAAGATAGAACAAACGTACTCAGATGTCCGGGAAAAACAAAACTGAAGTGTCATACAAAGTGGTAAGCGATTTTGAACCATGTGCAATGCAACTATTCGGCAACTGTTACCTTGATTTGCCTTGCACATGATCAAGAATACGGGCCCTATTTAATCTTGCTTTGTATTGTAATGTATAAGTGTAAAAGTTAAAAATCGTTGCTTCAATAAAAATAATTGTACCTAAGATGCACGCCATGAAAAATGGCAGACATGTCGTGAGCCACTATTATTTTAAGATCTTGCATGCATATACACAATTATTTGATCAAATAAGCCGCTTAAAACTATGTCAAATTGAAAGGGCTTGATCTAACATTACAATATCTTGCAATGCGTATCTTGTAATGTTAGACTTAATTTTGATTGACCTTAACATATATTTATAGTGACGTTTTGTATTGTTTTTATAATTGTAACTAATTTCTTTTGATTTAATTTGGAATTCTGTGACCCTGACAATTTGTATCTTTTAATTTTAGTTTAATTGCATTGACATTATATTTTAATTTTAATTCTATGTATACCTTTTTAATTTGTATTCATTCATTTATTTTATTTGTACGCATTGAAATTTTATTCAGAGCTATGAGTATTAGGGTGGAGTGAACTAGGAAATAATTTTTTTTTTTTGGAATTTCACTTTTCCTGTGTCATTAATCGATGACCGTACATAAAATCTTTATTCATGCTAAAAATCAAAACCCTACGACTTTATTTTGAGGTGGCGCGCTATGAGGGTAATTTGAAAAAAAAAACTATTTTTACGTCTATCGTGTACCTGCACGTCAATGTTATTGTGTATCTATATGTAATAAAACTTATATCTTACGTTACTTTAAAGGGTTAACTTGTTCGTCTTTGCATAGTTTTCTTAAACTTTCTCATTTAAGTGGTAACGACAAGTATAAAATAAGTCTGATATGATATTTGGTAGCTATTGGATGTGACGGTGCCGCTGTAAATACAGGACATAAAAATGGAGTCATAACTTTATTAGAAAAACATCTGCAAAGACCTTTGCAATGGTTTGTGTGCTTGCTACATGCAAATGAACTACCACTTCGTCATTTATTTACCAGCCTTGATGGTACAACTACAGGACCAAACAGTTTTTCTGGGACCATAGGGAAAATGTTAGAAAAATGCCAAAATTGTCAAATACAGGTGTTAGAACGCATTTCCATAGAATTACCGGATTTGAATACTAATACCCTTAGCACTGATCAAAAATATTTATATGAAATATGCTCTGCCATTTCGACAGGTACGGTCCCACAAAACTTAGCCAGCAAAGATCCTGGTAAACTTGCACATTCACGGTGGTTGACTTGCGCTAATAGAATTCTTCGTTTATATGTTGGAACAACGAAACCTTCTAAGGCTTTAAAAGATCTTGCAACTTTCATAATGAAAGTCTATGCACCAACTTGGTTTGACATTAAAACAAAACCTTCTTGCAAATATGGTCCAATTCATATCTTTAACATGATTCAAAGATGTCTGTATCTACTGGATGATCAAAAAAGCGTTGTTATAAAAACTATTCAGAGAAATTCCTTCTTTGCACATCCAGAAAACTTACTATTAGCAATGTTACAAGATGATGAGTCTCACATAAGGGAACTAGGACTTCGTAGAGTTTTAAAGGCAAGAAAAATTTCAAGCGTGATTTCCTCAGGTGGCAAATTATTTGAAATCGAAAAGTATCTTTTGCCACACTCAGGCAGTAGAGCGGTGCGTCAAGCTCGTTACTGAACACTGAAGCTTCTTCGTCTGTTTGTGGGCCAGAGGCAAGAGATGGATTCATTCGCACGAGGATAAAGGCAAGGCAAGACATACCAGTATTTGACACAAAATCACAATTTTTTAAGCAAAAAGAAGAGTCTGTAGCTTCAGCTTCCGAATGTTAAAATGCTTTTATTTAATATATTTTGTATATTTATAAGTACAATACTTAATTGCAAGCTTCAATATTTTCATTTTGATAAATAGTTTGTCTCAAATAAAAACTTTATAAAAAACAAATTTTGTTATTTTCTTTAACTTTTAAATTTGATGCGACACCTTAAGATGTAAACGTAGGAACTTCAAATTTTATTTTTAATTCTCTGAGAATGTCGATCATCTATTGGTGATACAGGAGTAACAAAGTTTAAAAAAAAAATTTTTCGCTCCACCCTAATGAGTATTCTGTGGCAGTAGGCATTGTGATATTTTATTTTATATAATATGGGTCTTGCATGAATTAAATGAAACTTAATGTATATTTATATCAATGCAAGGGGGGACAGTCGACAGTTAAGTGACACACTCGAATGAATCTTTCAATTTAAAAATATTATAATGTTGGTTCGACACGTCATGATATCGAGATCTCTTGAGTTGTATCTACGTTCGTCAGACAATTCTTAACACGTTATTGAATAACTAAAATAGTGTTGTATCTCATCATGATTCTGAGATATAAACCGTTAAATGAAAAAAAAAGGTTCCGACGAATTGAGAACCTCCTCCTTTTTGAAGTCGGTTAAAAAGGACGGAGAATTCTGAAACTGTCAGATCGCAAACTGGTAGTCGTTAGAATCAATCAGCCTCGAAGTTTTCATCACTTTTGGGTTTTTGTCACATTAAACTCGTTACTTGTCAATTGATGTAACTACATATTATATCACTTGTGTATTGCGTTAGCGTCATCTTTGACGTGAGGACGTCAATATGCATCGAATAATATGACAAGGTTCTAAGTATGGTCATGGTTTTTATAAGCCGACTATACGTTGATCAGCGATTGATAGGGCTAATGACCTGAAAGTAATAAATGTGGATGGTTTTATGAGCAGGGAATGCCGAAGAAACGATGGGTACGATTGTGTCAAAAACGAAATAGCTAAAAAGGGGGTGACATCAGAAATTACGGCTTATCCATACTAATATTATAAATTCGAAAGTAACTCTATCTGTCTGTATGTTACCTTTTCACGCCTAAACCACTGAACGGATTTCGATAAAATTTGGCACAGAGGTAAATTGCATCCCGGGGAAGGGCATAGGATAGTTTATATCCCGATATTCCCCTGGGATCGACACTTATGCGGGTGAAACGGCGGGGCGCTGCTAGTAGAGATATATGGAAGAAAAAGCCATGTTGCTTAATGAGCCTACAATGTTCCCACTTCTAGGAGACGGGCTTCCTCTCTGTGAGAGGGAGTGGGCCCAGTGCGGGCTAGTGGATGTAGAAGTTAACGTTTTTCTTTTTCGAAATGCCGGTTTCCTCGCGCTGTTTTTATTCACTGTTTTATGAGCAGCTATTATAAAATAAATTACACAATTAAAGTGTCTGTCTATGTCCGATCATACGGCCAGCAATGCTCTACGTGAACAGCTGCACCGTGCCCAAATAAATAGGGATAAAGGCAGGAGAATGTTGATGATGACCGACCTGGAAGGTGGCATGTTGCATTCTAGCCACACTTTCGTTGTGGGCAGCCAGCGCCTGTTCAGCTTGTTGAGGGTCTCGAGGAGGTTCGGTTCGCTGGAGCTCGTCGCCCCACAGTTCGAGTCGAGACGACACCTGGAAATAAATGAAACGAAATTGGTTATTCTTTAAAAAGGATAAGGAAATCAGTATTACACGTCATAGGTAAACAATAAAATAACCTAGATGGAGTGCCATTTCCTATCGGACTACTCCTGAGGAGAAATGGCGAAACATACTCAGGGGTCAGTCTCTATTAAAGTCCAGACATTAAATACCTTTAATATGCCATTGCAACTTTTTTGAGTGCGAAAAGTTTAAATTCTAAACAAAAACATTGTGAAATCAACTGCAGGGTAGCATCCGGACTGGCCTTTTAAGTACCAGAAACAGTTTGAGTAAACCTATCCCAAGAGTCGGCACACCGGCAGACTCAATAGGTGCGAAACTTCTGTTCCGAGAAAAGAAATTGATCAATGCATTGAAATTGTGTCATTCACACACAAAGGAAAATTTCTAAATCAAGTATTAGAAATAGTTCTTTTTATTTACGCGTTCCAGTCCAACGGATTTTATATTCCTAGATGTTAAAATAACCAAAACAATAATTTATGAAAGAAGTAAAACGGCAGGGGTTTGGTAATTATATTGTTTAGTTTGATTTTAGCAATAGTTTTTAATATTATTATTTCAGTCATGCAAAATACAACAAACAATCATTTCCATTTATATTTAAATTAAGAGAAAAGCCTTTGTTTCATATTTGCAAAAAAAAACAGAGGAAATATTGTGAAGAATACGTCAACAGACATGTCTGCCACAGCCTATCAAAATCAGTTTGTGTTATCGACAGCGTTCCAAGATAGGTTGTAATGTAATGGTACTTATAATAATTTAAAACATTTTATAGTCGTATGTAAAGGGTACAACGAGTAACGATTCCTTTAATATAAGGTCACGGACATGTTACAACTAAGGAGCGCGTTTGAAAGGTTTACAACCTTTTCATTACGTTTTTGCTTGTTATATACGCGTGTTCATTGTTTTCACATATATGTATGGTATGTATGATGTAAGCAATAGTACTTCCATTGTTTATAGTTAGCAGTGTTTAATATATAGATAGTGCAAATCAACAATAAAAAAAAAAACGTAGCTACTTATGCTTAAAACAAGTTATAAAAGTGACTTATAACGGTAAAACTGCGCTGTTTGTTTACATAAATAGTTCATTACGACTCCATTATTTTATGGCTTGATTGGTTGTGGAATAATAAGCACTATAATACGGGAAACTGAATGCATTGCCGGTATTTTATTGTTGAGGCATTGTTATGACGGACTATGCTCAAGTTCTTATCATATGCCTTCACGGTTGTATGAAAAGCTGATGGCAATCAGTGTTTCGATTGTGTAGCGCCTCGCGTTGCAAGGTGTGCAGTGGCCTGGACCGATGTCATTGGATAGTAGCCAATAAATTGTTTTAAATTAACCAGTGCACGTATTGTTATAAGCCTCAAATAATTTGATCGAAAGTTTGACATGATTCCAATCGTCGAAAATTTGCTAGTTTCTGGTTAGTTCCTGTTATTTTGAGCATGTTAGCAGTAGAGAGATGTTGTCAGAAGTGCTTAGGCTCTCTGAAAACTCTAGTCATTGTTTGAAAACAAACAGAATACTTAAATGAATTCTCACTTGCGAAAAACCCCTCCCAATCGATACTCTATCTCGAAAATATATCAAATATTTTACGCTAATATAAATGAGTGAGTATTCCATTCAAGGTCAGCCCAGGGTTATTAATTAAATACATTTTTTATCCTATTATGGTTGTTACTAAGCTGCGACCAACCCCTGTCCACCGCCCCGGGCGGTCCTGTAACCACCCTCCCTATACAGATCCACCCTCATAATCCGTCAAAACCAACTGCATTTATTTAACAACGTATCTATCATATAACACAGGACTAATCAATATCATGCGTACTTTTAAACCCGTACAACTCATCGGCTATATTGTAAAAGTTCTGATTTGAATTTCATCTAACTCAGATTTTCATAATCATATAGGCAGTTTCATATTACCCTGGTAGGTAGTAGAAATATATTTTTAATGCTAACGGTAATCCAGCACGATGTACTAGTTTTAACGAGTTTCTATTATAGTTAAAAGTCTGGAAGTTCCGTCGTCGCTTTTTCTGCATTATTTACCTCGTAGATTAGTCGGATTTTTATGAACTTTGTTTTTCAATATGTTAATTACTTGTATTGTACTATAACCTACAACTGGGTGGTGACCGCAACTCTAGGTCTGACCGCGTATTTTTATGTTAATTATTTTAACATACTCAATTCATAAAAGTTACTTACCTCTAAAGCGTCTCTTTCAAAATGCCTGAGCTGCAGAGTGAGTTCGAGTCTTCTTTCCCGATCGGACCACAGCTCTTCGAGGGCGCCCCGAGTGCCTCTAAGTCGTTCCAAGGTCGTTTCTACGGCGGCAGTACTCGCCGCATCCGAATCTCCCGATGATCTGCAGACGATAAAACAATACTCAACATGTGTAACTCGCTCAATAGGTACCTACTTGTCCTTCGACGCATTTCTTTTGTTTAAATCCATGTTCGATAATATTCGAAACAAGGTACTTCGAAGTATATAAAGGGAACATTTATTATTTGGGTCAATTTTTAATAGGTTTGGATAAAAAAGTTCCTGGGATAAATATGAAAACTTGATATTAAACACACAACAGGCTTCGTCAAAACATAAGAAATAGTAATTGCAAGTTTGTAAACATTACTCAAAATCATATCATCGGTATCATTAAACAATTATCAAAACGCTATGTGGCAAGACGTCATAAAACATTGACACGTAAAAGTACGTTATAAATGTGTCTGCAAAATGATGAAGCCTCAAGTCACATTCCAGGTTTAACGAACGCATAACACAATTACCGGCGAAGTTATAACAAGCTCATTGCCTACTGCAATTGATAATCTCGATTTTTGATATCGAGAATATGCTCGTAATACGGATAACAGCTTATTTTAATGTCCGACTTGCCCTGACAATGACTCGTTTCAGTTATTTCCCGCCCGAACTGCATGCGGATATTATGTTCGGAAAAACGATTCAGTAGATATTTGATCTGTCAATACCACGAGAAGGAAGTCAATTTACAGGAAAAATAATACACGTATATTAATATTAATTCAAAACGGAGCCATTTCATTTTCCTTTTTTTTTAGAATCACCTGCTGGTAAAGGTTAAATCGGTTCAAATCAGTTTGCAAAAAAAAACTGATTTTAAAGTTAATTATTTATTAAATTCTGGTTGTCGTTCAGAAATACCAGCTTTGGTGTAGCAAACGACAGCCCCTAAGTAAGAGGATTGTAAGGAAAAAACAAGAAGCAAGTCTACAACACGCACTGTCACTTTCGTTCAGTCTACATCAGTTACTCTACAAGTCATATTAATAAGTGAGTTACACAGTATTAGTGTCTAAAATAAATCAACTTTCTTTTAATTAGTAAGTGGTCCGTGTAAAAAATCTTAATTACAGCTATAATATTGCAACAATAAAACTTGCATTAATTAACCAATTAAAGCGAATTTTACAAAAAGTCGAAGACTTTTACTCTGTAGTGGAAATTTAGATATAAAGAAGAATATTTATGAGACGTTTGATGAATTATCATTATCATTTCCGTATCGTGCAAAACAAAGTTGCAATTTGTTGAGAGCTCCTTTACGTTATGAACAGCGTTAATTGCTAGGCGGAATATCATGTTCACTTCGCACAAACATATAAATGTTTAAAGCGATTTTGGGAATTCCTAATGATGTTGCACGCTCAATTCTATCTGGCTTTCCTCTGAATTTCATGAACTTATTACGAATGCTTCACGTTTCCAATTAAAACCCGAACTAAACATTTGCATTAATGTCGGAATTTACCATTTTCCTACCTAAGCCGTTTTAGTGGAGAGGTGACTGAGATTTTACCTGAAAAAATGGTTGTGGATACCTTCTGGCTTGACCAAGGCTCTTTCTTTAACTCTACACCCTGGCCCCGATAGGTGCTTACCCACTGACTGTAGGCTAGTGGACACCGTCCAGGAGGAATTTCCTATGGTGATTGGTGAGAGTGGCTTTAATATCCTCTTCCAGAGGCCATTAATACCACCTCAGAAAAAAGAAACGGCGCTGGACATCGTGGCTTCCAGAGTATGCTCCGCAGTGTATTTAGAGAAAAATTCGCAAGGATAGTTAACTTCGACCTTTCCACCTTGCCAAAACAGTCCGACGACGTCAACTAAGTGAATGAGGTACAAGATGAACTAACAAGTCACTGCTCTTTTCCCTCCAGTAAGTAGCATAAAAGGACGCTCTGATTTCGCATGGCTGCCATAACAAGTCATGGTAAGCTATTGAGAAGCATCTGTAGTAAGGTAAGGTTCTGCAGGTATGTAACGACAACTTCATCTAATGATTCTGCTTCATCCGCCAAGGGAAACATGCGCTGTTTCATGTTAGTGTATAGGATTATTATGGAAATAGGGGCTGTCAGTTGCAGGTTACAGGAACCGATGGACGCCATGATGACGCCAAGCACGTAGTCGAATTCTGGGCTCTATTTAAAATATATTCAAACTTGTTTCAAATTAATATTATTTCAAGTTAAACAAATACCATCTTTATTTTATTGGTAATTAAGTTGATTTTAGAGTGACTAGTACTATTGAAGAAGTAATAAAAATGTTTGAAGTTGTAGCGTTAACTGAATTTTATTGTGTAGGATTTAAAGTTATTTTTGCATAAACTCATATTTGTTTAAATTTTTGGCAAATAAATCTCCAATGGATTAGAGTGCCATCGACACGCTAAGAAGAAGATGGAAATAGGGAAGTGTCAATAGGTAGATTGAGAAAAACAAAAAAAAAACCATACCTCCATCGTAAACACTGTACCGGCGATTTATGCCTGTGAGAGCGCCGATGATATTTGAGCATTTTGCACAAAAATGTTCATTTCACCGGCGCAATCAGATACGTTAACACTAACCGTCGCTAATCGTCGTAGAAATCACTGCACTGACACTACGAATACTAATTACCAGCATTTAAATCAACAGTTATATTTTAAGCACGTAATAAGGTTGTTATGGGTAGCAATTACTTGAGCATAGTTATTAAAACCAGACGGTGACCCACAATGCGTGTGCGCCTACTGTTATGTTACGGTTGGATAGTGAATTTCTTATAACGATCTGCTTCTCTTGGATGTTATCTCACAATAAATTCAATAGATGCGATTCAATCCCGCATACTTTACAAATTTGTTTATAAATACATGACGTACGTAATAATAGGGATTGAAATTCTGATTCAATTCTATTAGTGGCATTATGAAAATTAGACAAAATTATGTTATATCATCCCAATCATTGTTAACATGCACGGAATACGAGACTGCGAGAGAAACACCTCTTCGCCGAGTTGTTTACAAGTTAACTTGACTGTGTGTCAGTGTCGGATACAAAAGACATGAAAACCGGAACGCGGGACGGTAACATTCGCAAGCATAAAGTACTCTTTAAACCGCAAAGGACACGAAGTGTTTACTAACAAAAAGTTTACACCCTTTGCTTAGGGTATGTTATAACAAAAGGATATAGGCTTTTTGATCCAAAGACAAGAAAAGTAAAAATCTCCGATAACACGTAGTTCCGTATTAGTATAACCTACAAGCCTACAAGTCAATCCGTGTTCCTGTCCATAATTTCTTCATCAGCAAAATGTGTTCTGTTAATACATTGACACCCATTGAAAAGCTGACCGGAAGAGAAAATTATCCAACTTGGAGATTTGCCGTCCAAACATATCTCGAACACGAAGATTTATGGCATTGTGTCACAGCAGAAAAAGAAGTCGATGTCAAACAAGATCCGAAAGCTAAGTCCAAAATTATTTTATTAGTGCATCCTGTCAACTATGTACACATACAAAAGGCCAGACATTACTAATTTGAAAATCTTTGGCTGCGAAGAAAAAGCCAAAAAGTGACGACTCTTTTCACTCAGATGATGGATCCCTATATGAATCAGACTAAACAATTGATCCAACTTACAAATTTTATTTATGTACTATAGGCCGCACCTCAGTGGTAAAAAAAGACAGTTTATACTGGTCTCATATTTTATTGAAACTGTAGTTAATACGCTAGGCCAGCTCAATGTCAAAGTGATGACAGGCGGTCTGCTGTACCTACTTTAAAAAATAATTTAAAAGTAAACTATTGTCTCTAAATGATGAAACATACGAGTATATATCCTTGATCCCCTAACCCTGGCAACATGTCTAAAACTTTGTCATTTTAAGCTTAATTGGATTTTTTTTTATATTTATAAAGAAAATGTCAAAAAATACGACTCGCACTATAGGAGTTTCAAAAACATAAGTTTGTAGGAATACCTATAACAGAAATTATCGCAATGGCAAAAATAGTTTAAAGTTCTCTTTGACAATTTAAAACGAAGGTAACTGAATCATGTACATAAAGAATTTCCAAGAAGTATTCATTTTCAAGCTTTCTAAGAAAAACGATTTTCTTCTAAACGGGCTGAATAATACTGGGATCAATCAATCATTCAAGTCCGCTTAGTTTTCAAAGCAATAAGATTGATCCGCTGAATAAAACTCACTATAAGCTCCTTAACCGAGTGAAGTGCGTTGAGCAGTCTCTTTAGGATACTAATTGAGTACTCAACGCGTTTAAAGGAACTTTACTGGAATCAATAAAGGAATCAACTCAGCCCATCGCAGTCCACTGCTGGACGTAAGCCTCTCCCAAGCCACCTTTATAAGTCTTCCATCTAGCTGTGGGGCGTCCCACACTACGCTTCCCGATACTGGGTCTCCACTCTAAGACACCTCTGCTCCACCGGCTATCGGTCTTTCGACAAACATGACCAGCCCACTGCCAGTCAGCTTGCTAGCCCTGCAATACGACCGATGACTCGAGTACTTAACCGGATAATCTCATTTCTGAGCTATATTTCAAAGAAACCCTAAGCAAAGCTGACTCCACGAGCGACCTTGGATTTGTGGACGATCCATAATAGGCAGCTGGTCCTGCCTATTATGGTGCCGAAACATTGTCACTGAGAGAGCTTAAAGTGAGCTGTCATTCCACCTGATGCTAGATATTGATAGGTCTCTTTAAGCTCACTTCACCTAAGTTTTCACGGTGAGATTTTTACAGAATAGCATTACGGGACGCAGTGGTTGAAGACCTTAGTCCGCAAATATTGTGGTAGGTATAGGGGACAGGAAGACGACGAATATCCTAAATGCTGCAGCATCTACCGTGTGTCTACTGAGCTGGATGATTCGTCCTTGTTAGACATACATCTTCACTAATGCGATTAACTTATTGACTCAATCTGGTAAAAAGTTTATTTTAACAACTGCACATACCTAAGCATTTAATTTTTGCTTATTATCGTTTTATTCGCAGTAGGTACCTACAGGGACGTCAAGTTTCGCAAGGCGCGCGGGCAACATCCCGTCATTGTATTCGAGGGCCGTCCAACTAGGCTACGACAAATTACCTTAATTTTAATGATTAGCGTATTTGCAAGGCTGCGTGACAGACTTCGCAATTTAGTTAACGCAGTAACGGTACCAGTTTTAACACTATCATAGAAGCTGTCATTTGCTACTACAAACAACAGGTGTTGTCAACTTAGCTTTAAAGATAAAGAAACTTACTTTGTCGGGACATGATTTTATTATGGAACTCGTAACTTACGTTTAACGCATCTTTCAAATTACTACGAAGCTTTATTTTCCTGACAAGCATATTTTTTTATCTAGATGTATAGGTACATAATTTATATTACTTATTACGTTTTATATATAGGTAATACTTTTTTGCGCGGAACATTTTATCCTAGTTCACCTTCTACCTTTCCCTCGCCAGAACCGAAATGAAGATGTTAATTCTCTGTACTACTTTAATGTAAAGAATATTGTATCATTTTGCTGGAAACAGCAGTCACAATACAAGGAATGGAAAACACTGGCTCTTTATACAAGCTTATGTTATTAATTAAGTTCATATTATGACTTTTAGTGTTAAGTAGGAAAACAGTAGTTATATTATAACTATATTTATACTTATCAAGCAGTCTAATGTGGCAGTTATTTTAGATCAATCTCAGATTTGATGCCACTAACTGCATTAGACTGCTTTAAAAGTGATCTTGTTTTGAACTTATTACTTGCAGTCGGATTTTTTGTTTCAATTTCAACAAAGCACCGAAGTCGTACATAAATTCTCTTGTCTACAGGGACCCTGACCAACTATCCCCAGATTCCAATCCAATCCTGTACTATCTAGCCCCAAGTTTGTCCGGCATGCGGTCTAAACGGTCTATGTGGTCCCTTTTAAAATTTGCGGCCTATGGAACGACGTCAGTGGTACCTTTAGGTAGCTATACGAATTTATAATAAGCTCCATACTGTTTTGGCTGTACTTTTTAGTAAAAAAATTTAGAATTCCAGACATTATGTATGACATCATGGTGCACTGTCATTCTTTCACTACTTTTAAACTTAAGTATTCATAAAATCTTATATCATGAGTTATTTAGCAGCATCCGGAAAGGCATATCGTTAAAGGGGGTTCCGTTAAAAATAAACAATAGATCCAAGCTAGCGTTGTGTACGCATGAGGAGCACATATTGCTCTGACACGAGTAACCGACTAACAACAACGATATTATGTGTGCGCACGCCGATTGTAAATGATGATAACGTTAGGCACCAGCGAGACGCGAGTTGCGTGCCTAATTCGAAGAAAGTTCCCGCAATTCCTATATTTTGCCAACATAACACTACCTACTTGTCACACAAAACCAGTTGACTCGGTACAATCGTGCTACCATCTCTGACAATGATCACGACATGTTATAAAAATGTGCGCTTAGGTCTATAATGTGCCGCGGGGACACAATGAAAGCTTTGTACTTATAATAATTATAATATGCCAATGTGACTGCACAATCCTTTTAAAAGCCTATGAAGTTTTCTAAAGCTTAGTGATTGTTTTGTATACTTGGCATGTAAAACTTAGGTTCACCTCTAGTTTCCATTAATTAAGGTTTGTATGGAAAACAAGCTTAGTTAAAACAACTTGTAAAGCGACAGTTTCGACAAACACGAGAGAATAACCGATCTCGGTACTGCAAAAGCTCGCAACAATCGCAACCACTACTCCTTGGTTTTCATTTCCAATTTACCTGATGAAGGAAACTATAATTATCTTAATTATGGAACTATTAATCATGTATAGACAAGGAGATGCGAACATTCCGGCGCACTAGACGGTTTCTAGTGTCGCCGGAGCGAGGCGCATTCCGCACGCGTCGGCGGCCAATCGGAACCGAGAGATTTCCACCACATTCGTGCCAGCCTCGTTCTTATGCACTATTCATATGATAAACTAGTTGTGTCACAACACTGCCACTGTTTGGAGAGAAAATGTATCTATATTATTAGTCAGGATGATGCTACAGAAATACCTCGACTTGGGAAATTCGGAGATGCGTGGTTTCTGAACTTTTCCAACCGCCCGTGCGTGACTAGTCGGGCTCACTAACACAGGTACGGCGTGTTCGTCGTGTTTTTTTTTTATGATTAAGAGTTTGTTAATTGTTTTACGGTTGTAGGAGCCATAATGGTAAGCCCTTCTGGCTAACCATTAGGGACCAATCCCTGGACCTAACCATCTTCGTCTTCTGAGTTCTTTTTACGTAACCGCTATTCAAATATTATCTTGTAGATATTTGTTGTCAAATAATCCTACTTGTAGAGTTCTGCATTTCCAAATAACATATTCGTTCTTATCTAAAAACTTACGTGGAGTACGCCATCTTGAGCAGAAAGGCTGTTCCTAAGCTGTTAAAAGGAGCAGACGAACACTAACCACTATAAAACCGTCATATTTATTGACGTTTCCTATCCTTGCACCATCCATACCAATATTATAATTTCAATTTCCTTGCAGAAATTGTTACAAATCCTAACATTATTTTACGACAAAATAAAACCGAGCTCTTCCTTTGAAAATTAATTGAATCTAACTAGAACTTAATAATAGGTATACTAACTTTAATCATCATCTGCATAGCCTTTTCACAACTATGTTGGGGTCGGCTTCCCGTCTAACCGGATGCAGCTGAATACCAGTATTTTACATGGAGCGACTGCCTATCTGACCTCCACAACCCAATTACTGGGTAATAATACAATACCCCTTGATAAGACTGGATGTCAGACTTTTGGGCTTCTGACTACCCTTAACAACTGTCAAAGATCCACGAATGACAGCAGGGGCCAACGGATTAACGTGCTTTCCGAGGCACGGAGACGTCACGGTATGTAAAGATGGTCACCCATCCGCAGACCAACCACGGCAAGCGTAGTTTAACCTGATCGATCGACCTGTGCGGCTGTTATTATTTAGCTAACTTTAATATTAGTAATTTTCAATGCAAATGAAATTACTGTTTTATTTCATCATAGTAGTACCTGGCATTACTGTGATAAAGACAATGCAGTGAGAACATTTACATATCTAACCCTCCTGATGAAATCTCTTTGTGCATCTATTTTCTAGATGAAATTTGTACCTACTCTTTGACCTTAGAAGTTAATAATATATGTATTGTGGTGCTAACATTAGAAAGTAAGAACTAACTTACGATTATAAAAAAACAATCATATCACAATAAAGGAAGACATCCACAAAACGCGCGATAATGGAGTGAGAATCAAAGAGTGATAACTGCTAATAATGTAGTTGTAAACTAAAATCATGTATACAAGGGGTTCGACAAAGATGTCGCTCGGTTGTGTGTTTAATTTAA